>BSYR01000011.1:252500-1678000 GCA_030270665.1 Hibiscus trionum | reverse complement strand
TATAGGTTAAAACCTAAATCCTCACCATATTACCCTAAAAACTAAACTCTAACCTATAAACCCTAAACCTTGAATTAAAACAGCTATCCCTAAATTCTAAACTCCTACACCTAGATCCCTAAATCCTATATCCTAAAACTAAGGCGCTTGTGAAAATTTTCAGTTTCCAATGTCAGTGTATATGATATTAATTTTTTTAAATACATTTTTATCTCCTAAAAATTAATTATTGAATTATAATTTTTTTATTAAAAAATTAACCTCAACCGTTTTTAAAAAAAGGAAGTCCTTTTCCAAGAGAGTTAAATAGAAAGGGACAGGAAAAAGAGAAAAGGGGGGGAGTTAGTTAAAACTGTGGCAAATTCCAAACCTTAAAAGAAACGGTCAAACTCCAAAAGCAACGGTCACGTGTAAGAAAAAACATCGCATCTCCCTGTTCTGTCTCTTCGGCCGCCAAATGTGGATTCAAAGCCTTCAGTTACCAAACTTACAGTTTCCTAAACTTCAGGAGGAAAAAATAACAGAACAAATCTTAAAGTTCCCAAAACACAGACATTAACAAATGAAAACCCACACAGAGAAACAGATCACTGAGTTCTTTCTGTTTTTGTTTTCTTCAAGATTGAATTTTGACAAAAATGGCGCAGGCCCAACCTGAGGAAAAGCCTAAAGAAGAACCCCATGACAAGTTTCAAATCAAAGATCATAATAATCCCATTTCCATGGCCGCTGCAAAACCAACAACCAGTTGTAATAATAATCCCATTTCCATGGCCGCTGCAAAACATCCGATCAGTTGTGGCAGTGGCAGTGGTACTACTAGCGGCAGTAGCAACGGCAACGGCAACGGCAATGGTGTAACGTTCAAGTTCAATGCACACGCACCGGAATTCGTGCCGAAATCGCATGCCCAAATGCCCATTTCGGGTTATTATTACCCTTGTTTCCATTACCTTGGCGGCGGCGGCGGTGGTGGTGCCGCCTCTGATTGGTTCTTCCTTGGTGACCCGGAACCTTCTACTTTTTTGAACGCTAACCCTAATCTCTCAATCCCCAATTGTTCTTCCAAGAATGTTCTCTCTGATGATCTCCGCCAAAAGATCATCAAACAGGTCATCTTTTCTGGGGTTTTTCTTCTCTTTTTGCTTGCTTTTTTATCATTCTGAATTGTGATCACCAACTGTTTGATATATTTCCTTATAGAAATGAATGGTTATTGGATAATGCTTCCTTGTGTTTTCTATAATCATGGTGTGAAAATGGTGTGATGTGATCCTGATTGTGTTTATGAAACAGGTGGAATACCAGTTCAGTGACATGAGTCTGATTGCGAACGAATCGTTGTCGAAGCAAATAAGTAAAGATCCTGAAGGTTATGGTATGGAAACTCATGAATCCACCATTTTCTTCTTGTTATAATTTTCAATATCAAGACAGATTTTCACGTATGGCCAATGAGACCTCGCCAGAGTTCAAGTCTCGCCTTGTGTCGGTCGAATCGAATTAGTCATTGAGTTAATTATATTGTTCAGTGCTTAAATAGTTTTTCACTGATAAGTATTGGCCTTGCTTTAGTGCCTGTATCTTTTATTGCTTCAACAAAGAAAATCAAGTCCCTCATCACCAACCACCAGTTGCTGGCCCAAGCACTTCGTTCCTCTTTAAAGCTCGTAAGTTCTTTGGCTCCGTTGTTATTGTTCGATTGCAATGATCTTCATTTCATGTTTTTTAAAGTGATAATCTTTGTTCTTTTGATATGCTTTACTAACATGCTTGGAAAGGTTGTGAGTGATGATGGCAAGAAGGTTCGTCGTAGGCACCCGTTCACCGAAAAAGAACGAGAACAAGTGCAGGTAGGATTAGGGGATTTTCTTAAAATTTTGGCCATTTTTTTGTGTGGTTCAAGCTGCAATCTACCTTTTCCTTTGTTTTGCAGTCTCGTACCGTTGTTGTGGAGAATTTGCCTGAAGATCACTCTCATCAGAACCTTGACAAAATCTTTAATGTTGTTGGGAGGTTTGGTTTTGATCACATCAAATTCCATTTCGGTTTCTGGTTTGTTGTTAACTAGAACGATTCTTTTGCAGCTAATACTATTAGTGTCTTGATACAGTGTGAAGAACATCCGAATATGTCATCCCCAGGAATCCAATTCTTCCCGTTCTAAGAACGACTATTTTATGTCTAACAAGGTATGGAGGTCGGAATCAAACCTGTTTTCTTCGTTAAGCCTAGAGATTATTACACAATTAGCCTCATGATTCATTTTTTTCTGTTGCTGTTCATTAAGCTACATGCACTTGTGGAATACGAGTCGACAAAGATTGCTGAAAAGGCGGTATGTTAACGTAGTTTTGGTTCTAGAACTTTTTGTTCTTCGAAATCCTCGTTTGCAATGCCATTCAAAGCTTAAGCAATTGGTGCAGGTTGAGAAGCTAAACGATGAAAGGAATTGGAGAAAGGGGCTTCGAGTAAGGCTGCTTCTTAGACTCTCGGTATGTTGTCTTTCACAATTCACATATGATCTGTTTAAATGCTCTATATGCTTAATAGAACCCATTCACAACATCTGTTTGGTACGGATTTGCAGCCTAAATCCGTTCTGAAAACCCGAAAATCAGAATTCGATGGCATATTAGACGACGATGATTCACCCCATGCTGAACACTCTGAAGGTTCATCTTCACCAAATGCTGAATCATTTGAGAATAATGTAAGCATCAATGTTGATTAACCGTGTTCATTATATGGCCCGAGCTGACCGGAAAATTTCCTCATCTGTTAGGCTGAAGATAGTGCTTTGGGATTGAAAAAGGGATGGTCTAAATCGCGCGGGAAACTTCGGGGGAGCGCCCAAAACCACACCGGACGTGGCCTGCTTCCAGGATCTCCACAACCTAGCAATGCAGTCCAATGCGAAGCATCCATGAAACAGATGTTGAAGGGCCCGAGAATGCCGGATGGAACCAGGGGTTTCACCATGGGACGAGGCAAGCCGTTATGTTCACCATTGGAGTGATGATGAATTCGCACGATTCGTTTCCTTTTTCTTCCTTGTCCGCCATCTTATATTAACCAACTAGTACTGAAAATAGCTCTGCATTTTTCCTGAAAGCAGCACGAAATGATCAAGTAGCTATGCATAGTATCTGGCCTATGTATAGTTTAGTACTGCTTCATAGCTATCTGAGGGCCATTTCCTTCTGGCACACCATTTTTCTGGGGTTTTGTTGAGTATTGCTTTGGATTCATCAGCTTTCTGCTTTGAATTTTCTAATGTATCCGAATAATCCAATCGAATCGTTACGTCTGTTTCGTTTCTCTCGTTGTCAAAATCTGTGAACTGCCTCTATTCTGAACAATAAACATGCCCTGAGCAGATAATTGAAACAGGGAAAGAGACTTCTTAAGTTCCTGTGTGTGTATGTATGCATGCATGCATGCATGCCAGCTTTGATAAATGGACTTAAATTTTTGTAGGAAAGCTGATATAAAAATTAAAAAGTAATTTAAAAGGGACTTAAATGAGAAAAAAAGGATAAGAGGCTAAAAATGAATTTTTAGTACTTAAAAAGGACTAAAAATGCATTTAGTATTTTTTTAACCAAGGAGTTCATAACGATAGGAAATTCTGTCACGCTCGATGAGCACCATTAATTCAATTTATAAAGATTAAAAATTTAAAAGACTCGCTGTATAATTATAAATTATTTAAAAATTAAAAAGTAAATTAATTAAAATATATTGTTTTATTTTTAATTTTCTTTTAAACATAGATCAAAATACCTATCTACCCCTAAATTACAAAACCCTAATTTTTGTTTATTTGAAATTTAAGTTGCCGTCGTCGCTGCTGCCGCCGCTACCTCTTGCATGGTCGTCGTTCCAATGTGACGCCCTGACAGCCCGACCCGACTGAGTACTGAAAGCGTAAATCGATTTCAACGCATATTTCTCAAGAATATCTCGAACCTCCGGCTGGTTATGGTCCCACCCTCCCAAGCTCGACTTGAACACGTTGATCGGACCCTTGCCTTGTCGGTACAATCGGATCTCTACCTCTGGTACTTTCATCTTCACGCCTCTTAGATTAGGGTTGGGTTTAGGGTCGGTACAATCAGATCTCTACATCTGGTTCTGGTACTTTCGTCCTGCAGTTCGGTTTTACCGGTATCTTTAGAGGTTTTTGTTTCTATCTTTGTGCAGGAGACAACGGCGGCGACGCAACAGCGACTTGAATTTCAAATGAATAAAAATTAGGGTTTTGTAATTTAGAGGTAGATATATATTTTGATCTATGTTTAAAAGAAAAAGAAAATAATATATTTTAATTAATTTACCTTTTAATTTTTAAATAATTTATAATTATACGGCGAGTCTTTTAAATTTTTAATCTTTATAAATTAAATTAATGACGCTCATCGTTAGTGGTACTCGTCGAGCGTGGCAAACACATCCCTAACGATAAAATGCTAGTTCAACCCCTTCGACCCGAAAATAGAATATCTTTTGACTAATTTCTCATCACATAGACAAATACTATTATAAAAGCACACTAAACGTTAAAAAATAGTCTTAGAGTTAATTACCAAAAAAAGTCTTCGAGTTATGCTATTAAAAATCAAATCTTTCAGCGCAATTGGAATGTTGTTGGTAGAAAGGTCTGTGAAACCATTCAGCATACTTTTGCCACTGGAGTTGTTGATCCTGAGCTGAATAAAACTCTTATTGTGCTTATTCCTAAAATTGAGTCTCCGGAGGTGATTACTCAGTTTCGTCCTATCGGTTTGTGTACAGTGGTCTATAAAATCCTGAGTAAAATTATTGTGAACAGATTGAAACGGTATCTTCCGGATTGGGTCTCGGAGAATCAAACCAGCTTTGTTCCAGGACGATCTATTACGGATAATGTGATTGCTGCCCAGGAGATTATCCACTCTATGCGTAACAAAAAAGGTCGCAAAGGTTGGTTTGCCATCAAGGTTGATTTGGAAAAGGCATATGATCGCCTTGAATGGTCCTTTATTGACGACACTCTTGTTGATGTTGGTATACCCGCACACTTGCGTCAGCTGATCATGAGTTGCGTTTCTACGGTCTCTACCCAAATTCTTTGGAATGGTAGTCTTTCTACTTCCTTCTGTCCCTCGAGAGGGATTCGTCAAGGCGATCCGCTGTCGCCTTATATTTTTGTTCTATGTATGGAGCGTCTTGCCCAAGCTATTCAAAAAGAGGTTAACCAAGGTAACTGGAGGGCTTTCCGTTTTAAAGGAAGGGGGCCGGTGATCTCTCACCTCTTTTTCGCGGATGATCTCGTTTTATTTGCGGAAGCTTCTCTTCACTAGTTTGATGTTGTTAGTCGTGTTTTGCGGGAATTCTGTGAATGTTCGGGCCATAAAGTGAGTATATCAAAGACAAATATCTTCTTTTCTCACAATATTCATACTTCTCTTAGGGAGGATATCAGTGGCGCATTTGGGTTTCAGTGTGTGGGTGACCTTGGTCGTTATTTGGGTGTCCCTCTCCTCCATGGTCGTGTCACTAAAATTACCTACAGATATCTGATTCAGAGAGTGGCGGACAAGCTTTCTGGCTGGAAGGCCCGTATGCTCTCTTTTGCGGGTCGTATCATTTTGGCAAAATCGGTCCTTGCAGCTATTCTTATGTATGCCATGCAGTCTATTCGGTTACCTATATATGTTTATACGGAAATTGAGCAGCTAATCAGAAATTTCATTTGGGGACACTGCGATACTGATCGGGGTTTTCATGCTGTTAATTGGGATATTGTTTGCTCTTCGAGCGTTGAAGGGGGTTTGGGTTTGAAGAGTTTAAAATGTCAAAACGAGGCGTTTCTCATGAAGCTTGGTTTTATTATGTTATCTGAACCAAATCGCCTTTGGGTTCGTATCCTCCGTTGTAAGTATGGTATTACTGACACCATGTCGGCTGCTCTTCCCCGTCTTAGAGGCTCGCGTCTTTGGACTGGTATTGTTCTTATTTGGTCTGACCTTTGTCGAAATATCATTTGGAATTTAGGTGATGGTGAGCGTGTTGATTTTTGGAGGGATAATTGGGTTGCATCCGTTGGACCCCTGTACCGTTATCTAGGCAATGGGAATGTTCCCGACACCTTCACGTCCGTTAGAAGCATGGTTACTCACGATGGGCAGTGGAATTGGGCGTTATTTGAGGATTTGCTTCCGCTTAATGTGATTAATGGTATTATGGCAGTCAAACCACCGCTATCCACCACATTGTCGGATAGGCCTGGGTGGAATTGCGAACCAAACAGAAGCTTCACGGTGCGATCTGCGTATGGGATACGTACTGCGCCTGCTCAGTTGGTTGTCGACCCGATTTGGAAAGTTGTTGCTGACTTTCGAGGTACGCCTCGGATTAAAACATTCCTATGGAGGGTGTGTCATGGACGTTTAATGACTAATGCTGAGCGGGTTCGCCGTCATTTAACCAACAACGCCGGATGCATTATATGCGAGGCTGTGACGGAAGATTTATCCCATGTTCTTCGTGGTTGTGTATTAGTTCGAGGGACGTGGTTGCAACTCGTTAAAACAGACAAGGTGCACGAGTTTTTTCACTGTGGCATTAACGAGTGGATCTTGAAGAACATGAGTGATATGTGTTATTTTGCTCGCAATCATGCCGACTGGGATCTGTTATTCACAACGATCCTTTGGCTGACTTGGAAGCGTCGGAACGCACTTGTTTTTGGGGCTGAATCGGATAACCAGGAGCCTATTCTCGCACAAGCAAGGCGCTACTGCAGCACCTACCTGATGGCCACTGCGCGGGAGTCCGATCGTAGTGCCATGCAGGGGAACGCTCAGGTTCAGCAGCGATGGAAGAAACCACCGGTGGGTTGGGTGAAAATAAATGTTGATGGTGCTAGGAACCCCGGATCCGGGTTGGCTACCTATGGAGGCTTGGGGCGAGATTCTAATGGTCGATGGTGTTTTGGCTTTTCCAAACGTATTGGTGTGTGTTCCATTTTTGATGCTGAACTTTGGGCTGTCTTTGAGGGGCTTTCGACGTCACGGTCTCTTGGTTATTCTCGGGTGGTTGTTGAGACAGACAATAGAGATGTTTTCAATTGGTTATGCCACCAGGATCCTTCCTAAATCCCTTCGAGTTTGAGGGGACATCTCGCCGAGATCTTAGCACGAAGTTGGGAAGTAAACTATTCTTAGGTTAGGCGTGAAGCGAATATTATTGCGGATATGATGGCGAATAGGGTTAACGACCTACCCCTTGACCACTACCGGTTCATTGACCCTCCAGTGATGATGTGGGATGCTGTTCGTGCCGAAGCCGGTGTAGATGAGGACATGGCGCATGCAGGAGTCGTTGGAAGTGTTGGAGATGCTGCAATCTGCTAGCGCTGGGTTTGTTTTGGGTTTTATCAGGGTGATTATTTGGTTTATGTGGTGTTGGTTTTGTTCTGGTATGTTTTTTGATACGTTTGGTCTTGATAATTAGCTCTATTACATGTACTCTTTTTCCTCCATTAGGTTTAGGGAAATTTTTTAACGAGGCATGTAATAGATGCTTTTCCTTTTAATAAAAAAAAATCAAATCTTATTATCTACGAAAACAAAACAGATTCGGATAATAAAAATTTAAGGTTTTACATCTCCATCCGGTCCTCGTAGATACAAATTATTCTTAAAACATCCGAATTTAAGTATTACTTAGATTACATTTGCTAGCTTTTTGCAACGAAAGTGAAAATTTTGTTGTTCCATACATACATACCAGTGGCGGAGCCACATATATGTTTGGGTAGGCCTGTGTTCACTCTGAACCTTTTCAAGTTCATACATTTGATTTCAATTTTCGTAATTTTTATGAATTAATTTTTAAATTTTATAATTTGTGCCCTTCTGAAATTTTGAGATTTTTATGACTAGTATCCACCCTCAGAAATATTTTAATTTGTACCCACCCTCAAAAACCATTCTGAATCCACCACTGATCATACATACATACATACATACATACATGCATGCATGCATGCATACATTGAACTTGATTTTTCACACCGACTATCATGAATTCTGATGATTGGATAAGTGGCTACAAATTGTAATTTGAAATCACCGACCGCCGGCGCCACCACCGTCATCCCCCATTGACAATTGGGTCAGCCATTGCATTATTTTATGTCCTCAAGTGGTCCCCCACGTTGTATGGTTGGTTGAATTTTAGTAACTAAAAATATTAAATTTGATATCTAAAAATATTAAAAAAAATTCTTTAAAAATAAAAAATAAACGTTATAAATGTCACTAATAATCAATTGGTTAAGAGAGATGGTTCATCTTTGAATAGTGTATATAATTCAAATTTTGATGTTGTAAATGAAATAATTGAATTAGGATAATCGTTCTTACAATGGACCTTTGTAATACCTGAGTCAAATTAAACAATTAATAAATTGGATACGATTGATTATATTAAAATAACAAATTAACCGTTATATTAAAGAATAAATGTCACTAATAATCAATTAGTCAAGAGATGATACTGTAAATTTTTAAATAATGTACATAATTCAAAATTTGACCTTGTAAATAGAGTAACTGAATCAAAAAAAAATTGTTTTTACAACAAATTTATGTAGTATCAGATTCGAATTAATTACTTAATAGATTAAATACGAGTGATTATAAAAGAAATACCATTTATGATATGATCTTCAAACGGTGGGCATGATGGTTGAATTTTTTTTATACTGTCAGATACATAAAATATTTTCTCAAATTATAAATAAGCAAAACATTTCTATTTAAATTATTTTTCAATTTTCTCTATTTTTTGTTAGCAGTAACTATGGGTAGCAACTCGATTTGATGAATCATAAAATCATAGGGCATAAGGGACGTACGCAGAATTTTATGTTAAGGGTGAACTTATAAAATTTTAGAGAGGGTGAATTTATAAATTTTTAGGTGGCAAAAATAGATTTTTAATAAGAAATACATATGAAATTTCTAAAAAAAATTATATCGTATAAAAATTTTAAAATTTCAAAAGACGACTGCTCTCATTTCATGTTTTTTTCCTTAGATTTTTGGTCCACTATTTCCTGGAGGGGCCATGTCCCTCCATTTTTTTTTATATTTTTAAATTACTTTTAAATTATTACGTTAAAAAATAAAATCGTTGAACATTAGCAAACGATGAAATAGAGGGTGTAAACAAAACAAGTCTATTATTTTTTCCTTAGTTGATTCAAATTGATATAAAAAATACAAGTTCAGGGGTCAAAAGAGATTAAAACAAATTGAAGGACTAAAATGATTTTTCTGACAAATTCGAGAGCTAAAAATGTTATTAGGCCTAATATGAAAAAAGTATGAAAATGAAAATAAAAGTATAGTTGAAGGATTAGATTGACTATTAAGCCTAAAAAGAAAACCAGAGAGGAGCAGACAAATGGTAACCCAAACTCCAAAGAGACAGTGAGCCCGGAATATTTGGCAATTTTTGGCTAATAAGTCACTTTTGAGATGAATTTTAGGGATATAGGGTTCTTTTGTCGAAATTTGGCAAAATAGGCCAAAAGCCACAGTGCCACATGGACCACGCCACCTTCTGCCGGCGAGGTCTGGACAACGCCACCTCCTGCTGGTGCGGTCCTGTTGGAGGCAGGCTTGGCAGCGTGGGCAGCTCAGCTCCCTGACGTGCCTGCATGGCACATGCATGAACAGCACCTCGCCATTTGCAGGCACGTCAGGCTTTATCCATGTGCATTTGTCATGCATTTGCAAATAGGGTTAGGGTCAGAGATAGGGATGGTTTTAGGGTATAGGGTTAGGGTCAGAGATGGGTCGTATTTAAAAATTATATATATATATATATATATATATATATTTAACATAATATTAAAATTTAAATTTTTTAATAAACAAAGTAAAAAAAAATCATTGAATTCAGATTGTACCGATTGACCGGAACAATTTACAAACCAATTTTGCACACCCTAATTTAATTTTAAAATTAAAATATGCCATGCATTTGCATATAGGGTTGGCTTTAGGGTTAGGGTCAGAGATAGGGATGGGTTTAGGGTATAGGGTTTAGTAGTTGGTTATAATATGATTTTTATATAGTATTTGAAATTATTGTAAATATTTTCAAATGTTTTAAAAAAGATACTAAGATGGGGGTCGTATTTGAAAATTATATATATATATATATATATATATATATATATTTAACATATTATTAAAATTTAAATTTTTTAATAAACAAAGTAAAAAAAAATCATTAAATGCAGATTGTACCGAATATTTCGGTTAACCGAATAAACGGACGTGCCTAAACCCTATTTAATTTACCGTACATACACTAGCCTGACTTGCCAGTATGTAGGGGACATGCAGGTGAACAGGACCTCGCCATTTGCATATGGCGAGGTCCTGTTGACCTGCATGTCCCCTACATACTGGCAAGTCAGGCTAGTGTATATAGAGTTTTTCGGGCTAGATTTATTATAGGGGATTCATTTTTTAATATTATTTTATGTGTATATATAGAGGGTTTACGGAAGATGAGATGAGTGTGTAGTGGTTGAGAAAAAAATTAAGAGAGCTTTTCGGCAAAGAGGGACGAGTTTGTGAGTTTCTGCAGAAATATTCGAAAAGGGTGATTGAAGAGTTCGTAAAAGCCAGTGAAAATTAAGTAAGTAAATTTTTCCTTTTAATCTAAATTTTTTAATTCTAAAGAGTTTGTATATTTTTTGTATGATTGAATATATATTCAGATGATACAAGTATTTTTAAATTTTAATAAAAAAACCCAAAAATTTAATGTTGTGCTTATGTTTTTTAATATTTACAGAATATGAGTTCATCAACATATTCGGACACCGAACCCACAGTTGGTCGTTGGGGCGAATCGCTTGAAGATTTCAGTGATGATGAAGAAAATATTGTTCCTATGGGTGAAGAAGAAGAAGATGGCGTTCAGTTACTCGATGCTGATGATATTGACGCTATTATGATAGAAACGTCTCAAGGCAATGGTATTGATGTTGAAGAAGATGTTTGGGCCGCGGCTGTTAGTAGGCTCGGGTTGAGAAATGAACAGCCGGCTGTTTGGGGTCATGCTGCACCGCAGCACCAACAACCGGAACCTTCAGCCTATGAAGCTCCAACAGCCTGCATGTATGAAGTTGACTATACTGCAATGCAAGATCAAGAATATGAAGCTCGCGTATTTGGTTCTTCATCATCTTCGAACTTTGGAGAACTGGAACTAAAGGCTCAATTTGAAACAAAAAAAGCCGCGAAGCTTGCAGTTCAAGAGCACTGTCTCAAACGCCATACGTCATTTTCTGTTGTTGAGTCCAACAAAATTACCTATTGTGTAAGGTGTTATTATTGGAAGAACAATTGTCCGTGGTGGGTAAGAATTTCTTACAAGAAGAGAACTGAAATGTGGGAGGTGTCACGGTTTATTGATCAGCACACATGTACCAATATGGCTTTATCAAAGGACCATATTAATTTAAACTCTGATCTAATATGTGCTTCAATCAGGACTTTGGTTGAACAGGAACCAAGAATTTCGATTGCAGTGTTAGTAGCATCTATCCGCTCCCAGTTTGGTTATTGTTGAGTGGATCGAAAGATCGATATTTACCAAGAGGGGGGGTGAATTGGAAATTTAAAGGTTTGTAGTAGAAATTGGCAAATTAAAAATTGATGGACAAGGGATTTAGAGTGGTTCAAGTTCCAAATGAACTCTACATCCACTACCTTAGCCTCACTAAGGATTTGCAACAATTTCACTAAATTGATCTTCCCCTTTTCTAGGACAAGGAGGCAACCCTTTACAATTTCGGTTGATTTTTCTACCCAAAAATCAACCCAACCCTCACACAAGAGAACAAAGAAATTTGTAGGCTAATTAGGTATCTCTCAATACAAATGATAGCCCCAATACAAGCACTCAACCCAATTTTAC
This sequence comes from Hibiscus trionum, assembly GCA_030270665.1. Taxonomy (NCBI): domain Eukaryota; kingdom Viridiplantae; phylum Streptophyta; class Magnoliopsida; order Malvales; family Malvaceae; genus Hibiscus; species Hibiscus trionum. The sequence continues at coordinate 1,666,006 of BSYR01000011.1, read as the reverse complement.
AAAATATGAATGAAGAACACAAATTGGGATTTTTACACAAAGTGGGATTTTTGCTCAAATGCTTGAATTTGATGTTTTGATGTTTGCTTTAGGATCAATAGTTGTTGCTGATGCTTTTGGATGTCTCTTTTATACATTCTCATTGATTTCTAGCCGTTTGGGTGGTTGGGAACATAAATGGAGCCGTTGGAACCCTCTCTTGCCACCATAAATGCAGTCTGCACCAACCCGTTTCGGAACACGGGGAACCTGTTTCGGAACGGACTAAAATAGAAAGAGTCGTTGGGGTGCATTTAAGATCCCGTTTCGAAACGCCCTAGGTCCATTTCGGAACGTTTTTGTCACTGTCAAGGGTCGTTTCGGAACGGTCCTAGCCCGTTTCGAAACGCCTTAACGGTTTTCAGAAAATCAGTTAAAACATACAACGGTCATATTTTTTCAAAATAAAACCTAGCCCTTGTTTCGGAACGGGAGTGAACCGTTTCGAAACGAAATGGCTACTGTCAAAGGGTCGTTTCGGAACGGGCTTGATCCGTTTCGAAACACCCCTTTTATATTTAAAAATCTGAAATATTTGAAATAAAACAACCCTTGTTAAATCCTATATAAAGAACAGTTTCGAAACGAGTTGTGCCGTTTCGAAACGGTTTTAAGTGTTTCGATACGTGTTTCGAAACGGTGGTCGACAGTGGTGAAAATGTTTCGAAACGCCTTATTCCGTTTCGAAACGGGTACTTGAAAAACACTGTTTTGGCTTGAAACACTTAGAAAAATATTTGAAATAGTATGTTTTTAACTTGCGCATAATACTAAAATTATATGGGGATATTTTGAGGACTTAAAATTCGTTTTGACTTTTTCGATTTAGTCCTTAGGTTTTTAGTTATATCAAAATTAAAATATTTGTTTCACAGTTATGTTCCGTCTTACTACAAGGCGTGGATGGCAAAGCAAAAGGCGATGGCAGAACTGTTTGGTGATTGGGATAAATCGTATAATGAGCTACCAGCTCTTTTACGCGCAATGCAACATTTCATCCCGGGGACCGTTGTAGAGTACGAGACTTTGCCGGTGTTCAACTTACAAGGCGAATTAATTCCTGGTAAAAGAGTATTTAGTTAGTTATTTTGGGCGTTCAATGCGTGCATTCAAGGGTTTCCATTCTGCAAACGCATGATTCAAGTGGATGGTACATGGTTGTATGGGAAGTACAGTCATATATTACTCGTGGCCGTTGCACAGGATAGAAACAATAATATATTCCCAATTGCCTTTGCCATAGTTGAAAAGGAAGACGCGGATGGATGAGAATTCTTTTTGAAGCACCTACGCAATTATGTTGTAAAAGAAGACGAGCTTTGCATGATTTCTGATAGAGGAACTGCGCTCTTATCAGTAATTGACAGACCTGGGAGTTTATGGATACCTCCACATGCATATCCAGCATATTGTGTACGGCATATTGCAGCGAATGCGAAGACGCGGTTCGGAAACAGTCAGATCAAGAGAAAGGTTTTAGGCGCGGGTAAGTTGTTATTTGTTGTTTATAAAAATTTTAATTTTTTTTTGAGTTCAACCAAAATTTGTTATTTTATTTAACTTATTTTTTATTTATAAATAGGGTATGAACTAGTTCAACCAAAATTCCATGAAAGGATCAGAAGGTTGAGGCGGCACGGTGCAGATGTGATAAAATTTGTAAATGACATCCCCACGGAAAGATGGTCACAAGCCTATGATGAAGGTCGGCGTTATGGTCATATGACAACTAACCTTGCAGAGGCTATAAACTCTGTTCTTAAAGGAACACGGCATCTCTCAATTGCAAGTATTGTGTGGGAGACCTACTTTAGATTGGGCAAAGTGTGGTCCGACAAAGGGCAAGATGCCAACGCCCGAATAAACAGCGGACAATATTGGTCGAAAGCCCTGCGAAAAAAAATGACCGATCTTTAAGCTAAAGCGTCCGCTATGCGAGTCAGATCATTCGACTCAAATAGATGGGAATTTTCTGTGGAAGCTACAGTCCGAGGTGAGCAAAAAATGTTCACTGTGAAACTTCATCAGAAATGGTGTGATTGTGGTGCATTCCAAGCATTTAGATACCCTTACTCTCACGCACACGCCGCCTGTTTGCATTTTCGACTCAACCCTTACGGCTTAGCGGATGACTGTTATAAACTAGAGAATATTGCAAATATATATAGAATTCAGTTCAACACAATCCCGAACCAAGACTATTGGCCGGTAGAGCCAATATACGAAGAATGGTTACCAAATCCAGTGCTTTGTAGAAAGTTGAAGGGTCGACCGAAGTCTACTCGTATTAATACGAATATGGATGATCCAGATGATAGAGAGGGAGGAGTTCAAGTTAGACATTGTAGTCTTTGTAGTCAACCGGGTCATTCAAGAAACAAGTGTCCGCACAAATCAAATCTTTCCAACTATCGTGCCGGACCGTCAACCTAAATGCTTTGTATAATGTATGTCTAATTTTATGGTAATGAGAAAATATTGCATCTTTTCAATTTTTATTTGTTTCAATTTTATCACACGTGCACCGTCAACCTATTAATTCTCATTTTTTTCAAAAAAGTTTAACTTGTTACCATTGAAGAAACCATCTAAAGTTAATATAATTTGTTCTTATTTAATATACTTTAAGGAATCGAAATTAAAAGAAATACATATAACATTAAATATTCCGGGTTCGCAACCTATTGATTGAATACGAAAATTAAAAAAAATACATAAATATCAATTAAGGAATCGAAATTAAAAGAAATACATATAACATTAAATATTCCGGGTTCGCAACCTATTAATTGAATACGAAAATTAAAAAAAAACATAAATATCAAAATGCAATCGAAATTAAAAGAAATACATATACCATTAAATATTCCGGGTTCACAAATTACAAATAAATAAAAACAAAACAAAACCCTATTTTCGCGTCCTCCCCCTCCTAGTGGGTAATTCTTGCCGGTGTAGAGGGCCTGTTTGTGAGTACCGCGGAGCAGGTTGAACCTGTCTACGAGCTCTTGGACTACGAGCTATTGGATTAGGAGCCAGCTCATCGTCATCGAAGAATTGCTCATCCGTTATTTGCATAGTAGGTGGTGTAGCAAACATTTCTTCAGGATGAAATGATGGGCTGCTAATGGTAGTTGTTGACAACCTAGATGCCATGCTACCAACACCAAAACCTTCCCCATATACAGATGATTGAGGATGCTGAAATTGTGGTACGTATCCTTCATCATCATTGTAAGCCGGCTGAGAAGATGAGCTACCACCGGTTGCAAAATTAAAAGGTGATTGCTGCGGAACATGACCAAATCCAAATGTTTGATGACTTTGTTGAAATGGGGTTTGTTCCGAAACATTACCAAATGGTGGTTGCTCCCAAAGATTACTGCATACATGTCTCGGGGGGGAGTCAGATCGCGCCCACGAAGAAGTCCAACCTCGGTTGGTTGCTCCTGAAATTCCTTCCAAGTTTGGTTCGTCTGTTGATTGTTGAGAGCTCTGACCAAACTCGGTTGAGAGGCGAACCTGTCTTGTGCAATGCGGGTTTTCAAGCCATCTATTTGCATCTTCGACAGATGCTATGAACGGTTTCCCATTTGTCGAAAACCATGAATAGTATTCTGTATTAAATTCAAAATCGTTGGCTTGAATTGGACTCAAATCAGTAGCCCACCGCTCCCATCTTTCCTCCCACAATTCAATGAAATCGGCTTGCTTCACAATCCAATTCTCATTGAATCTACCTCTCTGAACGGTGTGAATTTTTTCTCGTGGAGCTCTTGGAATGGGTTGATGGAAGTTAAACTGCCTCAACACTCTGTCAGCACATTGAAACTCAACAATAGAAAAATGGATCAAAGGCACAATCGCACCCCAGAATCCTGCACATTCAAGCACAGTAGGTGGTAGGCAAGCCCTGACGTTGTCATTCGCGTACGGCTGCCAAATAAACTGTAAAAAAATATTAATATGAAATCATTCACAATGAAATATACAATCTTTCTTTCAAAATTAAAATATACAATATACAAAATAAGAACAAATAATAAATTAAATTATATTAAATAAGAACAATTAATATATTAAAATAAATTAATTCAGATACCAGATTTTTTCCTATTGTTTGGATCTTTAATCTTGTCTCTCTGACAGTGTTGTGAACCACTCCCGCATTCTTCAACGGATGCCTCCATCTGCAAAGATATATTGAAATTATATTTCGAAGTCATTGGATATAAATTTTATATCAATAAATATTTATATACAACTGCAATCACATTATTACCTTCCAGCAAGCGGAAACTCCATATCTACCGGTACAGAAAAAGTGGGCGTTAGATAAGGCAGCCTGTACCACGCCCAGGACTGCAGTAATAGTTGACATCCACCCATATCTGAATTTGGGTTTTCACCATGCATAATTGTGACCTTGCACATTTCATGGTACAAAAATGCTAATACTGCGGACCCCCAACTATATGTACCAGCTGTGTCCAAATTACCCAAGAACTGCAGGTATTGTGTGTGAACCATATTACCAGATGTATCTGGCATCAACACACCACCAATAAGTTGCAGTATATAAGCTCGAGCTGCACACTCAAGTTCTTCATGACCAGATTCATCGGTCACAATAAATTCATGCTGCAACCATGATACTCTGACGCGTAGCCCGTCCACACAACTCCGAGGAGGAGCTTTGCCCAGGTACTGCATGCAAAGCTCATATGTATTGTAATTATTTTGTCCAACCAATAGTGTCCCATTTGTTGGAATACCAAGTTGTACCGCAACATCCTCCAGGGTTATTGTACATTCACCAAATGGAAAATGAAATGTGTGGGTCTCTGGTCTCCACCGTTCAATCAATGCAGTAATCAACCCAGGGATTATCTTAAACCCACGGAGAAAGGTGGCATTATAAAAACCAGCTCGCTGTAAGTAATACACTAAACGCTCATCAGGTTCCTTTATCTTCATTCCTCTACGGCGTATCATATGCTCTACATCCTATAATTAATTCATTATAATTTCGAGTTATAATAATTACATAGTAAATATGAAATTTTAAATTACAAAACATTTACTTACTTGCTCTTCGTGAATATTAGACGAAATGTGTTCATGGTCACGGTACAACAAAACTCCTTCAGATGCCATTATCTTTTTCTACAGCTAAAAAACAATTAGCATTCGAATATATACAAAAAAAAATATATTAACTTCAACATTTCGAATATATACAGCTAATAAACTAACTTTAAAAAATCATATTACAAAAAATACATGCCCTTACCAGATTCAAAATTCGAAAAACTAGCTTCTTTTGTTCGAAACGACAATCACAACTTTGCCAAATTCTTCACGTACACAATATTTTTTCTCTTCTTCTCTTCACACACCACCCCAACTCAACTCACACACCACCCTAACTATATATATACACATAAATAAAATAATGTAAAAAAATAATAATAATTGGGCAAAACCTGCCGCAGCCCGTGAGCAGCAGGCCTGCCAGCCTGCACCTCGCCATATGCAAATGGCGAGGTAGGCCAGCCCACGTGAAGCCGCCCAGCCAGCCCGCACCAGCCACAGCTCGCCTGCAGCAGCTGCGATTGGCTCTCCCAGCCGGTCACCAGGGACCTCGCCAGCAGCAGGTGGCGTGGTCCATGTGGCACTGTGGTTTTTGGCCTATTTTGCCAAATTTCGGCAAAATAACCCTATATCCCTAAAATTCATCCCAAAAGTGGCTTATTAGCCCAAAATTGCCGGAATAGTTACTCAAATATTACTTTGGGATTTTTTTATTTCAAAAATAGGGATCCTCACAGATTATTTTCGGATATAGGGATGATTACTGTTCAAAATCAGAAAACCCATGGACCACAACCCGAGTTTGAACAGTAATTTTCAAGGGGTATCACTGTGCAAAATCGAATGGTGAACCACCACCCTTTTAAAATGCCACACTGCCATGTGGCGCGATGTGGGCGTTCCGAGCACTGTTCGAAGTCGGACTGCCCACCCCCCGTTTTTGAACAGTGCACCGAATAATGGTGCCTGGGCTGCTCACTGCGTGCCATGTGGCGTCGCGCAAAACAGAGAAAGGGAGGAAAGCAGCCCGTTTTTGAACAGTGAAACAACCCCAAAAACACTGTTCAAAAACAGGCTGTGCACTGGTGGTCTTCTGACTTTCAACAGTAAACATCCCTAGATCTGTAAATAATTTTTCAGGATCCCTACTTTTGAAATTAAAAAATTCCAAAGTAATATTTGAGTAAAAATTTCGAGTGAGCCCCCATTTTTGTAATTGAAAAAAGAAGAGAAAGTTAAACAGAAATAAGCAGGATTAGGGTTTTACAGAGAAGAAGTCTCTAGAGAGAAAGAAAGCCAGGTTTTTAAATTGCGGTCGCGGTTGCGACATTATTTCGTGGTTTCGGACGGCGGCGCAACCGCTCTATCGCGGCCGATATTACAGTCGCGGTCCGCTTTTTAAATCCCTGGTATCAGCAACAAAGAAAACAGGGAAAGAAACGAGAGGGAAAACGCTGTAAAGAGATAGATATATTAGAAATATGACGAAGAGGCAACGATGTTATTTGGATATAAGCATAGGCGACGAGCTCGAAGGAAGAATAGTTGTTGAACTGTTTAATGATGTAGTGCCCAAAACTGCAGAGAATTTCATAGCTCTTTGCACCGGGGAAAAGGGCATTGGTCCTAACACTGGTGTGCCTCTTCACTACAAGTTTTTCACGTTTTTTGGACCGTTGGATGAGTGAAACGAATGGATGAGATTAACAGTAAATATGTGAAGATTATCACTTGAAAAAAAATAGTAAGAAGTTAATCTGAGCCATTCATTCTCCCATATAACGATCCAGAAAATGTGAAGACTAACAGTAAATATTGTGAACATGTGAACTTGTCGAGACTTTTTGATAACATTTTGGCATGCATTCCGTTCAGGTGGGATAAAGAAAGAGCTTGCTGCTGCCACGAAAAAGGTCGGTAGACAAAATCGAATTCATAGTTCCTTTAGGCACCAAACATATGTAAACAAATGTATTCACGCAACAGAACTTGGTGAGCACAGATCAATGATCGACGCAACGAGGAGAGAAGGCGATACCGTAAGATGTTCCGACCAAACCCCACTGGTACGTCGAGTGTGCTGCATTTTTCGTATCGCTACTTGACATATGAATGTACTTTCATACGGGCATGTTAAATGCAGGTGCAGATGAGCAATAATGTTTGAGAGCTTGAATAATCTTTTGCAGTTGCATATAGTTAGCTAGTGTCATCTGGTTCAGGCTTTCTTCATTAGGTTCTCTCGTTTCGGAGAAAATACGAGGTATTGTTCGGGTATTCGGCATCTGCTTTCTGGTGCAACTGTATGATAAAACTGTAAAATTTTATTGTTTTACTCTGTGGATTTTACAAGTGGTTTTCGGTGATAGGCGAAGGCAAGGGTCAGTTCGTGATCTCCGTAGTAGTGCAACTGTGGCTGATCTTATGTTGTTGTATCCTGGGAGACAGACGACCAATGAACTCGAGCACCATAGGAGTGGCCGAAAATCTGTCTTAAAAAAACTGCGTTCGTGCAGGCCTCAACACGTTTTCTTTCAGAACTTGTTCCCAATCGGTTTGGTTTCAGATATGTTGTATCTAAATTATTAATTTTTATTTCTAATTCTGTTCGATTTATAATAATATCAATATTTGATTTTATTGTTTATTATTTTATTCTTGGATTAACGCCAATTTTCTAACAAAAACTACTTAGAAGAGAATGAATATTGTGTCGGCTCATTTAGAAAATAATGAGAGGCTTAGAAAAAAGAACTTGTCCTGTTGATTTTTTATCAGGTAGCAAAATTCAGTTGTGCAAATATGAGGCTTGAACCAATTGTTGTTGGACTAAAGATTTGATTGAAATTGTTACTCCAATATGATCCTTTCTGTCTTTCTTAAACCAATTGGTATATAGTATCATATTTATTTTCACCGATAAATCGGAAGATGACATTCGAAACCCGTTGGGTAGCGGGATTATACATTGTATTCTTTCAGCAAAGTTCGAGGCTTGAAATTTGATGTCGTGGATTGTGAATGGAAGAAACTGGATTGAGAGAATGTTACGTTTGAGAGAGTGAAATAATCTCGCGACAAGTGGTATTAGAATAATTTTTTGACTGTTCGATTTCATGCCGAGTGCCTTAAACAGAGTGAACAACTGTAACGGGCCTTTCAATGCGACATTCTCTTCCATATAAAAAAGTAACGGCAGCAATAGTGTTGTAGATCTTATCAGACACGTCTTTTAAAGAGAAGACAATACCTTATTAATATGAAGTATTGTAAAATCTAATCTAAATTAGTCAAACAATAAAACTAAGACGAAGAAGGCTAAAGGATACGAGCATAGGCCCGATGGATTTGAGACTAACCAAGCCTTAAGGGGTGAATCATTCTTCCGGCTGCAGATGTACTAAAAAAATTATTTTTCGGGCGAAATTGGAACCTAAAGTTTTATTCTGTGACTCATTTAAGGTTCGTCGTTAATTTTTTCCGTTAAAAAACACGTGTCACCTCCAAAAAAATTTAAAATTATATTAAAAATAAATAAAATTAATTAATTTTCAAAATCTATAAATTTTCTAGATTTTACAAAACAACCCCCAAATTTCAAAATTCTTAAACCCCCAAAATCTAAATCCCAATTTGGGTCAATTTCGCTTCCGATTGTCACACCGCCACCCACTAAATCGGTCTTCTGACCATCACGACTATTTCCCCCACCGCCTTATCGCTGGAAATTTCTGACGTCGCGCGAATCGACGAAATTGTCAAATGGTTCTTTCGAATAATTTGCAACGAACGACAACAAGAGGGGTGACGAATGGTGTGTGGGTTGTTTGGCGAGGGGAGGACGTTTCATTCTGTCGCTGGTAATGCGGCTGGCGACGGCAGGAGTAGTCGAATTTGGGAGGTTTAGAGATTTGGGGATTATTTTGGAATGTTTGAAACTTTCATGATATTTTTTTTTGTTTTTTTATTAATTTTATTCATTTTTAATATAATTTTGGATTTTTGTGGAGGTGACCGGTGTCATTTAACGAAAAAATTAACGGTGAACCTTAAATGAGTTACGGAATGAAACTTTAGGTCTCAATTTGACCCGAAAAATAATTTGATCACTTAACTAGAAAAAAAATCATAGTTTCGGGACCTATTTGACGGTTAAGGCAAAAAAAAAAAAACTACCCAGAAAAGTTTGTAAACCAAAATCTAGACGAAGAAACAGTATCGAAACAGAAGAGAAAGGCCTGGAAATTGAAATCGAAAGGAAAAAAAAAATAATGAGTGTTTTTGGAGGAGATAGCTGGGGAAGAGAAGCACAAAATCGAAAGCGAAGAATCGATGAATTTGTTTTGGAGGGGATTGACGTCGATGGTTCTTCTTACAAGAAGCTCTCTTCCGGCAAATACGCTTGTCTTGTCTGCCGTCACAACCCCATCTTTGATACTCCTCTCATGCTCTCTGTAAGCTTCACTTTTATTCACTCTGAATTCTATTGTCATACTAAAAAAAACCCAGAAATTCAAAAACCCATGTTTATATTAGGGTAGGTTGGCTATTTGGACTGATTAGAAGGCATTTTCTTGCTTGATTTCATGGTTAGAACTAATGGTTATAGTTAGATTCCAATGTTTATCTGGATTAAGGTGAATGTCGAATACGGATATGTGTCGAATTATGCTAGTTTTTCTGGGTTTCTCATATGCCTAGGAAGATCATAAGTTCATAACTATACCATGTTTGAGTTGTGTTGGATATAGATAGATGCTGGACTTTTTTTGGATAAAAGGGGAAAGTGTAGGCATTGTTCAGGATTGAACCCGGAAATCGAGTCAACTGAAGACCCGATATAAGTCGTTTTTGTCGCTTCATCTTTGGTTGAGTCACAGATGATGGAATACGGATATGTGTCGAATTATGTTAGTTTTTCTGTGTTTCTCATATGCCTAGGAAGATCATAAGTTCATAACTATACCATGTTTGAGTTGTGTTGGATATAGATAGATGCTGGACTTTGTTTTTTTGGATAAAAGGGGAAAGTGTAGGCATTGTTCAGGATTGAACCCGGAAATCGATTTAACTGAAGACCCGATATAAGTCGTTTTTGTGGCTTCATCTTTGGTTGAGTCACAGATGATGGAATACGGATATGTGTCGAATTATGTTAGTTTTTCTGTGTTTCTCATATGCCTAGGAAGATCATAAGTTCATAACTATACCATGTTTGAGTTTTGTTGGATATGGATAGATGTTGGACTTTGTTTTTTTGGATAAAAGGGGAAAGTGTAGGCATTGTTCAGGATTGAACCCGGAAATCGATTTAACTGAAGACCCGATATAAGTCGTTTTTGTCGCTTCATCTTTGGTTGAGTCACAGATGATGGAATACGGATATGTGTCGAATTATGTTAGTTTTTCTGGGTTTCTCATATGCCTAGGAAGATCATAAGTTCATAACTATACCATGTTTGAGTTGTGTTGGATATAGATAGATGCTGGACTTTGTTTTTTTGGATAAAGGGGAAAGTGTAGGCATTGTTCAGGATTGAACCCGGAAATCGATTTAACTGAAGACCCGATATAAGTCGGTTTTGTCGCTTCATCTTTGGTTGAGTCACAGATGATGGAATACGGATATGTGTCGAATTATGTTAGTTTTTATGGGTTTCTCATATGCCTAGGAAGATCATAAGTTCATAACTATACCATGTTTGAGTTGTGTTGGATATAGATAGATGCTGGACTTTTTTTGGATAAAAGGGGAAAGTGTAGGCATTGTTCAGGATCGAACCCGGAAATAGATTTAACTGAAGACCCGATATAAGTCGTTTTTGTCGCTTCATCTTTGGTTGAGTCACAGATGATGGAATACGGATATGTGTCGAATTATGTTAGTTTTTCTGGGTTTCTCATATGCCTAGGAAGATCATAACTTCATAACTATACCATGTTTGAGTTGTGTTGGATATAGATAGATGTTGGACCTTTTTTTTTGGATAAAAGGGGAAAGTGTAGGCATTGTTCAGGATTGAACCCCGGAAATCGAGTCAACTGAAGACCCGATATAAGTCATTTTTGTTGCTTCATCTTTGGTTGAGTCCACAGATGATGGAATACGGATATGTGTCGAATTATGTTAGTTTTTCTGGGTTTCTTATATGCCTAGGAAGATCATAAGTTCATAACTATACCATGTTTGAGTTGTGTTGGATATAGATAGATGCTGGACTTTTTTTTGGATCGAAGGGGAAAGTGTAGGCATTGTTCAGGATTGAACCCGGAAATCGATTTAACTGAAGACCCGATATAAGTCGTTTTTGTCGCTTCATCTTTGGTTGAGTAACAGATGATGGAATACGGATATGTGTCGAATTATGTTAGTTTTTCTGGGTTTCTCATATGCCTAGGAAGATCATAACTTCATAACTATACCATGTTTGAGTTGTGTTGGATATAGATAGATGTTGGACTTTTTTTGGATAAAAGGGGAAAGTGTAGGCATTGTTCAGGATTGAACCCGGAAATCGATTTAACTGAAGACCCGATATAAGTCGTTTTTGTCGCTTCATCTTTGGTTGAGTCACAGATGATGGAATACGGATATGTGTCGAATTATGTTAGTTTTTCTGGGTTTCTTATATGCCTAGGAAAATCATAAGTTCATAACTATACCATGTTTGAGTTGTGTTGGATATAGATAGATGCTGGACTTTTTTTGGATAAAAGGGGAAAGTGTAGGCATTGTTCAGGATTGAACCCGGAAATCGATTTAACTGAAGACCCGATATAAGTCGTTTTTGTCGCTTCATCTTTGGTTGAGTCACAGATGATGGAATACGGATATGTGTCGAATTATGTTAGTTTTTCTGGGTTTCTCATATGCCTAGGAAGATCATAACTTCATAACTATACCATGTTTGAGTTGTGTTGGATATAGATAGATGCTGGACTTTGTTTTTTTGGATAAAAGGGGAAAGTGTAGGCATTGTTCAGGATTGAACCCGGAAATCGATTTAACTGAAGACCCGATATAAGGCGTTTTTGTCGCTTCATCTTTGGTTGAGTCACAGATGATGGAATACGGATATGTGTCGAATTATGTTAGTTTTCCTGGGTTTCTCATATGCCTAGGAAGATCATAACTTCATAACTATACCATGTTTGAGTTGTGTTGGATATAGATAGATGCTGGACTTTGTTTTTTTGGATAAAAGGGGAAAGTGTAGGCATTGTTCAGGATTGAACCCGGAAATCGATTTAACTGAAGACCCGATATAAGCCGTTTTTGTCGCTTCATCTTTGGTTGAGTCACAGATGATGGAATACGGATATGTGTCGAATTATGTTAGTTTTTCTGGGTTTCTCATATGCCTAGGAAGATCATAAGTTCATAACTATACCATGTTTGAGTTGTGTTGGATATAGATAGATGCTGAACTTTTTTTTTTTGGATAAAAGGGGAAAGTGTAGGCATTGTTCAGGATTGAACCCGGAAATTGATTTAACTGAAGACCCGATATAAGTCGTTTTTGTCGCTTCATCTTTGGTTGAGTCACAGATGATGGAATACGGATATGTGTCGAATTATGTTAGTTTTTCTGGGTTTCTCATATGCCTAGGAAGATCATAAGTTCATAACTATACCATGTTTGAGTTGTGTTGGATATAGATAGATGCTGAACTTTTTTTTTTGGATAAAAGGGGAAAGTGTAGGCATTGTTCAGGATTGAACCCGGAAATCGATTTAACTGAAGACCCGATATAAGTCGTTTTTGTCGCTTCATCTTTGGTTGAGTCACAGATGATGGAATACGGATATGTGTCGAATTATGTTAGTTTTTCTGGGTTTCTCATATGCCTAGGAAGATCATAACTTCATAACTATACCATGTTTGAGTTGTGTTGGATATAGATAGATGCTGGACTTTTTTTTGGATAAAAGGGGAAAGTGTAGGCATTGTTCAGGATCGAACCCGGAAATCGATTTAACTGAAGACCCGATATAAGTCGTTTTTGTCGCTTCATCTTTGGTTGAGTCACAGATGATGGAATACGGATATGTGTCGAATTATGTTAGTTTTTCTGGGTTTCTCATATGCCTAGGAAGATCATAAGTTCATAACTATACCATGTTTGAGTTGTGTTGGATATAGATAGATGCTGGACTTTTTTTGGATAAAAGGGGAAAGTGTAGGCATTGTTCAGGATTGAACCCGGAAATCGATTTAACTGAAGACCCGATATAAGTCGTTTTTGTCGCTACATCTTTGGTTGAGTCCACAGATGATGGATATGGATACTTTAGTAAACATGAAACATGAAAAGTCTGGATAACTTGGGTGTATTGTACCATTACAAGCTTATGAATCGAGGGAGGAGATGTTTTAGTCAGGACACGCTTCTTGAACCTTGAAGTTCCTACACTTGCGTTATTCGAACTTTAGTTGAGACTTGAGAGTTTGTGATTATTATGTTTTTTTTTTCTTGTTTACCGTCTGCTTATAAGATAGTTATCCTGTTTTCTTGATTGTTGAAGCGGTTTCGCAGATACATTGCAAAGGATCGCGTCATTCGGCTGCAAAGTCTAAGGCGAAGGAAAAGGAACTCGTGAGACAAGATGAAATAAACAAGAGATTAGCTTTGCAAGGCTCTCCTACTACTTCCTCTGTTAACTCTTCTACTACCACCAAGCAAAATGCTCAATTAGCTACCAAACCATTGATCCAAATGGCTCAGAAGGCTGCTTCTGAGATACTTGGTAATAAAACACTCAAGCACGATTCGAGAAATGAAAACCTTGACATGGAACTGAGGCAGAACGATATTAAAAACGTGACCCCGGATTTCTTTCGGAATCACTCTTATCCGGAGAATGAAACGTCTGACAAGTTAATACAGCAGCATCTGGATTTCCGGGAACGCAGAGAGAGAGAACTTAAGTTCATATCCGCTGGTTGGAAACGTGACTGCCACGGTAAATGGTACAAAGACGAAAATGTGAGCTTCTTTTCCCTAAATATAGCTGAGATTGCTTCAACATCTTGTAATCCATTATTTCAGCATAATTACTGTCTTTTTCATGTAACTTGCTTGCAGGTTGAATTTGACTCAGATGAAGAAGATCCGAACACCTCATTTTGATTGAAGATTCACCAGGAACTATTGGAAAAACTGTTGCTTAGAGATAAGAAATCTCATTGATATTGGCATCGGTCCACTACTCATCGACTTGGGATGAAAATCGAGTGCTTGTTTTTTCACAATATTCTCAATAAACACACTGTATTTTTCACAATGCACTTGTGTGATGGATCTACTCCCAAGTTCCAAGGTATGGTACATTTCCATTTGATTTTTGCCAATGTGATATATATCGATATACACGCACACACATACATACGCATATCCCGTGAAATTGATTTGAGCTTCTTGTGAAGTCATCCTTAATCTAAAGTTCTCGTGTCCATATTCTAAATGGCTGTTGCAGAATGTTTTAGGACCATTTGGAACTTTCTTTGTATGTTTGTGTGTAATTGGTTAGGTACCTGTTCTTAGTGGTTAGCTTTCACCCTCTGGTCTCTGTGATGGCTGTTTCAGATCTGATATTACAACTTTGTGAGCATATTCCTGAGTTTGGTGATGGATTGAGTCGAGAGACGTTCTTCGAGGAAGATGAAATTGATTTGAATGTTTTCGTATTCCTGCAAGACGAAAGTCGATTGCAGAACTCGAATCATCCGAATTCATTTCATCTTTCTTGAAGAACGTTTCCGATTCAATCCATTACCGAATATAAGCAAACACGGTCATGATCTATCAACCCTAAACCTGTTTTTTTAACACTCCACCATCATACTGTTTTCATGTTTCCAAAGTTGAAAACAAAAAATGAACATGTTTTTGCATCTGCCTAAGATATGCTTCTCTTGTACTAACTTGTGCAAAAAGAAAAATCATGGACCTAACCCAGGTCGAGTTGTTTCAGTTTAATCAAAGTTTTAGAATATATTTTAAGAATGCAGAAGTTTATCATTTAAGGGGACCAAAGTTATAATTTGATCAGACAAGAACTGGATATGATTATGGTAAGAGATTAACATTCGATCGAGTCGAATAGAATAGAATAAAATATCAACATTTTAAATTAATCGAATTGATAAGTCTTATTTTATAGTTATAAGATTGTTTGTATAAATTAAATGAATTAAGCCCGTGTTGATGATAATATCTATTTAGTAATCAAATTACATAATTAATTAATATTTAATTTTGGCAATGTTGATGCCTTCATATTAAAAATTATATATATTGAATATTAAAAAAATTAATATATATATTATACTAAAGTAAAATATTTTGATATATGAGTTTATACAAGCCTTTTAATTTTAGGGTTTAGAGTTTTAAGTTAGGGTTTAAGGATTTAGTATATATGGTGTAGAATTTAAGGTTTATGATTAGAATTTAGAGTTTAGGGTTTAAGGTTTAGGTTTTAGGGTGCTAGGGTTTATGATTTATGTTTTAAATTTTATAGAAGGGTTGTGTAATTTTTTTTACACAGCTTATGTATCAAAATATAACTTTATATTAAATTAACCCAAATTGAGTATATTTATCACTAGATGGGTAGGTACAGCCTTGGTCCCCTTAAATGATAAATTCGTATTTTAGCCCTTTAGACTTCATAGAATTTAAAATTGACATAAGGGTAAAATTACATTTTGACTCCTCAAAGTAATAAATTTCTGAGTATCATTTTATAAAAAAAATATTGTCGATTCATAGTGATAAAAATACATTTTGCCCCCTCAAAAAATTTCATTCAACTTCATATCCAAAAAGATTCTTAACTTTGTCCTTAATTTATCACGGGTTTAATCCAAATTAAATTAAACTTGTCGAATCTAACAAATAATTCGACCTCTAAACCGATTTAGTTAGAGGACTATAATCAAAACAAATGTTACAAACCCTTGGAATCAAAGTAAAGAAATGTTACAAACCCCAAAGGAGTAAATGAAAGATAGATTTAATCCATATTTTGTCTCACATGAGAATTTAATTAGTGAAATGTGTTTTGCACACCAAGTATTTGATTAATTTAAACCCAAAGAAAAGATCTTTGGACTTGTTAATTAAGTTAATGTGATTGTTAAGTTTGTTTATTTAAAAAATATGGCCAAAATCTTGCAAGAGATATCAATTTCAATAATGCGGCATATGATTTGTAGGGCGCCCGTTCGATCGAGTCGAGTCAAGTCAAAAAATTTCGAGTTATTCGAATTTGTAAGTCCTATTTTATGATTCAAACTTTATTTGGAATTTTTTCGAGTCGAGTTTCGAGTTAAATTGTATATATATATATATATATATATATATATATATAGCGGTGCATGTATATATTTCTATATTCATATATTTAGGGCTAGACGTTGCACATATTGATTCCAATTTCAAAGGCTTTCTATATGCATATATAATATACATATATATTTCTTCATATTTTCACATCTGATATACATAACATATTAGACATAATTGATAGAATCGACTCAAACTTGAAAATTATCGACTAATTAATAAAAATTTCGAGTTATTCGAATTTCCATTCCATAACTCAAACTTTATTTGAAATTTTTTCGAGTCGAATTGAGTTTATGAAATTACGAATCGAGTCAAAACAAGTCAATTTTTTTCGTCTCAAATCGAGTCGAATAATTTAGTTTTTTCGAGTCGAGTCGAGTTTTACCCACTTAATGGTTTGTTGCTTTTTAACTTAAAAACTATATGGGATTATGGCAATTTTAAATATTAAGTCAATGGTGTAAACCCAATCCCTAAAAATAAAGGAAATTTGTTTAATAATAAACCCTGAAACTCTAAAACGGAACTAATGTTATTGAAATATGTAAGATTTTGTATAGTGACATAATTTAACATTATTTATTGAGAGGTCATTTTTTTTGAATTCAAGGGTCAATATATGTTTGTTTGTTGATTGAAATAATGAGCTATAATTCTCAGGAAAATTTAAAAAAAAAAGACAGCTAAAATGTGGCTAAAAAATGCAGTACACAAATCCTTACAAAAATCGTAAGGATTTATGTACCGAAATTTTTATAAAAACAGTAAGAATTTCGGTATATATACAAATGCTTACAACTTTTGTAAGAATTTATGAATATATACACAAATGCTTACAAAAATGATGAAACTGAGGGTATATACACAAATATTTATAATTTTTATAAAAATTTCGGTATGTACATAAAAATGATAAGCATTTATGTATATACTGAATTTCTTACTATTTTTGTAAGAATTTTGGCATATATACGTAAATTGTTACGATTTTTTTAAAAGTCTATGTTCACACCTTTATTTAGTCTGTTTTTAAAGAGTCTCTTTTCAAAACTTCCCATAATTCTTAATCTAAATTTATTTTAGTTCCATGTCCGGTCTTGTCTTAATACAGTTCAGTCCATTAATTAAGGAGGAAATTATCTAATGTATTAATCATAATTATGATTTCTATAATTATGTGGTTGACACGTGGGTAACAAGCTTGGACAGCCCCTACTTGAATCACTTTGGCTTTCTTCTTTCTTCATCTTCTTTTCTTACAACCTTAAAAACAAACAAACAAACAGCAAAATCTCAGTTTTTTTCTCTCTGTATGTATAAATTATATATTATATTTGATTCCTTGTCTCTCTCCCTTTGTTTGTTTCTCGTAAAATAAGCTCAGAACTTCGAAGATCTCTGCAAAATGCAAACAGAATCAGCAGTTTTTTGTTGATATTTTGGTCTTTCCTCGACAATGGGAGGTTGTACTTCGAAGCCTACAAAGTTAAATCCAAACAGCTCAAGAGATGGCCACCGGAATGACCATCCGGCGCCACCTGAGCAACCCAAATCTCCGCCTCCGCCTCTGCCTCCGACCACCCCTTTCCTCCCCATGTACACCCCGAGTCCGGCACACCCGAACAAACCCAAGACTCCTTCCACGCCGCTCAGGTTTCTTCGGAGATCGTTTCCTCCTCCTTCTCCCGCTAAGCATATTCGGGCGGTGCTGAGGCGGCGGAAGAGCAACAACAGGAAGTCGGAGAACGAGGCGGGGATTGCGGAGGCGGGGGAGGAGGAGGAGGGAGTTCAGCTGGACAAAAGATTTGGGTTTTCAAAGGAATTGAGGAGTAGGTTGGAGGTAGGAGAAGAAGTTGGCAGAGGGCATTTTGGGTATACTTGTTCTGCTAAGTTCAAGAAAGGTGAATTCAAAGGTCAGCAGGTTGCTGTTAAAGTTATCCCAAAGTCCAAGGTAATACCTTTTTCAACTTTTAATTACTCAATTAGTACTAATTTTGAATTAAATCCATGTATTTGTAAATTGTTGATTCATATATGCTTTGCAAAATTAGTTCTTAATTCTTGTTCAATTCCCTATTTCAGTGTTGAAATTTCAAGCTTAGTGTTTTAGCAAAAGAAGAAATCTTGGGGTTAATTTAGAGAAATGCAGGGTTAATTTCATTTCTTACAATTACCGTTTCATGATTGTAAAACAGCATAAAGTGACCATCTTGTTTGTTTATTGATTTTTTTCTGTTTCTGGGGTCAATTACTTTGGTCCACCTGACCAATTTGGATAATTTGATCTGCTAAGCTTACCACATCTTACTTGGATATATTAATTCTGAAATCACAGCTGGCCTAAAAAAGTGCATCTTTGCATCATTTAGTTTTGTATGGCTGGATCTGGATGGTGGTGGATGTGAATACTGTGTGATAAGAAACTGTTGAAATTCTCCGGTGATGGTTTTGACTTATCACTTTCGCTAGGCTCAGAATCGATGGCTGCTAATGGAGCACAATTGTTCAATGGTTATGAATCAGACTGAATTATTGAAAAGATGATTGCCTCAAATGTAACTCATGCAGAGTCAGTCAAGTAATACTTACGGCTCAGCCGGAAAAAAAAAAACAAATGGTTGTATTGTAGTTTATCACAAACCATTATCCGGGTTTGGTACATGCAGTGCATGGAGCCATTCATTCATATGATTCAATTCATACCTAACATGAGGTTGTTCATGAATAGTGTTGATTTCAAATTAGTAATAGCTGACAAAATCGTTGCTTCTGGTCAAGATCTTACGGTTTAGGAGGTGGAAATTTGGTTAAATTTAATCGGTTCTTACAAGATAGCTTAAGATGTTATAACAACTGATATATTGCTCTCTATCCTACTTTCCTCCTCTCATATGTTAATGTTTGATTGCGATGACCTGTTGTAAGATCGAGAATCGGATATCAAAGGAATGAATAGAAACGAGTTTCCTTTTATAACATGCAATAGAATAGAACCGATGAAAGAACTCTTCGAATAAGACATTTTATTTTTGCTCCCATGTGACTGGCTTTAGCAGAAGAAGAATGTTAGTTAACTGTCTTTTTGCTGGTTGGAGTATCCGCTTATTCTGGGAAATAAAGAGCATGTGTCATGAAAATATAAGGATGATCTAAGTGCTTGCCATTTGTCTGTATTTTCTTCTTCACTCGGATTACAAATGTATTGTGAAGAGAACACTTATGTCTAGTATTTTATGATCTTGTTGTGTATTTTTCGTTTTCTTTGTTTTTTCTTCTGTGTTTTTCTCATGACAGTTAATAGTATTTTATGTTGTCAGATGACAACAGCTATCGCAGTCGAGGATGTGAGAAGGGAGGTGAAGATATTGCGATCCTTGACAGGACATAGCAATCTTGTGAAATTCTACGATGCATTCGAAGATCATGATAATGTCTATATAGTAATGGAGTAAGCTTGAAACATGCACTACTATTCATGTTATCTTGTTTTAATTTTTCATCGCAATTAATCGGAAAAGATCTTGAGTAATTTATTTTAAATTACAGGTTGTGTGAAGGAGGTGAGCTTTTGGATAGAATACTTGCAAGGTGATTATTCTACTACTATAAGTTCTCGGGAATTGTTTATTGTTCTTCTCGCATGTACCTCAGTAGTAGCTTCTCGAGAATTGTTTAGTGTTGTTCTCGCATCTACCTCAATAGTAACCTCTAACTGGAAGGTCTATTATGCTTGTAGGGGTGGAAAATACTCGGAAGATGATGCAAAGGCGGTAATGGTGCAGATACTAAATGTTGCTGCTTTTTGTCATCTTCAAGGCGTGGTGCATCGAGATCTTAAACCAGAGGTGGAGCAAAGTCTCGTTTGTGCTAATATTTAAAAGCATAAATGCATGATCATTTTCTATAAACACATAGCATAACAAAGATGTGATGGGAGTTATATTTGATGATTTCATACACTGAAAATTGACCTGATGATGGTCTTTGGACATATTTTTGAGCCGTGTCTTTCTGCGGTATATATATATTTTTAACTTTGGAGTTTTTATGTGTTTTAATTACCATATTGGAATCTCAATTTGCACTTTTCTGGACCAGAACTTTCTGTATATTACGAAGGAGGAGAACTCTTTGCTGAAAGCCATAGACTTTGGCCTGTCAGATTTCGTAAGACCAGGTTTGCACTCTGCTCGTTTAGCTTCCTTCTGCTCAACCTCGGGAATTATTATTGTTTCTAATGCTTATTGTGTTTCCAGATGAAAGACTCAATGACATTGTGGGAAGCGCATACTATGTGGCCCCCGAAGTTCTACATAGGTCCTATGGTACAGAAGCTGATGTTTGGAGTATAGGTGTGATAGCTTATATTCTTTTATGTGGGAGTCGGCCATTTTGGGCTAGGACCGAGTCTGGAATTTTTCGAGCAGTCCTGAAAGCTGATCCAAATTTTAACGAACCACCTTGGCCTTCCTTGTCTTTAGAAGCCAAGGACTTTGTGAAGCGCCTCTTGATTAAGGATCCTAGGAAACGAATGACAGCAGCTCAGGCTTTGAGTGTGTACATCACTTTTACTCGTAGTATTAGGTTGCTAACATCATTGCGGTAGTGTAACTGACCGTGATCTTTCGTTTACAGGTCATCCTTGGATCCAGAATCGTACTAATGTCAAAGTTCCACTCGATATTTTAATATTTAGGCTTATGAAGGCGTACATGCGATCATCACCTTTGCGGAAGGCTGCTTTAAAAGTATGTACCCGAGTGGGAGAAACGATTCTCTTCTTTTACATTATGTATGCCAGAACCCGGTCTCGTAACCAGTATGCTCATGGACCAATCATTGTTTGCACAATGCACATTTTTCGTATGCAGCATGTCCTTTACTAGAATGGTTCATTCCCGCAGGCTTTGTCGAAGACATTGACTCCCGACGAACTCTTTTACTTGAGAGAGCAATTCGCATCATTAGAGCCGAAACATGGTAGCATAACCTTGGAGAATATTACGACGGTTAGTGTCCCTAGTCCCTACCCGGCCCTTTCCCTCCCTTTTGACTCCCGAAAGAAGTGATTGAGATGATGATAGATTATGCACTTGTTTTGATCATTTGATTTCTTGCAAACAGGCCCTCAGGAAAAATGCAACAGATGCAATGAGGGAGTCTCACATTCCGGACTTTCTTTTATCGGTATGAACTCGGTTTCTATTCTTTCCATTCCTCGACTTATCCGGTCATATAGAAATAGCTTACGGAAGTTCCTTTTAATTTGCATTTCATGACAGCTAAATGCACTTCAATCCAGAAGAATGGATTTCGAAGAGTTTTGTGCAGCTGCATTAAGCGTCCATCAGCTCGAGGCGTTTGATCACTGGGAACAACATGCCCGTTGTGCGTATGAGCTTTTCGAGAAGGAGGGAAACAGGGCTATTGTCATCGAGGAACTCGCTTCCGTAAGTTTCGGAATTCGTTTAAACCTTAAACAACGGTTTATGATCATAATGTCACACATGCAAATCTGAACTGACCACTATTATGAAATTCAGGAACTCGGTCTTGGACCTTCTATTCCGGTTCACGCCGTTCTTAACGACTGGATAAGACATACAGACGGGAAGTTGAGTTTCCTCGGGTTTGTGAAATTGTTGCGCGGTCCATCCAGTCGAGCCGGCGCAAAGGCACAATAATCATCCGATGTCTGCCGGAAGACAATTCAACGAGACGTGGCTGTAAAAACGAATCGATCTTTCTCGGCGGCTTTACAAGGATGCTCCATGAATCCAAGCTGATTCTTTGAGTAGTTTGCAATGATGGGAAGGAAACACAATGTAGAGAAAATATATGGTTAAAGCTTTAGTTTTTGCTTCAAATGGGGGGCTAATTGTATTTTTCTTGTTTCACTTTTTATTATTATTTAAATGTGTGTTTTATTTATTATTTCCTTCATTTTAGTTTTTATATTTTTATTCATGATTTAGTATTTGCATGAATTAAATTAACTTTGAAAATGAGCAATTTAATTTAATTAAATCCATCATTTAAATTTAAAAGCCCAACTAATTTATGTATCAGTGATATGCATGTAAACGAACCGAACAAACATGAATTAAGATATGTTCATGTTCGTTTATTTATTTTTAACCGAACAAATAAACGGACACGAACAACTAAGCGAACATAATTTCTTGTTCGTGTTCGTTCGTTAAAATAATAAACGAACGCAAACGAACATAGAGTATTGTTTAATTTTTTTCTTAAGAAATCTTAAGTCTCCTACATTGAGTATTGTTTAATTTTCTTTCTTTCTTTTTACTTCATATTCTTAATATATGTTTCTATTTTTTTTAAATATAATACTTTTGTTATGAATAATAATAAATATAATTGGACATATGTGAATAAATTTAAACGAACGGGTTGTCGAACGTTCACGAACGTAAATGAACGAACAAGCTCTTTGTTCATGTTTGTTCATTTTATTAAATGAATAAAAAATCTTGTTCATGTTCATTCGTTTAATAAATAAACGAACATAAATAAATTTATCGCCGAATAATTTACGAACGGTTCGTTGAACGTTTAGATCGTTTATGGCCCTAATTAGAGAAATTCTTCAAATGAGAAATAAATAAGAAAGGGAAAGGAAATACTTATCCAAAAAAGGGAAAGAGAAAGAAGCGACTTGAAACAAAAATAAGGATTAAATATGCTCTTAGTCCCTGTATTCTTTGTATATTTGAAACATTACTCTTAATACTAAAATTTTAGTCTATTTCTGATTTGATAATTGGAGTTCAATTGGTTATGGGTGAGTAAAACACGATTTGACTCGAATTGTAGTGTCATACACTCAACCAACATGGAAAACTTAACTTGAATCGAGTTATAATTTTATAGGCTCAACTCAAAAAATTTAAATAAAGTTTGAGATATAAAATAAAACTAAAATAACTCAAAATTTTTAATGATTCATGTATTGTTCTTTTTAAGTTCGAGTTAAGTGTCTCAACTTTACCTTCTTTTTTTTTATCAAAGTGTCTCAACTTTACCTGATATATATGTATATCACATATGAAATATAAAAAATATATATATCATATATGGTTATAGAAAGATATTTAAATTGAAACTAATTAGTATCATAACATTATAAATATTTACAATCATATTTGAACAGAAATTCAAATAATTCGACTTGACACGACTCAATTTTCATAAACTCAAATCGAAAAAATTTCAAATAAAATTTGAGTTATATTCATCAACACGACTAACTCGAAATTAATAAAAAGATTAAATTTTTAATATATGAAGTGTGAAGGGACTAGAAACATAATTAGACCGGAAAATAACCCTGCAAAGAAGCAGACCACTTTTAAAATCCAATGGCTTTTCTTCTTCGTTAAAAGATCAAAAAACCTCTGATAAACCCTAGCTTTCGCAAATTGCCCGAAATGCCCTTCCAAAACCTCCATATTTACCGTTCTCTATCTTCTCTTCCGTCTCCGACCGACGCCTCCCTCGCAGACAAAGCCTTAACATTCCTCAAACATCACCCTTACCTGTTAAATTCCATATCTTCCGATTTCACCCCTGAAGCAGCTTCGTTTTTACTCCTCAAGTCCCAAAACGATCAAACCCTAACCCTAAAATTCCTAAAATGGGCGCAACCCCACCCGTTCTTCACCCCTCGCTGCAAATGCCTCGCCCTCCACATTCTCACCAAATTCAAGCTCTACAAATCGGCACAGTCCCTAGCGGGGGATCTCGCCGTCGACACGTCCGATCCGAGGGGCGATTTCGTCTTTCAATGCCTCAAGGAAACCTACCATACGTGTGCTTCGAGCTCCGCTGTTTTCGACTTGGTGGTAAAATCTTATGCACATTTGAAATTCATCGATAAGGCTCTCAACATTGTTAATTTAGCTAAATCCAATGGTTTCATGCCTGGGGTTTTATCTTACAATGCTATATTGGATGCCGTAATTAGATGTAAAAAGCCCGTTAGATTTGCCGAGGAAGTTTTTGAGGAGATGATCAGAAATGGGATTTCACCAAATGTGTTTACTTATAACATATTGATTAGGGGGTTTTGCTCGGCGGCTAATTTAGATATGGGTTTGGGGTTTTTCAGTGAAATGGAGAGGGAGGGTTGTTTGCCCAATGTGGTCACTTATAATACATTGATCGATGCACACTGTAAGTCGAAGAAGATCGATGATGCATTTAAGTTGTTTAGGGAGATGGCGTTGAAGGGTTTGAAGCCGAATTTGATTACTTATAATGTAATCATCAACGGTTTATGTAGAGAAGGTAGGATGAAGGAGACAAATGAGGTGCTTCAGGAGATGAAATGGAAGGGTTTCGTTCCGGATGAGGTTACTTATAATACGCTCGTTAACGGACATTGTAAAGACGGTAATTTTCATCAAGCGCTTGTTTTGCATGCGGAGATGGTGAGGAATGGATTGACTCCAAACGTCATTACTTATACTTCGTTGATTAATAGTATGTGCAAGGCTGGGAATATGAACAGAGCTCTGGAGTTTTTCGATCAGATGCATGTTAGAGGACTTCGTCCAAACGAGAGAACATATACTACTTTGATAAATGGGTTCTGCCAGCGCGGGCTTTTAAACGAAGCTTTTCGGGTATTGAATGAAATGGTTAGTAATGGATTTTCACCTTCACTAGTCACTTATAATGCTCTCATTAATGGGCATTGTATGCTTGGAAGAGTAGAAGAGGCTTTAAAAATGATGGAAGATATGGTAGGAAAAGGGTTAGCTCCAGATATAGTAAGTTATAGCACGATTATTTCCGGATTTTGTAGATGCCGTGATTTGGAGAAGGCATTCCAAATGAAGCAGAAGATGGTTGAGAAAGGAGTTAAACCGGACGCAGTTACATATTCATCGCTGATTCAGGGTCTGTGTGAGCATAGTCGACTTGCTGAAGCATGCGATCTTTTCCAGGAGATGCTGAATGCAGGTGTGACTCCCGATGAATTCACGTATACTACTTTAATATATGCTTATTGCAGAGAGGGGGATATAAAGAAGGCTTTTCATTTACATGATGAAATGGTTCGGAGGGGATTCCTTCCCGATGTTGTTACCTATAGTGTGCTTATCAATGGTCTCAATAAACAAGCTAGGACAAAGGAAGCAAAAAGGCTTTTGCTCAAATTGTTTTACGACGAGTCCGTCCCAAGTGATGTCACATATGATACTCTGATAGAGAACTGTGGAAATATTGAATATAGAAGTGCGGTAGCTCTTATAAAGGGATTTTGTATGAAGGGTTTGATGAATGAAGCTGATCGAGTTTTTGAGTCGATGCTTCAGAGAAACCATAACCCTGATGAAGCTGCGTATAATGTTATCATACACGGTCATTGTAGAGGTGGAAATATTCAGAAAGCATATGATCTGTACAAGGAAATGGTGAATTCAGGTTTTATTCCTCATACTGTGACTGTTATTGCGCTGGTTAAAGCGCTATTCACGGTCGGTAAGAGTGACGAGTTAAGTCATGTTATGGCAAACATACTTCGAAGCTGTAAGCTTACTGATGCTGAGCTTGCTAAAGTACTTGTTGAGATAAACCATAAAGAAGGGAACATGGATGCAGCTTTCAATGTGCTTACGGAAATGGCCAAGGACGGCCTCCTTCCAAAAAGTGGCTGAACGCATATATGCTGGGGAATAAAAGGCACTAAAAGGTAAAGGCCATGCGTGTTATTTGTCATTTACATAAAGGACATTATGAATCAGGCTGAATTGCATGGTTTCCCGGGTTTTAGCGATCTTAAAATTGAACTAAGGTCGTCGTATCTACTACTGTCATCAGGATAATGCTCTGGTATTCCTTTTGTGGGACTACAAGTCTACATCTCTGCTACTTGAAGCAACTGAGAGGTTTTTGAGTTCCTTGTGCTGTACGTGCTTACGTTGAAAGCAAGCATGCAACTACAAAACTTGTGGTAATCCTACTGCATTTTGTTTAAACTACGTTCTGCTTAGCTTGCCGTCGGTAACACTGCGTATATAGGTACACCCTGCTATTCTCATAGCTCCTTTGAGAAGATTGATTCTGTAGTTATCTAGACATTCTCATAGCTCCTTTGAGAAGATTGATTCTGTAGTTATCTAGACATTCTCATAGCTCCTTTGAGAAGATTGATTCTGTAGTTATCTAGACGATTAGTTATTATCGAGTTGGTAAAGAACACTGAATCTGCTCACGGATGGGGCCTTGATTCGCGCCAACACACCTATTGTATGGACTCCAAAGTCATGAACGGAAGCACAAGTTTCTTAGGGTTTAGGTAAGCGTATGCAACTTGCATACTTATTGAGGAATCCGGTTTCTAATTCATTCGAGTGAAGTCCAAGGCGTAGAGGGCATCCAACAGCGCTGAATATTCAAATTTGTTAAGTATTTGCATGTTCATTGGCAGTTTGTTCATTTTAGGACAAATAATAAGCATCTATACAAAGGGGTCCTTTGTGATTCAAGCAATAAGGATTTGTAATGCGCATCTACTTGAATTATATGTTTGGATTTTCCTACATTTTGGACCATTCTTCCCATTTGTCATTGAGTGTCTGATAGTCCAACACAATTCTCAAGTTTACTTCTTACAACAACATTTACCTGAACTTAACATGTTTAGGATGTATCTGTTCAGATACATTCGTACATTCGATTTCATCTACGCTCTATGCAGGCCAAGGAAGAATCTACAGGGAAGAAGTATAACTAGGGGAATGGCATTGGTAGATGCTGCTAGAGGCTAAACCTTCGGGGGGAAATCTGAGATGAAACAAAGGCGTCGGACTTGGCTGGCAGCATGAAACCATATAAATTCCCTTTTATGGAGCCTAAGAAACATATAATATGCACCTACTGCACCATGTAGACAACAAAGACACATCCAAATCCAAGGCTTGCATTTTTCCTATTTGGAACAAACAACCATGGTATATACGATTTCTATCAATCAAAAAAGAGGAAAACAGCCATTGAAATAGCATCTGATAGTTTCTGTCAATTTAAGGCTGATGTCCTAAGAAAGCCATTGGAACTAAAAAAATCATAAAATTAGTTTCTTCAACACAGTGAAACCAATTGCATGCTGCTATTAGCAACCAGAACCATCTCATAAAGATATATGCCAAAACTAAGTGCTCATCCTATACAGCAAGAGAGAAGCATGCAGCACAGGCAGAGAGGAAATGTATAAGAGAATAAAAGCTAATGCAGATAGAAACACCGAACGAGGCAGCTCTCACAATTACGAGTATACACAAGATTCTTTCTATCGAATGCTATAGGGTCAATTTAACATGGTATATCACATTTATGAATATAAGATGAACTTAATAAGAGCAGTAACAGTGTTCTTAAAATCAACATTCTTAGTCTCCACCAATACCAGGTTAGTTTGCAACATCAGTTATTGCACATGTTACTTCATGGAATCTACTTATGTTGCTTACTAAATCGTGAAATCGGTCATGTTATCTCAGCCATGTTAGAACTACTCAAATACATATTCATACAGATAACACAAGGTTCAAAAATCAACCTCTTATATAACTTATCGGGCGGAAAGCCTTTGGTGCAAATCATCTGCCAATGCCTGTCTCAAACTTTCCCCAAAGTAATAGAACTGCTTCTCACTCTCGAGCACCCTTGCCGGAGCCCCAATTTCATCAGGATCCTTCTCAATCTCAGGCTCAGGCTCTCTAGCAATCTGACACAAATTATGCAACACACAACAAGCGACAATCGTCTGCGGTGCATGATTAAGTCCCACATTCAAATCTTGAAGAATCTTCCACCTAGTTTTAAGTAACCCGATGGCTTCCACTACCACAGACCTCCCTTTCATCAGCATCCCATCGAACAAATTTTGCGCCGGCGTTCCCGCCCCATCCGGCGAAAAGGGTGTCATCAAAAACGACAACAAAGGATAACACCAATCTCCAATAATATAAGGTCTAACATGATGACCCCTGACATTGATCACCTTATCCCAAACAATATCACCTGAAGTAAGCCTATTATACACCAAACTATCCCTAAAATGAGTAGCATCATCAGCCCCACCAGGAGCTTTAACACAAACATCCCAGAAGATTTTCCTATGGTCAGCAACAACCTGAAGCAAAACCGAATCATACCCGTATTTGCATTTATAAGAACTCATCGAATTCCGATCGAGCTTCAACCCACGAACCTTTACCGGGCTCCCATCAATAGCTCCACAAATGTTGGGAAGTGAAGTAAGTTCCTCAAACCCCTGAGTAGTCTCGATCAACCTTCGACGCGAAACCGGGATCTTAATGAACTCCGGGTAGAGCTTAGTAGCCAAGAGACGAGTCACCATGTTGGTGATTTTCGAAATGATGTAAGGGTCAAGAGAAGACCGTGAAGCAATGGTTTTAGCAGAGTATCCATGGCAGAGACGAGAAAGCACCATGGCAACAGCATAATCAGAAGGAAGGGACAGATTCGATGCGGTTATAAAAGGCTTGAGCTTCTCAACCACGGTGGTGAAAACCGGGTATGACAGCCCGTACAACGACCGCCATTGGGCGTCGCGGATCGGGGCCTCCACCGACCATATATGGTCGGTGGAGAGAGCCCGAAAAGCGGCGACGGAGAAGTGAGAGGAAGAGGAAGGAGGAGGAGAAGGCGAAGAATTGGGTTCCCTTTTCTTCGATGACTTCTTCGAGGTGGCGAGGAAAGAGAGGAGGGAAGCTAGGGTAAAGAAGAGGAGAGGAGCAGGGGAGGAAGATGAGAGAATAGAGGAAGGAGAAGAAGGGGAAGGGGAAGAAGTGGGAGGAGAGGAAGAAGAAGGCGAAAGAAGAGAAGTGGTGGGATCGAGAGAATTGTGAAGGTGGAGGAGATTTGATAACATCAACAAGAAAGTTTCATCCATTGATGAACAAACAAGACAAAGAAACAAAAAAGTTTCAATTTTTTTTGAAGAATTAGGGTTTTTGTGTGTTTGGATTTGGGGGTAAAGGGAAAGATTAAGGGATTTGGGAATCTGGGTTTGTTTTGTTTTCAGTTGAATGTGGAGAAAAACATCAACTTTTTGATAACATCAACAAGAAAGTTTCATCCATTGATGAACAAACAAGACAGAAACAAAAAAAAAAAATCAGATTTTTTTGAAGAATTAGGGTTTTTGTGTGATTGGATTTGGGGGAAAGGGAAAGATTAAGGGATTTGGGAATCTGGGTTTGTTTTGTTTCAGTTGAATGTGGAGAAAAACATCAACTTTTTGGCAATGAATTCAAAGCGTTATTGTTTATCTCATTTGCTTCTCAAGTCTTTTGCAAAAAAAAAAAAGGAATTTTTGGTTCAGACTTCAGTTGAAGCAATAACAGGGAAGGGAAAGTAGATGGTTTTGTTTAAAACTATGAAAGAAAAAAGGCAAAATGATAAAAAATGCCCCCAACGTTTGTATATTTTGTCATTTCGCCACTTATTCTTTTTTTTTGGGTCCAAATATGCCCCCAACGTTTGCTTGTTTTGTCATTTGGCCCCATATTCTTTCTTTTGGTCCAAATATGCCCCCAACGTTTCATTCTTAGTTCAAATATGCCCTCAACGTTTTAGTTTGGTCTAAATATCCCCTGTTAGATGGAAACTGTCAGTCAACTGACGTTCAACAGTTGATGCTGACGGGACTTGCCACGTATTAAGATCTGCTGATGCCACGTCAAAAATTTTTTATAAGCCGTTGACCGTCAATTGATTGACAGTTTACATCCAACAGGGGCATATTTGGACTATGAATGAAACGTTGGGGGGCATATTTGGACCAAAAGAAAGAATAGGGGGCCAAATGACAAAACAAGCAAACGTTGGGGGCATATTTGGACCAAAAAAAAACATGGGGCCAAATAACAAAACATGCAAACGTTGGGGGCATCTTTTGTCATTTTGCTAAGAAAAAAATAACCCCTCAACTTGGTAAACTTTTCCAATTTGATGCTTAAATATGTAATTTTTCTTTGGAAGTTATAATTTAATTAAGGCTTATATATCATATTAGTATCTAAAGTATACTAACTTTTTCATGTTGGTACTTTAAATATTTTTTGGTCAAAGTAAGTATCTGAAGTATACTTTTTAGTTAAATTAGGTACTTAAAGTATACTTTTTGATCAAAATAGGTACCTAAAGTATTTTTCGTAAGAGTAAGTACTTAAAGTATATTTTTTCGTTAAAATGGGCACATAATGTATTTTTTAATTAGAGTAATTATTATATACACAAGCGTTTGTGTAAACTTTTTTACACAAACGCCTTAGTTTTATGCGTTACGGATTTTGTTTAGAGTTTAAAATTTAAGGTTTAAGTTTAGTAGTTTTGAATTTAGGGGTTGTTGATAGAATTTTGAGTTTTGGGTTAAAATTTAGAGTTTATAGATTAAAACATAAATCCTTACTCATATTACCATAAACCCTAGATTCTAAACCCATACACTAAGACCCCTAAACTCTAAACCTTAAACCCTATAATTGAGGCACTTGTGGAAATAAAAAGTTTCCACCGCCAGCGTATATGATAATAATCCTTTTAATTAATGTCACATGACAATTTTAATAACCTATATAAAAAATATGTTTACTTTAAGTACCTATTTTGACCTAAAAAATACTTTAGATACCTATTTTGACCAAAAATATACTTTAAATACTTACTTTGACGAAAAAATATTTGAGGTACCTATTTTGACTAAAAATTATAGTTTAGGTACCTAGTTTAATAAAAAAAAGTATAGTTCAAGTACTTATTTTGACCAAAAAATACTCTAGGTACCAAAATTAAAAAGTTAGTATACTTTAGATACTAATATGATATATAAGCCTTTAAAAAAAACTCGTTTATATAGAAAACATAATTGTATTATACTCCTTTAAAAATTAGGAAGCAAAAAGTTCTCTCGATTTAAATATCCAATCCCTTTTGAAAACAAAAAGGAATTTATTTAGGGTTTGAAGAAACTCCTAATCTCGCCTGCAATTAGCAATTTTCAAACAATTGGCTTCCTCAACATCATATTTTCGCAGCTATGACTGAGGTAATCAAATCTCCTATGCCTTTTTCTTTTATTTTTTTTCACTTACAAGCATTAAAGAAATCAAACCCCTCAAATTTATTATAGTTGAATTCCCTGATCTTTGTTCTGGCAGTAAGATTTTCAATGAATTAAGTTTCAGATTTAGTCGATTTCTCTGTAATTGAACAAGTTTAATCTCTCTCTTTTCAGTATTGGGTGAGTCAAGGGAATAAATGGTGCGATTTCTGCAAAATTTTCATATCGAGTAACCCGTCAAGTATCCGAAACCATGAGCTCGGTCAACGGCACAAAGAAAATGTTGCTAAGAGGCTTACTACTATGCGAAAAGAGAGTGCAGCCAAAGAGAAGGAGCAAAAGGATGCCGTTCGTGCTCTCGAACAGATTGAAGCTGTAAGTCACCCTCAATTAGGTTTTTCTTTTTCATGCTTTAAGCTTTTTTTAATGGTTATTAGTATTTCTTTTCCAGAAAGCTAAGCGGAGTTATCAGAAGGATGTTGCTAGTTTTGAGGCGAGGGACTCTACTGCGGAAGCATTAGACGGCCAAGAAGGTAAAGTACAGAAGTCATCTTCAACTTGCATTTTATTTAAATAGCAAAAGTTATGGTCGTGATACAAGTTTTTGGTTGTTCTGGAAACTTCGAGCTGTAGTCGTCACCTGCTTGGTTGGCTAATTGTATGGTCTTAAAAGTCTTTAGTTTCTAGTTAGGGTTATGGTTAATGCAGTGTTGTATTCTGTTTAAATACGAGAATATCAAGCCTAGGCTATATGCTTTGGCTTTTGGCTGAGATTTACTGCATTGCTCGAGTATTTGCATAACAGTGGAGCTTTTGAGTTCGGATTATTGCAGGAAAATGGATGTCTAGTCTAATCTAGTTTGGTAGTGTACCAAATAATAGTCCATATATATGTTTTAGAATCGTCAATCGTGACTTTGAGACTTGTTAAACTCGTATGATTGAAGAAAAGCTGAAGCCAATGGATCAACAACTTTCATTGGTTGCGCTCTTGGTCAAAGTCGGTTTGCCTGTTCCTTTTTCCTTGTTGGTTTGACCTTATTTATCTCAAAACTCACTCTAGGATTTTAGTTTTTATCTTCCATGACATATGATATCATTTGATTTATTTTTCATTTTACATAAGAGTTTATTAGTATTCTAACTCTTACAGTTTGATGCAGACTGGGAGTATGACAGTAGTTCGGGTTATTACTACAATCAGAACAACGGTTTATGCTATGATCCAAAGTCGGGATTTTACTATTCTGATGCTATAGGTATGAATCTGCATTTGAACTTCTAACGTTTTTTCCGTTCTTTCTTCTCTAAGATAATATATTAGATTAAATTTTGTTTTTGGTATATTTACTTAGAGGGAATGCCACAGGCAGGTGGGTGACCCAAGAAGAGGCATACGCCAAGGTTCAAGCTTCATCAAGCGGTCCTTTTAAAAAGCCATTTTCATCTTCAGGGGCAGGACCAGTTGCAGATAGCAAAAGTGTTGCTAAAAGTCAAAACAAGACTGCACCCGGGCCTGTCCTTTCAGCTACTTTAAATCCCATGAGATCTGTCAAAGGTGCTCAATCCTCGCTCGCGGTTAAGAGAAAAAGACAAGATGAGAAGAAACCCAAGGCTGTATCAAAAGAAGAGGCAGCTGCACTCAAAGCAAGGGAAGCTGCGAAGAAGAGAGTCGAAGAGAGAGAGAAACCCTTGCTCGGCTTGTATAAGGGGTCTCGTTGATACGGAATGACTCGAGCAAGCACCCTGGCTGTTCTTGATTCAAGGGGTATGCTTCAGCATGCTACTGAACTTTCTTTTATCTTCTCTCAGTTCGGGGGTAGGACAACTTAAATTGATCATATTCCATATACTGTACGACTACTATCAAGTTCATTACTCTAATCCCTTGTTTGTTTTTGCACTTATACTTATTTGTATCGACTGCAGAAGCAAAATGTCTTTTAAGGAGTGGATGACACAACTTTGGCTGTATAGTATATAGCCAAGTAACTGGTTTGGTTGCCTAAGCTGTTTGTTTTATTGATTTATGATATTTTAAACTGGGAATCTAGAGTTAATATCAAGTGTGAGTTTTGGTTATAATCGCTTCGTACCGAACTGATTTATGACATTAGATTGATTGATTTACTTGAATTGCATTTCGTTGCAGATACCGAGAACATGTCGAAAGCAGGTTAGGATATTTTTACATAACCTGAATGATGTATTGCTGTTAAAGAATGAACCAAAATGGTAGTTCTCAACACATTCCTGTTATTGTAAAATATTGAGCTTTTGTTGTGTGCTAAAATTTGTTAGTGTTTGTGATCCATTGTGTTTGAGCTTTATCAAAATTTCCTTTTGATTGATATAAAGTCTAGTGATTTGAAATTTACAACTTTTGTACTTAGTGTTGGGTGCCGACGTAAGACACGTTGTACTCTTAAGGAGAAAATTTGAATTCAAACTTCAAAAATAATGAATATATATTACTTGTTTTGATTATACACTAATTTTTATTCAAGTTTTTACTCACATTCCTCAATTCTAGTTTGAAAATATACAAGATGATCATTGTTGTTATCAGAAAAGTAATAAAATGGTCATTCAGTCGTTAACATGGTAATGATGTGAATTTTTTAAAATATATTAATATCTTACAATCAGAAGACGAGTTAAGGTGATTACAAGTAGTATTTGTTTGAAATATACTCTCAACCATTTGGCAATGCATGGCCAATCATCTTACTGCAGCTGTTGGTGTTCGAACCGGTGACCTCTAGGAATAAGTCAATTAATTTATCTGCTGGGATCCTCCTTGTCATCTTCTTCAATTTTTTTGTTTGTTTTATTTCTTAGTTTTTCTACAACATCCATGCCTGCCAAGTTAGAAATGTTTGCTTCCAACTTCAATATATCTGAAAAACAGAAACTAAAATATATTTCTTAAAACAATGTCCAAGTCCGACCTTAGCTCAGTTGGTAGAGCGGAGGACTGTAGTAGTAGCTTGCTGAAATCCTTAGGTCGCTGGTTCGAATCCGGCAGGTCGGATGATTACTTTTACTTTTTTAATACGTGTCTAGTAAATGATTAAATAATTGTAGAATAATTTCTTTTTTAACACGTGTCTAGTAAATGATTAAATAATTGTAGAATACGTGAAGAGTTTGATTCTGCATATGTGTACAAAGTATTATTATTTTACAGATAATTTTAATTTTTTGGCAATATACATACACCTTGTAGACATAACGATTCGAATTCGTGATGAGACGACTAATGTTAATTTTGATGGTTTTTTTACCTATACATAGAAAAACTATTATATGGTCTCAGCTCACCACGTCACCCATGGTCTCAGCTCACCACGTCACCCATCAGCCACCTAATTTTTTATATTTTTCAAAGATGAATAGGTTGTGGGAGGTAGGGGTGTTCATATCCGGGTACCCGGATTTTCGGGTACCTAAAATTCGGCCTGTGACTCGGCCCATAAGAACCAGGTACCCGCAAACCGGGTACTGGGTAACCGGTTTACTTTTTTATATTTTTAAAATTTTATTTTTTAAAAAAAAATACATAGGAAACACATAACATTTCATGATATATATTTCAAACACAAAAATTATTGATTTGAGGTTAGTTTTAAAAGAGAAATATTTAGATATATATATATATATATTAAAGTTTATCGATAAAAAGAATGTATTAAAAATATTAATTTCGATCATGATTTTTCTTTCGACTCATATATTGGCAAACTAATATAAATATTTTTGAAATTTTGTAAACTTAAAAGTATATAATACAAGTATAAAAAGAAGTTAGGGATTTAAAATTAATTTTAAGAAAAAATAATAAGAAACATAAAATAAAAATAGAATTTAAATATAAAATATATAAACATTAAAATTAGCGGGTCAGGTCGGGTACTCGGTTATAAAAAAAATTTGGCCTTAACCCGGCTCAACTACCCGGAAAAAATTGCGGGTCGGATACCCGGCCCGAAAAATTTGGGTACTTTAATATAAATACCCAGTAAATTTTAAACGGGTCGGCGGGTCGGGTAGTTCGGGCCGGGTATTTTTGAACACCCCTAGTGGGAGGTTATATAGAAAGAATTAATATCCTATACACTAGCGGTGAAAACTGAAAGTTTCCACAAGTGCCTTAGTTTTAGGGTATAAGGAGTTAGTTTAGGGTATAGGGAGTTAGTTTAGTGGGTTAGAATTTAGGGATAGTTGTTTCAATTTAAGGTTTAGGGTTATAATTTAGGGTTTAGTTTTTAGGGTAATATGGTGAGGATTTAGGTTTTAAACTATAAACCCTAAATTATAACCTTAAACCTTAAATTGAAACAACTATCCCTAAATTCTAACCCTCTACACCTAAACTAACTCCCTATACCCTAAACTAACTCCCTATACCCTAAAACTAAAGCACTTGGGGAAACTTTTATTTTTTTTTACATAAAACCTCAAACTCAAAATTTAATTAAACAATTATAAATTATTTATCATTTGTACCAGCCCAGCTTTTACCTGTACTTGCCATTTTAAATACAAATTCCCACCAGAATTACGATTATGACAAATTAGAATTACGAAACCTTACATAAAAAGAATTCTTTGTAGTATAACTTTACGTGTAAACAGAGTTGTTTGTAGTAAACTCAGTGAAGAACAGCCCAGATATCTTGGCCGAGCAATCTAATCTTCCTTTTCACTTCAATCTTCACCGTCGAACCATCGCCGCCGTCCATGGATTTCCGATGAAGAAACACCATATCACCGGCTCTCACATCTTTGCCGATCAGAAACTGAAGCCAGCCAATGGAAACAATGCCCTCGCTTTGCAGGAAAAAGCAACGGAAATCCCAAGCTTTCCCAGTCTCATCAATGGCGGTGATGTTGAAAAACCGGCCACCTTCGAACGGGACCGGAAAAACACCGAATGAAATCAGTAAGCCCTTCTCGATATCGGTTTTTGTTAACAGCTTCGAAATGATCGACATTGCCGAATTACGAAATCAAAAATCAAGTTTCTTAATTTAATTTGCCCGATCTTGTGCTGAATCGATTCTTTAATCTGTTCGTCTCGGTTTCAGCTTCTGGGTCGATCGAGTGTTATAATTTGTATATATATAGATGAAGAAGCACGTTCATTTGACTGTTTCAATGGCGGTTCCAAGAAGTTAGAGAATATATATGTATATATATATATATAGATATATATATACATATACAGAAATCTCATTCATTATTTCCAGAAACTTTCCCATTTCCAATATTTTACTTTGGAAAGCTCTTAATTTGCTGGTTTTGATCAAGTATTAGTGGGTCAAAGACTCAAAAGGATGTTTGTATTTTCCCATACTTTACGTCTTCTTCAGGTTTTCTTTTCTTGAGAACCAAACAGAAGATTACACCATTTCTTTTCTTTTCTTTTTTTGCATATATGATTAATTTCAAGTTAGGGTGATCCACTCAATTATTAAGTCTAAAATCATAAAAATAAAAATTAAAACTTTGAATTTCTTCGGCGAACTCCACCGCGGTGGCGGGGACCAAGGTCGACTATGGCCATGAAAATTAAGTGTGGGGGAAGACCGGGTACCCGACTAATTTGCCTAGAATTGGCCCCGATTTCGGTAGTCACCAGTTCCTGAAAATTAGAACCAGTTTCGTTCAGACCGGGTCCTAGATTTCAAGAACTAGTCCCGGTACTAGTGAGAACCGGTATTAGTACCGAGTACTCGATAAGTTGGTCTATTATTAATAAAATTTTGAGCAGCAGGGAAAAAGAATTTCAACCATCAATAATAATATTAAATAACAAAGTCATAATATTGTAGGCTTGAAGGTTGAAGTCTTTAATCGAGTCATACTTTCAATATTCATAACTGAGTGACCCAAATGTAAACTTATCCATAACTAAGTGATCCAAATATAACCTTTAATAATTAAGTGACCCAAATGTAACCTTACCTATAATTAAGTGACCCAAATGTAACCTTACCTATAATTGATTGATCCAAATGTAATTTTTAATAATTGAGTGACCCAAATGTAACCTCACCCATAATTGAGTGACTTTCGTTGTAATTTACCCAACAAATATTTACAAGTATGGGCCATCTTTCACTGGAAAAATGGCTGAAAGACTCTAGAAACTGGAATAAGGGCCCAAATAACATCTATGGTGGTCCAAAAAAATCGAACAAATCCATGACCCATTTGTGTGCGGGTTAATTTACAATATAGAGGAAATGGCCGCTGCCACTGCATCTTCGTCGGTGACGGAGGAGGAGCTGACGCTGATGGTAAAATGGAGCGGGAAAAAGTACACGGTTCGAGTCTGCGGCGGGATAACAAAAATTCGTCTCGAACTAGAAATTCAAGAGAAAAAGTTCATTCGAGTCGACGTTTGCCATGTCGTGGCGGGATAACGAGTTACTTACCTTTTATAATACTTCAATATTTATTACTCAATTTGACCAATGGCAGTTTGATCCGGTATAGTTATCTTTTATACTCGATTTGGTTTCGATCCGGTTTAGTTAAATACAGAAAGAGAATAAGGGTGCGTTCAACGATGCTTCTCCAACGGACATTAGGGCGTCAAACAGAGAAGCAATGTCGAACATGCACACACACAAAAACGCGTTGAACAAGTGTTTCCCAGCCTGATTTAGCGTCCAAACGGGCATTCCATCACAGCTGAAGAATTCAGCTTCTCTAAAAACGACAGTTTGAAGCCAACGGACACGTTCAACAATGCTTCTCCAACGGACATTGGAGCGTCAAACGGAGAAGCAATGTCGAACATGCACACACACAAAAACCCGTTGAACAAGTGTTTCCCGCCCTGATTTAGCGTCCAAACGGGCATTCCATCACAGCTGAAAAATTCAGCTTCTCTAAAAACGACCGTTTGAAGCCAACGGACATTTCAAAATCCCTGCAGAACGGAGCCTAAGACTAAATCAGAACAATCACTATTGAAACAAGGGGGAAACTAGCTCAGAGGCAGATCCCTTTGGTTCCTTCAAACACTTATATCTACTGTCCAATAACATGGTAAAATTGCTTTATTGGCCAGAAACTTTATAATTCAATCTCAACAACTCGTAACGCAAAATTCCCGACTTTACCCCGGGTTCCAGTCCTTTTAAGGCCATGCTATTCTAGTCCTTCTAAGGCTGCTTAGAGGAGTCAGTTCCAGAAGCAGGGAGATGACTAATGACGATAGGAGGGCGTAGTGCTCGGTGTTCCGCTTCATTTGCTTTGCGTGCCTTGAACATTTCTTCCGTCTCAACCGCAACCAACCTTTTCACCTGGACATAAACACCTCGATAAGAAAACCCTAAACTCGTGTGGGGTGGGGGAGAAGAACAGCAATCAGATAGGGGATCTTATACCTGCTGAAGCATTCCCCGGACAGTGGGGGTGTTCCACCGCATGACAGTGCGGTTACATTTGCGCAGGCGTAGTGCCTCCAAAGTGCGCCTATGAAGCCTTCTAGTGCCAGGAATTCCTCTCACAAGGGTTATATAGAGGTTAGGGCTCCATGCAATGGGAACACTGGCTTTGAACTTATTGAAAGCACTCATTTCTTCTTCCTCACTGCCTACAAGACTACATTAAACCGTATCAACATAACAGAATCGGTGATAGCAACAAGTTAAATTGAATATAAAACATGTTAAAATGGCTTTAGAGTTCCAATTGCAAGCTAGAACAACATCCTCGTATTCGAAAATATTGTATGTGAAATCAAAGCTTTAACCACTACAAGTAATCAATCATTTTTGCTTCAACAAAAGGATAAGGTGATCAATATAATGATAAACTTCACGAATATCCCCTATGGTCGTAATCCGACTCTTTTCTTTTTCTCTTCTCATTTACCGCCCAAAGATTCACTATCATTCCCAATGCTAACTAAGATTACAAAATTAATGAAATACCGTCAATACCTTTAGCCACTCATATTGTTCAATTCTTCCACCATTCCTGCATAATCCCCGTATATCTGGGGTCAACCACAAAACGAATTCAAAAAAAAAAAGACAAGAACTCGAACTTCACAAATATCACCTATGGTCTTCACCTAGCACCTTCAGCTCTTTTCTTTCTATCCCCTCATTCGCCACCCTAAGATTCACAATCATTCCTAATGATAACTAAGGTTTACAAAATTAATAAAATACCATGAATAGCTTTAGCCACTCATATTTTTCAATTCTTTCACCATTCCTGCATAATCCCCGTATATCTGGGGTCAACCACAAAACGAATTCAAAAAAAAAAGACAAGAACTCGAACTTCACAAATATCACCTATGGTCTTCACCTAGCACCTTCAGCTCTTTTCTTTCTATCCCCTCATTCGCCACCCTAAGATTCACTATCATTCCTAATGATAACTAAGGTTTACAAAATTAATAAAATACCATGAATAGCTTTAGCCACTCATATTTTTCAATTCTTTCACCATTCCTACATAATCCCCCGTATATCTGGGGTCGACCACAAAACGAATTCAGAAAATAAAAAGACAAGAGCTCGAACTTCACAAATATCACCTATGGTCTTCACCTAGCACCTTCAGCTCTTTTCTTTCTATCCCCTCATTCACCATCCTAAGATTCACTATCATTCCTAATGATAACTAAGGTTTACAAAATTAACGAAATACCATGAATAGCTTTAGCCACTCGTATTTTTTCAATTCTTTCACCATTCCTACATAATCCCCCGTATATCTGGGGTCGACCACAAAACGAATTCAGAAAATAAAAAGACAAGAACTCAAACTTCACAAGTATCACCTATGGTCTTCACCTAACACCTTCAGCTCTTTTCTTTCTATCCTATAATTCACCACCCTAAGACTCGCTATCATTCCCATTAATACCTTTAGCCACTCGTACTGTTAATCCTACCACCGTTTCTACATAATCCGCCAGATATCTGGGGTCGACCGCGAAAAGGAAAGGAAAAAAGAAGACAAAAGATATCACATCAAGTCACATACATGAATCAATCAATGTACAATACAGATTAATTCCACCCTTTTAACAATTGCATCCCCTGATCGCTCATCTTCGCGATCAAACCACACCGTAATCGGTTTTCAACGACATATGCTCTACACAACTATCCCGACTCCGAAACGGCTACTCTCGTTTCCAACTCTATCCTTCTTTAGCTTACCGTATATCCATCTTTTACATTTACAGCTTAACTACAGAATCATTCACTAACAGTCCGATTATAATATTTTATACATACAGACAAGGGCGGAGCTACACTTTGAATTGGGGTGTCTCATCGCACCCCAAAATTTTTGGAAAACCTATTTTTCTTATATAATTTGTATATAAAAAATTAAAAATATGGACAAATGACACCCTTTTATGAATAAAATGACACCACTTTATAAATAATTAATCCTCTTTAAATATCGTTGAGAAAATGACACCACTTAAATATATTTCTAGCTCCGCCCCTGCATACAGACCAGATAATACTGTACTTCTAAGGGTTTCAGATCACAGTAGCCGATAGACAGCGGCGTGAACAAATTTTTACATCAATAGCGGCTGATTGCGGCCGCAAATAGCAGATTAACCAAAAATAACTAAACCGATAGCTTAAAAAAAGAAGAAAAAAATCGTCTACAAAGTAACTGAGAAAACAGAAAATCAAATATAGCAGAATGATGCAGAGAGAGAAACCAGATAGCTAAAAATCTCATGAGTCAAGCGCAAATCAAGCTTCGAGTTAAGTTCAGGGTTTCAAAAATTACCTTATCTGATTTCCTGGTCTGTGGGAAACTTGAAGGGAAAATGAGGGTTTGGGTCGGGCACTGGAGGAGGAGGAGAGGTGGATTGCTTGGCGGCGGGGATGTGTGAAGCGAAAGGAGAGTGGGCCGGGAACTTTTAATGGAACTTTTATTTTTAATTTTCTAACATTAAAAAAAATATTGGAAATTTTAGGAATATAAAATAAAAATGTTTGTCTTCAATTTTAGGGTTTATGATTTTAGTTTAAGGGTTGTGATTAGAATTTAAGGTTTAGAGTTAAAATTTTGAGTTAGGGTTTAGATTTTAGGGTAATATGGTTAGAGATTTATGTTTTAACTTATAAATTCTAAACTTGAAATTATATTAACAACCCCTAAATTCAAAATTACTAAACTTAAACCCTTAAAATCTCAACGGAATCTATAAATCCTAAAACTAAGACATTAGTATAAACTATAAATAAAATTTTCACACGCGCTTGTACATGTAATAATTACTCTACAATTATTATTTAAAATGTCTAAACTATAAATACAAATCCAAATCCCCGATTACATCAAAACATATGGCGCGTTTTAAAATATTTAAATCTGTATTATGAAATAGTATTTCAGTTTAATTTCATATTAGAAAAAAAGTCATACATTTAACGACCGAAATCAATCAGAGCAAGCACATTTGGTTGGTTGGTCAAATTGTTAATATGTATTTCGTCGTATTCTTTTAAGTTACGAGCTCTAGACCTACTAGGACCATCTCTTTCCTTCTCTTTCTCTCTTGGTAGGATTAGAATTAAGATTTATCAAAAAAATTATTTAAATAAATCAATAAATTAAAATCATACATGAACTTTGAATCTTTAATCACATGTGTAATGTAATATACATAAAATTTTAATTGTGATTCAAGTATGCGCATTTAGAAAAATATAATTATTTTATTTTTAAATTTGATGGATAAAATCATTTATATAATATTTAAACTATGTGAATATCAGTTTTAATGATTTGTAGAAACTAAATGAAATTTATAATTCATATATAAAATTACACAAAATTAAAACTTATGTAAAAAAATTACACATTTGATCAAAATATAAGTAAAGTTTTGACATTTCTCTTTTAAACAAGAAACACGTAGAATTTTTGAAACTGAACAGATAACAAAAGATAACCCATAAAGGAAGAAAACATGGGGATTTCATTAGAAACATTTTACAAGAAATATTTTTCCATACCATTTATGAATTTATAAATACTGCACAACCAAACAGAGCCTTAAGTGATTACTTGAAATGGAAGACATCAAATTTCTGAATCATATTAACCATTAACCAACAGACACGAGAACCTGTTCATATTTTTTTTCCTCTTTACCACCTCAGGTGAATCACGTGCCTGAAGTCGAGTTTTCCGGCAATGACTTACCAGGTGCACATCAAAGATATTCATTGGTTGAAAGAACCAAAAAGGGGTGGGGGGGAATCAAGAGAAGATCAGGCAGAGGGAGGGTACCAAGA
The DNA here is from genome assembly GCA_030270665.1 of Hibiscus trionum. Lineage (NCBI taxonomy): Eukaryota > Viridiplantae > Streptophyta > Magnoliopsida > Malvales > Malvaceae > Hibiscus > Hibiscus trionum. Next base: position 1,623,085 of record BSYR01000011.1, on the reverse strand, counting down.
ACCAAGCACGACAGAAAGCATGGGACAGCTGCGGCTGAAGTAGCGGCACGAAAGAGCTTCAGCTAAAGTAAATGTCTAAATGTGGAGTGGACCAGTTACAGGGTCGTGAGCGGAATTGGCATCTTTATGACTCAGGGAGAGGTTTGTGAATTGAGACTCGAGATCTCTACTGCTAGAGCGTCGATGGCTAGACGATAGCTGCGGTTGTTGCTGCTTATACAAGACTCGTAGCCTGCTGACCTCCCTCTCCAATACTTCCTGCTCAACTGATCAACATGATTGTAAAGTTTAGTTTTCATTTAATAGTTAATACCATTTCGTTTTAATCAACTAAAACAATAACCTACGTACACCCTAAAAATGAAGGAAAATCGAATACAAGAAGTCGCGTGCTCATGAACGCAGACATTTCTATATTTTATTAGTGTAACAAACAAAATTATGGCTGAACTCCTTACACACCATTTTAGAATGCAGCAAGAGAGTTTGCTTTGTCTAACCAACACTCTAAAATATCTCAACCCGACTCTTCGGTAACGTTTTTTGGTCAAAGTTTGTATTTCCTTTTAAAGCATCTTCTTTGGCAACTAATGGATTATAAAATCTAACACAATCTACCAACACCTATGATCTGAATTAAAAGAGGTCAAAAATATAGACTACATGTGAAAAAGGGTATATAAAAAATGGCTAATATGCAATTGTAATTCAGAAAAAACAACGTATAATCGTGACATTAGAGGTCATAGGTTAGACACTTACGATATTTTATAACCTGCTCCTGAGCTAAGCCCTCTAGCCGTTGCTTGAGAGCTTTGTTCTCCATGCTAAGAATGAGATTCTGCTGGTTGAGAAATTCAAGCTCAGCTGAAACTTCAGATCCTTCTGCCTGTTAAGTAAGAAACACAATTAACACTTCATAGTAAGGCATACTGTTTAAAAGTCAATTTTAAAAAAAATTCTGTTTCGACTGATGCTTGCCTGCAAAGATTGAACATTTCGTTCCAGGTCCGCTATGTACTGAAGTTTACGCACCCTTGACCGTTGAGCAAACTGCCTGCAATGAACAGTAACAAAGTACTGTAATCAAACATTTTCTACCAATGTAGGGGCATAAGTATCTGTATAATAACCAAATATGAATTTTGATAAGAAAAATTGAAGAACCACACGGAAAAACTAAATCAAAGTCACTGGTTAATAAATAAGGAAATATCAACTAAATTAAACTCCGTCCGCAACAAAAATAAGAAATTAGAAGAAAGAAAGAAAGAAAGAATGTGTCATGTGGTTCGATTTAAAACAAAAGAAAGCATAAGAATATATATTGATGTTATCCTTTTCCATGTTTATATGCAGGCGAAGCTTGCAAAATAGACTGCAGAAAAGCAACAGCACACTCCGTATGTTCCATAACATATAATCAAAGAGGAATCCAGGAAACCAGGAGAAAATCTTTCTGCTTTGTGGCTAAAATTCCCAGCCAAAGAACCGAAGTACAAGGCCAAAAATGCATAAAAGTAATACCACAAGAAACATATAATCAATGCAACCATGCCAAGAGCTGCTCCAGCTAGCATCATTTCGAAATCCCATTCCATACCAATTGACAAGCACCTTGTCAATGTAAGCATAAAAGTGATTAATCACTAACAAGTTATAACATTAGCACTCACTGCTTGGCACGTTTACTATCGCTGTCGCATGCAGGAGATTTAGTGTGAGAATTATCCTTCTTCTCAGAAGAAGCTTTTGCATCAAGAGAAGCAGGTTCAGCAGAATCTTGTTTTTCACTTGCAGTTGACGGAGCACCCTCCACTTCCTGTGGTGCACGTGACGATCCCAAACTCTGAAGAATGGTATTTTCTCTGAGAGAATGAAGCCTGTTTGGATGAGACACAACACTCAAAGAAGAATCCCATGCCCTGTTCTTTTGCTTTACCAAGTTCACATCAGTGTAGAAAGAGGAAAGCCGAGCATCTCGAGATGCCCGGGATGGTGCAGTAATCATATTTTTATATCTGTAGTCATCTTGAGATGCATAATCTACGTTAGGAACATTAGATGCATCAAAATATGCAAAAGAGTCACTCGAAGAACGTCGATGACCTCCTTTTCGCACAGGAGTATCTGGCTCATTAAGGAGATCATCAAGCCAAGAGGGTTGTTCCTCTATCCGGAAGCTTTCAGAGGAAGTGCGCTGGTGATGTGTATTTCCCTCTCTAGGCTTTTGAACTGCTCTTGGCCCAATAACATTGTTGGGGACATAATCAGTATACGCGGGGGAGACTGGAGGAAATGGACTTTTTGGAGGAAGTAAAGGATGCTTTCCAGAAAACATAAAATTTCTTATATTTGTTGGACCCTTGGAATTCGCCATGGCCAAGAACAATCCCTTCCTGCAAAGAGAGTAAGGTAAACAACTCGTGAGTCGTGAAATAAATAAAAACTTCCAGTGATGTTTTCACAAACCGAGAGGCAATAATCTCACCATTCAGCAGAGGAAATAAGAAAAACATGCATCAAACCTACTCTTACGTAGCATATAATGATCCAAACATAAAAACATCCATGTCCAGTACACAGCATAAGCATAACACGAAACCGTGCATAAAAGAACCAAACTGTAAAGGAGCATGTCCCTAGCTACCAGAAATACTCGTCAAAAGGACCTGCTCGATGTGTAATCATATTCGAATCAAATTCAAAATTGTTCACTGTTGTTGAAGATCTATAGCAAAGTTTAATTACAAAAGAAAAAACAAATGTACTTTCACCAGGAAGCAAGGAAGTAAATCCTTAATTGCATGGCCAAACCTTTGAATAAATTAGAAAACAAAGTAAAAATAAGATATTACCTGCAACGAACATACAAGGCGTCTCTACAGGAAACAGATCAAGAAAAAACCTCAAAAAAAATCTAATCGTCGCCTAAAATGACGCTCTTCAATTTCCTCAACAAAACTCGAAAATGCAAAGCGAAATCTTAGAAATGAACTTAGAACAATGATTCTGGCACTATTTACAGCTTCTTTTTCAAATCCTACAATAATAAATGAATAAAAAATCACGTAAGCTAAGCAAAGCTATAGAATAGTGAATATCCAAACACTGAAAAAAAAAACTTTGATTCTTTTCAACTTTACATGCTTCTTCAACAACAGATTCGTCTCTCTGAACTTCAGAAACGAACAAGAAACAAAATAAAACCAAACAAAAACATTATTTTATGTTAAATTTGTGAAATACAAAAAATTACAGCAACAAAATGAAAAGCTTACCTTCTTTCTGAAATTGAAGAATTCAGATTTGAAATCTAATGTTTGTAAATCGAAAGCTAACAATTTCTTAGGGTTTTTTTGTGGTTTAATTAACAATTTCCCTTTCCTCTCCTTCTCTGTACTTTATTTTCTATTTTCCCTCTCTGTGCGTTGAAGTCTGTAAGTGGGGAATCAATCAGGGGCTCGAATAAACAAAATAAAATCTGAAAAAAAAAAACATTTTTACCTTTTAACCCCTTTAAAATACTTATATTATATATTAACCCTCGCCGGTTTTTTTTATTTTAAATTATCTATTAATAATACTTTATTTGGTCTTCACCAACTAAATCACTTCAAAAAAAAAGTATCATTATTTTTTAATGAGTTTATTTGGTGTTCAAATGTATATGTTTAATGTTTTATTTTGTACACATTTTCAAGTTGTTCATAAAAAACGAATAAATGTATGACACATATATTCGGTCATTTTCTTCTTTCTCTATAGATCTTATAGTAAAACAAACAAAAAACAATAAGAAAATTCAATACTTGATTCGTTTTTAAAAATCAAACAATCGCTTATCTCTTTGTGTCCTGGTAGCAAAAGTAGATGTGCAACATCTTTTGGGATCCGAGTTTGAGCATCAGTAATACATGTTGTGTGTGCCGTTTTTTAAAAGACTAAAGAAATTGTCCGATTTTACTATAATGAAGAAAGCTATAGGATGAAACGTACACTTTGATAAAAAAAAAATTAAACACCTAAAAACGATATAGCTTGAATATTGATTTTATAATATATTTTTAAAAAATATGTAGAATTAAGGGAAAAGTAGGAAGATCTGTTGACCTAATCATATACTAAATTTCAAGTGATTAAACAAATTTTTTATTATTTTCCGGTTAAAAATATAATTTTATCATTAATTTAGCTTTACACGTATATATTTGGAAGGACTAAATTCGAAAGTTTACCATTTAGGGTGACGAACAATTAAGTTAACTAAAATTAATTAAAAACTCATATGTGGTTTTATGGAACTCGAATTCGCATGTTCAAAGATACAAAACTCATAATTTATAATATTAATTGAAAAATAATAAAGCTATTTAACAAATACATGAAACCTAGAGGTAGATTAAGATCAACACTGGCAAGCAAAGTTTTAGCTTTTGAAGGGAAAAGGGGAAGGAAAAGGTTGGATTTTGTTTAGCAACCCGAGATTTAAATAGCGGTCTGTTATTATAATAGTGCGGTAGCTGCATTGATTTTGCTTAGCAACCAGGGATTTAAATAGCGGTCTGCTATCGTAATATTGCGGTAACTGCATCGTCCGAAATTATTATTAGAAAAAATAACAGCCTACAATAGCCGTAATATATCTGTTATTGTCTGCAACTGCAATAAAACACCGTGACCGAAAATGCGACCGCAATTATTATTTAAATCATTGTTAACAATGAATTAGGAGTGAGTTCATAACACGTAAAGTGAAGGGGAAGTGCGGTGCAAAGCAAGTTGTTGCTTTAAAAAAACATAATTAATCAATATGATTAAGATTCAATTATGAATGAAAGATGAAGAAAAGTGCTCAAAACAAAAGGAATTAAAGAGAGATGAAGAAAGTTCACAAATGAAGAAAGACAACCAAACTCCACACATCAATATCACACAAAGTGACAACATTTTGTATACATATATCACATGGAAATTAATCATATTTTAAAAGAAAATTAAGTATTTATTAAATGTTATAAGAATTGTACTTAAATATATTATTTTAATAAAATAAATAGAGTTGGATTTTATTCGGTATTGTTTTTTAAAAGTATTTTTAGAGTAAAAAGTACTTTTGAGATCAAAAGCAAGGATTTATACACAATACAATAATAATGAAAACCGAAAGTTCTTACAAGTGATTTAATTTAGGGTTTGAGATTTAGTTTATGGTGCAGGGTTTGTGGGTTTAGAATTTAGGTATAGTGACTAGAATCTAGGGTTTATGATTAAAGTGTATGGTTTACATGCTAGGGTTTAGTTTTTAGGGGCATATGATGAGGGATTTAAGTTTTAATCTATAAACTTTATATTTCAACCCTAAACCTTAAATTTTAATCAAAAACTTTTAAATTCTAAACACATAAACTCTATACCCTAAATTAAATTTTTAAACCCTTAAACTAATGCATTTGTGAAATATTTTTAAGCTAAAAGTGTTTTTCAAAAACTAAAATGTTTAGCGATAAAAGCTTTTTTTACACAGAATTATCTATTTATATTTTTAAAAATAATATCTAAAACATAGATTTTATTTATTTGAAGCTATTTTTGACATCAATACCAAACACTAAAATTTTAAAATAAATAATCAAAAATACTTTTACACTATATCCCTGTTTGGCAATTAACGGATAGCTGATAACAGATAGCGTATTACATTAGCTGATAGCTTATAGCTGATTGCATTAGCTGATTTGACTAGCGGATTGTATAAAAGTGTTTGGTAAAATTAACTGACAGCTGATAGCTGTTAGATTATTTAAACAAGCAAAATGACTTATAAGGACGTGATTATATTCAATACTTGTTTGAATAATTTATTAGTTATCAAAATTTTGTATCTAATTAGGATTAATTAGATCTATAAAATTATTTTTAATATAACTTTTCTAAACATATTCGAATGATTTATATATTAATTTATTATTTATATAATTATTTTAATATAATTTAATTAATCAATAAATTTAAATACACATATTTATATGTGATAATAAAAAATAGGATCAAGCTTATAAATAGGGTGAGAAAATATTTATTTTAGGTTATTTTGAGATTTTTAGTAACTGGTAAGGGTAAAAGAGTCTTTACAACTCTAATATCAAACCTCTAATTTCAAAAAACTCATATTATGAGTTTTTTCAAAATTAGTGATTTCACCCCAATCCGCTCTTTCAATCCGTTGTTCATCAAACAACAATATTAACGGATTTGACTGGTCAAACCTTTAATAATGTCTCAAACCTCTAATTTTTGCCCAAACCTCTCTTTACCAAACAAGACTATATATTTTTAAAAATAATATCAAACTGACAATTAATTTATACTTTCTACTAAAATTGTTGGGTACATTGATAAGCCACATTGCACTCTCAATGTGAGGACGTGAGCTCAATCCTTAGAGATGACATTGTTGGGAGAGACAGCCTTGCACCTCGTATATAGACCATAAAATAGACATGCATATTACCAAAAAAAATGCCAAATAATAATTCATATTAATGTTTTATTATTTTATACATGTGGTCCACCTACTATTCCATTACTTGGCCTTTCTTGTCTTGAATTGTCCTATTCTTTCTTGATTCTTTCACTAAATATTTCAAGGAAAAAGAAATACACATCATAAATAACCTTATTCTGCAACAAGTTGCAAAGCCACAAGATATGCTAAACTAGGAAAGCGATCTCACTCCAATAATTTCCTTATTCCCGCTACTTTATACTTTTCTCCATGCCTTTATAATCCAGTTTTAAATATAGAATAAATTGTTCGAATTCGAATCATCTAAATAAATACATTGGCCATATTTGGTAAAGAGAGATTTGGGCAAAAATTAAAGGTCTGAGGCATAATTGGAGGTTTGACCAGTCAAATCCGCTAATATTGTTGTTTGGTGAATAGCGGATTGGGGTGAAACCGCTAATTTTGAAAAGGCTCATAATATGAGCTTTTTGAAATTAGAGGTTTGATATTAGAATTGTAAAGACTCTTTTATCTTTACCAGTTACCAAAAATCTCAAAATAACCTAAATTAAATTATTTTTCACCTTATTTATAAGCTAATCTTATTTACTTTTTTCTTTTTATTATCACATATTTGTATGTGTATTTAAATTTATTAATTAATTAAATTATATTAAAATAATTGTATAAATAATAAATTAATATATAAATCATTCGAATATGTTTAAAAATTATATTAAAAATAATTTTACAGATCTAATTAATATTAATTAGATACAAAATATTGATAACTAATAAATTATTCAAATAAGTATTGAATATAATCATGTCCTTATATGTCATTTTACTTGTTTAAATAATCTAACAGCTATCAGCTATCAATTAATTTTACCAAACACTTTTATACAATCAACTAATACAATCAGCTAATACAATCCGCTAGTCAAATCAGCTAATGCAATAAGCTATCCGCTATCAGCTAATGTAATCCGCTAACCGCTATCAGCTATCCGCTAATTGTCAAACATGGCCATAGAATAAATTCACGTATAAATATAGAATAAATTGTTTAAATTCGAATAATTTAAGTAAATACATTGCATTTTATGTTCCATTAGATTCATAACATTTGATAAAAGTCTATAAAATCGAGTCGTTTTCGTAATAAATTATTATAGTTTTAAGCACAAATCAACTTGCTTTAGTGGTTAAGGGAACGATTGTTGTTCATAGAGGTCACGGGTTCGAGTCGAGTCGTTTTCGTAATAAATTATTATAGTTTTCAGCACGGATCAACTTGCTTCAGTGGTTAAGGGAACGATTGTTGTTCCTAGATGTCACAGGTTCAAACACCAATAACTGTAGCAAGGTGATTGCAATTGTCAAATTGTTGAGAGTATATTCAGAACATATACTACTTGTAATCACCTTAGCTTTCAAAAAAAAGTTTGATCGGTTCAAGTTTTTATATTTAATCGATTTAATTAAACCCATCGATTTTTATGTAAAAAACCAGATCCAAGAAATGTTATACTCCATTAAGTTAAGTTTGAGACTAAAACCGAAGCCCAAAATAATAAACAATTGGGCCCGAGAATAAAAAACGCAAAAAAACGACCACAGTGGGAGTCGAACCCACGACCTTCTGATCCGAAGTCAGACGCGCTAATCCACTGCGCTATGCGGTCTTAGATGAAATAATAGTGAAAACAATAGTTTCAAGAATATGGTTATAAAATATATTATATCTCACTCTTATTGAATGCAATCCTGCATTCATTGAAGTTTATTTTTAAGGATAAATATTCTATACACATGCGGTGGAAACTGAAAGTTTCACAGGCGCCTTAGTTATAAGGTATAAAGAGTTAGTTTAGGGTATAGGGTTTAGGGGTTTAAGTGTAGAGGGTTAGAATTTAGAGATAGTTGTTTCAATCTAAGGTTTAGGGTTATAATTTAGGGTTTATAGGTTAAAACCTAAATCCTCACCATATTACCCTAAAAATTAAACCCTAACCTATAAACCCTAAATTATAACCTTAAATTGAAACATCTATCTCTAAATTCTAAACCCCTACACCTAAACCCTTAAATCTTATACCCTAAACTAACTCCATATACCCTAAAACTAAGGCGTTTGTGAAAACTTTCAGTTTCCACCGCCTGTGTATAGGATATTAATCCTATTTTTAAATGTTTATTTTTTTTTTACAATAATAAATTTATCTCTCCGATAAATATTGTATTAAAATTTTAAAAAAACTACTTAAATAGAGAGATTTTAAACATAAACTTCATACTTAGTTAAAAAAGTACATATATGTTAACTTATACGTTAATCATTAACCATCTTTTTTAGCAGTTCGATTAACCGAAACCGTTTAACTTTTAATGGTTAGGTTAATTAACCTATAAAATAAACGGTTATACCAGTTAACGATTACGGTTTATTTTGCACACCCCTACTAAGTGTCATTAACAATTGATTTATTTTCTTTGAAGCGACTTGAGCTATGGATTTAATGACACATCATTTAATTAATTTTATTATTGATTTTTTTCGAATTATAACTAAATTAAATTAATGTGAAAAAATATGAATGACTAAATATGTTATTATACATATTTCTTAACTACCACGTTACCCTTTTAATGGCACTTGATGGTGTAATAATTATATTATAACAAAAATCAAAATTTAATGTTTATTTTGTAACATTTTAATGTCAAGTGATCAACCTAAGCTTTTTACCATAGTTTTAATAACCATTTGTAAACTTTATCCAAATTTTAAGAGAAATGAATTTTTATTCAAATAATTTTAGTTTAGGTTTTATTATAAAAGCTGCTTTCTTGTATGCTTTTTACCGCTATTTTAGTAGTTGTTTTTGGGTTTGTTTTGTAACTCTCTTTTTCTCTTTATTTTTCTTTTGTGATGTATTTTTTTTTCCATTTATTCTGTAGAGCCGGCTTTTTGTTTTAAAAATTAAAACCATTGTTACTTTCTTTAACAAATAATTCTTTCTTTCTCGTTTTAAAACTATACGAACCAAAATACATGTATTATAAATATAAGGACCTATACAATACTTTTACTCTCTAGGTCCATAGCGTAGGTCGGCTGAGCTGCTCAAACTCTAATTAAATCAGTCCAACTTTTTTTTTATAAATTTTTACTCCACGTCCATTGTTTTTTTCCTATGATTAATTACCATTCATAATTTTTACACATAATAATATTTGTTACACCGTACACTATTATGAAGCATTGAGTCGTGGTAATTTTTTTGGTTATATGCATATCCGTCTTACGATCCATGTTCGTAGTGCGACTGCGAGACTGCCCCTCAAACAATGTCATCTACAAGGTTCGAATCCACGTCTTCTCTTTGAGAGTACAATGTGCCTCACCAATGTACCCAACACTTGTTAGTTGAGTCGTGATAATTAATTACACCGCTACATCAATTTATTAACATGACAGTTGACAAACAAGAAAATTTATAAAAATAAATATGTAGTAATTCATTTATGGGTAAACTATACTAATGACCACTGAATTATGAGGTTGGTGTCGATTTGACCACTATATTTTCAATTGTGTTAAATATACCACATAACTATTTAATTGGTTCTAATGTAGCCACATGCCGTTAAAAAAATGAAAAAGTTAACGGGGCTGTTAAAATAATTGGTATAATTAGAAATTTGGTTCCCTTTATCTATACAATCTATCAATTTAATCCTAATTTTAATCTAATAAAATTTTATTTATTTTAATTAGATGGTGACATGTGTCAACACCTTATTGGGGGATTTTAATTATTTTTATTAACTAAATTAATTAATTTTCCCTCTCCAATTTGTAGTAATTCATTTATTAAGTGACTATTAGAATAATGAAACATATTTATAAGAATTTGAAAAATGTTAATCAATGGTTTATAATTGACTCTTCGTTCATATAAAAAATGATGAATATATAAATTACGAACAAATCAATAAACGAGAAAGAAATATTATAATCTAATATTTTATCTGTTTTCTCAATTAAATCGACGCCTTTATTAAAATACAATAATTGATCGTATAATTTCATCATAATCTAATATTTTATCTGTTTTCTCAATTAAAAGAAATTGGGTATCAATTATAAACCATTTGGGATCATGTGGTCTGCTTTGTGACCCTCACCAAGAAAAAAGAATAATAATATTGAGTACATGAATGAACCGACATATATATAAGTTGCAAGTGTATAAAATATCATCATAAGCACTGTAATTCGATTCATTGTTTTTATTGGTACAATATAACAGAAGACGTGAGATTAAATATACTTAAACGCACACTATTTTTTATTAATGGATGAATAAGAGTTTGAATAGTATAGGTATTGTACAATGAATGTCCAAAAAAAATATCATCACATGTAAAAATAATACATATTCGAATAATCATAATCAGTGGCGGATTCACCCAGCCCTGCTAGGGTGCATCCGCATCCCCATTTTTGATTTTTTTTTTAAAAAAATAAGTTTAATTTAGTGTTATTTTTCTGAAAAATTTTAATTTTGTTTAGTATGTAGAGGAAAAATTTTATTTTTGCATGCCCATTTAAGGAAAAAAATATTTTAGACCCTTATTTTTAAATTTTTAGATCCGCCACGAATCATAATTAGTCATTATAAAATATAATTAAAATTTATTTGAAACATTTTAAAATAAATATGAAAAAATTCACAAACATTTGCATTTAAACCATAATAAAAAATGAAGTCAACCTACACATGTTTTTTAGAGGGTAACAGTACTCCAAAAATCTATATGCTATGGATATTTTGGCTTCTGTAATTCTAAAAGAAATAATGCAAAAAAAAAATTAACGTTTGATTGAATAGTTATTTTGATTTTTATTCCTTTTTAAAGTAATTTAACCCTTTACGTTTTATATTAGGTCAAAATAATCTTTCCGTGAATGAAAGTTGTTAGTCAACTAACGGTAAATAACTTGATATTTTGAGTCAAAATTAATATGTACATCCTCACATATGCTCAGTAATGATATTAAAAAAATTAGTTTTCATAATGTAATTAATATTAATAGATACAAAATATTAATAGTTAATAAATTATTCAAACAAGTATCAAATATAAGCATGTCTTTATATGTCATTTTATTTGTTCAAATAATCAAACAACTATCAGCTATCAGTTAATTTTATCAAAAACTTTTATACAATAAACTAATATAATTCGCTAATCAAGTCAACTTTTAAATAAATATTGACACCCATTGGAAGCAAATTGACATCCCTTAAAAGGAAAATGACACCCATTATTTGAGAAAATTATTAGATAGACTCGGCTCACCACGTCATCCGTGGTCCCAGCCAATAAGGCTCATCTATGTCATTTTCACCCAAGGTAAATCTTCACCTCTTTCCTACATGTAAAAAAAAGAATGAGTAGTTATTTAGAAGTTTTTTTTTACATGGATGGACCTTATTGGCTGGTACCACGGAGGACATGGTGAGCCAGGTCCATCTAATAATTTCTCCACTATTTGTTTTTACACGCTTAAAAAAAACATTCATAAAAAACTTAAATTCTAACACCCAAATTAAATTTTCTGACTCCGCCTCTGATTCAAAAAAATAATTTTTTTATAATAATAATGATTATTATATTTAAAGGAAAATATATTTTAATGATTTTCTGACTATATATTTTATTATGTCTGATTAACATGCGTGTATATATATATATATATATATATATATATATATATATATATATATATTGACCAATAACTTGTGTATATTAGTCAAGGACCTTGAAAAATAAAATAAAATAAAATTTGAAGAGCAAACAAAAAGTTTTCATTCTCTGATTCTTCTGAAATCTGCATGCATGAACTTATAGTATTATTTACTTTGTCGAAGCTTCAATTATTTTTTGGCAACCTACATAATATATGCCTGTGTATATATATTATATATATACAATATATACGTGTATATATATATATACATATATATATATGTCTGGCCAAGATCCTAAAAACTCAAAAGCACCCAGAAATTTAAAGAGAGAGAGGGAGATTCCCATGTGAGTAGGTTGGATTAACAACGAGGAGAGATTATTGCAATTTAAAATCGATTTTCAATACAAAACGAAGGTGGGTCTGTTTGCTAAATCACAAACAACGACAAACCAATCCACATTAAACTAATGGTTTTTCAAAACACTCCCCATGTTCTCTCAACTATAATCACCTTTTTAACACAAAAAAGTTTTCATTTTTGTTAAATCTTTTAGTTAATAGTTAATACCCCATTTCCTTGTTTCCTGGATCCTTCACTCTTCTGCCAACTGGGTTCTTTATTTTCTCTGCAAAGCTTTCATTTTTAAAAAACAATGGTGTTGAAAACTTGAAATGAAGTGAGAAAGTTTGGGGTTTTGTTGTTGATGTAAGAAAAACAAAAAAAAAACATGGAGAATATGATGAGTGGGCGGTCTTTAGCGGAGACTCCAACTTATACTGTTGCTTCTGTCATTACTGTGTTGGTTTTTGTTTGCTTTTTGGTTGAACGCTCTATTTATAGATTTGGAAGGGTAAGTATTTTTTTTCTGAGAAAGTATGGTATGTTTGGTTACTGAGAAAATGTCTGGTTATGGCTGTTTTAGCTTGGTTTGCTAATAAAAATGTTTGCTTTTAGTATTTTGCTTCTTTGGAAAATAGGAAATCCAAGTTAAAACTTTAATTTTGGTTTAACCCTTTTGTAATCTGCTATAGGCCAATGTATCTAAAGCTGCACTCTTTGAATTGATTGCTTAAAAGTTGTTGGCAAATGAAATAAGTTGCAGTTTTTTTCTGAGAAAGTATGGTATGTTTGGTTACTGAGAAAATGTCTGGTTATGGCTGTTTTAGCTTGGTTTGCTAATAAAAATGTTTGCTTTTAGTATTTTGCTTCTTTGGAAAATAGGAAATCCAAGTTAAAACTTTAATTTTGGTTTACCCCATTTGAAATCTGATATAGGCCAATGTATCTAAAGCTGCACTCTTTGAATTGATTGCTTAAAAGTTGTTGGCAAATGAAATAAGTTGCAGTTTTTTTCTGAGAAAGTATGGTATGTTTGGTTACTGAGAAAATGTCTGGTTATGGCTGTTTTAGCTTGGTTTGCTAATAAAAATGTTTGCTTTTAGTATTTTGCTTCTTTGGAAAATAGGAAATCCAAGTTAAAACTTTAATTTTGGTTTACCCCATTTGAAATTACTTTGATCTAAATCTGAGTTTTAATCTGTGTAGTGGTTAAAGAAGACGCGGCGAAAAGCGTTGTTCGCTTCTTTGGAGAAGATCAAGGAAGGTGAGTGAGTAATTCATCTATGTCGGATTCGATAAAGGAAGAACTTTCATGTATAATTTGGACTCCAATGTGACCTCTTTTTGTGTAGTTTCCATTACAATGTTATTGGTTTAGTGGTAGGATATCAGAACATGAGTTGATGCTTTGTTTTCTTCATGTTAGAGTTGATGCTGCTCGGTCTTATATCGTTGTTGTTGGCACAATGGGCACGGTGGATCTCCGAGATATGTGTAGATTCGTCTCTGTTCTCCAGCCGCTTCTATACTTGCTCCGAGATGGATTACGACACGAAGAAGATCATGTTGCTTGAAAGTACTCCCTCTTTCCATAATGAGACTGTCATTCCTCCAAAAGGACTAAATACTGTTGCATCACATCAATGTGGTGAGGTAAAATTGCTACTCATTTAGTCTTAGTTTCGGTGTCGGTGAATTCTCTGTCTCACCGATAATGGTTGAATGCAGGGCCGGGAACCATTTGTATCGTTTGATGGCCTCGAGCAACTCCACCGGTTTTTATTCGTTCTTGGCATCACTCATGTCTTCTATAGTTGTCTGGCTGTTGGCCTGGCTATGAGCAAGGTACAACCTCTATTCTTTCTAATCTCCCGGTATCAAAATCAGTCAATCAGAACCGGCAATGATCTATTGATTCCTCGAAGCCGGACCAGCTTGGAAACAAGCTAAAAATCACAACATTGTTGGATTGAAATAGGCTAATAGAATTGGTGTAGCTCAATGTCATTCATAGTTTTGGATTCTTCATCTATGCAGATTTATAGCTGGAGAAAATGGGAAAACCAAGCCAACTCAATTGCTGATGGAAACTTGCAAGGTAAGTAATGAAATGATAATAACGATATCCCGGCAGTTCCTTTACCAATATTATCGACATCTATGCCGGTTCCGATTATGATCTCCTTTTTGTGTAGCAAAGAGAAACAAAGTGATGAGGCGACAAACTACCTTTGTTTTCCATCACACATCTCATCCATGGAGCAGGAGTCGAATTCTCATTTGGATGGTGATTCCCATTCTCAACTATAGACTCTGCATTTTCCTTAGTCATCGACGTTTCATCTTTATATCGCTTTCGCACTCGTGTTTGAATCTCTAAAATGCTTAAATGTATGTATATATATATATCCCTGCCCCATATATATGTAGCTCCTATGGTGACCTTAACTTCTTACTAGCATATATCCGAGTTTCCAAAACTTAACAGCGTTAACTGGGATTGTGTTTCATAGTTTTCACTCTCATTATAACAGTTTACTGCAACTCTCTTCGTATCGATTTTTCGGTTTGTGCGTGCAGCTTTGCTTTCTACGACAATTTAGGAGCTCTATAGAGAAGTCAGATTACCTAGCACTACGTCTAGGCTTCATTACGGTGAGTTATCTTTTTCTCCTTGATTACCTATGTTGCTTACTTTGCAAGTTTGCTATTCGACATTCGTGTTATGAATATTAAGTTGTACGTTCTCCTCTTCTTCCTATTGACTTCCCAGAAGCACAAGCTACCGCTTTCGTATAATTTCCACAACTATATGGTTCGAAGCATGGAAGATGAGTTTCAAGGCATTCTTGGTATTAGGTAAGTGCAACCTATGATCAAGGAAAATATATATCCTTGCAAAATACAAGTTCAAGCAAAAGTATTGCTCTCAATGTTTCAATCTAAGTTTCTGATACGAATCGATGTAATGGAATTTGTATTTCGGTTTGCAGCTGGCCACTTTGGGCATATGCTATAGCTTGCATCTTTGTAAACATTCATGGTAACCAGTTAACTTATACAACATTTCTTTTTGCTTCTTTGTACATCTGTTTCGGTTTTACGTTTTGCGAGTCCTGAGTTCTTTGCCTTATGTGCTTCAGGATTGAATATTTACTTCTGGTTGTCTTTCATCCCTGCCATTGTAAGTACACTTACTTGAACTAGAAGTTGGTTTCCGAAAGAAAAAAAAACAGATAGAAATGAGGAATGATTAATGGACTGTATGTCTTACAATATTGTTTCAAATGTCAAAGGTCGTGATGTTGGTCGGGACAAAACTTCAGCATGTTGTTTCCTCATTAGCACTCGAGATCAAGGAACAAACCGGTCCGCCTACCGGAACACAAGTCAAACCACGCGACGATTTGTTCTGGTTTGGGAAACCAGAGATATTACTCAGGTTGATACAATTCATCATTTTTCAGGTAAGACCATATGCTTTACATATCAACTCCTGTGTAAGATTGGATTAGTATCGACATCCGGTTTCATTCTTCGTTCCATTCATGCAGAATGCCTTTGAGATGGCTACGTTTCTCTGGTCATTGGTAAGCGTTACGTTCTTGCCCGTCTTCCATTCGACTGTGAATAGGTTGTTGCAAGCCATTTGCAGAAGTAGTTGCTTCTCTAAATGGACTAATTTTCGTAGTCTCGATTTGTTTAGTGGGGATTCGAGCAAAGATCATGCTTCATGAAGAACCATCTTATGATAGTCTTCCGATTGGTTTCCGGGTACATTTTCTTTCGATATAAAGCTCCGAGACACAACTTCAATAGACATTTTAGTATAATGTGATTCCGATTTTGGTAAATGCAGGGTTCTTGTTCAGTTCTGGTGTAGCTCTATCACAGTGCCTTTGAATGTAATTGTCACACAGGTTCTTTCCCCTGTCCTTACAGCTCAAAACTCTACTTCTTCGTCTTTGCTTGTCCGAATCCGATGAGTATTCATGTTGTTCATGCATACTAACGTCGGCTTTCGCCGATATTTTCAGATGGGATCGAGATGTAAGAAAGCCTTAGTTGCCGAGAGTGTAAGGGAATCACTTCACAGTTGGTGTAAACGAGTGAAAGCGAAGTCCAAACGTGAATCCCTGCACTCACATACCACAAGATCCGTGTGTTCACTCGAATCGATCGTCGACGACGAGCGGGATGCTGTCACGGTCGGCACTTTATCGAGAAGTTCATCCATGGAGTCATTGAATCAAATAACAGTAACATCAGTAGATTCATTGAATCAAATGACTATAACATCATCGGAACAAGCCGCAACCATTCTCGGGACTTCCAACGCCGTCCAAGGCAATGTCTCGTCGAGGGTGGAAGAGTACTTATCGGAGTCGATAAACATCGGTGCATCGCAGCCATTGAACATCGATGAAGAGGACTATGAAGGCATTGCAGAAGAAGCAAAAGCTGACACTCTATATGACTTGTTCCAAAGAACATGAATGAAACAATGTTTCATCTTAGTTATCTTTTTTTTTCTTACAACCTTTGTTAACACAATTGTAACCTTAAATTTCTAGCCTTTAGATCAAAGCCATGTCAAAAACAAATTTATCAACATGTTTGATAGATAGATAAAGAAGTTCATAAACTTTGGTGAGGAGTTCGATCCACGTTCATATGAAAGGCTTAATCGTCAAATAAGTGCCTAAACTATGCACTTTTTTTACAGTTAGGAGCCCAAACTATTTTTCGAGTCAAATTGGGACTTAAAGTTTCATTCCGTGACCCATTTAAGGTTCGCCGTTAATTTTTTTCGTTAAAGGACACGTGTCACCTCCAGAAAAATTTAAAATTATATTAAAAATAAATAAAATTAATAAAAGAAAATAAAAATAAAGATGTATCATAAAAGTTTCAAACATTCCTAAAATAGTCACCAAATCTCTAAACCCCCCAAATCCGACCACTCCCGCCGCCGGCGACTGCGTGGCCGGCGACAAAATAAAGCGCCCTCCCCTCACCAAACAGCCCACACGTCGTTCATCGCCTCTCTTGCCGCCGTTCCTCGTGAATCGTTCGAAAGAACCATTCGAAAATTTCGTCGATACGCACGGCGTCGGTTGATTTTCGGCGACGGGATTGTGGAAGAAATGATCGTGATGGTCCGACGACCGATTTAGCGAGTGGCGGCGTGGCAATCGACGGCGGAATCGGCTCAAATTGGGATTTAAATTTTGGGGTTAATGGATTTTAGAATTTAGGGGTTGTTTTGTAAAATTTAAAAAATTGAGATTTTTAAAAATTAATTAATTTTATTTATTTTTAATATAATTTTGGATTTTTCTGGAAGTGACACGCGTCCTTTACGCAAACCTTAAATGAATCACGAAATAAAATATAGTTTGGACACGAAAAAATTTGAACCGGAAAATAGTTTGGACACCTAACAGAAAAAATGTGCATAGTTTGAGCATCTATTTGACGATTAAGCCTCATAAGAATGAAATACATTTCATAATCAGTCGCTTGCTTATTTTGTGTAAAGTAAAAGATATTTAAAAATTCGAGCTATTCAATGTAACGTAAAAATTTAAAATCACATTTAAATCCGAATAACATATGCAAATATATATATATATATATATATATATATATATACTTATTAAGCTCTTTTTTTAAAATAATAAAAAAAGCATATTATTACTGATACTATAATTACAATTGGCTTTCCCCGTTGAAAAGAAAGAAAAGCCTTCAATTAACCTAAACACTACTTTACATTACAACATTTCTATTAGAACCACCATAGGAATAGAATAAATCCAATCCATCTACCATACTTTGTTTTCACACATTATTCACATTACATAAACTGGCCATTATTTTCACAAATCACATGTTACCAATCAAGGCCGCATACCACGGCCCGTGGACGCGGAGAGACACGGTGGTGGCAACCACCAACACCTCGGCTTCTTTCACGACCCTTTTTGTTAGGGAGCCAGAGCCCGCCCCGACTCGACGGAGGGCTGTTTCTGCTAACTGTCTACCGTGGGTACCGCTCCCCCCAAGGACAATCCCTCTAAAAGCTAAATAAACGGCACGGGATACCCTTTCGAACACTGCATCCCCGGCTTGCAAGCTCTTTGCTAGCATCCTCGCCATCATAGCCTTCCTCGTTTGAAGGATCTTGTCATCATCGTCTCTTGAGATGTTGCTGATTGTTTCAACAATCCCTTCGATTCCTGCATCTTCGACACGGTCTAAGAAGTCCAAAAGCCGTTCGGCACAAGTCGATGTTATTCTTTCCATGTCAGCGGAGCTAGCTACAGCTCGCTCGCTCGAGAGGATTTGCCTAAAAATAAGAATGCTGCAGATGAAAAATCAACATTAGATCCTTTATTCAACTCAAGAACTGGACCAGACAGGTCTGATAAAATTTTGCAAGATCAACACATATGAAAACAAATACCTTGTGGATATTACAATGATCTTCTGAATCTCAGCCTGGACACCCCTCAATCTCGAGAAGTTAAGCGAGAAGGATTCGGGAATAGCATCTGGAGTTATACCAGAAACTCCAATTACTAACTTTAGCAAACCGAGCCTAAGCAGTACATCAACTCTCTCTCCCTTGCATTCTGGTTGTTCATGACCTGACCAAAGAACATAAGAATCTCATTAACAATGATTGGAGTTTTCGATATTTATTTAAATCCTCGGAAATAAGCTTCCTTTCAAACAATTTAAATAGTTTCCCATTCCAACCTGTAAACTTAGAAGCATCAGGGTTGACAGATGTCATTTGGCTTGCATTTCCGGAATTATAGTTTCCACCGGTTTTAAGCGTGATGGAAGTAAGAAGCTCCTGAGATGAACTACCGTTTGCCTTCAAAGTTGAAAGAGAATTCTGATGTTCCCCCCACTCTTGATCTTTGCAGTTCCAGATAGATGAAAGCCACCGCATGGTCAATGGTAAAGATGAGTTCGCATCAGAAGGCGACCCGTAACGGTTTGCAAAACCTTTCGTAAGGTAATCCAAAGCAGCAGGTCCCTTTAACAATGGCTCCATCAACCTTATACGAGCTTTGCTTATCTCGAGCTTAAGAACCTGTCCGGAAAATGCATATTACGATAAAGACCTTCCTCAAAAGCACAATGAAGAATCCATTCAATCAAGAGAAGAAGAAATGGAGATGAGAAAACACCTGAATCTGCTCTAGGACAAAACGTAGACCCTTGACCATCGCAAGGGCAGGAGAATTATCTGAGCTATCTCCGGCTTCACAGATCTCAGATAATTCTTTCAATAACCTCCGGTTAGCAGCCTTGATTTCATCATCATTGGCTGGAGCGGAGAGCTTCTGTAAAGTGATCAATGCAAATTCCAGAATCCTTCCAAGATAAGCAATGTCCAGTTTGCCCGACTTCAGCACCTTAAATAATTTAAATACGATTTAAAAGATGATAATGCTGATAAAAATAATTTAAAAGATGATAATATGGCAATTGAAAAGGTATTCTAGTACCTGGGAGAGTATTTCCAGATCAATAGCATCAGTTATTTCTTCTCTCCAACTGCGAGGAACCAACTCACAAATTTCATCCCTCACTTCTCTCACAAGCTCAATAACTCGGTCAAAATCAGGCTCATCCTGTTGCATGGATTCCATGATCCTGTCCCAGAAAGCCTTCTCCATTATTTCTCTTATCTGAGCCTGCAAAACAAATATATATTATGAAGTAATTATAAATTCCCAAGCAAGCTTGCAAAAGTGCCAAAAGATCATTCTGAATGTCTGCTTTTTCTACCACAGACTAATTAACGATAAATGCACATACCTTTATGCTGTTTTTATCTTCGTCAATGGCACTGAAGTTATCAACAAACCCGCACTGCCCATGAAGGAATTCATTAACGATCAATTCGTTCTCTGTGACTATAGACTTTTCAACAGAAGAACCCAACTGCACATCTGAATGGCTGCTGCTACTAGACGGGGATGTGCCATCTTCCTTAAACAGAGAGCGGACAACACGGTTTGGTGTCTGAGCCAGACCACTTCTATCATCTTTTCGAACAGTCGAAGATCTAGGGGAACCATGGGTATTTGGAGATACGAAGGACGTAAGTGGTGACCCCATTGGGCTCCCACCTTCCTTTGCTTGAAAAAATTTAGTCCGAGTTTCAGATAGTGCACATTCCATTCTTTCAATCCCAGCATCTCCACTCAAATGTTGAACTTTCTCTCTTAAAAGTTTTTGATCTTCCACAACCTGAAGTATAAGAAAATTCAATTAGTATCTCTGCAACATAGAGTAGAGCAAGGTAGGGACTTTAATTATAGATTAAACTTCAAAAGAAGCAAGATTATTGTATATTTTAAAGTTCAGTGAACTTCTGAACATTTTTACATATTGTAGTCTTGTAGTGATTTTCATTGATAGTTCTACCAAGAAAGTCCAAAAGTGAGACCTGTCTTTGAATAGCCTTCATATCATGAGTAAGAGCAGTATTATCTCCTTCTGGAGTCATCTTGCACTTTTGAATCATAGAGAGCTCAAGCTGGCATGCCGCTCTTACCAAGTCCTCCTCCAATAACTGAGCATCCTTAACCTTCCACACCACAAAGCAATTCAAGTAGGAGCACCATGCTTTGTCAAATGCTGTGAGCTGTGACCTAAAGGTCAAACGACTGGGCAATGAACATCGAGATTCTTTATCAGAATTCTGTATGGGACCCTCAAAAATAATCTTTATCAACAACTCGAACTCTTGAACAAATGCTTCTGCAGACTTGGTCAAAGCAACCTCTCTCTCTCCCTGACCACTTAAAACCGCATCAGGATGGCCCAATATCATATACGCACAAAGAACGATCCTGACAGGATATCTTGATAATTTAGCAAGACTTTTGGCAGTCTCCCTCACTGAGGCAACTCTCTTACCCTCTCTGCTTCTCATAGAAGTCCTGGGAGTGGTCTTTCTCTTTGGAGTAGCAACTCTTTTGAGAAGATGATCAATGTTATCCAAACTGGATAGATGATCGGCAGCACTACAAACCCTAGAGGCCTTAACGCGGCTCTCAATACGATCAAGTAAAGCTTTCACAGTTTGAAGGGTAGCCACTGATTCAATTAGAAGGGCAAGTTGCTCAAATGGCATCGACTTAACAGATGTCTTGTTGATTTTCAAGGAATCAAAGGCTTTTGCCAAGTCTAAAGTAGTTTTCCTCTGCCTTAGGAACCTCCTCCAGCACCTGAGAATAATACAAAAATTATTACACACTAACATTTGTAGTTTTAGCCTTTCAGGTATTCACCAAAATGTGTTGCAAAAAGTGATTTCTTATCATTTCCTATAATAATGTTCTGTAGCACTGAAATAATGTCCTTTAATGACCATTTGCAGATTACAAAAGTAGATAATAAGCGATACTATCAATAGGTAATGCTAGTCTTATACCTTGCTAGTTTTCTAGAAAGCAGATCAGCTTGCTTGTGCATCCTGGTATAATTCACTTGAATAGATTTGTGTGTCCTTCCTCTCTGCCTCAAGTACTCTGCTCTTTGTCTCCTTGCCTATTTATCAATAAATTAATAAGAAAAATATAATACATGCAATAAAATATAAAGAAAAAAAAGAACATTCGAACTTGAAGACAGAGGATCATACTACAGAAATTTTGTAAAACATGCATACCCTTTGCAGTTTGTCTTCCAACTGATCTCTCATTCTCCTACTCTCAACCTCACGTTTTTGTGAGATAGACTTGGCCACTCGACGAGCTTGCAGAAACCTAGCACGGGCTTTCTTCTTCTCTGCTTCCAGCAGGGACAGTCTCTTTTTCTCAGCATCCGCACGCTTTTGATGAATAGCAGCACGCACGCGTTCCTTATATTTACTTTCTCTAACCATCCTTCGTGACAACAATTGTGATGATCTCTCATTTCGAGTTGCCCTTCGCTGACTGTAAGCCTTCAGGATAAGCATTCTATTTGCCTCTGCCTGCTGAAACCTCGATTCAACCTTCGTGCCAAGCTTCTCACGTTCCTTCTCAACACGCTTCTCTACACCAGTTTTTGCTGCTTGCCTCAACTCATCCAACTTGGCTAGGCGCATCTGAGCCTTTGCCAACATGTCCAACCTGTTGATCAACCATCCATAAGCATTCAAATTACAAAAATATCAACAACAAAAAAAAAGCAGAATTTGATTTTGTTCTCTCTTAAAAAGATCACACCTTGAATTCGATTTAAAAAGAAATCATACAGAGAACTTTTGGAAACAACAACAAAAATGGACGAAGCTGGATTTTAATAACAGCAGAAAGACATTTGTGAGACTTTGAATTCACCTTTTCTGCTCGGCAGCTTGGAGCCTTGCTTCAAGGCGCTGACCAAGGTCTTCCTCATTTGATGAGGATCTAGAAGGGCTTCTTGGCTTTGATCTTGCCTTGCTTGACACACTTTCAATGAATTCCTACAACCAAACAACCACCATAGAAAAGTGAAGAGTAGTCCGTGCCAAAAAAAGAGTTCAAGCTGCAGTTAATTTGCTGATAAAAGAAATGTAGAATTACGTAACCTCAACTGATTTTGGCATGCACGTAAAGCGAGAATTGATGAAACAAATGATTCAAAAACGATCATGGAAAATTAAACTTCCCAAGAAAAGCTAATTTAGGCAACAACACCCACCCCACCCTTTTACCTAACGCAGAGAGAAAAAAAAAAACTTCATAACAAAGATTTTACCATAGGGAGAAAAAAAACTTCAAAATCTTATAATTTTGATTTCATTTAAATACGATCCATGACATAAGAAATAGAATCATAGACTTACATATTTTCCAGACAATAAAACAAACAAAAAGTTAGGTGGAGTTGTTGACTTATTTTTCTTCTCCATGAGTAATTAAGTATTGAAATTCAAAATTAAAATGTTTACGAGATAAGAACATCTCTACTCTGCTAATTTGAATTTTCAAACAAAAAAACTGGACTCAACTGAAATCAATCGGTTATTTCAGTTATAATAGTATCTTAAATTGTAAATTAATTCTTTAGAATTTAAAAAACGCTTCAAATTTTCTCTCCGTAACTTTAATTTCCTCTTAATTTCTCACCAAATAAAGTACACTATCTTCAAGAAATGAAATAGAAACGCAAAAAAACAAAACGAAACTCAAGTTTTACCTGTCTACGAAGATCGGCGTGCCGAAGCTTGGCTTCGATTTCTTCCACAGTAGGAGTCTTGCACTCCGAGAGAAGCCTCTTCCGAATCCTCCTCGGCACGCGCGAAAACGACGGCGTCTCACTCGCCGGAAATTCCATCGCCACCGCTCTCCCACTCTCCGACGCCTCCATCATCATCAATTATACATACACCGAATTTTCACAACAAACAAACAACAGCAAGAAAAGAAAAAGATAACAGTACGGTATGATTCCACAATCACAAAGATCCGAGAAAGTCCGAACCGATCAGAAAATAACAACCGATTCGCATGAATTTTCCTTAATTATCTTTGAATAATTAAGAAAAAAATGAAGAGTTGGAGAAGAAATGAGAGAGTCTTGGTGTGTTCTTTGCTTCTTGTTGTTGTTGGAGTTGTCCTTGTTTTTAAAGCTTTAAAAAGAAACAGAGTTTGCGTTTTGGCTTTCTTTTTTCTTCATTTATTTCTTATTTTGTTTGAAACGTTTCGTGTCAAAATAATAATAATAATAATAATAATAATAATAATAATAATAATAAAAGGCGTGTTATACTTAATCCGGATTACCCGGGTGTTCGCCACGTCATAAAACGGACCCATCGGTACTTTTATTTAAAGGGCAAAGTATACCAATAGTCACTGAACTTTTAGTGCGCATTCATTTTGATCACCAAACTTTTAAAATTTTCATTAAGATCACCCAATTTTTAATCCGCTTTCATTTTGATCTCTCCCGTTAGCTTCTGTTAAAAACGTGTGGCAGTTATCTTATTCTTCAACCTCTTCCTTCTCCTTTCTTTTTTAAACCTTGAGCTAATCCCTTGTCGCCTTTCTTTTTAATGTTATACCATAATAATAATAATAATAAATCTTCATTTTTTTATTCAATTGGATCATAATTATTAATTGAGAAGAGAGGAATTTTTAAAAAATGGTTCTTTGATAAAAATTTATGTTTGTTTCTTGAAAAAATCTCTGATGACGTGGCACTACAAATTTGTATCACGTGATGTAATATTTAAAGAGTCAGATCATTAAAAGGATTAAAACGATAGATTAATGTCGATAAAAAAAAGTTTAAAATCAAATTATGAAAATTTACTACATTAAGGAGTAAATGTTAATTTACCCTTTATATTACATATGAACGTATATACACTAATACACACTAGAAGTCTAGAACTGATACCATGTTAAAATAAGTAGACTTTTATTTAAAATAGTAAGACGTGCATGAAATATGAATCATATATAATTATATTATTTTTTATTTTTTAAAATTCATTGCATTTAATTTGTAATATCAATTATCAAATTCAGTTAAACTTTTTTATAACATGTATATACCATATATTTTAGTATACCAAACATATATATCCATTGAGTTTTACTCGATTGTCATCGTTATTATTATAGCACTTTAAATGTTATAGATAATATAAGAGAAGTCGATAAAAATTTAATCACACAATATCCTTTAATTTAATTAAGGATTATTATTATATACACTAACAGTAGAAAATAAAGTTTACACATAATTATTAAATTATTTCTTATTTATAACTTGTGGAATTATAATTGCCACTTATTTTCAACATCAATCATGAGTTAAATACAAAGATGATGATGATGGGATTTTGGATTGTATTATTTTCTTCTAAAATTATGAGAAAAGTTTTGATCAATTTAGGGTCGATTTAACACAGTTTGTTGAACATAAATTTTATGCCAAGCGGTTGTTGGAGGAAAAGTCAAAAAACCAACTTGCTGAAAACATCTGTTTAAGATGTAAAATTTAAAAAAACGGTCACAACACGGTGTTGAAGATGGTGTTTAGTACAATTTCTCTATTTGGCACTCGAACAGTCGTTTCAGAAGTTGTGCTGAACGAACCCTTAAACGTTGGGTTGTGTTAAATTCCATTACATTTACTTAATACAATTTCCTCATGGGTATTGAATGGAAAGTTGAATATCCTTAAACTATTCTATAATAAATAAATAAATAAATAAAAAGAATATTAAAGTTGTGAAACAATGCCAATGGAGGAAGGTTTTCAACATTGGGGGGTGCATTAAAATAAAGTAAAAAGATGGGTATCTAGTTTCAAGGCTGAACAATGTAGGCCACTTGTTCCAACATATTTATTGTTTATCAATAATAGCCTTTTTAGGATAAAGAACAATGAAATGCTAAAAAGTTGTATGGATAGAGCCATATTATATATACTTTCGGTCAGGGAGAAGCCAATATTTTTTTTTGAAGGGAGGTCATATTTTTAACGGTATTTAAAAAGAGTTATTTTTTTTATAAAAAGATGTTATTTATTTATAAAAAAATTACATTTTATTTATAAAAGGGTGTTATTAAAGAATTGATCTAAATTTCTTCATAAATGATAATTAATAAATGTTTTTGAGATATTTTCCATTACATCATAAATATATATTAATATAATCAAATAATTGATATTTTTGTTTCCCCCTTTTCCATTTCTTTAAGCAATCTTTTCCCATGTGCTTTGCTAGTAATT
The DNA here is from genome assembly GCA_030270665.1 of Hibiscus trionum. Lineage (NCBI taxonomy): Eukaryota > Viridiplantae > Streptophyta > Magnoliopsida > Malvales > Malvaceae > Hibiscus > Hibiscus trionum. The sequence continues at coordinate 1,596,718 of BSYR01000011.1, read as the reverse complement.
TGTGCATTAATCCTCTATCATTGCTTACCAACGTGGATAAAATGTTGGTCCACAAAACCAAATATTAAATAATGAAATTGCACGTGTCATTTGATAATTAAACACTGGCCATGTTTGGTAAAGACCCGTTTGAGTAAAAATTAAAGGTTTAAGGTATAATTAGAGGTTTGATCATTCAAATCTGCTAATATTGTTGCTTGGTGAACAACGGATTGAAAGAACGGATTGTGGTGAAACCGCTAATTTTGAAAAAACTCTTAATAGGAGCAAGGGCGGAGCCACCCTTTGAATGAGACACCCAAAATTTTTGGGAAACCTATTTTTCTTATATAATTTGTATATAAAAAGTTAAAAATATGGACAAATGACACCCATTTTATGAATAAAATGACACCCCTTTATAAATAATTAATTCTCTTTAAACATCGTTGAAAAAATGACACCCCTTAAATATATTTCTAGCTCCACCCCTGAATAGGAGCTTTTTGAGATTAGAGGTTTGATATTAGAGTTGTAAAGACTCTTTTACCCTTACCGATCACCAAAAATCTCCAAATAACCTAAATTAAATATTTTCTCACCCTATTTATAAGTTAATCATATTTATTTTTTCTTTTTATTATCACATATTTATATGTGTATTTAAATTAATTAATTAATTAATTATATTAAAATAATTATATAAATAATAAATTAATATATAAATCATTCGAATATGTTTAGAAAATTTATATTAAAAATAATTTTTATAAATCTAATTAATATTAATTAGATACAAAATATCGATAACTAATAAGCTATTCAAACAAGTATTGGATATAATCATGTCCTTATATGTCATTTTGTTTGTTTAAATAATCTAACAGCTATCAGCTATCAGTTAATTTTACCAAACTCTTTTATACAATCAGCTAATACAATCCGCTAATCAAATAAGCTATCAGCTATCCGCTAATTGTCAAACAAAGTCTTTAATTTTTTTAACCTTAACAATACATATTCATGAATCAAATTTTTTATTTTGGGTGGAGTTCAAACAAGTTTAATTTAAAGAAAAAAGGCTAAACCATTTTTTAAATTCAAGAAGGTAGTCATATTAATTTCAATTACATTTAGGTAAATGATAATTCTAAACAGGTACAATAAAAGCGGTCACGTAGAATTTCAGAAAAAAAGTTAAGTTAAATTTTTACAAGGAAAAACTAAAAAATTAGTTGTGAAATAGTGGTAACTCATATGAAAAGAAAAGCAAAATATTGTTGTATTTCATATATTTTGAGTCGTGTTATACTCATTTTTATATTTAAAAGTCAATCTATTACGTACACAACCAGTCAATAAACATTTAAATTTTTAGCTTAATTGTCTTAAATTAACTTCCGAAATCCCTGAATTGTCTATGCATTTAGCGTTAAAAGCCACATTAGACTCTTAAATAGATGTGAGATTCTCTGAATATTGTTTTGTGACTTTATAAAACTCAAGTTCGATTCCTTGCTTAAGAAATAATAAATTCCTTACTATTTAATCGGGATGCTGGTTAAATAAAATTATTGTATTGTTAACTAATAATTCGAAATAAAATAATATGGGATTTGACTCATAATATGTTCCTTAATCAAATTTAATATATTGAGTAATATGTAGGTTATTAGTTGGAGCTGTATTCTTTACCCCATTATTTGTTTCTCCTACAAGTAGTATTTGTTTTGAATATACTCTCAACCATTTGGCAATGCATGCTCAATCACCCTGCTGCTGCTAGGGGTGGGCAAAAATACCCGACCCGACGATCCGAACCTAAAAATGCCGGGTAATTCCCGAAAAAAATTACCCGACCAGGCCGACTACTTGACCCGGCAAATTTCCCGGGACACGGGCCGGAAGTTTCCCCTTATGGGGTACCCGACCCGATAAAATTTAATATATATTTTTATTTTATGTTTCTTAATATTTTACTCTAAAATTAAGTTTAAATCCCTAAATTTTTTCTATGTTTGTATTATATTTTTTTTTAAGTTTTAAGTTTAATTTTTTTATAAATATTTTTGTGTTTAACATGTAATTTTTTTTAATTTTAGAATTAAAAAAAATAAAAAATAGGAATCGGGTACCCGAATATAATGGGCTAGGACACGGGCCGCTTAATGAGGTACCCGATTTTCCGGGTACCCGACAATGCCCACCCCTAGCTGCTGTTGTTGGTGCTCGAACTCGTGATCTCTAGAAACAATAACTATTCTCTTAACCACCGAGGCAAGTTGGTTCGTGCAGAAACACATGTATATTTGATTCACGCAATGAAGCATGTAGGTGTGTTTTAAACGTTTGTAGTAAGGTTTGGTAGATGTTTATTCTGTTTTATCAAAGTTTTTAATTGAATTTATTCGAGTACAAAGTAATATTTGTTTTTGGTTTTAAATATAGATAATTTAATACACATTTGTAGACTAAGCTATTTAAACTCAAGTTATTTAGACGAAACATACTATTTTTTACCACCGAAACCACTCTTTGAATTGTAATGTATCTAATTCAATTTCAATTCATAGAATAAGTCAATTGAATATTAACATAATAATTGACATTATAGTATATTTACGGTACATTTAAACACATAATTACCTCCTATTTAAGAATTACGAGATATAAATAATTACCTCCTACTTAAGAATTACTAGGGAAGCTTTACACAAATATTGGGTTGATTTTTTTCTCTCGCAAATATGGTACAAGCAAAATTATTTTCATAAATATTGTAATTTTAAACGATAAAAGTGAGGCTGGCGTACACTCAATCTAACTTCAATGCTCACTCTATTTCTTTATTAAAAAATAATGAAAATAAATGGTGGAAATGTACTTTATAAAAAGACAATATTTAAAGTCGAACTGTCAGTGATCCGACTTCAATGTTACTCATACTCGCTATTTTTGCCGACTATTTATAAAAATTTACAAATGAATCACTTGGTTGTTGGAGAATGTTTTTTTTTCTTCACAATATTGTGTTACTTATAAATACATATTTTAATTTAAAATTTCGTGAATAATAATAAAAAAAATCAGTAGCATAACTAACAATCGAAATTTTAGAATATGGTTATTCTTGGACTTTATGAGTTTTTTAATCTAATAGTTAAGCTACAGAATAAAATTAAAATTTTATAGCATTATTAATATAGTCGCACGATGATAATATCTGTTCAATTTTAAACCCTTAATAAAATTTAAACGCGCTTACAAATAAAATTGTTCGAACTTGAATTTTCGAAAAAGAATATCATATTTTTTCACTTATTATATTTCTTTTATCTATAACTATCAAACAATCAACAACGAATTAAAATGAATGTTATTTTCAGTTATTTTTCAAACTTTATTGAGGTATTATGAGAAAATAATTCTAGAATTAACAATCAGTTACTTGTTTTTTCATTATTGAAGGGTTACAGGTAGGTTGAGAATTTAATACGTAACAGATTATGTCAAAATTAAACAAATTTCAAGCATTAATTCCAATCACTTAAATCGTAATCAGAAAATAACTCATATCCATAAGTGTCAAATTCATAATTTTTATAATCAATTAAGAATTTTTAAATGGTCTAATTTGCTCTTAGTCCCTATACTCTTCGTTGAAAATTTAATTAATCTACTTTTAATTCTAGGTATTTTGGCCCCTTTGCTCTTTAGTTTAATGATTGAAATCTAATCAATAACATATATGGTTATGGGTCAGGTTTTTGGTCAATTCGCATCCGACTAAAAAATTTAACTCCTCAATTCAAACCTGACACTATATGATGTTTTCACATGGCCCGAACCCGAATTATAGAGTAAAAACCCGACCCGACATATATAAAAAATTACCAATTTTCATTATTATTCGATAAAATAAGGAGCTAATTGTAAAAATATAAATAAAGAGGGAGCATTATAATAATTATTCTACTTTTATTAGACAAAATAGGGAGAATTGAAATATATATATATATATAAAGAGAGGGGCATTGTAGCAATTATACCTAAGTATTTATAATAAAATTAAACTATTATCCCAGGTCGGGTCGAGTATTTTTCACCTTAAACCCAAACCCGGCCTCATCATAAAAAAATCAGACCCAGACCCAATATGAACCCAAAATTTTCTTCTTAAAAAATGACCCTATAAGATCGGGTTGGATCGGAACCCATTGAATATGGGTCAAATGGCCATCCCTTATAACATCGTCAAGTAAGAGTAAAAGGGTCAAGTTTTTGAAATTTAAAGTAGAATGACTAAATTTTAAATGCTTAAGAGTATAGGGACTGCAATCAAATTAAACCTTTTTAGATTGACCAAACAAATGCAGAATCTCACGAAGTCCCCAACGGCTGCCTTAAATTTTCTTTATTATGAAGCGCAGAAAATGTGGGGACGGAAAAGGACATAAACTTAAATAAGAGGGACAATCATGTAATTTCAGTGATTCGTGATTTAAACATTTTTTGAAATTCGGCCAAACCAAGCCACCGAGGCAGCCGCGACGCTTCACGATGACGCGACGCGTCTTTTCGGCTAAAGTTGCCACGTCAACCGAACAACGTTCGCTTTTTTAGGAATCTTTTTTTATCACCCCCACTCTCGCGAGTACCTTAATCCAACAACTCGCTCCGCCCTTCACTCGCGTGTCCATCATCGCCGAGCTCGTTTCAAAGCGGCCAAAACGTCACGTGTCGCCCAGTTTGCGCCGAACTATTGGCTGAGAGAGCAGCCGGAAGTGAGACCCACAGCGATTAGTGTTTCTTTTGCTTCGAGTAAGCGTAGCCAGATGACCGAGAGAGAGACGTGTACGTCCGGCTTGCTTTAGCTGGTTGGCTGCCATGAGAAGCACGTGTGAAAGAGTTAAAGCAGCCGAATGTTATTCAGAAGAGAAATAAACGACCACAATTTGCGGTCCGCACGTGTCAAATCAAAAAATTAATGTCCTGGGACTCTCTGTACGAGCACTAAATGACCGCTAAGATATGTTAAAATCGCGCCAAATGAAACGAACCAAAAAAGTAAATGAAACACGTGTCACAAAGATAAAGAAAACACGTGCCACAGGAGCAGAAATTCTTATTAAAATTAAAAAACAAAACATGAAAGAAAAAGAAAAATAATAAACATCGATGGTCGATAACCAATACTAAGTCTGGTTGTCGATCGTCGGCCAGAGAATAAATTGATATGATTTTTAAATATAGAGGTTGAGTTTATTTAATTATTTGGGTTAGAATTAAATTGATTTAATGTATAAGTTCTGGCATAAGAAGGAGGTGCCTAGTTCAACTACAAAATTAGGAGCAATTTTTTTTAAGTACTAACTTGGGAGAAGATGCATAGCTCATGTGTTGATTTGAGAATACATCTTGTTAGATACTAAATTGATATTTTTAACCATTTGACAATGCGCGCACACCATGCAAACAATGTGATTAAAAGGAGTCTCCTAGAATGAACATCATCCGTTTTTCTATTGAACCGCTTGTTGGGTTCAAGAATTTTTTAGGACACATTTCATAAGTGTAATATATATTATCTTAATAGTAAAAAAGGTAGTGTATAACATTTCTTCGGGCCACTTTGGTGCCTAACGTATTGTTCCGTAACTCGAATCAAGTTATTCTGTCAATGATCGTTAAAATATACTGTCATCCAATTATAACATGACACATAACATGCTTTATTTATTTATTTATTTTCAAAATGTCTTTATAAATATGAACTTAAAAAAATTCAAAGTTTTAATTTCTTTTAATCAAACCCTTAAATCACATTTATCTCACTGTTCGATATCTCCCACTCGTCGATGGTTCACGTTCACCACCTAAGCGTTGTGTACCTCATCGTACAACATTTTTCACCATATAGCGTCGATTAGAAGCTCAATCAGTCCTTTTTTTCATTGTTGGATGTTCGTCGACGAAGCAATTGACGATTTCATTCGTCGATTTTTGACGATGGAATGAAAGGGTTTTTAGTCGTGGGGGCCGATGAAGTCAAGGACAATTGGTGGTGGGAGGGGATGAATTTAGGGGGTCTAGGGTTTGAGTTTGGAGTTTTAGAGAAATTAAAATTTTTAAGGTTTTTAATAAAATTAAAGGTTTCTGATTTTAAAAAAAATAAAAGAAATACCAGAAATATGCTCTTTTTCAAGTTTTTATTGGATAACGAAATTTTTTAACGCATGTCACGAAAAAACATGATTTGAGTTACAAAATAAAAAGTTAGGCACCAAAATAGCCCAAAAAAACTATTAGACACCAAAAATAGAAAAAAAGTATAACTTGGCCACTTTTTTGAATGATTATAGAGAGAAACGGGTTAAAAAAAAAACTAAAATGAGGCGGTATACAAATCTTCACAAAAATTATAAAGATTTGTATATCAACTTTTGTGTATATTCACAAATCCTTATAAATTTTATAAAAATTTGTATATATATACAAATTTTCATTTTAGTCTGCCACTCTTAGAAAAACCCCACTTTTTTAAACCGTTAAGCCATATATATTCGTATCCGCAAAAACCGCATGTCATTTTGATTCGTGATTATAGAAAAAACCCGATTGTAATATTTTGGGAAAACTACACCGGTGGTCCCCTAACTATGTCTGTCTTCCTACTTTGGTCCCACAACTTTGTTTTTCGGCAAAAGAGTCCCTTCCGTCACATAGTTTTCCTATTTTGGTCTCTGAAGTTAAATAACTAACGGTTTTGCTGACGTGGCATTTTTTAATATTTTTTAAGGTTGATGTGGCATTTTTTAAATATTTTTTTAATCATTTCTCTCTCCTCTTATATATTATTTTTATTTAATTTTAATCACCCAATCATGTTGTGACACGTGTCACTACACTATTAGGTGAAAAAACCCCCCAAAATCCTTAAAATCAGACTTGGTGCCGCTGGGATTCAAACCTAGGACCACCAGCGCACCAAGCATGCGCTTGAACCAACTAGGCTAGGCTGGATACTTGATTCAATTCTACTAACACTTATATTTAAGCTGTACAAATTAACCCAAAAAAACCTAAAAACATAATTGGTGCCGCTGGGAATCGAACCCAAGACCACCAGTGCATAAGGCTTGCACGTGAACCAACTATACTAGGCTAGTTATATGATTCAAATCTACTAACATTAATATTTAAGTTGTACAAATTAACCCAAAAAAACCTAAAAACATATTTATTTATTATAAAATTAATATTTATTAATAATATAAGAGGAGAGAAATAATCAAAAAATATTAAACTAATGATATTTATTAATATTATATTTAATATAATAAATAAATATTAATTTATAATAATTTTATAATAATAAATAAATATTTAATTAGTTTTGTTATTATCAATCAAAGTAAAAAAATTAGTTTGATTTTTTAATTTTAAACATAATTTAGTTAAATATATTTAATTTAAAAATAGTACAATTTATTAGTTTAACTTGGTGATTAAATATTTTTTAAAAAAATCAATAAGGTATGGCGTTCGAATGTGTTGTTTCTAATTTGTTTCTAATTTTTGGGTTAAGTTGTACAGCTTAAATATAAATGTTAGTAGATTTGAATTAGGTAACCAGCCTAGCATAGTTGGTTCACGCGCATGCCTTATGCATTGGTGGTCCTGGGTTCGATTCCCATTAGCACCAATTATTATGTTTTTAGGTTTTTTTGGGTTAATTTGTACAACTTAAATATAAGTGTTAGTAGAATTAAATCAAGTATCCAGCCTAGCCTAATTAGTTCAAGCGCATGCTTGGTGCGCTGGTGGTCCTGGGTTCGAATCCCAGCGGCACCAAGTTAGATTTTAAGGATTTTTGGGGTGTTTTTTCACCTAATAGTGTAGTGACACGTGTCACAACATGATTGGGTGATTAAAATTAAATAAAAATAATATATAAGAGGAGAGAGAAATGATTAAAAAATATTTAAAAAATGCCACGTCAGCCTTAAAAAATATTAAAAAATGCCACGTCAGCAAAACCGTTAGTTATTTAACGTCGGGGACCAAAATAGGAAAACTATGTGACGGAAGGGACTCTTTTGCCGAAAAACAAAGTTATGGGACCAAAGTAGGAAGACATACATAGTTAGGGGACCACCGGTGTAGTTTTCCCTAATATTTTTTATGCCATTTAAGTGGGCCGAGGCTTTGCAAGACCCATTTAACAATCTTTGTTTTTAGCCCATTGACCCAAACAAAAAACAGGGCTTCTCTCACGGCTCACTACAATTGGGGTCGAAGGAACCTTAAAAACCAGGGTAAACTTCAACGAATGTTACTTAGTTACGAGTAAGGTTATATTTGTGTCATTCAATTAAAAATTACACTTAGACCACTCAATTATGAGTAAAATTATATTTGGGTCACGGCTCTGTTAGATTTTTAGGCCAAATGAAAGTTAATTTTTAGAATATAGGGGATGTTGAAAAATATTTGGGGATACATGCTATTTTCTACAGTACAAGGGAGACCTCGCCACGTTCTTCATTTTTTAATAGGGTAAACTACATAAATGACCACCATACTATTGAAAAAGTCGCGATTTGACCACCTTACTTTTTTTCGAAGCAATTAAACCATCATACTATTAAATTGGGTGCAATTTGACCACCAGCCGTTAGAAGTTAACGGCAAGGTGACGTGGCAGTTAAAAAAATAGGGGTATAATTATATATTTGGTCCTTACTATTTACACATTCTTTCAATTTAATCCTAATTTGAATTTAATAAAATAAATTAATTATTTAATTAAGTGTTGACACGTGTCACTATCTTATTGGAGGGATTTAATTATTTATATTTGATTAAATAATTTTATTCCATCCTCCAATTAGGTGGTGACACCTAATTAAAGAAAGAAAATGAAGAAAACATCAAGATCACTTAAGGGGAGTCGAACCCATGACTCCCTAAAACAAGAAGCACTATCTTACCATCACGCCAAATGCTTTATTGGGATCCATTCCCTGCAATATATTATATGTACTTTATCCAAGATGTAAAACTGCCACAAGTTGACCAACAACGCCAAATGCTGCCTTATGTCTTCGAATTTCAGCACTGCTAAACATATGCACTGAGCTGGCTGATATTAGCAGTATCAGATTTATGAATTAAATGGTTCAAAGTCTTTGCGGCAATTTCTTTCCCATTTGGGCTCCCATTCTTAAGCATCCATAATTGTGCAGGAACAGCATCAGCACTTTCAACACATGCACGTATATCTTCACTGTGATTGCGTAGATTCTTGAGGATCAATGCAGAATCTTCTTTGGCCTTCACAGAACCAGTTTCCAGAATTTGAACAAGAGGAGGAATGCCACCAGCAGCAGTAATAGCCCACTTTCATCATTTTCATTAGATAGAAGGCAAAGCAGCGCAACTGCACATTCCTGCTGTTGTTCTGATGATAGACCAAGAAGTGACATCAACAGCTGAACACCTTCACGACCTTGAGGAGCTTTGGAAGCTCTGACTAAGTATCTCTCTCTAAGCCCTCAAGATGCTACGGAGGAAGCTGCTACTGATCTATTGGGGATTCTATTTAGCAGTGCTGAAATTCGAAGACATTAAAAGAGCTGTTCGTTTTAAAACCTTGCTTCCATTTTAAGAACAGTTACTCAGGCATTGCAAGAATACCTGAAGTGCAACAAATGTACTGCTGAAATAGAAGTTTCTTCAGCTCAGGTTAGACTTTAGAGTTTATTTAGCTCTGAATCTTGGATTAGATGGTTTCAATAAGAGAAGGTAGGCTTCACTTTTTGCTTATTTAAACTTCTATTTTGTGTCTGCAGAAGAAATTTATGAGAACAAAAGTTACGGATCAATATGAGAAGAAGATACAAGAGCGCACCACACAGTGCCAGCTTAAAACTCATGAGTGCCACGAGGCATGGATGTCATTGACAAAAGAAATTTTCCAAAGCCGCACATTAGGGGATAGCTGCTGGCCTTCTTAATGTTTAATGACAAAAGAAAACTTCTGTTTCTTGCATTATTATTGCTCGTTCCTCAATTATAATGTATTGGGGAGGATGGGACAATTGCTCAACAAGTTTGCGTGATGGGGAGAATTTTTGGTCAATACTCTAAAGGATGATCTTGCTCATAAGTTCTGAATATAGGTGTGATTTAAACTTCATAAATCCTTTCTTGTCAGATGAATCTCTAAGGAACCAAGCCGAAAATTTGAAAGATATTACTAGTAGGTATGAGAATGATACAAAGTATCGGGCAGCAGCAGTAATGATTTACAAGAGAAAATTAAGGTAAACAATGTCATCTTTTTAAAATTCCTTCTTTGCAAGTAATTTCCTTGCTATCATTGTCATGAGATTACTTCCCGCAATGCATTTTATTTGTTTATTTTTTCTGCAGATAATGAAAAATGAACATGCCCAGCTTTCTCTTGAAGCACATGCTTGTGCTGAGTCAATACCCAACTTGAATAAAATGGTCACCAGCGTTCAGAGTAGGGTCTAGAAAACTTGATTTTTTGAGTTGGAGTTTTCATAATTCATCTGCACAGGCTTACGGATTACTTCTGCAGTTGCACAGTCTGAGGATCTCAAAGTGAAGTATAGTGAAGAGCAAGCAAAGAGCTCTATAATCAAATACAGGAAACAAAAGGCAAGATACATATAATATATTGCAGGGATTTGAACACAATATAGCACTTGGCATGGTGGTAAGCCAGTGTTCATTCTAGTTGGGAGACACGAGTTCAACTCCCATTGAATGCATTTGTTATTTTCTTTATTTTCTTCCTTTAATCAAGCGGTGACACGTGTCACTGCTTGATTGGAGGATGAAAATAAATTTATTTAATCAAATATAAATAATTAAATCTCTCCAATAAGGTAGTGACACGTGTCACTATCTAATAAATAATTAATTAATTTTATTAAATTAAAATTAGGACTAAATTGAAAGAATGTGTAAATAGTAAGGACCAAATATGTAATTATATCCCATTTTTGTTAACTGCCACGTCACCCTGCCGTTAGCCTCTAACGGCTAGTGGTCAAATTGCACCCAATTTAATAATATGATGATTTAATTGCTTCGAAAAAAAGTAAAATGGTCAAATCGCGACTTTTTCAATAGTATGGTGGTCATTTATGTAGTTTACCCTTTTTAATATTAAACAGAGGACCTGCAAGTGGCGAGGTCCCCGTATACTGTAGAAAATGACCTATATCCCTAAATATTTTTCAACATGCCCTACATTCCAAATATTAGCTTTCATTTGGATTATTCTCCAAATTTCTCCCTTGAGTCACCCTTATGTTAAAAAAATACATAAATTTAGTCAATTTTTCTTTCAAATCACGTGTATACCCTGATTAACAATAGAGCACTTCATTTGAAATCGTTAATTAATGTAATACACAAATTGATATATATTTTAAAATATGAACGATGACTCAAATGTAACATTACCCAAAATTAAATGATCAAAATATAGCCTTCAATAATTGGGTGACTCAAATATAACCTATCCATAATTAACTGACCCGAATGTAATTTTAATAATTGAGTGACCCAGATATAATCTTACCCACAATTGAATGACCGCCCAAAAAAAACTAGCACAATATGTAAATCTATTTCGGTTGTGAGAAGAGGCAAGCAAAATTCGACCTAACACAATTTTTTTTATTTAATTCTACACAAAATTTAATTTGATTTGATTAAAATAATAATTTTATAAATTCGACTCGATTATAACCGATTTTAGGTTGAACCGGTCCGATCCGACAATTGTTATAATTCGTCCAGGAGCATGCCCCCTGGAATTCACCGGTCCCCGTCGGCCCCACCCTGACCTTCAAGATCCTTCATACCCTATCCCGAACCTAATCCCAAACCAACCACATCCTCTTCATTCCCCCCCGCATTGTCCTCAGTTGAATGTTGGTTTAATCGTAATCAAGATTTTAGGGTTTCGTGTTCGCATTGAAATTCATAAAATTTTCACCTGGATTTCAATTCCAGCTACTGTTCATGTTTTTGATTAATTTTGCTCCTTTCTTTGATTCAGCCAATCATTGTTAATTGTAATTATTTTTATTATTTATTGCGAGTTTAGAGTTTGATGGTGATGGATTTGTCGTCTCAATCCACTGATACCTCATCGACGCTCTCTTTAGGGTTAGTATCTCCGTCGCCGTCCTCCCACCGGAGCCAGATCGCCGATGATTCCGTTACCCACCACCATCCTATCCGACCGGTTCCTCTCCAGCTCCTCGAGCCGCACAAAAACGGGAACCTGATAGAAAGGGGGAGGAGCTACGATGATGATGATGATGAAGAGAGTAGGGCAACCGAAGAATTCCATATATTAGGGCATCCCATGTGTCTCAAAAGGCGGAGAGATAGCTCTTCTTCTTCTTCATCGTCGCAATTGTTGTCGAAGCGAATGACGCCGGAACCGGATCTCGAGACCAGAAAAGCGGCCGTGAAATCGTGGGGTAGCCAGTCGCTCCACGTGGCGGATCCCGACGTGTTCAACATGATGGAACAGGAGAAAAAGAGGCAGTTCATGGGAATTGAGTTGATAGCCTCTGAGAATTTTGTGTGCCGTGCCGTTATGGAGGCCCTCGGAAGTTATTTGACCAACAAATACTCCGAAGGGATGCCGGGAGCAAGGTATTACGGTGGGAATCAGTACATAGATGAAATCGAAACCCTTTGTTGGAAACGTGCATTGGAAGCTTTCGGGCTTGACCCCGAGAGCTGGGGAGTCAATGTGCAGCCTTATTCGTGCACATCGGCGAATTTTGCGGTTTACACCGGGCTGTTATTGCCCGGAGATAGGATCATGGGATTAGATACACCATCCGGAGGGAATACGAGTCATGGATATTATACCCCAAATGGGAGGAAAGTTTCTGGGGCATCTATATTCTTTGAGAGTTTACCTTATAAAGTGAATCCTCAAACTGGGTATATTGATTATGAGAAGTTGGAGGAGAGGGCACTTGATTTCAGGCCCAAGATATTAATCTGTGGTGGTAGTTCATATCCCAGAGAATGGGATTATGCTAGGTTTAGACTGATTGCCGATAAGTGTGGCGCCGTTTTGCTGTGTGACATGGCTCAGATAAGTGGACTTATTGCTGCTAAGGTGTGATATACTGTGAATCACTACTTTTTAGTAGGTGCTTTGCTTTTATGGGGTCAGTTTTGTGTGTTCCACTGATGATGGAATTCGATTACATTGCCTTGGTGTGGTTCTATGGTGGACCAACACTATATATCATGTTATCGTCTATTCGATTACAGCTAGTCTTTTAGAGGACAAATTGTGCTGTTGAATTCTTTAATATAGAATGCGGTTTCTAAGGCAATTAATATTAACATAAGCAACTTCAAACTAGAGCTTACTATTGTAGTTGTTCTGGTATTGGTGATAAAGAAGTTTGTAGATGGAGATATTATTTCTACTTTGCTTGATGCAAATACACTCATTGAGTTTTTTAGTTTAGCCGTTGCCCATTGGAGGTATGTTCGAAATGGAAAATAATGAATTGACTTCATTTCTGGACATGCCTATCAAGTATTAATTTATCATCATTGGATTCTGGTATTGGTAATGTAGAAATTTATTGATGGAGATGGTATTTCTAGTTTGCTTGATGCAAATGCACTCTTTGAGTTCTTTTAGTTTAGTCATTGTTGTTTTGTTAGAAATGGGAAATAAATGATTAACTTTCATTATTTGGATATGCCTATGATTTTCTTTGTCCTCTTTTCAGGTTATTGATTTTATAAAAGTCCAAGATAGGTGTAGCTTTTTAGGAAATGAATCCCAATAATACGGTGCTTGATAATTTTACAGGAAGCTGCCAATCCCTTTGAATACTGCGACATTGTTACCTCTACCACCCATAAAAGCCTCCGAGGTCCCAGAGGAGGTATAATTTTCTATAGGAAGGGCAAAAAGCCAAGGAAGGGCGGAATGCATCTAAGCCAAGGAGATTGCAACGAGCAATATGATTTTGAGGAAAAGATAAACTTTGCTGTTTTTCCATCTTTGCAAGGCGGACCACATAATAACCATATTGCTGCTCTTGCCATAGCGTTGAAGCAAGTTGCTACACCAGAGTACAAGGCCTACATGCACCAAGTGAAGAAAAATGCTCAGGCTTTAGCATCTTCATTGTTAAGAAGGAAATGCAAGCTAATTACGGGAGGCACAGACAACCATTTGTTACTCTGGGATCTACGACCTTTTGGGTTGACAGGTAAAATGCTTTGTTGGCAATCTTCTTTGCATTCAAATAATTCTTGGTGTATGATTTGAACCTAGATGTGTTTTGCATTCAAATATATTGTTTCTCTATTGCTAATGTCAACTGTCTAGGTTCAATTTTATTGCTTCTTGTGATTGGAGAATGTGATGGTCTAAACGCCAAAATTGTTGTTCAAATTTCAAAGTCAATTCTCCTTTCTGCTTCTGTCTCTGTTACACGTATATTACTTGCATATTTTCATTTGTTCCTGTACTTTTATCTGTAATTCTCTGTTGGTTGCTAGAAATTTTAGTACGTATCCCTCCTCTCTTCCATGTCAGAACATGTCTAATCCTCTGGTTTTCTTTTCGTAGGTAAAGTTTACGAGAAGGTGTGCGAGATGTGCCATATTACCCTGAACAAAATTGCTATTTTTGGCGAGAATGGTGTCATTACTCCTGGTGGAGTAAGGATTGGTGAGTGTAGTTCTCGTTCAATTAAAGCTTGCAAGTCTCTTAACTCTTTACCCTTTATGGGGAGGGTTTACGTTAATATTATCATGACATTTCATGTTTATTTCTGCAGGTACTCCTGCCATGACATCGAGAGGTTGCCTAGAGTCTGATTTCGATACAATCACAAGCTTTCTCCTCAGAGCTGCACATATCGCTAGCACAATGCAGCATGACCATAAGCTGAAGAAGACCTCCGTGAAGAGTCTCCTCGAAAACAAGGACATTTTGGAGCTCCGATCACAAGTGGAGACTTTTGCATCTCAGTTTGCGATGCCAGGTTTTGACATTTGAATGAATTATTAAGGCGCCTTCATACCGAGCAATTAAAATTCCAATGACTCTGCAGAGGAGGAATTGTGGGGGAAGGCTATTTTTCCTGTAACCAACCCACACCATGTTTTTTTTCCTACAACGGTGGTTGAATGTCTGAAATCATCGCCACAATTTTGATGCTGAAGGTGCTGATTTCTTTGAAACATATATATTTCCATCAATGCAGGCCTCAGAGTTTGCAAATTTGTTTCAAAAAATCTAAGCACAGAATTCTGTTCTGTTTTCATCTGTTGCCTTTGGTATGTTGGATCCAGTGCAAGATCAACATTTTGTGGATCTTGCCTTTTATGTAGTTGATTTGATTTATTAAAGATCCCTTAATTGTTTTTATTATAATCTTTGAATTAATTCCTAGGGTTTTATGTGTCGTGTTATATATATATAGAGAGATAGGTTCCGTTTACACAGTGTAAAATTCTTTAAGTTTTATACGTTTTTTGGACCGTTGGATGAGTGAAATAAATAGATAAGATTAACAGTAAATATGTGAAGATTATCACTTGGAAAAAAAAAAGTAAGTAGTTAATCTGAGCCATCCATTCCCCTATCTAACGATCCAGAAAACGTGTAAAACTTAAAAGAGTTTTACATTGTGTAAGTTGATCCTAACCATATATATATATATATATATATATATATATATGAGATAAGATCCAGTTACACAGTCTAAAATTATTTAAGTTTTACATGTTTTTTGGATCGTTTGATGAGTGAAACGTTTAAAACTTAAAGAGTTTTATACTGTGTAAGTTGATCCTAACCATATATATATATATATAAGAATGCGATCAAATTACATGATGTAAAACTCATTTAGTTTTACATTGATCTAAGATCATTGGATAAGAGAAATATTTAGTTTTACATTAATCTAAGATCATTTGATAAGAGAAATGGATGAATGAGATTAACAGTAAAAAAATGTGAAGATTATCACTTGGGAAAAAAAATAAGGAACTAATCTGAGCCATTAATTACCATCATCTAACGGTCCAAAAATTTTATAAAAATAATTCAGTTTTACACAGTGTAAGTTAATCCTAACCCATATATATATATATATATATCATTTTAACCCTTGCATATGTACAAAGATAAAACAATAATTTTATATAGTGAATGGAACGGAGAATCGTTTTCTACCAACAATTAGTTGTTCTAGTCAGATGCGGTGCTAGATTTTTTAAGCAAGGTCATGAGTTCAAATTCAAATACTGTGAATGGAAAAAATTGAGTGGAAGAGTCGTTTTCATACTCGATCGACCAATGAGTTTGATACAGATAATTATAATCATTTTACACCCAATGTATAAAAGAGGTGGCTTTTAACCAACTCTTATTACATGTGGTAATTCACTGGTTCTTCAAAAACAAAGAGCTTATCATTATCTCTAACCACTTCAATGGAATCGATTTCGGCCCCAGCTTCATCTGTTATTATCGCGCTTCTCATGTCGATCCCGAATCGTTTGCCTGTTAGAAATGAATCAGGTTAATTGCTTTACAAGTAAACGATACCGTAGACAACAAGTTTCGTTCGAGCTTAAGGTTTCGAACCTGCAATGTCCTTGAGCTCTTCAAATGAATCTGGCAAACTTATTAGCTTCCCGGGCTCCATGCAACAAGTTTCTTTCCTCATTAGTGGGTGACCTTTATAAATGCTCACCCTTGGACGTTCTAATGTTCTGTTTTTGTCTAGTTTCCCTACAGGCTCCCCTTTGAGCTTCTCCAGCAGTACTTCACTCGAGGTCGTATCGGTTACGGTGATCCGGTGGCCGACCTCTCTCTTTAGCAGCATTTCATTCAACGACTCCGAAGAGAATTCGTATGTATTTGCATTGATGACATCTGCGCCATTCAGTATGAGTAGGTTAACCATGTCTTCATGTTTCTCTTTCATGGCAATCTGTAATGCGGTTAGTCCATGGCGATCCTTTGCGTCCACGTTCAACCCGTGTTTCAACAGTTCTTGCATCGCTGCTTGATCGTTTCTTTTCGCAGCCATGCATAGTAGGTCACCGGCGGTGAACGGGTCGGAAATCGCAGCACAATGGTACAGGATCCTGAATATTGAATGGTGCCTTGTGGATATTGCATCCCATAGTGCAGTGTTGCCATCTATATCTGCAACATGAACAGAATAACAAGATACAATGTAAGAACTCGATTGATTCTCGGGTCGATGGTGTTAACGTCGTGTCTTACCTCGTAAATGAACATTGCAAGCATGCTTAAGGAGTACCAGCACACAATCTTCATGCCCTCTTGATGCTGCTATGTGCTGAGGAATCACAGACATAAATTTTCACTAATGCATGAACATTGTTTGAAACAAAGGAGAAGCTTACCAATGGTGTTCTTCCTTTAGAATCTCCAATGTCAGGGTCCAACCTTGCTTTGAGAAGCTCGTCGAGGAAAGCGGCATTGCCGATATCAGCCACATTCAGCAAATTAATACCAATGTCTTTCGGATCACCGTCTTCGTCTCCTCCCTCCACCACTAAGCCTCCGATTTTAAGATCCTTTAGCCTTTTGTTATGCTGCAGTACATCACATGTTCAATCTTTAGTCCATAGCTACATTTTGTAACAGAGTAGCCCGAAAACGGATACATTACATGTTCGACCGACCTGAAGGAAGTTCTTAAGGACAGCAATGTTATCTTCTTGTTTGGTCTGCATCGATTCAATCAGATCGGTCGTCCGGAGCCTCAGTAGTTGAGAGAGCGTCCTAGTTCGGAACGTAAATCTTTGAGGTCTGCAACAAAGTGCACCGATCTCTCCAAACATGTCGCCGGAATGCAGCGTTCCAACGACCATCTCTTTCTCCATCTCACAGTCAATGATTTCCACTTCTCCAGACACAATGATGTAAACATCATCTGGTGCTTCATTCTGCATTATCACATCCTCTCTCGGCGGAATGTATTCGGCTTTCATCTTCGCAACCTGAACATTATATCGAAAACCCCGAGATTAGTTTTCTTGTGCTACAAGCTAATGGTATCCATTACAAAGCATAGGATGCTCACCAGATGCAGCAGAATTTCCCTTGATATGCCATCAAAAAGGTACACTTTCTCCACTGTTGGCAAGAACAAATGCTGGCAAATGCCTGTATAAATCGATTTCGGCAGCTGTTCAATTAGTTGTTGCTGGTTCAAGCTCTCAGCCTTGAACCTCAAACACATGTAAGCCAATATCTGCTCTTTCAACCTCGGGGGCAGCCGGTTTCTCGACACGAAATTCGAAGCCGCTTCGATACTATTCCTCTGCATCATCAACCAACAATTTAAGTAAATCTGATATTCTGATACAATATGTCACATGAGTTGTTCAAACATTGGGAAGTACTTACGAATTCCATGGTCCGGCGAGTTCCTTCGACGACTAAGTTGGTCATGTTACCGATTATATAAGCGGTCAAGCCGAGGTTGAAGAGCATGTAGAAGATTATGAAGATCATTTCCATAGTGTTGACTGCATGTAGGTCACCATAACCAACCGTGGTCATGGTGGTGATGGACCAATATAAAGCCGAGATATATCGGATCCAAAGGCTTGTTTCCCGGAAATTCGGGTTCACCGACCCTAACCATGTCTTTCCCCGGTGAGGGTATCTGTCAGCTAGCAAGTAGTAAAGGCATCCAGCACAATGAACCAGAAATAATGTCACCTGCAGTAGTGTGTACAAAAGGAATTTAATCTACTTCAAGTTTATCACTTGGCTAAATGCTAAAGGCAAGTTTTTTCTTTCTTTAATTTTTGGGATAATTTCACTAAATTAGTTCCCAAACTTCAAAACATTCCGATTAAATCGTCAAAGTATAATATTATATCAATCAAGCCACTATCAGTCTAGCCATCAATTTAGACATTAAATACCAGTTTAACTATGACGCGTGGCATATTTAAAACACGTGAATCAAATTTTAAACACATGTGCTTACAGATGAAAAGCTTTGATTAAACGTGTTAAAAAAAGCGTCAATAAAATTTACACATGTTTATAATTTGATTCACCTGTTTCAAATATACTTTATGTTAGATTCAAATTAGCATTTAACACACAAGCTAAGTACTATATATTGATAAAACAACCTGATTAATTGATAAAACACAAATACTTCAAGGTCCCGGTCAATGGCGGATCTATATGTAGAGTGGGGTGAGCCCGTGCCTACCATGAACTTTGCAAAGTTCACATATTTACTTTTAATTTTTTCAATTTTTATGAATTAGTCTTTAAATTTTTGTAATATTTATGACCTGTGTCCACCCTAAAATTTGAGATTCTATATGTGCCCACCCTCAAATATATTTCCGGATCCGCCACTGATCCCGATCAGAACATTTTGAAGCTTAAAGACTAAACGAGGATGTATGGTGCAATTAACCCCTTTTTTTATGAAAGAATCTACATGCAAACTTCACTCACAGCTATTAATCTAGCACATCGGATCCAGAAATAGCTGAATCTAATATCCTTCTCCAACCTACAAAGAAAATATAAAAAAATGAAAGATAGTAAGAGTAAATGAAAGTTAATTATATTTAAACATATTCGAACTCACGACTTTTATAAAGTATCAACCGAGTTAAGATTCGATCGAAAAATAACTTTGATACACTAAAGGGCAGAGAAGAATGAAGGGTAAACCTGGTGAAAAGCTGCTTGACACGCCTGAGACGCCAGAATCTGAGTAATCCCAGAAGGGAATAAGATATTCCAACTTTGGATTTGCCAGTGATAAGGTAGCCCAGTGCTTCGAATGGAATTGTGGACGCCACATCCATCAAGAACCATGTTGAAAGGTACCTATAAATATTCTCACGCCAACAAGAATCCCTTATTCCTTTTTCTCAATTCTATTCCCTCTATTCTAAACCCATCTATTAGGGGGGGCATTGTCGGGTATCCGGGTACCCGAAAAACCGGGTACCCGGTTCATCCGGGTACCTCATTGCTCGGCCCGTATCGTAGCCCATCACATTCGTGTACCCGAGATTCGGGTACCCGTAAAATCAGGGTACTCGGGTACCCGGTACCCGGTTTATATTTTTTTAATTCTAAAATTTTAAAAAAATTACATGTTAAACACAAAAATATTTTTTACCGAAAAAACTTTCGGTCTGTGTCTCGGAAAAATTACCGGGTCGAATAATTTTTTTTTTATAAAATAACCTGCGTAATTTACTTCGGGTCATCGGGTAATTGGGCCGAGTCAACCGGGTCGGGAAATTATGCCCACCCCTACCATCTATCTATAGATTACACTTATCATACAATTTGTTTGACATCTCAACGTTCAATTAAGTTACGGACGTGACACTGATCATCAAAATAATGTTGTTATTAGGTGCACATATTATAATCTGATTGTTTTTTTTAAACCACGTCAATACTATATATAAATCTGAGATATTTTCTCGAGTTCATATGCCAATATAAGAACTATTTTCAAGTAAAGTACTAATTTGAGATGAAAAAAATACATTGATTTAAAAAAAGGAAATATTTTAGGATTATTATCCTATACACTGCCAGTGGAAATTTTTAGTTTTCACAAGCACCTTAGTTTTAGGGTATAGGGTCTAATTCTAAGGTGTAGAGTTTAAGAGTTTAGGTGTAGGGGTTTACTTTTTAGGGATAGTGGTTAGAATTTAGGGTTTAAGATTAGAATTCAGAGTTTATAAGTTAAAACCTAAATCCTAACTATATTACCCTAAATTCTAACCCTAAACCCTAAATTCTAACCACTATCCCTAAAAACTAAACCCATACACTTAAACACCTAAACCCTACACCTTAGACTAAGACCCTAAACTCTAAAACTAAGACGCTTGTGGAAACTAAAAGTTTCCACCGCCAGTGTATTGGATATAAATCCAGAATTCACATATCAATTTGGGTAATTGTTTCATACATTGACGGTGTAATTTTTTTTTTATACAAATACCTTAATTTATGAATTTAGTTTAAGGATTTAGGTTTAAGTGTTTTGAATTTAGGGTGCGTCAATAAAATTAAAGCTTAAATTCCTAATCATATTATTCAAAAAGTTAAACCCTAACCTCTATCCCTAAACCTAAAACACTAAAACTAAAACGTTTAAACCTTTTGTTTTCGTATAAACTCTACTAATTCATATATTAAACCGAATGATTGTATAAAGATATAAAAAACAAAAACAAACGTATAATAAAATTTATTGTTATTTAAAATAAATTTTAATAATTCTTAAACTAAATTGAGCTCGAATTTAATTCGTTTAAAATTCCTTTTAGATTTCCAAATATATGGTTGTAAGATAGGGTGGAATAATTATGCCCACTGGTCCACTGCCCTATCCCGAATCAAATTTAGAGATTTTGACACATTTTGGTAGTTGAAGAAACTATGTGGTTTGAGGACAATATTTGTTTTTATTTAGACATTTACACATAACACATTTGAGATTAATTAGGGGCCCTACCTTGTCTGAAACCAACCATCTATATTTGATTATAATATTATTCAGAATGAATCAGAATGCTTATTTAAAGGTGATTATTTAATCTAACGAATAATTTCAGTAAAAAAAAGATAATATTTATCTTAAAAGACCTGAATTTAAGTAGTTTTGTTTGCGAGATATTGTACCTTATCAAAATATTAAGAAAAAGGTGAGTAGTTTATGTTTTAATCTCTTTAAATGTTATAAATTTTAATTTAATGTAAAAGCACAATTGTACTCCTATAAATAATAAGTTTATTATTTACTCCTTGAAATTATAATATTTTAAATTTATATTGTATCATGATAAAAATATATTTTATCCTCCCGAACTTCAACCCTTCTAAAAAAAGTCATGACTTCATCTCTATGCATGTCCACCTATTACATGAATAGTTTAGATCCGACTTGTTAAAAAATGTAATGAATAATTTTATTGAAAATGTCTTTTTAACACGTCAGATTTAAATTACAATTCGGATTTAAAACGATAGTTAGAATGATAAAAGTATTTAACTGATATAATAGTATGCTATTGATTTTCAATCAGAACGTTTTGAAGTTTAAAGACCTAATTTAAAACCCGAAGAATAATTTGAAGACGTTTGATACAATCAACCCTATTAAAATATTTTTCATGGTTTGGTTTAGGACAGATATTGGGTAGGAAAACTGACTTGTCTGTTTGATTGATATTAAATTAAATTAAATTAAATTAATGAAGAGTGGGGTTCAAGTAAAGTAACCTGATGGCAATCTTTTTGGAGTCTCGAACAAGCAACTGGGTTCTGGAATCAATGTAAGCAACAAAGAAGGTCAACACAATGTCAACCCCAAAGCACAGGTCCACTATGTTGTCGGCAATGTAGAGATTTCTAGGTGTGGATGAACTGAAGAACGCCACTTCAAAAGGGTAAACCCATGCCGAATAAAACACCAACATCACCATGTATGTTTCCCAGCACCTGCATGCATGCATACATACATACATACACTATTTAGTTTATCGGAATTCTTCGGTATTCGATAGTCACATTAAGTTCATATTACAATCAGAGTCGAGTAGAGTCAGATCAATAGTAGAGATGAAGCCGGAAATTCTAGCTTTGGGTGGGGAGAGAGAAAAGAAATAAAAAATTCAAAAGGTCAATGTTAAAGATTTATAACGATAAAGTATCTCGAACTGAATTATTTCTGGTAAAACCATCAGTATCTAATCTATTGGCTGATTAATCAGGATTTACGGGAATGACCCTCCCAACTCAATCTGCTCCATTCACAACGCTCATATTCAAACCCCTGATATTGCTTAAGTTTAGATTACAATCAGAGTCGAATCGAGTCGAATCAGTCAAAATTCTAAACGAGAAATTAACTCTATCTGTAAGCAGAGATGGAGCCAGAAATTCTAGCTTTGGGTGGGGAGAGAGAAAAAATAAAAAAATTCAGAGTATCTCGAACTGAATTATTTCTGGTAAAATTATCAGTATCGAATCTACTGGCTGATTAATCAGGGTTTACGGGAATGACCCTCCTAACTCAATTTGCTCCATTCACAACGCTCATATTCAAACCCCTGACATTGCTTAAGTGATCTAATGTCTCATTCCACTTGACCAACTAGTTGATGGTGTCTTGAATTAAAGGGTTAACATGGACTAAATCGAATTGGTTCATATTTAAGGGACTAGAAATACAATTTGACCATTAACCAAGAGAGATGATATATTTGATATTCAATTATTCAAGTTATGATTTTAGCCTTTCCCCCTTCTTTTGGCATAAACTTCCCAAAAAGTACATTTCTGTAGAAAAAAAAAGTGAGAAAAATTGGCATGGGTTGGTAGGAAATTACCACAACTGGTTAAGTGATAAACAGGTAGATGCTTCCCGAAAAATCAGGATCAGTTCTTTTAAACAAAGTTTCGAGTTCGAATTTTATAAACCGAAAACAGGTTTAAGAGTCCCGAAGACTCGACCAATTATATAATCGAGAATCGTGTGACTAACAACACCAGAAACATGAGAATGTGCATGCTAATGCAACAGAAGTAGAACAAAAGCATGTTTTCCATGTACCTACAGTCCCGCAACACATAGAAAACCAAACAAACAAAATGTTCATCATCTTCTTCTTCATCAAACCACATACCTGTATCTTGAATCCATGGGAGAAATGATCCATCCTTTCGAGTTTATCGGGTTCTGATTCGAACTCGAAACACCGAGAGGAGGGATTATAAGCTTGGACAAGTTGCTCAAACTGAGAGAATTGTCTTCACTGTTGTCATCAGCCTGTGCAGCAGTTTTCTTCTCTTTCAGCAGCATGGTGGAAGCCATGTTCATTTCTTCTTTCATCTCCATTTGGGGGTGTGGTTTTAAAGGAAGAAGATGACAGTGATTGGAGAATTTGAATTTGGGGCTGATTCTTTCTTCAATGGAGAGAAAGGCAAAGGTCAGAACTCAGAAAGGAGAGTGGAACTCAGTGAGTTGATATTATTAATGTTGTGGGTGTGGGAGAGTATTTGGTGGTCCTCTTCTATCAAACCATAAAGGAATTGTAATAAGATGGGTTAATTGCTTCAGATGTCCTGAATAGATATTGTAATTTCGCCCTCAAATTTTAAAATGTTTTAATTGAGTCTTTATAGTATCTGTATTGTATCAATCAGATCGTTTTGTCAGCATGTTATTAGCTTAAATGTTAGCAGGAATAAAGCTAGGATCAAACACCGAAAGAGACAAAAGTCTATATAGCATCTAAAAGAATAGGAGAGACAAAAGCCTTATTTAACTAAAATTTAAACTAAAAAGACCTAAAATATTATTATTCCCCCCAAAAAAATTGAGGGCAATAGTCCCTCTCATTCAATACATGGCTTTATCCTTGGATGTTAGATCAACTACTTGTAATATATTTAAAATACGTGGATCAAATTATAAATATAAATGATCTACTGTGTGAGCCGTTTAGATATGATGTGTTAGAAAAGAATAATCCTACTAATCACATTCACTAGTGGATCAAATTTAGCTTAATGTTCGCAGTGTAGCAGGAAATCCTCTGCCCCTTTTTGGTGTCTCTATTTATGCTCGCACGCTTAAAATTAGGTTTAAGGTTTATGATTTATGGGTTTAGGTTTGAGTTTATGGTTAGAGTTTATATAATTTAGGGTAGGGTGTAGGGTTTAGGATTTAGGGTTAGGGCTTAAGGCTTAAAATTTAATTTTGTAGTGTTTTTTAGTGTTGGAGCATAAGTAAGGGCACCGAAAAGAAGCAGCGAATTTTTATCCATATGTTAGAACCTTGTGGTCAATCCCTTTTGGGTTTTAAAAAATTTATGGTTGACCAAAAAAATATAGTAGGTACATAGAGGTTTCTAGGTACATCTAAATTTATGATTCGATATATTATGAATGGAACAAACTAAGCAGACAACGCCGTTTTCATAATGAACTTCTATAGTATTTAATTTATATTAATCGACTAATGGTTAAACAAAAAAAACCAATTTGAAACTTAATTTGAGATTTAGGAACAACGTTATAGTTTAAATAATAGTTTGAGGACTTTTGGTGTAATTATCCCATAAAAAAGAAAGCAGGTGTAAGGCGAATAATGGCCTTTAGCAAAAGGAAATGGGTAATGCAATGGAAACCACCTGCCCTTAATTGATGTATATGAGATAAGATGACAAAGGGGGGAATTGAATTTACGTGTACATTAGGGGATTGAATTTGAGGATTATACTAATGTCATTGTCTCCTCTCCAATCTTATGTACATAAGGTTAAACAAATGGTCATTTGTAATTTGCCCTCTTATTCTTTTTTTGGTCCAAATATGCCCTCAACATTTGCTTATTTTGTCATTTGGCCCCATATTCTTTCTTTTGGTCCAAATATGCCCCAACGTTTCATTCGTAGTCTAATATGCCCCCAACATTTCAATTTGGTCCAAATATGCCCCCGTTAGATGGAAACTGTCAGTCAACTCACGTTCAACAGCTGATGCTGACTGGACTTACCACGTATTAAGATATGCTAATGCCACGTCAAATTTTTTTTATAAGCCATTGACCGTCAGTTGATTGACAGTTTACATCCAACAGGGGCATATTTGGACTATGAATGAAACGTTGGAGGCATATTTGGACCAAAAGAAAGAATAGAGAGCCAAATGACAAAACAAACAAACGTTAGGGGCATATTTGAACCAAAAAAAGAATAGAAAACCAAATGATAAAAAATGCAAACGTTAGGAGTATTTTTTGTCATTTTGCCATTTTGATATTAGTGTGGCTATCCACTATGTTAACCTAGGTTAATGGAAAATGAACATGGTTATATTAAAAGGTCTGTAATATTTCTCTATCTAAACAAAAAAATTAAAATCAGTGTCATTGTCAAAATAATTTTGGTATTTTTGTTAATATAATATATTCTTGGCTAATTGTATTGATTAACTCTAGAGGAACTATTTTTAAATACCCTTTCTACATCATCATGATCATCTTCACCACCATCACCATCATCATCATCATATGGTTGTGAAGCATTAAAATAATGTGGTTGAGAATTAGTTACTACATGGTTATTTTACATGAATTAGGAATATGCCCATGCAATGCCATAGTAGGGTTTTCGATATATAATCTATATGCTAAAATAATTAGGGGTGTTCAATCAGCCGGTTCAGTTAACTGACCGAACTAAATTACTAAAAATTTATTAATCGATTTTTTTTCTTATTAACCGTTAACCGAATTAAAAATTTTTAACCGAATCAAAAAAGGTTCAGTTAATCTCGGTTTTTGAATTAACCGGTGTTTTTTTATAAAATTTTGGTTAAATTACACAAATGGTCACTAAACTATGTTAATTAGTCATTAAACTTTCAAAAGTTATAAAACAACCATTAAACTTATCGAACTATTACAAAATAGTCATTGATGCATTGCACGTTATAAATTATTGATAAATATTGAAAAGTTTAATGATATTTTTAATAATTTAATAATATTTTTTAAAATTTCAATGACTAAAAATAAATATATGTAATATATAATATATAACAATTCGGTTAATTCGATTAATTAACCGATTTCGAACCGAATAAACCGATAACCGAAGTTTAAAGAAAAAAATCATTAACCGTTAACCGATCAAACCAAAAATTAACCGACCGATTAACCGGAAAAAATTCAGAGAATAATGCAAATGTGTTAATATATGTCAAATTAATCTTAAACCCTAAACGAAATGTGTTATCTGATGCACAATCCACTATCCAATTTGGGGAACAATGCAAATGCAAGTGTATTCAATTTTGTGATCAAATCAATCATACAAATTGAAATGTTGCACCACCACTAGCATTAATGCTGCAAATGTGTAAATGTGAGTTGGAGCAACCTAAGATGTTCTAAATTCTCATGGGATATTTTGCAATTTGTTCAATATCTTGGTAAATAATGTATTTGACAACATTTGGCCCGATCTGAATCGACAAGGTCGATTTTTTTAAATTCGAAATCGGATTAGGTTCGGAGTTAGAGAGAGCTCGTCCTGTTCCAATATGAAATAATTACGAAAATACATTTTTATATATTTATATATTACTATTAGTTAGGTTTTGATAAAAACAATATGTAAAAAATGACATATTGTTATGAATATTTATCTATGTGGATGTCTATCATGATTAGAACTTTATCTAAGGAGTTTGATTTATTTATTATTAGGAATATTATCTCTATTAATTAGAGTTTAATGTATTATGTACTTCTTATGCCTATAAATAGATGATTCATTGAAGGCATTGTATATGATTCTATTTTTGAGAATAATACAAATCTCCCTCTTTCTCTCATCTCTTTGTTCTTCTTGTTCTTGTTCGTTGTTCTTCGTTATTTTATTCACAACACGTTATCAGCACGAGACTCTAATCAACTGAGGTCTTCATCGTTCGAATTCAAAAGAAGTTACCGGGAAGAATTCGATTATAGAATGAACCAAAGATAAGTTTTTTTTTCTCCTTATTTTTTTTTAGTTACCGATTGTCTTTCTCTTTATATTTTAACTTGGTTTTAATTTTTGAAAAGTTTGGAAGTATGTTTAATTTTATTCGAACATTGGAAAGAGATAAATTTGTGGCTTCTCACAAACCAAAAGACGAATGGACAGAGACGAAGAGGTTGCGTTTGGTGTAAATTACGTGTGTTTTCTCTTGTTCCTAAAAGGGTTAGTTAGCGGTATGCTTATTCATTCTTTTACTTATATGATTATATTTGATATTTTTCATATTATTATTTATGTCATTTTATTTGGTAAAAGTTAATATTTTTAACCGTGTTTTGAGTTTTACATGATATGCTTAAATGGCTTGGAAAGAGATGTGATATAAAGGGACTATGAGAAGCTATCTCCGTCATATGCTATGTCTCCATTGTCCACGAGAGAAAAATCAATATCGGTAAATTTTGGTTTTATTTTTATTCTTTATATTATTATTTTAAAGTGCGATAAATCATGGTGATTTTGAATTTACAAGAAGATTATTATAAAGTCTATATTTGCTCGAAAGCAATATTTCTTCTTCGTTGAAAAACTTGACCATAGACTTCTCCCAATTTCAAGTTACGAAAATTCTTCTTGATCCAAAAAGTTTTATGGGAGACATTCCTTGAAGTGAATGCAAAGCATGATGTTTATTCCATGCGATTATCAATGATGGGGCATTCCCTGAAGTGAATGCAAGCATGATGTTTATTCCATGCAATTATCAATGATGGGGCATTCCCTGAAGTGAATGCAAGCATGATGTTTATTCCATGCGATTATTGGATCTGTTTCATTCCCTGAAGTGAATGCAAACATGGTAAATCATTATTCAATTAGAGACATAATTTCGATATAATCCAAGTATAATTGGCTGGACATCCCGTTCTGCGAGGCTACTGGTCTCAAAGGAGGTTTTTAAATGACCTTGTGGACAGGTTTAACAATGCCGCGTACGAGGATTAAATCTTTGTTCTCTGTGATAAGGATATGTGAAAAAGGTTTTAAAGGCCCACTGGCTCTACTCCATTCCTTGAAGTGAATGTGAGATTATATTATGTAAGGAATAAAAAATCACATTAAAAGTTGTGGTCGTGGTCGAGGCTATGAATATACACATGAAAAAATATAGTCATTTTAAGAATACTTCTACCCGCTGGTAGCGAAGTTATAAGGATGACAAGAGTGATAAAGATCATTCTAAGGAAGTGAAATCATTTTACCAATGTGATGTTATAAACCATTGGTTTCGTACTTGTCAAACGCCAAAGTACTATGGACTTTATCCATAATCATGAATGATAAATGAAATAAAATATAAACAAAATTTGTTTATGGCAAAAATAATTATGGCGTTATTGGTCCAACTCAATTGGATATTGTTAATTTTCTCATAATAGGAATAATTGGTTTTTTTTATATGTTAATTCGTTTTATTTATTATTTATTTATGTTAGTTTGCTTTATGTTTATTTATTTCACATATTATTTATTTACGTTTTATGTTTATTTATTATTTGAAGAATATGATTACTTCCGGAATAAAATATACAATGAATTGTGGCTATTTATGCCTAGAATTGTGGCTATTTATGCCTAGCAGATAATGTAAGTACTCATATTGTACTTAAGCATAAAAAAATATTTTTCCCATTTAAATGCAAGGGGAAATATGAATAGTATTTCTCAAAGTACTAAAATATCAATACTTCGGAAGAGCACTTGAAAGTTTATCTCTGATAGATAATCGACTTGATATGATGTGCTATATTTTATATTTTTCATTCCTCGAAGTGAATGATACAAAGTACATATTTTCATTACCTGAAGTAAATGAAACAAAGCACATTTTGAAAGGTGCACAATTATGCATTTCTCGATTAAAATGCAAGGGAATAATGTGAGTACTATATCCGGAAGTACTAATATCACAAAAGGCTCTGGTTGAGCAAATATGTTATTGTCAAATGGAACTTTATTCCATATTCACAGCGCGTTATACTCGTCAAAGTCATAAAGAGAGCAATATGAGTTCACAAACTATCCCTTTGGGAATTATAGATAACATATGTTATCAATTGGCATTTGAAATAAGTCAATATGGATATAAGTTCTGGTAGCCAAAAAGTCAGTTGAAAGCTCTAGGAGAGCTATATATTGCTACCAAAAGATAATTTCAATTGAAAGCTCCGAAAGAGCTAAATATATTCCTATTTAAAGGAACAATTTTGATGGTCGTACTAGACATGTACGAGTAAGATTGAATTACATGTTATGGTAAACAAGAAGTTTACAAATTCAGAGATATATACACACATATATATAGTTGGCATGATCGGTTAGACCATCCTGATCAATAATGGTGCAGAAATTATTGAGATTTACATGCACATGTATTAAAAGAACCTGTAGTTCTTGTGGTGCTTATTCTCAAAGGAATGGATTAAATTCCACTTATTAAAGAACGTGAAGTTCTTGTGTTGCTTAAAGGAATTGATTAAATTCCACTTACTAAAAGAACATGAAGTTCTTGTGTTGTTTGTTCTCAAATGATATAGATGATCCCACTTACCAAAAGAATTAGAACTTAAAGTTCTTGTACTGAAGTTAAGACTGTATGTCTTGCATATCTGAACGAAATATGGGCCCATATATCCACAAATGTGGAAAGTTTTATATGATTTTAGTAGATGCATCTACATTGTTTTATCGACTTACAACCAGAAGTTTGTGAGATTGATTCTAAAAAGATTCAGATTATGCAGTTAGACTATTCGTCTTGAAAAGCTAGTGGGTTTATATTTTAGGCTATATCAATTGTTACAAAGCCTATTGATTATGAAAAATATAGTTTAGCAAAATTTCAATTGGATGCCTCCTATTTAATAACTAAACTATGAGAACAAAAGAGTTATTATTTATATGGTGTTTCCATATAGCAACACTTATACGCATCAAGCCAACGAGTTATAATAAACTCCCCGTTATGATTGGTTTTTGGTCAGAAACCATACATTTCCCATTTTATGATTTTTGAATGTGCGATATGAATTGCTCCACCACAACGCACAAAATGGGTAAATAAAAAAGGTTGAGAATATATATTGAGTACGAGTCTCCTTTTATGTTTAAATTCTTAAACATTAATTGGAGAATCATTTATGACATGATTTTTCTCAACATCAGGGGAGATAATAATAAGCTGGATAGAGGAAAATGAATTATCATTATCTAGATCCTCGTATATGAACTAGAAGTTCATAAGATAATTCATGTTATTACATGTCAACTGCCAGACATATTTACTGACCCAATGAGAGTAATTAAGTCTCATATACCAGCTGAAACGCTCTAAGTTTAAATTACATGTTAGAGAGAGAGAATGTAAATCATGCCTGAAGCATGATAGTTGAAATGGTTCCAATGATCAAAATTCTCGTAAATAGAAAGTAATATGAGATGGTCATTTATTGGAGGCGGGTGCTCCTGAAGAGACCCAAGACATAACTAATAATAAAACTCTTGAAGAGTTTCAGGTACCTGAAATAAAGATTGAAATCTTGAAAAGATCTCGATGAGTTATGTCATTACGAGAACGGAACCAGAAAATTGAAAAGTTGTCGACAACGATTTTACAAACAATTTTACATAAAATACTTCTATAGAAGTAAAGAAAGAAATCGAGGATCTTGTATAAAATCTATCCAGAAGTATAGATATTGAATTGGTCTATGTTGAAAAACGCTTTGAACTTCTAAAATAGAAGTATTTGGACCAGCAGTCCAAACACCTAAAAGTGTAATGCAAGTGAGGTACAAATAAGTAGTCGTAAATACGACTTGAACTATGATTTATGAAAAGTTTTAATTACTTCATGGTGGATGCAATTACTTTGGCAGTTATGAAAAATTTTGCATGCGTCTAATTATTTGTGGATCCATATTTATCCTTGAAGGATTTAAAATGCTAGAAGCATTTGAAAATTTCCGAGAAAATTTATTTAGACATGTCTCATGAATATTTTGGCGCATTTGGTATAATCGCCTTAGTGAATACTAATTGAGCAAATACTATAAGAATGATCAGATTTCCTGATGTATTTTATAAAGGAGTTTGGATCAAGATCCATTATGATAATTTTAGAACTCCTGAAGAGCTTCAAATTGGAAACTCGTGGAGTACTTTCAATACAAGTACTTGAATCTTGACATCAAGTTTATCTCGACCTGAAGATCGAGCATTTTTATATATTTCCTTTTGTCTATGAATAGACATAAGCTGAGAGAATCTTAAAGAAGATTCAATATGAATAGAGCATATCTATTGAGTATCCCAATAGTTGTAAGATTGTTGGATGTGAATAAAGATAATTATATCTTTTCTTGGTTTTGAAGCACTATATATTAGTTGGTCAAGCAATATCCATGGATATACAAAGATCATTACATTTAGATCTTCAAACATTCGTCGATGCCTCCTCAAATTTTGTAGAAATAATTGCTATGCACAAGGCAAGCCAAAAATGTGTTTGGCTAAAATCATTGACCAAACATATCCAGAAGATATGTAGATTTACTTTCACAAGATATGATATGAAGCTATTTTGTGTAGAGATAATGCAAGATGTATATCTCAATTGAAAGTCGGATACATCGTGAAACATATTACTCTAATGTTTCATTCCTCAAGATCTTTAGAAAAATAATATTCAAGATTGAATTATGAAGATTCAAAGATCTTCTGTGATGTTTTCATGAGGGGGAGGAAATACGCGTTGCACTCTTTTTCCCTTAACCGAGGTTTTGTCCCAATGGGTTTTCCTGGTAAGGTTTTTAATGAGGCAACATGTTATGCGTATTAAAGATGTGTGTACTCTTTTTCCTTCACTAATGAAAATTTTTTCCCACTGGGTTTTTATCTTAGTAAGGTTTTAACGAGGCACATTATCTTCATAGACATCCAAGGGGGAGTGTTATGAATATTTATCTATGTGGATGTCTATCATGATTAGAACTTTATCTAAGGAGTTTGATTTATTTATTATTAGGAATATTATCTCTATTAATTAGAGTTTAATGTATTATGTACTTCTTATGCCTATAAATAGATGATTCATTGAAGGCATTGTATATGATTCTATTTTTGAGAATAATACAAATCTCCCTCTTTCTCTCATCTCTTTGTTCTTCTTGTTCTTGTTCGTTGTTCTTCGTTATTTTATTCACAACATTTTATTTTATTTTATTTTCTAAAAATAATTTTTACTTTATTTTTATGTTGTTGACTTAATATATTAACATTTTATTTTATTTTATTTTCTAAAAATAAAAACTATATTGAAACGGGGCGAGACGGTCAAAAACCCGACCCATACATTGTCATCCCTAGTATTTACAAGAAATATAATATCATGTTTCAAATTTTATATTCCATACATTACCAAATTGAAAAATAAAATATTTTGTCTCACACTACTTGTTAGGTCGAATAGTAAGGAGTTTGATGTCTCGCAAATAAAGTTTCGAGTTTAAGTTTTATAGATGAAAAAATAGTACCAAGAGAACTCTATCATGTTTAGAAATTCAATTATGTCAACTTTTTGGGGTTATATTTTAATATCTATAAAGTTTAAAATCTAAATCTCTAACCTTAAAATCTTAAATCCTTAACTATAAACCCTAAACTTTAAACTCTAAATTCTAACATTAAATCTTAAATTCTAAACCATATACTAAATCCTTAAATACTAAAATTAACAAACTCGTATAAAGTTTACACAAACTTGTACATCAAACTATTTTCTTTCAGAGCATGCGAGGATGGTCTGGTGGTCAAAGCACGCTCACTTGTTCCACTTCCTTCCCCTTAAGTCCCGAGTTTATGACCCCTTAAGAGCGTTACCTTCACCTAGATTTTCCCCCTCCCTTATAAGTAGAAGTAGAATAGGATTGTAATAAAAAAATTATTTTCTTTCAATTTTATATATAATCAGAATGCATGTGACTATCAGATATTGAACATCTTTAAAAAGATTTTTTTAATTGAAAGAATGAACATCTAAATAAGGCAAGGAGGGATTTGTTTAATCGGAGCCCACGCAATTTATGACAAAACAATGTACAAAGACAAATCTAATTTAGTCGGCAAAGAATTGATATTCAAGAAGCCCATAGCCAACCACACTTCCTTAACTTCATTGTCATAATATGGACACCCATTTGTATAAATCTTTTGGCTCTCCTTACATATTAAAAAAACTTGATGTCGTGGAGAAAATAAATTCGAAATTTTATCGATTCGTTTTTTTAATAAAATAAAATGATCCGAAGACACTACATTTAAAATCTTGTTTTCTATCCTTTATCGATGTTGATCGTTAAATTTAATACTTTTTCGATCGATTAATGTCACATGCAAGACGGAATCAGGATGGAACATTGAGAGGAGTCAAAATATTGAATTTAGAAAATATAAGGACTTATTAAATAGTTAAACTAATAATTCAGGGAAAAAAGTCTAACTTGTCTGATATTTAAATTTATAGGAATTTAAATTGTTATTAGACCAAAACATTTGAGGGTATATGTATATGTCCATCCTTTTAAGTTTATCCCCTACATGATTAACATTTCATAAGCTCTTGATTTTTTTTTAATTTAAATATTTTTTTAACATGGATTAAATTATAAATAGACTAAAATTATCAAATATTTAAAATTTATAACAGGGGCTAGGCCCCTTTAGAACTAGGGATGGACATTTTACTCGGACCCGACCCGACTCAATCGGATCAGATTTTTTAATGAAAAAATCGGGTTCGGGTCAGGTTTTTGTTAAGGGTAGACTCGGGTTGGGGTCGGGTTTAGGGTGGAAAATATCCGACTTGACCCGAGATTAATAGTGTAATTTTACCCTAATTTTTTTAGAGATATTTATAATAATACCCCTCTTTTTATATATATATATATTATAATTAAGTCCTTAAAATTGAATTTTTATTTATAATTTAGTCCTTTAAATAATAATTTTTACAATTAAGTCCCTTAAAATTATTTTTTACAATTAGATCCCTAAAATTAATTTATTTTATATAAGTCGGGTCGGGTCGGGGTCAGATTTAATATATTTATTTTCGGGTCGAATCAAATTTTTAAATAATATTGTCGGGTCGAATACGAGTTTAGGGTATTTATTTTCAGATTAGGCATGAGTGGGCCAAAAACCCGACCCGTGCTCATAATTACTTAGAACTCGAGGGAGCTCCGCCCCTTATCGCATGTTACATTCCAATATACAATTATCACTTAACAGAATTACAATATGTCTTGTGATAGTGATATTTTAGAAGATTTAAGATTCAAAATTGGTTAAAAGAGTAACTGATTCAATTTCTCACTCTGATAGTTTAATGATTCAATTTCTCGATTCGAAACTTTAATCGAATAAAAGAAAGTTGAAGGAGTTGATTGATATTTCTCCAAAAACTTCAAACACTCTTTAAGCCGTTAATTTTTAAAAAGAAAAAAATGCCGTCCTCCACCTTCGACGAAGCACACATTATAATTGACGTTGGATCATTCGTAATATAAGAAAGGGACATTCCCATTTCAAGCATGCTGATTATTCACTATTTCACCTAATTATTTGACCTATTTTTCAACCTTGTTAATTTGCAATTCAACAAAATAAGCTACATGTACCTATTATATTTATGAATCGAGTTGAATTATATCGAACTTTGATTTTAAAATATATAAATCAGATCAAGTGTAAATTGAGTTGAACAGATTATCTGATCCATAAATAGGTTTAAAAATCGGCGTGATGCTTTTATTTTTTTATGTGTTTTTTTAACAGTCGTAAACAACCTTGACCCTATCCATCTCGGATGGAAATCGTCTGACTCTTTTCGGTGCCATTATTTATGCTCTCACGTTCAAAATTAAGTTTAGGGTTGGATTTTAAGTTATGGTTTATTGTTAGGGTTTAGGGAATTTAGGGTAAAATGTATTTTTTAAGGTATAGGGTGTAAGATTTAAGATTTAAAGTTAGGACTTGGAATTTAATTTTATAGTGTTTTTTAGTGTTAAGACATAAGTAGGGGCACCAAGAAGGAGCAGAAAAATTTTATCCATCCATTTCACCGTTTGCAGATACTGATACTCGAATCCATATCATCGAGAGAAAATAAAATGGCCCCAAGCCACACAAAAATTATGTATTTTGATGCAATAGCCATACTGTACCATTATTAGGGGTGTTCAAATAAAATTCGATCCGATTGATCCGATCTGATTATCCGTTGATCTGGTCTGAAATTTCAGATATCCGATCTGTTTTTTATTTTTAGGATAATTCGGATCGGATATCCGAAAATTTTGGATGGGATACGGATAGTGGTTTTACATTCGGATCGGATATCCGATTATCCGGTATTCGAAAATTTAAATTTTTTATAGGTATAAATCTTATTATATTTAATATTTTTACTTGTTATATATGAAAATTTTAAATTTTCATGATTATAAATATTGTTATATTCAATAATTTATTGATTTTTATATTCGAAAACCTAAAATTTTCATGGATAGAACCATTAAATTAAAAAATAATCAAATAAATTCATAAATTTCAGATATTCGAATATGCGATCCAAAAATTCAGATATCCGAATTTTCGGATCGAATACAAACCACTATTTAAATGATACAAATTTTTCGAATATCCAAATTTTCAGATCGAATCCGATATCCGAAATGAACACCCCTAACCATTATGTCGATGCTGAAATAGCTTGGTTAAAATTGGTGGTTTTAATTTTTTTACACAATCATACCTATTTAAACTTCACGATATAAAATTTAAATCTCAAAACCCAAAATCTTAAATCCTGATATAAAACCTTAAACTTAAAGCCATAAAACCTTAAATTCTACAATAATAATAAAAACTCTAAATTAGAATCGGTTTGTGGAAATCGGTGTATGAAATATTTTCCCACTAAATTAATGTACCTATTGTTTGATATTGATATTTTTTAAAATTAAATTTAAACTTTATTGAAATGAAGAAACGGCAAGCAACAGAGGCTACATAACAAGGAAGTCAATTCCATAGCTGCAACTTTGTTTTTTCATGATCATGCAGAAAGTTGGACGTGATTCGTTGTTTTACAATACAACGGAGCCGGAATCTTCGGCCGGTTGATCAATTTCAAGGAGTGTCTCGCCGTTCCGATCTTCTTCGGCAGCTAAATGTGGTCGATGCTTGCTCCATGGAAGATCGTATATCGACCGATGACCGATCTAATACTTCGTATTTACATTTCAGATTACCTGAGCATGTCTCCCTTTTGCAGTTGCAGTCCACTTAATGCAGGTGAGATGCTGAAAGCGTTGCCGTCACTGTAAATGGAAGGGTGGGCGAGAGACATCGGTCGATCGGGAATCGGGGGCACTTCGATATCACCTTCTAACATTTTCAGCGCTTCCAAAATGGTAGGCCTTAAAGCAACCATAACATGAGCACACAAAATCCCAACCTGCAGAAATCTCTCCATTATAGCCTTTGGATTCGAATTCACTGAATCCTCACCATTGATCAATGTACGATCCAAAGCCTCATCGACTTTTCCAGCCTTCATCAATGACCAAGCCCAATCCGTTATCAAGAACGCTCGTGGTGAGCTCGATGAAGACAGATCAAGAGCTTTTCTCCCACACATTATCTCCAAAACAACAACACCGAAACTGTAAACATCGCTCTTCTCAGTCAGCTGCCCGTAAAGAGCGTATTCAGGTGCCAAGTATCCGTGAGTCCCGGCCACTCTAGTAGTGAGGTGAGATTGACCTTCCCTACTCTGCTTCGCCAACCCGAAATCCGACACTCTCGCTCTCATATCAGCATCGAGCAATATATTCGTAGCCTTAATATCCCTATGATATATCGCAGGCTTCACTCCATAATGCAAATAAGCCAACCCCTTTGCCACATCCAAGATTATGTTCTTCCTCTGAGGCCAACTCAACGGTTTACTCCCCGTTTT
Organism: Hibiscus trionum; assembly: GCA_030270665.1. NCBI lineage: Eukaryota > Viridiplantae > Streptophyta > Magnoliopsida > Malvales > Malvaceae > Hibiscus > Hibiscus trionum. Next base: position 1,558,995 of record BSYR01000011.1, on the reverse strand, counting down.
CGACATGAACAAATGGTCATCGAGGTTTCCATTCGGCATATAATCATAAACAAGATATCTCTGATTCCCTTTCTCATCATCACAATTCTCGATTTCATCGTCATCGATCATACAACAACCTCGAAGGGGCACAAGATTCCTATGCTTCAAGTTACTAATAATCTCAACCTCATTACAAAACTCTTCATCACCTTGAAACTCCGATTCCAAAATCCTCTTAACGGCGACCACCGTCCCGTCCGGTAAAACCCCTTTGAAAACAAAACCGAAACCGCCTCTCCCAATGAAATTCTTCTTCGAAAAATGATCGGTTGCCTTCTCGAGTTCATCGAGTTTGAACCAAATCGAACCCGTATTAGGCCTTAACCTTGGCCTAGACCCCTGCTCCTCTAGATCACCAAAATTATGACCAGAGCTACCATTTCTTTTCTTTCCAAATCTTTTTTCATACCAAAAGTAAAACCCCAGTAAACTAAATGTAACAAAAACAGCAACACCGGCCCCGGTTAAGCCGAAAACAAGAGCCGAATTTCGATCATTCGAACCGGAATTTTCATTCAAAGGTAAAGCAAAAGCACAGGTAACAGCACCATTACTTTCAGGTCCAAATTGATTAACAATTCCAGCAGCATAAAGAACAATGAAATCGAAACAATCAGTGCCGTGAGAGCTATTACCATCAATCGAGAGCAATCGAGAATGAACCTCGTTCCCGGCACGGAGACAAGTATCGCAAGCCGTCAGATCACTAAGATCGGCAAAGCAACCCTGGTTCAGAACCGTCGATTCGCCTAACCTAGCCACCCAATCTCGAGTCGTTTGTATGTTAGCGCAAAGATCAGGCGTAATCACGAACTGCATCGGGTCAAAACAAAGGGAAGCGACATTACCGGGGAGAGAGAGCGCGTCGAGCTTCGCCTGGAAATCTCGGAGACAGGTGCCGGAAGTCGGCAAATCCGGGAGCTGAAAAAGGGTCGTTTCTTTCAGGTGTTCGGCGAGTCCAATGCCGAAGACTGATAACAGAGTAACACAACAGTTTTGCTTCGAGATTTCGGCTTTGGGTGTGGAATTAAGCGGGTGGAAATCACGGCAAACAGATGAGTTCCATGGGATTCTCGTCACGTAATTGAGATCCATCGGACATGAAGCAGCGAAGCAGAAGGAAAGGGCCGATATGAAAACGAGAGAAAAAAGCTGTAAACCGATGAACTCCATTGATTTCTGGGTGTTTTGTGTTGGATTTTTTAGATTTTGAAGTCTGGGTTTTGGATTTGTTAGATTTTGAAGTCTGGGTTTTGGATTTGTTTAGCTGAAAAATGAAGATGAAGTTGCAGAGATCGAGGAGATGAAAGGAACCATTTTTAGTCAAAGCCTCTTTTATTACACTCTTCTCCGGCTGCTGAGTTTTGTTTTTGTTTCTACTTTCATTGGCGGCGCTTGTAAGACACGCATAAAAAGATGGACGGATGGAGATAGACTTGGCTAACTTGACCCCGAGACTCGAAATTCGAACCGAATTACATGAACCGAGACCCGAATCGAAACCGAAAACCAACCCGAAATTAATTCAAAATTTGATCCGAAACCAGAAATAAAACGAACCGAAATTGAACCGAATTTAACCGAACCGAATGGACCCGATTACTAGAAATAAAGAAAGATAAAATATGAACAGCCGCACAAGTCACTAAAATGTCAAATATATTGAATTTATAAAGTCATATATAGGGTGTAAAAATCTGACCAACCTAAAAATTTGATTAAAAACGATTGATCTCTCATTGAACTAAAAATAACCGAACCGAAAATCAACCGACCCGAAATGACCCGAAACACAATAGGCTCGAACTAAAACCGAACTGAAACTGAAACCGAATCTGAACCGAAAATATTATACCCGAAATAACTGAAACCAAAATGATCCGAACCGAACCCAAACCGATTAACCAGTTTGCCATCTCTAGATGGAGATGGCTTTTGATTGGAGCGTTGATTACACGATATTTAATGCGCGGTGAGATGTACATTCTCTCATTTCTTATCCTTTTGTTGTTATTTTCAACAGGGTTAATTTCATCTCAAGTCCCCAAACTACGACATAAATTTTATATTCGTCCTAAACTTCAAAACGTTCTAATTGTATGTGTATCATATTAATAAGTTCTTTTCCGTGTTTGTTTCTGCGGTGGGAGGACCAAAATCTCGTTTAATTGGGATTTTGTGTCTCAAACGCCGTGCCTACATGTTTGGTTGTAAAAATTTAAAATTAATTCTGGACACCAAACGTGATTTTGGGAGGAAAAATTGCGTTTCGTCGTGATTCTGGGCACCAAGCAATTTTTTTGAATATGCTGGTGTGATTACAATGTAGTATCTGTTTAATTTTTCTTAACTCTTTAATAATGCATGCACACCGTGCACACATGGTGCTCGAACTCAAGTTACCTAGATGAAATACGTCATTCTTTACCATTGGGACCACTTCACGAGTTCACGCTTGAAACAAATTTTTAAATACATTTATATCTACTTACCGTATGAACCCCACGGGTGGCATCAATTTGTAAGTTAATATATAGTAAAATTGTATTCTGACCCTCCTTAAATCAATGAAATGGTGTTTTAGTCCTTTAAGAAAGTAAAGTTAGAAGCCAATATCATGATAAAATACATTTGAACTTTCATAAAAAAATTATAATTTAAGTTTGGTCTCTAAATTTTTTTTATGACTTCACCCTAATTTTAAAGACATTAAAATTTAAAAATATTTATATTAAAGAACGTTTAAAGCAATTAACCCATTTTTATATAAACTATTGTGGACATTTGTAGATTTGTCTAGGATTCGATAACCACTAATATAGTAATATTCCACCTCTTTTTTCTCAATATATTTTTATTAAAAATGGAAAGTATTTACATTTTAAACAATTTACATTTAATCACATGGTTTTTTTATATTAAAAATAAGGGAAATGGATTAAAATTATTTTTCTATAGAAAGAAGATATAGACATGTAGTTGACAATTTTGACCTTTGTATAAAATATCTTAGACATAACATCAGTGACTCACTGTTGTTGAATTAGAAGGGAATCATAATTGAATTTCCCTTCTAGCTTATAACTTATTTCATGATAAATTTAATTTTGACTTTTTTCGTAACCGATCATTAGTCGATCAGTTTAAATCGAGTATTGTACAAATTTGTTATAAGTATAATTTATTTTAATTTTTTAATATCTGGATTGAACTCATGGTAGTATATGTTCATTTTTCTTAATCATTTGATAATGCATGCATATATTGTAGATAAGCCGCTCGAACTCGAGTCTTATAAATTTCTTAAAAAAATCAGGTGTTTGAATCCTGATATTATAAATGAAACAGATTAGTTTAAAAAAGTTATTCTTATAACAAATTTTTATAACAACTAGCTCAGGTTAATCGATCAATATATTAAAGGGTAAACTACTTCTATGACCACCATACTATTGGAAAAGTTGCGATTTGACCACATTACTTTTTTCCGAAGCAATTAAACCACCAAACTATTTAAATGGTATCAATGTGACCATAAAAAAATTGGTATAATTACACATTCAGTCCCCTATATTTAAAAAATCAATCAATTTAGTCCTCATTTTAATCTAATGTAATAAAATAATTATTTAATTATTAGATGATTTTAATTATTTTTATTTAATTTGATTAATTAATTTTCCCCCTCCAATCAGGTGATGGCACGTGTCACCTGATTGGAGAAGGAAAAATGAAAGCAATGAAAGCCTCCAAGGGGATCAAACCCACGACCTCAAACATAAGAAAGAAAGACAAGCATGCTTACCATTAGGACAAGCACATTTTTGTGATGTAAGTTACAACATTTAATATATGTTTTAATTACTTGTTAATGTCCGGAAAAATGAAAACAAGAAGAATGACCTTTGGTGGATTTGAACCAGTGCTCTTGGAGTAAAAGTAAAGCGTGTTGTCCACTAGGCCAAGCATATTTTTAAGATATAATGTACAATTTAATATATGTCTTAAATATTTGTTAATGTCCGAAAAAATAAAAGAAAATAAAATGTGGTTTTAGGAAAATCGAACATAAAATATTTAACCCAATATAATTTTGATTTATTTAATTGAGTTAAATATTTTATTTTAGATTTAACCCAATATTTAAACCACATTTTATTTCCTTTTATTTTCCGGAAACATATATGTCTTAAATAAATTAAAATTATATTGGGTTAAATATTTAACCCAATTAAATAAATCAAAGTTTAATTAAATAAATCAAAATTATATTGGGTTAAATATTTTATGTTCGATTTTCCTAAAACCATATTTTATTTTCTTTTATTTTTTCGGGCATTAACAAATATTCAAGACATATATTAAATGTTGTACATTATATCTTAAAAAATTGCTTGGCCTAGTGGTAAACACGCTTTACATTTATTCCAAGGGCACTGGTTTGAATCCACCAAAGTCCATTTTCCTTGTTTTCATTTTTCTGGGCATTATCAAGTATTTAAACATATATTAAATGTTGTAATTTACATCATAAAAACGTGCTTGGCCTAGTGGTAAGCATGCTTGTCCTTCTTTCTTATGTTTGAGGTTGTGGGTTTGAGCCCCTTGGAGGCTTTTCATTGCTTTCATTTTTCCTTCTCCAATCAGGTGACACGTGTCATCACCTGATTGGAGGGGGAAATTAATTAATCAAATTAAATAAAAATAATTAAAATCTTCCAACACCACCTTATTAAATAATTAATTTATTATATTAGATTAAAATGATGATTAAATTGATAGATTTTTTAAATATAGGGGACTAAATGTGTAATTATACCAATTTTATTTAACAGCAACGTCAACTTTTCTGTTATTTTTAACGGCCGGTGGTCACATCGATACCATTTAAATAGTTTGGTAATTTAATTGCTTCGAAAAAAGTAATGTGGTCAAATCGCAACTTTTCTAATAATATGGTGGTCAATGAAGTAGTTTACCCTATATTAAATATAGATAGTTATAAAAAATACACTCAACCAAATCTACCAAACTTTGAACCCAAATTTTGATCAAAGCTCGAGGACAACCCAGCCCATCAATATTAAAAGAATGTAAGTCCAAATCTAAATATGGACATTAGCATCCATGGGCCATGGTCATTAATACAACTAGAAAATATAATGTATTTTTTTTAACATACTGGTGTGATTACATAAGGTAGTATCTGTTCAATTTTTTAGGTCTTTTAATAAGGCACACGATCGTGCACACATGGTACTCGAACACGGGTCACCTGGATGAAATACATCATCCTTTACCATTGGAACCACACTACAAGTTCAAAAAATAATGTACTTAAATTGACAGAGTTTACGTTATCTATATTTTCTTTCTCCTCCGTTTTCTTTTTTGATTAAATAAAGAGTTATTAATACATTCTCGTATTAAGATTTAAATTCATACAAGATAAAATAAGATAAGCATCTTTAGTCACTAGACCAATTAGTAAAACTTTATTTCTCGTCCTTTTCCACAAACAATATTATTTAATTTCGAATTAATGAAGAAAAATAAATCACCACATACAACAAAGAAAACACATGTAACATTGGACACCAAAGGTGGAGTGATGCCGCACAACTAGGCCAACGATAAAATCACCAAACAGGAAAATGGCTAAATTGATTGTGACGACAAAAAAAGATGATCGAGACCATTAGAACCAAACATTTTTTTCACGTCAAAAAAATTATCGACCGTAAAAAAAAAACGTTCGAAAAGTAAGACAATAGCTTAAAACTACCAAATGCTATGGAGAAACGAACAAAACAAACTCTTTACCTAATTCATCGATAAGTGTCTCTCTTCGTCTTCACAAAAGAATGTTTTAGATTTTATCATGATTATGGAAGAAATAAAATCTAATCGAGTTAATCATAACAATGTTGGTAATGCTTCAAGTATTACTAAAGCTATATCCCACATTGGTCGGGAAGGATAAGATGAACTTACCGCCAGAAAAGGTTGAGTTTCAAGAAACTCTTAATGAATTCAAAGTTTGAATGATCCTATTGAGAAGGACATTTTGAATTCACCGATAATGAGGTTGAATATTTATTATTAATGATTTCTTATCCCAAGACTGGATGGTTCATTTTAAATGAACTTGAAGAAATCACCATATGTCTATGAGAGGCTGAGCCATTACAAATGGTTCTTAATTATTTCATAGCCCGATTTCAGGGTGGTTTATATCGAGATAAACTTGATGAAATAACCTATGTAAGTGAGAAGGATTAGCCACCTTCTGTGAAAAACGTTGGGCTGTTTTTCTAATACACTTACTAGAATCCTGAGGTAAGATGACCAAATATACACTTGTGTATATATATCTTACACATCGAGAACTTCGGTGGATGAAGGAGTTAGTTGTGTGTTATGAGTTTACCCCTATCTTAGAAAGTTCAAGACTAGTTTCACTTATCTAAGAGAAGGATCGCTCATCATCACTATGTACTAGTTCAAGATACGTTCACTAGTGCTTAAGCAACTAATTCCGCTATTGCTCTTCTAAAGAGGTCTGTGTTTGAGATACAGATGAATTCTTTCGCATTAGTGGGGGAATGTTGGTAATGCTTCAAGTATTACTAAAGCTATATCCCACATTGGTTGGGAAAATAGCTAGTGAAGGGTATTTATACCCATGCTTCCCCCTCCCTTGTTGAGTGGGAAAGAACAAGGGAAGTCCTAGCGCGCCGCCGCCGCCGCCGCCACCGTCCGGCTCAGGCTCGGGCCGGCTTGGGAAGTCCTCCCAAGTATGAGAAGGACAACAAGACGGTCCGTGACCATCTCCTAAGTCACATGTCCAACAAATTATTTGACATGTATCTTAAGGAGAGGAGTGCAAAGGTGATATGAGATTCTTTGGACACAAAATATGGCACCGATGACGCGGGGATCAAAAAGTACGTCGTGGGCGAGTGGTTGAAATTCCAGATGACCGACAACAAGCCCATCATGGACCAAGTCCATGACTACGAGAATCTTGTCTCGGACATCATAGCGGAAGGCATGCAGATGTGTGAGGTTCTGCAAGCAAATGTCCTTATCGAGAAGTTGCCAAAGTCCTGGTCTGATTATCGCAACTCCCTCAAGCACAAGAAAAGGGACATACCACTTCAGGAGCTGATCGGTCACATGAAAATCGAAGAGGCCAACCGTTTGAAAGATAAGGTTACTAACAACTTTAGTCACTTATCTTTTAAATCTAATTTAGTTGAGTCTAGTGGTGCTTCAGGGTCCAAAAAGCCCTTTAAGAAAGGCCCCCAGAGCAAAAAGCCCAAACCACAGAAGACTACAAACTTCAAGAAACCGGTCAAGGCCAAGCCAGACGTGAAAACCATGAAGTGCTACGTGTGTGGGCAAGCTGGTCACAAGGGGTACCAATGTCAGCACCGTTTGGACCGCCAGAACGAGACTAGACCACGCATGCATGTAGCGGAGGACATGGATGATGATGTCATTGCCGCGGTGGTTTCGGAGGTCAACCTTGTAGAGAAGAACACCGAGTGGGTCGTGTACACCGGAGCTTATCGACATTTCTGCGCAAAGAAGGAGTTATTCACCGAGTTCGAGGACGTGAAAAATGGTGAACGTGTGTACATGGGAAACTCCAGCAGATCTCAAGTGGTGGGCAAAGGCAAGGTTTTACTCAAGCTGACTTCCGGTAAAACTTTGGCCCTTAACAATGTCCTATATGTGCCTGCCCTGCGTAGAAATTTGATCAGTAGTGGCCTCTTAAATAAGGCATGCATTAAGTTAGTTTTTGAGGCAGATAAACTTGTACTTTCCTGTAATGGTGATTATGTCGGGAAAGGTTTTTTAAGCGAAGGTTTATTTGTCATAGAAACTCAACTTAATGAAAATAATAAAGCTACCACTTCTGCTTATATTGTTGAGTCTGTTGATATGTGGCATGCTAGATTAGGACACGTAAATATTCAATCCCTAAAGAAAATGATGAATATGAATATTTTGCCTAAACTAGACATAACAAACTATAATAAATGTGAAGTTTATGTAGAAGCTAAGCATGCAAAACCTACCTTTAAAAATGTTTCTAAAAGAAAGACGTGTCTTCGACACGTACGCGCGCGTATATTATCTTTTTGGAGAAAATTCGTATGAAATTTTCTTAAGAACAAAAGATTTTGTGAAAGAATTTTTTCTTCTTATTTGTAGGCTTTGAGAAACTGTTCGAACCAGAATTTATTTATTTTTAAATTAAATTCGTATCTGAACGTTGCAGTTTGATTCGAACGTTATGTATCTAGTGCAGTTTATTCGAATAATTTCGAATATAAACAGTCTATTAAGTGGATGAATTTAGACTGTTTTTCAGTCAAATTCAAGTGGTAACAGCAGCTGTTTATTGCATGGTTATGGAGGCTGTTATTGCAGCTGTTACAACATATTTATATTTGATGTTATACAGATTTAGTTCTGTAATTATTTGGACAGTGAAATGTCTATTATGTCCATGTTGCTCAGCCTATAAATACAGGTGCTACATGCACCATTTGTATCATCAAACACATTGCAAACAATTCCAAATTCTCTCTGTTTCCTTTACCGTTCGAGCATCATTTGAGCAGTACCGCCGTTGTTCACTCCGGAGTCGAGTGTACGATTCTTGGAGCGTCCATGCTCACCTCGGGGGACATTCTGCCTATGAAGCGACTACACTGTTTGGGGTAGTTTTGTTTCTAAGGCAGTGGCCAACATACCACGACACAGTTCATATTTTTCATTCCTGCTTTTGTTATTATTTCCAGTCAGTGCTAATCAGCCGGTTTTGCGGTTCTATTTTAACAACAATTTAGAAACAAAACTTATCTCCGATTCTGCAAAATGGCTTCCTCATCTGCACTACTAAGCAAGCTCATTCCCGACCTTTCCAAGCTTGATGCATTGGATGGTAGCAACTATCGAAGGTGGTCCCAGCGCATCTTAATTTTCTTTGAGCAATTAGACCTTGACTATGTGCTGCTCAAAGAACCACCATCCAATGCTGCCCCTACCGTTGCTGTTCCTGCCGATAACCAAGGGTAGAATGATGCTGCCGCCGATGCTCTTGCTGTTGCCACCTTTGCCAACTATGAGAAGGACAACAAGACGGTCCGTGGCCATCTCCTAAGTCACATGTCCAACAAATTATTTGACATGTATCTTAAGGAGAGAAGTGCAAAGGTGATATGGGATTCTTTAGACACAAAATATAGCACCGATGACGCGGGGATCAAAAAGTACGTCGTGGGCAAGTGGTTGAAATTCCAGATGACCGACAACAAGCCCATCATGGACCAAGTCCATGACTACGAGAATCCTGTCTCGGACATCATAGCGGAAGGCATGCAGATGTGTGAGGTTCTGCAAGCAAATGTCCTTATCGAGAAGTTGCCAAAGTCCTGGTCTGATTATCGCAACTCTCTCAAGCACAAGAAAAGGGACATACCACTTCAGGAGCTGATCGGTCACATGAAAATCGAAGAGGCCAACCGTTTGAAAGATAAGGTTACTAACAACTTTAGTCACTTATCTTTTAAATCTAATTTAGTTGAGTCTAGTGGTGCTTCAGGGTCCAAAAAGCCCTTTAAGAAAGGCCCCCAGAGCAAAAAGCCCAAACCATAGAAGACTACCAACTTCAAGAAACCGGTCAAGGCCAAGCCAGACGTGAAAACTATGAAGTGCTACGTGTGTGGGCAAGCTGGTCACAAGGCGTACCAATGTCAGCACCGTTTGGACCGCCAGAACGAGACTAGACCACGCATGCATGTGGCAGAGGACATGGATGATGATGTCATTGACGCGGTGGTTTCGGAGGTCAACCTTGTAGAGAAGAACACCGAGTGGGTCGTGGACACCGGAGCTTATCGACATTTCTGCGCAAAGAAGGAGTTCTTCACCGAGTTCGAGGACGTGAAAAATGGTGAACGTGTGTACATGGGAAACTCCAGCAGATCTCAAGTGATGGGCAAAGATAAGGTTTTACTCAAGCTGACTTCCGGTAAAACTTTGGCCCTTAACAATGTCCTATATGTGCCTGCCCTGCGTAGAAATTTGATCAGTGGTGGCCTCTTAAATAAGGCAGTCATTAAGTTAGTTTTTGAAGCAGATAAACTTGTACTTTCCCGTAATGGTGATTATGTCGGGAAATGTTTTTTAAGCGAAGGTTTATTTGTCATAGAAACTCAACTTAATGAAAATAATAAAGCTACCACTTCTGCTTATATTGTTGAGTCTGTTGATATGTGGCATGCTAGATTAGGACAAGTAAATATTCAATCCCTAAAGAAAATGATGAATATGAATATTTTGCCTAAACTAGACATAACAAACTATAATAAATGTGAAGTTTGTGTAGAAGCTAAGCATGCAAAACCTACCTTTAAAAATGTTTCTAAAAGAAAGACTGAACTGTTAGAACTTATTCATACTGATCTAGCAGACTTTAGAAACACTGAAAGTAAAGGAGGAAAACACTACTACATAACTTTTGTAGATGACTTCTCTAGGTATACCAAAGTTTATCTCTTAAGAACTAAAGATGAAGCTGAAAACTTTTTTCTTATTTATAAGACAGAAGTTGAAAATCAGTTAGATAGGAGAATAAAACTTGTTAGGTCTGATAGAGGTTGTGAATATGGATCTAATTTTCTAAAAGTGGTTTGTGAGACGAATGGCATAATACATGAAATTTCAGCCCCTTATTTTCCTCAACAGAACGGTATAGCCGAGAGGAAAAACAGAACTTTAAAAGAGATGATGAACTCATTGTTGATAAGTTTTGGGTTGTCCGACAACATGTGGGGGGAAGCCATTCTATCGGCTAATCATATTTTAAACCGAGTACCTCATAAGAAAATTGATTCTACCCCATACGAATTATTGAAAGGGTATGCCCCAAATTTACAATACCTTAAAGTGTGGGGGTGTCTGGCCAAAGTGGGGTTGCCAAACTTTAAGAAGTCCACCATTGGACCTAAGACCGTTGACGCAGTGTTTATAGGCTATGCTTCTAACAGTGCCGCATATAAATTCATGACTTTACAAGACTCTTCTATTTGTGAATCTAGGGATGTTGTTTTCTTTGAAGATATCTTTCCTCTCAAGAAACCTAGATTAAGTGTTGAAACACAAATAGAAAACTTGCCATCCACTTCTTCTAGTGTGCCTTGTTGAGTGTGTAAAAGTTCTATATTTTACCCCCTATTTAACCCATATTTCTGCTGCTTTCAAGCATAATCCATTGCATTTAGGATAGATTTCATTCATACATCACAATTATATTAAATGGCACAGTTTCTACTGAAATTAGTTACTTTTGCAGGTAGCTGCTGTAGCAGATGCAGGGTAGTGGAGAAGCAGAGCTGGAACACATGACTGCAGACGAGAGAAGGATGCTGCCATGGCCGCTGCCGTGGCAGCCAATGACGACAACAATTGTGAAGGGAAGAAGTGAAGTGGAGCTCGACAGAAAGAGGAAATTAAGCTGGTCTGTCGTGAAGCACTCTTATATTTTTCCGAGCCCTAGATCAGAATGAAGGCTAAGCCCAAAGTTCAAGGAAGAAACTCCAAGCAAGAAGAGATGACGAATTAAAGACATCTACTTCGAAGATTTAGTCTTTAATAGAGTTGTACTTTAATTTAAACTTGTATTCTTGCCATATTAGAAAACTTGTACCCAAGGCCTATATAAAGGCATGTAATTCGACCTAGGGAATGATATCTTATTCTCTAGCCGTCTTCCCCTAAACCCTAGTCGTTTTCCCCCATCACATCATGTTCTAAACTTCCCCTAGGGCTAAGGGTTGATTCTGTAAAGTAGTTGCAAGGATTGCATTGTTTTAGGATTTTTTCTGTTCAATAAATAGACTTCAAGTTTGCTTATTCTGGTTTTCAACATCTTGCAAGAGTATCGGGAGAGCATTGTGAGATTACATATTTACTTAATATCGGGAGAGTTAAGTACACGAAAGGAATAAGTAAGAGTTCTCCAGTTTATGGTTGAACTATCTCGGACCTAGGGATAGGACGAGGTTAAGTGGCTAAGGAAGAATTCAACAACATCGGTGTTCATCCTTCGATTCACGCCGGGAGGTATCATCAAAGACGTGTTCATCGACAGACTTGGACCTAGGGATAGGCCAAGGCACAATAGGGATTCTTGCCAAGCTTGAAGTACTGAGTTGTGTGTTCGCTGCCGCGACAACAATAGACCGCTGCCGCAGCAGGTGCTGCCGCGACAGGCGCTACGACAGAACAGAGAAATCCTAGACAGTGCAAACACCTGCACTACGGAGCAAATCAGTACCGGCCTACTCTTTATTCTAAATATTTTCATCTCTTATTTTCAGTATTCTTTATTACTTCGTGACAAACAATTAAACTCTTTCTTTTCCCTTTTGTGCAGTAATCCAAGGTTAAAGCTATTAGCCCAGTCCCTGTGGAGACGATATCTGATACATACGTATCACTTTACTACTTGCGTCGTGTACACTTGCACTACATTGCGATAGACTCTTTTACACGCAACAAGTTTTTGGCGCCGTTGCAGGGGCCTGGCAACATATCTTTACCATACTTTTACTGCCCTTTTTTTAATTTTTCTATTTTTACTTGGATTGTTCACCCTGTGCTTTTCACAAGGTTTTCTGTTTGCTTATGCACAGATCGAGACGAGGAAAGGAACCTGAGTATCAGATAGATCCTGAAATCGAACGCTCGTGCAATCTTAGGAACCGACTTCGACTCGTATTAGCCAGAAACGAATACCTTGAAGAACAATTAGAGGCCATGAACAACCAAGGGAATCCCCAAGGTCCTGAAGATCCTATCGGAGATGGAGGAAACAGACAGCATGCCGATCCTACACTGCTGCCGTACGCCGGTCATGCCGAGATTACATGATCAATGATCATGTGGAATTAGAGACCACCCTACCAGACGTGGAAGCTGAAAATTTCGAGCTGAAACCTGTCATGTTCAGCATGATTAATTCCGCTGGCCAATTTAGTGGTGCTGCTACAGAGGATGCTAGGGAACATCTGAAAACGTTCTAGGAAATATGTGGTTCGTTTAGACTACCAGGAGTAAATCCGGAGATACTGAGGCTTCGGTTATTTCCTCATTCATTGAGGGACAGAGCTAAAACTTGGTGGAACAAACTAACGCCGGGTTCAATACGAACTTGAGCAGATTTAACTCGTGAATTTTTGTCTCGTTTTAACCCTTCCCATTTATCTGAGCGATTACGTAACGAAATTGCTACTTTTCAACATGAAGACGACGAGCCAATGCACGAGGCATGGGACAAGTTTACCACTCTTCTAAGGAATTGCTCGATGCATGGATTCCCTGTTTGGAATCAGGTAATCAAATTCTATAATGCTGCCAACCTACAGACTCGTATGAGAATCGATTCAGCAGCCAATGGGTTGTTGTTAGATAAAGATCCAGAGGACGTCATGGTAGTGTTAAAGAATTTGGCTAAGAATGAAGAACAATTCCCCACATCGAGGAGAGGTAAACGAGTACTAGCTGTGAAGGTTTATGAAGCCGATAATTCCTTAAAGACATAAGTTGCATATCTCACAAAGGTAGTAGAAAACTTGCTAAGGAAGGATTCTCAACCTGTCTCTTCTGCAGAAGAGTTATGTGGAACATGCAGTGGGAATCATAGTTTGGAGGACTGCCCATTACAGCTAGAAGAAGGGATGTACGTTGGGAACTATAACAAACAGAACTACAATTCCAACAATTACAATCCCAACTGGAGAAAAGATCCCAAATTCTCTTGGAGCAACCCAAACAATGCCCTGAACCCTCAAGTACAGAACATTCAAAATCAGGGGGCACCTAGACTTCTGACTCGGCAGCAACCGCAACAGCAGCCGCAATAGCCACCAGCAGCCACAACTAGTATATTGGAGCAGACCTTGGCTACGTTTATGTCCCAGACAAGAACTTACATTGAGAACATGAATCACTTCGTCAAGAAGACTGCGTCGTTCATGGATAAAACAGAGATGCAGATGACTAACCATGAAGCTACTCTGAAATCACTGGAGACACAAATGGGTCAGGTTTCCCAGCATATTAAGCTAAGGCAGAATGGAGGACTCCCTAGCGATACTGATAACGCTAGACAACCCACACGTGAGCAGTGTAAAGCCATCACAACTAGGAGTGGGAAGAAATTACCAGGGCCAGAGAAGGAAGCTGAATCAGTTAAGGAACCAGCCCTAGAATTGACTGTCGAGAACTCTGCCCCAGCAGACGACAAACAGCCTACTGCCGATATACCTGCCATGACAGCAGAAGGGACAAATGAGAAGGATGAAGAACCTAAGCCTCCTCAGATCCGAATGAAGTGGGAAGGATGCATTGAAGATTATCATCCTCCACCTTCTTTTCCACATCGGCTACAGAATTTGAAACAGGAATCCCAGCTTAAGAAGATCTATGATATTTTTAAGCAGGTCCACATAAATATTCCGCTGTTAGATGCTATCAAGGAGATGCCTGGTTATGCCAAATTTCTCAAGGATGCTATGTCGAAGAAATCCAGACTTAGGGAATTTGAGACAGTTAAATTGACAGAAGGATGCATGATTATTCTGCACAAGCATCCACCCTAGAAAAAGAAGGATCCTGGGAGCTTCATAATACCGTGCATAATCGGTGATAAATTTGTGGGTAAGGCACTTTGTGATCTAGGTGCTAGTATTAATTTAATGCCAAAATCTGTATTTCAGAAGTTAGGTATTGGATGAGCACGACCCATAACAGTTATGCTGCAACTGGCAGACCGCTCTTACGTGCAACCAGAAGGAAAAATTGAAGATATTCTGGTAAGAGTGGATAAATTTATTTTTCTTGCTGACTTTCTTGTTTTAGATTGTGAAGCAGATGAGAATGCACCAATCATCATGGGGCGACCCTTCTTAGCCACATGAAGATCACTGATTGATGTAGAAAAAGGAGAACTCACTATGAGAGTGAATGATCAAGAGATCAAGCTGAATGTTCTCCAAGCAATAAAGCACGCTGATGTATAAGAAGAATGCAAGGCTATCACTGAAGTTATCCTTGACCAACCCTGCATCAGGTAGGACTGCCATGACATCAAATTTGGCCACTGCCCCAGCAACCATTTAGAAGACTATCACGGCAGCGACGACGACAGTAGCTCCTCAGATTCTGACATATCTGATACTGAAGATCATGAGAAGGTAAACTGGATAGGCAGTCGTCCAGGTAAGTTATTCGAGCCCTTAAATTATACCTCGAATGAACATATCATCCAAAAGCCATCAACTGTAGAGCCACCTGTTCTAGATCTTAAGCCTCTGCCAGGGCAGCTCAAATATGTTTTTCTTGGATTAAATGATACATTACCCGTAATCATCTCTTCCAAGTTGATGCAGGAATAGGAACAACAGCTGATAGAGATGCTGCAGCAGCACAAAAAGGCTATTGGATGGACGATAGCTAATATCCAAGGCATCAGTCCGGTATTATGCATGCACAAAATCCTCTTAGAGGGTGATCACAAGCCGACCATTGATACCCAAAGACATTTGAATGATGCTATGCGAGAAGTGGTCCGAAAAGAAATTATCAAATGGCTAGATGCTGGGATAATTTATGCCATCTCGGATAGTAAGTGGGTGAGCCCGGTGTAATGCGTTCCTAAGAAATGAGGAATAAATGTGGTGACCAATGAAGAAAACGAGTTAATCCCAACCAGGATTGTGACCAGTTGGAGGGTTTGTATGGACTACCGGAAGCTTAACAAAGCTACCCGGAAAGACCACTTGCCCCTGCCTTTTATTGATCAAATGCTTGATAGATTAGCGGGAAAGTCTTATTACTATTTTCTTGATGGTTACTCAGGTTACAACCAAATAGCCATCGCACCGGAAGATCAAGAGAAAACGACCTTCACTTGCCCGTACAGTACTTACGCTTTTCGGAGGATGCCATTTGGACTTTGCAACGCACCATCGACCTTTTAGAGGTGTATGATGGCAATATTCTCCGACATGGTGGAGGATTTCCTGGAGATATTCATGGACGATTTCTCTGTCTTTGGAGACAATTTTGAAAGCTACTTAGGCAACCTACAGAAAGTGCTTGAGAGATGCGAGAAAGCGAACTTGGTATTAAACTAGGAGAAATGTCATTTCATGGTGGATGGAGGGATAGTCCTAGGCCACAAAGTAAGCTGTCGCGGCATAGAGGTCGATAGGGCAAAAATTGAGGTAATTGAAAAGCTGCCACCACCCACCATAGTCAAGGGAATTCGAAGTTTTTTAGGGCATGCTGGTTTCTATCGAAGGTTTATAGCCAATTTTTCGAAGATCACCAAGCCGTTATGCCACCTACTATAGCAGAATTGTCCCTTTGACTTCAACACTGAATGTACTGAGGCATTCAGAATTCTGAAAAAGAAGCTAGTAACAGCTCCGATCGTACAACCACCGGACTGGAAGTTGCCATTCGAGATTATGTGTGATGCTAGTGATTATTCTGTAGGGGCAGCACTTGGGCAGAGGAAGGACAAGCTATTCCATGTAATTTACTATGCTAGCAAAACACTCAACGATGCCCAAGTGAATTACACCACAACAGAGAATGAATTGTTGGCTGTGGTGTTTTCAATTGACAAGTTTCGATCCTACATACTTGGAACGAAAGTGGTGGTCCACACAGACCACTCTGCACTGAAATATCTGTTTGCTAAGAAAAACACAAAGCCCAGACTGATTCGTTGGATTCTGCTGCTGCAAGAATTCGACATAGAAATCAAGGACAAAAAAGGAACAGAGAACCAAGTTACAGATCACTTGTCAAGACTAGAGAAGGGAAAAAGTCTCTCAACAGACAAGACACACATACTGAAGACCTTCCCTGACGAGCATCTGTTCACTGTCACAAGCACTTCCGTGACAACCATGGCAGCAGGTAAGTTTTCTGAACTCCCCTAGTATGCTGATTTCGTTAATTATTTAGTTAGCGGAATATTTCCTCATGACCTTAACTATCAAGCTAGGAAGAAGTTCCAAAATGATGTTAAGCATTATTATTGGGACGAACCTCTTCTTTTCAAACTGTGTGTAGATCAGATCATCAGGAGGTGTGTACCACAAGATGAGCAGGAAGCTGTGCTTCATCACTGCCATGCTTCACAATATGGAGGACACTTAGGTGGTAACAAAACTGCTGCCAAGGTTTTACAGTCTGGTTTTTATTGGCCTTCAATGTTCAAGGATGCTCAGGCATTCTACAAAAACTGTGACAAATGTCAACGGACTAGAAAAATCTCAAGGAGACATGAGATGCCGCTGCAAAACATTCCTGAAGTCAAAATCTTCGACGTTTAGGGGGTTGATTTCATGGGACCGTTCCCAGCATCATGCGGGAATTTATATATCCTACTAGCAGTGGACTATGTGTCCAAATGGGTAGAAGCGATCGCCACACAGAAAAACGATGCCAAGACTGTTCAGAAGTTTTTGCATAAGAACATTTTTTCCAGATTTGGCATCCCTAAGGCGATAATCAGTGATGAAGGGAGGCATTTTGATAATAGGGTAATAGCTGCTGCTTTAAAGAAATATGGTGTTAAGCATCGGATCGCAACAGCTTACCACCCTCAGACCAATGGACAAGCTGAAATATCCAACAGAGAGGTAAAGAACATTCTTGAGAAGATGGTTAAACCAACTCGAAAGGATTGGTCCCTACACCTCGATGATGCACTCTGGGCCTACAGAACAGCATTTAAAACTCCATTGGGAATGTCACCCTACCGGTTGATTTACAGAAAACATGCCATCTACCTGTTGAGATAGAGCACAGAGCATACTGGGCCATCGAAGCAGTGAATATGGACTTGGAAAAGGCAGGACAGAAAAGGCTACTTGACTTGAATGAGATTGAAGAAATTCGAGTAATGGCCTACGACAACGCAAGGATCTACAAGGACAAGACAAAGAAGTGGCATGACAAGAAACTGCTGCCATGACAGTTCTACCCAGGGCAGCTTGTGTTGTTATTCAACTCTAGATTGAAACTCTTCCCAGGAAAGTTGAAATCTAGATGGCTCGGCCTGTTTCAAGTGGTGCAAGTTTTTCCTCATTGTGCCATCACAATCAAATCCTTAAAAGACGGGCACCAATTTAAAGTCAACGGACAACGATTAAAGCATTATCAGGGGACTGAAGCCCCAAGAATGTAGGAAGTGGTTACTTTAGGAGATGCCCCTCCTGGCATCCCTAATTTAACTTAATTTTATTTTTACTATTATTTATTTATATATATATATATATATATATTTATTAGGAAATTAGAATTATTTTATTTTTTAGGAACTAAGTTTTTATTTTTATTATCTTTAGGAAATAAAGGAGACAAGGAGAAATGAAGAAGTGAACTAAGCCCACCATCTCACCATCAGTCCAAAAAGCCCAAAACAGGAGCCTGTCGTTACAGCTGCCGCGACAGACGCGGAAAATCCAGCCTGTCAACACGCTGTCACGGTAGACACGCAGCAGACACGCAAACACGTAACAGACGCGCAGTAGACACGGAAACGCGTGACAGACGCATCAGAAACCTTCGTAACAGCTGGCTCCGTTATTCGCGCCTGCCGTTACAGCTCCAACGGGCAGCAAACTCTTCACCTATATAAACCCCGTTTTACTATTCATTTTTCACTTCACTTTTACTCTCTCTACTTGATTCCTCTTTAAATTTTCATTTGCTTTCATTTTTCTACAGTCCCTTGCAACCATGAGTACCAGAAACACTAGACGCATTGCTGCCTCAGGCTCTGCCCCAGCAGCAGCTACTCCCAGCTCCTTCCAGGGCAGAGATGTGTGGGAGGAAAAAGGCTTCATCTACAGCAAACAAACAGAGAATCTCGGGCTCAAACCATTCATAGCTCGTAAGATCAGAGCTCTACATTGGCAGATGTTTGCTGAGCAACCTGAAGAGATGAACGTCACCCTGGTAAGAGAATTTTATGATGCCGTCGACATTAGAGACGCGACAGCAGTGACAGTTTGTGGGAAGGAAGTCCCCTTTGAGCCAGAGTACATTAACACCCTTTATGGACTCTACGTCGGCAGAAGGGAAGATGGGCATAAGAGATTCCTGGAAAGCCTGGAGGCAGCAGATTATGATGTTGTCATGGCAGAACTCACCGAAGAAGGAACACAGTGGAATACCGATCCCAAACACCCAAGGACGGTGAAACGAGTTCAACTCACTCCCGAAGCGAAACTGTGGAACGCCTTCGTGAAAAAGAGGATCATGACACCCTCACACAATAGCACAGTGGATCAACCCAGGTTAGCTCTTGTTCATTCCATCTTAAACGAGAGACCCATTAACGTTGGCCGCTACATTTGGGAGGGGATTTTCGATTGTGCATTTCGGCCATCGGGACCCCATTGTCTTCCCCTACCTCATAACAGCACTCTGTCATGGCCACAATGTCCCTGAAGTTGCTGAGGATTTGAGAATCCGAGGAAAAGGATGGACGGAGAGAAACATCCTCAGCTTGATGGAGTTGAAAGCTGCAACGCCAATCTCCAGCTTCAACCCGTCTGCCGCGGCAGGTGAGCCGACAGAGCCCACCCAGACAGAGCCTGCCGCCACAGAACCGAGGCAGCCCACAGCAGCAGCTCCTCTAGCCGACTCCTCTACCCAAATCCTGGCTACCCTGCAAAAAACTGGGACTTCACAACAGCAACGGTACATTTTATTAAAAGCAATTTAAATTTTCCAGATGTACTATTTCCTGCTTTCCCCGATCACTATTTTGCTGCCCCCACCCCTGCCCATACCCCTACCCCTACTGCCACACCGAGAACACTATCTGCCGCGTCCACTCCAACGCCAACCACGACAGCTGCAGGTGGCAGCCACACCGCCACAGCATCTGCCATGGGAGAGAAGAGAAAAGAGCCCATGTCCGACCTTAACGAGTTCATAGCTGGTTTCTCCTCTTCTTCAATTTGGGAAGAATTTGATGACGATAGGGGTGAGCGTTCGATCGAGTCGAGTCAAAAAATTTCGAGTTATTCGAGTTGACGAGTCGTATTTTACAACTCAAACTTTATTTGAAATTTTTTCGATTCGAGTCGGGTTTAAGAAATTCGAGTCGAGTCGAGTCGAGTTTTCGAGTTTCTATAAAAATTTAATTTTAATTATTTATCATGTTATAGTAGGGTTTGATTCCAATTTAAACTCTTTTCGCTAATCATATAAGATATGCACATATATATTTTTTCACATGTGACAATATTTCTTCAAATTTTTATATAGCAGTATGTATATATCATAAAAAATAGAGGGACTCGTCTCGAACTTAAAAATAAATCCACTAATTACTAAAAATTTCGAGTTATTCGAGTTTTCATTTCAAACTCAAACTTTATTTGAAATTTTTTCGAGTTATTCGAGTTTATGAAATTTTGAGTCGAGTCAAGACGAGTCGAATATTTTTGCCTCGAGTCGAGTCGAGTTATTCGGTTTTTTCGAGTCGAGTCGAGTTTTGCTCACCCCTAGATGACGAGCCCTCTATCAAGAGGAACCTGTCCAAGGAATTCACCCAGATGAAACGGCAGAAACCAAACACCGGAGTCGGACCATCCGACCAAGTGAAATCTGATGGCAGCAGTGGTAGCAGCAGCAGCTCTTCCGAAGAGGTTCAGGTACTGGAGAAACCACCCCAGATCTCACCAACCCGCATCCAGCCTCCGAGAGAATCCAAGAAAAGGACCGCCTCTGCCTCTCCAACCCATCTGCCGGCACCAACAAGGAAAGTCACTGCCCGCCGGCAGATTCAGATCAACAGCAGCAGCGACGACATCGCTTAAAATTTAAGTTTTTTTATCTTATCTTTACCGTCTGCTATTTTGTTATAATTGTGATGTTATTTTTATTTTCTTTTTATCATTTTCTCATCATGCATTGAGGGCAATGCAACCCTTGAGATTGGGGGTGGCATCCCTCCATTAATGAAGTGTCTTTATGTTTAGAAATTGTGTCTAATGTTTAGTTTATTTTTGCTTAAAAATAATAATTTGGCTTAAGTCTTTGAACTTCACTTACCTGCCACGACATATGCTCATGACAGTGCCTTTAGGAAATTTTAGGATCTGTTTAGAGCCCTGCTATGATTCTACCCTGTAAAACACTCTTTGTGACTCTTATGCTTTTTAGATTACTTTAGTACACTGGAATAGGGATGTTTACCCGCTTGAAACTGCCCCTAGAGGTGCCTATCACTGGCTCAAAGAAAACAAGAAAGAAAGAAAAAATTCAGACTCAATAGCTTGCAAAACTGCCTTGCACTTACTTTAGGAGATTTCTTTTTGAGCTAAGTTAGAAAAAACTAAAGGAGCCTAAGAATTGCCTCCAGAAAAGATACAGTTAAATAAAGAGTCAGAAAAAACTAAAGGAGCCTAAGAATTGCCTCCAGAAAAAATTGAAATGGCATAACCTCAAGTTTGTAGACATAACTATTCTGGTATACTAAGGTAGTCTAGATGCATAAGTGTTCACAATACCCACACACATCACAAGAATTATAGCATGGTTCCGAATGAGTCTAGAAATGCCCGTCAAGGTGCTATTCTTGATAGAATACAAGTGGTAAGTAATGTAGAGTTCACTGATTTAAGCCAAAGAAAAAAAATTAAGTTAGGTAATATTTGCTTGATGGCAAGCAAAAACTTGAGTTTGGGGGTGTGTTGAGTGTGTAAAAGTTCTATATTTTACCCCCTATTTAACCCATATTTCTGCTGCATTCAAGCATAATCCATTGCATTTAGGATAGATTTCATTCATACATCACAATTATATTAAATGGAAGAGTTTCTACTGAAATTGGTTACTTTTGCAGGTAGCTGCTGTAGCAGATGCAGGGTAGTGGAGAAGCAGAGCTAGAACACATGACTGCAGACGAGAGAAGGATGCTGCCATGGCCGCTGCCGTGGCAGCCAATGACGACAACAATTGTGAAGGGAAGAAGTGAAGTGGAGCTCGACAGAAAGAGGAAATTAAGCCGGTCTGTCGTGAAGCACTTTTATATTTTTCCGAGCCCTAGATCAGAATGAAGGCGAAGCCCAAAGTTCAAGGAAGAAACTCCAAGCAAGAAGAGAGGACGAATTAAAGACATCTACTTTGAAGATTTAGTCTTTAATAGAGTTGTACTTTAATTTAAACTTGTATTCTTGCCATATTAGAAAACTTGAACCCAAGGCCTATATAAAGGCATGTAATTCGACCTAGGGAAGGATATCTTATTCTCTAGCCGTCTTCCCCTAAACCCTAGTCATTTTCCCCCATCACATCATGTTCTAAACTTCCCCTAAGGCTAAGGGTTGATTCTGTAAAGTAGTTGCAAGGATTGCATTGTTTTAGGATTTTTTCTGTTCAATAAATAGACTTCAAGTTTGCTTATTCTGGTTTTCAACATCTTGCAAGTGTATCGGGAGAGCATTGTGAGATTACACATTTACTTAATATCGGGAGAGTTAAGTATACGAAAGGAATAAGTACGGGTTCTCCAGTTTATGGTTGAACTATCTCGGACCTAGGGATAGGACGAGGTTAAGTGGCTAAGGAAGAATTCAACAACATCGGTGTTCATCCTTCGATTCACACCGGGAGGTATCATCAAAGATGTGTTCATCGACAGACTTGGACTTAGGGATAGGCCAAGGCACAGCAGGGATTCTTGCCAAGCTTGAAGTACTGAGTTGTGTGTTCGCTGCCGTGACAACAACAGACCGCTGCCGCGACAGGCGCTACGACAGAACAGAGAAGTCCTAGACAGTGGAAACACCTGCACTACGGAGAAAATCAATACCGGCCTACTATTTATTCTGAATATTTTCATCTCTTATTTTCAGTATTCTTTATTACTTCGTGACAAACAATTAAACTCTTTCTTTTCCCTTTTGTGCAGTAATCCAAGGTTAAAGCTATTAGCCCAGTCCGTATGGAGACGATATTTGATACTTATGTATCACTTTACTACTTGCGTCGTGTACACTTGCACTACATTGCGATAGACTCTTTTACACGCAACATGCCTGCTAGGTCTTCTCAAGAGATTGAATTTGAGCCTAGAAGAAGTAAGAGACAAAGAGTTGAAACCTCTTTTGGACCAGACTTCATAACTTCCTTTATTTCTGAGATAAATGATTTAGACACTCTTTCTATTCCTATAGCTCAAGCTTATTTGTTAGATGAGGATCCTAAAACTTACAAAGAAGCTATACGATCTATTGATGCTAGTTTCTGGAAAAACGCTATAAAAGATGAACTAGAATCAATAATGTCTAATCATACTTGGGAATTAGTTGACTTGCCTAGAGGATTTAAAACCATCAATAGTAAATGGGTCTTTCGAAAGAAACCTAGACCAGATGGTTCTATCTAGAGGTATAAAGCAAGGCTAGTAGTCAAAAGGTTCACTCAAAGATTTGGTCAATACTTCTTTGATACTTATTCTCCCGTCACTAAAATCTCAACGATCCGTGCATTGTTTGCACTAGCCTCCATCCACAAGTTGCAAGTACATCAAATGGATGTAAAGACTGCATTTTTGAATGGGGATCTAGATGAGGAGATCTATATGGAGCAACCTCTTGGCTTCAAGGCGCCTAGTATGAAAGGCAAAGTTTGTAGACTTAAAAAGTCATTTTATGGCCTGAAGCAAGCTCCTAAACAGTGGTATGAGAAATTTCATAAAACTATTCTTAGTTTTGGTTTTGTTGTGAATGGTGCGGATGCATGCGTGTATTCGAGGATGTTTGGTACTGATTGTTTCATCATAAGCCTGTATGTTGACGACATGTTGATTTTCAGTATTAACATTGAGTCCATTAACAAAACAAAAAAGTTTCTTGTCCACTAAGTTTGAGATGACTGACTTGGGAGAAGTCGATGTAATCTTAGGGGTTAAAGTAACTAAATCTGAAAAGGGATTTTCTTTAAGTCAGACACACTATATCGAGAAAGTGTTAAAGAAATTTGACAGTTTTGATGTCATCCATGTTCGAACTCCTTATGGCTCTAGCATACATCTCTTTAAGAATAAAGGAAGTAGCGTTTCTCAAACGGAATATGCCAAAATAATTGGCAGTCTGATGTTCTTAATGAACTATACTCAGCCAGATATTGCCTATGTTGTAAGCAGACTTAGTAGATATACTCATAACCCTAGTGGTGAGCACTGGGTTGCTCTTAGACGCTTACTTAAGTACCTTAAATGTACTATGGACTGGAGACTTGAGTTTGTTGGCTTTCCTGCTACATTAGAAGGATATTGTGACGCCAACTAGGTCTCTGATAGTGATGAAGTAAGCTCTACGAGTGGATATGTATTTACTTTGGAAGGAGTAGCAATTTCTTGGAAGTCTTCAAAATAGACTTGTATTGTTCGCTCTACTATGAAGTCAGAGTTTATAGCTCTTGACTTAGCTGGGCAAGAAGCTAAGTGGCTAAGGAGTTTGTTAGCCGATATTCCGTTGTGGGGAAGTCCGACTCCTCCTGTTTCCTTGTTGTGTGATTCACAAGCTGCGATTTGTGTTGCCAAGAGTCAAGTTTACAATGGTAAAAAGAGACACATTCGCATAAGACATGAATATGTTAGACACTTAATAAGGAATAGAGTACTCTCTTTAGAGTGTGTGAAGTCGGAAAGAAACCTAGCAGATCCACTTACCAAAGGGTTAAGTCGGAAGTTGGTCCTAGATTCGTCGAGGGGGATGGGTTTAAAGCCCATTGGTTGAGGAATTCATGGTGGATACCAAACTTAGTTATCTAAGTTCAATGTGGTCAAACGAAACCATAGAAAGACTCATAGTATACATTTCTCACTGCCTATCCCTATGACGAATGATGTACATGCCCAGGTTGAGTACTATTACTCTTAATAAATTCATAGCCCAGGTTTTGGGTGGTCTTTGTGAGAAAGACTTGATAAATTTACCGAATCATGGTTGAATACTTATTCTTAATAAGTTCATAACACAAGTCTGAATGTGTTATCCTATTGAGAAGGACAAGATGAAAGTTACCGCCAGAAAAGGTTGAGTTTCAAGAAACTCTTAATGAATTCAAAGTTTGAATGATCCTATTGAGAAAAACATTTTGAATTCACCGATAATGAGGTTGAATATTTATTCTTAATGATTTCTTATCCCAAGACTGGGTGGTTCATTTTAAATGAACTTGAAGAAATCATCATATGTCTATAAGAGGTTGAGCCATTACAAATGGTTCTTAATTATTTCATAGCCCGATTTTAGGGTGGTTTATATCGAGATAAACTTGATGAAATAACCTATGTAAGTGAGAAGGATTAGCCACCTTCTGTGAAAAACGTTGGGTCGTTTTTCTAATACACTTACTAGAATCCTG
Source organism: Hibiscus trionum (assembly GCA_030270665.1). NCBI lineage: Eukaryota > Viridiplantae > Streptophyta > Magnoliopsida > Malvales > Malvaceae > Hibiscus > Hibiscus trionum. Next base: position 1,533,462 of record BSYR01000011.1, on the reverse strand, counting down.
AGGTAAGATGGCCAAATATACACTTGTGTATATATATCTTACACATCGAGAACTTCGGTGGATGAAGGAGTTAGTTGTGTGTTATGAGTTTACCCCTATTGTAACACCCCCTTCCCGGCCTGGTAGAGAACCGGGTCGGAGAGTGCTACCGGAAAACATAACGGAGATCGGAGACATAAATTCAAAGTTCAAAAATCATCATTTCGTAATATTTTATTAATCTCTTTTAAGACTTAACACTTAACTTATTAACAACTTACTCAAATTGGGGTCAATTTTAAACTTTTTCAAACTTAGGGACTAAATTGTAATTTTCACAAATTAAAGGTCTTTATCTAAAATTCGTGAAAATATACTGAAATTAAACTTACTAGTTATTAGCCTATAAAACCTCATTACTATCGGAGGTCATTTATCTACCTGATTAGACGATGCAATATTTAGTGACTATTTTGCAAAGTATTCAAATCTATTTCTTTTTGAATTATCTTACAAAATTCTTTACAGCCTAATAACTCACAAAAATCATAGAGTCCTTTAATCAATATTTTAATACCAATTATGTCAATTTTATTACTAACTCAATAGTTAATATAACTTTAACACCTTATACAAAACATAGGCAAAATTTCACAATAGTAGGCCCACAATATTAGTATAATTACTTTAACCACTTTGCCACCATACTAGGAGTTCATAAGGACAAAACACATTACTCTTTAATTGTAGTGACTTGCCAATCTTCCAACTAATCCCGATCTCGATCTGTTACTTTTCTTAACCTGAAATGTTATGCAATGAATGCATTAGACTTACATAGTCTAAGTGAGGTAGCCGATGACAATGAATGAACATATTATGTCATGTAGCATGCTTCCAAAAATGATCATAATGCAATAACATGTCATACTTTATATTCATAACAAAGCATAATATCATATTATGAGAATAACATAGCATAACGTATCAAACACATAATATATTGGTACCATTGGATACGCGGATTCCCTGTACACCATATCATGAATCATAAATGAGCCGTAGCCCTGAGCCGTAGCTCCATGTATATTCATAACAAAACATAATATCATATCATGATCATAACATAGCATAACGTATCAAACACATAATATATTGGTACCATTGGATACGCGGATTCCCTGTACACCATATCATGAATCATAAATGAGCCGTAGCCCTGAGCCGTAGCTCCATGTATATTCATAACAAAACATAATATCATATCATGATCATAACATAGCATAACGTATCAAACACATAATATATTGGTACCATTGGATACGCGGATTCCCTGTACAACATATCGTGAATCATAAATGAGCCGTAGCCCTGAGCCGTAGCTCCATGTATCCCTTACACTTCCATCCTTTTATCTCCCACATATAGGCCGTAGCCCTGGACCGTAGTCCTCCCTTACATGGTGAGCTCGAATAATCCTATGGCATGCCAATTGTATCCAACGTCCATAAATACACACAAATTCACATAGTCCATGATTTTCATATCATATCATATGAAATAACAAGATGAGCCGTAGCTCCATATCATGTAGCATTTCATAGTCATATTCGAACATATCAAAGTAATACAAGGCACTTACCAAATTTTCCATTCGAGCATAGTTGCTCTACGTGAGCCCTTAACAAATGCAAACATAATCATAAATAATGCAACGGGAAGGCACCGAGCCTATCCCTTGACGCAACTACACTCACATATCAGAACAAAGAAACAAAGATCGGAATGACACCGCGTCACCCGAGACAAATGCATCCACACTCACATATAAAAACAATGATCGGAATGACACCGCGTCACCCGAGACAAATGCATCCACACTCACATATCAGAACATAAAAACAATGATCGGAATGACACCGCGTCACCCGAGACAAATGCATCCACACTCACCTCAATCCAAGCTTAGAGACATTTTCCTTATTCTCCAACTTTGTGGTTTTCTTCATTTCTACTCTTTTCTAACCAAACATTAAAAAATATATCATTTAGTACATTAGGCAGCTTGCATTGTCCTCAAAGAAATATTTATATACAATGTTCTATAACTCAAAATCTGATTTCGTTTGTTTTAAACGAAACTAGACTTAATAACCTTTTAAACCATATAAATTATAACTTTTAATTCTTCTTGTACAATTTATAATGAATTTCTAAAATCGTTGTTGATGCAGATTTAGGGGCAAACTGTTACCCTGTTTTTATGACATTTACTTACTCAAAAATTCATATCTTTTTACTCACAACTCCAAATAAGGAGTTCTTTACCATTATAGAAAGCTTATAAACACACCTTTACAACCATGTATGGCATATAATTTTATCATTTCCCTATTAATACAGTTTATTACTTGAACATAGGGCATTTTTAGAAACCTATTCTGTCTATGCTTAATTTGTGACTTTAGTGCATTTATAACCTATGTTTCACTACACTATTAATCTTGAGCTTTTAACCACATTTACATTAATCTTATAACATTATTTTTATAATCCAGCAACCTCAAAAATAGGACATGTAAGTCCTCAATTTATCAATTTCCACAAAACAGTCCCCTTTTTATTCTTTAATAATCCTATATATGATCTAAATGGTTTTAACCTACCAATTGAGACTTAATTCAAGCTTGGCCATTTAATTTAATTCATTTCATGAATCCCCTGTTCTAATCATAAATTTTCAGAATTTATTAACACCATTTGACCCCCTAAACATTTCGAATTTCACAATTTAGTCCAGCAGATTCCAAATTCGTTCAGTTTCAGTCTCGTAACTTCTAAGAACAATTCAGAGACCTATACTTAACATTTTTGAGGAAATCATACCTCTATTCCATGTAAAATTTTGTTCTCTACAACTTTGTAGAAGAACACTTTTTCCAGAAATGACTCTAACATGCTCAAAAATGCAGTTTTCTACATGACAGTTTATAAATCCGAATTTCTTTGTTCTTTCTACCCTTATCATTTACCAACTTTTAATTAATCCAATTTCATGTTTAATATATATAATAACATCAAATTAAAGGTAGTTGAGACTCTAATCTCAACTCTAATTTGTTTCACTCACCTTGATAGACCGGTACTTTATTTTTATTTCTTGGACTTGACGGTTGTTCCGAATCGACCTCGTATACCATGATAATTAATAAAAACTAATCAATAAAACAGTATCGAATATATATAAAAATATTAATCAACTCGATACCGAAACTTAAACTAACTAGAGATTTGAGCTTACCCCGTCATCGGTAGAAGTTCGATATTACTATATCGAATTTATCAGACAACCAACCAACCACTGGACCGCCTAATTATTTCTCACCAATTTCTCTTAATTATTTTTGCCTTTCGTTCACTCTCCTTATTTTTCTTTCTTGCTTTGTTTTTTCTCCCCATCCCCCTATTTATACTAGAATGGTCGGCACCCAAAGCTTTCCCAAAATTATTTTTAATTCCCTCATGGTGGCTGCCACCATTTCCATTTCCTTTCAATTAGTCAATATTGGTGGCATGGCCACTTTCTTTCCACTTGCCATGTTAGTGGCTATAATTGCCACTTTATCTAATAAGCCACGCAAGTGGCAATTGCCACATTCATTTTTAAATGGTCGAATGGCCTTTGTGGTGGCCAAATTCTTTTGCCTGCCACTTCCTTCCCCTCCCCTTCTTTTTATTAACTAATAATAATAATAATAATAATAATAATAATAATAATAAACTAATCATTTAATCTATTTTGGGTACCAAATCGAACAAACCCTTAATCGAAATGAAAATATTCGTTTGCTGGAACTTGACCTTGATTCATAAATTATCTCGAATAATTTAAATAAGATCGAATAATTATACAATCGATATAAAATACTCGGTCATCAGAACCTAATTCCGACTAGACCGGTTTTTGGGATGTGACAACTCTCTCCCCCTTTAAAGAAAATTCGTCCTCGAATTTTCTCCGACAAGAATATGCTCATTTATACGAGCCTGACTGAACTTAGACATCTAAACATAAAGAGATCGGATTAATCGGCAAGTCACAATACTCAATAAATAACTCCTAGGTGGCAAAGTAACTTAACACACAATACAAACAGACTTAAGTTTAGTCCAGAACCGACTAAACTCTAGCTCTGATACCACTACTGTAACACCCCCTTCCCGGCCTGGTAGAGAACCGGGTCGGAGAGTGCTACCGGAAAACATAACGGAGATCGGAGACATAAATTCAAAGTTCAAAAATCATCATTTCGTAATATTTTATTAATCTCTTTTAAGACTTAACACTTAACTTATTAACAACTTACTCAAATTGGGGTCAATTTTAAACTTTTTCAAACTTAGGGACTAAATTGTAATTTTCACAAATTAAAGGTCTTTATCTAAAATTCGTGAAAATATACTGAAATTAAACTTACTAGTTATTAGCCTATAAAACCTCATTACTATCGGAGGTCATTTATCTACCTGATTAGACGATGCAATATTTAGTGACTATTTTGCAAAGTATTCAAATCTATTTCTTTTTGAATTATCTTACAAAATTCTTTACAGCCTAATAACTCATAAAAATCATAGAGTCCTTTAATCAATATTTTAATACCAATTATGTCAATTTTATTACTAACTCAATAGTTAATATAACTTTAACACCTTATACAAAACATAGGCAAAATTTCACAATAGTAGGCCCACAATATTAGTATAATTACTTTAACCACTTTGCCACCATACTAGGAGTTCATAAGGACAAAACACATTACTCTTTAATTGTAGTGACTTGCCAATCTTCCAACTAATCCCGATCTCGATCTGTTACTTTTCTTAACCTGAAATGTTATGCAATGAATGCATTAGACTTACATAGTCTAAGTGAGGTAGCCGATGACAATGAATGAACATATTATGTCATGTAGCATGCTTCCAAAAATGATCATAATGCAATAACATGTCATACTTTATATTCATAACAAAGCATAATATCATATTATGAGAATAACATAGCATAACGTATCAAACACATAATATATTGGTACCATTGGATACGCGGATTCCCTGTACACCATATCATGAATCATAAATGAGCCGTAGCCCTGAGCCGTAGCTCCATGTATATTCATAACAAAACATAATATCATATCATGATCATAACATAGCATAACGTATCAAACACATAATATATTGGTACCATTGGATACGCGGATTCCCTGTACACCATATCATGAATCATAAATGAGCCGTAGCCCTGAGCCGTAGCTCCATGTATATTCATAACAAAACATAATATCATATCATGATCATAACATAGCATAACGTATCAAACACATAATATATTGGTACCATTGGATACGCGGATTCCCTGTACACCATATCGTGAATCATAAATGAGCCGTAGCCCTGAGCCGTAGCTCCATGTATCCCTTACACTTCCATCCTTTTATCTCCCACATATAGGCCGTAGCCCTGGACCGTAGTCCTCCCTTACATGGTGAGCTCGAATAATCCTATGGCATGCCAATTGTATCCAACGTCCATAAATACACACAAATTCACATAGTCCATGATTTTCATATCATATCATATGAAATAACAAGATGAGCCGTAGCTCCATATCATGTAGCATTTCATAGTCATATTCGAACATATCAAAGTAATACAAGGCACTTACCAAATTTTCCATTCGAGCATAGTTGCTCTACGTGAGCCCTTAACAAATGCAAACATAATCATAAATAATGCAACGGGAAGGCACCGAGCCTATCCCTTGACGCAACTACACTCACATATCAGAACAAAGAAACAAAGATCGGAATGACACCGCGTCACCCGAGACAAATGCATCCACACTCACATATAAAAACAATGATCGGAATGACACCGCGTCACCCGAGACAAATGCATCCACACTCACATATCAGAACATAAAAACAATGATCGGAATGACACCGCGTCACCCGAGACAAATGCATCCACACTCACCTCAATCCAAGCTTAGAGACATTTTCCTTATTCTCCAACTTTGTGGTTTTCTTCATTTCTACTCTTTTCTAACCAAACATTAAAAAATATATCATTTAGTACATTAGGCAGCTTGCATTGTCCTCAAAGAAATATTTATATACAATGTTCTATAACTCAAAATCTGATTTCGTTTTTTTTAAACGAAACTAGACTTAATAACCTTTTAAACCATATAAATTATAACTTTTAATTCTTCTTGTACAATTTATAATGAATTTCTAAAATCGTTGTTGATGCAGATTTAGGGGCAAACTGTTACCCTGTTTTTATGACATTTACTTACTCAAAAATTCATATCTTTTTACTCACAACTCCAAATAAGGAGTTCTTTACCATTATAGAAAGCTTATAAACACACCTTTACAACCATGTATGGCATATAATTTTATCATTTCCCTATTAATACAGTTTATTACTTGAACATAGGGCATTTTTAGAAACCTATTCTGTCTATGCTTAATTTGTGACTTTAGTGCATTTATAACCTATGTTTCACTACACTATTAATCTTGAGCTTTTAACCACATTTACATTAATCTTATAACATTATTTTTATAATCCAGCAACCTCAAAAATAGGACATGTAAGTCCTCAATTTATCAATTTCCACAAAACAGTCCCCTTTTTATTCTTTAATAATCCTATATATGATCTAAATGGTTTTAACCTACCAATTGAGACTTAATTCAAGCTTGGCCATTTAATTTAATTCATTTCATGAATCCCCTGTTCTAATCATAAATTTTCAGAATTTATTAACACCATTTGACCCCCTAAACATTTCGAATTTCACAATTTAGTCCAGCAGATTCCAAATTCGTTCAGTTTCAGTCTCGTAACTTCTAAGAACAATTCAGAGACCTATACTTAACATTTTTGAGGAAATCATACCTCTATTCCATGTAAAATTTTGTTCTCTACAACTTTGTAGAAGAACACTTTTTCCAGAAATGACTCTAACATGCTCAAAAATGCAGTTTTCTACATGACAGTTTATAAATCCGAATTTCTTTGTTCTTTCTACCCTTATCATTTACCAACTTTTAATTAATCCAATTTCATGTTTAATATATATAATAACATCAAATTAAAGGTAGTTGAGACTCTAATCTCAACTCTAATTTGTTTCACTCACCTTGATAGACCGGTACTTTATTTTTATTTCTTGGACTTGACGGTTGTTCCGAATCGACCTCGTATACCATGATAATTAATAAAAACTAATCAATAAAACAGTATCGAATATATATAAAAATATTAATCATCTCGATACCGAAACTTAAACTAACTAGAGATTTGAGCTTACCCCGTCATCGGTAGAAGTTCGATATTACTATATCGAATTTATCAGACAACCAACCAACCACTGGACCGCCTAATTATTTCTCACCAATTTCTCTTAATTATTTTTGCCTTTCGTTCACTCTCCTTATTTTTCTTTCTTGCTTTGTTTGTTCTCCCCATCCCCCTATTTATACTAGAATGGTCGGCACCCAAAGCTTTCCCAAAATTATTTTTAATTCCCTCATGGTGGCTGCCACCATTTCCATTTCCTTTCAATTAGTCAATATTGGTGGCATGGCCACTTTCTTTCCACTTGCCATGTTAGTGGCTATAATTGCCACTTTATCTAATAAGCCACGCAAGTGGCAATTGCCACATTCATTTTTAAATGGTCGAATGGCCTTTGTGGTGGCCAAATTCTTTTGCCTGCCACTTCCTTCCCCTCCCCTTCTTTTTATTAACTAATAATAATAATAATAATAATAATAATAATAAACTAATCATTTAATCTATTTTGGGTACCAAATCGAACAAACCCTTAATCGAAATGAAAATATTCGTTTGCTGGAACTTGACCTTGATTCATAAATTATCTCGAATAATTTAAATAAGATCGAATAATTATACAATCGATATAAAATACTCGGTCATCAGAACCTAATTCCGACTAGACCGGTTTTTGGGATGTGACACCTATCTTAGAAAGTTCAAGACTAATTTCACTTACTAAGAGAAGGATCGTTCATCATCACTATGTACTAGTTCAAGATACGTTCACTAGTGCTTAAGCAACTAATTCCGCTATTGCTCTTCTGAGGAGGTCTGTGTTTGAGATACAGATGAATTCTTTCGCATTAGTGGGGGAATGTTGGTAATGCTTCAAGTATTACTAAAGCTATATCCCACATTGGTTTGGAAAATAGCTAGTGAAGGGTATTTATACCCATGCTTCCCCCTCCCTTGTTGAGTGGGAAAGAACAAGGGAAGTCCTCGCGCGCCGCCGCCCGGCCGACTCGGGTAACACATTTTGTGAAAGAATTTTTTCTTCTTATTTATAGGCTTTGAGAAACTGTTCGAATCAGAATTTATTTATTTTTAAATTAAATTCGTATCTGAACGTTGCAGTTTGATTCGAACGTTTTGTATCCAGTGCAGTTTATTCGAATAATTTCGAATATAAACAGTCTGTTAAGTGGATGAATTTAGACTGTTTTTCAGTCAAATTCAAGTGGTAACAACATATGTTTATTGCATGGTTATGGAGGCTGTTATTGCAGCTGTTACAGCATATTTATATTTGCTGTTATACAAATTTAATTTTGTAATTATTTGGACAGTGAAATGTCTATTATGTCCATGTTGTTCAGCCTATAAATACAGGTGCTACATGCACCATTTGTATCATCAAACACATTGCAAACAGTTCCAAATTCTCTCTGTTTCCTCCACCGTTCGAGCATCATTTGAGCAGTACCGCCGTTGTTCACTCTGGAGTCGAGTGTACGATTCTTGGAGCGTCCGTGTTCACCTCGGGGACATTCTGCCTGTGAAGCGACTACACTGTTCGGGGCAGTTTTGTTTCTAAGGCAGTGGCCAACATACCACGACACAGTTCATATTTTTCATTCATGTTTTTGTTATTATTTCCAGTCAGTGCTAATCATCCGGTTTTGCAGTTCTATTTTACCAACAAATAATCCAACAAAACAACTCAAAAGAAAAAAGAAAGAAAAATATATACGACAAAAGATAATATAAGTGGACGGGGTCGATAGACATCCAACAACGTTGAGACAATCAGAAAACACAATGTTCTCAATAATGCAGAACGAGAGGAAAAACTTTATTAAGTACAAAAAATCGAATTGAATAATAAGATTTTGTGTTTAAACTTTATTTAACTTGACCGAAATTTGAACCTAAATATCTAATATCATTTTAGATTTAATAATTAACGAAATAACAATCACCAATATTGATTTCACTTTGATTATCTCTTTAGAGATAATAAAAAAGACCTTAAATGGCCTGAAATTTCAACTTCTACCATTTTAAACGAACTCATATTTCAACTTTGAGTCCTGCTTTTCCCTAGCCGCTAAAAACCCTAGTCGCTCTCTCAAAACTATTTCAATTTTAGCTGTTTATTTTTTGTTCAATCCTTTTAATCGGTGGTTGGCAATTAATTTTCGTATTGGTTGTCGACTACTGATTTTATCAGTTTTCTTGTTTTTATTTCAATAAGAATCTCTGCTTTTGTAGCACGCTCTATTTCTGTCCTTGTGACACGCTTCTTTTTCTGTCTTTGTGACATGTTTTTATTTTGTTTGGTTCATCTGTCTTCGTGGCATGTTTCAGCATACCCTAGCGTTCGATTGTTGTTCGTACAGAGATTCACTCGGCGCTTGTTTCTGATTCATGGTGTTGTCGGTGGTCACTTGGAATGTTTTATCCCCACTCGTTGATGGTTGTTTGCCGATAAAATTAGTCTTAGGTAGCGGTACCTTTTGCCTGACAGAATGGATCGCGCACCACTCCTTCCTTCTTTATGCGTCTCTTTTGGACAGAGACAAGGAGATTCAGGAAGCTTTTGAATTTTTTCTTCTTAATTGCGTTGTAATTAAATTTTTCTATGGTTTAATAAAAATTCAGTAGCTATTTCAAAAAAAAAATATTTCAACTTTGAATCTTTCTTTTTAAGAAAAAAACAATAAAAAAAGCCTTAAATTTCAACTTTGATTCAATATTAAAAGAAAAACAATAAAAAAACCTCTTTTCTCTGCCCATGTCTCGGCCTGTTATACTCGGGTACCTGTAAAATCTGGGTACCCGCTTCGTTTTGTTTTTTTTTATTATAAAATTTTAAAAAAATCACATATTAAACACAAAAATATTTTTAAAAAAATTTAAACTTAAAACTTAAAAGTATATAATGCAAACAAAAAAAGAATTTAGGGATTTAAATTTAGTTTTGGAGTAAAAATATTAAGAAACTTAAAATAAAAATATAATTTGAAATATAAAAAATATATAATAAAAACTGTCGGGTCGGGTCGAGTACCCGGTAAGATAAAACTTTCGGCTTATGTCCCGGCCCGGTCGAATAATTTTTTTTAGAGAATTACCCAGCTTTTTAAAGTTCGGGTTGTCGGGTCGAGTATTTTTGAACACCCCTAATTTTAAACGAACTCATATTTCAACTTTGAGTCTTTCTTTTTAAGAAAAAAAAACAATAGCAAAGACCTTAAATTTCAACTTTGATTCAATATTAAAAGAAAAAACAACAAAGAAAAAACCCCCACACTTCTTGCATTCTCATTTGCTTTAACAAAGAAAGAAAGCTTCATTTCATGGGGAAGAAGATAGGAAATTATTAATTAAAAATGATTTGGATTTACTATAATTTTTATAAAAAAATAATAGGCTTAAATATACTACATTTGATATTTGAATTAAACACTTTCTCCTAAATTGGTACTTAATAAAATTTTTACTCTTAAATTAGTACCTGAACTAAGTATTTTCTTCCAAGTTGGTACCTAAACTTTTTTTAGAGAATTACCCAGCTTTTTAAAGTTCGGGTTGTCGGGTTGGGTCAACCGGGTCGAGTATTTTTGAACACCCCTAATTTTAAACGAACTCATATTTCAACTTTGAGTCTTTTTTTTTAAGAAAAAAAAAACAATAGCAAAGACCTTAAATTTCAACTTTGATTCAATATTAAAAGAAAACACAATAAAAAAGGAACTTAAATCTCTACTTTTGATCGAATGATTAAGTAGTACGAAAAAGACCCACACTTCTTGCATTCTCATTTGCTTTAACAAAGAAAGAAAGCTTCATTTCATGGGGAAGAAGATAGGAAAAAAGTAGATAGAACTGGTCGTGGACAATGCCATTATTAATTAAAAATGATTTGGATTGACTATAATTTTTCTCTCAAATTAGTACCTGAACTAGGTACTTTCTTTCAAGTTGGCACCTCAAGAATTTTTGTTTTTAAAATGGTACTTTTATTAATAGTTTTAGTTCCAAAACGTATACATTCTATTAGTTTGATCCTAATTCAAAACAATTAATTAAATTTAACACTTTTTATTTAAAAATTACATTAAATTAGTTATTTTTTTCACAATCCTGTCAAACAAAACGAGTCTATCGGATTAAATTGATATAATTTTATATATATAGTGTTAAATTTATTTAAAAAATTCAATTATGACCAAATTGATAAAATGTATAAATTTAGTATAATTTGCCCTTCTCATTTGCTTTAACAAAGGAACTGGTCGTGGACAATGCTATTTATAATTAAATTTGATTTGGATTGACTAATAATTTTTATAGAAAAATATATTTTATTTAAATTTAATTCTAACATATATAGAGAATAATGGACACGTCTACTAGTAATAAATTACCGACCATACACTTGGATGAACGATAAGACTAAAAAAATAAAGGTGATGTTGAGATTAGATATTGTAACAACTATATGTTGTTTTTTCAGAGTGTGATGAGAAAATATTTGAATTTATATTTAATATATTGTAAGTTTTTACAAGCGTCTTAGTTTATGGTATATAGTTTAAGGGTTTAAGTGTAAGAATTTAGAATTTATGGATGATGATTAAAATTTAGTGTTTAGTGTTTGAATTTAGGGTTTAGAGGTTAGAGTTTAGTTTTAGGGCAATATTGTGAAGATTTGTGTTTTAACCTATAAACCCTAAATTTTAACTCTAAACCCTAAATTTTAACCAATATCCCTAAATTCTAAACTATACACCCTAAACTAAGCTCATAAACCCTAAAACTAAGACGCTTGTGAAAACTTTTAGTTTCCACTGCAAGTATATGAAATTATTACCTAAAATATTTTCAAAGAGATATAGTAATTGGTCGAATGATCAATGATATTCATATTCATTTTGTATGAGTCTAAATTTCGACATTTATTTTGAGATATAATATCTCTACTTAATTAAAAGAAAATACTTTTGAAAAGTGTTACTAGATTGTTTAGTTTAAAATGTGTGCATTTAATATGATTGTCAAAAGTTAGTTTAAAGTAGATAAAATGTCTATTTTAGACATTATTTTTTTAAAACAGAAAAGAATTAATTATATAAATGAATAATTTTACTCAAAAATACTTTTTAGAAAGGATTATTATCCTATACACTGGCGGTAGAAACTAAAAGTTTCCACGAGTGCCTTAGTTTTAGGGTTTAATGGCTTAGTTTAGGGGGTTAGGTGTAGAGATTTAGAATTTAGGGATAGTGGTTATGAAGAACTAAGTGTTTTGATATAATATTTGAAAAATGTTTTGGACTAAATTGAAAAGAATTTAAAATATGTTTTTAGTAAAAAATAACTTGAAAATATGTTTAAGGGTTTTACAAGGCCTTGGAATGATTTAAAGTGCATTTAAAGTAGTCACAACCATGATTTTTAAGTACCCGTACCGTTACGGTCTGGTACCGTACCGATACACCATATGGTTTCAACTACAGTCATTTTCCAGTAGCCAAAACTCGTACCGATACACCTTGCCGTATCGATACGATGTGCTTTAAAATACCCAACAGCTAGTTCGCGTACCGATACGTCCAACTACCCCCAACAGTCAATTTCCCAACGGTCTTTTAAATTGCAGGACCGTACCGATACGCTAGGTAAGCATATCGATACGCACCAGCTGAAGGGCTCAACGGCTACTTCCTTATCAAGACCGTATCGATACGGTTTGAAGGGGTATCAATACGCCAAGCTGCAGAACTGCATTTATGGTGGGAAATAAAGGCTCTAACGGCTCTAATTCAACCCCAACGGTCCTCAAAACCTACAAATTCAATTAGGAGTATAAAAGGGACCTCCAAGCATCAAGAGATGGTTAATGCTTCAATTGTTACAACATTATGATGACAAATTGTGTCTACAGCTTTAATTGTAAATTCCTTGCTTAGACAACACTAGTGAGCTTAACATTGTTATAATTGCTCAAGTGTTTAGGTTTTGGGTGAGAGCTTTATAGTGCAAACAAATACCTATTAGAGGGATTTCAAGTTTGCTTAAGAATTTCTCTTGTAAGAGAGTGTTTGATTAAGCTAAGGTTAGCTTAATTGTTGTAACGATTTCCTCCTAAACCGAGAAAAGGGGACGAAATTCTTGAGTGAATTTGTTAAAATCCTTCGTGGGAAGCTAAGGTAGTGGATGTAGGTGCTTGTTAGAAGGTCGAACCACTATAAATCCTTGTGTCAATTGCCCATCTTTCAATTCCCACAAAATCACTTAAATATCCAACTTCTCAACACTTGGCGAGCAAGAACGGTTGAAGGAAATCGAGCAACGTTAAACCCAACAATTGGTATCAGAGCGAGGCTCAATCGAAAGGGATTAACATCCTATTAAGGCGATCCGGAATCTCGATACAACATCTCAAACAATCGGTTCAATGGCGTAATCCATCGACAAGCCGCCCTTCTTCGACGGGACAAATTACGCTTATTGAAAGACAATGATGATGTTCTTTGTCAAATCCAAAGACTACAACCTTTGGGATATTATAGAAGATGGCCCGTTCGTACCAAAAGGAAGTAAAGCGGAGTGGAGTGCCGACGACCGCAAGAAGATGGAACTAAATTGCAAGGCTTTGCACTTCATCTTTTGTGCACTTAGCATTAACAACTACGAGAAGATGTCTTCTTGCGAGAGTGCCAAGGAAGTTTGGGACAAGCTCGAAGTTACATACGATGGGACAAACGAAGTAAAGGAGACCAAGATCGGTCTCCTCAACCACGAGTATGAAAACTTCAAGATGGATCCGAAAGAAGACATTGAGAAGATGTTCGATAGGTTCTCCACCATCACCAATGGACTCAAAGGTTATGGAGAAGCCATCTCGGAAGAGAAGCTTGTCCGAAAGCTTATCTACTCTCTTCTCGAGTCATGAGACTCGAAAAAGACCGCCATCATCGAAGCCAAATATCTCAAGACCTTGAAGCTTGATGAACTAATGAGGTCACTTCTCACTCACCAAATCATGAAGAAAGACAAAGAAGAGGAGAAAAAGAAGGAAGAGATAAGAAATATGGGGGAAAAAGAAGTTTATGGAACTAGGCATCAATGCAAGTGTCGTTGCTCTCAAATCCTCCACATGCCATCATATAGAACTGAGTGATGAGGAAAGCGAAGATGAAGAGATTGCATATCTCTTCAAGAAATTCACTCGGTTCATGAAGAGCGAAATGGATAAATCTAAGCATGAATCGAAGAAGAAGATGAAGGAATCCTACAAGTCTAACAAAAAGGGATCATCTTCAAAGAAAGCATATGTGGTGACATGGAGTGATGAAGACTCCACGAATGATGAGGTAGCCCACCTATGCTTCATGACCCTCAATGAGGGAGAGGTAACTTCTAACTCATCTAGTTCAAATTCATATTCTTTTGACGAGTTACAAGAAGCCTATGATGAATTGGTTTTTGAATTCAATGCTTCATTCTCGAAAAATAAGAAATTGATTTCAAAGTTAAAAACCGAACATGATTTGCTTTCTAAAACCAATTTAGAGTTTGAAGCAAAAAATAAAGATTTTGAGCTTAAAGTTTTAGACTTACAAAACTTGCTTCAAACGATGGAAAAAGATCATCAAAAAGAAGTTGGTGATCTTAAAAAGAAAAAAGATTTGATTTTCAAAGAACTTCAAAAGAAAAACAATTTAGAAAAATCAAATTTTTATGTAAGACAATCTAGTGCCCTAGATTTGTGAATGGTAAAATTTTTAGAAGTATTTGGGTCCCAAAAGGAGTAAGTACTTCAACTAAAAATAATGAAATTGAAAAATGGATTCCTCAGGGGACTAAACTATGTGCAACTAACGTCTATGGATCCAAAGCAATTTGGATACCAAAAATTACTTAATTGTCTTGTTTAGGTGTGATGGAGATTGATCAACAAGTCCAAATTTGAGGAGGAGCTCCATGCACACAAGGAAGAACACTTGAAGAATGAAGGCTTCACATCCTCCCTTGTGTTCAAGTGTGGTAAAAATCTAGTTGTTTTATTTGTTTAATTTGATTTACTTTTTTTTATTTCAACTAGATTATCATAAATGTTGGACTGACATTGTTTGATGCTTTGAGTAAGTGGGAGCCAATTTTAAAACCAAATTTTTAATTATGTCAATTTTCTTTTTACCTCCTAAGTTATTTTGAGCCCAATGTCATTTAAAATTCTTTTTGATATAACAAAAAAGGGGAGAAATGGTTTGAAAATTTAATTTTTCAAGTTTTTCAAGAGAATAAGGGGGAGCTTTAATCTCATGCAAATTTTAAGTCTCTTACTCAAATTTTAAAATACAAAGGGAGAGAGAATCTCAAATAATTTTTCAAGATGATTTTATTATATCAAAAAGGGGGAGATTGAAGAACCAAGTGTTTTGATATAATATTTGAAAAATGTTTTGGACTAAATTGAAAAAAAATTTATAATATGTTTTTAGTCAAAAATAACTTGAAAATATGTTTAAGAGTTTTACAAGGCTTTGGAATGATTTAAAGTGCATTTAAAGTAATCAAAACCATGATTTTCAAGTACCCGTACCGATACGTTCTGGTACCGTACCGATACGCCATATGGTTTCAACTACAGTCATTTTTCAGTAGCCAAAACCTGTACCGATACGCCTTGTCGTATCGATACGGTGTGCTTTAAAATATCCAACGGCTAGTTCGCGTACCGATACAGTTGTATCGCGTACCGATACGGTCAACTACCCCCAACGGTCAATTTCCCAACAGTCTTTTAAACCGCATGACCGTATTGATACGCTAGGTAAGCGTATCGATACGCACCAGCTGAAGGGCTCAACGGCTACTTTCTTATCAAGGCCGTATCGATACGGTTTGAAAGGGTATCGATACGCCAAGCTGCAGAATTGCATTTATGGTGGGAAATGAAGGCTCCAACGGCTCTAATTCAACCCCAACGGTCCTCAAGCTACAAACTCAATTAGGAGTATAAAAGGAACCTCCAAGCATCAAGAGATGGTTAATGCTTCAATTGTTACAATATTATGATGACAAATTGTGTCTAGAGCTTTAATTGTAAATTCCTTGCTAAGACAACACTAGTGAGCTTAACATTGTTATAATTGCTCAAGTGTTTAGGTTTTGGGTGAAAGCTTTATAGTGCAAACAAATACCTATTAGAGGGATTTCAAGTTTTCTTAATAATTTCTCTTGTAAGAGAGTGTTTGATTAAGCTAAGGGTAGTTAGCTTAATTGTTGTAACAGTTTCCTCCTAAGCCGAGAAAAGGGAACGAAATTCTAGAGTGAATTTGTTGAAATCCTTAGTGGGAAGCTAAGGTAGTGGATGTAGGTGCTTGTTAGAAGGCCGAACCACTATAAATTCTTGTGTCAATTGCCCATCTTTCAATTCCCACAAAACCACTCAAATATCTAACTTCTCCACACTTGGCGAGCAAGAACGGTTGAAAGAAATTGAGCAACATTAAACCCAATAGGTTAGAATTTAGAGTTTAGAGGTTAGGGTTTGGTTTTTATGATAATATGGTGAGGATTGAGGTTTTAATCTATAAACCCTAAATTATAACCTTAAACTATAAATTTCAACAACCATCCTTAAATTCAAAACTCATACATCTATAAACCCCTAAACCATGCACCCTAAACTAAGTCCCTAAACCCTAAAACTAAGGCGCTTGTAAAAAATTTTAGTTTTCACCGCCAGTGTATCAAATGATTACCCTTTATAAAAAGCTCAAAAATGTTTTCCATATTGGAAAGTACATTGATAAAATATATTTTTTTGAATAGTCTAAAGGTGATTATAATGTAGTATTTGTTCATACATATTCTTAACCATTAGACAATGCGTATACACCTTATAGACAAAGCGATTTGAACATGTGTCTCATAGGATGAACATCATCCGTTTTTCCACTGAGATACTTGTTGAGTTCAATACTTTTTGATTGTTTGATGTAAAATACGTGTATTTAATATGATTGTCAAAAAATATTTTTAAGTAGATAAATATTTATTTTAGACATCATTTTAAAATATAAAAAAATGATAATATAAATAAAAATAAATAAGTAATTTTACTCAAAATATTTTTTGAGAAAAAAGTCTAACTCTTTAAAAATCACTTTTCAAATTAAGCCAAACTTATTTCCTATCGACGGGATTAGTCTAAAAATTAAGGCATATTTTGGGTTAATGACACGGTTAATATAGATTAGTCAAGATTAGGGTCGTAAATGAGACGAGACAGATCGTGGGTTAGTCAGGCTCTATTCGCTCAAAATTCGGTCAAAGTTCAACTCGATTGGACTCGACTCGAGCTCGAACTCGGCTCGAGTTCTTGACGAGCCGAACAACTTAATATTCGACTCGAAAAGTTCACAAGCTACTCGAAAATATAATATACTAATTTTTTTATTTTTTATAATTTAAAATCTAAATTCTTAAACTTAAAACCCTAAACATAAATATTAAACCATAAAATTTAAATCCTAAATTCTAAACCCAACCATCTAAATCTCTAAACCCTAAACTAACACTCTAAACCCTAAAATTGTAGAACTAAGGTTTTGATATAATATTTGAAAAATGTTTTGGACTAAATTGAAAAGAATTTAAAATATGTTTTTAGTCAAAAACAACTTGAAAATATGTTTAAGGGTTTTAAAGGCTTTGGAATGGTTTTAAAATGTATTTAAAGGTTTTTTAAACTACCAAAATTCCAGTAGCCAAAACCCGTACCAATACGCCTAACCGTATCGATACGGTGTATTTTGAAATAGCCCAACGGCCATAAATGGTACTATTCCCAACGGCCATAAATGGTACTATTCCCAACGGCCATAAATGGAACTATTTCCAACGGCTATAAATGGTACTATTTCCAACGGCTATAAATGGCACTATTCCAACGGCTATAAACGGCTCTATTCCCAACGGCTATAAACGGTTATATTCCCAACGGCTATAAACGGCTACAAACTCATTTGGGACTATAAATTGAAGGCTAGAACACTTGAAGAAAGCAAGAGACAACATCCAAGCAATATGGTCAAGAGAATCAGAGTCTAAATCTTTATTTTACTATTCTCTTGTACATAGTCTGTAGAGAGTGATTTTTATTGTTTTTATCCTTCACTCTTTCTTGTGAGCTCAATTGTGTAAACACCCACCTTGTGAGGTTTATTTGTTTACATTTTTTTTTACCCTTGTAAAAGGAGAGGTTCTAGTTTAGCCTTGAGAGAAAAACTAGAGTTGGTTCTATCTTAGCCAAGTTGAAAAGATAGGGTTGTAACGGTTTCCTCCTGAGCCTGGAAAAGGGGACGAATTCATTGTTGAGTGAATTGGGAAATCCTTAGTGGTGTGCTAAGGTAGTGGATGTAGACTCGGTTGAGTAGTCGAACCACTCTAAAATCCTCGTGCAAATTTTCTACCTTTCTTTCGGTTTTAGCCAATTCAACCACCAAGCAATTACAACCCTCCTTGACGGTTTCGGTGATCGATTCGAGCGTGCCTAAAAACCCAACAATGAATTCGTCCCCTTTTCCAGGCTCAGGAGGAAACCGTTACAACCCTATCTTTTCAACTTGGCTAAGATAGAACCAACTCTAGTTTTTCTCTCAAGGCTAAACTAGAACCTCTCCTTTTACAAGGGTAAAAAAAATGTAAACAAATAAACCTTACAAGGTGGGTGTTTACACAATTGAGCTCACAAGAAAGAGTGAAGGATAAAAACAATAAAAATCACTCTCTACAGACTATGTACAAGAGAATAGTAAAATAAAGATTTAGACTCTGATTCTCTTGACCATATTGCTTGGATGTTGTCTCTTGCTTTCTTCAAGTGTTCTAGCCTTCAATTTATAGTCCCAAATGAGTTTGTAGCCGTTTATAGCCGTTGGGAATATAGCCGTTTATAGCCGTTGGTATCAGAGCCTCGTCTCCATCGAAGGACTAACATCCGGGAGTAAAGATCATTTGCTCGAAGTCCACCGTTCAAGAAAATGGCAAGATTTGAAGAAGGCCGCTCTATCTCGTGTCCTCCGCTCTTCAAAGGAGAAGCATACTTCCAATGGGCAAATATCATGAAATTATTCATCAAGTCTCAAGACTATGAGGTTTGGGACATCGTTGAAGATGGGTATTTGGAAGCTCCAAAGAAGAAGAAAAAGCAAAGGAGTGCCAACGACACGAAGGCAAAGCTAAACACCAAGGCGATGCACATTCTCTATTGTGACCTTAACGAAAAAGTTTCCAAGAAAATCTCCACATGCAAAAGTGCCAAAGAATTATGGGAGAAACTTGAGAAGCTTTATGGCAACAAGAATGGAGAAAAGAAAGATGATGATCAATCATGTGCAAACCTTCTCTCCAATCCAAAGGTGGATGGTGTTTTGGCTCTCGAGGAGCCTAAGGTATCTTCTAACTCAAATGAATTAAATTCATATTCTTTTGATGAGTTACAAGATGCTTTTGATGAATTATTTTTGGAATTTGAGACCATGAATTCCAAATTTAAGAAAATGATTTCAAAACTTGAAATTGAAAATGATTTTCTTTTAAAAACAAAAGTGGATTTTGAAAACCAAAATGAAATTTTGAAAAATGATTTAGAGTTTTCAAAAACAAGTAAAGATGTTTTAGAAAAAGAAAATCTTGATTTGAAAGTTAAGCTTGAAAGCTTAACAAAAGAAAAAGAAATTGTTTTCAATAATTCATCTTGTCACATAATGGCAAAATGCTCACATTGCCATTATCATGGTCATTCCTTACATACTTGTCCTATTAGGAATAGAAAGTCTTATAGGATTAGACAAGTATGGGTTCCCAAGGGAACTAAAGACATTGTGACTAACGTAAATGGATCCAAAGCAATTTGGATACCAAAAATCAAGTGAATGTCTTTTGTAGGTGTGTTGGAGCAATGGCAAGCAAAGCAAAATCAAAGAATGCTCAAATCACACATGAGAAGAAGATTGGGTAACCTCTAAGCTTAATTACTTCATTTTATACATTTGGTTATCTAATTTTTGTTTAAAGTCTTGGATTATCTGTTAAGCCTAATATGATGCAATGAGTAAGGGGGAGCCAGTTTTTTTTTTTTAAACCAAAATTTTAAGTGTGTCAAAATTTTTTTTGCCTCCTATGTTATCTTGAACTTAAATGTCATTTTAAATTCTTTTTGATATAACAAAAAGGGGGAGAAATGGTTTGAAAAATTGAATTTTCAAACCATTTAATTTTCAAATGAATAAGGGGGAGCTTTATATGATTTCATATCTTAATCTCTTATTCACAATTTTAAAGCTAAAGGGGGAGAATCCCAAACAAATTTTTCAAGTTGGTTTTATTATATCAAAAAGGAGGAGATTGTAGAACTAAGGTTTTGATATAATATTTGAAAAATGTTTTGGACTAAATTGAAAAGAATTTAAAATATGTTTTTAGTCAAAAACAACTTGAAAATATGTTTAAGGGTTTTAAAGGCTTTGGAATGGTTTTAAAATGTATTTAAAGGTTTTTTAAACTACCAAAATTCCAGTAGCCAAAACCCGTACCAATACGCCTAACCGTATCGATACGGTGTATTTTGAAATAGCCCAACGGCCATAAATGGTACTATTCCCAACGGCCATAAATGGTACTATTCCCAACGGCCATAAATGGAACTATTTCCAACGGCTATAAATGGTACTATTTCCAACGGCTATAAATGACATTATTCCAACGGCTATAAACGGCTCTATTCCCAACGGCTATAAACGGCTATATTCCCAACGGCTATAAACGGCTACAAACTCATTTGGGACTATAAATTGAAGGCTAGAACACTTGAAGAAAGCAAGAGACAACATCCAAGCAATATGGTCAAGAGAATCAGAGTCTAAATCTTTATTTTACTATTCTCTTGTACATAGTCTGTAGAGAGTGATTTTTATTGTTTTTATCCTTCACTCTTTCTTGTGAGCTCAATTGTGTAAACACCCACCTTGTGAGGTTTATTTGTTTACATTTTTTTTTACCCTTGTAAAAGGAGAGGTTCTAGTTTAGCCTTGAGAGAAAAACTAGAGTTGGTTCTATCTTAGCCAAGTTGAAAAGATAGGGTTGTAACGGTTTCCTCCTGAGCCTGGAAAAGGGGACGAATTCATTGTTGAGTGAATTGAGAAATCCTTAGTGGTGTGCTAAGGTAGTGGATGTAGACTCGGTTGAGTAGTCGAACCACTCTAAAATCCTCGTGCAAATTTTCTACCTTTCTTTCGGTTTTAGCCAATTCAACCACCAAGCAATTACAACCCTCCTTGACGGTTTCGGTGATCGATTCGAGCGTGCCTAAAAACCCAACAAAAATTAACAAGCTTGAGTTTACACAACTTGTGTATCAACGTTTTTTCTTCATAAGACTTTAAATGAGACGTGACAGATGAAGAGTTATTTGAGTCCAATACAGTCAAAGATCGGTTAACACTTGACTCGATTGGGCTCGAATCAAGCTCGAACTCGACTCGAGCTCAAATTTTTCAGGCTTGTTAGAAATTACTCAAGCTCAAACTCGACTCAAAATTTTAACGAGCCGAGCCGAACTTTGCACTACTCGAGCACTACTCGGCTGTCAACACTGTTTCGCATTCTTTTCCACTTGGAGTCAAAGCTTTTACATTGATTGAAACAGCGAATATTGTTGTATAAGTAAAGTAGTAGCCAATGTCTTTTCCAAGAACAAAACAACAGAACACCCATGTCTTCTTCCTTGTCCAAATTCTACTTCTTCTTCTTCCTCCTCTCCACCATTGTTTTTCTTCCATCTTCCCGCGCTTTCTCTTCTTCATCCTCCACGGAAGCTGAAGCCCTTCTAAAATGGAAAACCACCCTCGACAACCACACCCAAGCTTTGCTCTCTCACCTCTGGCCGCTCAAAACCAGCCACTGCAACTGGGTCGGAATCACCTGCGACAACACCACCGGCACCGGCACCGTCACCGACATAGCCTTGAATGACTATGACCGTAGATTGACAGGTACACTCGACAATCTCAACTTTCTCGCCTTCCCTAACCTCACTTCCCTTCAGCTCCGAAACAATTCATTATCCGGCCACATTCCTTCTGGTTTTGGAAGCCAATCTAAACTCAGATTCCTTGACTTGTCGGACAACAATTTCCATGGCTCCATACCAGAAGAAGTTGGCTCCTTGAGCTCACTTTACCATTTGAATTTCTCTTGGAACAGCTTAACTGGCCATATCCCAAAATCTATAGGAAACTTAAGTAATTTGGAGTCACTTTATCTGTACATTAATCACATATCTGGTTCAATCCCCATTGAAATAGGGCTGCTGAAATCACTGTCCACGTTGAAGTTGTCTAATAATAATCTCACCGGTTTCATCCCTTTTTCAGTAGGAAACTTGACCAACTTGTCTACACTTAAACTCCATAACAATCTGATTTCTGGCTCAATACCAGCAGAAATTACAATGCTTGAATCTCTCAGGACATTGACTTTAACCAACAACTCAATCTCTGGTCCAATTCCTGCTTCCATAGGGAACTTGACGAGGTTGTCTATACTTGTTCTTAGTGAGAATAGTTTGTCAGGCCCCATTCCTCCAAGTCCAACATACAGCAGACTTACTAATTTACAGTTATCGAACAATCGTCTCACCGGTCCGTTACCGGAGAATCTATGCCTCGGGGGAGTGCTCTCTCATTTCGGGGCGAGCAATAATGACTTGACGAGTTCGATCCCGTCGAGTTTGAGGGATTGCAGAAGCTTGTATAGAGTTAGGCTTGAAGGAAACCAGTTCACTGGAAATATATCAGATGCTTTTGGTGTATATCCAAAACTGAATTATATTGCATTGAGTGGCAACAAGTTTTTTGGTGAGCTTTCTCCCAAATGGGGGCAATGTCCTAATCTAACTTCCTTGCAGATCTCGAACAATTCGATTTCGGGGACGATACCGGTTGAATTAGGACATGGAACTCAGTTAGGGGAACTTGATCTGTCTCTGAATCATCTAACTGGTGAGATTCCTAAGGAACTAGGAGCATTGCAAAGGATGTCCCGTCTTTTCCTAAGTGGTAACCGATTTTCGGGCGAAATTCCATCGGAGATTGGACTTCTTTCGAATCTCGAACAACTTAACTTGGCATCAAACAATCTGAGTGGACCTGTTCCTGATAGTCTTGGAAACTGCTCCAAGTTGTTCAACTTGAATTTGAGCAAGAACAATCTTGGTTGGAGCATTCCATTTTCAATAGGCTACATGAATGCTCTTCAAAGTCTAGACTTGAGTCAGAATTCTCTGATTGGAGGAATTCCACAACAGTTTGGAAATTTGCATTCTTTGGAAATATTGAACCTTTCTCACAATATGCTCAATGGTTCCATCCCAAAAGCTTTCAATGATTTGCATGGTTTGAGATTTGTGAACATATCTTTCAACCAATTAGAAGGTCCTATACCAGACCTTAAGGCATTTCATGGGGCTTCATTTGATGCCTTAAGGAACAATATTGGCCTATGTGGTAATGCCACTGGACTAAAGCCTTGTGTTCTGCCTTCTCGAGCCAGCCATGGGCACGAAAGAACGATCAAAGTCGCAATTTTGGTTGCGGTTTCACTCTTTGGTGTTCTGCTTTTGCTGTTTGTATTGGCCAGAAGCTTCCTTACTTTCTCCAAAAAGACTCCGACGGTAGAATCCGAATCAAACGAGGAGCAACTCGGAGATATTTTCACTGTATTAGGATTCAACGGAAAGGTGCTTCATGACAACATCATTGAAGCCACTGAAGATTTCAGCTCCGAGTATTGCATTGGTGTGGGAGGGTATGGAACTGTTTACAAAGCTGTATTACCAACAGGCCAAACTGTTGCTGTGAAAAAGCTTCATCAATCTGAAAACAGCATGCTCATCGACAACTCGAAAGCTTTCGAAAGCGAGATCGTTGCTTTGTTAGAAATAAGGCACCGTAACATTGTGCAAATGTATGGCTTTTGCTCACACACAAAGCATTCTTATCTGGTTTATGAATTTGTAGAAAGGGGGAGTTTGAGAATGGTGTTAAGCAACAATGAACAAGCAAAGGAGTTCGATTGGGAGAAGAGGCTAAAAGTTGTGAAAGGAATGGCCGATGCTTTGGCTTACATGCATCATGACCGTTCACAGCCTATAGTTCATCGAGACATTTCGAGCAACAATGTTCTCTTGGATTTGTACTATGAAGCTCGTGTCTCGGATTTCGGAACTGCTAGAATTCTAAGGCCGGACTCCTCCAATTGGACATCACTTGCAGGCACATACGGGTACATAGCTCCAGGTATCAACTCATCTCTTTCCCCCACCTAAAATGTGTGTTCGTTTGATTAAAAGTGTTGGTTTCTTGTACATTTTCTTTATGTAGAGCTGGCTTATTCAATGAGGGTGGATGAGAAGTGCGATGTCTACAGCTTCGGGGTGCTAACGGTTGAAGTTTTCATGGGGAGGCATCCCGGCGAACTTCTTTCGTATCTGTCATCATCGGCACCGGCATCGGTATCAAGTGAACAACAGATTCTACTTAAAGATGTGATAGACCAACGCCTTTCGCCGCCGGGATGCAAATCTGCAAACGACATAGTCTCTGCTATGAAGATTGCATTTGCATGCTTGAATGGCAATCCACAACTTCGGCCAACCATGCGGCAAGTTACACAAGACCTTACTCGGCAATCCCCGCCGTTGCCGAGCCCTTTGTCGACCATAAAACTGGGAGAATTGTTGGGTCATGTGGTCTACAATGGCTAACTAAGGTGCTACATTTTGAGTCATATTTCTAGGAAGATTTGTATAATTGCACTTGTTGAGTATTTTATCATGTACAATATCTATATTCATTATAAATTAAAAGAAACTTAACAAGAATCATAAAGAGAGAATTGATTCTGTTGAAGGAAAGTTCGACATTTTTAGAAGAAGTTTGTAAAGTGTCATCCGTCACACAGTCGACCAAAACCCCGATAATCATATGATTGTTGCTAATGAAGATGTAAAAGAAAACCCTTTTCTTCTCTTTTATACCCTTCACGTTCGTTGTTCGTCGTCTGATTGACGTACCTCCTGCCTATTACCTGCAATAGGTAGTTGGGAGAAATAGGCGGGGGACTCTGGAGAAGGCGGCGGGAAGGTCCGGCAAGGCCATCGATGGTGACAATACCATCAATTTTAAAATTTGAGGTTTGGGGTTTTAGGGATTTAGGACTGTTTTGTAATTTTTTAAAATTTGAGATATTTTTAATTTAATTTGTTTTTGAAAATAAAAAAATAAAATCCACATGTCAAGCTATAATTGGGTGATGATTTTTTTGACAGATTAATTTTAAAATAGATAAAAATGAAACGTTAGTACCTATTTCAGCCGAAAAATAATTTAAGCACCTATTACAAAAAATGTCAAAGTTTGAGCACTTATTTTATAATTACGCCATTAAAAACTAAAAAGACAATCATCCTGGGCAGTGGCGGCTCACCGATAAGACGTAAACTCCATGTGTAACAGCCCTGACCGTTGCATTAAATTTCATTAATTTATTTTGTTAAAAAAATTCAATAATTTATATTCGAGAAGCTAATGAATTGATCCAAGTCGTAAGTAATTTAGTATCGTTTAAGTAAGTCTCGAGTTCGAAGTCTTGAGTATGCAGAAAATTTTTGTTAGAAAACTCACCCACCAAAACAAGTGTGCGATGTGGATCGATCTAAATCAATCAGTCAAAACCTTAAGAACCGAGAGGGCAACCAAAAAAGACGTACATGTGGATTGTCTTATGTTATCATGTTAGCGTCATAAAAAAATTTGACGATTTAGAATGAGGTGTTAGGTTCCTTAAATAAGATCATGTATTTTAATTTTAACATTATAAATGAAGAAAATTAGATCGGAATGGCCCCTACAAAATTTAATTCGGATTGGTTGGCTGATAGGTTCAGTGATTAAAAATAACGATTCAACTCTTTTTAAAAGACTAACGGTTTAGAGTTTTTTTTAATGATACACATGGTAATAATTTCTTTTGGCTTTAGTTGTAATTATATTCCATTGCATATAAATTCTTGTTTTTTCTCATTTTAGTCCTCAATTAATTCTTGTAATTATATACATTCATGTTTGTATATAGTGTGTGTGTGTATATATAGAAATCAAAGTCAGTTGATGGAAATCGGAGGAAGGTTAATGTGATTTGAAGTAGGCCAAGAGGCCAACGAATGGTGCATTAATGTATGTCGTCGGCTCCGAGTGCGCAAAATCGGCTCTGGAATCGGCATAAGAATCCTTGATGTCAGGTCCTCCGACGACGGCTCCCGTTAGCAAATTAGGATTAGGATTGTTACTTGAAAAATAGGTGCCTCCGCTTACGCAATCGATGCGTTGGGAGTGTTGGCTGACGGAAGGCAAAGACGAGCCCCGGTGATGTATCTTTTGGGGGAACTTGTCGCCATATCCCACCATGTATGACATCTTCATCGGATTGCTTCCTAGTATGTAATCCACCTGCATGCCCGAAACAAAACTAGTCACTTCCGGACCTACATTCGTGTTATCGTGTCGAAACATCGACTAGTTGCAATGTTCAAACAGCTGTTTCGACACTAGTTATTTAGTACCTGGCTTCTCGCAACTTGTACAAGCCTGGCAGGGTTGGCAACAACATTGCCACAACGGATCACCCGGTTGTCTCGACTCATAGAGCGACTGTACACGAGAAGCAGGAAGGATAAAGCCGTTGCGCGCTGCAAATTGCTTCCTCCGGGTTTAATAAGTAGCCCTCCTGGTGAGTAGGAGACTGATACGGTCGGCGATTCGGGCAACACGGAGCAGACAAACTTGTCTGCATTTGTAATGAAAGGTTCAGGAACATATGGAGTTTGGCCCTTAATCAGCTGCAAGTTTTCAGACAACATTAGTTTCTTACAAGAACAGATGAAAATCAAGACAGTAAACTAGTTACTTGCCCTGGAAGCAAGCACGTTGATGCCGGCATGCTTGGTATCCCATCCGAATTCCGAAAAGCTGCTACTATTGTCCAAGTTTTTAATGTTGGCTAAAACATAATTCCAGTAGAAGGGAGCCTTTGTTGCCCTCAGTAACCATGCTGCTCCCCAAATTAGTTCATCCTGTGTACACCACAGAAGTTTTGGTTCGAGTTCGGAATTTGATTCGAATCGATCTTTATATATGCCGATACTTTGAATGTAAGCTTACCTGATATCCACTAAAATCACAGTAAAATGGGCACACCCATGGTCCAAGACTATCATTGTATGATCCTCTGTACTTGTCTGCGAATTCGAAAACCTGAACCCGGCACAATTGTTCTGTTACTCATTGGACATAACTAAATGTAATGGGACATACTTAATGCTACGATTTACCATTCGTGCTCTTTTGAGAAGCCGCGCGGAATATCCTCGATTAGTAGGTCTAAACACCATCGAAGAGGCTGCAAGCGCGGCAGCTATCTCGGCCGAAACTTCCGACCCCGGAAACTGTTTACTCACCGCATACGGTGTTCTAGGAGTATCCATGTCTTCGGGCCTCTCCCAGCAGTTGTGATCACCGTACGGATCGCCAACTTGAGCAAACACGAAGCCGGGAATGCTCGTGGCTTTCAACAAGTAATCGGTTCCCCACTGAATCGCGTCCAACGAACGCTGCAGCTCCGACGAGCCCATGGATTGGCCAAACTCTAGCACACTCCAAGCTAGCATGGTCATGGAGAATGCCATTGGGAAAGTGAATTTGACATTATCACCCGCATCATAGTAACCTCCTACCAAATCAACCTGAATACAAAAAAAAACACATTACTTGTTCTGCAAGCAACTTTAGCTCATTGCACCATACAGACATTGAAAAAGACTTACACCGATCTCGAAGCCGTCGCGAAGTGCCGAATCCTTCCTCCAGGTGATCCTTTGAGTAGGAGGCAACTTCCCCGACCTCTGGCCTTCGTAAAACATAATACTCTTTGTCAATGCGTCACCGTAATTATGTGAAGCGACCGACCCCGTCGCCATTGCCGCCACTACTAAAACCGATAACCCGTGTATTAGACTCATGATTGAAAACGTTCCCTGTTGTTTAGTTGCCTTTTAGTCTGTTTCTGTCCAGTTTTAGATGTCCAAGAGAACACTATATATATATATATATATATATATAATTCTAAACAATCAGCAAAGACTAAAATCCATGACTTTGTAACGAAGCATGCGAGCGTCTGCTTGCTTCTTTCTAAACAAAAGTAATGTAGAAATAAAGCACGGTGGAGGCTCCGTGTACGGCGGTGATTGGCCTCACATGTAGGCTGAATGGCGGGCGCCTCTGGCAGCGGCACCTGCCTTAAGCTACGTAGTTTAAACTAATGCCAAATTGTCAATAATTAATGTATTATAGCCCTTGTTTTGCTCTTTACGTTTATTCCATCAGCCTCGTCCATTCGGAGCTTACAGAATATTTAATGTATAAAGATTAGTGCAATCTTGGAGGACAAAATATGTACCTATCAAGTACAAAACATGAATTCGTCCCGACCCGACTCAATCTTTATCAAAACTCATCTCGTCCCGAATTTGAAATTCAAGAAGGAAAAAAAAACTCGTTCAAAACGAGACAGGTAACGAGCTCGGGTAATTTTGTAGTCCTGTTGTTTAGAGCTACTATCTAACTTGCTTCAGGTGTTTGTTAAATTGTAAAAATGTGTAAATAGTAAGGACCAAATGTGTAATTATACTTTTATTTTTTTAACTGCCACGTCACTCTACTGTTAACCTCTAACAGCTGGCGGTCAAATTGCATCTAATTTAATAGTATGGTGATTTAATTACTTCGAAAAAAAAGTAAGGTGATTAAATCGCGACTATTCTAATAGTATAGTGGTCATTTATGTAGTTTACCCTTGAAAATATGTCATCCTTGGGCTTCTTGGGCCTCTTAATCTTATCCTTGAAGCCTACTATAAGGTTGGTATAATTGTAGTAATATTTTTCATTGGAATGTAGTTAGATTTTTGAGTTAACAAGTTTTATTTGTGATTTAGAAATTTATTTTAAAATAGTTAGAGTTGAGTTTATGAAATTTGTTATGATACTAACTGGTCTTAATGCAAATGATATTTTATAACAATATACGCTATACATATAATTTTTTTATCTTTTTCATATGTGATACGCATATATCATGCAGAGTTGAGGGGCTCGACTTAAACTTGAAAAATATCCACTAATTACTAAAAAATTTGATTCTTTAAGTCTTATTTTTATAACTCAAACTTTATTTTAAAAAATTTTTGAGCCGAACCCAATTTTTTCGTGTCGAGCAAAAAAATTTACTTTTTCGAGTAGAGTTTTGTTCACCCACCCAATTTTGGCCCCATCCACCATGGGACTCGGGTCGGGTCCCAATTCCCGAAACCCATCATTTTTTTTCTCAAACGATGAATCACCAGTTTTACACGAGTTCTAATCAAACCTTCAGTTTTCTGCATGCTTTTGTTGTCTGGTTTTTAGATGCAACCGTTGTGATCATACTGTCGGATATACTGACCGTTATGGTTGTCACTTTTCTTTTCTGCGTTTCTTGTTTGTATGGTCACTTATGTTTCCCGAGTATAAGTTTGGTTACCGATTTTAAAAAACGACCAGTAAGGTCACTTACGTTTTCGGGGCGTAAACTTTTGATTATTCAGCCATTTGTTGCGTTGAACATTGACGGCTTGCTGACCTGACAGCGAAAAATAATGGTAAACTACTGTAATAGCCACTAAAGTTTATCTCATGTACATTTCTGCTATCCAATTTTAAAAAATAAACATTATGGTCACTACTTAAAATGTTTCTTTATAATTTCATCTTTAAATTTTTAAAAATTCATTTTTTAACCCTAAAACTTTACAATCGATTAGTACAATAATATTATAAAGGCTTAAATGAAAAATAGATACTTAAAGTATACTCTTTTTAAATTTTAGGTGCTTAAATGATTATTTTTTAAAATTGGAAAGCAAAAATGTACATAGGATAAACTTTAGTGGTCATTGCAGTATTTACCCTTATTTTTCGCTGTCAGGTCAGCAAGCCGTCAATATTTAACGGCAACAAATGGCTGAGTGACCAAAAGTTTACGCCCCGAAAACGTAAATGACCTTACTGGTCATTTTTTAAAATCGGTGACCAACTATGTACTAGGGGGAAATATAAGTGACTATTTCAGTAGTTAACTCATTTTTATATAGTGGGGTCAATAGTGTGGTACGAGATATGAAAGATTCTCATACGAGTACGATAAGTATTGTTGATCTCGTACCCCAATTAATTAAGTAGGGTCAAATTTAATATTTCTTATGAAAAATTCTATACTACCTCATTGAAAATTTCATACCCAATAAATCAACTAGAGTCAATTGCACCCCAAATTTATATCCTACATTCGCCCATGCACGAAGCTCGATTTGATTAAAAAATTTCAAATTTTAAGTTAATCGAAATTGAGTGGTTTGGTTTTTCAGAAGTATTTATTTATATTTTCTAAGTTTAATTTTACAACTTGACTTAACAAAATAAAAATTCTATAAACACTCCTTAAGTTCCTGCCAATTTTAAATATATATAAATCACTCACTCTTGATAAAAAAAATATAAATATAACTTAGATTAAATAATCTAAAATTATAAAAATATATATATATAATATTTTTTTTCAGAAATACGAATGTTGGTGCATTAAATAAATAAAGAAATTATTAAACTAATCATGCTGAAGTATTTTTTATTTTTTGTCTTATTTGTTTTAAAAGAATTTTCAATTGTATATGATATTAAATTTATTTGTTCTAACTTCGAATTTTTAGTCATATCATAGACGAAACTAAGGACATGCAAGGGCATCGAGCCCTAACAAATAAAATTTATTGTTTGGTCCTTTAAAATTGTCAAACTTTAAAATTAATACAAAAGTAAAATTGTATTTTGACCACACAGACATGTTTGCTTTATAATTTAATTCCTTTAAAATTTTAACAAAAATATTTTAATTTTATTTGGCCCTCGAGATAAATTTTATGGTTTCATCCCTAAATCATTGTTGACAATATTTTAACCGACAATTTTAATAAATTTATTTGATTTAAATTTCATTTCACTCAACTTGATAAAAAAAATTAAAATTAAATTGCGATGATAAAACATGACTTATTAACCAAAACTATTATTTATTTACATTTTTCTTTCTCTTTTTCTTTTCCTTTTTCCTTTTTTTCTTTTTAAAAACTTATTTGAAATTTTAGAGCCAAAATTTAATAGTCGGCCGAGTTTGATTGGGTGGGGATGGGTTTCACGAGCAACTCAGTTCATGTTTTAATGACATGGATGCAGTGGTTGGACTTACCAATGTAGCGTGACGTATTTGTTACTTTCCATTGCCGATCCCAAACTGAAAAAATAAAATTATTAGGGTTAAAAAAAAATTATGCATCGACCGGACAACTTTATTAATAAACAGATATAAAACAATAACGTAAGTTATTACAAGTTTTAAAATATTACAAAAATAACAAAAAGAAAATAATAAAATTAAAAAAATAAGCGTTGCACCGGTCAAATAAGACACTTCTTTTTTATACCAAAAAATATATGTGGTCTATTGTAGGAAGGGTTATCGAGAAATTGTCTAAACAAAAACTAGATGAAATCCTCAAAATCAACTACCACTTTTAACGCCCATTCTTAAAGGCAGACGATCCGCTATACAATTCTGATTATATCGGCCAACAACTCAAAAGAAGAACAAACTATCAAGATCATTAACAAATACGAATTAAAAAAAAAAATTGTAAAGGTTACTAAACGTCTACGAAAATAGTTATCAAACATGTCATTGCTCTAAAAGAGAGAGAGAAGGGAGAAAAAAAAACTTTGGAGTCGATTCAGAGTTTTTTTTTAAAGTTAAAGGTGATTATAAGTAGTATCTATTCTGAATAGACTCTCAGTCATTTGACAATGCATGCTCAATCACCCTGTTGTAGTTGTTGGTACTCGAACCCGTGACCTCTAAAAACAACAACCGTTACTTATTTTCCTTAACCACTGAGACAAAGTTAATTCGTGCAAATATCGTTTCCTCAATGGGTACCACAAGTGGTCCTAAATGAAAGAAACACTTGTACTCATCTCAATATTAAACCTTAGCCTTATACGATTTTTGGGTAACAATATTAATATCATTTTCGTACCACAATTTATATTTTTGTGCACGTTACAAATTGAGATCGGGATTTTAAAACGTCAAGACAAAGCTTTAATCATTCATTTCTCCAAAGTATTGACATCATATTTTACATTATATTAATGGTTTTTTTATTATATTTATACCACATTTATTTTATCTTTTGAAAATTATTATATGCTTATGAAATTAAATAATGATAAACTACATTTTAATTTCTCCTAAAATGATAAAGTTGTAATTTAATTCTTAATAATTATAAAATTAAAACTAATATAATAATAAAAGGGTAAACTACAATTGAGGTCACTCAATTATGGGTAATGTTACATTTGGGTCACCCAATTATTAAAAGCTATATTTGGGTCACTCAATTATGGGTAAGGTTACATTTGGGTCACCCAATTATTAAAAGCTATATTTGGGTCACTCAATTATGGGTAAGGTTACATTTGGGTCACCCAATTATTAAAGGTTACATTTGGGTCACCCAAATGTAATCTTACCCATAATTGAGTGACCTTCGTTGTAGTTTATCCATAATAAAATTATATTTATTATTTTAAACAATTTTAGAATTCAATTCGATCCTCAAGCTCCCTTTGATTTTAAAAAGAGTTTTAGATTTATTTATTTTTGTAATATACCGGTGTGATTATATGATAGTATTTGTTCATACAACGTACACACATTGCACACACACATATGTTTGAATCCGAGTCTCCTAAGATGATTATACCGTCATCTTATTTTTAAGGCTAAACTACAAAATAAGTGTCCAACATGTCTATTTTTTAATAGGTGCCTTAAGTATTTTTTTGGCTAAAATAGGTGCCTAAATTTTCATTTTTGGTTGAAATATGTGCCTAAAGCATTCTTTGGCTAAAATAGGTGTCAAAAGTTTCATTTTTTAACTTGTTTTAAAGTCAATTGAGACACCTACTTGGGCATCTATTTGAACAAAAAATAAAACGTTAAGCATTTATTTCAGCTAAAAAATACTTTAAGCTCCTATTTCAACAAAAAAAATGAAACTTTAAACACTTATTGTAAAAAAATTATATAATTTAAACACTTATTTTATAATTAAGGTAATTTTTAACTGAAACTACTCGTTAAATTCGAGTTTTACATTTGCTAAACTCACGAATTCTTTACATTCCTCATTAATATGGTTTTCAAAGGGACCGCTGTCGCCGTGCGTCACTATTGTAAACTTCCTAGGGTCTCTCTCGTTTGAAAAAAAAAAATCATACCGACAAAAAAGTGTCTTGTTTGTTGGTAAAATTACAATAAAGCCCTCCCTCCACCTTCTTCAATTTAATAACAACAATATTTAGATTAGATAAACTCATTAATTACCTACCGCTTATTACTTAATTATGGATTAATTAGTTGTCTTTTTCACAATCTTTAGCTGGACAGGAGTTACGATATGAAAATATATACCTTACTAGTCAAATAATGCAAAGCAAAATATTAATTATAGAATTTGTTACTTAAAGTGAGATCTACTGATTGGTCTAGTGGTTAAGAATATTCATATTCTCTTATCTTGTATTAGAGATGGGCACGAGTCGGGTCGGGTTTTTGGCCCACCCGACCTGAAAATACATATCATATATTCGCACCCGACCCGAACATAACCCTTAAAAAACCCGACCCGAAAATAAATACTCTATACCCGCACCCGACCTATAGAAAAAAATAATTTTAGGGACCTAATTGTAAAAAAAATAATTTTAAGGGACTTAATTGTAAAAAAACTATAAATTTAAGGACTCAATTGTAAATAAAATTTTAATTTTAAGGACCTAATTATAGAAAAATATATAAAGATGGACTATTATTATAAATATCCCTAAAAAAGGAAAAATTACACAATTAGTCTCAGGTCGGGTATGTTATTTTTCACCCTAAACTCGAACTCAACCTCAACCTTAATAAAAACCCGACCCGAACCCGGTTTTTTCATTAAAAAATCCTACCGGCCGAATCGGGTAAAATGTCCATCCCTATCTTGTATGGGTTCGGATCTCAATATAAGAATGTAATCTTTATTTGATAAAAAAAGAATTTATTATTTAAAGTTTTAAATTTTAAATTTTAGGAGTATGAAATTTATCGAATCTTTGATATACAATTTAATCTGATTTAACTTCGAATGTTATTAAGACTCATATAATAATCAAACATAAAAAGAAAAAATCTAAGATAATAATAATAATAATAATAATAATAATAATAATAATAATAATAATAATAATAATAATAATAATTAAAAATGTAACAAGACAAAATGGGTTAGGTAGGAAGTTTACATTAACATTCGACCTGGTGCAGTGTTTAACGACAAATGACAACCGGGTTGTTCAAATATCCATGGAATTCTGGTCTGTTTTTTAAAATTGTGATCTACGTAAGGGGCACATCGGTCATTGTACCTTAATTTGAAAACTTAACCTAATTTTAAAATCTTGATGTCTTGAGCCGCATGAATTTTTTTGAATGGTGAAAAGTGATTACAAAATAATATTTATTTATACGTATATTGAATCTTTTAATAAAATATACAAGCCAAAGACATGCAGAGTTACTCTTGGGCTATTCAGATATCTCAGTTTCAGTTTCATGACTGATTAATATGGATGTTTAGCAAATATACAAGCCAAAGACATGCAGAGATTATTATAGCATTATGGGCTATCTGGTTTGCAAGAAATAAACTAGTGAATGAAGGTATTACCCAGTCAGCTATCGAGGTTGTGAATTTCATCAAAGGCTATATCGTTGAGCTTCGAACGATTGCTACTGGGCTCACACACCCTAATGTCCGTAATAACATTCATTGGATACCTCCCCTGCATCACAAATGAAGGTTAATGTGGATGCATCTTTCTCATTGACAGAGACTAAATCTATAACAGGGATTGTAATACGGGACTTTGAAGGAAAAATACTTGGAGCAGCTTACCGTATCAATCTCAACGTTACAAATGCTTTCGACGCGGAAGCCCTCGCGGTGGTCCAAGGGTTGTGCTTCGCTGAGGAAATCGGATGATCAGAGGTAATACTGGAAGGGGATTCAAAATCAATTATTAAGAAGTTGAATGATGAAAATAATGACTTGTCATCGATTCGACTTCTAATCATCGCTGCAAAGAACATCTTCGGTAGGTTTAGAAGCTGTCGATTCACCTTCACCGGCCGCCAAGGAAACCAAGCAGCACATGTAATGGCTCAAGCAGGTCGGTCGGCCGTCGTAGATAGCTTCTGGATAGAAGAGGCACCTCCATCAGTCCAGACGGCGGTAGAAGAAGACCGCCGGTGGATAGATCCGCCATAGATTCAACATCTCTATTAGGGCTTTTGATTACAAGCCTTTGTTCTTCTCGATTCGGGCTTCAACAAGCAATCCATGCTGGTTAATCGAGGGAATCGGATCAACTGAGCAAGTGTTCGTAGGGATTTTTTTTCTTTTTGTGTTTTGGATTTTTTTAGACGTTTGATTTTCTTTTGGCTTTTTGTTTTGTGTGTTGTGGTTTGCCGTGTCGGTAGACCTTCATCCGACAAGGGTAATTAAGTCGTGAACACGTGTCTTCTTTTGTAGTTTTGTCTTGTTATCTTAATTAATAAAGCTCAGCTGGTACCTTATTCAAATATATATATATATATATATTATAAATAAAGTGATTTGAACTCGTATCTCTTAGAATGAGTATTATCTAGGTTTTTTTTTTTACTGGAACACTTGTTGGGTTCCTCCACATAATATTTTTTTAGGGAACCAATAAATCCATTTATATAAAATGGGCTTTTATATTCGATTGAATTTTAGTTTAATTGTTGTTGTTATTGTATTTTTTTTGACAAATTCTAAATCTAATCCTAATCCTACCTAGAGGAGAGGGAAATGAGACTCTAGGGGAAGGAATGAGAGTGCTCATAGTGGGTATCGAACCCATCGCCTACTAAAATATAGGGAACAAAGATAAGCAGTTTGACCAACCGGCTAAATATACTTGCTCTGTTGTTATTGTATCTTAAAGGCGCAAAAATTGAACATACTTAAGCACGTAATAAAATTATCTTAAAATTTTAAAGTTATTAATAATATAAATATTATATAAACATCAGTAAAAAAAAATTGCAAACAATATGTCCATAACTAAAAGGGTAACTATTCTATGCACAAACGCTTTTGTAAACTTTGTTTACACAAGTGTTTTAGTTTTAAGATTTAGGAACTTTTGTAAGATTTAAAGTTTAGAGGTTTAAGTGTAGTAGTTTTGAATTTAGGCGTTGTTGATAAAATTTTGGGTTTAGGGTTAAAATTTAGTGTTTATAGGTTAAAATCTAAACCTCTAACCATATTACCCTAAAAACATAAAACACTAACCCCTAAACCCTAAATTCTAACCCTATTACCCTAAACTCTAAAACCCTAAATCCATACACTAAAACACGTAAACTCTAAACCCTAAACTAAAACTCTAAACCCTAAAATAAGGCGTTTGTAGAAACAAAAAGTTTCCACCGCTTATGTATGAGGTAATAATCCTAACTAAAAATGTCGCATAAAGAGATATTCAACATTAAACGCTCATAAACACCAATTAATTGGACCATTCTAATCTTTGTCATAATTAAAACTAATAAATTTAGAGTCAAAGTTTTATAACAATAGACTAATTGCATTATTTACAATCATTATTTTTTCATAGAGATAATAATAGAATAATAAAATCATCATTTTAAGTTATTCCCTTATATAAATATATATATATATATATATATATATATATATATATATATATAAGTATACGAAGAAATAAAGGCCATAACTAAAAATATCTCATTTAATCAAAAAAAAATCTCAAAAAAAAGATAATTATTTAATCGAATGTCAGGGTCACACGAATTAAAAATAGGACGAAGATATAATCGTTGAAGGGACCATCATACTTATTTTTATATAATCACAAATATTCAATCTATTAACGAACTTATTTAAATTAATACTGTAAAAACGAAAGTACTATCTTCAAAATTGATTGCCCGTATAAATGATTTATGCAGTCTATAGATCTTAAATACTATAAACGGAAATGTTTATTACTTTCAATGGTATTGATAAAAGATGGTATTTAAGAAAAATGGATTAAATGAATCAACGAGGTTGGTTAAACAGCTTGGTATTGCTTAAACAGGTCTTAAATTTGAGTCCTTGTATATGCAGAAAATGACCACCGTAAGACTCACCTACCACAATAAGGTATACGATATGAGTCGATTTAGAATAATCCGGGTAAAATCCTGAGAAACCAGGAGAGTAACCAAAAAAATTATTTATAATCTAGTAAAATAAATAATCAATAATGAATGCTTATAAACACCGATTAATTGGACCATTCTTTTTTTTTTTTACAAATTCTGATCTTAATTTTATCTAGAGGGGAGGGAAAATGGACTCTAAGGGAAGGAATGAGTGTTGCTAATAAGTCTAGAACCCAAGACCTAAAGGAACATGAGAGAACAAAGAGGACCAACTTGATCAACCGACCAAATATACTTGCTCAATTAATTTAACCATTCTAATCTTTATCATATTTTTTTTGAATAAAATCTTTATCATACTTAAAACTAATACAT
Source organism: Hibiscus trionum (assembly GCA_030270665.1). Taxonomy (NCBI): domain Eukaryota; kingdom Viridiplantae; phylum Streptophyta; class Magnoliopsida; order Malvales; family Malvaceae; genus Hibiscus; species Hibiscus trionum. Next base: position 1,495,159 of record BSYR01000011.1, on the reverse strand, counting down.
TTAGAGTTAACGTTTCATAACAATAGCCTAACTACATTATTATAATCATCATTTTTCATAGAGATTACAAACGGATTATATTGAATAGAGTTTTTTAAGAACATTTTTTAATATATTTTAAAATTTCATGAGTATTTTTTCCCCGGCTATTCACAGAAACGAGTCTAATGATTCTGCATTATGTTGGTCCATATAAAGGGTAAACCGTGAACGTTATCCACAAGTTTTAAAACTACTCTATGTACAAGTTTTACAACACATTTGACGGTTGACCAAACTGCTCATATGTATTCTCTCATTTCCCTTAGGTCACGAGTTATAGACCCACTATGATCACCTCTTCCTTCCCCTATAGTCTCCCTCCTCTCCATGAATGATTAGAATTAAATAAGATTTGTCAAAAGAAGAAAAAGAAGAAGCTACTCCATGTATAATATGATAACTAAAGCCTTGACCACTGGTTAAGGTAGGAGAAACCCTTACCATATCACCTAAATCTCGTGGTTAGTATATTTTTAATAACTTCTATTTGGATTTTTTTAAAATTTTTATTACAAATGGTAAGTTTTGATTGGGTCACATGACTTTTTTTCAACATAAGTGATAGAAAGGGAAAAATATTTGACAAAATCATAATACAAGGACAAAATCGAGAAGAAGAAAAAACAATGCATGGACCAAATTTAAAATTAGGGTAAAGTAGAGAAGAAAAAATGATAATAAACCTTAGGGTAAACTACTGCGGTGGTCACTTATGTTTTTCCCCAGTACAGAGTTAGTCACCGATTTTGAAAAACGACCAGTAAGGTCACTTACGTTTTCGAGACGTAAACTTTTGGTCACCCAACCATTTGATGCCGTTAAATTTTGACTAATTTCTGATCTATCAGTTAAAAAAATCTCTAAATTTTCAAAATTCACAAAATAACTCCATATTCGAAATCCCCAACTCACCAAAACTTAAATCGCAATTTAAGTCGATTCCGTCGCTGATTGTAACGCCGCCGCCCACCACATCCGTCGTCGGACCACCATGATCGTTTACCCTACCACGCCGCTGCCAAAAATTGATCGGAGTCGTGCAAAATGTCGGATGATGGTTAAAATATTTGAAAAATTCATTCGATCGATTTGCAACAAGCGACGATTGAACGACGACGATTGGTGCATGGGTGTTTGAGAGAAGGGAGGACGCTTCATTCCGTCACTGGAATCGTGGCCAACGACGACAAGAGTGACCAGATTAAGGGATTTAGGTATTTAAGAATTTATGAATTTATGAATTTGGGGTTTTTTTGAAATTTCGGGAATTTTGGGGCCATTGCAGTAGCTTACCCTTATTTTTTCAATTGCCATATCAAAAAATCGTTAAAGTTTAACGTCATTAAACGGTTGGTGACCAAAAGTTTACGTCCCGAAAACGTAAGTGACCTTATTGGTCATTTTTCAAAATCGGTGACCAACTCTGTACTAAAGGGAAACATAAGTGACCACCGCACTAGTTTACCCTAAACCTTATTATTAAGATATCAAAATTAAGGACATTTTAGTTATTTGAAGCAAAAGAATTAGTAAGTGGCATTCTCGTAATAAAAACGCATAATCAGGCCCGAAATTATACAACTCATCCTCTTCTGTCTTCTTCACGCTCTTCCTTTGTATACCCGTTTGAAAGTTGAAGCTTCACTTTTCTTCTTTCTCTTTAAAGCACCCAAACCCCTCCGCCCCTTTAACTCTTTTCCCTTCTCGATTATCATTTTCCTTCACTTTCCCGAGAAAAAAAATCCCATATCTCGCCGGATCCAATGCCGGTCACCGGCAAAACCAACACCACCACCGACACCGACACCTCCGAAACCAGCTCAATAACCCACATTCTCTCCTCCAAAACACCGCTGTTCAATCTTAAACTCTACGCAGTAATCTCCATCCTCGTCGTTTTGTTGCTTCTTTTCTCTTTTATGATCTTCCTATGTTTCCGTTTAAACAGAAACGCGCGCAAGCGCAAAGTGAAGCACAGCTCGGGTCTAATCCCGTTGGTATCTAAAGAGATCTTGGAGATCAAGGCGTTGAATCAGAACGTCGATTGCTTTGCCGAGGAGGGCAAGATCGGGAATTCGGTTCCGAGTAAGAGTAGCGAGGGAGTTAGCGTTAGCGACGATGTATCGGGAGCCAGTGACGTGTCGTCGGCGGATGCTCAGAATATCGGCTGGGGTCGGTGGTACAGCATGAAGGAGCTGGAGATGGCGACGCGTGGATTCGCCGAGGAGAATGTGATCGGTGAAGGCGGATACGGCATCGTTTTCCGTGGCGTTTTGCAAGACGGTTCCGTCGTCGCTGTAAAAAGTTTGCTTAATAACAAGTACGTAAACAGTAACTTATACTCCTCTTATGAATTATGATCGTTTCGAGATTTTGTGCTTTTGCTCTGTTTGTTTGCCGGGAAAAGACAAAAACACTTTCTGGGAAAATATTGCTATTCGATTATTCTATTCATGCATGCTAGATCCAAGACTGAGCGTTGAAGATTATGTGTTTTTTTTGTTCATTACTTCTTTTAAGTTTTAATTGCTGGTTTGACTTTTTACACATTGAATGGCGTCCCTTTATTTTAAAATATTAACAAAACAGTACTTTTTTTCTGGTTTAATTATGTTACCAATCCCTTAATCTTTGCACATTTGAAATTTAATCTCTTTTGATTATATATGCTTTTTTAAAGAGTAATTTTTCTCACATGACCAATATTATGTGTGAAAGACTGAATAAGCAAATAAAAATGTTAAATATGGGGATGGGATTGTAAGGTTTCTGATTCTAAATCTTTGGTTGTAAGATTCCACAGCATTGTTTTCGATAAGCAAAGTTTTTTACTTTCTACTTAGAATTAAAACTAGAGGGACTAAATTGCAAATGTGTGAAAAAGTACAAGGACTAGAAACATAATTAGACCACATTGTTTGCTTTTATTTATTCATGTAACATTGTTCACAGGGGCCAAGCAGAGAAGGTTTCTGATTCTAAATGTTTGGTTGTAAGATTCCACGGCATTGTTTTCGATAAGCAAAGTTTTTTACTTTCTACTTATAATTAAAACTAGAGGGACTAAATTGCAAATTTGTGAAAAAGTACAAGGACTAGAAACATAATTAGACCACACTGTTTGCTTTTATTTATTCATGTAACATTGTTCACAGGGGCCAAGCAGAGAAGGAGTTCAACGTGGAAGTTGAAGCCATTGGCAAAGTGAGGCATAAAAACTTGGTGGGTCTAGTTGGCTACTGCACGGAAGGTGCTCAAAGGATTCTTGTGTATGAATACGTCGACAATGGGAACTTGGAACAATGGTTGCACGGCGATGTCGGACCTGTTAGTCCTCTTACGTGGGATGTACGGTTGAAGATCGCGATAGGAACGGCAAAAGGGTGCGGTGTTTTGCCTCTACAATTGTTCATCATGTTCATCATGTTCATTTAGCTTTTGTCATACTCTGGGATCCGTTTTGCCTCTACAATTGTTGTTTTCTTGTTGATTTTGCAGATTAGCCTATTTGCATGAAGGGCTAGAACCTAAAGTTGTGCATCGCGATGTCAAATCGAGTAATATCCTTCTGGACAAAAAGTGGAATCCTAAAGTATCAGATTTCGGATTAGCCAAGCTCTTAGGATCCGAAGCAAGCTACGTGACGACACGTGTAATGGGGACATTCGGGTTTGTTTTCGTTCACAATCCCATGTGACCGTGTCTATATGTATATACTCTACATTATTGATTCTTATTTTGGTAGTATTTGTTGTTCTCTGCAGTTATGTTTCACCAGAATATGCAAGCACAGGCATGCTGAATGAGGGAAGTGATGTCTATAGTTTCGGAGTTCTACTGATGGAGATGATTACAGGAAGAAGCCCGATCGATTATTCTAGGGCACCTGGAGAAGTAAAAACAGTGTTTCTCTTGCAATAACCTTAATTGGATGCCGGATCACCATAAATAATGTCTTTTTTATTTGCTGTTGGTTTCAGATGAACTTAGTTGATTGGTTTAAAGGTATGGTAGCAAGTCGTCGTGGAGAAGAACTTGTGGACCCTTTGATTGAAGTTCAACCCTCGCCTCGAGCTCTGAAACGAGCTTTGCTAGTTTGTCTCCGATGCATTGATTTGGATGCCAATAAGAGACCGAAAATGGGGCAGATTGTTCACATGCTTGAAGCAGATGATTTTCCTTTCCGCTCCGTAAGATAATTTTAGTTTATAGTCTGTTTTATTTATTTGCTAGTTTTGTTGTTGGTCTGGTTGGTCAAGAAAATCATTGTAGTTTCAAGTTCATGTTCCATGAATGAAAGTTCCGTTTCGTGAATGTCGGTGACCAATGTTTCAGATGTCGGAACTCGGAACACTTCCATTACACTGATAACACATACTGAGCACTTAGCAGTTAGCACATCAGGTGTGCCATAGGGCAACAATTGGTGATACCATGTCTATGGAATCCCTTAAAATGCCTTTTTCTTGCAGGAGCACCGCCCGGCACGGGAGGGGTACTCCGTCCCGTCCCCTGTGCCGATATCTGCAAGAGTTCCACATCCGAAGAAGCACACCGAGAAGGTTGATGCCGCGAAATCGAGACGGAAATGATTGCTTCCTACTCAAGGCATTATGGTTACCAAGGTCAGATTATGTTGTAGAATAAGCTTTCCATTTACTCCAAAATGAAGAATGATTAAAACACCTTGGATGTGCATATATATTTCCTTACTCGGATACTTTATATTGCCATTTTTGATTTCACCGAGCCTTGTATATATGTACTTGCTTCGATATTGATATAATACTTAATACCAGTCTGTTTAAGTCTGCAATATCGAAATTTACGAGGGATCAAATCGTTCAGCAACCGGTAACTCTCGAGTTAACAGAAGAGGAAATGCTTGAATATTCAGTTTTAACCTAACCTGGTACCCTGTTGGTTTCACCAACATGACAAGGCACAGACAGCAACCTTTTTCATTGCTTGTGAACGATGATGTCGTGTTGAAGTTGTTGAAATAGGCCCATCTCTCTGTTTTGTTTTCAGCTTGAAAATGGCTGATTCCCAAAGGAAACTTCACTTATATAGAAATGGATTGTATGTTTTTTCTATTCTAAATCTAGGGTTGTTAGGCTATTCAACATTATTTCAAAATGGCAATGTGAAATGTAGGGTCTAAGTAAATTCGACTTGTTTTGAATAGTAATTTTATAAATTTGTCTCAGCTAAAAAAAATAAAGTTTGGGTTATAAAAAGAGACTCGAATAACTTAAAATTTTTAGTACTCTATTAGTGGATTGATATTCAAGTTCGAATCGAGCTCCTTAGTTATAGAAAGATGTTTAAATTGTAACCAATTAGTGTCATAACATTATAGATATGGCAAAATGACAAAAGATGCCCCCAACGTTTGTATGTTTTGTCATTTGGCCCCATATTCGTTTTTTCGTCCAAATATGCCCCCAACGTTTGCTTGTTTTGTCATTTAGCCCCATATTCTTTCTTTTGGTCCAAATATGCCTCCAACGTTTCTTTCGTAGTCCAAATATGCCCCCAATGTTTCAATTTGGTCCAAATATGCCCCCGTTAGATGGAAACTGTCAGTCAACTGACGTTCAACAGCTAATGCTAATTGGACTTGCCATGTATTAAGATATGCTGATGCCACATCAAAATTTTTTTATAAGCCGTTGACCGTCAATTGATTGACAATTTACATCCAATATGGGCATATTTGGACTATGAATGAAACGTTGGGGGGCATATTTGGACCAAAAGAAAGAAAAGATGGCCAAATGACAAAACAAGCAAACATTGAAGGCATATTTGGACAAAAAAAAGAATAGGGGCCCAAATGACAAAACATGCAAACATTGGGGGCATCTTTTGTTATTTTGCCTATAGATATTTACTAAATTTGAACAGAAACTCAAACAACTCGACTTGAAAAAATTTTAAATAAACTGGTCAACTCAACTAACTTAAAACTTTTTTGACTCGACTCAATCTAATACTCGCCCGAAGTATATATTATTATTTTTTTAAAAAAGTCAACAATGCTATCAATTACACTTCAATTATTAACTCAAAAAGGGTAAAGGACTAAATTCTTGGAATTTAAAGTTAATAGACTAAATTTCAAAAGTACAAAAAGCATAGGGACTTGGAGAATGATTAGATCTTATATTATTTTATAGTGTTTTAATTTAATTTAATTTAATCCACTTGACTGTTGTCAGTTTCACAACGCATGAACAGGCGTTAATCGAGCTTCATATGACACGTGTCATCTCCACATTGAATCTTAAAACAAATGATACGACACGTCAATACAGTCCACGTGTACAAAAAAATCAAGCCCCCCTAAAAAATTCCGAAAGAAATTAAAAAGTAGTTATTACGACGATCCCTCTAACGCCCCCTCATTTGCTGCAAACACAAAATTAAGAAGAAAAATCAATCTTGGAGAAAATTTGAAATACATTTCCAGCATTCCGTAGAGAAGAGTGTGTTGAAGTTTATTTTGGCATGGAAACGAAGCTGGTAGAGAGGTTAGAGGCCGCGGTGGCGCGGCTGGAGGCTCTAGCCGCGGGTGGCGGAATCTCCTCCAGGGAATTGCCGGATTTCGGTGCCGATATGTCTTCAGATCCGTCTATTATTGCGTTTGACGATCTGATGGATCAATATGCGGCTAAGGTTTCCGGTGCTGCGGAGAAGATTGGAGGTCAAGTGCTGGATGTAACTAAGTTGCTTCTCGAGGCTTTTTCTGTGGAAAAGCAGCTTCTTAAGGAGATCAAGCAAACTCAGGTTACTGTTTTTCCTTTCGTTTTCTTTTTATTCGATTATAAATTTCTGTTCATATTGTATTTGTTTGAGCTTTTTATTAGATTTTTTTGGATGAATTATGTGAAATCCAGTGAACTAGATTCAAGTGCAATGTATCTATAACTTAGTGTGGATGTTGCGATGATTTGTACAAAAGAGGTTTTGCTTTTTTGTGCAGTGCGGAAAGATATCTTATTCATTAGATAGCTTTCTTTCGAATCTGAGAGTGTCTGTTTTGTTTATGAAATTTGACTGTGATTGTTTCACGACCTTAAGAAACACTAGAATTATTGAGTACTTACAATATTATTTAGCCATTCTTTTAACCAATAAAATTATAAATGAATCATTTCAGAGATAGTGTGTCTAAATCGTTGTAAATATTAATGAGATGCTTGAAGGCATTCTGCTATGTTTTTGCAGAAACCTGATATGGCAGGGTTTACTGAATTTCTCAAACCATTGAATCAAGTGATCATGAAAGTTACTGCTATGGCAGAACAGAGGGGTTCTGAGTTTTTCAACCACTTTAAGGGTGCTGGGGAGAGTCTTTCAGCTTTAGCTTGGATTGCTTACACTGGCAAAGATTGTGGTATGTGAATGTATGTTGTGGCCTATTTGCTCATACTATTTCTGCTTGAATTGTTCACTTTTCTCAGTTATATGACTGGCTTGTAGGGTGTAGTGTAGCATAAATCGTGTGTTTGGTTTTGCGGTGGTAGAATTGATTTTGGATCATTGTGATTTTATAGAATTGATTTTGTGTATAATTGATTTTAAAGTAACATGATTTATGTTTGGGAGTTTTTTTTCTTAAAAATCACGATTGTGTAAAAATATAGTGTAAAAATCACGACGAAACGCAAAAGCTACTTCTACCTTGCTTTTCCCAAAATCACGTTTGGAATTTTAGATCCAAACATGTTGGTACGATGACTGAGGCATGTTTTCCCGTTCAATCGGGATTTTTGGACCCCAAACGCAAAACCAAACATGCTGGACTCTGTTTCACACATCTGTTTGAAGTGTGAATTTATATATTCCTGCCTTTGTTCAATGCTAGAATTAGGCTCACGTTTTCAACTAATCACACCTCAGGAAAAGTGTGACCTTCATTCGTGCATTTCATGCTTAGGCCTTTTGTAGAAGAATTTAAGAGGTGCTGCTGCTTCTATATATGTCACCATATCCAGTGAAGTTGTTGTCACGTGAAAATAGCCTTTTTACAATTTTACATGACAGTAGCATATGATCTCATTCTACTGCTTCTTGTTGTTTGATTCTTGGTATTGCTTTCCGTATTCAAGGTATGAGCATGCCTATTGCACATGTGGAAGAAAGTTGGCAAGCGGCTGAATTTTACACCAACAAGGTACTTCCTTTTACTTCTAGGAAGCCAGCAACTCAAGATGGAGTGGAAACTGTGATCCACTATGCATGTTATCTATTATTTTGAAGCCAAGGATGAAAATCAGGAACATCATTGGATGCATAACAGGGTGTTAAAATCTTCTTATACTTATTTTAATGTTTCCTTTTCTCTTAAAAGAACTGATCAATTATGTTATTTTTGTTAGTCAGATTAACATCTCTTTTTGATGCAATTGATCTTTTTTCTGCAAAAATATGAAATAGGTATACACACGTTTATCAGTGAGAAACTCTAATCTGTTTAAATTAGTAGGAAGTTGTGATTAACACATTATGTTTCATGTAATGGTGTGAATTGAATTGGTATATAGATTTGAGCAAAATGTCTAGTTGGTCGGTATTGAAATATGTATTGTAAATTTCAGGTTCTCGTGGAGTACAAAATCAAAGATCCAAACCATGTTGAGTGGGCCAGAGCATTGAAGGAGCTGTATTTACCAGGTCTGAGAGATTATGTCAAAAGTCATTATCCTCTTGGACCGGTATGGAATGCCTCTGGTAAGAGGGCATTTGCTGCTCCATCGAAAGCTCCTCCACCAAGTGCCCCCGCAGCTCCTTGTCCTCCACCTGCTTCTCTTTTCAGCTCAGAATCGTCTAAACCTTCTTCATCACAACCAAAACAAGGGTTGTCAGCTGTTTTCCAAGAAATAAATTCCGGGAATGTCACTTCTGGTTAACCTCTTACCCCTCTCTCTTCTGCTTTCTTGACTAATTTTCACGTCAAAGTTGAGCAACTCTAATCTGATTCACTTCATGTGTAGGCCTGAAGAAGGTTACTGATGATATGAAGTCGAAGAATCGCACTGATAGATCAGGGGTTGTTAGCACCACTGAAAAGAAACCACGTTCCATCCCAGCTACTACTGCCCCAAAAGTAGTACCACCGAAATTCGAGCTGCAAATGGGTCGTAAGTAAGTCGGCATATTTTCCGTGTTAACTTTCGTTTGGGTGGCTGATAGTAGTATTTGATTTATTTAGTGTCTATTACTTGTAATATTGGTAGGTGGGCTGTAGAGAATCAAATTGGAGTCAAGAACTTAGTTATTGAAGATTGTGATGCCAAACAGTCCGTGTATGTTTTCGGATGCAAGGATTCCGTTTTGCAGATTCAGGGTAAACTTATTATATCCATGGACGTTTATTCATTTTTTTTGACAATGCAGTGTACTTTCTTTACATGTATGGTTGTTTGCTTTAGCTCGGTGATTTTTTTATGCAGGGAAAGTTAACAACATAACACTTGACAAATGCACTAAGATGGCAGTGTTATTTAAGGTTTGTAGGGAAAGACCAACATTTTACATGTATATATCTTTTTTGAAGCATAATTTGTACTCATTATGCCTTTTACTACAAACAGGATGTTGTGGCTGCTTTTGAGATAGTAAATTGCAATGGCGTTGAGGCACAATGTCAGGTATATTCTTCATCCTTCTGATATAAACACCTTAAAAGCAAATGCTGGTCGTGTTATCGTGTTCGATAAATTAGCATATTACCGTGCCTTTGTTCCGTGCTCTTTGATCGATACTTGTGGCTGTTCTAGGGTTTTGCTCCAACAATTTCAGTGGACAACACATCTCAGGCTCAGTTGTACTTGAGCAAAGATTCTTTAGAAGCATCTATAACAACAGCCAAGTCAATTGACATCAATGTATTAGTACCTGGTGCTGACTCTAATTCTGACTGGGTAAGTTTTCGAGTTTTTCGAATGCATAGCTTCTCCTCCCTCGTCTTTCGAATGCATTTGTTTTTTCTACCATGGACGGATGGCTTACCGTGTTTTCTGTCGTAGACGGAGCATCCTTTGCCGCAACAGTACATCCATGTATATAAGAATGGCCAGTTTGAAACTAGTCCAGTCTCGCACTCAGGAGCTTAAAGTGAGCCTCACTTCAATCCAAACTTTTTACTTAAATCCTTTTTTCTCGGATCAAATTTATGACACATATCAATCGGTCATCATCCGGTTTTATTCCTTCAGTTTTACTCAAAACAGTTTGAATCTCTTCAACGAGGAGTTTTCTGCAACTATTTATATATTATGTTGTAATTGGAACTTCAATTTTGCTATGCTCTTTTTTTTTCAACTATTCTTAGATTTAAAAGTTTATCTCTTCAATTCTTCTTAGATTTAAGTTGCTTTTTTATTTAGTTGGATGTCCTGGAAAGAAGTTGTGATACAAACTGGAAAGTGTGAAATGAACGGTGGCTTAATATCAAAATAAGTGTTCAAATTATTCGGGTGTTTTTTAGGTGTCTAAACTTTTTTTTGCTCTTTTTAGATGCCCAAACTATTATTTTTTGATCAAAATAGGTGTCTCAGTTAACCTTAAAATGGGTGAAAAACGATAGTTTGGGTACTTAAAAGGGCAAAAAAAAAATAATTTATGCACCTAAAAGAAAAAACTGGATAATTTAAACACTTATTTTGATATTAAGCCAACGAACGACTTATGTTACTCGTTATTGAGTCTAGGGGTGTTTAAAAAAATCCGATCCGATTATTCGTTGATCCGATCCGTTTTTTATTTCTCGGATAATTCGGATCGGATATCCGAAAATTTCGGATCGGATAGGATAGTGGTTTTACATTCGGATCGGATATTCGATTATTCAATTTTTTTTAGGTATAAATCTTGTTATATTCGATATTTTTACTTGTTATATATGAAAATTTGAAATTTCCATGGATACAAATATTGTTATATTCAATAATTTATTGATTTTTATATTCGAAAACCTAAATTTTTCATGGATAGAACCATTAAATTAAAAAAAATAATCAAATAAATTCATAAATTTCAGATTTTTGGATATCCGAGTATTCGATCTGAAAATTTGGATATCCGAATTTTCGAATCGGATACGAATCGCTATTTAGGTGATCTGAATTTTCGGATCGAATCTGATCCGATATTCGAAAATGAACACCCCTAATTGAGTCCATGTCCATGTAAAGAGAAAGAGTAAATCAATACTTATGGGACATGTGAATTTTGACAACTAACATTTGGTTCATGCAATTCTAATCTAAACGTAATATAATTTGATTTAATTATAAAACGATTAATAATCAAATTCATTCGATTTAAATTTAAGTATACCTTAATTCAAAAATAATTTGAATTTAAAGTTTGAAATTTATTCAAATTTGTAATGATAATGATTTAAACTCAAAATATCAAAATTTAAAAGTGATTTAAATCGAAAAATTGTTTATTTATAAATTTTAAAATTTTAAATTGACCCTATATAAACTTATCTAATGTGCACGCTTGGTTAATCAAATTCACCTTCTTTTTCACCCATTGATAGGGTGAATGAGAATAATGGTTGGTGGGCCTGTCCGCACATGTGCTTCCTCCAAATAAGCATGACGCGTCTAGTTTTCTGATTTTGTTGGTTTTTGATTATTTTTTTTATAATATTGGTATTTTAATTTTCAAATAATTAGGGAATGTTATTATTCTTTTATGTATTGGTGTGATTATAAAGTAATATCTGTTTAAGTTTTTATTCTTTTAATAAGCACACACACCGTAGATACGTGGTGCTCGAATTCGGGTCACTTGGATAAAATACATCATCCTCTACCACTGGGACCACTCCACGAGTTCATTAAGGAATGTTATTATTATGTTTCGAAAAATATTTTTTAAGTAATATCTAATTATATTGATGTATGATATAAATTTGGTAAATAAATTGAAATTTAAACTCGAATATGACATGAAAAATAGTTAAAACATGAATAGGTGAATAAAATAATATTTATAAATGATACATTGATAGAATATAAATTCTATGTACCGTCAGAGAATTAAATGACGACATATCATAATAAGATTTTTTCGAACGGTTAGTTTTATTGAATAAAAAAATATCTTAAAACTACCAGAAGAGTCTATAGTAATAGACTAATGAGATTCTAAAACTATCATACAAACTAGTCACTTAAAAATAAATTAAGACCAAACACATAAAGAGTTAAAAATTCAACAAACGATATGTACAAACAAATACCATTATCGACGATGAACGATAAACACCATCAACACAAACATAAAATATACATATAATAATAATAATAATCCGTTGACAAATTGACATAACCACAATTCAATCACGTCTTATCTTCAGCATTGCGAACGTACTCAATTCAAATTTTATAATCTCACATTGTAGTCCCTACCAAATGTACTAGATGCTATTGCTATGTACATCATTCAATGGGTGGAAAACTGGTGAAGATGCAAAGGACAAATTGGTCCCACTTTCCCAGCATGAGGTAGGTGAAATGTTAAATTCTCCCACTCAGACAAGAAACTCACATTGCCTTTTCTCATCCACTTTTCCACAAACCTTTTTAACCTCTTCATTATCTACATGTAGGTACCATTCCAAAAGGACCAAAACCCACTTTCCTTCACATTTCCTACTAGAGATGGGCACCGGTCGGGTCGGGTTTTTGGCCCACTCGAACCCGACCCGATCTTATACTTGAAAAAGCTCGATTCGACCTGAAAATTATATATTCAATCCCGACCCGACCCGAGCTATTAAAAAAATAATAAATTTTAGGGACTTAATTGTAAACAAAATTAAATTTTAGGGACCTAATTGTAAAAAAAGTAATTTTAATAACCTCATTGTAAAAAAATATATAAAGAGTGAGCATTATTGTGAATATTCCTAAAAAATTTAAGAGAAAATTACACTATTAGTCCCGGATCGGGTCGGACTTTTTCCACAATAAACTCGACCCGACCCGAATTTTCTATGAAAAAATCCGACCCGATCAAGCTGAGTTAGGCCGACCCTAAAATAATTTAAGGGAAAATTACACTTATCTTATTTTCCATTGCAAAAAGGTTTTGCAATATTGCATCATTACTCAAGATTTACATTGAGATTGTTGTTGTTAATTATCACGATTTGAGTCTCGTATTCGATAGCTACTTAAGTTCCGATTATATATATAATGAAAAATTATTCAATATACGACTATATAAGTTTTTTTGTTTTAAAAATTATCAAATTTGTTTGAAAGTTATGACTTAAAGGTTTAGTACGTATAGTTTAAACTTTATAAATTATTGTTAAAATTTAGTGTTCAGAGTTATATATTTAAATTTAAATTTTTAAAGAATAAATAATATACAAACTTCAAAATTAAAGACAAAACTCTCCTAGCACGATGGAATTCAAATTAAACACTTAATTTATCAAATACAATAATATGTCACATTTAACATGTGGGTGAAAGTACAAATTTTATGTTAAAATATAGATTTTTTTTAAATCTATTCACCTAATAAACTATAAACGATGATAGAGTATTTGTACAATTTACTACTAATTATATATTTAATCCTTAATTTGGTACTCAATAACGATTATCCATTACTTCAGATTCGAGATTATATAAATTTGTCGAAATTTTATATAAAATGTATATAATAGGATAAAAAAATTTTTGCCCCTTTTCGATGCCCCTAAAAAATGCTACAAAATTAAATTTTAAACCTTAACCCTAAATTCTAAATCATAAACCTTATACCCTAAATTACATAAACCCTAGCATAGAACCATAAACTCTAAACCTAATTTTGAGCGTGGGGCATAAGTAGGGGCACCGAAAAGGAGCAGAGAATTTTCATTTTCATCATGGATAAAAATCTTCTGCCCCTTTTCGGTGCCCATACTTATGCATCATCACTAAAAAATACTATAAAATTAAATTTCAAGCCCTACCCCTAAATTTTAAATCCTAAACCCTATACCCTATACCCTAAATAAAAGAAGACCATTCTATATTTTCTAACTATTTTATATATTTTTATTTTTTAAAATTGAATTAATGTATTTTTTAACCCTTCAGTCTCCCCAGACTTTGTTCTTACTAATTCGAATCACCCATATCGCACACCTAATTTTGATGTGTTAGTTTCCCAGCAATGATATCCCGGGCATCAAACTTACGACCTGTTTAAACAATATCAAATTATTTATCACTTAGGCTAATCTCTTTTATAATTGAATTAATATTAGATTAACTTGTAAATCATCTAATCATATTACTAATAAAATTTTGGCCTTATTTAAGTTCACCCATTTCAAGTTTAAAAACACACAGCTTAAGAAACAAGCAATACCCCATACTCTCTCTCTCTATTTCCTCCTCTTTAATGGCTGCTTTCTTCTTCTTCCTCCTCCTCTGCATTCATTTCTCAAGTAAGTTCTCTACTCCCAAAACGACACCGTTTCCCCTTTCTCTTTACCAAGAAAATGAAAACTCTAAGCCAAAAGGGAAAAAAAAAGCAAACAGCATCACTATCAGTTACTTCACTCTCAATTCCATTTAACAACGTTTTTTTGTTTTTGTAAATAGGCGCTGAGCCGTTTATTGGAGTGAACTACGGCCAAGTAGCAGACAACTTACCGCCGCCGTCAGCCACCGCGAAGCTTCTACAGTCCACGTCGATAGAGAAAGTCAGGCTGTACGGTGCAGATCCGGCGATCATCAAGGCTTTAGCTAACACCGGAATCGGAATCGTTGTCGGAGCTGCGAATGGAGATATTCCAGCTCTGGCCTCCGATCCCAACTCAGCTGCTCAGTGGATTAACTCGAACGTTTTGCCTTTTTACCCGGCTAGCAACATCATTCTCATCACTGTTGGCAACGAGGTCAGTTTCCAGAAATTACTTTTCAATTTCCATTTCAAATTAGAATTCGGTTCAATCTTTTTTATAAACCAGAATCGGTTCGAACCGTTTTTACCAGGTTTTGACTACGAATGACCCGAACTTGGTAAACCAACTGCTGCCGGCAATGCAAAATATGCAGAACGCCGTTAACGGGGCGAAACTCGGTGGAAAGATCAAGGTCTCAACGGTTCACTCAATGGCGGTGTTGGGCCAATCCGACCCGCCATCTTCCGGGTCGTTTGTCCCGAGCTATCAACCGGCATTGAAAGGCCTGCTTCAGTTCCACAATGACAACGGATCCCCTTTTGCTATTAATCCGTACCCGTTTTTTGCTTACGAAAGTGACTCGAGACCCGAAACGCTTGCCTTCTGCCTGTTCCAACCCAACGCGGGACGAGTTGACTCGGGGAACGGCATTAAGTACATGAACATGTTTGATGCTCAGGTTAGTTAAAACACCTTTAATTGGTTACTTAATTAATCCCCGATTTAATCTTCCAACTATATTAATTAAATATTTTAAATTTGATAATATTAATTAATTGATTATACGAATAAAATAGATATATTAATTAATCACTGTAATTTTTTTTCTTCTATTTTCAAGGAACGTTTCAAAAGATTATAAATATATTTTTATGTAAATATTTAATTGTCGGTGGAATATTGTCTTTCTCATTCACGTGTGAACTAATTATTTACCCGTAGAATACTCCCGTCATTGTTTTTCTTTCTTGGTTAATTTTTTTATTAGTCCTCATGCTATGTCAAAATTGTAGATTCAACACTTGTATTCTAATTCATTCATTTTTAGTCTTTATATTTTTTAAATTTTAGAATTTTGACGTGACTCGAAATAACTATAAGTCTATATATTATACATATGTTGTAGATTTAATTTTTGTGGTTCAGTTTAATCATTTTAATTCCTTAAAGTATCATTCTATTATTCAAGTCATAGCTTTCAATTAATTAAATTAAAATAAAATAAAAACTAAATTTACACCTCATATATAGTACATGAACTAATGACAAAACATCGAGGGCTGAGCTGTGTTTGGTTTTTGGACCGAACCCAGTTTAAAGTGGGATCTGAGTCAACAAACAACAGTGACAGTGTGGAATAAACGTAGGAAATACGTTAATTTTAGTCACTGGCTATGATATTAGATGATTAATGACTTAAAACTAGGGATGGTAAAAAAACCCGAATCCTGCAATAACCCGGTTTGGTAGGATCGGTTTTTTTTTTTAATTTTTGATTTTCGAGTTAGATCGGGTTTTTAAGAAGTTTGGGTCGGGTCGGGGTCGGGTTTAGGATGGAAATTCTCCGACCCGGTTTATTTATAAATATATATTTATTATATTTACTATTTTTATTAATTTTTTTCAGGTCAGGTTTAACTAAGTTTTTTATTAAAATTCTGGGATCGGGTCAGAGTCGGATTATACTATTATTATATCGGGTCGGGATAAAAATATATTAAACGCAGGTCGGGTTGAAGCTTTAAATTTTCAGGTTGGGTTCGGGCCGACCAAAATTTCGTCCCGTCCCGTCCCGTTGCCATCCCTACTTAAAACAACACTTGTCATTAGATGATTGTTAATCCTTTCTTGTCTTTCATTTATCACTAAATAGGAATGAGTTAGGTTTTTTGGACAGAATCTAAGGCTTAGTTTGTGGTTGCTTTTAAAAAGTGCGGTGAAAAAAGTGATTTTCAAACTAGCTGTTGAAAAGTAGTTTTAAAAAACTGGTTATTGTTTGTCATTGAAGTCAAAAAGTGATTTTCATGAGATAAAAAGTCTATTTTAGACATGATATTAAAAAGTAAAAGTAAATTTGGGTGATTGTTCAATTTAATTAATGTTATGATTTATGAAATAAATCAATTTCAATTATAATAAAAAAATCTTTTTTATAAAATTTAATTTGAAAATATAAATTACATTCTAGATTATATACGAACATACCACTTACACATTAATAATAAATATAAAATAAAGTACAAATAAAACAATTTTATTCTCAATATAAATATTATAAAATATATATTATTTTACAATTATGTATGCATAAACATTATTTTAACAATAAATTATAATTAAATAATAAGGGTAAAAAAATAATTTTATTTTCAAACTAGCTTTTCCAGCCAAGAACTATAAAATCCAGCTTCTTGGTTTGGGTGGAAAAGCTAGTTTTAAAAGCAACAAAAAACAGCATGTTTTAACTAAAAGCACTTAAAAAAGTAATTTTTAGTTGCGAAACGCAACCAAAAACAGGCCCTAAATCTATCCTAACCACTGATTTTGTTGCAATGTTTGATTAAATTCATTATCTTGTTGCAATCTGCTAAGTATCATATCCATGGTTTGGTAAAATTATTCTTTTGGTCCCAAAAATCTAGGACTTTTGGTTGTTTAAATGGTAAAATTATCCTTTACGTCCAAAGTTATAAAGTTTTTAGTTAATGATATGGTAAATTTGCTCTTTGCCTCCCTCCAAAATTTTCCAGCTTCGCTTTTGGTCATATCTCCGAAAATCTGGGTTATTTTGTTCATGAATTTCATTACAATAAGATGTAAAACGACTGGGGAAAAAGAATTACTGTGCATACACCTAAAGGTAGGGTTTTAAATTGCGGTCGCGGCGTTATATCGCTGTTTCGGGCAAAAGCGGTTGAATTGCGGCTATCGCGGATCATTTTTTTACCCCCAATCGCGGTTTCGGACGGCGGCGCAACATATCGCAGCCGATAACGTGTTCGTGGTCCGCTTTTTAAATCCCTGCCTAAAGCATGTCAAATTATAGGCATTTTTCTGAGAAAAAGCCAACTCTAGGCTTGTGAAATTAATGATACCATTTTCATCAAATAATTGTAGGCCCTAAGTGTAGTTGAATTGACTTATTGTGCTTGGTTACAGGCTGGCCATGGCAATAATTCTAAACTTAGCTCCATGATTTTGATTATGATTGTGCAGGTTGATGCAGTGCATTCTGCTTTGAGTTCCATGGGGTTCAAGGATGTCGAGATTATGGTTGCGGAAACGGGATGGCCGTATAGCGGTGACAGTAACGAAGTCGGAACGAGCGTCGAGAATGCAAAAGCCTACAACGGGAACTTGATTGCACACTTGAGATCAATGGTTGGGACTCCATTGATGCCTGGGAAATCTGTGGATACATACCTCTTCGCACTCTATGACGAGGACTTGAAACCAGGCCCCGGCTCCGAACGTGCGTTCGGGCTTTTCAAGCCCGACCTTTCCATGACATATGATATCAGCATTTCGAAGAGTAGTCAGGTGAGACATTTCTGAACTTTTTGAATTGCATCATCCATTGTAGTGGCTACTATGGTAAGTGACATTTTCCATGTCCCAGACTCCATCGACACCGAAAACGCCGGTGACTCCCCAACCGAAGCCGACTGCAACTGGTTGGTGCGTGCCGAAAGCCGGTGTTTCTGATGCTCAGTTGCAGTCAAGCCTAGACTATGCTTGTGGCCAAGGCGTCGACTGCAGCCCGATCCAACCAGGAGGTGCATGCTTCGAACCGAATACCATAGCATCACACGCCGCTTACGCCATGAACATTTACTACCAGTCTTCTGCCAAGAATCCATGGAATTGTGATTTCTCACAGACGGCAACACTAACATCCCAAAATCCTAGTAAATTTCTTCATTCCATTTCTACACAATTTACTTCAAAACTCGGTCATACACGACACTATACGGCATCCGACTCATCCAAATCCGAGTAATACAGTATTTCTTTTTCTCTAATTAGAAATTTTCCATTGATTGCAGGTTACAATAATTGCATCTACCCTGGTGGGAGCACTTGAAAAAAGCCAGATAAATGTGAATTGGACAAAGAAAACAGATAGCTAAGTAAAGGATGTGGGACCTTAAAGAAAAGCTCTAACTGTAAAGTTCTTCTCCTTTGATTTAGTCTGCAATATTGATCTAATTAAGTTAGGGTTGGAATTTTTATGAACTTTAGTGGTTAAAAAAATGGGGTTATTTTTTGCTTCTTGCATGTCTTATTTACCATGTTTTCAAGCATCTCATTATGTGTAAATGTATTATTTACAGTCCATGACTTTGGCATTTTCACCATGCCTAAATTGTAGAACTCATGTCAAAGTTTCAGTTGATTTTGGTTAAATTATGTTATTAGTGATTGTATTATGCTTAAGTTGTGAATTTAACTTTATTTCTTTGTTTCAATAAAATCTAATATTTTACTTTTTTTAATGTTTTATATATCATTTTTTTGAACATACATGTTTGACACGTGTCTATATTTCTCAGACCATTTTCTATTTATAAATCAGAGGATATTGAGTACTTAAAAGTATGTCCGATCTTACACACTCCTATATGTTGTATCAACAACATGTCAACTTAGTTAACTCAATTGATGTGAGTTAAATATATTAAAATTATATTCATAATCAATTATAAATAGAAAAAAATTGATACACACGGACCTTTATCTACTGTGTTCGAGATTTAATTTAAGATTTGAAGTTTAAAGGTTTAATTTGTAAAGTTTGAAATTTTAGAGGCTAAAGTTTAACAATTTATAATTAGTGGTTTAGATTTTGTTTTTGAAAAATAATTGTGTAAACAAATTTACGCGGCATATATTTCAAAAAAAACTTTTATAAATATGTTTTTATAATATTTTATATATTTTTAAACATGGAACGAAAATGAATTAGAAAATCTCTGGCCTTTCCCTTGTAGTTACCATTTGGATTTCGGCTTAGTTTGTGGTTGCTTTTAAAAAGTGTGGTGAAAAAAATGAATTTTTAAACTAATTGTTGAAAAGTAATTTTGAAAAGCTGGTTAGTGTTTGTTATTGATATCAAAAAGTGGTTTTAAGGAAATAAAATGTCTATTTTAGACATGATATTGAAAAGTAAAAATAAACTTGGGTGATGTTCAAATTACTATATGAAATAAATCAATTTCAATTATAATAAAAAAATTATTTTTTGAAAAAATTTAATTTGAAAATATAAAGTACATTGTAGATTATATACGGACATACCACTTACAAATTAATAACAAATATAAAATAAATTACAAATAAAACAATTTTATTCTCAATATAAATATTATAAAATATATATTATTTTACAATTATGTATGCATAAACATTATTTTAATAATAAATTATAATTAAATAATAAGGGTAAAAAGGTAATTTTATTTTCAAACTAATTTTTTCACCCAAAAAGCTATAAAATTTAGCTTTTTAGTTTGAGTGGAAAAATTAATTTTAAAAGTAACTAAAAACAACCTATTTTAACTAAAATCACTTTTTAAGTGTTTTTTAGGTTGCTAAACGCAACAAAAAAAAAAACCTTCATCTATTTTCCTTTGGTGGTGTTGGCTTTGAATCATTATATTATTGAGTATTTCTTTTTAAAATGATTATACAATTTAAAACCCCAGCCTTAAAAGTATTTTATGCGGTCGAGACTAAAGGTGTCAAACATGTTATTCGGTTCGGGTTTAGTTCGGGTCATTTTTAGTCTGATTATATTCGATTAGTTTCGGTTCGAGTTTAGGTTGGATGTTTGGGTCTATGGTGATTTCGGTTCGTGTATTGGGTCGGTTAATTTTCGTTTCGGTTATTATCGAGCCGATTATTGTTGGGTCGGTTGATTTTAAGTCGGGTCAATATTGGATTAATAATAAATCGATCAGTTTCAGTCGAATTTTCAGACCAAGTTAGGTTTTTTCACCCTATATGTCACTTTATATAGCATGTATATTTGACTTTTTGGTGAGTTGTGTCACAGTTCATATCACATCTCTCTTTCTTTATTTCAAGTTGTCTTTCGATTTGGGTTGCTTTTGATTCGAGTAAAATCGGTTTGGGTCTATTCAATTCAATTAAAAACCAGTTCGAATCTATTTTCAATTCAACTAAATTTTAGATTAGTTTTAGTTTGGTTTGTTTCGAGTTTCGGGTCTCAGTTTGAGTAAATCGATTCGGGTCTCGGACGAAGTTTACCAGGTCTAGTCGAGACTAGTTCAAAACATACCTACAAGTAGGGGTGTTCATTTTCGGATATCGGATCCGATCCGAAAATTCGGATCACCTAAATAGCGATCTGTATCCGATCTGAAAAAATCGAATATCCGAAAATCCGGATATCCGAATTTTCGGATCGGATACTCGGATATCCGACTATCCGAAATTTATGAATTTATTTGATTATTTTTTTAATTTAATGGTTCTATCCATGAAAAATTTAGGTTTTCGAATATAAAAATTAATAAATTATTGAATATAACAATATTTGTATCATGAAAATTTCAATTTTTCATATATAACAAGTAAAAATATCGAATATAACAAGATTTATACCTATAAAAAAATTTGAATTTTCCGATATCTGATTCGAATGTAAAATCACTATCCGTATCCGATCCAAAATTTTCGGATATCCGATCCAAATTATCCGAAAATTAAAAAATAGATCGGATATCCAGAATTTTAGATCTAATCAACGGATAATCGGATCGGATTTTTTTTAACACCCCTACCTACAAGTCTACAATTACAATGTCAACTCCTGTTGTCATATCCCATATTCCTCTATTTCACTAACCTCTGTCTTGTCGTCTTATGATTAACCACCACTCCAACTATTATTATTACTATTATTATTATTATTAAATCAGAAGAAAACTTATTATTATTATTATTAAATCAGAAGAAAACCTACCTTTCAGCCATGGCTTCTGCTAAAATAGTAAGAATTTGCACAGAATAAAAGTTTAACCTTTGTTAATGGTGTGTAAGAAAAAAGGCCACTAGCAGTGATCCACGTGGAACAGTGGGTGGGCCTGGCGGCGACAGTCAAAACACCTTACCGATCCAGCAGCAGCCATAAAACCCACCCTTTTTCTTTCTCTTTCTCTTTCAGAATCTTATAATTACAAACAATCATCAGTTTCACTATTAAAAAACCTTCCTTTTTCTGGGTTTACTTACTGTTTTCCCTTTTCAATTATGAATACATAGTTTAGAGTATAGGGGAAAAAAAGGCTTGAGCTTGATCGATCTCGCAAAGCAAAAGAAAAATGCTTCCTTTTTGAGTTAACAAGTTCAAAAAAAAGGGTAAAAAAAATGTCTGTTGCAGAGCTGAAAGAGAAGCACGCGGCGGCGACGGAGACTGTGAACAATCTAAGAGAACGATTAAAGCAGAGACGCCAACAGTTGCTCGATACTGATGGTAAAAGAACAAAAAATTGAATCTTTTTCCAGTTTTTGGGAATTATAAATCATTTAGTTTCTAAGATCTGTTTGGGTTTTTTGGTTTAAATTATGGGTAGTTGCTGGATATGCGAGATCACAAGGGAAGAATCCGGTCACTTTTGGCCCAACGGACCTTGTTTGTTGCAGAACCTTGCAAGGTCACACCGGCAAGGTATTTTTTTAAGCTTTTATTGCAAATTCTTAGCTTGATGATTGTTTGTTTTAAGCTTGGAGAAAGTAAAGATGTGGAAATTTAGCTTTTTATTGCAGTTTTTCTGATTTGATGATTGTTTTCTAAGCTTGAAGAAAGTCAAAATTTCTGATTTGATAATTGTTTTCTAAGCTTGAAGAAAGTAATTTTTCTCTGATTTGATGATTGTTTTCAGTCTTTTAACCTCATTATTTGCTGAAATGGGACAAAAGAGTTGCTTTTAACCTCATTTTTTAAGCTTTTATTGCAAATTCTTAGCTTGATGATTGTTCATTTTAAGCTTGGAGAAAGTAAAGATGTGTAAATTTAGCTTTTTATTGTAGTTTTTCTGATTTGATGATTGTTTTCTAAGCTTGAAGAAAGTCAAAATTTCTGATTTGATAATTGTTTTCTAAGCTTGAAGAAAGTAATTTTTCTCTGATTTAATGATTGTTTTCAGTCTTTTAACCTCATTATTTGCTGAAATGGGACAAAAGAGTTGCTTTTAACCTCATTTTTTAAGCTTTTATTGCAAATTCTTAGCTTGATGATTGTTCATTTTAAGCTTGGAGAAAGTAAAGATGTGGAAATTTAGCTTTTTGTTGTTGTTTTTCTGATTTGATGATTGTTTTCTAAGCTTGAAGAAAGTCAAAATTTCTGATTTGATAATTGTTTTCTAAGCTTGAAGAAAGTAATTTTTCTCTGATTTGATGATTGTTTTCAGTCTTTTAACCTCATTATTTGCTGAAATGGGACAAAAGAGTTGCTTTTAACCTCATTTTTTAAGCTTTTATTGCAAATTCTTAGCTTGATGATTGTTCATTTTAAGCTTGGAGAAAGTAAAGATGTGTAAATTTAGCTTTTTATTGTAGTTTTTCTGATTTGATGATTGTTTTCTAAGCTTGAAGAAAGTCAAAATTTCTGATTTGATAATTGTTTTCTAAGCTTGAAGAAAGTAATTTTTCTCTGATTTGATGATTGTTTTCAGTCTTTTAACCTCATTATTTGCTGAAATGGGACAAAAGAGTTGCTTTTAACCTCATTTTTTAAGCTTTTATTGCAAATTCTTAGCTTGATGATTGTTCATTTTAAGCTTGGAGAAAGTAAAGATGTGTAAATTTAGCTTTTTATTGTAGTTTTTCTGATTTGATGATTGTTTTCTAAGCTTGAAGAAAGTCAAAATTTCTGATTTGATAATTGTTTTCTAAGCTTGAAGAAAGTAATTTTTCTCTGATTTAATGATTGTTTTCAGTCTTTTAACCTCATTATTTGCTGAAATGGGACAAAAGAGTTGCTTTTAACCTCATTTTTTAAGCTTTTATTGCAAATTCTTAGCTTGATGATTGTTCATTTTAAGCTTGGAGAAAGTAAAGATGTGGAAATTTAGCTTTTTGTTGTTGTTTTTCTGATTTGATGATTGTTTTCTAAGCTTGAAGAAAGTCAAAATTTCTGATTTGATAATTGTTTTCTAAGCTTGAAGAAAGTAATTTTTCTCTGATTTGATGATTGTTTTCAGTCTTTTAACCTCATTATTTGCTGAAATGGGACAAAAGAGTTGCTTTTAACCTCATTTTTTAAGCTTTTATTGCAAATTCTTAGCTTGATGATTGTTCATTTTAAGCTTGGAGAAAGTAAAGATGTGTAAATTTAGCTTTTTATTGTAGTTTTTCTGATTTGATGATTGTTTTCTAAGCTTGAAGAAAGTCAAAATTTCTGATTTGATAATTGTTTTCTAAGCTTGAAGAAAGTAATTTTTCTCTGATTTGATGATTGTTTTCAGTCTTTTAACCTCATTATTTGCTGAAATGGGACAAAAGAGTTGCTTTTAACCTCATTTTTTAAGCTTTTATTGCAAATTCTTAGCTTGATGATTGTTCATTTTAAGCTTGGAGAAAGTAAAGATGTGTAAATTTAGCTTTTTATTGTAGTTTTTCTGATTTGATGATTGTTTTCTAAGCTTGAAGAAAGTCAAAATTTCTGATTTGATAATTGTTTTCTAAGCTTGAAGAAAGTAATTTTTCTCTGATTTGATGATTGTTTTCAGTCTTTTAACCTCATTATTTGCTGAAATGGGACAAAAGAGTTGCTTTTAACCTCATTTTTTAAGCTTTTATTGCAAATTCTTAGCTTGATGATTGTTCATTTTAAGCTTGGAGAAAGTAAAGATGTGGAAATTTAGCTTTTTATTGCAGTTTTTCTGATTTGATGATTGTTTTCTAAGCTTGAAGAAAGTCAAAATTTCTGATTTGATAATTGTTTTCTAAGCTTGAAGAAAGTAATTTTTCTCTGATTTGATGATTGTTTTCAGTCTTTTAACCTCATTATTTGCTGAAATGGGACAAAAGAGTTGCTTTTAACCTCATTTTTTAAGCTTTTATTGCAAATTCTTAGCTTGATGATTGTTCATTTTAAGCTTGGAGAAAGTAAAGATGTGTAAATTTAGCTTTTTATTGTAGTTTTTCTGATTTGATGATTGTTTTCTAAGCTTGAAGAAAGTCAAAATTTCTGATTTGATAATTGTTTTCTAAGCTTGAAGAAAGTAATTTTTCTCTGATTTAATGATTGTTTTCAGTCTTTTAACCTCATTATTTGCTGAAATGGGACAAAAGAGTTGCTTTTAACCTCATTTTTTAAGCTTTTATTGCAAATTCTTAGCTTGATGATTGTTCATTTTAAGCTTGGAGAAAGTAAAGATGTGGAAATTTAGCTTTTTGTTGTTGTTTTTCTGATTTGATGATTGTTTTCTAAGCTTGAAGAAAGTCAAAATTTCTGATTTGATAATTGTTTTCTAAGCTTGAAGAAAGTAATTTTTCTCTGATTTGATGATTGTTTTCAGTCTTTTAACCTCATTATTTGCTGAAATGGGACAAAAGAGTTGCTTTTAACCTCATTTTTTAAGCTTTTATTGCAAATTCTTAGCTTGATGATTGTTCATTTTAAGCTTGGAGAAAGTAAAGATGTGTAAATTTAGCTTTTTATTGTAGTTTTTCTGATTTGATGATTGTTTTCTAAGCTTGAAGAAAGTCAAAATTTCTGATTTGATAATTGTTTTCTAAGCTTGAAGAAAGTAATTTTTCTCTGATTTGATGATTGTTTTCAGTCTTTTAACCTCATTATTTGCTGAAATGGGACAAAAGAGTTGCTTTTAACCTCATTTTTTAAGCTTTTATTGCAAATTCTTAGCTTGATGATTGTTCATTTTAAGCTTGGAGAAAGTAAAGATGTGTAAATTTAGCTTTTTATTGTAGTTTTTCTGATTTGATGATTGTTTTCTAAGCTTGAAGAAAGTCAAAATTTCTGATTTGATAATTGTTTTCTAAGCTTGAAGAAAGTAATTTTTCTCTGATTTGATGATTGTTTTCAGTCTTTTAACCTCATTATTTGCTGAAATGGGACAAAAGAGTTGCTTTTAACCTCATTTTTTAAGCTTTTATTGCAAATTCTTAGCTTGATGATTGTTCATTTTAAGCTTGGAGAAAGTAAAGATGTGGAAATTTAGCTTTTTGTTGTTGTTTTTCTGATTTGATGATTGTTTTCTAAGCTTGAAGAAAGTCAAAATTTCTGATTTGATAATTGTTTTCTAAGCTTGAAGAAAGTAATTTTTCTCTGATTTGATGATTGTTTTCAGTCTTTTAACCTCATTATTTGCTGAAATGGGACAAAAGAGTTGCTTTTAACCTCATTTTTTAAGCTTTTATTGCAAATTCTTAGCTTGATGATTGTTCATTTTAAGCTTGGAGAAAGTAAAGATGTGTAAATTTAGCTTTTTATTGTAGTTTTTCTGATTTGATGATTGTTTTCTAAGCTTGAAGAAAGTCAAAATTTCTGATTTGATAATTGTTTTCTAAGCTTGAAGAAAGTAATTTTTCTCTGATTTGATGATTGTTTTCAGTCTTTTAACCTCATTATTTGCCGAAATGGGACAAAAGAGTTGCTTTTAACCTCATTTTTTAAGCTTTTATTGCAAATTCTTAGCTTGATGATTGTTTATTTTAAGCTTGGAGAAAGTAAAAGATGTGGAAATTTAGCTTTTTGTTGTTGTTTTTCTGATGTGGAAATTTATAAGAAATATGCAGGTTTACTCTTTGGATTGGACTCCGGAAAAGAATCGAATCGTTAGCGCGTCTCAGGATGGACGCTTGATTGTGTGGAATGCTCTAACTAGCCAGAAAACTCATGCCATAAAGCTGCCTTGTGCATGGGTTATGACCTGTGCTTTTTCTCCCACAGGTCAATCGGTTGCTTGTGGGGGTCTCGATAGTATGTGCTCGATTTTCAACTTGAATTCTCTGACCGACAAGGATGGAAACCTACCTGTATCGAAAACCCTTAGCGGGCATAAAGGTTATGTCTCCTGCTGTCAGTATGTTCCTGATGAAGACATACACATTATTACCAGTTCCGGTGATCAGACTTGTGTTCTATGGGATATTACGACTGGCCTCAGAACTTCCGTTTTCGGGGGAGAGTTTCAATCGGGACATACTGCTGATGTGCTAAGGTATCGTAGTTTCTTGTTTGTTATGTTGGTTCAATCTTTTATGGTTATCTGCTTGTTTTAAACGTGAACTCATTTGCCGGTATCTGATTGGTTTGTTCTCGTTTTATTTGTATGATGGACCCTGTGACTTGTGATATTCATGTTCATAGGATAACAAGTTCAATTCTACGTTTTTTGCATCCTTTCAGTGTCTCGATTAACGGATCAAACTCAAGAACGTTTGTCTCTGGTTCATGTGATGCGACTGCTCGATTGTGGGATACTCGCGTTGCAAGTCGAGCAGTGCGTACATTTCACGGTCACGAGGGTGATGTTAACTCTGTGAAGTTCTTTCCAGATGGCAATAGATTCGGAACAGGATCCGACGACGGAACTTGCAGGTTGTTTGACATTAGAACTGGTCACCAATTGCAAGTATACTATCAACAGCACGGTGATAACGAGGTTCCACATGTGACCTCCATCGCATTCTCCATTTCTGGAAGGCTTCTCTTTGCCGGATACTCGAACGGGGATTGCTACGTATGGGACACCTTATTGGCAAAGGTAATAACTCACACGAGGGACGGATTAGCTGTTTGGTTTTGTATTTATCTCATCTGTTTTGCCAGGTTGTTTTGAATTTGGGATCCCTCCAGAACTCGCACGAGGGACGGATTAGCTGTTTGGGTTTGTCGGCCGATGGCAGTGCCTTATGTACAGGAAGTTGGGATACAAACCTCAAGGTTAGTGTATGTTGTTCATTTTCATCACTTGCAGTTGCTACTTGCAGAAATGAAAACCTGTTCTCGGCATACTAAATGGGATATCGATCTCGAAAATGGCAGATTTGGGCATTTGGAGGGCACAGAAGGGTGATTTGATCCGTAAGACCGGGAAACCATTTCCGTATCGCCGAGCACTCTCCATCTCAGGCACCCATTTCTTCCAACAGCAATCCTTCCTGCATCATCATGTATGGAAAATTGCTTTGTATTTCAATCATGCTCATGGTTTAGGGTACCCTAGTCTTGTAAACTTCCATGTCTAAAACCCAATTTGGTTAGTGCATAAACAAAGATTAAAAAACAAAGCATTGTTCTTATAGCTTTGCTTGATTGTGATAAAATTTTGTTTTCATTTTTCTCATACTTGTTTTTGGACCGTTTTCATTCCCATGTCTAAAACCCAATTTGGTTAGTGCATAAAATTTTATTTCCATGTCTAAAACGCAATTTGGTTAGTGCATAAACAAAGCATTGTTTTTCTCATACGTTGCGATTGAACCCATGTCTCTTGTGATGAATATTATCCGCTTTTCTACTAGAACACTTGTTGGGTTCAAATGTTTCGTATTAAATTCAACTGATTCCACAACCTATATTAAATTTAGCATTCTATAATTAATGAATAACATTTGGTATAATGTCCCTGTAAAAAATTTTACACACTCTAAATCAAAAGTATTATACTTAGTCTTTTCCGACTTTAAACCTTAAATTTAAATCTCTAAAATGTAAACCTTTTACCATAAATGAAACATTTAAGCTTTAAATTAATATAAGGTACATTGTGTCAAAAAAATGTTCCTAATGTTTGACCTTTTTTGAAGCAATTTAATCCTTTAACGTTTCATTTGAGGCCAAAATGGCCTCATTACGAATGAAATTGTTAGTCAAGATGTGACAAACCTATATGATAGTGCACTTTAACATTCCAGTGTCGTATAGACAAAGTGTTGACTTGAAAGAATGTCACTGTTTAAATTCAAAATAAAACATTGAGGGTCAAAATTGCTTCAAACGTTTTAGCTATTTTTTGATTTTATGCCTTATTATAATATATTTTCTTTAACTTACACATTTTAAATGAATTATAATTGATTAAAGGGACAGGTAAAAGCAATAACTCAAAATTCATGATTGATAATATAAAAAAAATCAAGCAAATATTCATCATCTACACTCGAATCCCACATAAGAATTTCAATCGCATGCAATTCTCTCTACAATTATTCGCCTTCGGAGCACGTACAAAACCACTCAAAAAGAGATGGGGGGATACAAACTAACCGCTAGCTACGATCTCGTGAATGGCATCGCTAACGTTTTCATCCTCGGACCTAACAGCGAGTTTCATTGCCACGTCCTTCGGACCGTCGAGTCCAAATTGCAACCGTACGAGCACTTTCACATTGCCTATGTATACTCCGGATAGAAGGCAAGTGTGTGACCTTGAATTGGGAGGGACAACCTCTGTGCCCTGCACACCAGCAGAAAATAAACAAAACAAGAAAACATAATCTTCAGCAACAGTATAGAGCAAAACAAAAGGGGAAAAAATCGAACTGGTACTTGCCTCGCAGGGATGCATGCCAAGAAGATCGATGACAGCATTAACAGCTTCAGCTAGGCTATCCCTAGGGCCAAGGCCGTATTCATCTACACGTTCGAAGTCTGCACCCATGCTTTCCCATGCATTCCTGAAATTAGAGACGCCCACCTTCAATATGTAATCGGCTGTGATAACTTCAAGGTCCTCCAGTTGGTACTCATCCTCTACTCCATCTTCCTCGGCCTCACCGGTACTTGGATCGACCTAGCAGAAACATTGCAAGCATGAGATCGGGAAACCGCCTAAAATGTTCCATTCATTACAGAAAACATACTCTCTCTAGTGTATTACTGGGAAATTCCTCAATGCATGCCGGAAGGAAAGTGGGCAAGAGAGAGAAGAGGGAAGGTAGATGAGATTTTTTTGCAAAACATTTTATCATTCAGAACCAGCTTAAACTTGATGTGCGGTATTCGCAACTTTTGTTACCATTCGGAAGTCGGAACCGAGTTAAAGCTGGGGCTTGGCAATTGCACGTACAAATAGTGGAGCATTATAAAAATCCATACATTCTTCCAAAGAGAACAGGAGAAGCCATACCTCTTTTACGATAAACCTCAGCATGTTTGAAAACTTTCCAACAGCTGGGACCCCCTCTGGCTTCTCAAATGCCACAAAGGTCTGTCCAGGTGAATCATATGGAAGTGATCGTAAAGGCTTAGAAGCTACTTCAGCAAATTCCTCAGCCTCTGAAGCATCCACAATAACAGTGACCTGGTAACGAGCAGATTAAGTTATCAAATTAGTCTACCAGATGTTTAAGTAACTTATATAGATGCTCATGTAATTTGAACATTACATTCTCCAATAATTGTTCCGGTATGGTATTGGTACAGTTGTACTGGAACACAACATGACCATCAAAAATATGTTTGACGACATTAACTGCATATTCTGTTTCTGCTTCTGTAAGCTCCACAGGTGCAGAGGACTGGCCAATCGAAATATTAAAAACAAGGCATTAGTAAGTTCAAAATCGGAATAAATGGCTAAGAAATTATATGCAAGGAACGAACGGAGAAGTCATTGGATGTACCTTGAAAAGCTTGCCAAAGTTTGCAAACTCAGGAATTGATGAAAGCAGCTTCTCATAAGCGTCAACAGTTGATGGAGGGCCAGGGGGAGGAGCGCCAAGACCAGCTGGTTTTTTACCTGGAGCTTTCTTCTCAGCAAGTGGCTGAGTCTTGACCTCCTTTGGAACATAATTAATGTCAAAAGGCTTTTCTGATGGCTCCTGCACCCAAATGAAACACATGAGATCGTGATCCCAAAAGCAGACAAACTGTCACAGAAATTTAGAAACTTACATAATTTTTCAAACTGTTCTCTAAGTTCACCAGAGGGATATCTAGTGAACCAAAGAGAAACTCCTTTACATCTGCACCAGTTTCAACAACAGCGCCATCACCACCGAGGGTATTAAGATAGAGTGTAGCCCTGTCACGAACCTACAACACAAAAGATTTAGAAAACATTAAATTATTTGAATATTAACAGAGATAGACAGAGAGAGAGTAGCACATTTGACTTCCCAGAACATACTAAAAAAGCAACTAACAAAAATAACAAATGATGGGACAATAACAAATACATAAACATTTAATACAACTATGAAAATAAACAAGCAAAAATACACTATTCATGATAGACTAACCTCGTCATCAGTGTCAAAGAGACAGCGTCTTAAGAGAACAAATATGCGGGGCTGCAAAAGAGAGTAGTGCAAGGTTGTCCAGCTTAAATGGGTGAGCAACGAGTAGAAGGTTGAGATTACATCAGAAAAATGAATGAGAATCATTAAAATTTCACACCTTCAATGCATCAACCATAGCACCGAATTTTGCTAGGGTGCTCACCGCACCAGCCCGAACAGTGGCATTCTCAAGATGCACACGGTTGTAAATGTAGCGTATATATTTGCTTGGATCAGAGGTTTTTGGGCCTTCGATCCCCAAGAAATGAAGTATCTATAATACAATGTTAAGATAAATTTAATAGAAACTCAAAGATGGGAGAAAACTGGGAAAAGAAGAGAAAAAAAGATCATGACGGAGGTGATAATGGATGAAAATGCTACCTGTGTAGAAAGATATGTGAATTCACAATCTTCAATGAACTCACACAAATGAAGCAATCCAGTCTCCTTTGCTTCAGGGATATCTCTGATTAGAATCACAATTGAATCTACAATGGCCTTTTTGTACTCAAAGCCACCTTCTTCCCTTAGAATATTGCTTAAGAAATTCATCCTGAAGATAACAAAGGATAAAAAGTAACGGACGAGAGGAGAAGCATTTACTGAAGCCTACTGAACCATAATGCAAAGCCAAGTATCACTTACAAAGATCTGTGCTTCAATGGAAACTTTAAGCATAGTGATCTTATAGCTTCCACAACAACAATTTTAAATTCATCGGCAATATCAGACATAAAATTAGTTATCTGCTTCATCAGGCGATCAACACTAGACTCATTTCCAGTCTTGAGAAGGGTAGTGATTGCAAGTGTGGCAATGCTTCTATTTTGGTCAGAAATCAAACTCTCCATGTCAATATTGCAGTTAGTGACAGCCGTCGGATGAGTCATTGCAACCTAAAAAGCAAATAAGTCACATGGTCAAACAATCAGGATATACATAAAAATACACACACGTTAATTATAAAGAATCAACAATCACTTATCACGAAGAAAATGTTTTTCCTAAATAATAAAGTAACAGAGCTTTCAACATGCTCCACAAGCACGTTTGAACTTCTGCAATTTGCAGAGAAAACTACCCTATCCCCTCCGACTAAAGTGCTTGGCTAACCTTCTTCTGAGCCAACAATAGATCTAATAACAGCGAGATATATTAATTAGCAAAGGAAAATAAATAAACCTTGTTCAGCGTACGAACTGCAGCAAATCTAAGCACTGGCTTAGAAGAGCTTAAGAAAAGCTGAAGAACTGTAATTGCTGGTGTCAATTCTCGGCTTGTCACACCATTGAGTTCCGTGATTGCTCTAGCAGCCTCAAAAATCACCATCTCAGCCTTGTGGCGCAGACACCCCTCAAGAAAATCATAAAAAGGGCGATCCCCTGTTTGAATGTTATTGGCTGACTCACGAATGACCTGCAGACTCAGCAATTACAACAATTCTTATGAACAAAAATGGTTGGCAGAAGGAAAAGATATTTTGGAGTTGGGAAGTACCTGACTAGTATAACGTATCAACAGGCATTGGGCTAAAGGTGAACGAGCGCTTCCCCTAGTCAAACTACTAACCAGCTTATTAACAGCTAGTCGATCATTTTGCCGTATCTGCAAGTATGAAATCACATAGATTCATCATCATAGATGTGAATCAATTAATTGAGCATTAACCCAAATCCAACCATGCATATAGACAGACATGCAAGGATGAAAATGTACCATGGATTTGTACTGCAAGAAATTACTAATTTACTATACTTTCCTGTCGCATATATTTTAGTTTCTACTTGCTGCAGAACTGTTCAACCTAGGATAATGAGCTAAGCATGCTGTGTTAAAATCTAGTGAAAAGAAAACGACATTGTGTTAAAATTTCTCTTAAAAAACAATAAACCTTTGACAAGCTATGTGCCATTAACTATCTTAAGGAAAACACTTATCCAGTTATCTTCATAGACAAAAACCTAAACTAGTAAACAGGCTAGGCAAGAATCAAGCAACCGACTTTAACTACCAAATTAAAAGTTAAACTCCAAAATTTTCCAACCAAGCGATGTAAAATACCTGGTGGAGCAATGCTAGAGCATGAAACTGCACAAGGGCTGCTCTTGATTGAACAGCTTCTTGAACCTCATTACTCCATCTTTTAACAATCTCAGGGTTTGTCTGCCAAAATATTTATGACATGTTAATAAATCATAACGTTCTGATATTAATTTAAAAACTATGGGCGCGCATGTGTGTGTAAAGCAACCCTAAGACAAAACAGTTACCTGCAGTAAGTGGATACCACTGACTAAGGCTGCACTTGCAACAACTGGGTTTTTGTCAACAATTGCTTGTTTCAAGTATCGTTCGATCTGGGTTAGAAGAGTTCCATCTGTTATCCGACAAAGTACACGAATAGCATTTGCTCGATACATATCAGTCTTGCTAGTCATGTCCTTCATGAGAGAGCTTGTAACAATAATAACCTATTATCAACAGGAGGAAGGATTAATTAGTATCTAAATACGCAAACATGCATGCACAAACACACACAAAAAAAAGTTATTCAACGAGCAGGAAAATTCAAGACATATAACCTCATCTGCTGATGGAGATAACTCCTTTATCATCACATAGACCATTCTCCTCAAACCTATATCCTTTGATTGGAACAGCTTTGTCACAGCAAAGAAAACCTCTGTTGCTTCAACCTATCCATATAACACAAGAAAATTGTCATTCAACAAGAGAAATTTTCATCATGATAAAGCACATTTCCTTCACTATACATACTTATCTACAGTAGAAATCCATACAATATAGGTTCATTGTAATTCAGCACAGAAAAAAATGGATTTAATCCTTCCCTGTACTCTTAGAAAAGAAAGACCGACCTTAGTAAACGATTCTCCTTGGTTCAGTAGATAAAGAAGCTTTGTGATAACCTACATAAAATTTTTATAAACAAACATTCCTCTATAAAATGATAAAACAAACCCAAAAAATAGAAAATCAAGATAGCTTAAAAAGAAACCTGAGAGCATCTTCGAGGATCAAGCTGAGGGTCATTGAAAACTCTAGCTTCTTGAAGAACAGCACCCTTCTCAATCCCCAAAAACGGAGAGTAATCCGCTGTTTACAAACAAAATTGCAAAATTAACAATAAGAAGAAGAAAAAAAACTTTCTCCGAACACCTAAAAGCTAGAAGAACTCAACAACACTACAAATAGAACTAGAACAAAATATATTCATAAAACCACGAGATCCACATCAAATCGACTAAAGTCACACGCATCAATCCAAAACAACAAGCTACATTGTCCCTTTCCGCAATCCCTCGAAATGAGATCTATAATCACGAAATGCATCTCTAAATCAATCGAATCGAATCAAAATCGTGCAGATCTACAAGCTAACAGCTTATCCAAAAAACTAGCGAACATAAGATTTACGATTAACTAAACGTGATACGATTCCGAATAAGAAAAAAAATACATAAAAAACGGTAATAAAAAAAAAAAGTGGACAGAAGATGAATCGAAGGGGAAGAGAAATGAATTTACCTTCCTCGTCGCGATCGTCATCTTTCTTCACCAAAGGCTGTGCCATGGCAAATTGACAATTTGAATCTTCGAGATCTAACCCGACTTAAATGGATATTCTCTTTTTATATAGATTTGCAGGCGAGTCAATATTTTCCCTCCTTATTTCTTCTCGCTCGCATATGTTATTTTAGAACTTAAGAAAGTGATTGGGTAGATCTGGTATAGGCAATGTTGTTTGGCTAATAGAAATGATCACTTGTCTGCGACCACAGTGTAATGGGAAATGATATTATTTTAGTTACGATTAGGGGTGTAAACGAGTCGAGCTTGAGTAGTGTTAAGCTCGACTCAGCTCGTTAAGATTTCGAGTCGAGCTCGAGCTCGAAAATTTTTAACGAGCCCGAGAAATCTGAGCTCAACTCGGCTCGTTAAGAACTCGGGTCGAGTTCGAGCTTGATTCGAGCCCGATCAAGTCAAGTGTTGAGCGATCTTTGACCGTGTAGAACTCGAGTAGCTCGCGTTCTGTCACGTCTCATTTATAGTTATAGTTTCAATTGATATTAAATTTTATGTTAGATATTTTTCTATTAAATTGTTATAAAATTTATAAGAATAAAAATTGTATACACATGCGGTAGAAACTAAAAGTTTTCACAAGCGCCTTAGTTTTAGGGTATAGGGAGTTTGTTTAGGGTATAGATGTTAGGGGTTTAGGTGTAGGGGTTAGAATTTAGGGATAGTTGTTTCAATTTAAGGTTTAGGGTTATAATTTAGGGTTTATAGGTTAAAACCTAAAATCCTCACCATATTACCCTAAAAACTAAACCCTAACCTATAAACCCTAAATTATAACCATAAACCTTAAATTGAAATAACTATCCTTAAATTCTAAACCCCTACACCTAAACCCTTAAACCCTATACCCTAAACTAACTCCCTATACCCTAAAACTAAGGCGCTTGTGGAAACTTTCAGTTTCCACCGCCATTGTATAGGATATTAATCCAATTTATAAAAGATATAATTAAAATTTTTAGAGGTTTAGTATGAATTCCCCAAAATGGGAGCCTAATTAAAATTTGTAAAAGTCCTAATGGTTTAATGAGAAATTTTAAAAGTTTAGAGGAACCTAAATAAAAATATTCAATTATACAGTTCTTCAACACATTAGGTAATTAGGGGTTGGGAAGTGGTGTTTGAATATCTTCGAGGGTGGAATGGTAAAATTAGCTCCGGTGGATAACTTGAAATGCTATCTGAATTATTATTTTATGATAAATTGTTTACATAACTGATTAAAATGTAATCAGATTAAAAGAAAGATGACACAAAAGTGATGACAAATGTTTAATAATCTGCTATTAATAAGGGTGTTTAAAAATACTTGATCCGATTGACCTGGTCGGCTCGAACCTTAAACATTAGGTATTTTTTATATATAAAAAATTATCTAATCGAGCTGGGTACCCGACCCGGGATTTTTTCCGGGTAATTGGGCCGAATTTGAGCCGATTTTTTTTTTATATAACCGGGTACCCAATCAAATACTTTTAATATATATTTTTATTTTAAGTTCTTAATATTTTACCCTAAATTTAAATTTAAATATGTATATTTTTCTATGTTTATATTATATATTTTAAATTTTGATTCTTTAAAAAATATTTGTAATAATTTGTGTATTAAATTTTAAATGATAAGTATTTAGATTTCATAAGGAATAAGAGATTTCATTCATTTGAGACTAGTTTGGTCAATACACCAAATGTTTTGATCCATATTGTTGTAACAACTTTTTCTGGGTTGAGCTGGGCAAACGGCCGTTGATCAAAAGTTAAAAAATTCGACTGTCTTAAAACGTCTGTTTTCGCGATAAAATAAATGAACAAACGCTCGTTGAGAATCAAACCAGTGGTTGCTGTAGCTGATAAACAACCGTTTGGGACAGCAACTCCAACAAAAAACGCAGTCTTAGACCATTTGTTGGCCAGTAAATTAGGATTAAAAATGTGATTCAGATGCGTTCAAAAATATCAACAGTACTATGATGGTGCAATTTTTTTTTTGGGTCTGTACATCAATTTCCTCTCTTAGTATTTAAGCATTTTAAAAAATATATATATCATTCAAGTAACTCTATATCAATAATCTAAATATTTCTTTCTTAAAATTAGCTTCAAATTATATTTTTGTGTTTAGATTATGTATTATAAACTTTTAAATTTTATATGTTTTTA
This sequence comes from Hibiscus trionum, assembly GCA_030270665.1. Classification (NCBI taxonomy): domain Eukaryota; kingdom Viridiplantae; phylum Streptophyta; class Magnoliopsida; order Malvales; family Malvaceae; genus Hibiscus; species Hibiscus trionum. The sequence continues at coordinate 1,458,349 of BSYR01000011.1, read as the reverse complement.
CGTGTGATCTTTTAAAAAAAATTAAATTTTAAAAAATTAAACTGGATACCTGGTAATCACGGACCGACAAATATAGTATTTGAAGAACTAAATACTCAGATTTGAACACTTTTAATGACCAGACGTAATACATGTATTTTTCAAAGTTAATGCTCTGTATTTTTTCTCTATTTATGAAATAATAATATTTTTAGATTATTTCGTGAAATAGGCGATTTCTAGAGTAAAGTTGGAAGGTCGAAAAATGTACGCGAATTTAAAAAAAACGACGAGAAATACTGATGACATTGGATAAAATCATTTCGATAGTGAAATACAGTCGAATAAAACGGGCCAAATTTTTTACTTCTTCAAAATGTCAAAAAAGTGTAACGACTTTTAAAATTACAGTAGAACTTTACTTTACGAAATAAAAACAAATATATTTTTTTGTTCGAAAAAAAAACAAACATATTCAAATGGCGGATTCTTCATTATCACATCATTATCTCTACAAAATAGTTATATGTCATGTTTGGTAAACAACAGTTTGAGTTAAAATTAGAAGTTAGAGTCATAATTAGAAGTTTTATTAGTTAAATCTGTTGATATTGATGTTTGGTGAATAGCGGATTAAAATAGCGAATTGAAGTGAAATCTATAATTTTGAAAAGGCTGCTAATATGAACTTTTTGAGATTAGATGTTTAATATTGGAGTTGTAAAGACTCTTTTACCCTTAACAATTATCAAAAATCTCCAAATAATCTAAATTAAATATTTTTTTTCAATTTGTTTGATTGTTTTATTCTATTTTTTCCTTCGTGTGTTCTTTGCAATTTTCCGCTTTATGTTTCATGTTTAATTATTTAGTTTAGTTAAGAATAGGGAATAAATATTTGTTTGATTTTTGTATGTTTGGGGCTGCGATGATTGAGGTCTGGAAGTGGTAGGTGTCTTGATTTTCTTTCTTTCTATTATCACGTATTTATATGTGTATTTAAATTTAATAATTAATTAATTATATTAAAATAATTATATAAATAATAAATTAATATATAAATTCTTCGAATATGTTTAGTAAAGATATATTTAAAAATTAATTTTTATAAATCTAATTAATAGTAAGGCTTAAGGGTTCGAGAAGCCCCTAAACTTTCAAAAAATAATCGATTAAGCCCTCAAAGTTTTTTTGCACTCAATGTCACCCTCAAACCTAAAATATTAACTAATCCGACCCTTTGACTGACGGTTCCGTTAAATTCGATCTACTTGTCCCGTTTTCTATGCCATGTCAGCCGCTAATTATCTTCCCAAGGAAAAATTATATCATGGGTGATTCCCACCACGTCATACATTGGACCAACCAATGGAAACCACCCACTTCACCAAAATGTTTCCATGTCATTTTTTCCAACCAATGAATCTTCACTAAAGTTTTTCCATGTCATTTTAAAAACTATTTTTTGGAAGTTATTCTATTATTAGATCAATGACATGAAAAATAATAATGAAGTGGGTGGTTTCTATTGGTTGGTCCCATAGATAACGTGATGAGAATCACCGATGATATAATTTCTCCTTCTCAAGAAACCCCATCACAAGCAGGGTCAAGCCCTTCACCAGTACCACCCCACGATAAATAGCAGCGATGATTGATCCTCTGAAACAAAAACAAAGTGCCGATAGAGACTCCATTGATGAAAAATTGATCTATTGTGGATGAGCGACTAAACTAATAAAAACACAAATATTCATCTTTCTTTATAACTTCATATGATGTTGAAATTGAAGAAGCCATTAATGGGTCGGTTTTGAAGCTACAGGTTTATAATATTTTACCAGTACTATATTCATTTTCAACAATCTGGTTTAACAACCCCACAAATTTCTGCACAATATACTACAATTGAATTTAAAATTTTCAAAACAAATCTAAAATTTTTCATTCAAAATTGACGATTTAAAAACAAAAATGCTACTGACATCTCACACAAGCATTTCAACAAACACCTTTACCACATCTTTCTCTCCTTTATGACCATCCTCAATATTCAACGTTTTTTTATGTCGTCACAGTCGCCATATCTACTTGTACAATCGTAGAAGAGTCAAAATGAAAGGTAGGGTTCCGTTACTTTTTTTTTATTTGATGGTGTAAATTTTCATGGTTGATGGGAGGAAAAACGCAGAGGGCTTCGTTCGTGACAAACAGATACACTATCTACCATTTGTTGCTTGATTTGATGATTGGATCGATAGTTTTTTTGGCCAGATAATTAACAGCCGACGTGGCATTAAAAACGGGCTAAGTAGATCGAGTTAACGTAACCGTCGGTCAGTGACAGAATCCATCAGTTAAAGGATCATATTGATTAATATTTTGGGTTTGAGGGTGACATTGAGTGCAAAAAACATTGAGGGCTTAATTGATTATTGTTTGAAAGTTCAGGGGCTTCTCGAACCCTTAAGCCTAATATTAATTAGATACAAAATATTAATAACTAATAAACTATTCAAACAAGTATTGAATATAATTATGTCCTTATATGTTATTTTGTTTGTTTTAATAATCTAACATCTATCATCTATAGTTAATTTTACCAAATATTTTTATACAATCCGCTAGTCAAATCAGCTCTAAGTTATCAACTAATATATTCCGTTATTAGTTATCCACTAATCGTCATGACCATAATATAACTTATTTTTAATTTTAAAGAAAAAAACCAAAAATGCCGAATTACAGGTCAAATCCAGCTATTGCATGACTACACAAGAGAGAGGGAGAGAGAATAGGTAGAGAATAGCGAGAGAGAAAAAAATTACAAACTTTGAAAAAAAACGCTAGAAAGTTCAGCCAATTTTCCTGCCAGACAAACAAGTCCACAAGCCTCTCCTTTACTCGTTTTCTCTCCTTTCAGATACAGAAAATTTTCTATTTTCCTTTCTGTTGATCTATACATCAGCCGATTTCTTTGTGTTTCTCACGATGCCGTCTCGCCGTAGAACCCTCTTGAAGGTCATCATCCTCGGTGACAGCGGGTTAGTATTTTTTTTCTCTCTTTTAAAGCCGTCCGTACAATTGTGTGTGTACATTCGCATGTTTTTTCATTTTTGAAAGAATTAATTTCTAGGGTTTCCGCACGGATCTTTCGATTCCAATTACTGCTCTCGTTTGTTGTTAATCTCTAGTTAATTTTTGAAATCCAATGTTTATGGTTGTGATTTGCGGTTGATCTTTAATTTGCAGGGTAGGGAAGACATCTTTGATGAATCAGTATCCTGCAGCAGTCGTTTTTTTTTTCTTTCTAATTCTCGATAAAATTGAAGTCTTATTTGTTGTCGGTTACCTTTAATTATGTGTTTGCCTTTACATTTTCTTTTAGATATGTAAATAAGAAGTTTAGCAATCAGTATAAGGCTACAATTGGGGCCGATTTTTTGACAAAGGAAGTGCAGTTCGAGGACAGGCTGTTTACCTTACAGGTTAGATTTCACACTGATATCTATGTTTGATTTATATTGAACTTAATATCCATTTTTACTATGCCCGCATACAAGCATTTTAGCATTTTGTGGAGCTTGCTTCTGCTGTTCTATTTGTCTTTCCGGATCTCAATTCCCAATTCTGGGTATGGTTTGTTTTTCGACAAAGATGAGGCTTGATTTTCATCCCTAGGTCATGAACTAAGCTTTAGCTTTGATGTACTAGAGCCTTACCGGGATTTCTTCACTACATTTAAGATCTGTAACAAACATATCTCTGCACACAAAACTGCCGGTGGCAACCTTTATTCGTATCCACGGAAAACCCCATGGATTCTTCTTTCTGTAGTTATATTATATCGTTGACGAGGAGTGAATTTGTTATGATTAACTAGGGAGCTATGTTGTTCAACTCATTGATTAGATTCATGTTGACTACTGCATGATTTTGGTCTTCATTGAACAGCTTTCTGCGGTTTAGCACTACGAAACCCTATGGACAATTATCTAGTATTTTCTTGCAAATTGTAGCACTATATTCTAAAAATATCCATGTTTTGGTTTTTTGTTTTTCTTCCCCCTCTTCTTTCTTTTTTATTTGAGGGGCCACTTCTCTCAAAAATCATCTACATTTTTGTGTTTTCCTTTTCCCAGATCTGGGACACAGCTGGACAGGAAAGATTCCAGAGCCTAGGTGTTGCTTTCTACCGTGGTGCTGATTGCTGTGTTCTTGTGTATGATGTCAACTCAATGAAATCGTTCGATAACCTCAACAACTGGAGAGAAGAATTTCTTATTCAGGTATGTATTCTGAACTTCTGAAGCTGTTGAAAACCATCAACCAACTCTCTGAGATTCACTCTTGTAAACTGATAATCTGAAAAACCTTGCAGGCAAGCCCTTCAGATCCAGAGAATTTCCCATTTGTTGTTTTGGGAAACAAAGTTGATGTGGATGGTGGAAACAGTAGAGTCGTATGTATTTTTTTAGTTCTTCCTCTACAAATTCATTAATCTCTGTCTCCCCACCTCTACAAAGCACAAAGATGTACTTATCTGCTTTTGTGGACCCTTTAGGTATCTGAGAAAAAGGCTCGAGCATGGTGTGCGTCGAAAGGAAATATCCCGTATTTTGAGACATCAGCCAAGGAGGGAATTAATGTGGAAGAAGCTTTCCAATGCATTGCGAAGGATGCCCTAAAGAACGGGGAAGAGGAAGACATGTAAGTTAAATACCGCAATCAGTTCTCTTCCCGCACACATTTTTTTTTTGAATTATAGGAAAAAACGTAAGCTATACTTGGTAGTGTCAGTTGTAACACTAATCAATTGCAAATTATAAGTCGATAAGTAACTATTTGCATGGCAATGGCATATTTGAGTTTTAGAACCCATAGTTGCAGACTAAAAGTTAACAGCTTAGCTTTTGAACTTTTTTTTTCCTCATTAGTTTTTGTTTAATTTTGAACCATCTGATTTATACTTTAAGTTCTTATTGTTTTCTCATGTGTTTGGATGTTTCACTCATGAAGATACTTGCCCGACACCATCGACGTTGCGACCAACAGCCAACCGAGGTCAAGTGGATGTGAGTGTTGAATAATAAGTACCTTTAAAAGTGTTATCAATGATTTGGCATTCCCATTTTCCCAACCATTTTTATGGATTCAGTGTTTGTGTGATAAACAAAAATGGTCTGTTAATGCTTCTGGCTCTGGTTGAAATTTAGTTGTGTGGAGACTGGAGTCTTTTGTAATATTCTATGTTCCTCATTTGTTTCAAACATTATTTGTTTCTCTTTGTTTGCAATTAGATTTTATGCTGTCTAATAATGCCACGTGGCCCCTGTTTCACTTGCACGTGGAATCTTTGCTTAAATACAAATAAAAATAGTACAACTAGATTGAAAATAGTCTCAATGATAAGGACATTGTGAGATGTATGTGAAATCTAAAATCATATATACTGTGAAATCCACTGCAAGAATGCAGCTTGAGAGTAGCTTGTTCGTTTAACTTTAACCAAACACAAACAACTAAACGAACATAAATTTTTGCTCGTGTTTATTTTCTTTCGTTAACATAAACAAACTCGGTATCCATCGATACAAAAAGAGAAATCCTAATACGGCCTTGTTTTTGGTTGCTTTTACGAACCTAAACACACTTCTTTAAGCAAAAGCAACAAAAAACACTCTACTTTTGAGTGTCAAAACTTTGGTTTGTCCACCATTTTAACTTCTCAAACATTGATTTGCCAAAAGCTGGTTTTTCTAGCTTTTGCAAAACCTTGGTTTGCCCACCACAACCAAAAACAAAGCCGAGTAGAATTAGGTTCAACCAACTTGAAGAAAATTCATGTTAAACACACACACACACAATTTCTGCCACAGGTAGAAACTGATTCTAGCAAAGAGATGAGAAATGCAATAGCCATAAAGGGGAAGGATCAAACTGCTGGTCAAATGCAAGCTGGTTAGGTTTGGAATGGTTGAAGCTCTCACTCTGTCACCGAGGAACTGCAAAGTCTAGGACATAATAATCACAGAAGATAATCAGTAGAAGGAAAAGCTCGTCCGAGACATTTTAGACAACTTCGCCGATTAGAACAAAAGCATGCAAGAAGTTGACAAGAAGGGTATGTCGCGAAATCCGCAATAACATTCTAGGTTCGGAATAAGCGAGGCCTAAGGGACTTCACTTTGGAACTGATTAAAGACTGATATGGACACTGGACAGTGATTCCTCACAACCCTAAGGAAGGAAGGCCAAAAAGATTCATCACATAGGACCAACAACATAAATCCGATCATGTCGAAAAGGTTTGAACACCAAAGCAAGAACAGCATGTCATCCTATCATTCAACCCATCATCATAAAGAAGCTCGAAAGTCGAAACAAATCGAAAAAGGAAAAACACAGCAGCTAAGTTCAAATATTGTATGTAAAAACACAAATATAAATCAGCAGGCAATGCATGGTTTCAGAAAGACAAGAAGTTGACAAAAAGGGTATGTCGCGAAATCCGCAATAACATTCTAGGTTCGGAATAAGCGAGGTCTAAGGGACTTCACTTTGGAACTGATTAAAGACTGATATGAACACTGGACAGTGATTCCTCACAACCATAAGGACACCCAAGCAAAAACAGCATATCATCCTATCATTCAACCCATCATCATAAAGAAGCTCGAAAGTCGAAACAAATCAAAAAGGAAAAACACAGCAGCTAAGTTCAAATCTAGTAAGTAAAAACACATATAAATCTGCAGGCAATGCATGGTTTCAGAACAGAAAGACGAGATCTTGAAAAATTCGATTCCCATTACATAGATTCCTAAAAAGACCCTATGCTTTTTATTGCCCAACAATGGATCCAGCCTTGTCACAATGGTGTTGCAAGTCCTATTTCATGAAGTAGGAAAGCAAGTTAGAAAATGCACATTTTACATAAAACCAGAGAAGTCAACAATATTACTAAGGGTAAACTATAACGGAGGTCACTCAATTATGGGTAAAGTTACATTTGGGTCACCTAATTATTAAAAGTTACATTTGGGTCACTCAATTATAGGTAAGGTTACATTTGGGTCACTCAATTATAGGTAAAGTTACATTTGGATCACTCAATTATGGGTAAGGTTATGTTTGGGTCACCTAATTATTAAAAGTTATATTTGGGTAACTCAATTATAGGTAAGGTTACATTTGGATCACTCAATTATAGGTAAGGTTACATTTAGGTCACTTAATTATGGGTAAGGTTACGTTTGGGTCACCCTTATTATTAAAAAAAAGTATATCAATTTGTGTATTAGATTAATTAATGATTTTAAATGAAGTACTCTAAGGTTGACGAGGGTTTACAAGTGATTTGGAAGAAGAAAGTGACTAAATTGTTGTACTATTTTAAATATGAAGGGTGACCCAAACGTAACCTTACTTATAATTGAGTGACCCAAATGTAACCTTTAATAATTTACTTATAATTGAGTGTCCCAAATGTAACTTTTAATAATTAGGTGACCCAAACGTAACCTTACCCATAATTGAGTGACCAAAATGTAACTTTTAATGATTAGATGGCCCAAATGTAACATTAACTATAATTGAGTGACCCAAATATAACTTTTAATAATTAGGTGACCCACGTTGTAGTTTACCCTATTACTAAAAGTTACTGCTATTGCTATGTATAATCCCTAATAAGAATTATAACTAAAGCATCACAACTAATTTCCATCTAAAAATTCTACATTGGGAATAAGGGAAGTAAACAAGAATGCCAATTAATTCTCAAGAAAGATTAATAAATTTGAAAAAAATTGTTATTGTTTCCCCACTAGATCAAAAGGGAGCTTCAATTTTTGCATCCGTTCGAAAATTGCATTAAAAATTTAGAAGAAAAAAGAACTATAACCTTGAGAGAGCCAGCTCCAGCAGGAGGAATCGACGGCGATGCTTGATTGTAGCCGAGCAGAAGCAATGGCACTGTGAAGTGGCATCATCGACTCTACTCCTCTCAACGCCGATAAGATCCTTTAAACCCAAAATTGAATTTAAGAATTGGAGACGAAATCTAGATGAAAAAAAAGGGGGAAAAAGCAAAAAAGAAAGTACCTTGAAGCACAAGGGAGGGCTCTTGTTGACGGAGAAGAGAAAGGAGAAGCTATTGCTTTTGGGGTTAGGTTTATTAAAGTAAAGGATTTTGATCGAACAGAGAGGGATCTTGAACCCGCCATTATTGCTGACCTGCAAAACGACGCCATTTTAAGCTTGGTTGGTGAAGCCAGAGGTTGAAGAAATGAGAGGCTAGAGTTCAGTTATTCGTTTGCATTTCAGCCTTAAACCCTAAATTTAGATTCGAGGTTTTAGATCCGGGCCTTGCATAAAACGACGCCGTTATGGACCCGACTCCTATGGACGGTATCCTTGTGTGTGAGAAAATTTTGGTTCAAGTCTAAATTCATTAAATTATTAGTTTGATTTTATTTTAATCACTAAACTATTAATTCAACCCGTAGACTCGTCTCAGTCATAAAGGATAATATATTCATTCAGGTGATTCAGGTTCGAACATTATATGTACACGGTGTGTGTTTAAAGAGTTAAAAGAAATTTAAACGAATACTGCTTTATAATCACACTACCATATTAAAAAAAACATTAAACTGTTAATTTTATCAATTATGTCAATAAATTTTTAAAACAGTTTCAATCAAATCACATAATCTTTTTTCTTAAAGTTTATGTTTGGTTTGATTGAAATTATTTTAAATTTTTAATAGTTTAATTAATAAAATTAATAATTTAATGATCAAAATAGAATCAAACTAAAGATTTAGTGATCTTTGAAGTAGTTTATCCTAAATAATTTTATAAATGGTTGAAATAGATCAGATTTTTATTATTGTTAAAAATAATTAGTAATCATATAATTACTTCTAATCAAGACTTTTTTGATAAATAAAAAATTCTAATGTAATTTATATTTAATATATTTATTTTTTGAATATTGTGGTGTGTGTTTGAACCGTATATACAAAACTATTCGAACATGAATCTCTTAAAAATAACGACGCTCTATTTTTCATTAGACCATTCGATGGGTTTAATTTAATAAATTTATTAATCATAATAATTATTAAAACATGTAAGAATTATATAATTACAAAAATTATTTTAAAGTTGATCATTTAAATTGATTTTTTTCTATTTTTCACCATAACCAAACGAGACCATGTTGGAAAAAAAATGGTCATTTCCTAGGCCCATTAGGCCTGCAAAAGGCCTCACTGAAACGGTGCCGTTTCCTGCCAGCCGAAATTATCTGAAAAGTGGAAACAGATCCCCCCAATTAAACAGGAGGTTTCCCAGTTAGCTTTGTTTTTACGGCTCCGATCGGCGAAGACCTAATCGTTTTTCATCCGTTAGATTACACCTTCGGCCGGAAAAAAGGAAAATCAATGGCTGCGATCTTCGCTCGTAACTCTCTCAACGCTCTCAGAGCTCGGCAACTCGTAAGAAATTCACTTTCCTCTCCTCCTCCGAAGCTATCTGATTTTCTTAGTTTTATTTGGATTTTCTTTTCCTAGATTTGTATTTCCCGTGAATTCGATTATCGTTTTTGCGTTAAAGTCTGTTGTTTATAGACTGTATGAGTTAAAATGTTGATTTTATGGCATGTGGTAATTTAATTTAGAACTGAAATCAAGAAAAAGGGGCAAGGCTCCGTCGGTAAATTTAGGTTAGAGATTTCCTCTATGTTCGTTTGTGATATAAAATTATTTTCTCCGGTTTTCGTTTTCTTTCGGAATCGCCGTTAACCGATCACTATTCGCCGTTAACCGATTGAGTTTAGCAATTATCTGGTTATGTTTGAATAGGCTTTGTCAGGGCAAGCGTTGCAGGGTTCGCAACAGCATGGGATTCGACTCGGTGCACATGCTTACAGCACCCAGAAAGGTTGTCCTACTCTTTTTATGCAATTTATTTTTATTATAAATCTTGTTGTTTTGAATGGGGAATTATTGAGAATTCTTTGGAGGATGGATGTAGAGTTAAGGGGGAGACCGAAAGATGCTTTCAGCTTTCGAAACGGTCTGCAATGGGGAAACGGTCTGAAACGGTCTAAGAAATGCCTTTTAACAGATTTTTTTCAATGCATGATGGATTTTACTTAATATCGGATGTCCTGGATCATTTATCTTTTCGTGTATGTAAACTGTAGATGATGAAGAAAGAGAGCAGCTTGCGAAGGAGATTTCAAAGGACTGGAGTTCTGGTAAATGAAAGCACTGAAATGTTTTGAGTTCCGTTATTTGTACATGATTTATTTTCGGTAATAAATGGTTTCTTATACTCTACTCAATTGCAGTTTTTGAGCGAAGCATAAACACATTGTTTCTTACTGAAATGGTTCGGGGTCTCAGCCTGACACTTAAGTACTTCTTTGATAAAAAAGTTACCGTAAGCATCTTTCCGATACTTTTCTTTTGTTGCGGGGGAGGGTGTGGATTGTGTGGATATTGAAGCGATGCATGAATAATGATATGAACCTGGCTTTTCTTATGCAGATTAACTATCCATTTGAGAAGGGTCCATTGAGCCCTCGTTTTCGAGGGGAGCATGCTCTCCGCCGATATCCAACCGGAGAGGAACGTTGCATTGCTTGTAAACTTTGTGAAGCTGTAAGTTGAATCTTCATCTTATTGATTCCATTAATCTAAACTTTTTTTATTGGGTAGGAATGATAGAATCATGCAGTGCTTCAATATGATGACAAATATTATCACTTGGGTGGAAATACTTTATGTTGTTTTAGGTTGAAGCTGTGCTCGGTTTTACACTTTTACTGTTGAAGTTTATTTATAAGATCCGTTATTAATTCCTGATTAAGGTTGTTTAATTTTATTAAATATGGATTTACTATCATGATTTTTCCCTCATGAAGTGGTGGTGGTTTCTCAGATATGCCCGGCACAGGCAATCACAATAGAGGCTGAAGAACGAGAGGATGGAAGTCGCCGGACAACAAGGTTCTCTCTCTCTCTCTCTCTCTCGGCTTCGTCTTCTTCTGCTGCTGCTGTTAATATTTTCTTCTGTCCGACATTTGTTCAATTTTGCAGGTATGACATTGATATGACCAAGTGTATCTACTGTGGACTTTGCCAAGAGGCATGCCCTGTCGATGCAATCGTTGAAGGACCCAACTTTGAGTTTGCCACCGAGACTCATGAGGTTCATCTTCTTTTCAGTTAAATCGGAAATGGCTACTGCCGCTTGTAAGTATGGAGTAAATTTGTTAATCGTCAATGTTATTGCAGGAACTTCTGTATGACAAAGAGAAGCTGCTCGAGAATGGTGACCGATGGGAAACTGAGATCGCAGAGAATCTCAGATCCGAAAGCCTTTATCGTTGATGTCGCCCCACTATCTTCCTTGTCCTAGATTGAGAACCTGCTTTCGTGCTCGCCGAGAAAATAAAATTGTATATGCGTTGCAATGCCATATACCATGTTTTTTAAGCATTTACATTATGTGAATCTATCCTATGAATGAGTTCGTTTTTGCTACATTTTAAGGCAAAATGGTGGACAAAAGAATCCAATGTTTCAATTTGTTAACTTTGCCAAATGAGGACCGTAATTTTGTGGTTTTCTTCCCTGTTTCCCTATGAAATCAATATTTGAAGCTTGCTTTGGAAATTGCCATTCATCGTATTAATTTTGTTAAAAAAAGTTAATATTAATTATTTTGTATTATATAATCCAATTATATATTCCTGTGCAGTTTTTAATACTTAGAAAACCGAAGTTCATATCATAATATTTGATATCTTTAAAGTGTTTGAAATATCAAACTAATAGTTTAAGGATTAATATTTTATAGAAGTCTTAATTTTAGGGTATAGGGAGTTAGTTTAGGGCCCTTAATAATAAGCATAAACCTTAAATTGAAACAATTATCCTTAAATTCTAAATTCATATATTTAAACTCCTAAACCCTATACCCTAAACCAACTTCCTATACCCTAAAATTAAGGCGCTTGTGGAAACTTTCAGTTTTCACCGCCTGTGTATAGAATATTTATCCATAGTTTAAAGGCTAAAAGTTTTATTTAGGCTATTTTTAGTAACGAGTCGTGAACGCACGTGATACTGATATTTATTCGATATTATTTCTCCGTTTGACGCTCTAATGTCCGTTGGAAAATCATTGCTGAATGGGCCCTTAGTCTCTTAACTTAGATTTTTTTTATCAGTTTGATGATATAGGCCCGGTTTGGTAAAGAGAGGTTTGGGCAAAAATTAGAGTTATACAGACTCTTTTACCCTTACTAGTTACCAAAAAATCTCAAAATAATCTAAATTAAATATTTTCTCATCCTATTTATAAGTTAATCCTATTTTTTTATTATCACATATTTATATGTGTATTTAAATTTATTAACTAATTAAATTATATTAAAATAATTATATAAATAATAAATTAATATATAAATTATTTGAATATGTTTAGAAAAGTTATATTAAAAATAATTTTATAGATCTAATTAATATTAATTAGATACAAAATATTGATAACTAATAAACTATTCAAACAAATATTAAATATAAACATGTCCTTATATGTCATTTTATTTGTTTAAATAATCTAACAGCTATCAGTTAATTTTACCAAACACTTTTATATAATCAGCTAATACAATTTGTTAGTCAAATCAGCTAATGCAATAAACTATCAGCTAATGCAATCTGCTATCCGCTAATTGACAAACAGGTCATAATCAAGTAGAAGACAATCAGGGCCATAATATTCTTATATAGTGACGTGTTACAATCTTTAAGCGACAAAAGGATCAAATTAAAAAAAACGACAAATTTAAGGGCTAAAAGTTACTTTATCCCTAAAAACAAACATCAAACCCATTCGCAAAACAAACAGAAACAGGCGATCCAACTCAGCGTGACAGATTAGAGGGGCATTAGGTTACAACAGGAAGTCCAAAAGCAGAGAGCAAAGTTGAAGAACACAGCAGCAATGGCGGAGGACGCTATTCTAGGCTACTTGGCTACCCACGCCGAGATCCCAGACTCCGAACAGTTCGCAACCCAACATTCTCTCCACCACAACGAAGTCGTCAATGTCATCAAGAGCCTCCACGGCTTCCGTTACATCGACGCCCACGACATCAAAAGGGAGACTTGGGTCCTCACCGACGAGGGCAAAAAATACGCCGCCGATGGATCTCCCGAAGTCCAACTCTTCTTAGCCCTCCCTCCCCAAGGCTCCATTTCTAAAGACGAACTTCAGGCCAGTGGCTTTCTCCAATTTTCAATCCATTCTCGATTCTGGGTCTTCAAATTTTGGGATTTTTGGTTTAGAGAACGTAAGCTAAGTTATGTTAACATGTAAATTTTGGAACTTTGCATTGGTGCAGAAAAAGCTAGACCCTTCGGTTTTCAAAATTGGTTGCTCACAAGCTGGGAAAAACAAATGGGTCGAAATGGGAAAGCAAGTTTCGAGAAAGGTAATCGATTTTTTATAAATCCTTGTCTTCTACTTGATTATGGCGGATATAAATCCTTGTCTTCTACTTGATTATGGCGGATAGCGGATTACATTAGCTGATTTGACTAGCGAATTGTATTAGCTAGCTGATAGCTGTTAGATTATTTAAACAAACAAAATGACATATAAGAACATAATTATATCCCATACTTGTTTGAATAGTTTATTAATTATAGATATTTTGTATCTAATTAATATTAATTAGATTTATAAAAATTACTTTTAATATAAATTTTCTAAATATATTCGAATGATTTATATATTAATTTATTATTTATATAATTATTTTAATATAATTTAATTAATTAATAAATTTAAATACACATATAAATATGTGATAATAAAAAGAAAAAATAAATAGTATTAGCTTATAAATAGACGAGAAAATATTTAATTTAAATTATTTGTAGATTTTTGGTAGTTGGTAAGGGTAAAAGAGTCTTTACAACTCTAATATTAAAACTCTAATCTCAAAAAGTTCCTATTAGGAGCTTTTTTAAATCTTTCAATCCCTTGTTCACCAAACAACAATATTAGCGGATTTGACTGGTACCTCTAATTATGCACAAGGCCTATGTTATTTATCTCTCCAGCTTTGCTTTGGTGTAGGTTCAACATGTTGAAGACAAGGTTAAGGATTTGCTTATTAGAGTACAAAGTGGGCAGGTATTTCATCTTTTTTTTCAAGTTTTTGCTATTGGTTTATATTAATTTTCTGATTAAAGTTGATCCTTTACTGCAGGCGATTGGCAAAGACGATATTAACTCACTTAAAGCAAGGAAGCTTATTGTTGCACAGTAATCATTGAGTCCCTTGCTTGAGTTTTTTTTATCTTTTTTCTTCCGGTGGATGTGTTTTTATTCACATTGCCAATACTTCCCCTGTTATATGTTGTTTTAGGACATGGAAGGGTTATTCGGTGAGAAAAGGACCTAACTATGCCCCGAAAAGAAAGAAAGTTGCTACTGATTTGACTCGAGAGAATCTACAGAGGTACGTTGTCGACATGATAAATGTGTTGAAACACCTTAACCATTGTGCTTTGCTCTTGACGAGCTTTCTTGGACCGACATTTATATATGGTTTCTGTCTTTTAGGGGTGACTGGAAGGAATTGGAGTTCAAAGAGTATAACTTTAATGCTAAAGGACCACCTGCTGAATCTGGCCATCTTCACCCATTACTCAAGGTAAGGATAGGGCCGATTATTTATCAACTTTATTTAGCTTTCAGAAAATGTGTAACAATTCAAAATAGAGGCATTTAAGCCTTTTAAACATGGATAAATATTCTATACACATGCGGTGAAAATTGAAAGTTTCCACAAGTGCTTTAGTTTTAGGGTATAGAGAGTTAGTTTAGTGTATAGAGTTTAGGAGTTTAGGGTAGGGGTTAGAATTTAGGGATAGTTGTTTCAATTTAAAGTTTAGGGTTATAATTTAGTGTTTATAGGTTAAAACCTAAATACTTACCATATTAACATAAAAACTAAACCCTAACATATAAACCCTAAATTATAACCTTAAATTAAAACAACTATCCCTAAATTCTAAACCCCTACACCTAAACACCTAAACGCTACACCCTAAACTAACTAAGGCGCTTGTGGAAACTTTCAGTTTTCACCGCCTGTGTATAGGATATTAATCCTTTAAACATATGTATTAATTTTATGAACTTTTTTTTTGTTTTAATATCATTTGTATAAAAATGGTCCTTTCTTATGGTTTGAAAAAAGTATCGCTATTATTCTTTTCGGCACCTTTATATGAATGTTTGGAAACTATAATTTTTTTATGAATGTATCAAAACTATCCATTATGCACAACCTGATGCAAATAATTCTCCTAGGGAGTTGCTTTTTACCTTTTACCATGCCATTTTGTTGATTGACACCTTAATTTTTGTCTGCTTAAGCATCCATGGTCTATATTGAAATAACAATTTTGAGCCTCATTTTATTTCCAGGTTAAACAACAATTTTTTTTTGAAAATCCAGGTTAAACAACAATTGAAGAACATATTTCTTCAGTTGGGGTGAGTTTTAAGCTTTGGTATAAATCTTTCATGTGCATTCTGATTTTACATAACTAGTTTTTATAGCCTTTCGTCTTACTTGACATTGCCACAATTTACGCGATGCTATTGTATTTTTTTATTTAACATTGTGTCCATTTACAGTTTTATCTGTCTGTGACTTTGAGATATTATTTTGCTGTAATTTGGTTGTCAACTATGATATTGATATATATTTTCTGTGCTGACTGCAGTTTTGAGGAGATGCCAACAAACAATTTCGTGGAAAGCAGGTACTTTGCATAGCCACCTCTTTTTTTTGCATGCTTATGTCGTCCTATGGTTGTTGATCGGAAGTGGAGTTTCTGTCAAAAACCAGGATATGATTGTTAAGTAGGGAAACCTGAGAAAAGAACATATGCATTCCTCTTGGTTTTGTGGTACGAGGTTGTCTTCAAGCATTATCGAGATGATATATTTTTTTCTTCGTTTTTTTAAATGCATGGAGGAACCCGAAATCCTACATTTACATTCTCATTAATTCTTTCCCTTGATGCCCAGCAAGAAAAAAAATGTTTAGAAAAAGTTTTCTTATTTTATGCATGTAGCTTTTGGAACTTTGATGCATTGTTTCAGCCGCAGCAACACCCTGCACGTGATTCACATGATACATTCTTTTTGGAAGGTATGTTTCGATCGGCTGAATAACATATAATTACATTTTTTTCTCTTCTTTTGATACTTATTCGAAGCATTCATCTGCAGCTCCATCCACCACAAGGGAACTGCCCGAGGATTATGTTGAATTGGTGAAGCATGTCCATGAATCTGGTGGCTATGGTTCCAGGGGGTATGAAGTTTTCCTTGTGCTGATAGTCTTCCTTCCATATTCCATAACCATGAGATTAAAAACTTGTTTGTTTCTGCATTTTTCTGAAGATATATGTATGACTGGAAAAGAGAAGAAGCTAACAAAAACCTGTTGCGGACTCATACAACTGCCGTCTCCACTAGAATGCTTTATGCTCTTGCAAAGGTTCAATTTTCTTAATATTTTCTCTCTCTAGTAGATGTATTGTAACCACTTTCAATCGGCTGCTTTTCACAAACTCAAAAGCCATTACTTTTCCGAGTTTTGTGCTTAAACTTTTAGCTTGAATTTCTAAGCAGTTTGGTACTGCTTTAGCCTTTAATGCCTGATGCATTCGTACTTCTCATGGAGCGGTATATTTGAATACTTTAATCTGTGAATGCCAATATTCATTTGTTTTATGATTTCATCTCCAGCAACCTTTTTCCCCCAAAAGGTATTTCTCTATAGATCGCGTGTTCAGAAATGAATCCGTGGACCGAACTCATCTTGCGGAGTTTCATCAGATTGAAGGTAGTAATAAGCTTCAATGCATTTGCGATGGTGTTGTCATTTTCACACAATTTCAAGTTCTGAATTGCAATATTTTTGTTATTTCAACTCTCAATCATCTGATTTATGTTTCTTTTGAAATGCATCCTAATGCTTCACATTGCTTTGGCTTTAGGTTTGGTATGTGACCGGGGCCTTACTCTTGGTGACTTGATCGGTGTCCTGAACGACTTCTTCTCACGATTAGGTAATGATTCTAAGCCATCATTCCGCATGAAATCAAGTTTCATAGCAGCATTGTTGAAAATGTACACAATTTTAACTCTATATTATGTTTCAGGAATGTCGAAGCTGCGTTTCAAGCCTGCTTACAATCCATATACCGAACCCAGCATGGAGATATTCAGGTGATACATTGCATATTGCTCCAAACGGTTCTATTACATGTTACCTATTAGGTAAACATAGATTTGATGGTTTATTCCTGTTTATATCAGTTATCATGAAGGCTTGAAGAAATGGGTTGAAATCGGCAACTCTGGCATGTTCAGACCCGAGATGTTGCTTCCAATGGGATTCCCGGAGGATGTTCGCGTGATTGCTTGGGGCCTTTCCCTTGAAAGGTAAGAACCAAGAAGTTGATAACTTGTCTAGTCTGGCATTATTTGTGTCAAAATCTTGTTTTCAGCTGATATTTATTTTCGTTTGCGTGACTTAGACCAACTATGATACTCTACGGAATCGATAACATTAGGGATCTCTTCGGACACAAGGTACTAATACATTCGGCGAATGTCGTCTTCCTTGCTGCATAGCTATCGTTTTGCGATTGATACTTATGTATGGTGGTCGTTATTGCAGGTGGATCTCAGTCTCATCAAACGGAACCCGATCTGCCGGCTTGGAATAAATTAGATTATGGGAACCTGTTGGTTATTTTTCGTAATTGAACCAAGGATACACCAATACACATTGGAATGTACTTTTTTTTGTTATAGCAAATACAGAAGAGCATTGGTTATATCAGAGATTTTTTGGTTTCTTTTTCTTCAAGTTTTTGTGCTGGGAAACTGACTTGGTAATAATATGATTATTCTTTATCACAATTTGGCACATTTTGTGTTTCATTGAACATAAAGGTATTATGGTTATACTTATTTTGAGTTATTAGTCGAGTGTAAATTGATGGCTGAGATTAAAAGTAAAAATTGAGGAGATTTTTAAGGAAGAAAAAGAATTTAATAATCTCAGCCATAGATTTACACTCATATAGTCGTTCAAAGGGTTAGAATCTATTTACATAATGTAAAATTTAATTATTTTTACACTTTTTTTGGACCGATGGATGAAAGTAATAAATGGTTAAAACTATTTTTTTTAAGTGACAATCTTCAAATTTTTTACTGCTAATTTTAACTATCTATTTACTTTAATCCAATTAAATTGTATAACACTTTCAAGTTTTTGGACCGAATACATGCTCGAAACTATTTCAGCCTTCTAAAATAACTGCTATATCCGAAGAGCTTTGACCCAGTTACCGAAAAGAGTAGCATGCCAATAATCTCTCGAGGTCGAGGAAGTCGTTGTAAGCCTTACTGAGCTTGAATTATCCACGACCCCGTATTTTTATGATTAATTATATCTTATCCTTTTTTATCTTAATTCTTGACTCTGTCTTTAAGTTCAAACACCGTCTCACAACAACGGCCATGACCCAGACTTCCTCCAAAACATCCTCGTCCACTAGTCGACACGGGTCCAAAATTTTTGTTAGAGGAGGGAGGATTGAGAAGGGAATTTGCTCCTAATGAATTTCAAACTCACAACTTAAAGAAAAAAAAAAGTAAAAATTTACTCGTAATGAGTCAAGAACTCATAACCTAAGGGAAGAAAAAAGTGTCGACAGAAAACATTTAATTATCTCTAGAGATTGTTGACTAATAATAACATTTTTTGAGAAATTTAAACTTACGTTGGGTTAATATTAACATAAATAATATATATTCGAATAATTATTTTAAAAACTAAGGACCTATAACAATGATACTATAAATTTGGACCCAAACAAACACGAAGTCGACATTGACTTTTATTATGCACTTTAACGAAAACGACAGGACAAGATCAGCATAAACAACGTACGAATCTTTGCCCCACTAAATCTTCCAACGTTAGAATCAGTGAGAAAAATAAAACAAATTAAACCTTTAAATTTAAAATTGAGAACAATAAAGGTCTTATTTAAATAATATTTAAACTAAAAATGACCTAAAATATTATTATATTAATTTTTTTAAGAAAGCTTGCTGCCCCTCCCAACTCTCTCCATGGGAACACACATGTTATACCCATGTCAATTTTCGAATTTCATAACTCAAAAATCATTTGTAAGAAATCAAATCTGAGTACGAACTTTAGGGAAGATTACGAACATAATACAATCAAATTTACTAGTTATTTCGAATTATGCCTCAACGATCTGTTGATGCATCGAGAACAAATGTGTGTACGATTGGTTTCAAATCACCTGTTGTTCAATTTGCATGCATGGTTCGTGTTTTGCTAGTACATCACACCTTTTAACATCTTATATATGTATTATTCTTTCCTAAGAAATGGGAATCCCACCTAGAAAACAATTAGTTTATGATTCGAATTCGAATAACGATGTAATATGGTATAACAATGTTATTTTATGGTTTTTTAACGAGGCTCATATCTGTGCTCTATGTAAGGTTGAAACTATTTAATCAATAAAATAACTTTCAAAAAAAAAACAATGTTATTTTATTATGAAAATATGTTTGCAACTGCAATTTAAATCCGATAATGCAAAGGTAGTTTTCATACAATTATTGGCATGTGTCATTGTATATTCCTCCCTATATAAGCTTATAGCCTTTTTGTTCTTCCCCTAGGCCTTTCCCTCCTCCTTTCTAGTTGAACCAATTGCACAATATTCCATTGTCTTAATTTTTTTTTTTTTAAAAAAAATATTTATTTATTTTAAAAAAAATATTTTTTAAAATATTTTTAACCAATCGCCACATCAGCAAAGTGCTACGTGGCAGTGTCAGGCCATCTCCCCATGCCCTGCAGACATGCCACGTCAGCTTCAGGCGTTGACTAACAGTTTTCATCCAACAAGAGTAAAATTTGAACAAAACTAAAACGTTAAGTGGTTGTTCGCACCAAAAAAATAATAAGGTCAAAATGACCAAAAGATAAAACGTTGAGGGCTATTTTTGACTTTTTACCTTCCCCAAATATTGTCAAGAAAGTTGCATGGTGTAACTTTCAACCAATCATCACGGGTGAGCCCCCCCCCCCCCCCCCCATTTGCATGTGGTCATCGTCCATGAATATGACCCCCTCAACAACTTGACACACCGGAGGCCATCACCTTGCTAATCGATATCGATGCGACCGACAACGTGAAGATACGAAGGAATCATCATCGCCGTCATCGTGGTCGTCGTCAAGCATTTTCCAATTGCAGATATCTGAGCCTATAGCAGGTCCATTATAGGTTGGGGCTAACTCTATAACTCAACTTGCAAGCTGCAATATCATGGTATATCACTCCACCGTCCTATACGAATGTCTGATGCTGTTGTGGATTTTGACTTGTTATTCCAAAACCGGGCCGGTTTTAGATTCGAATTCACGTCCTATGTTCATTAACACCATGTCTGATTTCACGCCGAGACCGTAGAAACGAGCCGATAAGCATCTGCAATAGGTGGTGTTTTCTTTCGTCAGCTAAAGGCAAATGTATGGCATCAAATTATTGCAATTTTGGATGTGTATGATAGACATGAAGTGAATTCAGGTATGGACCGTATGGTTATGGATGTTGATGATTGAAGGTACAATTATTAATGTACCATAAGGCAATAGTGGGGCAACTCTATATGAACCATATGGATAACTTTTCTCACATACAGCACTATTCTGCTTCATTTTTATCTGCTGCCAGCTTTTGATGTGTTCTGCACATTTTAGGGAGGACTATTCGAAAGGAATATTGCATCAAATAATTTACCATGTCTTGTTATAAGACATGGTAAATTATTTGATGCAATACTCCTTTATTGCATGCACAAGCGCGTGTGAAAATTTTGTTTTCACAAACGCCATAATCTTAAGGTTTAGAGCCCTTTTTTAGGGTTTAATGTTTAGGGGTTAAGTGTAAGAGTTTCGAATTTAAGGTTTGCTATCCATTTACCTACATCTAACCTTAAATTCTAAAATATTACACTTAAACCTCTAAACCTTAAAATTTAAGACGCTTGTGGAAACTTTTTATTTTTGTCGCTAGTGCATGAGATATTTTCCCTATATATATTATTAAAAAAAGTTATCCGAAATGTTCTGATTTTTGTTTATAAGACATAACAAATCATCGGATTTGAGGGAATAAATTGAGAGGATGGACTCACGCGCATGAGAACTGAGCTCCATAGCTGAAGAGCTCACTAGGATAAGATTTACTTATACAATGTGAAACTCAATTAAATAAATAATTAAGCAAATCTTAAATTTTTTACTTATACAATGTTCTGATTTTTGTTTATAAGCAATTTTCACATTGATTCGCAAGTATTATTAAACGATGATATATTCAAAATTACAATAAAAGTTTACATCATAGTAAACAAAAATACTTAATCCAGACATATTTCTATACCTATTGAAACAAAAAATTAACGTCTCGAGATCATATATAAGGGGACCATACAAGGAAAAGATAAAAACTCAAATCAAAGACTCGAAACAAAAGATAGATACAAACTTCACCAAAGATCGACAATGAAAGGTACAACCATTAACAAACAATATAAAAAAACATATTACAATAAAAACACGTTGACAACATAGTCATTACCACAACTCAATCACAAACAAGAAACAATAATTGTGAGCGCGTATCTAAATTTAGTTCGAAGTTCTAAAACATGTATACTTTGACGTTTTGACGTTGATTATGAAAAACATGTAATTCTTTGACATTTTGATGTTGATGCCTTGATGATTGAAACGTAAAAAAGGGATGGGATGAAGATGGAAATCGTTTGCTCTTAATTATGTCTTTTTTATGCTTTATTTTAAAAAAGTGAGTTTAAAGTTTGGGATTAGAGTTTAGGAAATTAAAGGTAGAGTATAAGGTTTAAGGTTTAGGATGTAGAATTTAGGCGTAGAGTTAAAATTTAATTTTTTAGTGTGGAATATAGAAAGAGGCATAGTCGAGGGTAGAGATTTTTGTTTGGGGAATAGGTTGTCAATTTGCTATAATCCAAGGAAAATTGATCTATATGGTAAAATTATGCATAAGTCCCTCTATAAATTATAGAAGTGTAGTTAATCTATGGTAAAATTCTATTTTAACCCCCATTAAATTAAAAAAAATCTTTAACTTCACCCATGTAGCTAGAGGTGACAAACTGACCCGAGACCCGAACCAATTTTACCCGATATCGACCCGAACATGATGATCAGAACTTGATTCGAAACTTGAAACAAACAGAATTGAACCGAAATCGACCCAATTTTTAGTTGAATCGATATGGACCAGAACCGATTTTCAACCAAACCGAACGAACCTAAACCGATTTCATCCGAACCGAAGGCAACCCAAAATAAAGAAAAAAATTTAAAAGAATAAAAAAAATTTGATGTGAACTGTAACATAACTCACCAAAAAATCAAATATACTAGTTTTATAAAGCCATATATGGGTGTAAAAAAATGATTCGACCTGAATACTCGACCGAAACATATCGATCTCCTATTGAACTGATCTTGACCCGACCCAAAAATATCCAACCGATATCAATCGACCCAAAAAACAACCGAACCGATGTGACCCGATCCAACTCGATACCCGATTCCAATTACTATAGACCCAAATTAAAACCTAACCAAACCAGATCTGACCCAAACTGAATCGAACCAAATATAATCAAAATCAAACCTGACCCAAATCGAACCCGACCTCAACCACTTGTTTGCCACCTCAACATGTAGCTGTAGGGAACATGTACATTTGTAGAGAAAACACACATGATCATTACGAAATCAACTAGCCGACCTTATGCTTAGAATGTACCCACTTAACACTTATTTACGTACCAACGACTATTTTATACGAATAGCACAACATATGCTAATTTACATTCATACACATAATTAGGGGTATATATTCGATTGAGTCGTATAAAAAAATTTGATTATTCAAGCTGACGAGTTCTATTTTATAACTCAAATTTTATTTAAAAAAAAATTAAATTGAGTAAAGTTGTTTGAGTTTATATTCAAATTTAAGTTCTAATGGTACAGATTTGAGTACGTTGGGTATTGACTAGTGTATTCGGTTATCTATAACCATAACCATATATATATATATGGGTTAGGATCAACTTACACTGTGTAAAACTCTCTAAGTTTTACACCTTTTTTGGATCGTTGGATGGGGGAAATGGATGGTTGAGATTAACTCCGTGTTTTTAATTCCCAAGTGATAATCTTCACATATTTTACTGTTAATCTCATCCATCCGTTTCACTCATCCAACGATCCAAAAAAAGTGTAAAACTTAGAGAGTTTTACTGTTAATCTCATCCATCCATTTCACTCATCCAATGGTCCTAGATTAGTGTAAAACTAAATGAGTTTTACACTATGTAACTTGATCTCATCCCTATATATATATATATAGGGTTAGGATCAAGTTACACTATGTAAAACTCAACTAGTTTTACACTAATTTATGGCCATTAGATTGGTTAAATGAATGGATGAGATTAACTCCTTACTTTTTTTCCCAAGTGATAATCTTTCCATATCCTACTTTTAATCTCATCCATTCATTTCACTCATCCAATGGCTATGGATTAGTGTAAAACTAAATGAGTTTTACATAGTGTAACTTGATCTCATCCCATATATATATATATATATATATATATATATATATATATATATATATATATATTTTCAAATGTGATATACATATATCAGACATAGTTAACAAACTCGACTTGAACTTAAAAACTAATCCACTAATTACTAAAAAAATTCAACTTATTCATGTCTCGTTTTATAAATTGAACTTTATGTGAAAAAAATTAATCTAATTTTGCTCACTCGTACACATGATTATGAAACAAAGAGTATCTTTGACTTCAAATCACATATGCAGAAAAAAGAATAACCGAAAAGGAAAGGATTTGAATGCCATTACGTATATAGTTACTGTCATTACAAAAAATTTACTTCTTTTTGCAAAAATTCTCGTACATTTCATCTTCATCATCTTTATTTTTCTTACAACATTTTTGTGGTTCCTAAGAAGACAAATCATTTAAAATTCTACAAAAATGTTGTCCTAAATTTCTAGGCCAATTGGTCTCGTACCCCACACGGCCACCCACTGCCTATAAAGAGCAGCCATTGCCAAGTCTTTCTACTCATACCATCCCTTCTTCGACAGCCTTTTTTCTTCGAAAATCGTATCCGAAAAAATGGCATCGAGCTCAATGTCGTCGCACGGTTCCGGTTCGTGGACGGCCAAGCAAAACAAGGACTTCGAGAGGGCTTTAGCTGTTTATGACAAGGACACACCCGACCGTTGGTACAATGTTGCCAAGGCTGTCGGAGGGAAAACCGTCGAGGAAGTGAAGAGACACTATGAGCTGCTGGTGAGTGACGTGATGAAAATCGAGTCGGGTCAAGTGCCGATCCCCAACTATAGGACCACCGGCAAGAACACCCGAGGTTACATTTACATCAATCTATAAATTCTTTTAACTAAAATTTATCGATGTCCGATAATCATAAGAATTCTATTTTTTTTCATTCACAAATCTCGAAATACACTACTTTTTAACATGCAGGATGAAGAATCTGAAGCTGAATTAATGAAGAATATAGCTCATGCACCTTCGTTATGCTGCTACGTACTTACTAGGATTAATGATAATATTAGAATAATCATGATTAGTGATTCCATAATATTCTCTTAATGTTCTAAGTTTAGTGTTATATATATATATTAATGCATATCCTCCTATGCTTTTGTTGTGAAGAAATTTTCTTGTTTGGAATATATATTAATTTATATATTCTGTCAAAAAGATTTATATGTTTATAATATATGTTTGTTGTTTTAGCATGCATTGATTTTTTTCTATTATAATAATAATAATAATAATAAAATTCACCACAATAATGATTTATAAATTTCCGTTAACAAAAATATGGGATGTCTAAAGAAAGGTGGTTGGTTTGAAATTAATTAGCCAAATGCAGCATGGCAATAGAAACCAACGTATCCTATATGCATGCCAAACTAGTCATGTAAACGAACCGAATGAACACGAACGAGGGTGTGTTCATGTTCGTTCGTTTAACTTTAACCGAACAAATGAACGAACATGAACATAAACGAACACAAAATTTTTTGTTCGTGTTCGTTCATTAAGGAATGTAGCTTGTTCGTGTTCGTTCATGTTCGTTCGTTTAAATGGTAAACGAACACAAATGAACATAAACGAACACAAATGAACATAAACGAATACAAATAAACATATATAATTTGTTAAATATTTAATATTTTTGGTTAGTTCGATTAATTCAGTTAATTAACCGATTTTAAACCGAATTAATCGATAATTGATATTTGAAAAAACTCTTAATCATTAGCCGAAACCTAAAATTATCTAATAGATTAACCAATTTTGTTTTGGTTCGGTCGGTTAGTTCGGTTTAACCGAATAATGAACACCCCTAGACGTATGTGAATAAATTTAAATGAACATAAACGAACGAACATAAATGAACATAAACGAACAAACATAAACGAACGGATTATCGAACGTTCACGAACATAAATGAACGAACAAGCCCTTTGTTCGTGTTCGTTCATTTAATTAAACGAACAAAAAATCTTGTTTAAGTTCGTTCGTTTAATAAATAAACAAACATAAACGAACTTTCCGCCGAACGGTTCGCTGAACGTTCAGTTCGTTTACAACCCTATGCCAAACGTTTAAGTAAAATTCTACTATTAGTCTTCATACTTTAAATTAGCCTTCTTTAATTCTTTTACTTTTCAAATTTTAAAATTTGGTCCTGACTCAAACAATAATCATTATATTTGTCAAGTCAAATTCTGTTATTTGTTATGTATTGCGTGTAAATTGTATATTTAATTTTTGTTCTTCAATTTAATCATGGTCGGACATTGTATTTAGTCATATTGACCTTGTATTGTTTAGCTCAATATTATAGTTACAAAATTCAAAATGTAAAGGGCTAAAATTTATCTAGTTAGAATATAGGGTCTGGATCCATAACTTATACATATTACAATAACATCAACTTACCAAATTAAAACATATAGACTGCTCATCCTTTTGTGTCCGAGTGATAAAGGTAGATGTTCATCATCCCTTAGGACCCCGGTTCGAGCACCAGTAATGCATGTTGTGATTCTTAAAACATTTAAAATAAAACCACGATGCTATCAATTTAAATAAACTATTTACATTATAAAACTATAATATTAAATTATGTAATTTCAAATTTGTTTTGATTCTTAAAACTTTTGAGAGAAAACCACGAACCTTAAAACATAGACATAAAACGAATATGGCAGATATTAAAATAAAATCTCTATTTTTTAATTTTTTTTGATACAATGCCTAAGTTATCTAGAGTCATCTCTAATTATAAATCAAAGGATGTTACATGTTTAAACACGCTCGAATTCACATTTTTTATAGAGTATTTTATAATAATAACAATGTCAACTAAATTAAGATTCTATTTTCGAACATATATAAAATATTAAAAATAAATATTTAAACATGGCCCACGTACATCATCAAGAACTAAAGACGTAAGCCCATATCAGATTTTGGGCAGCAGCCCTTCGAAGTTTGACTTTTGTTCATCGTGGAACCGAACACACTTGCCTAACCTCTGACTTTCGAGAAGTTTCTCTTCTTCAAGAATAAAACATCCTTAATTATTCCACTCAAAATAGGGGGGGGGGGGGGGGTTAACAAAAAATATTTTTTTTACTATTATTTACGGATTTAATATTTAAACAATATTAATTTTTAATTTAACACCCATTGCAGGAACTCATCTGGTTAATATGACGAGT
This sequence comes from Hibiscus trionum, assembly GCA_030270665.1. Classification (NCBI taxonomy): domain Eukaryota; kingdom Viridiplantae; phylum Streptophyta; class Magnoliopsida; order Malvales; family Malvaceae; genus Hibiscus; species Hibiscus trionum. The sequence goes on along the minus strand of BSYR01000011.1, from coordinate 1,431,257 downwards.
TCTATTCAAAAATTAAAAACTCATAAAATTCGTCATACCAATCAAACGAATTCATGCAATGGGTGTTAGTTCAGAAATGAATATTTTTAGGGTAAACTACCTCAGTGACCATCCAAAAATTAAAAAAATAAAGATTTTATTTTAATATCTGCCATATTTGGTTTATATCTATATTTGAGGTTCGTAGTTTTCTCCCAAAAAATTTAAGAATCAAAATAAATTTGAAATTACATAATTTAATATTATAGTTTTATAATGTCAATAGTTGATCTAAATTGATAACATTGTTAAATATTGTCGTAAACGAAATAAAACAAAATAAAAATGTGTTGAAAATTTTCTCCTTTTAAGTGAAAAGTTTGTCCTTATCCACCAAATAATTTTCAAAATTTTTCATTCAGAAATTTTGACGGATAATTTTAATTTTAGAATATCAAACATATTTTAAATATTAAATCACTAAAATTATTAATTTTGTTGAATTGATGTTTTAGTGAGTTTACCCTAAAATATAAGCATTTTAATTATTTCTCCTTTTCTTCACTAATTCAATTATTTTTTTATGGAATGAATGAATTAACCTACCACAGCAACAATGACCTAGCTGTTTCATGAAGTCATTACCAAAATTTTTGAATTCATAATTAATGCATATTAAGGACATATAATGATATAATTTCTTTTAATCATTGATATCTAATTCGTTGACTGAATAATTTAAATTGAGTACAGCGAATACTTATTATAAGAGTGGCTTTTCTAATTTTGTACCTCATTTACAAATTATAATGTTAAGATTCGAACTAATAACGTTACTGAATATAAAAAGGTTGAATAAAGATTTATTATTATTTTGGGGAAAAATTATAGATGGAGGGGGGAAAAGAAAATTAAAGTTAAGATGAAAATATATAGTAATAAATAGCATGCATTGGCAATGAATTATAAAATTATGGACAGATAGGTAAGGTGGACCCAACATTATAACATTTCTCTAATAAATAATCAGCATCTCATCAATTATGGGTATAGTTACATTTAGGTCACCTAATTATTAAAAGTTACATTTTGGTCACTCAATTATGGGTAAGGTTATATTTGGGTCACCCAATTATTAAAGGTTACACTTAGGTCACTCAATTATGGGTAAGGTTACATTTGGGTCACCTTTCATATTTAAAAAAATACATCAACTTAGTCATTTTTTCTTCCAAATCACTTGTATACTCTTGTTAACACTAGAGTGCTTCATTTGAAACCACTTATTAATCTAATACACAAATTGATATGTGTTTTCTAAATATGAAGGGTGACCCAAATGTAACCTCACCCATAATTGAGTGACCCAAGTGTAACCTTTAATAATTGAGTGACCAAAATGTAACCTTACCCATAATTGAGTGACACAAATGTAACTTTAATAATTTAATGACCCTAATGTAACCTTACTCATAATTAAGTGACCTTCGTTGTAGTTTACCCTTTAATAATTCACTAAAACATCAATTCAACAAAATTAATAATTTGCTCATCCCCTTGTGTCCTGGTGGCAAAGGTAGATGTTTATCATCCCTTGGGACCCGGGTTCGAGCACCAGTTATGCATGCTGTGTGTGCCGTCTTTTAAAAGACTAAGAAAGTTGAACAGATGCTACCCTTGCATCGCACCAGCATATTCAAAAAAAAAACAAAATTAATAATTTCAGTGATTTAATATTTAAATATGTTTGATATTCTAAAATTAAAATTATCCGTCAAAATTTCTGAATGGAAAATTTTGAAAATTATTTGGTGGATAAGGACAAACTTATCACTTAAAAGGAGAAAATTGTCAACACATTTTTATTTTATGTTTATTTCTTTTAACTATATTATCATTTAAAATTCTTATTTATAAACAAAATATCAAATAAATTTACAATTTAAAATTTAATAATATTATGTATATTCGGTCCAAGACCAACAGCCAGTTAGTTTGGCGAGATAAGGTGTTAGATCATTAAATAAGGTTCGAGGTTTAAACCTAAACCCTAAACCCTAAACCATAAACCCTAAACCCTAAATATTATGAATGAAACAACTAAGTTGATAGAGTCATCTCATAATAGACATTTATAGTATTATTAGGGTTGTAAAAACAGGTAATCGGATGGGTTTCAGGTCGGGTATTGTCAGGTCGGGTAAAATCGGATACAGGTCATTTCAGGTCATTTTTCTGTTTTGACTCGAGTCGGGTCGGGTGCGGGTCCATTTCAGGTCGGGTCCGAAGCAGATAATTGACAGGTTAATTCGGGTTCGGATACACTTCAGGTCGGGTTCATTTCGGGTTCGGGTAGACTTCAGGTCGGGTTCATTTTGGACTCGGGTAGACTTCAGGTCGGGTTCATTTCAGGTCGGGTCCATTTCAGGTCGGGTTCATTTCGGGTTCAAGTAGACTTCAGGTCGGGTTCATTTCAGGTCGGGTTCATTTCGGGTTCGGGTGGACTTCAGGTCGGGTTCATTTCAGGTTGAAGTAATTTAAAAAAATAATGAAAAGAAAAATAATGAAAATGGTCAATTTGGAATAAAAATAAAGTTATTTGAAGTATAATGAACAAAAATATCAAAATAAATTTAGAAAACGTAAAAATACAATGAATATGGGTCAAATTGTAATAAAAATAAAATTTTGAGGACTAAAATGAACAGAAATATCATATTAAAATTATAAAACATTGGGCATTCATTTGAAAAACAAATGAATATGGGCACTCTTTTCCCCTACTTAGGTTTAGAGGGGTTTTTAATGAGGCATTTTTCTTAAAAAAAGTTGTACATTTTACTTTACATTTCATTTTTACTTGTTTTGTAAGAAACAAACACCAATTACTAATTGTAGAAAACTAACAAGGAATGTCTTTTAATAAACAATACAAATTAAAAAAAATTCAAACTTAAATATTTTACAAACTTAAAACATTTTGGTGTAATGTACCTTTGTAAATTTTTATAAAAAATTTCACTTAAAATAAACAATAGTAATTAATCAATTAATTGAGAAAGATTTAAATTATTAATTGTAAAAATATATACTATCTATGTATTTTAGTATGCCTTAGTCTATATATTAAGAAAGAAGTTAAAATAAACAATATCAAATCAAATTAGTATGACTTAAAAATATATACTAAAATATATATTATATATTTTAGTATGCCTTATTATTAAATTTGTCTATATATGCCTTAGTAAAAATTCTATATGTACTATGCATTTTAGTATATATTAGATTTTTATTTATTAAAAATAAATATTTTTATTCATTAAGTTTATATTTATTTTTACTAATTACTTATTAAACAAATTTTTTATTTATTAAAAATAAATCTTTTAATTAATTATATATATATATATAATACATTTTGTTAGATACTTAACATTTTAAACTATTCAAATTATAGATATAGACTTTTTCGTAATAGTTCATAATATTACTTCATATCATATATTTAAAATATCATTATTACTTATTAAGTATCAATTATCAAACCAGGTCAATATCAGTTCAGGTACAAAACAGGTCGGGTTAAAAACAGGTCGGGTCTAATAACAGGTCGGGTTCAAAACAGGTCGGTTTCAAAACAGGTCGGGTTCAAAACAGGTCGGGTAAAATCGGATCTCGGGTCGATTCAGTCAGGTAATATCAGGTAATTTGTCGGGTCGATCTCGGGTTCGGGTTCGTTTCAGTCGGACATAGATCGGGTTCGGTTGCTACAGTAACAGGTTCAACTCGGGTTCGGGTCAGCAACAGTCAGTTACAGTTCGGGTTCGGGTCATCAAATTCTCGGGTTAAATCAGGTTCTGACTCGAGCAGGTTTCAGGCAAGTTTTCAGGTTCTGACTTGTTTTTACGACCCTAAGTATTATACCAAAAAAAGAATGTTCGATCCAAAATATTTCGAGGAGCAATTTAAAAACCTATACAATAGTTTCCATTGTCTAATGCAATTAATCCTTAAAAAAAACACCCTTTTCAAATCAAATGCCCTTTGATTTCTCCATTAAAGTGAAGTTGATCAACTTCAAATTCAATGTTCAAATCCATTCCCCTGTTTTTGTTCAGTTCCTCACTGGAAAAACTCCATTAACAATACATAAAAAAGCAATAAATAAATGGATTTTAATGGTGGTGGGGAACACATTAGTTCGCTGGGTGGCGTTAAGATCAGATCAGGAAACTCCCCACTCCCGCCATCTTTCCACTATATATACCAGATTCCTTTTGTTCCAAAAACCCAAACCTTGTTTTGATCTGATTTTGAAGAAAGAGTTGAAAAAATCCAAACTTTTGAATTACCCACCATGGTTAATGGTGAAGAGAGTGGTTCGGGCAGGAATGGAGTTCAGATCCGGCAGCGTCGGAGATTGCCGGATTTCTTACAGAGTATCAACTTGAAGTATGTTAAACTCGGTTACCATTACTTGATAACTCATCTCTTGACTCTTTGTTTGGTCCCTTTCATGGCCGTTATTGTCGTTGAAGCATCAAGGCTCAGCCTTAATGATTTCCACCAATTGTGGATTCAGCTTCAGTACAACCTCGGCAGTTTCGTTGTTTTCTCCGCCGTTGTCGTTTTCGCCTCCACCGTTTACATCATGAGCCGACCGAGATCCGTTTACTTGGTGGATTACTCTTGTTATCTCCCTCCGCCGCATCTCAAAGTCAAGTACCAAAAGTTCATGGAGCATTCCAAGCTCACCGGAGACTTCGCCGAGTCGTCTCTCGAGTTCCAGCGCAATATTCTCGAGAGATCGGGGCTCGGCGAAGAAACCTGCGTGCCCGAAGCAATGCATTATCTTCCATCGCGGCCGACGATGTCGGCCGCGAGGGAAGAGGCCGAGCAGGTGATGTTTGGTGCATTGGATAAACTCTTTGCCAATACTAATGTTAAGCCGAGAGATATTGGAATTCTTGTCGTTAATTGTAGCTTGTTTAATCCGACACCGTCGTTATCGGCGATGATCATTAATAAGTACACGATGAGGGGAAATGTTAGGAGCTTTAATCTCGGGGGAATGGGGTGTAGTGCTGGTGTTATAGCTGTTGATCTTGCTAAGGACATGTTGCAAGTTCATAGGAATAGTTATGCTATTGTGGTTAGCACTGAGAATATCACACAGAATTGGTATTTCGGGAATAAGAAGTCGATGTTGATTCCGAATTGTTTGTTCCGAGTCGGGGGTGCGGCGGTTCTGTTGTCGAATTGGCCGATGGATCGACCGCGGAGCAAGTATAAGCTTGTTCATGTGGTTAGGACACATTGTGGGGCTAATGACACGGCATTCAAGTGTGTCTATCAGGAACAGGATGATGTTGGGAAAACTGGTGTTTCTTTGTCTAAAGATTTGATGGCAATTGCTGGTGGTGCACTTAAGACCAACATCACAACATTGGGTCCCCTTGTTCTTCCTATAAGTGAGCAGATTCTGTTCTTTGTAACTTTGGTTGCCAAGAAGTTGTTCGATGCGAAAATTAAGCCTTATATCCCCGATTTCAAGCTCGCTTTCGATCATTTTTGTATTCACGCCGGTGGCAGGGCTGTGATCGATGAGCTTGAAAAGAATCTGGAGCTTCTTCCGGTACACGCTGAGGCCTCACGAATGACACTTCACCGTTTCGGTAACACATCGTCGAGTTCGATATGGTACGAGCTGGCCTATACGGAGGCAAAAGGCAGGATGCGGAAGGGGAACCGGGTTTGGCAGATTGCTTTCGGGAGTGGTTTCAAATGTAACAGCGCAGTCTGGGTCGCCCTCCGGAACGTGAAGCCGGCTCCGAATAATCCCTGGGAAGATTGCATTCACAGGTATCCGGTGCAGCTTAATCTGTAAGGCTCAACTACAAGAAGTACAACAATTCCTATGTTCATTTCTTCATGTCTTGAATTTTATCCTGTTTCGGAATTTATCGTTCGATCCCGATGTAGCGCAGCGATCTTTGATCTCTTTAGGGAGTTTAATGTCATGGATATAGTATTGCTTGAACATCATCTTGTACCTGAATGTTTTTTTTATACTTATGGTGAATACAGTGTCTGTACTTCAATGGTTTCTGGTTTTTATGGTTTTCAGACAAGCATATGTAAAAGGTCTCTGTTTTCACAAGGCAATTGTAAAGTTTAGTGGGACTATAGACACTAAATTCTTTAAGCTCATAGGTTGGAACCTTAACGTCATGAACGGAGTAAATTAGTCCGGGAGAATTATCCCATAATGAACCTTTGTAGTACTCGATTCGGATTAGTTAACTAATAAGTTGGATATTAATAGTTGTACTAAAAAGATTATCCTATAATGTCGAATTTTTCATTTTTAAACCTTAAACCCTAAACCCGAGTCCTACCAATTTTACTATAAAGTGAAATCTCTTAATCCCATTTAAAAAAATCAAATAGTCAGAAGTTTAATATCTTTTAAATAAAATTTTAAGTTTGGGTCTTGTAAATAAGAAAAATAACAATTGAAAATTTTAACTCTTATTAGGGTTTCATCTTGTTTAACTTCGGGTTTAACTAGAGTTCAATGTGACTACCGCACGCCATAAGATTTCAGAGAAAAAAAATCTGAAATGCTTTAACTTTTCATTAAACTATTCAAAAATTTAAATTAAATCTAAAATTTATAGAATTTTTCATTGAGTCTCGAGATTTTTAAAATATTTGGATAATGATGTTTCCTTGTTTCTTGGGTGTGTTAGGATGCCTACCTTCACTTATCAACAATAAGTTCCAAATCAACCCGAAATTATAAAAGGAAACGTATGATATAATCCCCTCTTTTTTCCCTAATGTTTTCACTTCTTAAACAAGAAAGAGATAGACAAGACTAATAAATTTTTGGATTATTTGGTTAGAAACTTAAGCTCGGCAATTAGCAGATAGCTGATAGCTGATAACGGATTATATTAGCTGATAACTAATAGCGGATTACATTAGCTGATTTGACTAGCGGATTGTATTAGCTGATTGTATAAAAGTGTTTGGTAAAATTAACTGATAGTCGATAGCTATTAGATTATTAAAACAAGCAAAATGATATATAAGAACATGATTATATTCAATATTTGTTTGAATAGTTTATTAGTTATCAATATTTTGCATCTAATTAATATTAATTAGATTTATAAAAATTATTTTTAATATAACTTTTCTAAACATATTCGAATGATTTATGTATTAATTTATTATTTATATAATTATTTTAATATAATTAAATTAATTAATAAATTTAAATACACATATAAATATGCTATAATAAAAAGGAAAAAATAAATAGAATTAGCTTATAAATAGGGTGAGAAAATATTTAATTTAGGTTATTTGGAGATTTTTGGTAATTAGTAAGGGTAAAAGAGTCTTTACAACTTTAATATCAAACCTCTAATATCAAAAAGCTTCTATTATGAGCTTTTTCAAAATTAGCGGTTTCATCCCAATCCGCTGTTGACCAAACAACAATATTAGCGGATTTGACTAATCAAACCTCTAATTTTTACCCAAACTGCTTTTTACCAAACAGGGTCTTAGTGCGGGTAATGTTAAATTTTACCTTACTTGTTGGAATGATCTATTGGTGGGATAAAGTACCATTTAAATATGAGAATGATGTGGTATATTTAATTCGAGTTAATCGATAAATAAGTCCATGCATTATTAACGTCCGTTCAATTAAGTGATGAAGAGTGAGTGATTGCTTTCAATTCCAATCTAATAACTGATTAATTCGAATAGTGTACTGTAAAAGTTTTTTTAGGTAAAAATTAATTCTATTGTCTATTTTTAATTGTTTCTTTTTATTTTTTAATATAACCAACATATTGCATTGTACTAATTATAAATTTTGATATTTTTATAATTTCGTAGCGAAAATGATTAATAAAGAGAATTTGGGCATTTTTTTTTAATTGTTTGGGTCGAATCCATGTTAGTATTGGATTTGATAATGAGACGTTTCACTGAAATTGAGTTGGCTGAGAGATTACTTGGGAACTTTGGAATCGGTCTATTAGTTAAAGCATATAGGAATGGCAAAATAACTCGTATCCGTCGAGTCCCGACTTGATAAGGACGGGTTTTTTAATTAAAATTTTGAGCTTGGGTAGATTGGGTCGGGTTATGAAAAAAATAAAGTCTATGCGAGGCGGGCAAGTTTGGGTTGAAAATTTTCCGACCTGACCCGATATATTTATTATATTTTATATATATTATATTTAATATTTTTATTAATTTTTTTAGGTCAGATCGGGTTTAGTCGGATTTTTTATTAAAATATTGGGGTCGCGTCGAGGTCGGGTTATGCTTTTTATTATTTCGGGGCAGGTCGGGCGGAGATATAATATATTAGAATCGGGACGGCCAAAAACACACCCCAACCCGCCCCGTTGCCATCTCCAAATGCATATATACTAAAACTTTTGTATCTTATCTTGAAAAAGTTACACAATTGGTAATAATTTCAAGTACATCGAGAATGTTACACAAGTAACTTTTAAGTTGCAAACCAAAATAGTTATGCAATTTAGCTAATTTGTTATGAAAAATATAATATTTTCGGTTTCAACTTAAAATGTTATCAAGTTTATTCAAAGAAATTACACATTTGATAAATATTTCGGTTATAATCGATTTCAGCTTTTTCTAACCTTATATTAACCGGTTGTACTTTAGACTCGTCCCTTCTTTGTATGTTTATTAATTTCACAACACTTTATCATTTGAAAGTAGTGGTCTACCCGAGTTTTAATATCAAAACTTCTTTATGGGAGAATTTATTTCGTAACTCTGTTGAAATTTGTGGTTTAAATATTCTAATTTAGTTTAATTTCGTAACTCTGACTATAAAACGAAAGTTATAAAAAAAATTATGTGTATCATTTTAATGCTAACATTTAATAGTGATGTTGATTTATGCCTTAATAACATTATAAAACCATAGATACAAATTTATGTTAACTCAAAGTAAAAAAGATTAAATCTTAAATGTTAACATAGTATAGGGACTGAAAGTGGAATTAGACCCATACGAAATGATAATGTCCTTTTTACCATAATGTACGTAGTAGCAGTTTACTAGTAGTTACAGGGTTAGTCACTCTTAGGCTAAAATGGTAAGAATTTATGTTATAATATAAGAAATTGTCTAGTTACAGAAATTTTTACTTAAAGTAAAATCTATACAAATCCTTATTCAATTATCAAAATTCTTACCTAATTTTACATAAAATTTTACCAATTTTTTAAAAATTTATATTGGCCGTATTTTAGGCGGGATTTTTACACTTTCACAATAGTTTTACTGTGGATGTTGTGGGCATTAGAGCTTGTCTTTACTGCTGTCAGAACCTAACCTATTCAGCCTTTGACTAGCATCTTTAGGTCTTTGACCCATCAGCTCCCTTTTCCAAATGCCACATGCATGCATGCATGCCTAAATTATGTGTATCAATGATTGTTGGATCGAGCGTTAAAGAATTTAATATGTTATAAAGTAAAATTTTAGATTTGAATATTAAATATAAAAATAAGATTATTATTTTTTTAATTTTATTATTTTAATTTTAAATATAATCAGAGCTCATATGATTATCATATATAAACATTTTATTGCTCCATTGAATGTGTAGTTAGGAATGGACCGAAGGGGTGCTGGTGAGGGCAACCGCCCCTAAAATTTTGAAAATTATATATGATTTAGATTTTTTTAAAAAAATTTCTATGTATTTTTTATTAAAAATCTATTTTCTCCCTCTAAAAATTTATAGATTCGCTCCCTAATTTAAAGTCTTAGGTTCGTCCCTGTGTGTAGTGTACAATAAAAGAACCCCTAAATTATTTAAATCTTTATAGTACCTCTTCACACCCTAGAAAAATAAATGGTACTTGTTAAATCTCTTAAATGCACAACAATAATTCTCCATAAATAGTTGAAGCTTGATGGCAAATGAATCATGGTTTTCAATGAAGAGTGTGATATTTGACAACTGACATCCTCAGATAAATTATTAATGGGACCAAATGAATTTTATATATTATATAAACTTTAATGGTTGATTTTTATTGGTACAATGTCAAAAAAATGTTTATAATGTTTGATTGAATGTCATTTTAGTTTATATATTTTTGAACTAATTTAACTCTCAACGTTTTGCTCATCCCTTTGTGTCCTGATGGCAAAGGTAAATATTTATCATCCCTTGGGACCTGGGTTCGAGCACCAGTAATACATGTTGTGTGTGTCGTCTTTGAAAAGTCTAAGAAAGTTAAACAGATGATATCCTTGCATCACACCAACATATTCAAAAAATCTACATAGCAGTGCACGTCGCGATAACAGTGTCATATAGACAAATATGTTGACATTACAGAATAACACATCAATAAAAATAATTTTATAAGATATAAAATATTTTTTCTTCTGACATGTCATTTTGTCAATTCATTTGTTTATTGCTAGTTAAATAACAGTTTTCATTCACAAATGAGTTATTTTCACTCAAAATAAAACGTTGATGGTTAAATTACTTCAAAAAAGAAGAAAAATATGAGCCAAAGTGACTATACAATCAAAGGTTAGGGGTATTTTTTTTTTGCATCATGCCATTTCTATTATAAAATGTTTAATAATCATGCAATCAAACTAAGTCTAAAGGATATTTTTTGGAACAATTTTTACCAAATAGAAGTAGAGTGAGGAAAATTTGTTCTTACTAGATATTAAATCACAATCTACAGGAGAAGGGAATGTCTCAACTGAGAGCTTTTAACCATCAGCTCTAGAGATTGGACAAAAATCTTCTACCCTTTTCTATGCCCTAATACTAAAAAAATCAAATTTTAAGCCCTAATCCTAAATTCTAAATCATAAACCCTAAAAATATACTGTAACCTAATTCTTTAAACACTAACCCTAAACTCTAACCTTAAACCTTAACCCTAAACTCATTTTTTAGTGTGAGACATAAATAGGGGCATCGAGAAGAGCAAAATATTTCCATTACTATAGATTATTGACAAACGAAAATTTAAAAAAATTATAATAAATGACATAAAAATATCACATTATATTTTATTAATATGCATGCCCATCTTATGGTCCATGTTCGAGGTGCGGGGTTATCCCTCCCAACAATGTTGTCTTTAACGCTTGAACTCGTGTTCTCTCTTTGAGAGTACAATATGTCGTACCAATGTATCCAACACTTGTTGATAATATTACGTTATTTTTTAACTTAATGTTACATTAGATAATTAAATTCATCTTATAAAATTAATAATTTTTACAATTACTACAAAATGATTATTTTTTTTACTATTGTTTTCTAACGAACGGTTGGTTTGTTTTTAAAATAAAATACAAAGTAAAATATATATTTTTAATAATATAATTCTAAACCCTACCTTCTACATCTTAAAAATATGTCTTACTCTAAATTTCAAAACCCTCTCGACAAACCTTAACTTTAAACCCTAAACTTAATTATTAATGTGGTGTAAATAGGGGCAGATGATTTCTATTATACTTTAATACGTTAGTGTGGTATCCACTTTTGGAGGGATAGAAATCATCTGCCCCAAAGTATGCCCCCATTTGTGCCCCCACTTTAAAATATTGGGTTTAGGGTTTAGAGTTTGAGGTTTAGGGTTGGGGGTTAAGGTTAGGGTGTATGAAATTAGGGTAGGGTGTATTTTTTAGGGTTTGGGGTTTGGGGTTTAGGATATGAAAATTAAGGTTATGGGGCAAGATTTAATTTTTAAGTATTTTTAGGCAGGAGGCATAGAAGGAGGCATGGTTAGGGGGCAGGAGATTTTTACCCCTTTTGAAGTAGGTACTTTAAAGCCATTAATATAATTACAAATATAATAAATATTAAAATCATATATGCATTAGCATGTTTTCTTCTCTCTTTTGACAATTTTTATTTTATTTTTTTGCTCGGTTGATTGGTTATTTTTTATTTTATATGTTCTCATGGTTGGATTTGATAACGCTGCGAGTGATCAATATGACATTTATTTGTTATCCTGTTGATTTTCTCTATTTTGGACCCTTGGGTTAAATTTGGGTATGTGATTTACGTTCGTGGATAGTTTTCTCACGACGCTCGACTCTGATTTACGGTTGCCAATGGTCTTTTAATAATTTAATCCCTTTTTATGGTTTGTTTCAGGGGCGAAGAGTGTGTGAAGCCAGATGAGGCCTTGGCACCCTCAAAGTTTTGGAAAATTTGTATTATACTCTTAAAATATTTTTAAAAATTTAATTATGCCCCTCAAAATTTATAAAAACTCTTATAAAGTTCTAAAATTTTTAAATATTTTTTAATTATCCCAAAATTATAAAAAAAGTTTCATTAAAATTTCTAAAAATTTTAGTTAAATTCTCACATTTTAAAAACAAAATTTTCATTAAGTCCCTCAAAATTTTTAAAATTATGGTTAGACAACTAAAATTTTGAAAATTTTAATTATGCCCCCTCAAGCTATAAGGTCAAGATCCGCCACTGGTTCGTTTACCGATGCCATCAGAACTATTTGTATCTAGTTTTTGTTTGAGTCATTTGATTGATTTTTTTAATCTTTTTACTGTATGGTCTTTGCATGATTTTAAGTGGTAACTTCTTGTGTTAATAGTTATAAAAAATGAAAAAAAAAATATATGTTTAGTTTATGTTTATGGTTATAAATCCTCATCGTAAGTGTATATATGTTGTCTTTAATAAAACTAATAACTTCTATAAAAAAAAAATGGCATCAAACGTCACGTGGTTGGAACCCAGTTCATGCATGCATGATGGAACTTCACACGAATCTTGTCCAAATCCCACCATTTTCCTTTTTCTTTCCAACTTGACAATCTGTTTTTTCTTGTTCGAGAAAATTATATAATCTTTAATTCTATTTTTACCTTTTGTTTTCCTTGTTTGACCAATATGAGATGCTCGAGAGCTGGAAAACACCATGATTTTAACCCAGCTTTGCCCCCCACGCCTCCACTCGTATATGATATTAAATTTTTTTAGAATTTTTTTATGTGTCTTTTATTAAAAATCTATTTTCTCCCTCTTAAAATTTTATAATTTCACCCGTAACATAAAGTCTTACGTTTAGAGTTTATAGTTAAAAAAATTTATAATTTCACCCGTAACATAATTTCACCTTTAGCCCTTTTCGGTGCCTCTACTTATGCCCCCACGCTTAAAATTAGGTTTAGAGTTTATAGTTTAGGGTTTTAGATTGTGGTTTAGGAAATTTAGGGTAGGGTGTATTTTGTAGGGTATAGGGTGTAGGGTTTAGAATTTAGGGTTATGGCTTGAAATTTAATTTTGTAGTATTTTTTAGTGTTGGGGCATATGTAAGGGTACTGAAAAGGGGCAGAAGATATATATATATTATTCATGCATAAATAATATGTTTTCCACCTACAAATTCAGGAACGAAACTAGCATCAAACATCAGAGAGATCAAATTGTAAAACTTAAAATAAGTTGGCCTCCTATTGTCTATTTGGCTATGTCATTTGAGTCATGGTTGACATCAGAGATTTAATCATGGTCACGTTTTTGGTCGTAGCGTTTTATCGCGGTTGAAAATAATAGCGAATGAATTGTAAATATTGTGGACCGTTATTTTTCAAAAAACGATTTCGGACAGCTACGCTACCACTATATCTACACATTCATAACACTAGGGCATGCACGTTGCTGCATTAAAGGTGAGAAAGGCAGCCCATGGAATTTAAGAGGTATAATATCTGCATGCAAGTGGTTGGAACAATCAATAGACAGAAAGAGTATCCAAAGATCACTAAACCCGAACAAAAATATCTTGTCATTTTTTAATGTACCTATATATCCTAATCATGGACGGAGCCAAGATTTGGAGTAGGGGTAAAACATAAATTTCGAAAGATTGGGGTAAATTTAAAATTATCCAAATTTTTCCAAAAAAATATAAAGAATTAAAGGGTAAAAAAAATTTCCCTAGGGGCACAGCCACTCTCAGGAGCTACTAAGCTCCGTCACTGATCCTAACACTAAAAAATCAAACACTAAACCACAACAATAAACCCTAAATTTATATTTTAAAATATTAAACATACATATGAACATTAAAAGGAACAAAAGATTTATATTCTTTTGAACACCCATCCATATAATATACACAATCTTCAATCTAATTTATATACATATACATATGCATATTATCTTTTAAAAAATATTAAACTTTTATAAATAAAAAATATATTAGGAGAGTGAGTTTAATTCGACTTAGCTTTAAATATAATAAAAAACATATTAAATACGAAAACATAGTAGAGAGGGCGTGCAAGAAACTAGGATACCCTTCGCATCGGATCTGCTGCTAACATTTCTTACATTTGTTAGGGCAGGCGCAAAATTTTATGTTAAGAAGGCGAATTTATAAAATTTTAAAAGAACAAATTTATAAAATTTTAAGAAGAGAGAAAATACATTAAAAAATTTATTTTTTAAGTTATATATAAATTTCAAATTTTTAGGGGGGCGACTGCCCCTTCCGGCCCTACTGGGTCCAACCCTAACCTTGATCCTATTAGAGGCCATGTTTCAATAATGACACTTCCTGGCTATGTATTTGTTTATATTAAAAATCATTTCCAATAATTTCTAAAAGTGGACTTCATTTTTTTAGAGTATAAAGTTAAGGTTCCTGTCGGTATGGTGACCATGATCAGAAATTAATAACAAATAATAATGTATTATTTTGAAGAAGAAAAAAAAGGAAAAAGAAACGAAGCCGTTTTCATTGCAGCGTAGAAACCCCACGTGGAGGTCATGCCAGTGGGCCCCAAAGCCCACGGCCTTTGGTTATGGAGACAGTCCATGGCTCTCTGCCCAATTTTCTTTTTTATTTTTATTTATTTATTTATGCGATGGCCATAACAACGATCCTAAATTAAAATCCCCATGCAGTCCATAAATTTCAGATACATTTGCTGTTGTTATTTATGGCAACAGGTTAACTTCAATTATAA
The DNA here is from genome assembly GCA_030270665.1 of Hibiscus trionum. Classification (NCBI taxonomy): domain Eukaryota; kingdom Viridiplantae; phylum Streptophyta; class Magnoliopsida; order Malvales; family Malvaceae; genus Hibiscus; species Hibiscus trionum. The sequence goes on along the minus strand of BSYR01000011.1, from coordinate 1,416,208 downwards.
TAGAATTATCCATTAAGGGTGAGCAAAATTCGACTCGACTCGAAATAATTGAATAACTTGACTTTACTTGAGGTGAAAATACTCGACTCGACTCAAAATTTTATAAACTTGAATGACTCGAAAAAATTTCAAATAAAGTTTGAGTTGTAAAATGGAAATTCGAATAACTCGAAATTTTTAGTAATTAGTGGATTTATTTTTAAGGTCGAGACGAGTCTCTCAATTTTTTATGATATATACATAACGATATATAAAAATATGAAGAAATATTGTCACATTTGAAAAAATATGAAGAAATATATATATATATATATATATGCATATCTTATATGATTAGATAAAGTCGTTTAAATTGGAATCAAACCATACTATAACATGATAAATAATTATAATTAAATTTTATAGGAACTCGAAAACTCGACTGAATCGAAAAAATTTCAAATAAAGTTTGAGTTGTAAAATATGACGCGTCAACTCGAATAATTCAAAATTTTTTGATTCGACTCGATCGAACGCTCACCCCTACTTATAATGGTTTGAATACATGATAATTTTTTGAATACATGGTTTAGTTTTAACAAAAATTATCTAGCTCTTTTATGTCCAACACTAAAAAATAAAATTCTAAGCTTAATTAGGGATGACCATTTGACCTATGCCCAATAGGTTCCAACACGACCCGATCCTAAAGGGTCGGGTTTTTTTTTTTAAAAAAAAATAGGTTTGGGTTTGATTTTTTAAGGATGATGTCGGGTCGGGTTTGAGTTTAAGGTGAAAAATACCCGCCCTAGGATATTTAGCTATAAGTGCTACAATGCCCCTCTCTTTATATATATATTTCAATTATCTCCCTATTCTGTCTAATAAAAGTAGAATAATTATTATAATGCCCCTCTCTATTTATATTTTTACAATTATATCATTATTTTTATAGAATAATAATGAAAATTGGTAATTTTTTATTTACGTCGGGTCGACTTTAGGTTTTTACTCTAAAATTCAGGTCAAGTTTAGTTGAAGGTGTTAAATTTTTTGGTCGGGTGCAGATTGACCAAAAACCCAACCCATGGCTATCCATAAGCTCAACCCTAAATTTTAAATCCTAAACTTTACACTCTGTACTCTAAAAAATACACTTTATCTCAAATTTCATAAACCCTAAACTTATTTTTTGTGTGAAAGTGCATAAATAAGAGCACTAAAAAAGATAGATAATTTTTTTAAGAGGGAAGATGATTTTTATTCGATTTTTTTCTTCCTAAAAGCATGTTAATTCTATTTTACCATTATTTGTCTTTTAAAAACAAATTGTATAAGAGCACATCAACTCATCAAGTAGTGATATATGGTACTATCCTTCACAATGAACTCGTGTTAGCCATGAACTCAGTATAACCAACTCACCTAATCTTTTTCGTCTTTCCCAACACTGTTGTTTCCCTGTTGCCTACTAAGCCATTTCATACTTTCAATTTCTGTTTTTGTTGCGGTTTCATTCCGACCAATCGAGATGAACAGAGCATTGCCGGAGATGTTACAATGGCAACAGCAGCAAAGTTATTTCAGCGAGTTAAGTGGGGTGTTCCCGAGCCAAACCAGCCATCTCCTTGCCTTTGACGGTGGTTTCATGAGCGGTGACTCGGTGGTGACTCGGGAAGTGAAGCCCCACATCGGTCTGGAAACTCCAAGTCCATGGCCTGAGCTGGGGTTTGAGTTCGAGCCTTGTGGACCGAGTTATACTGTGAATTACGCCATTTCCAGGACGTCCAGCTGCCCACCAGCTGTACCGGCGGCGGAGCTCGTTTCTGGGAAAATGGGTTCCGCCGTTGGAAGTGAAAGCTTCAAGAAAAGGAAAGCTGATAAGTTGCAAAACTCAAAGGTACGTACTTTGGCATGGATTTTTATTAGTACAACTACAAGTTCATGTACAAAGTGAAATACTCTGTTTAGGCTGCTGTGGAAGATGACTCGACGAAGAAGATCAAAGTTTATGAAGAAGAAGGAGAGTCAAAAATTACAGGTCCATCAACCAGCAAACATAAGAAGGAAAATTCAAAGGTTTCCGATGTTCGAAAGCCCGATTATATTCACGTCCGCGCCCGTCGCGGCCAAGCCACGGACAGCCACAGCTTAGCTGAGAGGGTAAGAATTTACATGTATGTATGTATGTATGTATGTATGCATGTATGCATGTATGTATGTATGTATGTATGTATGCATGTATGCATGTATGTATGTATGTATGTATGTATGTATGTATGTATGTTACCCTGGTTCTCTGGTCCCTTGAGGTCAGTTTATTTCATCAACTTGTATGTATGTTACCCTGGTTCTCTGGTCCCTTGAGGTCAGTTTATTTCATCAACTTGTATGTATGTATGTATGTATGTATGTATGTATGTATGTATGTATGTATGTTTGTATGTATGTATGTATGTATGTATGATTTATGGTTATCTTTCTGCCGGTTAGAAGGGAGAAAATCAGTGAAAGAATGAAGTATCTGCAAGATTTAGTTCCGGGGTGTAATAAAATCACAGGAAAAGCCGGAATGCTAGATGAAATCATCAACTATGTTCAATCCCTTCAACGCCAAGTTGAGGTCTAAAAAAGCATATAAATTCTTCATATTCTGAACATATTATGTATGTATGCATGTATGCATGTATGTATGTATGTACATGATCAAATGTATTTAATTTTGTCCTCTTTGCTCATAATCTGCAGTTCTTGTCTATGAAACTAGCTGCTGTAAATCCAAGGCTTGATTTTAACATTGACAACATTTTTACCAAAGTTGAGGTAAGGCAAAATCTACAATTCTGTATGTATGTATGTATGTATTTTTGTGTTACTAATGCTGGAATTGTGTTCTTCAACAGGAGTTTCCAAGTGTTCAAGCAGTGGCAAACCCCATTCATTATCTGCATTTCAATCCAGTTCAAGAACTTGTTTCGGAAACTGCACTTCGGAGAACCATTAGTGCCCCCGTGACGATCCCCGACGGGTCGTTCCTCGACTCGTCCTGTTTCACCGTAACTTTCTTTTATTCTCCTCCTTTTATACACTCATACGCTTCACTCACCATAGATTCAATACTTGTGTTTAAAATTGCAGCAAATTCAACCCTCTGCAACATGGGATGGTGTTGAGTTGCAGAATCTTTACAACATTGGCAGGTTCCATTGAAGCTAGTGAATCAAAGTGGACATGTGAAAATCGGAATATCGATCGACGATCCGGTAACGATCGAGTTAATTGCCGATGGCTTTGATCCAGATTCTTTATATGGTACATATGAATATTTGTATGTATACTTGAAAATGGTATGAATAAGATTTAAATTCTAATTAATCTCAAATTGCATACCGATAATCACACACCATAATTGATTGGAGGGGGGACCAAAGGGTCTGAAAATAGACCACACATTTTTGTAATGTCTTTGGGGTTAATTCAATGTGTCACGGGGTCATTACTCTCTTTTCAAAATATATGTCTGATAAAATATGTAGGGCAGACGTTTTTATATCCCGAGAACTCTTTTTTTTTCTGACACAAGTTGTTCATGTGTTGGATGAACCAATGTGACAACATGAAAGCACAGCAGCAAGGACAGTGGACCATGTTTGGCTCCCTTTTGAGACTGAATGATAACGTCTGTTGATTGAGACATTGATAAATTAGTGCATAATTGCAGATAATGAACAATGTTAATAAGGGATGTCAGCCATCATTTTTAACATGGTCAAAAGGGTCTTGATTAAGTTTGAAGTCGAGTCAGGTCAGATCCCATTTCGAGAACCAAATTCGTACAATACTATTTATTTTGTCCATCCATAAGTCTCGAGATCTTGTTTAAGGGGTATCGAATAGGTGTGGGCAAAAAACCCGATTACCCGGTCCCGGTCCCAGACCCGGTCGGATCCGGTGGATTTTTACCCGGTATTGGTTCCGGTGGGACCGGGACTGGATCCAAAATTTAGGTCCCGATTGCAACCGGGACTGGATCTTGTTTTTTTGGACCCGGTACCCGGTGGGTACCCAATGGGACCGGGACTTGTACCAGGTACTGGTCTGGTACCGAATGACGTTGAAGAGATTGAAAGCAACTGAAGGTGCTCCTTTATTTCTCTTTGTGTATGAATATTATGAGTATGACTCGTTTTAATATGACTCGTTTTAAGACTTCAACCTTCAAGCCTACAATATCCTGACTTTGTTATTTAATATTATTATTGATGGTTGTAATTTTTTCTCCTGCTGCTCAAATTTTATTAGTAATAGACTAATTGACCGGGCACCCGGTATTGGTACCGGTTCCTACCGGTACCAGGACCGGTTCCTGAAATCTTGAACCCGATCTAACCGGGACCGGGACTGGTTCTAATTTTCAGGAACCGGTGGTTACCGGGACCGGGACCAATTCTAGACAAATTGGCCGGGTACCCGGTCTTGCCCACCCCTAGTATCGAACTCATTACCGATATATACAAAATGCAGAAGAAAACAGGAATTTTCGTTCAATGTTGTACTTGTTGTATTTATAAAAAATATCACTATATATAAACACTTTTAAGAGTTTTAAGCTATTTTTTATTTTTTTGTTCGTGCTTATCGTAAAATTTTGTTAGATGTTGTTCAAGTTTTAATATATTCGATTCTAACGGTCAATGATTCAAGTTTATTCTTTTAAATATGTAATTTAACATGTGGATAATTTAAAATTGGTTTTATTTTATTTTATTTTTTATATAAGTTTGAAGTCCCTTGAAACCATAATTTGTTATTGTGGTGGAAGATTGGTTGAATCTAACATTTATCGTCGACGAAGATTAAAAATTTTAAATTTTTCGGGGCGGGGCGGGATAGGGTCGGGTTTAAAGGTTATTGTATCGGGACGGGATTAAATTTAATACCTTATAGATCGGGGCGGGTTCGAGGCGGCCAAAAACCCACTCTATCCCGTTGCTATCCCTAGTGGAAGGATGTTGATGTTGCTGCAGTAATTTAAGACTTGATATAAATATGAATATGATGACTCAAACTTAATCTGAAACTAAATTAAAATAGACTTAAATCTTAAATGGATCAATATTAACTCAAACAAAAAAACAAGCTAAATTTAATTACAACTGAGGTCATTCAATTATAGGTAAGATTATATTTGAGTCACTCAATACATTTGGGTCACCCAATTATTAAAGGTTACATTTAGATCACTCAATTATGAGCAATGTTAAATTTAGGTCACCCTTCATATTTTAAAAAATATATATATCAATTTGTGTATTAGATTAATTAATGATCTCAAATGAAGTACTCTAATGTTAACGAGGGTATACAAGTGATTTGGAAGAAAAAATGACTTAATTGATGTACTTTTTTAAAATACAAAAGGTGAACCAAACGTAACCTTACCCATAATTGAGTGACCCAAATGTAACCTTTAATAATTAGGTAACTCAAATGTAACCTTACCCATAATTGAGTGACCTAAATATAACTTTTAATAATTAGATGACTCAAATGTAACCATACCCATAATTGAGTGACCTTCATTGTAGTTTACTCTTAATTTATTTGTACTATTATCTATAGTTTAACAACATGATAAATAAAAAATTATGTATATTTTATTTCTTTTATATTATAGTACTAGTTAATCATTTTTTATAACAATTTAATAGCTTGATATCATTTTCCTCCTATAAAATTATCTTCCAAAAAAATATGATTTTAAAAAAATATATCAATAATTCTACATATATTCGATTTGACTCGTATCCTATTAGCCCGACACGAAAATTGATCCATTCAATATAAACCCAACCAACAAACTTGAACTAAATGCTATCCAAACCATAACTAACCCAACCCAATCCCAATCCATACTACCCGGTTGTCACCTCTAGTTCGAAATAACTCAATTTCGAATATAATCGAGACTCATTAAATACATAACAAAATTGAGTGCCAAAACAGTACTAAAAATGTACTAATTGTTTAATTTTATCCAAAATTGCATCTTTCAAAACTTAAGTTGTTCAGTCATGCATGCGCCCACCTTTGTTTTTGTTCCCTTTCATCCCTGAAGGCTTGACAGATACTTTAACTTTCTTGGCTTTTCCATTCTTTCCCTTCTTCGAACCACCTTTTCCCGGTTTACCGGTTCCTCGTGCCCCGACATCCTTTTTCATTCTCCGATCAACGAGGACTTTCCCCTTGCCCGCCCTAACTTGAACCCCTTTCTTTGCCACCACATATTCCTTTTGGGGCTTCTTGGGTGTAGCCTTCTTGTATAGTTGTTCGATTTGTTTATGAGTTCTAGCACACACACTTTAAGAAGTTAATAGACTAACATTTTAAAATGGTAAATGGAAACGATGTTAAGATTAACAATCAACAAGACTAAACATCAACATAAGTTGTATTTTTACTAGTTACAAACATTATTGGAGTTATACAGTTCGAAGTCTTCGTAAAACAAACCTTAATGGAAGATAGAGAAAACAGCTCAAGATCAACATAACCATCTTCAAGGGCATCTATTTGCATTCCTGTTGCCTTCCGTGATTTGTCAAAAGGGGAAATCTGAAGAATTATGTTTCTTACTTCAAAAGGTGCTTGAAATCCTGCTTTCCTAGAACACGCAAATCATCACAAAGCGCTTTGACCTGTCAAGACAGCAGCAAAATAAGTAACGGCAAGTTTCAAGACAGTTAAACTAGATTACTAGAAATATTGAAAGATATTTACCTCTTCTGAGGTAGAACTGTGATCCTTAATAGGCGCTGAAGCTGGATCCTCAAAGGTTATAGTAGTAACCGAACCAAGGATTTCGAGAGGAGAATCGGACCAAATGAAGTCAGCAGCAGTAGACACCTTCTTTGAGATTGTCTCCCCATCTTCATACCTGTAATTGGCAGGTAGTTGGAAACAAAGCATAACAAATAATCAATCACACTGCAAAAACTGTTTTAACAATATATTTACCAAAAGATGAACAAAGCAGTTCCATTGCTAATGATAAACGGAAAACTTACCCATCACGGTGTCTCTTTTGTTTTGTTACCCGAAGTACATCAATCACCTACATCATGTATGTGCAGAAAGAACAATAATGAGCAGAAATACATTCAAAGGGAGATAAAAGGAGAGATTTCGAAACATAAAATGAAATAAAAACCTTCTTTTGTGGTTCTACTGATCCCTGAAACAGATGTTTGACATCAAGAAGACGTGGATCAATCTTTGCAGGAGCTTTATACCTTAGCCCCAAAACATAAATCTCAGCTGATGCGGAACGACTAGCAGCTGGTTTATCAACTTCAACCTTCTCAAACAACTGCAAACCAAACCAAACCAAACCAAAAACAAGTGTCAAATTAAAAAACAAAACTTTACAAAGATATAATCTCTAAGGTTCTGTTATCACCTGACCAGAGCATTTTGGCTCATTGCCTCTTGAGCCCAAGCTCCACCAACATTAGGGGATCCATCATGCAAAACGACATCAAAAGCCATAACCCCACGCTCTTCCATGATCCGTTTAACCTTCGACTTACATTCGGATTTGGTTATGTCTTGTTGGAGCGCGACGGCACCTCGTATAGGAGCAATAGGAACGAGATCGAGACCGAGTACAAGGCTGCTGCGCAGAGGTCGAGAACGGCATGTGCTGATTTTAGAAAGGAGAATTTGGAATCAAGTTGGACCAACTTCCATGATGCTTTGGCTAACTGGTAGTACTTATCTAACCTATGCTTCCCTTTCACTTTACCCATATCCTCTCCTCAATTGAATCCAAACCCAACTCCGAACAGCTGATGGAGAAGAGGAAAAGGGAAATATTGCACGTTAATATGATTATTTTAAGAAAAATCCTAGTCACTAAACCCTAAACCCTAAACCGGAAACAGCTAAACTTATAGCTTCCAAAAGAACATCCTCCATTCTCAACAAAGTAAAGTACACAGAACGAGACAGACAAGAAGCAGTAGCATCGAAAACAGAGAATCAAATACAGCAGAGTAATGCAAATATAGAGGCGTAAACCAATCATCAAGTTAAATTTAGGGTTTCAAAATTTACCTCGTCTGTAAGGAAGTTAAATTTAGGGTTTCAAAATTTAGAGAGAGATATGTACGAGAGTTGGTCTTTGATTGAAGGAAATTTTATGAAAAGATTTAGGGCAAAATACACTACAAATCACTTAATTATAGATTTGTTAATAATTTAGTCAATTGATTAAAATTACCTTATAAACAAGTCACCATGTCTTTAAATTTAAAACGAATTGTCTGATATAATAACAATTTTAGTCTCAAAACTGATATATTCTATTAATTTAGTTCTAATTCAAAACATTCCAGTAATGTTAACTCTTCGTATTAAAAAAAAACTTCATTAATGAAGTAATTGTAGTTATTAGCCAGCGACGTTAAGATCATAATGATATGTTCTATTACTCTTTCGACTACTCATTAGTAAAGTGATTGTGTTTGTCAAGCTAACACATATGTTTAAATAATCGAGTTGATGAATAGTAGCATAAGTTGTGACAAATTGGTTGAATTGATGGGTAGTAACATAAGGTGTGACAAGTGGTTGGAGAGTATGTTAAAAGGTGTAACGTCAAAATTTTTAAATATGAGCGATTTACATTCCTCATTTTACTAATTTATTTTAATAATTTTAATTAATGATAAAAAATAAATTTTATTAAAAAAAATAGAAATCTGAATCCCTCCTTTAATCCAAAGAATGTTTTTACCAAGGGTTGGGTGCAATCCTAAAGTACACTCCACTTTGAAGTACGGGTGATAAAAAGGTATAATTTCGTGAATTTCGCACCCGTCCTAATTAAGGCGAGGATGGGTATAAATTTGGTAGGTAGTGGGCGGACGTAGATGTAAAAAGTTATACTCGTCGTGGGTAGTGGGTAGGTGGTGAATTTAAGACCTTACACGTCCCGCACCCGCCCGCCTCGCATTCTACCCGTCATATAAATATGGACCATTATGAATTTAGATGTAATTTCACAAACCATTCTATAAATCTTAAAATTTTATAAGATATTGCTTGTAATTTATGTTTTATGTGTATAGTTGCTGTCAGGCGGGTTAATAGGCGTGTATAGGCAAGTATGAGATGGGTAATGAGTATTCAATTGGGTGGTGGACGTGGGATGGATTTGAGAATATAGTCGCGTGGGCGAGTGTGGATTTAAAAATTGTACCCGCCGTGGGTAATGGGTAGGTGGTGGATATAAAAATTTTAGGTAGGTATAGGGAGGGGGAGGGGATATCCACACCCTCCCCGCCCATTTGCCATCCCTACTCTGAAGGAGAGAACTCGAATTCAAATTTTAGAGACAATGTTAGTGAAAGAAAAAAATCATAAATCATGAACATAGATATGTACTTTACTAAAAAAAATATTTATTAACCCTATAAAATTACAAGGTAAAAATAGAATTCATTCCAGAGTATAATCAAGATAATTATGCCAAAAAAAGAAAAAGAAAACTATGATCCAAATAATCCACTTGTTAATATAGTAGGGCAAAGGAGTGAAACAATAATCTGTTGTATACATTACTGACAAATAATCTAAAGAAACTTTGATCAAATCTTGGCAATGTGTATAAACATAAAGTTCCAGTTCTGGGATGTCAGTATCTTCTGTGACAACTGAACTTATGTTTCTACTAACTGCATATTAAAAAAAATCCATAAACAACATAAATGCATCTTCTCCAAAGGTGAAAATCTATGATACCGAATCATCGTCCGAACGCTACGTTCCCTTACTACCCTGATGAAATGACCAAGCTTCAATCCCCACGGGAACCGCTGCTACCTGCGGAAGCTTTCTTACCGGTATACTTCTGTCAAAGAGAGAAGGACGAATATTAGACTTCCCTATTGCGACTAGAACTTAAAGTAAAAGATGCTCGTCGGTACAGTTGCAAATATAGAGGTAGAAATAATTATTCGGTTCACATGCCGACCTGCTTTCCGAAGCTGAATGGGATATACTTGTATTTGATCATGTGCCCAATCTGACGCCTCATTGTAAGAACGAATAGAACGCCCCAATAACAAAGCAATATAGGCCAAAAGACGGGAACATCAAAAACGGAAAAGAAAGTCATGAGGAATGCTATGCAGAAAGCCTTTGTCATGGTGTACCTGGAAAAGAAATCATAAAACTTGAAGTATTATTTTCATACTTGAATGTCGACAACGAGCATCCGAGATGACGAAATACGATAGATTACCACATGATATATGTCCACTTAAAACTAGGAGTATCACATAGGCTAAAACAATTATAAAAGAAGGTCATGAAGCCAAGTAGGACATTAACATTTAACATCTACAAAAATAAGCACCTAATTTTTAATTTACACTGAAATAAAACATTAACATAAATCAAGCTTTCATTTGAAACACTGGCTTATTTAGGAACAAATCAAAAGATTCTACATTCTAAAGAACCAGCAAAATAGATAAGATTTAGTAATTGACATTGGCAACTTAATTAATAACGAAATTGACAGATAAAGAGCAAATGGTGTCGAGCACATTCTCGTAGATTTCCAGAATCAGATACTCACAGCAGAACACCAAATAGAATGACAAGGGTCAGAATCTAAGAGATAAGTTTATGTCCAAGAAACTTCTAAGCCATGTGTTACATTGCAAAAGGCGAACATGCTAAAATAATAAAGAGAGTTACCTACCAAAGCTACTATAATCATACTCGCAATAAGGTACGCCGTTTAAGTTCGATTCTTAAATAATGCACTAAATATTCCTTTTTCTTTCATGAATCATTATCAACAATCATGAAATGACATGAATGACCACGCCATTTAACCTGGCAGCACATGTTTCCACATATCTTTTCTCCTTTTGGCATATAATAAAGGGTATGTTTCCATCCATCTCAAAAACCAGACAGTGCTTTTGAGTTTGCCTAAATAGATTAATAAACCTCTGAGTGATATATTTCCTTAATAAATCATACGACAACAGATTTTGGCACAGAACACATAAAGGAACAATTACCACATCAATACATCATTATAAGTGAGAAGCGAAAGATAAAATTTTCAATTACCAGAACTTAAACTCAGGTAGCCTACGGATAAACGGCTTGAATTCATCTGAACCTTTCGTCGGCAATACAGGTCCATCAGAACCTTCAAGTTCAGGATCAACGAGTGGAGACAAAAACCCAATTAGCAAATTCAGCAGGTAGATCCCCAGGCCATACGAGACGATGTAAAACCCTTGAACATAATAGACCCGCAAACAATAGATGGCTACTACAACAAGGGTTCCAATCCACCGATAAGTTGAATGCGGGGTTGACTTATCCAGATAATACTGGTACATTCTCCAAGCGTTGTGCCCCAATTGAGGCAACGGCGATGCCACTGACGCACCATCCCCTCCGATTCCCTCCATTAAGTATTAGCTTCAAATTCTATGTCATAAGAGAAGAAAACCAATCAACTTCAGCACAAAGATCCATTAAGTTTCCAAAGACAACATAGTTACCATTACTCATCACAATGTATGACCATATGGACCAACAAAACAAAGCAAACTAGATAGTCATTTTCAATCAATGAATCCAATTTAGAGGGGGAAAACCCTAATTTTTTTATTGTTAACCAAGAAAATGCATAAAAATCTCATGATTGGAATTTAGGAACTGAGATTAAAAACCCACCACAAAAATCAATCATACATCACCAAAAAAAGCCCAAAGCTACCAAACCAAGATGCGATCCCAAAACTTTCCTTCAGCTTTCTCACCAACCAAACAATAACTAAAAGGAAAAAAACAAAACTTCAAAAACCCAGATCCAGAAAACGAAAAAGGCTATGTATTTACATAGAAATAGCATAAAATAACAAAAAATGAATCTACTATGAACATTAACAAAAATGATTGGGTGCTTAAAAAAAACAATTTAAGATCTTTATGAATAATCAATATAAAACTAAAAACAAGAAGCTTCAAACTATAATAATATTGAAATAAATAAATAAAAAAGTAACCTCAAAAAGACTCTCCGTTGTTGAGCTTTGGACTCTCAGAGAAATTCTTTTTCTCTTTGGTGTTTTGTGAGAAAGATGAAGCAGAGAGCCGATATACGAGCAGATCTATTCGGAGATGGGCATCTTTGTTTTTTCTTTTCATTTTTTTTATTTTATTCAAGAGTATTTACACGGGTAGTAGTTGTACTTTTAGTATGTTTTCATTTTGGTCACCAAATTCGAAATTTTTTATTTAATTTCATTACGATCATTGCTACTAGTTCTCGGAAAAGCATACTAATGTGGCACGTTAAAATTTTCTTTCTAAAAAAGTATGTTTTTTAGACAAAAATTTCGATGGAAAAGCAATCGCAAGTTAATCTTAAATGCGGAAAAGATTTGTTATTTAGAAGATTAATATGGTTTAATTTCAAGTTGATTTAACGGTTAACAATGATGAATCATAACTAAAGATTTCAATCAAAACTAAAATCAAATTTTTTTTAACATGTCATTGTTAACCGTTAGATTAACTTGTATATTAACGTTATAGCCAAATGGATTCTTCCCACCGTCCGAATTGAGCAACGACGACTCCATTCATCAAACTTTTAACTTTAGTTATGATAGTAAAATTAAAAAATTATGGGATTTTTAAAATAAAATCTTAACGTGCCACATCAGTATTTTAATATAAATGATCGTAATAAAAGGAAGTTAAAAATTTAGTAATTATAATTAGTGAATTAAAACTTTAGTGATTATAATGAAAAAAAAAATTCTGTGATGGAAGTAAAAGTGATCTCAAATTTTCGTGACTATAAGTGTAGTTTTAACCTTTATTTAATTGTTACGGCGTTGGTTTTTAGTTTTACCGACGGTGGAAAGGCTTGAACAATGGTCATTTAAAAAAAAAGGCTTATTATATGTTTTTTTGAATTTTAGGTGTTTAAAGTATTTTTTTTTAAAATAAGTGTTTTAAATTTACACCGTTACAATTTTAAGTGAATGATAATTAACTATTTTTAAAAAATATTATTAACTAATGAATACTTGACACGTGGCATGTTTTTTTTCAAAATTAAAATTTTTTAAACAATTTTTACACAAAAAATAATAATTTTTCAAAAAATCATGAAATTCTTCAATTTTTACAAACACAGTCACCAAATCCCTAAAATGCCCTAAACCCGAACCTCAAATCGTCGTCGCTTCCACTGCCGATCGTCACTCCTGAGCACACCTCTTTGGTTGCCGGACCTAGTCGGTCATCTCCCCCAACACGGCGACGTCAAAAACGGCGAACGACGTGCTAGTCGAACGAAAAATCGATGTTCGATTAGCACGTCGTTCACTATTTTCGACGGTATTGTGTTGGAAGAAATGACTGGCTAGGTCCGACGACCAAAGGGTTGTGCTCAGGAGCGACAAATGGCGGCAGAGATTTAGGGGTTTGAGTTTTAGAAATTTTAGAGATTTAGGGACTGATTTGTAAAAATTGAGAATTTCAGTATTTTTTGAAATATTAAAAAATTGGTTTTTTCTTAAAAAATTAAAAAAAATCAAATAAGCATGACATGTTTCAAGTATTGATTGGTTAACGAATTGTTTTTAACGGTTGTTAACCGCCGGGCACTTAAAATTATAACGGTATAAACTTTAAGCACTTATTTTTAATACTAAAATAATTTAAGCACCTAAAATTAAAAAAAATGTATAATGTAGGGACTTATTTCTCATTTAAACCTTTAGAAAACGGAGCCGTGCCCGTGGAAACGGGAAAGAATTTAGAATATGCCATTTTACTTTTTGTCTATGCGTTATTGCGTTTGTTATGTTCTTATCGTTGTTTTGGTAATATTTAGTTTGGATTTGATTATGGAGTTTTTTAAGGGTAAATTGTATAAGTAGTCATCCATATATTTTAGGTTACTCTTTAGTTATTAAATTATGAAAATTTTAAAAAAAAATCACTTAAATAATTATTTTTATTTTTTTATAATCATCGATATCTATCACATTAGTTAATTAATCCGAATCTGACTCATTACGAAGATGACCCTCACCCACTCAAATTAAGAAGATGATATGGATGTAATAAAAGAAAGAGTCAATATATAGTTTATCCTCTCAAGTACATTATATTTTTCACTTTTGCACCTTAATATATTTTTTTCACACATTGCCCCTTAAAGTTAACCTTTGTTATAAGTTTTGCCTCATAGAATTACCGGTTGTTAAAAAAAATCCAGCCGATAAAAACAAGTCATGCGACATTTCTTTATAATATAGATTTATATATATTTTAAAAACTTATAAAAAATCTAAAAAATAAATATTTAAACACAGTAAAAATAAAAATATGATGTTTACAAATAAAGTTTTGGCTTAAGAGTTCAATAAGCCTTTAAACTTTTGCAAAAAAATAAATTAAGCCCTTAAATTTTTTTTTTTGCACTCAATTAAGCCTTAAAACTCAATAAAAAAACTAATTTGGCCCTTTGACCAACGTTGACCGTTAACTTTAACAGTTTTTATTTTTTAAAAATTTTTTGCTGACACATGTCGCAACATGATAATATCACTCGTTATTACTAGGAATTTTTTAATTTTAATTTTTAAAATATTTTAATCTTTTGAAAAATTATTATTTTTAAATAAATTTCGGAATTAAAAATATTTTTTTAGAATTTTGCAGAATTTTTGGAAAAAAATTAGAATTTTTTAAAAAATAAAATTAAAAAATTCCTTGAAATGACAAGTGGTTTTATCCTATTGCGACACGTGTTAAATGAAAATTTTCAAAATAAAAATCGTTAAAGTTAACAGTCAACATTGGTCAAAGGGTCAAATTAGTTTTTTCTTGAGTTTGAGGGCTTAATTGAGTGCAAAAAAATTAGAGACTTAATTGATTTTTTTACAAAAGTTTAAAGGCTTATTGAACCCTTGAGATATTAAATTTTATCTATGAAGCTTAAATTCTAAACTGACTAAGGATGCACACATTGTCTCATCTTGTATGAGTTTAAATCCCAATATAAGAATATAATATCATTCTTTTTTATCAAAAAATTATAAACCTTAGATCTTAAACTCTAAACTAAATCCTTAATTTTTGAACTATTCTGTTATATATAAGAAAATATTTTGATTCTAATTTGAATGAAGTCGTTGAATAACCTAAATGATTTGAATTAATGGGCCTAAAACTGAAATTCTCCTCATTGTAATATTTAATATTCATTTAAAAAAATTATAAGAGGATAAAATGAGAATCTACATAAATTCTTATTAAAACGGTAAAAATTTATCTAAAACAATGTAATAATTTATGAAAAACCGAAATTTCTATTAACCGAGTAAGAATTTATGTAACTACATCAATTCTTATTAATTGAGTAAGAATGTGTGTAGATTTTACCTTAAATACGAATTTGTTTAACTACATATTTTTATATTATAACCTAAATTCTTACCAAAATGATAAGAATTTGTATAGATTGTAAGATTTGTGTAACTACATAAATTATAACAAATTGAATAAGAATTTACGTAAATCAGTCTCATTTTAGTTGCACTATAAAAATACTCGCGAGAATTTCCATTTTATTACATGAATAAATTAATGGCATGAATAGGACGACGTGGACAAAGGATACCCATTTCTTTATTTGCTTGGTATTGGATTACGGCGCGTGGCTGTTCAGCCTCCCCTCAATCAATGTATTAAGCACAAAATTTCAATTATATAATATTTTTATTCATTATATTGATTTTCAATATGTAATGAAATACTGTAAACAATAAAAAAGGATATAAATATATGTGGCTTACTGCCATGGCTTTACTCTCTAAATTCTGTGTTTCACTGTTCATCTTTTGTTTTTTTTTTGTGTGTGTGTGAAGCCTGAACTCAGTTCTTGAGGTGAGTCCTAACAAGGTTGAATCCGAGTTGGTTTTCAGTGTTTTTTCAGTTTTTAACGACAACCCATTTCTTGCTTTGTCTGAAACTGCTTACTTTGGGTATGTATGCATGTGGTTGTCCAACTTTGTTCCTGGAAAAAATTGTTTGATTTTGTGCTGCAAAGTAATTGGTTTATGCATGTTCTGTTGATCAGGGATTTAAAAAGCGTTTGCGCCGCAGTTGACACAATTCAACCGTTTTTATCCGAAACCGTGAAATAACGCCGCAACCGCGATTTAAAACCCTGCTATTATCCTTATGAGCGCTGGATTTTGCTTGTTTTAATTTGTAGTTTATTGTAAGTTGTAACTGTTTGTTGAAAGTTGAAACCTAATAGATATTGTCTGATTGTGCTTGCTGAATTGAGGTTTCAGGTATGGTGTAATAAGCTTTCGAGACAAATTCACCGAGCTGAATGGATCGTAGGAAGCATATCGATCGAAAACCGCGCTCTGCGGTTCACAATCGACTGCTTTCGGGGCCGGAAATGGTTGTGAAATCTGGGGATGTGGTGGAGAAGGCGGATACTTCGAACACCGGCGAGGCGGTGAAGTACAGGATCGATCTCAACTTGAGTACAATGGTTCGAAATAAGTCGGCTTACCCTGAATTGCATGAAGGGGATTCTCGGACAACTCACCAATTCTTTATTACAAAGAAGGCTGGTGTTCACTTAACTGGAGGAGGACAAGTATTCAAAGATGCCATGGTTCGCCGAGACCCGAAACGAAACATGTTCGGGGAGTTCTTGAGTTTATCTCCGGGTTTTGGTTTCCATGGTCAGCAAGGACAAGATAATTTTGCAGATACCAGACCTTCTACTGTTTGTTTAAAGAATGAATCATCAGCTGAAACTGATGCAATGGAATTGGATCGTTTGCAGACGGTCCATCTTTCGAGTATGTGTCGATCGGAACAGGTAATTTGCAGACCAAAAGTGTTAATGTTCTGTAATTAGTGTGTTTTGTTGAAGACAATGGGTTGTAATTTGCAGAATAACAAGAGAGTTCATGGTTCATCATTATCTAAAACCGAGGCGAACACCGACTTACCTGATATGAACGAAGAGCTACCTGCATTTTCGTCTGTGGCGAACTCGACCAATGATGGAGGGATAAGTACCTTGAAAACCCTGAGTTTAGATGTAGAGCATCTTGTTTGCCAAGCTAAGCAGCCCTCGGTTTCAGCTGTCGCTGCTTGTCGAGATGTTCTTCGACCGGAGCCGAGCCACAGATGTGTTAAACGTCTCAAGTGGAGCATTTCAAAACCTATGGTAGATGGAAGCCATGTGAGACCGGAACTGGCACTTGATCAAACCACAATGCTATTAAAGAACGGTGACTCTTCTTCCGGTGATTCAACGAGGAAGAATCGAGAATTGTCTGTTTCAAAATCTTGGATTCACAGATGGTGTCGTCAGAGAAGCACATCTTCGAACACGAAGCCTGGAGCTTTAGTGCTATGCGAGCAAGAAACTTCAAAGGCGACATTCGATGAACTCGAAAAGAAGCAATTTCCGAGCATTGCAGCTATGGCTCTGATGGGGAAGGCCATGAACGGTTTCCATCCTTGCGAAACTCGAAGAAAGGGGTCTTCGATTGTCTGGAGCAATTGAAGGATTTTGAGGTAATTCCGGCCAAAACTATTCGAGTCAGGACAAGCAAACTGACCTATTAGGCGATGCCGGTTTTGTGCTCTCATATGCCATTATGAGTGCATGATATGCTGTTTCTGGTCCTCCCGAACTTACTTGGAGGAAACGATGCACGGACTCGAAGAACGATAAGAACAAACACACAACCGGCCCGTGAATCTTAAATCCTGTAATAATGTCTAGGATATGTGTGTTGTTACAGTTCATTCTAGCAACAATGTCGTTACTATTTCGGTGACAGACCGTAAACTTCGATCCCGATCTTAAACTCATGAATCAAGTACCTGAGTAAATGCATTAATGATCACATACTAGGTTGCCACCTTCAATCTGACAACCGGTCCGTTCAAGAGCTAATTCGAAGAAGCCTCCTCCGTCGATGTTGGAGTTCATAGAGGGCGGTGCAAACTGGAGGATAATGTCTCTCGATGTGAGGATACCTTGTGGACGCTGCAAATCATCAACCTGAAAACTGAAATCGCTTTTAGTTCCCGCTACATTCTTCATTGCTTGCTTGAGGGTGTCGGTTTTCTTGTTAGTGACCGGCGAGTCCATTCTTGGAAGGTATTTGTTTCGTAGCTCGAGAACCCCTGCTGACAAAAGAGCTCCCATGTCTCGTTCGATAGTAGGATCATGGTCTACGTTGTTGGTCTCTATATGAATGAACTCCTCCACAGTCATAGTCCTGTAAACAATAAAAAATCTATAGGTTCTACGACACAATGGTGGCGAGAAACGGAATGTAGCATCGGAAGAAAACATCACTCACTTTCGATCGTGGAAGATCTTGTCATTCTCCATAAGAAGGTACACATCACTATTTCTGACACAACCGATAAGCCTTCGAGTTTGTCTATCAATGACAGCAATGGCCCGTATTCGACTTTTAAACAAGATACGAAGAGCCTCTGCTATGCTCTCATCACCATACACACAACTTACACTCTCGTTTTCGAACCTGAATACGATTGTGAAAAACCCGAAATGAGTATGATAATGAAAACTCAAATGATGTAATATGAAGAAATGTTCTAGTTTTATCCTACCGAAATTCTGCTAACGGTTTTTCTGCAATACTATCAAACCAAGCGAGTCCATCGGACCGAAGCAACAGTTGAATAACTGCAATCTACGGTAAAGCAGCAACAAATTATTTGTAAAAGTCTTTCATCAATGAATATTAGTCAATTATATGGTTGAACAAGCTCAGCCTGCAGCCTTATACCTGCGTAACAAAACCTATGACTCGAATATGAGATTGATCTACGATCGGAACAACCTGCACCCGATGCTTCGAAAACAGCAACAAAACATGAAAGAGGGTATCCTCCAAGTGTACAGCGAAAAACGGATTCCATAAGAAAGATTTTGCCAACTCCCATATCTGGTGTCTCAAACAATAAACACAATATCACATTGGTAAAATTCAACAACATATAAGATATCGAAAGCAATTCGAAGCCTTAGGAAAGAAATATAACAAGAGAAAAGGCCGAAACACCTTCGTGTTGCCGATTTCGGGCTTCTTTTTAAGCAAGGACATCAGGCTGCTGCTTTTGCCGGTCTCACCATGGCCATCAATTGGCACACATTTCTGCAGAAAGAACATACATACATGCATGCATGAATGAAATAAACTGACCTCAAGGGACCAGAGAACCAGGGTAGCAACATACATACATACATACATACCATGGCCATCAATTGGCACACATTTCTGCAGAAAGAACATACATACATGCATGCATGAATGAAATAAACTGACCTCAAGGGACCAGAGAACCAGGGTAGCAACATACATACATACATACATACATACATACCATCAATTGGCACACATTTCTGCAGAAAGAACATACATGCATGCATGCATGAATGAAATAAACTGACCTCAAGGGACCAGAGAACCAGGGTAGCATACATACATACATACATACATACATACATACATACATACATACCATGGCCATCAATTGGCACACATTTCTGCAGAAAGAACATACATGCATGCATGAAATAAACTGACCTCAAGGGACCAGAGAACCAGTGTACATACATACATACATACATACATACATACATACATACATACATACATACATACATACATACATACATACATACATACATACATACACTGACCTCAAGGGACCAGAGAACCAGGGTAGCAAAATCAAGAAAACCAATGTACGGAAACCTGTCTGAAACATCTGTAATGGGAGCACCAAGTGCATTCTTCGTATACAACAGCTCAATTGCATCTTTAACACTATCCCCCGTTCTTAATTCCACCACTTGCAGAAGCAAAAAACAAAACAAAAACCAAGTTGGATTTCAACAATGATT
Source organism: Hibiscus trionum (assembly GCA_030270665.1). Taxonomy (NCBI): domain Eukaryota; kingdom Viridiplantae; phylum Streptophyta; class Magnoliopsida; order Malvales; family Malvaceae; genus Hibiscus; species Hibiscus trionum. The sequence continues at coordinate 1,396,185 of BSYR01000011.1, read as the reverse complement.
ATAAACATGCAATGGATGCTAATCAACAGGGATTTAAAAAGCGGACTGCGGCCGCGATATCGGCCAAACCGCGATATAACGCCGCAATCACGACCGCGATTTAAAACCCTGCTAATCAGAAATGGATTACCAGGAGCGTTTCTAATGCCAGGGATTGAGTTGTTAATGGGGATACGGTCAAGAAAAAGCTGTAGGGCGGTGGCATAATCATGTTCGGAGCTGTTTCCGACATGATCAGCCCTGGTGGTGTCTTCTGCTTCCTTCAACACATCCTCCAGTTGTCTTAAATCTGCTCTCCTCGTATCTGCCATGGTGATTGCTGTGTTATGTTCTACAGTTTCACAGCCTTGGTTGGTTTCAGTTTATGTTAAACTCTTCGTTTTCTCTGGTTTTCATGCATATGGATACATGGTACTATGTAAATCAGGCCACGTGTGGTTGAACTACCACGTGGCACGTAATGCTTTCACATGTAAAATTATTATAAATTGTCGTTGTCGTTCGTCTCCGATATAATATAAATGACTGTAATGTCACGATTTGTTAAGCACGTTGACATTATTAATAAGAAAATTTTACAACGTGCGACGAACACCGTTGAACACCGCTGGACACTATTAAATTAATTAATTAATAAAGGTTAAAAATGTCAAGGACTCAACATACAATTAGTAATTACTTTTCATATATTTTGAATTTTTGAAATTTTTTAATAAGGATAAACTACATATTTAGTACCTCGCCTATTTTTGTATTTCTATTTTGGTACTCAAACTATTTTTTAGTAAAATGGTACCCAAAGTTACGTATTGTTTCTATTTTGATACCCTGACTGTTAAAAATAAACGAAAACAGTAATGTTGTTTGGTCAAATAATAGTTTTGGTCCCTAAAACTTATACAATCTATCAATATAGTCCAAAATATTATCAATTTAAACATCATTTTTAATTTTTGGATTAAAAATATAAATTTATTCTTTCTTCTTCCATTCGAAGTATAAAAGATTAAGTACCGAACATCTTCTTCATTGTCATGAACAATGTCAAGATAAACACTCTTCTTCCCTAAATTTGTATAAATGTAGTGGTTTGAAATAGAAAAATATATAGCTATATATAGTAATACCAGATCCTTTTTCTTAAATTGTTTCCAGATCCTTTCTTTTTCAATACCCTACCTATTCACTTGCATACTCTCAAATTAATTAATTGAATAGCGTACAACATAACAATATATAACACCGATAACAATAAACACTAATTATTAAAAGCAATAACAAGTCATTAATTAATCTCTTTCTTGTTATCGAAACATAAATTAACATATTTCATTAGCTAAATTTGCGCTTCTTGCTCTTGTATGTTCTTCGATAATTTTGAAGAAACTCAACATCATTAAGAATCGGTTATGACACCATCTTGTAAGTTTTAGCTGATTTTCACTTTTTCATGCTTTATTTTTTTTTGTTATTAAAGTAAATATTGTTTTTTGAGAAATTAAAAAAAGTAATCGATCAAAATTTGCAGGAAACTGTTGTGACAATGAAGAAGATGTTCGATACCTAGTTTTTCATACTTAGAATGGAAGAAGAAAGAATAAAATTACATTTTTAACCTGAAAATTAAAAATGATGTTTAAATTGATAATATATTGGACTAAATTGATGGTTTGTATAAGTTTTAGGGACTAAAACTATTATTTGACCAAGCAATGTCACTGTTTCCGTTTATTTTCAACGGTCATGATACCAAAATAGAAACAATATGTAACGTTAGGTGCCATTTTGCTAAAAAAAAATTAGTTTGGGTACCAAAATAAAAATACAGAAATAGGTGAGGTACTAAATATGTAGTTTACCCTTATTTAAAAAATCAAAACTTTAATATATATATAGAAAATAATTTAATTGAATTTTTAAAAATAATTATTAACTGTACGTTGAGTCTTTGAAATTTTTAATATTTATTAATCAACTTAATGGTGTTCAGCGTTAGAAATGTTCAGTGGTGTTCGTCGCACGTGGTAGATTCATCCTTATTAATATTACGAGCAGGGTTTAAATTGCGGTTGTGATCGCGGTGTTTTATTATGATTTCGGATAATAGCGGACGAATTGTGATTATAACGACTGTTATTTTCTACAATAGTAATTTCGGTTGGTGTCGTTATCTTTATATAACGACCGCAGACCGTTATTTAAATCCCTAATTACGGATAAAAATCATCTACTCATTCTCGGTCCTCTTTTTATGCCCCAACACTAAAAATCACTAAAAAAGTTAAATTCTAAACAATAATACTAAATTCTAAATCCTAAACCCTACCCCTATACCCTAAAAAATACACTCTACCTTAAATTTCTTAAACCCTAACCTCAAACCCTAAATCTATTTTTTAGTATGAGGCATAAATAGGGACACCGTAAAGGGGTAGAGAATTTTTATTCCCTAATTACGAGCTTAACCAACATGTTAGTTTAAATGATAAATAGTTTAATATTGCTTAAGTAGGTTTTGAGTTTGAGTCTTTGTAAATGTATAAAATATTCGTCGAGAGACTCACCCTCTAAAATAAATGTGCAATGCGGGTCAGTGCGAGTTAATCAGGACAAAACCCTAAATCGAAAGAATTATCAAAAAAAATATTAACGAGCTTAAAGACAGCATAATATGATTCGTAGTTTTATTGATTATCTGATGAATACCGACGTCAACATAAGCATCAGCCATATGAGATTTTACTCTACTAATAGGAAGAACAGGCTAGCTGCTAAGTTCTCCTGGGAACTTATGTTCTATGAGATCCAACATCTATTTTACACTGCATAAAGAACTTGTAATTTACATATATATATATAGTAATTGGATGCAGAAATGCAGCGGGAATTCTTTTTGAGGCGGGATACCGTGTATGCGGTATCCGACTTACGCACCCGAATCGACGGTTCATGATTGCTTTCTACGAAGCACCTTCGATTCGATCATAGAGTTGCCCATGGAAGTCTCTGAGAATCTGATATCCATTTTCATATAACTGTGCCATCTGCTATTGTTGCCTTCTCCATAATGATGGTTATACCGGACCGGATATAAAATCCTTCTTCCGGCCTGTCGGCTTCTTGAACATCCTGAGGAAGAAAACAGCGATTAGTCGATGTTTCGTATAATGCAAGCAATGGTTAAAGTGGAGGATGATAAGCTTACATCTTTGTTCACAATGACCACATCTTGTCCTATTTTAGCATTCTTGTCGATGATGCAGTTCTTGATTTTGGTGTTGCGGCCGATTCCAATCGGGACCTTGCCATCCGCTAGTAGAGATGCGATTTCGGATTCGGTTTGGTAATAGTCTGCTCCCAGCATTACTGTGTCCTGTAGATCGGAAAGGAGTTGAACATGGTGACTCAAAACAAAGTGCTACAACACCGTAGATCGGAAAGGATGGAAACACACCTGAAGATCGACACCGTAGTCCAAACGGGAGCGTTCGCCGACTATAGAGTGTTGGACGCTACATTCTCGCAGGAAGCATCCATGGGAGATTATTGCATCTTTAATCTGCATTAACAAACCAAAACATGAGAAGGAAGAAAAATAAAGTGCCACAATTTTAACCCAAAGTAGACAATCCATACCCTGCATTTATCGATTTTGGTCGGTGGTAAGTAGAGAGGAGATGTATAGAAGGGAGTTTTCGGATCATAAAACTCGAATTTCGGAAACTGCAAAGACGAGACAAGTTTATCAGCAAATTAATGAGATATGTATATGCAACAAGACTGAATGTAGGTGGTGTTATTGTCCGTAAACCAACCTCTTCAGTGAGGGCCAAATTGGCTTCATAAAACGACTTGATCGTCCCGATATCCTCCCAGTAGTCCTTGAAAATATATGCCTGCAGAATTTAGTAGGTACATTGAGTAATCAGATGCCTTGGACATTCAGAAAACTCTTGGAGAATACGAATGGCCGAGATAAACGAATTCGTTGAATGTTCCATTTTACAGCTCTTACCTGAACATCATGCTCCTTCACCGCAGCAGGAATGATTTCAGAGCCAAAGTCGTTCGAAGTCGGATATCTCCATCTCAGAAGCTTTAATAACACGTCCATCTTAAATACGTAAACTCCCATCGATGCAATGTACGGGGATCCCAGGGCTTCTTGGGGAGACAACCCCAGAAGTGTGGTATCTGTTTGCTGCAGAGAATCATGAAGTAAATAAAACAATGTCTCACTGAAAAAACTGTGATAACTGATAACATCGACATCCGAACACATTTACCATTGCTTTCAGATCAGCGCCCGTTGGTTTTTCAGCAAACTGGACGATACGGCCCCTGCCATCCATCTTCACCAATCCGTAATCAGAGGCACGGCTGAAAAGTAATCCATTATCCATGGTCAGGTATTTAGATGTACTAATAGGGAACAATTAGAAAAGGTGATATATCCAACGAGAACTACGCCATCAAAACAAGAGAAGATCAAAAGACCTGTTGTCCACCGGCACGCATGAGATTGTAATATCCGCATTATTGTCGACGTGAGTCTGTTACGCATTGAAATAAGTTAGTTATGCTTTTAGTAATGCCAGAAAACATGAGTCCAACCGAGTAAAAGTAATCAATACCTGTAGAAATTCCATATAATCCATTCGATAGAGATGATCCCCACACAAGATCATTACATTCTCGATGTTCATCTTTGCATCCTACACGAAAAAAACATAATTTGTCACATTTAATTCCTGGATGAATGAAACGTGAACTACATGAACTCCAAGCCATTTCTATCATTGCTCGCTTGACATTGAATTAGAAAGGGAAACGAAACTCGGTTTCTACCTCAAATAACCATATGAATTGCCTCACAGCATCTGCGGTCCCTTGGAACCATTTCTTCCCTTCCTCTCCCGATGTTTGAGTGGCTGCAAGAACCTGTTAACCAAGCGAAATTTGTTAAAGTACTTGCAATGAATGAATAATTATTCGAATCACTACATATCACTACATATCATATAGGATTGGATACGAGAACTCCTTAACGAAAGTTCGACTTGATTCAAAATCAGCACCTAGCCATCTTTTGCTACCTATAGAACCGGTGGAGGCAATTCGATCTTTACTAAACACAAGGATATCATACCTCCACAAAGCCATCTCCAAAATTGATACCATTGCCGTAATAGGTGCGCGAAATGTGGCGATTGAGGGAAGCCGAGTTGAACTGAGTCAAAACAAAAATCTTGTTTATCCCACTGTTGATACAGTTGCTCATTGGAATGTCTATCAGCTTATAGCATCCTCCAACTGGAACCTAAACATCATCATATTCACATAAAAAAACATTCACCACAGTTAAAACCGAAACCAAAGAGTCTGAATCAAGTTAAAAAAGTAACAAATTCAGCACCAAACATGAACTAACATCATCAACTATAAGAGACTATAAGCATGTATATGTATATGTATATGTATATTCACATAAAAAAACATTCACCACAGTTAAAACCGAAACCAAAGAATCTGAATCAAGTTAAAAAAGTAACAAATTCAGCACCAAACATGAACTAACATCATCAACTATAAGAGACTATAAGCATGTATATGTATATGTATATTCACATAAAAAAAACATTCACCACAGTTAAAACCGAAACCAAAGAATCTGAATCAAGTTAAAAAAGTAACAAATTCATCACCAAACATGAACTAACATCATCAACTATAAGAGACTATAAGCATGTATATGTATATGTATATGTATATGTACATGTACATGTATATGTATATTCACATAAAAAAACATTCACCACAGTTAAAACCGAAACCAAAGAATCTGAATCAAGTTAAAAAAATAACAAATTCAGCACCAAACATGAACTAACATAAACTATAAGAGACTATAAACATGTATATGTATATGTATACTTACAGCAGGTGTAGCTGCCCTTTTGGTAAGTGGAAAGAGATGAGTCCCTGGACCTCCTCCCAATATGATCGAAGCCACATTCTTGGGATCGACTCGTTGCCGCTCGAATCGTCCTGGTTTTACGGCCTAAAACCGAAAAGATCATCATTTAACCAAAGAATCAAATCAAATTATCCAATTTTTTCAACAGTAAACCACTAAAAAGATCAACATACCACAGCTTCCCTGGGATTATTTGATGTAAGAACAGCAAAAGCACCAGATTTGATCTTCTTTTCCTTCTTATCATCAGCTCTCAAGCTGTTTTTCAGCTGATTGACCCAAATACTGTTCTTACTAAAACTCCCTCTCGTTCTCTCCCCTAGAAATGTGTTATCCACATTGCCATAACCAGTTTTTCTTGCATTCACCAAATGAGAATTGGATCTCAAGGCCACACAACAAGAATCCATTGAAATTTTGAAGCTCCTGCCAAAGTAAAGACAGAATATAGAAAACCAACACAAACCCCAAAAGTTAAGTTACTGAAAAAAGGCTAAATGATCGGATTACACGAAAGTATTTAAGATTATATAAACAACCCAGATCGTAAAACTCATAAAGAATCAAAATTCACAAACACTCAGAATCAAAAGATTCATCCTTTAACCGAAAGGAAGCTTTTTTAGAAAGATCAAAGGAGAAAACAGTTCAGAAAAGTACCTTTTTGAGCAATGTGTGGTTAACTGGTTTATCAAGCTAAGAGCTTTATTAAGCTTGTGAGCATTTCACGAGAAACCCAGCAATGGGGGGTATTTATATATAATTATAGAAGAATGTGACAGTGTTCTCAAGCCCAAGTTTCTAATCTCTAACAGGGAAAGCTCACGTTAGCCAAACACCTGTCCATTCCAGCTTTCAAGCTCATGAATTTTTGAAATATGTTTAAAAAAGAAAATGAAAATTCAAGAAGTGTGAGATATTTTTATTTGGATTTCTCCATTTTCTACTCTCTAGGCACCAGCTGTTGATTTCTTTGTTTGATTACTCGTGCTGGTGAATGGTGATGAAAACTTTGTTCACGGCTGTGCTGGGCTGCTGGCATCTTGGGGGGCTCATTTTTGACAGTGGACAGCGACATATTTCCCACCCACTTGGACATTTTGCCACTCTGTTTTTTTTTCATATTTGTATAAAAATTTGGAGAATTTTAAAGAAAAACTTTTTAAAAAATTTAAAAAAAGAAGCGTACATAAATTTTTACAAAAATTTGTAAGAATTTGTATACATGTATCGAAATTTTTACAAAAGTGATAAAGATTTGTGTACATAAATAAATCCTTATCACATTTGTGTATATACATAAATCCTTACAAAAATAGTAAATATTTGTGTACATATACCGAGTTCACGATTTTTGTAAGTATTTGTGTACATATACCGAAATTGTTACAAAAGTAGTAAGAATGTATGTATTTACACAAATCTTTACGATTTTTGTAAAAATTTCGGTACATTATATACAAACCCTTACGATTTTTATAAGAATTTGTGTACGATTTTTTATCCTCTTCTTAATAAGCCGTCTTTTAAAATTTTCCAATCGTAATTATTTAATTTCATAAAATCTTAATTAAGTGTGATTATGATATAAGATCTTCTCACTTCTCAGTAATTATCAGTGTACAAGTTGTATACTTCTTTTGTGTAAAGAAATTTTGTCTTCATTTTAATCTGACCTTGTGATTTTGATAGCTACTAGGGTGGGATGGATTTGATTAAGTTAGATTTATTAGAATACTTAATAGTTAAAAAGGTGTTTAATTTATGCCTTTGTTCTAGTTTGGTGATTAACGTTTCATTTCGTAACTTATATTAAATTTTTTTAACAGTCGTTAAAAAAATTTTGTTAACCAATTATAACATGACATGTGGCCTATTTTATATATTTATTTAAATTTTAAATTACTTAAAAATTATATACTTCTACAAAAACTTTAAAGTTTTAATTTCTTTCAAACAAACACTAAAATCACATCTTCATCATCGTTCGGCATCCCCTACACGTCAGCGGTTCAACGTTCACCACCCAAGCGTCAGGTACCTCACCATTTAACATCCCCCACACTCTAACCACCGATTAAAAGTCCAACCGGTCTTTTTTTTCATTTTGGATATTCGTCGATGGAGCATTCGACGGTTTTCGACGATGAAATCATAGGGCTTTCGGTCGTGGGGGCTGACGAAGGCAAGGGTGGCCAGTGGTAGTTAAATCGGTAGTGGGAGGGGAGAAATTTAGGGATCTATGGTTTGGATTTGGGGTTTTAGAGAAATTAAAGATTTGAGTTTTTTTTATAAAATTAAAATTTTTCTAATTTTTAGAAAAACAAAAATTAAAGAAAATAGCATAATATGTCATGTGTCGTATTTTTATTGGATAACGAAAAATTTCTAACGTCCATCGCGAAAAATCTCAATCTGAGTTACGAAATGAAATGTTAGACACTAAAGTGGCTCAAAAAACGTTAGGCGCTAAACTGGAACAAAGAGTATATAAGTTGAGCACCTTTCTAACTATTGAGTTTTTTAAAATTTTAGATCGCTTTTTTAATTTATTATAATTTTTATATCAATTTTTTTATTACACCGATCGTAATAAAATAATCTTAAAACAATAATTCTCCACAACACAATTTTATTTGTGATTGTTACAAATTTATTTTTGCAATAATATTTTTTATAACTCATTGAGAGCAATTTTTTTCCGTGTTTAGAAACTGTTAAAATAAAAAATGATGTTTTAGACATAAAAAAACATATAGTAAATCAATCATCGGTTGATTTAACACGATAAAATGTTATATTAAAAAAAAGCATGATGATGAATGAAATGTTAATATTAATTTTCTTAAGTAATATTAATGGTTTGAATCATGATTCCATGAGAATAAACATATTATGTAAGAGAAATGATTTTGTAATAAATTTACCATTATTTATTAATATTCGATCATAATTAACTGATTAATGAATAAATACTAATAATTATAAAAAATAAATATTTAAAGGATGAAATCATGTCTGACAAATGGGTGAAAAATCCTCTTAGAAATCAGGTGACGTTTTATACAAACATTCAAGACAATTCCAATGGAACCCTACAGTCTTTGGAACTTGAATGCCCATTCATTTACGGCTTTAAAATTCGTATTTGAATTAATATAAATATATATATATATATATAATTGTTTAAATATTATTAAAATTTTAATATACTCAACTAAAACACATATTTATATTCGACACAATAGTCATATTAAAATTCAACTAACATGAACCCAACAAATGTCTTAGTAAAAAAGTAGATGGTGTTTATCCCAGAGACACAAGTTCAAATCGCTCTGTCCACTAGATGTATACGCATTATCAAAGAGTTATGAATATGTATAAACAAATACTACATTTTAATTACTTTTAAACTATTTAAAAGAAAATTTAACTAACATAAGAAATAGACTGCCGCAAAGAATATCTTGAAATAAGAACATACATTCGATGAACAGAAATCCTCAACTTTTTTACGTATTTATTTATGTTTTCGTATTAAAAAATTACATTTAGAATTTGAAGTTAATGTTTAGGGTTATAGTTTAGGATTAGAGTTTAAGAAATATGTTTATAATGTATTTTTAAAGTTTATAGTTTAAAATTTAGGATTTAAAATTTAAGATTAAGTTTTAAAATTTGATTTTTAAGGGTTGAACTTGGAATATAGAAATAGACATCGATAAGGGACAAATAATTTTTGCTCATATTCGTTCTGTTCATTATACATAATTCCATATTTTCCTTAAAAATGTATACAAATTAGGATAAATATTCTATACACAGGTGGTGGAAAACTGAAAGTTTTCACAAGCGTCTTAGTTTTAGGGTGTAGGGAGTTAGTTTATGGTATAGAGTTTAGGTGTAGAGGTTATAATTTAGGGATAGTTGTTTCAATTTAAAGTTTAGGGTTATAATTTAGGGTTTATAGGTTAAAACCTAAATTCTCACCATATTACCTTAAAATTAAACCATAACCTATAAACCATAAATTATAACCCTAAACCTTAAATTGAAATAACTATTCCTAAATTCTAAACCCCAATACCTAAACTCCTATACCATAAACTAACTCCCTACACCCTGACTAATCTAGATTATTACCTTTTTCTTTGTTCCCCTCCCAATTCTTTAAGACTTTGCCCTGAGTCCCTGACTAATCTAGATTGACCTACGTCGCACACCTGACGTCAGCGGGTCAGTCTCTCAACAAATTTTTTTTACATACATGCACAAAGCATCAAACTCGAGACATGTTCAAACGATATCAAATTATTTATCACTTGTACAAATCCGTTAATAATTATTGCTAGTTTTAAATAAATAAATAAATAAATCATGCATGGGTGGGCCTTGTACTTCATGTCCAAACAAGTAGATTTTTTTGATTTTTTTTGTAAATCATGAACAGTGGGATCAAGTACCAAACCCCAGATTTTGGACCACCCCCAATACATCATTACCTAACCCCATGGACGGTTCTCATTTCATGCAGCACAAACACCCCCCACGTTGTTGCCTTCACTTGTCCCATGTGCCCCACTCCTGTTTTGCTCCCACTCTATTCCAAGTAATTGGTATTCTTAGGTATTCGTGTTCGATTCATGAATATAAAAATATTGACGAAAGGATGATGTGATTCACCCGGTGAATTATAAGGTATGAATCGTGATGAAGTACATATATATAACATATGTGACCTATAAGAATTCTTTAAATATACGAAAAATCTTAGAAAAATTTCGTTCAGATACATTTCACATGTATGATAGTGTCTGATACTCGCACTCGAATTCGAATAAAATTTTATATACATTGAAGGTGATTGCTAACTTAAAGATAATGAAAGGGACACCGTGCCCAATTATGCATTCCGATTTGAGCAAGTAAGTTGAAAACAATGTTGGGAAAAATCCAAGGCATATAATGAAAGGCGAAGCTGATAGGTCATTTATGGGGGTGAATGGTGCTCTTGACCGTACACGTGGCAGTTAATTGACGGGTGATAGTTGTAAGAAATGATACGGGCAATTGATTGGGAAACCAGAACCGTTGATTTGTTAATCAATAATTATTCATAATATTAATAATCTTCCCTTGAATCTTGAGTTTTCCTATGTGGGAGAGACCCCACGGCCGACGGATGTGGAAATATGATGGGTAGTGGTGATAATTAGTCTGACCGGCTCGCGAGTTACTCGGGCTCGGTTCGGTCAAAGCTAGACTCGAGTGAGTTCGACTTAGGATCAGGTTTGGCTCGAAAAGCTTGTGAACAGGCTCGAAATTTACATATGCACTAAAATAAATTATGTGTTTGTATTTTCTTTTATTAGTTGGTTGTTGTTTGATTTTGTATTTTCTTTAATTATGTGTTTGTATTATAAGAATATTTATTGATTGTTTAGATTAATCTAATTTTTTGATCTTTTTCCCTTTTTCGGTCATTGAATTTCGTTTTAGTGTTGGTTATGAAAGAAATTTTTAACGAATCTTTTATAAAAAAACTATAGCAAAAATTTTCAGTTCGAGCCGAGCCGAACCTGACGAGCTTAGAGCCCGAGCCGAGCCTAATAGTAATATTTTCGAGCCGAGCTCGAGCCTAAAATTCTGAGTTCGGCGAGCCGAGCTTGGCCAGGCTCGGGCTCAGCTCGGCTCGTTATCACCCCTAATGATGGGAATGGGCATTAATATGTAAGTGGGAGTGATAAAAAAGTTAATGTACCAATAGGATTAATCCGAGTAGTAACCAGTTTAGTATTGTTTAAATAGATTTTGAATTCGATTACGTATGGAGACTCAACCATCAAACTCATGTGTACGACGCAGGTCGATACAAATTAATTAGAATAAAAGTATAAGAAACCGGAAGTACAACAAAAAAAATTAATGTTATTCATATTAAAGTTTAATATTTCATTTTCTTCTTAATTTTATGTCCTTGTAGTATGTTTTCGTCTATTTCTGTAGTAAATTTGTGTTTGTCAATAGTTTTTTTCAGGCGCTCTTTTCTGATTTGAGGTTATTAAAGGTCATTCAATAAGTTGATCCAAATGTAGTCAAATATGTTTTTGCGAAGTAGCATGCAAGATTGTTGGTTTCACTTACCACTCTTACTTCAATCTTTAAATGTGTAGATGGATAGATACAATGAGTTTAATTTCATGCTTCCTTTCTTCAGTGTTTTATCTCATCCATGTTGTTGCAGTTTACTGGTGTTTACTGGTCTGATGTTTTTTTTTATTTTAGTTTTATTTTGTTTTTGTTGTTTTTCAGCTAAATTTATATTTCAATTCTAATTTTTTTATTAAGTAGAATTATTAAATTCTTAAGATAAATATTAAGAATTTAAACTCATACAAAACAAGATAATATAAATATTTTTAACCACTTAAAATTGTGTTGATTATCGAACTCCGAGAACTCGAACCAAAATGAAAAATAGTGGGCGAGGCCCGGGATGAAAAGACAAAGCAATGGCAAGTGTAGATAGAAACAAAGTAGAAGGTGATAAAACTTCACGTGGGAGGCTGGCAAGTTGGTAAAATCATTACAATACCTTTGCTTCTCTCTCTTTATATGAACCACAAATGCAAATGGAAAGATTTTACGTTAGGAGTGAATTTATAAAATTTAAAAAAAAATAAAAATATTTTAAAATGAAAATATATAAACAATTTTTAAATTTTATATAAATTTCAAACTTTTAAAAAATTATCGTCACTTCCGACTCTCTCAGTCTATCCCTAATACAAGTGGAATCCTATATGATTTTGCACCTCTCAACCCGACTTTGAACCATCAACAATAGAAGAAAAGAGAAGAAAGCATTTGAACGTTGGCAAACCTATTCAATTTATCTTGCTCAAATCATAACATTAAAATTTAAATTTCGAATGTTGTTTAAGAAATTTATTGTAAATCTACTTAGAGAGAAGGGAAAAAGGTGCTAATAGTCGATCTAGGACCCATAACTTAAAAAAATATGAAAAAGACAAAATGATAAAAAATACCTCAAACGTTTGCATATTTTGTCAATTAGCCTCTTATTCTTTTTTTGGTCCAAATGTACTCTCAACATTTGCTTGTTTTGTCATTTGGCCCCATGTTCTTTCTTTTAGTCTAAATATACCTCTAATGTTTCATTCATAATCCAAATATATTCTTGTTGGATGTAAACTGTCAATTAAATGATGGCTGCTTATAAAAAAATTTTGACATGACATCAGCAAATTTTAATACGTGGGAAGTTCAGTCAGCATCAGCTGTTGAACGCCAGTTGACTGACAATTTTCATCTAAAAAGGGTATATTTAGACCAAATTAAAACGTTAGGGGCATATTTGGACTACAAATGAAACGTTGGAGGCATATTTGGACCAAAAAAAAGAATAAAGGGTCAAATGACAAAATAAGCAAACATTGAGGACATATTTAGACTAAAAAAATAGAAGGCCAACTGACAAAACATGCAAACATTGGAGCATCTTTTGTCATTTTGGCTATGAAAAAACAAAACTGAACTTGACTAACCGACCAAATGTATTAGAAATAAATTCATTTCAATAAAATGTATTGGTTACAATGGTTATCTAAACATGTCACAACCATATAAAATTACTTTAATTATAATCTCTAAAACACATGCTTAGTTTGCCATGGAAATAAATTGACAATCCAATGTGATTTATGATTAAACACAACAACATATCAAAATCATGAAAAGGTTTAGGAAAGCCTAGTAGCCAAAACCATGCAAAATAAATTTGAAAATAAGTATTCCATTAAACCATAGCAATAAAAAGAAACTGTAGCTCACAAATCATTGAAAAATCCCACTTGAGAGAAAGTTAAGTAAAAACAGTACTTTAAAAAGCACATCAATCTCAGGAAATGGAAATACTACATAGAACTAAATAAGCAAAAATATAACAAAAACATCTAGGTGTTTGTTGCCCTAGTGTAAATCTGCTGGCTCGAATGAGCAGACACCAGCCGGATCAATCCTTTCGCCATCAATTCCCTTATGGCCTTCCTTGCAAGTGATCCGTTGATCTGCAAGACGTATGCAAAAACCATATTAGACATAAACGACATCCGCGCATGCATCTACAGGCCAACATTTAGAGGACTGCAAACTGGATTGTGTCGACTCTCAAATAGGCTCGATGAATTCAATACTTCCAAATAGGGCGGTAAATGAGACGAGACAGGTCACAAGCTACTCGAGCTCAACTCGGTCAAAGCTTGACTCGATTGGACCCAACTCAAAAAGCTCACGAGCTACTCAAAAATATAATATACTATTTTTTTTATTTTTTAGAATTTAAAATCTAAATTCTTAAACTTAAAACCCTAAATATAAACCCTAAACATAAGTATTAAACCCTAAAATCTAAATCTTAAATTCTAAACTCAACAACCTAAAACTCTAAACTTTAAACACTTAACTAACACCATAAACACTAAAATTAACAAGCTTGAGTTTAGGCAACTTGTGTATGTAAGTTTATTTTTCATAGGACTTTAAATGAGACGTGATAGATGAAGAGCTACTCAAGTCCAATGGAGTCAAAGATCGATCAACACTTACTCAGCTCGTTAGAAATTACTCAAGTTTCGAACTCGACTCGAAATCTTAAGAAGCCGAGCCAAGCTTAACACTACTCGAGCTCGACTCAGCTCGTTTACACCCCTACTTCCGGAATTCTCCAAGTTAAGAACAGACACAAGTTGACAAGCCAAGGGGGCACACCGCCTAGACTAAGCCCTTGTCGGTAACATACCGAGACTACCACAAATGCATAAATATACAATACATGAATCAGAGAACAAGTTTATCAAACCCTCCCCTGCTTGTGTATATCACTTTAAATTTGGTTAAACCACAATGCACTTGCTTTTTTTATGTGAACAGAGTATCGATTCCATTAAAGTTCGATATTAATTCACTGGAGAATAAACAAAAACACCAGCATAAAATCCCTGAAAAAGAACCCCAAATTCATCTATCCACAGATCTCTAACTCCAGACAATTGACAACAACAAATACAATCAAACTAAAACCAAGTATAATCACAAATGCAACACATTAAGCAAAAACTATACACAATAGAAAATAAAAAATACAAAACCAAAACATACCCTCAAACGATCAGACAAAATAGAAGGGGTGATGAGCTTATATTTAGGAGCCTCAGAGAGAAGCTTATCATATGTAGCCTGGTCAAACAGCACCATGTTGTTCACCTTCTCCTTTTGCTTTCCCTTGCTCCACTTCTGTACTCACCAAAAACACACAAAAAAAGAGAAACCCATTTCTCATCTAACTCTAAAATGCATAAAAATCGAACCCACTGAATAGAAATCAAAGAAACTGACCTTCTTCTTTTGCTTTCCACCTCCAGACTTTGCTGGCTTGGAGGAAGGAGGAGGGGCCTTGTCTTTCTTTGGTGCCTGCAAAAATTAAAGTAAAACCCAGAAAATTTAGAACAGATTTTCGGTTTGGGGTTCGGATTCGATGATGAAGAGACGGAGAAAATCAGAGAAACGTACCATCCGATCTGCTCAAGCCTTGAATTGAAAGAGAAAAGGGGGAAACAGTGGAGGCGCAGATCTTCTAGGGTTTTGGATTTGGGGGTGCGGTGAGAGCTTTTAACTATAGGGGATTGGTCGCTGTTGCCCTAGATATTGCTACGCCGTCGTTTTATTTCGAGTTTGGGACGGTATTGGAAACGACTTTCAACGGGCCCAAAAAGCCCATATTTAATATATATAATTTTACCGTATAGTAGGTAACGGAAAATATTTTATATAAAAATAATAAAAATTTATATTTAATATACTGGCGGTACGAACTAAAATTTTCTGCAAGCACATTAATTTTAATGTTTAGGGATTTAAGTTTATGAATTTAGAATTTAGGGACAATAGTTATAATTTAGTGTTTATATGTTGAGGTTTAGGTTTTAGGGTAATATGGTGAGAGAATTAAGTTTTAACATATAAGTCTTAAATTCTAATCACAACTGGGGTGAGAATTGAGTGGGGAATATCCGAAATCGTAAGGATTCGAATCGATGGGATGAGGAATAACTGAAATCCTCACCAATGGGACATGTATGAGGAAAGTTTTATCACCGAAAGTAAAATGAGGATCAGGACGGGGATTGTTATATCCGAACCGTGGAGATAACTGAACCATAACCATATAAATAACTGTGAGGATCCTAAAAAATATCCGCAAAGATTCCGATATTTTATAAGTTTTTAATATATATATATATATATATATTTATCTATTTATCTATATACCCCTAATATTTATCTTAATAAAAAAACTCTAGCTATATTATTATCACTTTAACTTTCTCTCAAACCTAGCCACACCTAATTTTCAACATGTTTTTATCTTAATTTTTAGATATAAGCTAAAACTCTCGTCTAAATCTTCCCAAACACAACACTCTTTCAATCTTTATCATCTCGTAACTACTTTCACTCAAAGTATGCAAACTTTATATTTTAAACTAAATTAGCCATTTATTTTGTTGAGTAGGATAGTAAATTTTTTTTTGAGATGAGGATTTACCGAAAGCCACGGGGAGGGCATGAGGACGAAAAAATCTCCGAAGTATTTAATGGGGATTCCCCGAAACTGTAACTATAAGTGTTGGGGTCGGAGTGGGGAATGCAAAATCGTCCCCGCCCTACCTGATTTCCACCACTAATCACAACCTCTAGATTCTAAACTCTTAAACCTAAATCCTTAAGTCATACACTCAAAATTAAATTCCTAAACTGTAAAATTAAGACGTTTATAAAAAAATTTTAACTTCTACCGCCGCAGATGAACAAAAATAATTGAATTTTTTTTAGTGTCGGACTTGCAGTTGAATAGTGCAATAAGTGAGATATGCTCTCCCCCATTCATGTTCAAATACAATTTTGTAAGAACTTCGTAGGCTCATCGAGTTTAAAATTATAACTTTATAATATCAAATTTAAAATAAATAACGGATCATCAAGCATTAGCTGCAATAATAATATTCATTAACATCTAAAGAGACTCAAGTTTAAATCTTATAAATAATATTATTAGAAAAAATACCTAAATCTCAAACTTAAATCGTAAAACAGATTTATAAATTACATATATATTTGTATTATATCCAATACAGTTAATGGATATGGGTTTGAATAAAATTTATGTAACATATTATAACTCCTAAATTTTAAGTATGTGATAATTATGTTTAAGTATACCTAAATTCGAACCCAACGAGTGATCTTAATAAAAAAAAAAGATAATGTTTATTATAAGAGACTCACATACGGATAATTTTGTCTGCAAGATATGTGTTTTATCAAAGGATTAAGAAAAAAATATAAACAAATATTATATTGTAATCACTATAAGCAGGGGCGGACGCTTGAGGAGAACTAGGCAGACATGCCCCCTATTTTGAGAAATTAGATTTTGACCCTTAAATTTTTAAAAAATAAAAATTTGGTCCATCAAAATTTTAAAAATTCAAATTAAACTTTAAAATTTTTGAATATTTGTAATTAAATTCTCTCTTATAATTTTTAAAAGTTGTCATTAAATCTCTCAAAATTATTAAAAATTTTAGTTAGACCCTCAAAGTTTTTGAAAATTTTAATTTAAGCCTCCACTTTTTTAAAAATTTAAGTTGCCCACCAAACTCTTTCACCAATTTTCGTCACTAACCTTAAAACTATATATATATATATATATATATATATACTCAGACTCACTTTCTCTAAAATATTACAATATGTATAATGTTACTCGAAAGCATATTACAACTATAAATAAAATAAAAATAAAGAATCAATTTTATTTAATTAGTGTTAGCTTTCAAATCAAACATGCGTGTGGTTAGGATGAATTCCTTCCAAGGATTCACAATGAAGTTCAACATAATTAATTAAATGATGTTAGAATCTGTTCTACATACAACAAATATAAAACAGTGCTTACATATCTTGAGTTTTGTTTGATCTACGACTTACAAAATGGAGCATGGACTGCTTATTGTGTATGGGGGTACTCCTCTGTTGTTTCCATCTTGTGGTCATAAGCCATGAATGGTAAAGTCGGTAGGAATACTTCCCTTACACACAATAGTCGAAGCACAAACACCCTGCGGCCATTGAAGAACAAATAAGTACGAGGCAAATGTAGTAGTCGATGATTGCATTGGTTGAGAGCCGACTAACAAACAACTCATCAAAACAAACACTAACACCACCACCAGAGCATTCATCTTTCCTAATGCTTCTTCTTCTTTTTTAATATTAATAGTGTATGCATGCTTCACTTTGTGGTTTGCTCAATTTATATAGAGTTTCCAAGGTGTATTACTTGTAAATTTATTTTTAAATTCAATAACATTACATGTGCTCAATAAAAATTATTTTAATTTTTTTTCTCTTCTTCTTTTGGCTTTGAAATTTTTGCTATAATTTTTGTTTGGGTTGAATAAATTGAATTACTCGAGTTTTAATTTTAATTTTGGCTTTTCTTTTCAGCTGAAATCTTAGATTCCTTTCAAAGTAAGTCTTCTTTTTTTTATCCTCCAAGAATCTTTCGTTTTCTTTGTAATTTTTATATTTCCAAGTTCTAAGCTTTTGTCTTTGCTTCACTTGGGAATAATATGTAGCAGACTTTTCTGATAGAATACAGAAACTTCATTTTCAGTTGCAATATGAAACAATAGTCGAGTTGTGCTTGTATAAGCTTCATAACTCTTAAAACTGCTATCTTTAACTTTCTGGTAAATAGTCTAGGCATTTATTTTAAATATTGATTTTGAAAGCATGCATCATACACGAACCGATTAAAAGCTAATAATAGATTCATGCACACTGTTACAGGTGCCTGAGTAAAGGTGTGTGCAGTTGTAGATACCATTAGGAGTCGGATCTTCCTTTTTGTAACATAAATGAAGCTCTCCCATGAGTTTTTGGGTTGCGGCTCTCCTTGTGACGCAATAGACCTTCAGTCTTCCGTTTAATTGCGTATATACTGCATTTGCAATGTCACCTACTGTGTATACAGTTTTAGGCTGAAGATTTAAAACTGGCTCAAAGAAACCAGAATTCGTATATAAGCAAAGATTTGTTGGAAAATTACAAACCATCAATTAATGGTATGAAGTTAATTCACCTAAAACAACGTTATTCCTTAGGTTGATGGCAGCGCCAAAATACACAACGGGCTTATCTTCGTAATCAGAGCACATTCCGTGCTTTTCCCATTTATAGAGCCAAAAATTTTCATTTAGAGTAGGATTGTTGGTGTTCTTCAGGACTGGCCATGCTTGGTTTAGCTGCTGCTTCAGCTTCAAATTTTCAGTCATAGCCAATTTTTTCTGATTAGTTTCAACAGAATTAATTAAATGATGTTAGAATCAGTTCTACATACAACAAATATAAAACGGTTCTTACATACCTTGAGTTTTGCTTGATCTACGACTTGAAAAGTAGAGCATAAATTGCTCTGATACCATGTTAAGGTTTATAGACCTTATAGTTGAGAGGAGATAAGAAGAGAGAACGGTACTCTCAATTTTATTAATAAACTCATAATATCTCAATTGAGACTGGTTGAGCTTTTATACAATGAGATGAGAGAGTTAGCTAAGTAACAGAACCTAACCACTTCCTAACTTCCTAACCGTCACTTGCTTACTCAGCTCAACTCAACCAATTACAATCTGACTAATCAAGCTCACTTATACTAGAAACATAACACAGCGGCATTGGAGAACAAATTAGTACGAGGCAAATGTAGTGGTCGATGGTTGCATTGGTTGAGAGCCGACTAACAAACAACTCATCAAAACAAACACTAACACCACCACCGGAGCATTCATCTTTTCTAATGCTTCTTCTTTCTTTTTAATATTAATAGTGTATGCATGCTTCACTTTGTGGCTTGCTCAATTTATATAAAGTTTCCAAGGTAAAATGTATTATGTTTGTAAACATTATTTTAGAATTTTATTTTTTCATTTTTATTCACTATTTCATTACATTTATCTATATTAACTTTTTTTTCTTATCTTAATTTCCATAACATATTATACAGTTTTACACGTTAATTTCAAATGAAGACTTTAAAATGCATTATTGCTTTTCAAAAGGAATAATAATAAATAAAAATGGGTGGGTTATAAGCAATTGTGAAGATTGAATAGAAAATTAATTAAAATATGATATAAAAAATTAACTATATGTTAGTGCCTTGCAACAAATTTGAAAATGATGAGCTGATGATGGAAAAGGGTAGGGATGTTCAAAAATATTCGATCTGATCTGATTATCTAATGACTCGATCTGAAAATTTAGATATCCGATTTGATTTTTATTTTCGGATCAGATATCTGATCCGATTATAGATTTCAAAAGCATGCATCATACACGAACCGATTAAAGGACAATAATAGATTCCTGCACACTGTTACAGGTGCTAAGTAAATACGTGTGCAGTTGTAGATACCCTTGGGAGTCGGATCTCCCTTTTTGTAACATAAACGAAGCTCTCCCAGGAGTTTTTGGGTTGCGGCTCTCCTTGTAATGCAATGGATCTCCGGTCTTTCGTTTAATTGCGTATATACTGCATTTGCAATGCCATCTACTTTGTATGTAATTCTAGGCTGAAGATTTAAAACTAGCTCAAAAAAAAATCAGAATTCGTATATAAGCAAAGATTTGTTGGAAAATTACAAACCATCAATTAATGGTAGGAAGTTAATTCACCTGAAACAACGTTATTCCTTAGGTTGATGGCAGCGCCAAAATACACAACGGAATTATCTCCGTAATCGGAGCACATTCCATGCTTTTCCCATTCATAGAGCCAAAATTTTTTATTTAAAGTAGGATTGTTGGTGTTCTTCAGGTCTGGCCATGCTTGATTTAGCTGCTGCTTTAGCTTTAAATTTTCAGCCATAACTAGTTTTTTCTGATTAGTTTCAACAGAATTAATTAAATGATGTTATAATCTGTTTTACATACAACAAATATAAAACGGTGCTTACATACCTTGAGTTTTGTTTGATCTACAACTTGTAAAGTGGAGCAATCCATGCTTTTTGTGTATGGGGGTACTCCTCTGTTGTTTACATCTTGTGGCCATAAGCCATGAATGGTAAAGTCGATGGGAATACTTCCCTTACACACAATAGTCGAAGCACAAACACTCTGCGGCCATTGGAGAACAAATAAGTACGAGGCAAATGTAATGGTAGATGATTGCATTGGTTGAGAGCCGACTAACAAACAACTCATCAAAACAAACACTAACACCACCAGAGGAGCATTCATATTTCCTAATGCTTCTTCTTCCTTTTAAATATTAATAGTGTATGCATGCTTCAATTTGTGGCTTGCTCAATTTATATAGAGTTTCCAAGGTATATTGCTTGTAAATTTATTTTTAAATTCAATAACATTACATGTACTCAATAAAAATTGTTTTAATTTTTTTTCTCTTCTTCTTTTGGCTTTAAAATTTTTATTTGGGTTGAATAAACTGAATTACTCGAGTTTTAATTTTGATTTTAACTTTCTTTTCAGCTGAAATCTCAGATTCCTTTTAAAGTATGTCTTTTTTTTATTCTTCAAGAATCTTTTGTTTTCTTTGTAATTTTTATATTTTCAAGTTCTAAGTTTTTGTCTTTGCTTCACTTGTGAATAATATGTAGCAGACTTTTTTGATAGAATACAAAAACTTTATTTTCAGTTGCAATCTGAAACAGTTGTCGAGCTGTGCTTGTATAAACTTCATAACTCTTAAAACTGCTATATTAACTTTCTGGTAAATAGTCTGGGCATTTATTTTAAATATTGATTTCGAAAGCATGCATCATACACGAACCGATTAAAGGACAATAATAGATTCATGCACACTGTTACAAGTGCCTGAGTAAAGGTGTGTGCAGTTGTAGATACCATTGAGAGTCGGATCTCATTTTTTGTAACATAAACTAAGCTCTCCCATGAGTTTTTGGGTTGTGGCTCTCTTTGTGACGCAATGGACCTTCGGTCTTCTGTTTAATTGCGTATATATTGCATTTGTAATGCCATCTATTATGTATGCAGTTCTAAGCTGAAGATTTAAAACTGGCTCAAAGAAATCAGAATTCGTATATAAGCAAAGATTTGTTAGAAAATTACAAATCATCAATTAATGGTAGGAAGTTAATTCACCTGAAACAACGTTATTCCTTAGGTTGATGGCAGCGCCAAAATACACAACAGGATTATCTCCGCAATCGGAGCACATTCCGTGCTTTTCCCATTTATAGAGCCAAAAATTTTCATTTAGAGTAGGATTGTTGGTGTTCTTCAGGACTGGCCATGCTTGGTTTAGCTGCTGCTTCAGCTTCAAATTTCCAGCCATAGCCAGTTTTTTCTGATTAGTTTCAACAGAATTAATTAAATGATGTTAGAATATGTTCTACATACAACAAATATAAAACGGTTCTTACATACCTTGAGTTTTGCTTGATCTACGACTTACAAAGTGGAGCATGGATTGCTCTGATACCATGTTAAAGTTTATAGACTTTATAGTTGAGAGGAGATAAGAAGAGAGAACGGTACTCTCAATTTTATTAATAAACCCATAATATCTCAATTGAGACTGGTTGAGCTTTTATACAATGAGATAAGAGAGTTAGCTAAGTAACAGAACCTAACCACTTCCTAACCGTCACTTGCTTACTCAGCTCAATTCAACCAATTACAATCTGACTAATCAAGCTCACCTATACTAGAAACATAACACTGCGGCCATTGGAGAACAAATTAGTACGAGGCAAATGTAGTGGTCGATGGTTACATTGGTTGAGAGCCGACTAACAAACAACTCATCAAAACAAACACTAACACCACCACCGGAGCATTCATCTTTTCTAATGCTTCTTCTTCCTTTTTAATATTAATAGTGTATGCATGCTTCATTTTGTGGCTTGCTCAATTTATATAAAGTTTCCAAGGTAAAATGTATTATGTTTGTAAACATTATTTCAGAATTTTATTTTTTATTTTCATTCTCTTTTTCATTACATTTATCTATATTAGCTTTTTTTTCTTATCTCAATTTTCATAACATGTTATACAATTTTATATGTTAATTTCAAATGAAGACTTTAAAATGCATTATTGCTTTTCAAAGGGAATAATAATAAATAAAAATGGGTGGGTTATAAGCAATTGTGAAGATTGAATAGAAAATTAATTAAAATATTATATAAAAAAATAACTATATGTTAGTGCCTTGCAACAAATTTGAAAATGATGAGTTGATGATAGACAAAGGTAGGGATGTTCAAAAATATTCGATCTGACCGATCTGATCCGATTATCTAATGACTCGATCTGAAAATTTAGATATCCGATTTGATTTTTATTTTCGGATCGGTTATCCAATCCGATTATAGATTTTTCAGATCGGATACAGATCGCGATATTTCAAGTTTCGGATTATCCGAAAACCCTAAAATCTAATTTTTAAAAATATTAATCTTGTTATATTTAACAATTTGATGCTTGTTATATCCGAAAATTTAAAAAATCGAATTTTTCATAGATGTGAATCTTGTTATATTTAGCAATTTGTTGTTTGTTATATTCGAAATTTTGAAATTTTCATAAATACAACATTCAAATTCGAAAAAAATAGTTGAATCAAATTATATTTTCGAATAATCGGATATCCGAATATACGATCCGATTATCTGGTATTCGAAAAACCGGATATCCAATTTTCTCTAGATCGGATACGGATCATTATATTGTCGATCCGAAAAACTGAATATCCGAAAAAATCAAATCGAGTCCGATCCGATATCCGACAATGAGCACCCCTAGACAAGGATGGCGTTGGTGAGGTGGGTTCATTATGAATGATGAGACTAAATGTATAATTATCTAGGGTAAAGTACACAGACAATCACTGAACTTTGATAAAAAAATAAAATTGTAACCAAACTTTCAAAAATCACGAAGTAGCAATTAAATTTTAGATTTTGAAACAAAATGGTAACTGGGGCGTTAAACCCCGTTAACCCCTAACGGAAATCTAACTGGGTATGCCACATCCCCACCCAGTTTTCCACATCATATATAAAAAATAATAAAATTATATTCCACGTCATAATTAAAAATAAATAAATAACCCCAAATAATATAGGTTTGATATTTGCATTTCTTCTGCTTTTGGTTTGCTGAATTTTCTGGGTTCTGGGTTTTGCTTCGTGAAGTGAGGGAGTGTTGATCTGGGTTTATAAGTTGAGCTGGCTGTGTCATTTCATCAACAGTTGGATATGGGGAGTTTTCTCATTTCTGTGTTTTGAAGCAAGTGTTGTTTGTTTGGTAAAGTTTGGTGATTGGGTTTAGAATTTTTAATTTGATCGAATTATTGTTTTGGATGAATCATGTGAAGCTTTGTTTAGAGAAATTTTGTTTCTTTAATGAGACTGTGCATTGTTGGTACATGTGAATTTATAGGTTTTCGTAGTGTACAATTTGAGTTGGTAACTGAATTGATGGTAACCCCATCACCACCGCCGCAATCTTCTCCTCCGACGCCGTTATCACCTTCTATCACCAGTCCACCACCTCCTTCTGCGAGTACTCCTCCCATTGATGCTAATCCATCACTGTCTCAATCTCAATCTCCTCCTCCGAATGTTTCCAGTGCTCCACCTCCACTGACCTTGTCACCTCCATCCCCGGTGGCCCCCACATCACCCCCTCCTCCCCCTGCTACTCCACCCACTTCCCCTCCTCCCAGTTTCGCCTCTCCACTTCCGCTAGCGCCGCCACTATGACGATAAACACCTCCATTTAGTCCTCCACCTTCTGCACCCAGGCCATCACCTCCACCTACACAAATTTCATTGCCTCCACGACGATCAACACATGCATTTGGGGTTTTTTTAATTTTTTTAAACGTGATTAAAAATAATTTATATTTAATTTTTAATTATGACGTGGAATATAGTTTTATTATTTTTTATATATGACGAGGAAATTTGGGTGGGGATGTGACATACTCAGTCAGATTTCCGTTAGGGGTTAACAGGGTTTAACGCCCCAGTTACCATTTTGTTTTAAAATCTAAAGTTTAATTGCTACTTCGTGATTTTTGAAAGTTTGGTTACCATTTTGTTTTTTTTTATCAAAGTTCAGTGACCGTCTGTGTACTTTACCCAATTATCTAATTAGAAAATGTTACATCGGCAATTTTGTTAATTTTTTAACAAACAAATGACTAAAATGATCAAATTTGGCAACGCTGTTGAAAAATGAAAGGTTTTTTTTTATTTCGTTTGATAAAATAGAAACACACTAATAGCTGGGTGACTATCCCAGTAATTTATCATGTCATGACACTTGCATGCTAGTAGTGTCATAAAATTGTGTATGACCCGAGATCATTAGTCGATTGGGTAGTCGATTAGTAGAGTAAATTTATTAAACTAAATAAATAAATCAGACGTAAATTCTACAATTAGATGGTGACACGTGACCATATGATTAGAGAATAAAATGAGTGGGATTCCAACTCAATAATCTAGGAATCCAACGTATGTTTGATTGAAAGTGTGTGCATGTAACCTAACCACACGCATAATTCGAACACTAAATTTTTTTTCGATGTTTTGTGTATATCCCAACACTAAAAATTTGAATTTATGGTTTAAGTTTACATTAATACTTAGGTTTAAGGTGTGATGTTTTTAACTTTTAAGATTTAGAGTTTAGGGTTTATGACTTAAAAATTAAAGTTAGAGTGTAAAATTTAGGGGTTTTTTTTCAATGTTGGGCATATATATTGTATAGGGGACAAAAAAACAGAGAATTTTTGTTCATACTTCAAATTATTCCATCACTAATCTTGGTTTAATTTGTCCCCAATCCTTGTAATCTTTAAACTTTTAAATTTTAGTCCCTCTACTTGCAGGGACATAACTACGTACAGTAAAACCTCTATAAATTAATACTTTTTAAATTAATAAACTCTATTAAATAATAAATTTCTCCGGTCCCGACTTGGACCAATATAAAAAAATCATCAAATTCGATAAGATAATAATATAATAATTTTTTGGAGATCCCCTTTATAAATATAAAGGTCTCATCAAAACTATAAATTAATATTTCATAAATATTACAATTACTACTTTGGTAACTTGCTAAAATATGAATCTATTGTAATCTGTTTCTTTTTAAAATTCAAATCTAATTCAATTTCATCTCTAACTTTTTTAATTGCACCCACACGTTCCGGCGTTGAGGTCTCCAACTGCAATAAAAAGTTGTGAAGAGTTGTTGCCGCATTCAATGCTTCCTTTCGCGTGACTAGTTCAAGTGGTGTTGAATCATCTTCAACTCCATCATTAGTAGAACTTTCAACAATATTAGCCACACTTTCCTCTAAACTTTGAACTCGTAAACATTCGTCATTTTCGCCTGGATAATCTAACAAGTTATTGACGTCCATTTTATTGCGATAAACAATATCTTTATCAAAGTTAATTTTACTTAATTGAAAATTTTTCTTTTAATTAATAAATTATTAATTTATCGATATATTAATATCTCTCTAAATTAATAAAATTTCATGTTCACAAGGG
Organism: Hibiscus trionum; assembly: GCA_030270665.1. Classification (NCBI taxonomy): domain Eukaryota; kingdom Viridiplantae; phylum Streptophyta; class Magnoliopsida; order Malvales; family Malvaceae; genus Hibiscus; species Hibiscus trionum. Next base: position 1,369,494 of record BSYR01000011.1, on the reverse strand, counting down.
TATTAATTTATAGATGTTTTATTGTATTTGGTGGGAAGAGCTTTGGTCCTCCAACTTTTGGGGCCCTATTATTTCTTAGATCCTTATTTTATCAGTTTAAATACTTCTTAAATCGTTGTTAATTTTGAGATTAGGTAAATCAAGTCTAAACTCCTTTTTTATTTAAATACTTCTTAAATTTTTGTCAATTTCGAAATTAGACAAATTAGACCATAACTTTCGGATCGAAATTTATTACAATTTATATTTTACTCCTCCGGATCGAAGTTTCAAACTGATTTCGCCCTTGTTTACATGTCAATTTGAAATTAAAATACAATTGGTAACACTTTTAGTGACTTTTCCATTAAATTTGAACATGTAGCATTTTTAATATTCAAAATGTATGATTTGAGCGGTAAAGTTCATCCGATAACACAGTTTAATCTAAATAGAAATCAGTTAATTTTTTTATCAATTGAAGTTTGAAAATTCGTATAAATAGAGATAAAATTCCTAACATTAAAAATAGAAATTCTAAATTTTAAAAGTCTGAAGAGTATAGGAATTGAGGGCATAATTAAACCTTTAATGTTTGATATTCCATGAACTCAATAATTAATTTAAGGATTAATATCCTATATACTGGCGGTGGAAACTTTCCGTTTCCACAAGCGCCTTAGTTTTAGGGTATAGGGAGTTAGTTTAGTGTATAAGGTTTAGGGGTTTAGGTGTAGGGGTTTAGAATTTAGGGATAGTTGTTTTAATTTAAGATTTAGGGTTATAATTTAGGGTTTATAGGTTAGGGTTTAGTTTTTAGGGTAATATGGTGAGGATTTAGGTTTTAACCTATAAACTCTAAATTATAACCCTAAACCTTAAATTGAAACAACTATCCCTAAATTATAACCTCCTACCCTTAAACCCCTAAACCTTATACCCTAAACTAACTCATATACCATAAAACTAAGGCGCTTGTAAAAACTTTCAGTTTCCACCGCCAGTGTATAGAATATTTATCCTTAATTTAAAGGGAAAATTAAAACATTAAACTAGATCTAAAGGGATTTTTTGGGTAAACTACAACGAAGGTCACTCAATTATGGGTAAAGTTACATTTGGGTCACCTAATTATTAAAAGTTACATTTGAGTCACTTAATTTTGGGTAAGGTTACATTTGGGTCACCCAATTATTAAAGGTTACATTTGAGTCACTCAATTATGGGTAAATTTACGTTTGGGCCACCCTTCATATTTAAAAAAGTACATCAATTTAGTTATTTTTTCTTCCAAATCACTTGTATATCCTCGTTAACATTAGAGTACTTCATTTGAAATCATTAATTAATCTAATACACAAATTGATATACTTTTTTTTTAAATACGAAGGGTGACCCAAATGTAACCTTACCAATAATTGAGTGATCCAAACGTAACCTTTAATAATTGGGTGGCCCGAATATAACTTTACCCATAATTGAATGACCCAACTATAATCTTACCCATAATTGAGTGACCTCCGTTGTAGTTTACCCTTTTTTTTGCTAAATTCCATCTATGCTTTTTTATTAATCCTTTACAAGTAAGAAAAGTTGCAGTATTAATTTCTTAAAGAAAAAGGTTTACATTTAGTTAGATCCTTTATACAAATTATTGTTATTATTAAAAAATACGAATTTTGATGATATCTAATTTGAATTAATCGATTAATAAATCGAATACGGACAGTTATAATATATATTTTATGGTGAAAAAGGTTATAAACTTAAATAAAGAAGCAAATTGAGCCCATAGATCAATGTCATTTCCTTCTTTCTTTCCTCTATAAAGCCCCATCATTTATTAAATTCCTCATACAAGTGGATTTATATTCCATTATTTCTTTAATAATTCCAACTGCTAGAATTTTATTGTTGGAAAATGAATTGACAATCTAAGGAAAAAGTTTTGAAAAATGAATTATTTAATCGGACAATACGGCAATAATTTATATTGATGGATGTCTTGTTCAAATGTTATAAAATGATGTTTGAATTTTATTAATCTTTTTATAAAATAATATTAAGTTTATAATTTTGTTACAAAATAATCTTTTAATTTACTAAATTTATTGTTGTTATACAGGGTTTGCTGTATGGTTCCAGTAAAAAAGCGAATGATGTTCATTTTAAGATATTCGGGTTCAATCGCTTTGTCTATAAGGAGTGTGTATTGTCAAAGGGTTAAGAATATGTATGGACATATATTACCTTTTAATGGATGGAAATTGTATGTCCACATTAAAAATTAGGTCTAGAGTATAGGGTTGGGTATAAGAAATTAGGGGTAGTGTATATTTTTTATGGTGTAGGGTTTAAGGTTTAAAATTTAAGATTAGAGTTCATAATTTATTTTTATAGTATTTTTTAACGAGGCGCAGAAAGAAGCAGAAATTTTAGTTTTCTTTTAATCGGACTATAAAAAAGGGATAACTATATTTTTAGTACCCATCTTTACCCGTTTTCTTATTTTGGTACCTACTTATTTTTTTGACAAAATAGTACCTAACGTTACGTTTTGTTTCTATTTTGATACACTGCCGTTAAAAAATTAACGGAAGGTTGACTAGGAGAGAGAAAATAACATGTGGCATGCTGCCACATGTGTTTTTTCATGATTTTTGTTGACATGACATGCTAAGTAGGAGAGAGAAAATGATGTGGCAGCATGCCACTGTGATTCTCTCCCTCCTATTCAACCTTCTGTAATTTTTTTTAACGGCGGGGTACCAAAATAGAAACAAAATGTAACGTTAGGTACTATTTTGCCAAAAAAAATAGATACTAAAATAGAAAAACGGGTAAAGGTAGGTACTAAAAATGTAGTTATCTCTAAAAAATACTATTTTTTTTTGGAAAAGTTGATATTTCTAATCTCTTCAATTCTCCCTATATGTATTAGCAAAACAATACAATTTGAAGCAATTATTCAAGAACATAAGAACAACAACAGGAGAATAGAATTTAATCGATAAACAACGACAGAGAGAAGTCAAATTGACATCCCTAGTTTTGGATTACCTTTTGTTAAATTATTTTGAGTTTAAATCATTCATATTTTAAGAATTAAGTTTTTTGGGTTAGGTTATTATAAGTTTAAATCATTCTTAAGCTTCAAAGTTTTAAATATTTTATATTCTAAAAAAAGTTTTAAATATTTTTAACTATATCTCCTCTCATAATTTTTAAAAATTCTTATTAAATCTCTCAAAATTATCAAAAATTTCAACTAAACCCACCAAACTCGACATTTATTCACCGAAAAAAAAAAACTTGGGTCATCGGAATCTATATCAAGAATGTGTTTGGCAAAGGATTCATGTAAAATGTAAAATGCAACCCAAAAAATAAAATGATAAATATAAAACTTGCACAACAAGAAAATAGAGTATCCTAAATCACCTTAGAACCACCAACAACGATGTAGAACTAAAGGATTCTCACTACATATCATCCTCGGATAGTATCGAACTAGTAGCAAACCTTTTTCTTTTATTTCGCCATCGGTTTAAGTCGGTCCATTGTCACAATCTCGGGTAATCGGCCCTGAAAATATTGCAGAAAATAGTCTGTCAGCCTCCCAGAATAAAATCCTTGTAACTCGAACGAAATGCCTTGCTCAATAGTCAATACAATGTACATGTTATCGATACAATGTTTTTTGCCAACGAGACGTGGCAAAAAGCCGAGCATCTGCATGGAAACTTAGCTACGATGCATGCAATTCCAAGGATCGATCTCTCACGATAATAAACTGTTTAACATAGATCTTGATGCACTAATTGTAGGGTCGCAAATTTACCTTAAAACGGAGAAGATGCTGCCCAAAATTGGACTGGAGCCTTTGGGTTTACAGAACCTAAAGTAGTGCTCTATACAGCCATTTTCATCTCTATTTTCTTGTGAGGATCATAGCCTATGAATTTGAAATCGGAAGCCACAAAGGAATCGATATTCTTCTTCTCGGGATTGATCTTCAAGATCTGCATTTTAATATGGTGAGAAAATAGTGTAGAAGTAGGAATGCTTCCCAGCACAGTTTTAAGATAAATAACGATACTCAACTGGAAAAGGCTTTGGCAGTTTCTGAAGCTGCTCTTGTAGGGGCCTGACATGAGTGCTATAAACATGAGTATCACCAAGCACATGGATGAAATCACCCGGAACAAGATCTGATGGACAAACGAAATTACGATAGGTTAGAGAACGAAGCTGGACGAAGTCGAACAACTCTAGCATCAAGTTCTCTTTTCTATTCATAGTTTGCTCATTTGCTTTATTTATTCTCTAAAAGATAGCCACATAATATGGTTCATTCCAGCAATCCAATCATGCATAAACATAGTATCGGTTTTAGTGGCAACATCGTACCACAAATGTGAGCAATCATGCACGTTAGGAGAGCATAAGAAGCGATGTTAAATGGCACACCCAAGCCCATGTCACAAGAGCGCTGATACATTTGGCATGATAACTCCCCATTTGCTACGTAGAACTGCAAAACATTCACGTCGGAAAGGCTTAGTAAGTACAAAAGAAAGCGAGAGAAAAAAAATCACAAACCAATACTAACCTGAGCAAACATGTGGCAAGGTGGAAGTGCCATTAGTTTGAGATCAGAAGGATTCCAAGCCGAGAGTATAATCCTTCTATCATTTGGATTATTCTTAATCTTGTCGATAACATCCAACAATTGATCAAATCCTTGTCCAGTGTAGTCGGCATGCATGTCAGTATACCTGAACAATATCAGATACAAAACCAATGAAGCAACACCGCCGCAGAAAAACAAATCGCCAGCCAAAAATAGAAAAGTTGAAATCCACAAACCTAGCACCAAAATGTCTCCACTGGAACCCATACACAGGTCCTAAGTCACCCTCCTCTCTACCAGTCAACCCGATACTGAGATTGGCGATTCAAAAGTAAGTAACAAAAGGAACGGTACAAATTGATAGCAAAAAAGTTTATTGATACCTGTCAAGATATTCCCTGGATGCATTACCGTCCCATATATGAATTCCCTTTTCTTGAAGGACCTGTTAACAATGCAAATATTTTAGAATGGATCAATGTTTTCGGAATAGGGAAAAAAAGTTTTAAGGCCAATAGAAAATGCTAAAAGCCGAAGACAAACTCTACAAGAAACTAATAAAATATCAAGAGATAAATGGAGAATAGATGCTTCGCCTTCATTTAGAGGAGCACAAAATATGTCGAGCAATGTAAATGGAGCTTGTTATTCAAGAACTTAACCTTGGCATTAGTTGAGCCACTGATGAACCAGAGCAGCTCTTCAACAACACCTCGCCAAAATACCTTCTGGAGACAAAATCAATACTAATGCAAATCAATTTATCCGTTTAATCAATACTGAAAATAATATACAGGTGTAACTCCATTATGATGCAAGTATGTAACCTTTACATAAACCTAACAATAACAATATACATGCCTTAGTTGTCAGAAGCGGAAAAGTTTTCCGCAAGTTGAATCGCATCTGTCAAATACAGAATAAAAAACTTATAATAATCAGCAATCACAGCCCAAAAAATATGGCTGGAAACCAATTTCCACAAGAAAAACAGACAGGATTTTAACTTAGAGCTACAGATCACCTGGCAACCAAATTTTGATAAAGTACCAGTCCCGGTCCTGTCATCCTTCAGATTACCATCGGAGATGATGTCTTGAATCATGTTCAGATACAAGTATTCCTCGTGTTTCTCAAAAATCATCTTGGGAAGGAAAGAGAAATTCTGCACCTCAAACTTAGAGGAATCTAGTTTATTATCAAGGACCTCACTGCCGTCCAGGTTGATGTGTTCAACTTCAGAGGTTCTCACACGAACATACGTTGTGAAGCAATACCGGATGTTGTTCTCCACCTGAGGAAAAGACGAGTACCAAGGCTGGAAAACTGAGGAATCAATGGCAGACATAAACGTATCACATTCGACGCTCGTCTCAATTTCTGTAAGATGAATAGCATCACATCCAGTAGCATTAAGGGATTCCCTGCATCAAAAGGTAGAGCATATGAGACATGAGGGGAGGAAAATAATGAATTAAAAATCTTGCAAAATTTTAAAATGTATGCTCTGCACCTAAATATCTGGCCACCCCCTATTACGAAGACTTTCTCGATCGAGAGACAATAAGGAGATGCAGCTAATAATTCCAAAGCAGATGTCATGCTTCCACATATAACAACATTCTCAGCAGTTGCAATATCAAAACTCCCGGAACGAGTCAGAACAACATTAAGACGGCCCGGAAGAGGTCGATATTCAAGGGGAATACTTTCCCATGTTTTTCTACCCATTATGACCGCATTCCTTTTCCCAGGGTCCGACGTAGTCAGAGTGATATCTTTGAAGAATTTGAGATCAGAAGGCAATTTCCAAGGCAACCTCCCATCCTTACCAATACCCCGATCTTTAGTCGCAGCCACCACAATCTGGTAGGTCCGCCGTGGATCCGGTACGACATCGACGCCGCCATTGCTGTTTCCATTAGGAATGCCCATCACGGTGTTAGCAGACATATTCGAACTAAAACAAATCAGAAACTCAATGTGGGGAAGTCTTGCAAATATAAAACCCTGTATCAGAAACAAGACTAAAGTCAAAAATCAATAAATATAAAATCGAATCTATGTCGAGCTCAAAGAAGAAGAAGAAACAGCAAAAACCTATTCGGACAACTCTTTGATCTTAGTCAAACCTATGTAAACAACAGTCAGAAGAGAAACTAAAAATAACCGCAAAACAAACGGCATGAGTAACATCTGTTTATCTTTCTTAGTCTTTTTAAAGACGTACACACAACATGCATTACAGGTGCTCAAACCCGAGTCACAAGGATGATGACCATCTAACTTTGCCATTAGGACACAAAGGAATGAGCCAAACATCAGCTTTAACCGCCCACTTTGCTGTTTTGTTCTTTTTCTGACAAATTAATCTAACCGTAACATAATAAAATAATGCCAGAAAATACATATTCAAAAACCATATGAATCAGAGCCAAAGAGATAATTTTAACAATTATATTTCAAGAAAAACAAAGGGAGAAAATTCCTAGATAATTTTAACAAATACTTAGAGAAATGCAAATGAAATTACCCACCGATCTGAGACGGAGAAACGGGATCTTGAATCAGCAAAGGGGAAATGTTGGAATGCTTGGTTAAGCAGAATAAAAACAGAGAAGTTAGGGTTTTTTTGGGGGGAAAATGGGAGAAATGCGGTAACTTGAGTGGAGAATCAGTATTTAGTAGGTTGAAGAAAGAGACTACTTTGAAAAGAAAATCCAAAATGCATTTGTTGACGCGACGCGGAGTGCCGCCAAAGGTAATTTTTAATTACTACTATTATTAATTAGGGTAATCTTCACCAGTGGTCCCTTTCGTTTAGGGTGTGTTCTATTTTGGTCACCAAAATTCAAAAACGATTATTCTGGTCACTTACGTTTAGAATCGTTTCTATTTTGGTCTCTTGACCGTTAGTCTCTGTTACTTAAAAAATTAATTTCTAATTTAACCCCCAAACTTTCAAAATTTTATTTTTCACCATCTTCTCCAAAAATTATAAAACTAAAACCCCATAAAATTAATTCAAAACCCTAACAATGAATACAACTGGGTCACTTTTTGGATTACGATGAAGTTTGGAGTATAGATAAGAGGGTTGGATACAATGTTACCTCCAAATCCCCTCGGATTTGAAATGCCATCAAAACCATAGCGAAACTATGATGAAATGCACTTAATTGCATCACTAATTAACAATGAAAAAATTTTAATTTGCATTTATACTGATAAACGGAGTGCAACAAATACGTCAAACATCAACATTTTCCAAGGAACTGAAATGGAACAAAAAGAGTACAAACTAGAAGCTTCACTTCACAATGGAAAGGACAAACCAGTTTTGAGTTTGGACTCTGTAATCAATTATTGTATTCTTTTCACTTCTTCACGATCACAACATCCTGCTAAAGGACTTGATCAGTGATTTTAGATTCTTTCTTGTAGACTCGTCACCCATGAATCTCAATATATCGGAACTTATATTCTGCAATGGTAAATGAAGAGAGAGACAAGACGAATGTGAACTTAAGATTTAAATAAACAATTGAGAGGAATCGTAGTAGCTGGTAGCCTGGTAAGTAAATTTTTACCTCGATATTCTTTAAAGTGAAAATGAGAGTATAAATTGATTTTTGAATCAATTCAGTATTCTCAGGGGTCATAATGGATGAATGCTTTTGCACAGAAAAGAACTGTAGTTGTAAGCCCACACATTAAAGATGAAGAAGAGGGCAGCCAACGCAAAGAATTAAAGGGTGAAATCTTGTTTACACATAAAGCGTCTTTCTTCCTCTCACATTATAATCAAAAAATTACATCTTAGTATAGATGAAATTCAGTGTCCAAATACAAGGGTTTCCTATATGACGCACATCCGATAGGTAACCAAATATTTCATCTCCTTGCACTTGACTTGTATTTGTTTTCTGACACTCTATTTTCCAGACATGATTATGAGCACATTGAAGATGTGGTTCAATGGGTCATACAAGAGTTGAATCGCAAATCCAGACACGTTTTTTATGGTTTGGTTGGAAATGATCAGAAAAAAACGATGTTGCGGCTGATTAAGAAAAAAGACAGTCGTATAATAGGACTTTGGGGAATGTGTGGTATGGGTAAAACTACCCTTGCTGAAGTTGTCTATAACGAAATCTCCTCAGAGATTCAAAGTCATTGCTTTGTTTGTAATCCAAAAAGTGACCCAGTTGTATTCATCGTTAGGGTTTTGAATTAATTTTTTGGGGTTTTAGTTTTATAATTTTTGGAGAAGATGGTGAAAAATAAAATTTTGAAAGTTTGGGGGTTAAATTAGAAATTAATTTTTTTAAGTAACAGAGATTAACGGCCAAGGGACCAAAATAGAAACGATTCTAAACGTAAGTGACCAGAATAATCGTTTTTGAATTTTGGTGACCAAAATAGAACACACCCTAAACGAAAGGGACCACTGGTGAAGATTACCCTATTAATTATTAGGGTAAAATACTGAAATCATCACTCAACTTTGGTCATTTGACCTATTTTGGTCACTGAACTTTAAAAACGCTCAATTTACTCACTAAACTTTACTTTTTGACCTTTTTTGGTCACTTTGGATTATTTTATTAATATTTAAGTATGACATGACATATTTTATTATTATTAAATATAAAAAATAATTTAAAATAAAAATAAAATATATTTTATTAATATTTAAGTATGACATGACATAAACTTTGGTTTAATTCTTCTTTTAGCCCATATACTTTTCACTCTTGAAATTTAATTTTTATTTTTTTATGAATTCAACCACTCTTGACTCTACTTTTTCCATTTAGTAATTAATGTCTAGAGGATAACACCGTAAAAAGATTTGTTTTGAATTGGACTATATGATATTAAAAAAAACATACAATTAGGGTTGTAAATGAACCGAACGTTCAGCGAACCGTTCGGCGAGATGTTCGTTTATTTATTAAACGAATGAACATTAACAAGATTTTTTGTTCGTTCATTTATATTCATGAACGTTCGGTAATTCGTTCGTTTATATTCGTTCATTTATGTTAATTTATGTTCGTTTGTTTATGTTCATTTAAATTTATCCACATATGTCTAGGGGTGTTCATTATTCGGTTAAACCGAACTAACCGACCGAACCAAAACAAAATTGGTTAATCTGTTAGATAATTTTAGGTTTCGGCTAATGATTAAGAGTTTTTTTAAAGGTTGATTCAGATTTTTTTCAAATTTCAATTATCGATTAATTCGGTTCAAAATCGGTTAATTAACTGCATTAATCGAACTAACCAAAAATATTAAATATTTAACAAATTATATATGTTTGTTTATGTTCGTTTACCATTTAAACGAACGAACACGAACAAACTACATTCCTTAATGAACGAACACAAACAATAAATTTTGTGTTCGTTTATATTCGTGTTCGTTCATTTGTTCGGTTAAAGTTAAACGAACGAACATAAATACACCCTCGTTCATGTTCGTTCAGTTGGTTTATTTGATTTTGTTGTTCCATGCACTACACCTTTCCTTTGTTCTCGGTTCCTTTCTTTAATGCCATATTTACTTTCAAAAAAATATAAGCCTTTGATGATATTATTAATTGGACTTCAATTATTAAATCAAAAGATTATAAAACGATTAAATTTGAAATGTATGAAAAGTCCGAGAGCTAATATCATAATTAAGACCTAAATTTGATATTGATTTAATTAAATAACTTCAATAACTCCTTTTCTATTTTTTAAAAAACTCAAAACATATGGACTAAATTATTAAAAAGTAATTTTAGCCCGTGGCTAACCCGCATGAATGTAGGAAAATGGTAATTTACGACCCGAACCCGGGTGCTATGCCTGGAAGGCGGGAAAATCCAGAACCAACCAATTATAATATGCCACTTGTTAACCATACATTGGTCCCACTGAGACAAAACTTGACCATACACTTGGCAGCGGTTGGATCAGATTAGATTCATATATTGGAATTGCCTGAACGTCTTAAATTACTCCCAAGCCCAACACCGTTAAGATCATTCCGGGAAAAGCAATCCCAGCCGTTCACGTCACCATTTCCCTTGTTCCTCTAGGTTTATGGGGTAATTTATATTTTAGATCACTAATCTTAACATTTATTTTCATTTAAATTACAAATCTTTAATTTAATCAAATTACATCATTTAATTTGTATTATTATTACACTAAGTCAGTTATACTAATATCATTAAATGATTCGAACAAAACAAAATAAATTTAACACTTTTACTAACATATTTTTACACATCAACATCGAATAATGTTTAATTAATACTTTAAATGATTTTTATGAGAAATTTCTCAAACATTTCATTTAACTAAATTTCTTATAAATTTTAACAAAAAAATATTTAAATTTGATAGTCTCATTTCCTCCCACGTCAAACTCTTCGAGAAAGAGATTCTTTAAAAACCAAGCTCCGAAAACCGATCGTAATTCAGATAAGATCAATGTCTAATTCATTTGCCTCACCAGTCAAGTCTACGTCTGACGTAAAGACCTATTTATCGAACTTGCACTCAATAATTATCAATCTATCAATAATAGTCGCAACAGCTTGTAGACCAAATTACTCAATAACGAAACTAAATATATGTACACGTAGGGACGGAGCCAGAATTTGAAGTTGGGGAAGGGCAAAACATAAATTTTGAAGGGGGCCAAATTCACAATTATCCTAATTTTTTCAGAAAAAATTAGGGATGGCAAAAATACCCGGCCCCGACCCGACCCGAGGTGCACCGACCCGACCCGACCGAGTATTTTTTTTCTAAAATTTCGGGGATCGGGGAGGGGCGGGAAAAGCATGAAGTCGGGGCGGGGCGGGTTCGGGTATTTGCTAGAAACTCCCCTCCCCGCCCCGCCCCGCCCAGTATATTTTTTTATTTTTATATATTTTTTTATTATATTTATAAAAAAATAGCATTATATTTAAACATTTTTATGTGTTTTAAGTTATTTTTTGTTTTTGTTTTGGTTCGTACATTTTGTAAAATTTTGTTAGATGTTGTTCAAGTTTTAATATATTCGATTCTAACGGTCAATGATTCAAGTTTATTCTTTTAAATATGTAGTTTAACAAGTGGATAATTTAAAATTGGTTTTATTTTATTTTTTTTATATAAGTTTGAAGTCACTTGAAACCATAATTTGTGATTGTGGTGGAAGATTGGTCGAATCTAACATTTACCGTCGACGAAGATTTTTTTTTTTTTTCGGGGCGGGTCGGGGCGGGGTCGAGTTTAAGGGTTATTGTACCGGGGCGGGGCGGGGTCGGGTATAGTATCTTATTGGTCGGGGCGGCCAAAAACCCGCCCCGCCCCGCCCCGTTGCCATCCCTAGGAAAAATATAAGGAATCAAAGGATAAAAAAAATTCCCCTACCGGAGGGGCCACAACCCCTCCCATTGAAGTTGTAACTTCGTCCCTGTATACACGAATACACAAGTTTTTATATTTAAACTCGAATTAAGAAATAAAGTATAGCAAAAGAGATAAATTTGACAAAAGTTAACTAAAAAGATACAAAAAGAGTATCTTGGTATGCCTGAATGGTGTACCATGCATGTAGGGCAGAAATCTAAAGAAAAAACAAGAATTTTATGTTATTTTAAGACAGCCAAGATTAGCAAAAACGTGTTAGAAACAGCTAAATTTGTCTGAATATCAATCCATTGTGTTTTTATAGACACATTTTCGGATTAATTCGGTGATTTATATACACCTCCTCGGCTCCTCCCTTTCTCTATTAGTTTAGGCCGCAGCCTCCTTTCATATGGTATGAATCTTTCATATCTGTTTGTGTTTGATCTTTACATGTTCAAACATGACAACCCTTTTGTCTTGCAAGAAGATTTTCAGTATGTTTGGATTTGATATGTGAATGTCATGTTTTTTGCAGATGTTTTGAAATGATTATATAGGTATAGAACCTGATTGGTCAGGCCATAGACTTTTTTGCACGGCTTGTGTTCGATCCGAGAGCTGAACGACATTGCAGAGAACTGTAACCATGGCTGGTGAGTCCTCGAAAATCGAAAATGCATACGAAATATTGGCTGTGGACCTGTGGTTGATGTCTAGATATAACAGAACATGAAAGAAGCCGGATTTCGGATGTGACATTCGTTGATTGTAGACGGTTGGATTGTGCGAAATCGGATTTCGGAATCGACTTATGGGGTTCTAAATGTCTTGTTTACAGGTCTCGAAAAACCGGATGTAGAGAACTATGAGGATGAGAGGAAAACGAGGCTTGGTTCTCTTAAGAAGAAGGCAATTAGTGCATCTAGCAGGTTTAGACATTCCTTTAAAATGATGTCGAGGAGACATGGTCGAGTTATGTCCATCGTTGGCATAGAAGATAACATCGATGCCGAAGAGTTACGGGCCGTCGATGCGTTCCGCCAAGCGCTTATCTTAGATGAACTACTACCTGCTAAACATGATGACCATCATATGATGCTAAGGTGACCATCTTTCAGTCTTTTTCGTTTCTCTAATGCTTACGAAAGATCGGAATGCTTTAGATGAATAAACATGTTTCGGGGATTCGATGATGATATTACAGGTTTCTAAGGGCCAGGAAATTCGATGTCGAGAAATCCAAGCAAATGTGGGCTGATATGCTTCAATGGAGGAAGGATTTCGGAGCTGACACAATCATGGAGGACTTTGATTTCCAAGAATATGATGAGGTAGTCAAGTACTATCCACAAGGATACCACGGAGTCGATAAAGACGGACGACCGGTTTATATCGAAAGATTGGGTCAAGTCGATGCGAACAAGCTAACTCAAGTGACCACGATCGACCGCTACATGAAGTACCATGTAAAGGAGTTTGAGAAGACCTTTGCCTTCAAGTTTCCTGCTGCATCAATTGTAGCCAAAAAGCACATTGATCAAAGCACCACCATATTGGATGTTGAAGGAGTGGTATGTCATATTTGTTACTGTTTTTCTTTTCTTTTTTACCGGTCCGAATCTCGACCGGCATCATAATTGAACTTCCAGGGACTTAAAAGCTTCAACAAGACTGCAAGGGAGCTCCTACAGAGACTTCAGAAGATCGACGGCGACAATTACCCCGAGGTACTCATTGCTCCACAAGATCAAGTAATGTTCCCTGAGATTCTCGGTTCGGTCGTGAAGAAAGCTAATTTAATGATTTTCGATGTTTCAGACTCTGAACAGGATGTTTATCATCAATGCTGGCTCTGGATTTAGGCTCTTATGGGGCACAGTTAAATCTTTTCTTGACCCAAAGACCACTGCAAAAATCCATGTAAGTATGAATCACCACATTTACCTTAAAACCGGATTTCGGTTTTTCGATTACATAATGTTGTTAAACAACTTTATGGTATTTTTTTCACCAGGTTTTGGGCAACAAATACCAGAGCAAATTGCTTGAAGTAATTGATCCTCAGTGAGTTTTAAGAGCATTAAGAGTTCCTCTCAGTATATGCATGTATGCATATATGTATATGTAAACATTTCTTTTGTTGTGACTTTTCAACAGTGAACTACCAGAGTTTTTGGGTGGTAGCTGTACCTGTGCCGATAAAGGCGGTTGCATGCGGTCCGACAAGGGTCCATGGAACGATCCCGAAATATTAAAGGTATTAGCCTAAACATTGAGTATGTCGAAGATTGATACGATGTTCCGAATGGTAATCGGTATAATAAAATGGACTACTTTCATTTACATGAGCAGAGGGTTCAAAATGGTGAGGCCAAGTGCACAAGGAGAAATACATCAAGTTTTGAGGACAAAGCATGCCTAGAGGTATACAGTAAAAACAAATTTTCCTAGACCTAACTTGTTTCATGCATCTACAAGTTGAATGCCTAACCATTTCCTCCTCTTCGATGTTGCAAAAACGAAGACGGGTGATTCCTTCACCATCGAAAAACCGGTTACAGGCACAGCTGAAAGGCTAGCATGGAGTGCTCCTTTATCTCCTGTTTCTGAAGTAAGTTTCACTCATTAGCATCCCAATGTCAAGAATGGCAACTAATCGAACACTTCGTTTTCGTTTATGTCGATCTTTGTCTTCTTTGTATATTGCAGTCTCCCATCAATAAAGAGTGCCTGGATTCCCTTGCCTATGACAAGGTTATTGCAGTGGTTGACAAGACCATGTATGCTTCATGGCCTAAATCTGTGGCAGATGAAAGGTTTGCCATTTCCAAAGGTAGAGATTTTTAGGCTAACCCGAAACTTTCCAATGGTGTACCAAAATGACCATCCATTTAGCCACTTGTTTTTCTCCCCCAAAACTGCAGATTGTTACCAAAAGAAGGGTGATGGGGAGGTTACTAAAAGATTGAGCAACCGGGTTTTAAAAAGAATCATGGCATTCGTAACGGGAATCCTAACCATGATCCGCTTGTCCCGCAACATGCCGAAGAAACTAATGGAAGCAAATGTGTATGGTAGTCAAGTTTATTACGCTGACCCGAAGACCGCAGGCCATGCTCCTCCGTTGCCACTATCTATCACTAGTGCCGACTACCTTTCCATGATGGAACGCATGGCTAACCTGGAAGACAAGGTGAGAGTTCTCATGGGGAAACCAGCAACCATGCCACCCGAGAAGGAGGAGTTGCTGAATGCCGCTTTTAGCAGGGTCTGCACCATTGAAGAAGAAACATCTGCAGCTAAGAAGGTACATGCATACGTACGTACATACATACATTCATACATACACGTACGTACGTACATACATACATACGTTTAGCCACAAATGTATTTGTCACCATCTCTTTACATTTCTTGTTTCCCCTTTTGTGTTTTGCTCATGGAGGCACTTGAAAAAGCCATTGGTAAGCAGCAGGAACTTCAAACCTACATGGATAGAAAGGCCAAGAGGAGACACAAGTTTGTAAGTTACCATCTCTTAATTTACATTTCTTGTTTCACATTTGATTTCCTTGGATTGTGATTGCAGAACCCATTCCGCTGGTAAGGCGACCGATGTCGTTGGTGGCGTGGTTATGTTCTGCCCCACAGATGTCGTAAATTACTCGAATCCAAGACTTCGAACCTCGGAGATTTGGCACTTTTCTTGCAATGTTGTGTATATTTTTAACAACAATTGCCTCAAAATTTAGATAAGTGGTCTTGGTCAGTCCTAGTTGAAATGTGCTACAAAAACAAATTTACATACACATATGTGGTAATAAGAGTGAAAAGCGTTTCTGGTTAAAGCAAAAAAAAACTCTGTAAATATAACCTGAAAACGCAGCCCAATTTTTAAGCAATATTTTCTTTTTCAAATTATTTGTTCGGACCATTTTAGGTTCATGTTTCGAATTAGAATCAAATTGATCGAATCGTGTTTCGGAAATTGTAATATCAAGGTTTATATATAACTAAGCAAACCAAACTTTTGACAACATAGTTCCAAAGGCAACATATATTTGCAAACCTTTGTAGTTAAGTGCAGCAAATCAAACATTACACTGGAAAAGAAAAGCGAATTAAAATGAGTCAACAGAGAGAGTTTGATTACAGTTTGTGCATTTCTGTGCGGAAGGGTTTGTATTCGGACAAACGAACGAGATTGACATAAGTGGTTGTATGTTCATCGGTAGAATGGAAACGGACTCGCGATAGGGAAGTCGTTTTTGTAGGTTCGCCATCAGCAGCAAAAAGCATATCACCAACAAAACTTCTTTTTCTGAAACAGAGGGATGTAGAGTCATAAGTCGCACGCCGTAATATGATAAAGAGTATCAGATCAGACGCAACCATCAAAAGTACATGAACAATATGAATATTAGATGAAATGGTGTATACCTTCAGTTTGGCTTCCGCTTGACTGTCGATGTAAGCGAGCAGTTCTTCTTGCCTCATCAAAGCATCATGAAGAGCCTATTCAATACACGGGCACGTACATGCAAAAGAAATGAAACTTTCAGAAAATGAAAGCAAGAACACGTGCGGCCCGGATAGTCGGTAGCTAGGGGTCTTTTATGGCCCCATGTAAACAATTCAATTCCTCTTGAAAGGGTTGAGGGAGTATTAACAGAAATGTGGACTATATTTTGCAAAATGGTGATAAAATTAAGGGTGGTGGTGGCGGTACCTTCTTGGTAGCAATAAGCTCTGCTTCTAGGGCATCGACACGACATACAGCAGCATTCAACAATTCCTCTTTCTCATAAGGCATCTCAGATGGCTTTGCTTGTAATGTATCAACTTTCTCCTCTAGCTCACCCAATCTTTTGAGCACAGAAGATAAAAGATCAGCCTGAGAAAAAGGAGGGGTCGGAGAAGGTGGACGAGACTCTGCTTGTTGAGTTGCATCAGGGGTAAGTTCAGTAACATTTTGACAACGATCAGAAACTGCGTCCGGAAGCTTTCGAGTTATACGGCATGATACTGAGTGGAGGAGGGTGTAAAGTGTCATCAAGAAAGCCATGATAGTCAACATAATCCGAGTTAGAATTCCTTCCGGGGCCTTGGGAGTTTCTGGCAACATTAATGCACCTGTAGTGCAAAACAGCATTTCAATTTCTTAATAAAAGGCCTAAGCAAGCTTTTAAGAAAATAAATTAATGTGTCTAAAAGACAACAAGCTACACAAGATTATATTTGTTAACCTTTGGGAGTAGACAACCTCTGAAGGGAAGTTTGTTTCTTCCAAGTAGAATCGACAGCTTTGTCAACCATAGGAACATATTCATCATAGCCCGAGAACTTACCAGCATAGCTCGTTTTCCCAATGACCTTAGCCTGCATAAATTGCAAACACTATTAACAACATTGCAAAGAATGCTAATGATACCAGTGTGCAAGATTAAAAGGTCAATGTGCAAATGAAGTAAAAACAATAAGTCGCAGTGCAAGATTAAAAGGTTCCAGAAAAAGAAAAACCCACTTCTTCGCGAACAGGAGTCAGCCGAAGTTGTGAATAACTCTTCATTGCTTTGGGGGATGCAATTTCTTCAGCTTCAGATCCAGATTCTGCTGTAGAAGTATCACTACCTTTAAGCTGCTCCATACCGCACGTACACAATGAGATATTGCAAAAATATTACCAACAAACAGGAATATAAAGATGTTCTAGAATAGACAAGCATCACAGGAAGTTAGAAAGATGACATACCATTGGAAATTGTGGCTTAGCATAAGCAATAACCTTCCCTTCACTATTTAAAACTTTTACAACTTGTCTGGCATGTCGTGCATCGCCATTAAGAACCATCTGAGATAAGATACACACATCAAAGTGTTTCCCCATTAAAAGCAAGTACGCTGATGAAGCACTTGAAACTAACAGCATTGACACTATTAAATAAATGCAAGGCCAGTTTATAACCTTCAAAATTTCAGGATTTTTCCAAGGCCCCTTATCGGACCGAAGGCAACCTCCCTGATCTGCACAAGTACAGCTACCACCAAGAAATTCTGGCAACTCACTGAATGAAATTGAAGTATGACCATAAGTTTTTAGGCAGAGAGGTGATCATGAAGTGAAATATAGTAAAAGACACGTGTACATTGAAAGGACACAAATGATAATGAAAAGTAGATAGCAAAAAGGAGAAAATGAAGATAAAGAGAACAATTTATCATGTCAGGAAGGTTCAAAGGCCCTTTACCTGGCATCAATAATCTCAAGCAATTTGCTCTGGTACTTGTTTCCAAGAACCTAAAGTCATTCCAAAATATACACAACCATATGATTACAAACAATCAAGAAATAGATAAAATGAGAAGTCGAAAGAAAAAAAATTACTGAAAACATTAACATACATGTATCTTGGAAGTAGTTTTGGGATCTAGAAAAGACTTCACGGTGTTCCATAGCAGCCTAAATCCAGGTCCAGCATTGATGATAAACATTTGATGAAGAGTCTGCAAAAATTGAGAAGCCCACATAACGAAATTTCAGCACAATATTAAATAAGGCTACAAGCATGAATTTGTAATTCATGAGACTGCAGACCTCAGGGTAATTGTCACCGTCAATCTTTTGCAACCGCATAATCAGGTCCCTTGCGGACTTGGTAAAATTCTTAAAGCCCTAAAACATATATGAAAGAAAATAATTAGGAGTTAGCTAGTACTAAGCAGCCAAAAGCTCGGGAATTAACATAGAAACAAATAATTGCATGGAACATACCACACCGTGAACATCTAAAATTGTCGTGCTTGAATCTATATGCCTCTTTGCAGCAATTGTACATGCAGGAAATTTTACAGTGAAGGCCTTCTCAAACTCTCGGACATGGTATTTTACATACCGGTCCATAGTTGTAACTTGCATGAGTTTATTGGGATCAACTTTTCCCAACCTTTCAATATACACAGGTCTTCCCTCCTTATCAACGCCATGATGACCATGAGGGTAATACCTTAGAACCTCATCCAACTCATTGAACTCAAAATCCTGAAATATAAATGCTAAATGAAGTAAAAAGACATGGATTACAAAATATACTACACTCAGACAAATTATTAACCATACTTACCTCCGTGATAGTGTCAACACCAAATTCCTTCCTCCATTGGAGCATATCTGCCCACATGTGCTTAGCTTTTTCTAAATCAAACTTCCTTGCTTTCAAGAACCTACGTAAGAAGAAGGGAGCAGAATGAGGCAGAAGGCTTCAAACAACACGAAAAGTAGATATCATATCAGCAAGCAGAAAAACAAATATGAGTTTGAAAAAAATGTCAAAAATTTTCGTACCGGTTTCCCTATCAAGCCAAGTTAAATCCGTGTCCGTGTAAAGATTTTAACAACCATGGTCCATGAAACATAACATTCACAATTCATTATAGAAATTACTATATACTGTAGATAGGATATTCAGAAGTATGCTGTCAACTCTTGACTAGACATGGAAATTGTAGTTCCTATAAAGTTAACACTACTATTTTTGGAATATAGGAAATAAAATTAAGAAGAGAGCACCTTAACATCATGTGATAGTCATCGTGTCTTTCTGGAAGCAGTTCATCCATAATCAGCGCTTGTCGAAACTGGTCAACAGCCTGTAGCTCTTCAACATCACGAACATCTTCGATCGATACAGAGCTTACACGACCGTCACTTTTCCTTCTACTACCTTTCTTTTTGAGAGAATGCTTAAACCTTGTAGATGCATTTATCGCTTTCTTCTTCAACGATCCAATTCTCGTGCGCCTTTCATCCTCAGAGTTCTCGAAATCAGATTTCCTCTCCCTCCTCTCATCACTACCTGAATTCCCCTCAAAGCCTGCAACATCATAAACATGTGTTATTATCAGATCTTTCAGATTTTCTTCTCGTTTTCATATACATATTTCTGAAATTCTTCAGAAAACCTAAAACAAAAACTAAGAACTCGTATAAGTAAATATATACAAATACACTAATAATTAAAGAAAATAGAATACTGTTATATCTTCCCAATATAAACTAAACAGGACCGAATTCCTTTCCTCTGTTGCTAAATCGAGCTTGATTCATCTGCACACTACCTAAATTTTTCTAAGTAACCAAACTGAAGCTACAGTGAAACCCTGGAATTAATAAAAATCAGTTCAAGAAACAAACAAACAAACAAACAAACAAAAACTCACAAGGCCTAGCGAATCGATCGAGTGGCCCTGACATCTACGCTTCCTCACGAAGAATCAAGGCTCCGCCGCCGATAATCTGAATGTCCGATCCACCGGTTTCAAGGCAGGGTGAAATTTTAGCCGCGCACGCACCTTATCGAAACCCGCATTACCATCAGCAATCAAGATAAAGGGAGAAAAAAACAGCAAATCAGAGATTCCAAAATTTCAGGTGATTTGATTTGTTTGCCTTTCTTGTTCTTCTCCGAAATTAATTACAGTAAAAGGAATGAAAAAAAAAAAAACAAAAAAGTGGAGTAATAATAATACCTAAAAAAGAAAAATAGGACTGAAAATAAAATTGTCACGGATCACGAGCTTGATCCGACGGTCATAAATGCGTCTGGCGGGAATTTTGACCGCTCTTCGAGGCTGCAACTGAAGTATTTAATTTGACAATTTAAATAAATAAAAAATAAATTAGAAATTCCGGAGAGAGAGTGGAATTTGGTTGGGAACTTTTCTAGAGAGAGAGAAACGAAATGGAATAAGGTGCGGACTTTATAGGACGAGGAATCTGCCGGCGGTAGGTGAATGTTACACCGAATCGACGTCGTAAATAGAATAAATTAAATTAAAATTTTTAATATTATAATAAATTTTATGATATTTAATATGAATTAATTTACTTATAAATTAAATATTAATAATTATAATTAAAATGAATGAACCAGTTGAATCGAGAATCAATAATTCATTAGTGGAAAGAAGTCACATTTACTGTGAAAAGGGGGCATAACTTAGTTCAACTACATCTTAGGGATCTAAATAATTTAAAACTATGTAAATTAAGTTGTCTTTAAATTTTAAATTTAATTATTTTTTTAAGTTCTAACTATTTTTATAGGGTTAATTCTATCGTATACTACTGAACTTAAGTTTAGTATCGATTATATCACTGAACTAAAAATTGATATTATTTTAATACTAAACTTTAAATTATGCTTCAATTATATCATTTGACCGTTAAAACTCTCCACGACATCGCATACGACCGTTAAGTCTGTCCATGTCATCAATTTTATTGGATTAATATACTGTAATTGAAGTCTAACTTAAAGTTCAATGCTGAAATAATTTCGTTTTTTAGTTCAGTGGTGAGAAATCCAATAATTGATTGTGTGGCGAAAAAAGTTCATGTTGTCTTATCTTGTATGGATTCAAATTTCGGTGCTTATTATAGGAGTATAATTATCTCTGGCTTAAGTGTGCTTTGAGCCCCTGAACTTTTGGAGGAAAAATTAATTAAGTCCTTGAACTTTTTCTGCACCCAATTAAGCCCCAAAACCAAAAAAAATCAATTCAACTCTTTGACAATTTTCACCATCAATTTTTGACAATTTTTTTCTTGAGATATTACTGTCACGCGACTTGCAACAATTATGTCATGTGACATTCACAGATTTTTAAAAAATGGTTTTATTATAAGTCTTTTAAAAATTTTAGAACTTCTAAAAACTTTTTAAAATAAAATAAAAATTATGGAAATGTCAAGTAAAATACTATAACATGACACGTTGCACCAACTGGTTTAAAAAATTGTTAGACAGTCAACGTTGGTCAAAGGGGTGAATTGATGAAATTTTAAAGTATAATGACTTTTTTGGATCATAAAGTATGATTTATTAATGAGAAAATCATACATATATAATTATCGAGTAGCCTCACTAAAAACAAATATAAGGACCTAATTGGGTGCAAAACAAATTTAGGAACTTCATTGATTTTTTCTCCCAAAAGTTTAAGAGCGTATAATACCCTTAAGCCATTATCTTTTTACTTTATAAAAAAGTGTTGTGAATCAGATCCATGATTGTAATTGATATGAGGCTTAACTACATAATAAGTGCCTAAATTATATCTGTTTTTTTACAATAGGTGTCTGAAGTATTTTTTGGTTGAAATAGGTGCCTAAAATTTTATTTTTTCCTTGTTTTAAAGTCAAACGAGACACCTTTTTGCATCTATTTCAATTAAAAATGAAACTTTAGACACCTATTTCAACAAAAAAATAATAATTTAAACACCTATTTCAATTAAATATGAAACATTAGACACCTATTTCAACTAAAAAATATTTTAATCACTTATTAAAAAATCATAATTTATGTAATTTTGTAAAATGGAAATGGTAATTACCATCGTCGGTGGACATTAACAAAATCTTCATTTATTCGCCACTTGGCCGATTTCAAATAATATGCTTCTACAAAGAAACTTTGCTCTCTTTTGACTTTTCCTTTTTGTTTTTTTGCCTTTATTTTTTATTTAATAAGTTTTATTTAAATTAATTTAAAATACTAATTTTAAGGTACAATTACAGTTTAATTTTTATGTTATATTTAATACTACAAATTATAATTATATAAATTTAAAATTTAAAATAATATTAAATTGTAAATTAAATAATATAATTACGTGGATAATTACACAATTTGTCACTTTTTACCAAAATTTATTGGTTTTCCAGTTGTCCTGTTTAGGACACCATGTGGCTGACCAATAATTGCATATCTTAATTTTTGTCAGAAAAAACAAATAAATGAAAATCTAGACCACAAATTAAGTAAATAATTTGTCGGTTTCTGTACGGAATAACATTCCATCTAAGAATTATTATTTTTGAAATTAAGGTTAGTATTTTTGTTATTATTATTTTTAAAATTGAATACACTAATTTTATTAAACGAAAAAATATCTGAAATTATAATAAAAATTTACCACTAAGTAAACAAGCACCTAAATCCAGACACAAACCCAGAAAACTAAATTAGCGACTCTAGGTCATAATAGGATGATACAAAGAACAAGTAAGAACATAATTCAAAGACTCGAAACAAAAGACGGATACAAACATCCCCAAATCGACGATGATGAGTAAAATCATCAACAAACAACATTGACAAACGTAAATTACAGTGAACGTACGTTGACAATAAGGTCATTACTACAACTCAATCGCGAATAAACAGTAGATGTAATCGCGTATCCGAATCCGAATCGCGAATAAACAATATATGCAAAAGTTAATATCTATATCCACTCTAATATAACATAAACAATAATTAAACTATGAATATCATATGATTTTTTTTCTGAAATAAAAATACCATCTAAATATATTATAAATATCTAAATTTGAATATCTACATCCATACTAAATATCTAAATATCTAGATTTGAATATCTACATCCATCCTAAATATCTAGGTTCACACGAAAAAAATATAATTATCCTAAACAATTAGCAAAAAAAAATTATACCCTTTGTTGGCAAATACATAAGTATGTAATAATTAATCTCATTTCTTTTTTTAACAAATGAAAAATAAATAAAATGACAGAATTTTAACGTTTTTTTCTTTGTATTTCTACATGTGAATAATGGCGGTTGACTGATGAGTGATGAGAAATCGTCGCTAAAAGGAAAAGTAACATAGAGCTGGAATTTGAGTAAAACGACAAAAGGGAAAAAGTTTTTACTGACGACAAACAGAATCGCTGCAAAAAGTCCAAAGTGAAGCAAAAAGCATAAGTAAATGGCTGTACTCACTCGGTACCGAACAGGAGGGCGCGCTGAGTCCGATCAGTCTACTAAATAGCCTTCTCCTTTCTATTTTATCCGAGTCATTAATCAAATTAAACCTCTAATAAATTTAGAATCGAGTCGAATAATTTTTTTAATTAAAATACATTTTAATATTATGATTATGTTCATATCATTTACACTTTGAAATATAAAAAATATGTGTCGAATACGAATAATATTTCATTTTTAATATAGCTTATATTTGTATCTAAATATTTACCAACAATTTATATTCAAGATAAAACTACAAACAAAATAGGAAAAAAATAATATATGCATATATATAGGAAAAATATAATATAATAATAAATGTTCTAGTTGTTAGCTTGTACAGGTAAGAAATTAAGAAGGTATGGTTCAACGAACACCTAATGATAAACGAGATGTAATGTCAAACGATCCAGATATTTAGGTATTAAATATGACACAAGTAGTTGATATATATATATATAGGGTTAGGATCAACGTATATGTGTAAAACTCTTTAAATTTTATACGTTTTTTGGATCGTTAGATGGGGGAATTGATGGTTGAGATTAACTTCGTGTTTTTAATTCCCAAGTGATAATCTTCACATATTTTACCGTTAATCTCATCCATCTGTTTCACTCATCAAACGATCCAAAAACGTGTAAAACTTAAAGAGTTTTACACAGTGTAATTTGATCATATCCCATATATATATATTTCAGAGCAAAAATATCATATTTACACTACATTAAATTTATGGGGCAATGAAATATTAGGTGTTAAGGTCTCGAATTCAATCCAAGAGAATTCACTCTTCTATATATATATATATAGAGGCAATTATTTCACGGAGAAGTTTACCTTAATTTTAGGGTTTAATTTTTTTTAATTTTTATTTTTAAGGTTTAAGAATTTTATTTAGAGTATAGGGTTTAGGGTTTTTGTGAACGATTTTGAATTTAAGGGGTGTGGTTAGAATTTAGGGTTTATAGTTAAAGTTTAGGATTTATAGGTTAAAACCTAAATCTCTAACCATATTACTCTAAAAACTAAATCATAACCTCTAAACCCTATATTCTAACCATAAACACCAAATTCTAAAGTCATACACTTAACCCCTAAACCTTAAAAATAAAGCATTTGTGAAATATATATATCATGCACCGACGGTGTTTAGGGTCTAGTGTAGGGTTTTTGTGAACGATTTTGAATCTAAGGAGTGTGTTCAGGGTTTTTTTTTTTAAAAAAAATTGAATTCACTAATTTTATTAAATAAGAAAATATCCAAAATTACAATTAAAGTTTATCACTAAGTAAACAAACACTTAAATCCAGACACAAACCCAGAAAAACTAAATTAGCGGCTCTAGATCATAAGAGGACTATACCAAAAAACATGTAAAAACTTAATCCAAAGATTCAAAACAAAAGATGGATACAAACATCTCCAAATCAACGATGATGGGTAAAACGGTACTTTTCAAGATCACAAGTTTACGTAATACTTAAAAATAGTACTTTTCAACAAAATATAGTAGATATTAGATATTAAATAAAAACGATATGTTTAAATATAAAAAAACATGGCATGAAGTTAAACTTAGCCCCCAATGTTTGACTGTTTGGTCACTTTGGCTTCTGTTCTTTTTTAGCATTTAAGCTCCTAATATTTTAATCTTTGATCAAAATAACCCTATTTGGATGGACACTGTTAGTTGACTAACGGTCAACATTTTTTTACTTACTAGGCATTATGCCACGTTGAGAATCTTTTTAAAATTAAACATAAATATTTTTATTAAATTACTTATGACCAATAGGACAATACCATATGACATAATATGATTGGTTTTAAAGTAAATATTTAAGAAAGAATCATGTTAGGAGGCGATGGGATTTGATATCGAGTCTAGTGATTAACAAACCTGCCACCTTGCCATCACGCTACATTATTTGTAGGGTTTAGGGCTAGAATTTAGGGTTCAAATGTTAGGAGTTTAGAATTTAGGGTTAGAACTTAGTATTTAGAGGTTAGAGTTTAGAGTTCAGGGTAATATGGTTAGAGATTTAAGTTTTAACCTACAAACCCTAAATTCTAACCTCAAACCCTAAATAGTAATCACAAACCATCAATTATAAACCACTAACCTCTAAACCATAAATTCTTACCCTAACTCTACAATTAAGGCGCTTGTGAAAACTTTTTGTTTCCACAAGCATCCTAATTTTAGTGGTTGTAGTTTTAGTTTAGGATTTAGGGGTTTAAGTTATGCACTTATAATTTAGGGATTGTGGTTAAAATGTAAGGTTTATATGTTAAAACCTAAATCTCTACCATATTACCCTAAATCCTAACATATAAACCCTAAATTCTAACCACAATCCTTAAAATTTAAACCCATGAACCCTAAACTCTAAATTATATTTTTCCCATAATATTGATAGTACATATAAACTCGGTCCAAATCCAACCGAGCCCATTAAGGACTTATTTGCATACCGCATGAAAAATGTGGGTTTCTCGTTACCGTAAAACACAAGCTCGGCTTTGGTCGGCTCGGGAATCCAAACTCAAATGACCTCTTTAATCCACGAAAAATATGTTATTTTGGGCCTTGAAGAAGGTTACCAAAGTCAACTAAAAATTAAAAATATTTTGACCAACAATCAGTTAATCTAATAGGACGAAACACTAAATCTCTTAAAGGGTTAGGAGGGTCGTCCCGTAACAGGTTTCTACATTTTACGATTCAAATTACTCAGCCAATGAATTAGATGCTTGTGGTTATACCGAAAAAATTAAAAAAATATGTATATTTTTATTTAGATTGAATTATAAAATACATGACTCATTAAATATTATGGGTGATTATTTTATACACATATTGTGTAAAAGATGTTTTACATAATTCTGTCTATTTAAACTATAAATCATAAGAAAATGATTATTGTTATTAACTACTTCCACTACTTCTATTTTTTTCTCTCAAGTGGTTATTTTTTACAAACTTTTATGAATTTTTTTCATCAATTTTTTTTCGACGACGGCCTTTATGCCGTCGGATGGTTTCTAGTGTTTACACTAGTTGTAGATAAATATGATTCTTCTATTTAGATGATGAATCATTTGTTTATTTTTAGTTTTGTTTTTGTTTTTGTTTTGCTTTGCTTTATCATAAGTCACTTTACATCTGATTTTCTGGCTATGTTTCGTTTGTTTTTTTGTCAGATTTTTTCGTCGAAAAAGTGACAGTATTGTCTAATGTTAAGGCAATTTAGCGTTCAAGTAACAAATATTATCGAGCGTTTCAGGTCACTAGATAATCAGCAGTTTGTTATTTTTTAAATTTCCTTGTGGTAGTTTGTCGATGTGCCAAGAACTTGCAGCCGAAAATAATGATTGATACATGAAGCTTTCTGGTTAAAGTTTATCTTTGCAGAAATTTCATTTAGAAGACAGAACAAGTTTTCTTAGGAATGATTGTGTTTAATTTCATCTTCCACGCTCTTTGACTTCCTGATATTTTTATCTCCATGGATATTAGAGTGTGTTATACTTTGTAATTCTTCCTTTTGATTAATGAAATTCAGTTGAAATTTTTCGTTAAAAAAACTATAACTCATAATTTTTTAACTTTAAACACTAAACTTTTAACCCTAAATCTTAAAAATGACAAATAAATATAATTATATTTTACGCCGTCTATGCATTAAATATTTTCATATTTAATATATACAAATTTATGTGTATACATTAAAAAACCAAAAGGTTCCACCTTTATTGGCGAGAAAAAAACATTTTTCCATGGTCAAAAGTGGTTGGATAAGTTCTATTAGTTTCATTGCATTAAGACAATAAGTGGACATTTTGTCATAAAATATTGACACATACATTATTCACGTGGTTTAATTAAAAAAATTATTATTTAATTGTTAGATGAATGAAAATAAATTACTGAAATTAATAATAAGAACTTTATGATATTTTTACTGAATTTTTCTTGATTTTAAATTTTCAATCTCAAAAATTAAATTCAGTTAATCCAACGATAAAAAAAATATGTAAAATTTTTAAGTTTTGTACACGGTATAAATCGAGACGGACACATGACTCTTTGTTAGGGGACAGACCTAAAAAATTTTAGGGAGTGAAAATAAAATTACAATAAAAAATTTCTTAATCATATACGAATTTCAAACTTTTAGGGCGCAATCGCTCCCCTTCACCTCAGCCCATCCACGTGTATAAGTGAATACTATCCCTTTAAAAATATAATTAAATATCCATTCAAAAAATATACAAGTAAATAAATAGTACATTTATCATAATTACTATTTTCATGTGATTGTATACATTGACTGTAGCAGCTTGATGCTTTTTTTGATAATACAAATCACATTTATCCAAATGTTTTCATATATGTTAGATAATAAATTTAAATATAATATAAATTATTGCTCATCCCCTTATGTCTTGATTGCAAAGGTAGATATTTATCATTTCTTGGGACCCGGGTTCGAACACTAATAATACATGTTGTGTGTGCCGTCTTTGGAAAGACTAAGAAAATTAAACGATGCAACCCCTGCATCACACCATCATATTCAAAAGTATATATATATATATATATAATTATTAAACATGAAATTTTTTTACATTCTAATTCAATGATAAAGTAGTATTTTAGTTTGCTTTTACTTTTTGGATAAATTCACACATGCCTATAAATTATATCGTTTAAATCCGAGTCATTTAGAAAGAATAATGTCATTGTTTTTTTTAAATATGTTGGTGTGATTATAAGGTAGTATTTGTTCAATTTTTTTAGCCCTTTAATAACGCGCACACATAGTGCTCAAACCCGAGTCACCTGGATGAAATACATCATTCTTTATCATTGGGACCACTCCACAAGTTTAAAAACAATGTCATTATTTATCGCTAGAACAATGTTATTACTTTTTTTTAAAATATGCTGGTGTAATTACAAGGTAGTGTATGCTCAATTTTCTTAGTCTTTTAATAACGCGCACACATGGTGCTTAAACCCAGGTTACCTGGATAAAATACATCATCCTTTAACACTGAGACCACTCCACGAGTTCAAGAACAATGTCATTCTTTATCGCTAGAACAACTCGATGAATATATTATAATATGAAATAAATACATAAAGAAGGCGACCCAAAATTGGCATAGAACAAAAGTATTTGGGCATGAAAATTGAAAAGATCCAATGGCTCCATTTTCGCTTTTGGGCGGCCTACCTACTCTTGTATCTTTCTTCATCACGAAGTTAACTCCAAACAACCAACAAAGAAAATGACATCTAAAATCTTATGTAAAAATTAAATAAATATATATATATATATTAATTCGAATTTTATACAAAATGTTCAACACATGATTGGTACGTTTTAAACTTAATTGGATAAATTAATTAATAATATAAGAAATATAATAAAAAAACATGTTAATATTTCGATTTGGTCGACAAATATAATAAAGTCAAGCACTAAGCACCGCCTAAACTCAAATTTCAGTGATTAAACATATTACGTGTCTAACTTTACTGCTTTGGCTGCTCAATTTAAAGCTGAAAACAGTATTAGACCACTAATCACATATTTATTTATTTGTTTAATGAATGTCGTAATGGTTTTTTTATTTATTTATGAAAATGTGTGATTCCATTAATCGGGAAGATCGTACACCAATGTTAGTACGTGTCTCATTAAAAAAACTCTAAACCTAGTTGAGAGAAAAGAGTACGCACATTAACAAATAAAAGAACAAAACGAAACTACGAATGTTCTAATATATCACCATGTAACAAAGGAATAACTCGCGCCGGTGGCATACTCCAATGAATAACATCCATACAATCAATTAATTAATCTAATATACAAATTGATATATATATATATATATTTAAATATGAAAGGTGATCCAAATGTAACCTTTAATAATTGAGTGACCCGAATGTAATCTTATCTATAATTGAGTGACTCAAATGTAAATTTTAATCATTGAGTGACCCCTATTACAGTTTACCCATTATTAAATAATTGTTAATTAATTGTTAGCTGAAGTCATTAAAGAAAACTTTTTGAAAATTATTATTTTCCATCATAAGCACATACTTTATTAATATTTAATTAAATGCAATTTTTACTAATTATTTAATAATATTTAAAATTCATACCCAAATCATTAAAATATTTTAATTTTACAACTAAATTATTAATTGTAAAAATATTTGATTATTTGTGAGTGTTATATATGATGGTAAAATCTTAATGAGATAGCTCGTATTTGAACTTTGAAAATGACGTTATTAGAAAATATTTTCAATTAAAAAATCTAAAATTTTAATATAAATCATATAACAAAAATGAAACATCTCAAAAAATATTGGATTTAAACTTTGATATAACGAACATATTGATTATAGATATAGTCAATTAATGTAATTTTACCTTTTTAGAATTATTATTAAAAAGAGACAAATTAATAAAAACAAGCAATGAAATGAAACATAAATAGTAAATTCATTATTTTGCCAAATAAAGTACAATTTATAGGAATAATTATGGTGTCATTTCCTGTGTCTACTTGAAAAAAAAAATATCTTGAAGTTGGTGTAACATTCCTCAAACAAGTGAAAAACACAGGATATTTGATTAGACCTTCTTTAATTTTTCAAGGTTTAAATATACTTAAAAGTATTGAAATTAGATAATTTTTTAATAAAATTGACATTTAATTTTTTTATAAACTATATAAATGATCCCCAATTATGTTTTAATTTTTTGTATTTCTTGACTATCAGAAGTTAGAAACTGGTCCTCTGACTAAAAGTAAGAAATTGGTCTAATGTCGTTACAAAATTAACGGCGGGTGACATGACATTTAATAAAAATTAGAAAAATAACACATTTAGTCCTCAACTTTTACATTTTTATTTAACTGGATCTTAATTTTAAAAAATAACCCACATAATATGAATATTCAATCAATTTGGTCCATCTTCCTTTTCTATTTCTTCTCATCTTTAATTATTCAATTCATTCAATCAAACAGCTGGAGATAGGTTTGGTTTTGATATAATTTTTTTTAAAATTTTCATTTTAAAATAAGATATATTAACTATTAAATTGCAAAAAGCAATAAGAAACGAAATCAATGGAGATCACCGACCTTTTACACTTCATTTGAAACTTCTCCATTGAGGACTAAATGTGTTATCATGCCAACTTAAATAAGTTACTTAATATTTTTAGAATTAGAATTAAGTTAAGCAAATTGTAGTTAAATTTTTAACGGCATCATACCAATTTGTTATATTTTTATAGTCGGATGACCAGTTTGTAACTTCTAATAATCACGGAACGCAAAAAAAGAATTGAAGCATAGTCGGAGAACATTTATGTAGTTTACCCTTATTTTTAAAAAAATTTCAAGTGACTAGTCAAACTTTAATTTCATCCATTTTTTGGTGCTATTAATAATTTTAGTCTAAAAATTTATACATTTTATTAATTTAATCCTAATTCAAAACAATTCAATATATTTACTACATTCGTATTTAAAATTTCATCAATTTAATTATTTTTATGATATTGTCAAACAAAACAAGTCTATTGCATGAAAGCAAGGTTGAATAAATGTATTCTATAATAAACTAACAAGTTATTGTTAATTTTTTATTATATCTTAAATTTATTACACAAGTACATAACACAGTGTAAATTTAAAGATTGTTGCTTCCCAGCTGGATCTCTCTTTATCTCTCTCCCCACCTCACATGTCCCATCAAACTTTTAATTTTTTAGATTCCCAAAACATTTTCTTTCTTCATTTATTTCATAATCTCAGATTTTTAATTTCTGGTTTTTTTAATTCAGTTTTCCATCAACTTGCAGCCTGCAGGTCCATTTTTCCTCTATAAAATCAACCCTCCACCCATTCAATTAACTCCTCTACTTTCTCTTCCCTCTTTTGATCCAAAACCAAGTTCTGGGTTTTTGTTTTCCAGCCTGAAACTTGAAGTTTTTGGTGTTCTTGAGGCGTTTTCGTTCCCTTTTTCGTTGTTGTTTTGATTTTGAAGGAGATTTTTGTTTTGTTTTAACAAGGAAATCTTCATGCTCAATCTTCTGTTCTTGATGTTTGAGATTCATGTCTCCAATTCTCAGTGAAATCTTCCTTTCTGGGTTTATGATCAATTCCACATTCATTCGCAGAACCCATCTCGTTCAATCTTTCTCAGTTGTTTTCCTCTACTGGTTGTACTACGTTTCATGATTCTGTTTGTTTCCCCAGAAAATCTATAATTTATAAATATAAGTTTACTACTAGTACCGTTGGGTTATCTTTATTATTATTATTATTATTAGGGTTATCGTAATCTTTCTTGGTTAATCCCATGGCTTCCTCGAGTGGAACATCGTCCGGTTCACTGACGACAAACTCCGGCTCCGACGGCGACTTACAGACGCTAATGAACGAAAGGAAACGGAAGAGAATGGTGTCGAACCGGGAATCGGCACGGCGGTCGAGGATGAGGAAACAAAAGCATCTAGACGATCTCCAGGCGCAAATAACTCAGCTCCGGAACGACAGCCAGCAGATCCTGAACCGGGTGAACATCACCACCCAACATTACCTAAACGTCGAGGCCGAGAACTCGGTGCTCCGAGCACAGGAGAATGAGCTCCGGCACCGGTTACAGTCCCTGAACGAGATCATCGGGTTCATCAACGGTGGTAGTAGCCCCGTCCCCGACGAATATGGCTTTGGTTTCTCCGAATCGGCTGATTGTTTCTTCAACCCTTTGAATTACTTGAACCAGCCGATCATGGCGTCGGCGGATAACATGTTTCAGTATTGAGAAATCTCCATGGGAGGCCGGTTTGAAGGAGAAGATAGGGTTTGGTTTTTTGGTGGATTTTTATGAGTAGGGAGTGGTGAGAAATAAGGTTAAGTGTCAGCACACAGATTGGTTTGTTGTGCTTATTGTTGGGTACTTCAGTTTGTGGTAAATGGGGTTTTCATTATATTATGCAAATGCCAATGAACCCTTTTTTAATGTAATTTTTATAATTTGGAAGTTAATCTGCTTTTAATTTAGTTGAATTAATGTTATTTTAATTAACGAGGTTGGTCCAGATGGTAAAAACAAATTTCGAGTTTGAGGTCTTGTGTATTCAGAAAATCTTCATTGAAAGACTAATCCACCGCAACCGAATTAAAGTGTGTGATGTGGATAGATTTAGGGGTGAGTAAAACTTGACTCGACTCGAAAAAACAGAATAACTCGACTCGAGGCGAAAATACTCGACTCGAAATTTTATAAACTCGAATGACTCGAAAAAATTTCAAATAAAGTTCGAATTGTAAAATGAAAATTCTAATAACTCGAATAACTCGAAATTTTTAGTAATTATTGAATTTATTTTTAAGTTCTAAATGAGTCCCTAAATTTTTTTATGATATATACATACCAATATATGAAAATATGAAGAAATATTGTGAAAAATACGAAGAAATGTATATGTGCATATCTTATATACTTAGAGAAAGTCGTTTAAATTGAAATTAAATCGTACTATAATATGATAAATAATTGCAATTAAATTTATATAGGAACTTGAAAACTCGACTCGACTCAAATTAAAAAAAAATCAAATAAAGTTTGAGTTGTAAAATATGACGCGTCAACTTGAATAACTTGAAATTTTTTGACTCGACTCGATCGAACACTCACCCCTAAGTCAATTCAGATTAGTTAAGGCAAAACCGTAAAAAGTCGGGAGTTAGACAAAAAAGAAGAAGGAATAATGCTATTTTAATTTAAATTATAATTTGTTGAAAGTTAATCTGATGTTAATTTACATTTATTGGTGCAAAATTAAAAAAATATTTTGTAATAGATCTTATCTCAATATAAAAATTAAAAAGTTCTATATTAATTTTGAATTTTCAATCATTGATACACATTCATCTAATGGTGTAAAATAAATGTAAAACTAGTAAAAAATACAATGTATAACTTGATTTCAACCCACATAAAAATATTTTTATTTTTATCTTTTACATAAAATATTTTAGTTGGCCCATCTTAAAAAAAATTCAATAAAATGTCTAGATAATTTAAGATGTGTCTAATCCTAAATAAGAAGTACTAATATTTAAATTATTTAATATCCTTTAAATATTTAATTGAGAATGATTGTATTAAACATATTTATGTTTATAATTCTAAAATATATAACATAATAATAATCTGATCAATCAAACTACGACTTTATTAAAGTAAGCTTAACTTTTTGTTAATTTGTTGGACTGATATTCTTGAAAATACCAGAGAGCTCACAATTATTTTTTGTCATTTTTTTTATTTGTTTTCTTATTATAAGAAACTGTTATTTGTTCGTAGTTCATATGTAAAAATAATTATTTTTTAACTTATTGAGCGGTTCCGGTACTAAAGTTAAAAGATGATTTTTTTTAGGTGATTCAAGTTTGAGTAGCGTGTCTGCATGATGAACACGTATTTTTAAAAAAATAATAATAAAAAACATGTACTACTAAATAATTACATCAGAATATTCAAAAAATTATTTGTTGTATTGTTGGATTTGTTTTTCAACACCACAAGTAAAAATAAAAATAAAATCATGATAAATTTCACTATATACCATTGTACTTTATGTTTAGTATCGATTATACCATCGAACTAAAATTTAATAGGCATAATACCAAAAAATGTCCTAACGTTTGATTGAATAGTCATTTTGGCCCATATTTTTTTGAACCAATTTAACTTATAACATTTGATTTTAGGTTAAAATGGCCCCTCTACGGATGAAAGCTGTCAGTCAACTGACGATAAACAGCTTGAAATAACGTGACAAACCTACATGACAGTGCTTGCCGCGATAGCAGTGTCATATAGACAAATATGCTGACTTTACATAATGACACATTAGTTAAATTTTTTTTATAAAATTGTACGAGATATAAAATATTTTTTTTGTTTTAACGTGTCATTCTGTCAAATCATTTCAAGTTGTTTATCGTTAGTGACCAACAGTTTTCATCCGTAAAAGGGCCATTTTGACCCATAATAAAATGTTGGAGGTTAAATTGGTTAAAAAAGAGAGAATATGTGCCAAAATGACTATTCAGTCAAACATTAGATGTATTTTTTAATTATATAAATTTTAACTCTATTTCTAAATTAAAATTTTCGCTACTAATTTATCCAGTAATTATCTATTTTTCATAATTATTTTCCAAAATTTGCCATTGAGTTGGAAATAGTTAATTATTGTGTGCTATTGGAAAGGAAGCAAAGAAACAAAGAGACCATCCCATCAGATTGGAACACTAAAAATTTGATAAAAAAGGAGAGAAAAATATCAATTAAATTTAAAAAGCTGATTTAATATATAAGTAAAAAAGCTAACTTTACACAGTAATGGAAAGATGGATTTAAAGTTAAAAAATAAAAAGTAAATGGAAAAAAAGGAGAAAAAAAGTTTAAGTAAAAAGAGACATAATTTCTTTTTTTTAAGAGGTTGTTGTAATAGTGGGAGGTGGTTCTTCTTGCAAAAGTTGCAATTTTGAAACTCAATCGCACGTGCAGGGGACAACATTGTCTTCGGCCGGTGTTACTTAATCACATGTTAAGATACCCAAACTGGAAAAGAGTCTAATTTTGCTCTTATTCCCTGTACTATTTTTTTTCTATTCGATTTCTTAAGGTTTTGTTCTAATTAGTTCGTATCAATTCATATCGCACGCATAATTTTAGTAGATGAGTCTTGTAACGAATTTTTTTTTGTATATACAAGACTTTAAACTCGAGATATGGTTAAGCGATATCAAACTGCTTATTATTTGGATCAAACTATGTTTAAATATATAATATATATTTAGATATGTTCAAATTAGGATTAGACGGTGAAAATGGTCAAATTGTTTAATTTTAAAATTAAAAGGGACGAGCATGAACACTCATAGTTCACATACACCAAAGGCAGGTGTGCGACGAGTATCGGTCTAAGCGGTAAGCAGCTTAGTATCACTTAAGCAAGTATCGAGTTAGAGGTCTTGTATAAGCAGAAAATCCCCGCTAGAAGATTCATCCACCAAAATCATGTGTGCGACACGAATCGGGGAGGATAGATCATGAACCTTCCATTCCATATGCAATTTCGTCACTAAAAATAACAACACTAACCGGACTCAAACTTAATTGATGCTGTATTCGATTTTTGTTGACAAATCTTTATTCTAATTCTAATCCTAACTAAAAGGAGGGGAAGCGAAACTCTATGGAAAGGAAGAGAGTGCTCAAAGTGAATTTAGAATCCATAACTAAAGTAAATCTGAGAAAACAAAGATGAGCAGTTTGGCCAACCGGCCATAACACTTGAACATTAATTATTAAATCAAAGTAGTAGAAGGACTAGATTCTTAAAAATAAAAATAAAAAGTTAAATTTTAAATATGCAAATAGTAAATGGACTCAAATTTTGAAGATTCCATTTAGCAATAGCTGGTATTAAATATCAATTCTTTCAAGGTCTGCATGTTGTAACATCTGTTCCTGTTTTTCTTGGTATGTGGAATTTATGAATTTAAGAGCATTATAATTAATTACATATTAAAAAATAAATTCAAATTTTAAATATATTGAGTCTCAATAAATAGATAGAAATAGAGGCTTTAAGTTTCTTAAGATTACTATAATAACTTTCTTGTTATTGTTTTTTGCAATTTAATCCCAATAAATTGAAAACAAATAAAACGAATTAATTGAACAATTTTGACTTCCATTACCTTTCTCCCCATAAAATTACAAAAAAGAAAATTACAAGGAAAAGGGCTGCATGTAAATCGCAATTTACACTCGGAAAGAATTCAAATTCTAATATTAGAGACGACATTGTTCGGAGAGAGAATTACAAATCTCGAATATGAACTATAAAATAGACACGCACTATAAAAAATAACTGAAAAAGTCACTCAAATCAATAATACTTAATAATCCGATTTTATTATATTGTCAAAATAAAAATAATCAAAATGAATTTTTATATAATCAAATCAAAATAATCGAATACATATTTTTACGGGTGCAATGACAAGACACATTACTCTTTCAAGAAAATTAGAATCTGCGTTCGATCATTGGAGATGACATTGTTGGTAGGGAAAGCCATGAATCTTAAATATTGACCATAAAATTGTCACGTACTTAAAAAACATACATGCAATAACATAATTTATTAAACATTTCAATTGAATTACATAATAACGGAAATAAAAAACATAAAAAAGAAAAAATAAATTATTTGTCCTTAAATCAATTCGATTTAACTGATTATTTATTCTCCTAATTACCCTTTGCCTATGATTTTTAGTCACATAATCTAATGTTGATAATCATGGTTCCGTATGCACTCGTGAAACTAATAAAAATATTTTCAAGTAAATGCTTAGTCAGTCAACAATTAAAACAAAAACTGATCAAGATGTCGCTCTTTTGATTATTCTGTTGATCTCTCTGTTCTAAACTCTCGAATTGAATTTTGATGCAAGTTTAGTCACCGCTCTTGTTCGCGATTGAATTTGTGGTAATAAACGTGTTGTCAACGTACCCCGATTCTGCAATTTGCGTTTTTAATGTTGTTTGTTGATGTTTTTTTACCTTCATCGTCGAGCTTTGGTGATGCTTTGTTTCGAGTCTTTGAATTAAATTTTTACATTTTCTTTATTTAGTCTTGTTTATGATCTAGAGACATTAACTTTATGTTTTTAAGATTATGTCCGGATCATATTTATTTACATGCATTGTAAATTTTCATATTAGAATTTTTCTTTATTAATAAAACAAAAACACATGAAAATATTGTATTTTATTTATAAAAAGTGAAGAACGTTTTAAAAAATCCCTTTGAAAATGACATTACCACGCTTGTGCAATTGTCTTTAGAAAAATCAAAGTGGGTGACGTACGACTAATTAGGAGTTAATTGTTTGGCCACCATTCAAATCATGACAACACCTTTAACATTATAAAGTTAAATCATAATAAAGAATATGTTTTTATTTGACAATTATATCAATTAAAAATATACTACAATTAAATCTTTTACTCTTTACTTTAGTTTTTCTCTTTAACTGGTTGGCAGCGGCACCAATTTTAATATTAATTGTCAACAGTTAGAAATTATTATTTTTTCTTTATATTGTTTTTTATGTTCTTATTTTTAATTTTAATGATTCTGTTCTTATCACACGTTTTTTTCTACCTTTTAATACGTATCATCTTTTTTTGGCATATTTTTTTTCTTTATTCGACCCTTTTTCTTTTGATTTTTTATCAGGGTTGGATTTGACGTCGTCATAAATGATTAAGATGCCACTCTTTAATTATCTTGTTGATCTCCCTGTTTTGGAACCTCAAATTGGATTCAGATACGAGCTCACAATCATCGTTCTTGTTCGCGATTAAGTTATGGTAATGACTGTGTGGTCGCCGCGCCTTATTATTGTAATATGTATTTTTTAATGTTGTTTGTTGTTGGTTTTTTACCTTTCATTGTCGAGCGTTTAGTGATGTTTGTATTTATTTTGTTTTGAGTCTTTGAGTTAGAGTTTTTATCTTTCTTTGTATGGTCATGTTTATGATCTACAGATGCTAGTTTTCGTGTTTTCAGGATTATGTCCGGATCAAATTTATTTACATGAGTTTTAAACCCTAATTGTATTTTGGATTTTTCCTCTTTTAATAAAACTAGTGTACCCACATTAAAAAAACAGTACAATTGAATCTTCCGAGTGATTCTAGTGAAAAAGATAATTTATTATCACTACTCACTAGTTATTTGCAAGGTGTGTGCAGTGTGCGTTATCAAAAGGTTAAGAAAAAAATGAATAAATATTATCATGATATCACACTACAACTAAAAGAAATACTATAATTATCAACGAGATTGAACCAAATGGTAAACAATTTGATATCACTCAAGTAGATCTCGAGTTCGAGGCCTTGTGTATGCAGAAAATCTCCGCTTGAAGACTCACCCACTAAAGCTTGATATGCGACGCAAGTCGGTTTGGATTATTCAGGGCAAATCATTTGGAAACCAGGAAGGCAACAAAAAATAACTAAATTACCGGTTGAGTGTAGATCAGTTAATATGCCATTGATATAATATACAAAAGTACATAGATTCGAACATATTTAAACATTAATATCTTTTGTTTTATAAATGAGGAGAAGATTGAATAAAAAACTCCTACATCAAAACATTAAATCCTATGTACCCGTCATTGAAATTATTGGTTTGATTTTCATGAGTGGCAAAACCTAACATGTCCTAAACTATACTATATATTTTATTTTATTTTTCTTTATAAAATATCCAACAATATTTTACTTTTTGAAAAAGATTTTTTCAAAGCTTCACAAAAGAAAAGAATTGCTTTTCTTCTTCTTCTTCTTCTTTTTCTCACATTTACTTTTTCCATATAAGCATTAATCAAATCAGACAAAAAACCATAAAAAAACTTTTTTCTCCATTGTTTTGTTCCATGTTATAGTAAGCAATTGAAATTGCATCTTTAAAAGGCGAGTACAAAGATGATTTAATGTTTAATTTAATTAATTTATGTATATACATTTAAGAGTTAACGTTTCGTAATTAAAATACAATTATAATTATAATATAATTAATGCAATTACAAATAAAATCAACTACTACAATATATAATCAAACTAATAATCAGAATATATCGGGATCTTAATTAAAAAAAATCTACACATAATATTTACATATAATATCACTTAAACCTAAAATCTCATCGATCTACTATTACGTCAATACTTTATTTAACATTTTAATTAATATTTATTATCGAAGAAATGGATTGTAAACAAGTCCTACAAAAATGAGTTTTTTATATTAAATATCTCGTGATAAACATTTACTATACTGCTTTTTCATATTAAATATTTATTTAGTAACTCATTTTTTAATTAAATCAACTGATTGATTAGATTAATTAAGCTAAAAAAATTAACTTTGGAATTATGGAGTGGTCTTAGTAATAAAAGGGTGACATGTTTTACTTAGGTGACTCGAGTTTGAATAATTTAATCTACAAATATACGTCAGATTTTGCTCTGGGTGATGCAAATGAGTGGCCGACGCTTTTTGGGACGATACTTTGGATGCTGTGGAAGCATAGGAATCGTTGCGTCTTTGAATCAGATGACATGCTCCAAGAATCCGATTCTCTTTGCGAGTCGCAGGCAGGTGTGTGATATCGCCATTGCCAAGGCTTTTCGCGCGGCAAGCAGGGCCTCATGGCCAGACATTTCGAGGAGCGACGACTTGGAAGCGTCCGAGCGCATGTTGTTTTTCTCTGTGCACGGAGGGGGCACGCTGCCAAGGTGATGGTAAAGCGGCTTGTGGTGGCGTGATCCGAGATGAGCTAGGGATGTGGGTGTTGGGTTACTCAAAATTCATTGGTATATGCTCGGCTT
The DNA here is from genome assembly GCA_030270665.1 of Hibiscus trionum. Lineage (NCBI taxonomy): Eukaryota > Viridiplantae > Streptophyta > Magnoliopsida > Malvales > Malvaceae > Hibiscus > Hibiscus trionum. The sequence goes on along the minus strand of BSYR01000011.1, from coordinate 1,329,096 downwards.
TGGATGCGGAGCTTTGGGGTATTTTGATAGGGCTTTGTCATGCATGGGACTTGGGGTATCGTTGTGTTAAGGTGGAGGTGGACAATAATGATGCGATATGAGTTTTGACCAAAAACGTGGAAAATGGTAGGCTTTGCTCGCTTATTCATATGATTATGGTATTGTTTGACCGAAATTGGGAGGTGTCTCTTATACAGATTACTCGTGAGACTAATAGGGTGGCAGATGCGATGGCTAAGTATGCTTTTCAGTTGACCCAAGGGGATATGTCGTTTGTACAACCGCCGAGTTTTGTTATTGACGTGTTACACGCTGATGTTAGTAGTGCTATGGTGTGATTTGTATATCCAAGGTCTACAAGTGTACTCTTTTTCCTCCATTTAAGCTTAGGGAAGTTTTTTTAACGAGGCACATGTTTTCTTTTCTTTTGTTATAAAAGAAAAATCAGACACAAATATTATTTTATATTCGAAGTAAAAAGGTGGTGCATTTGATTTTAATTAGATTCTAAAAGCATGTGGCCAACCATGCTTTTGAATGACTCGCGTGATCCGAGTAAAAAGTTGTCTTGTAATATTCGGTTTCTGTGTCAACGGTGGTGAGATTAATTAGTAGTATTAATCATTAATTAATTAAATAATTAATTATGATTAAATATGGTAGGCAGTGATGTTGTAGGACTTTGTCGACCTAATATTATTTTTAAACGGCAAAAAAACAAAAGAGCCTTAATTGAGAATGATGTCTTACTTGTTAAGCATGAATGGTGGGTGTTGATCGCATCCTAATTAAATATTCTACATTTCATTAAGTGAGAAAAGGTTGGGCAGAAATTAACAAAACTCGATTCGAAATATAATTTTATAAATTTGATTTGAAAAAAATTAAGTTATAAAATAGAATCGAATAACTTTAATAATTAATAATTAATTGAATGGTTTTCAAGTTTGAGTCGAGTCCATTAACTCTACTTGATACATGTATAGCACTCACATATATATAGCATATGGTTATAGAAAATCGTTTAAATTGTAATCAATTAGTATTATAATATTATAAATATTTACAATTAAATTTGAAACTCGAACAATTCGAAAAATTTTAAATAAAATTTGAGTTATAAAAATATGACTCATTAACTCGATTAACTTAATTTTTTTTAACTCGACTCAAATTGATCAAATACTCATCTTACAAATATTAAATAATTATCCTATGTAATATACAAGCGTCTCTAGAAACATTTGTTTTTATTTTTATGATTGAGTTTAGGGAGGCTATCACAATCCATGAGGTAATGGAGACCGGTGAGGTCATGATCTCCAAAAATTTTGGAAAATTATAATCTAGTCCTTCAAAAATTTTAATTTAACCCCTCAAAATTTTAGAAAATCTTATTAAACTTCAAGAAATTTTAATTAAATTCCCTCCCATAACTTTAAAAAATTTCATTAACTCCCTCAAAATTACTTAAAGTTTTAGTAAGACCCCAAATTTTTTTAAAAATATAAATTAAACCCTAGGCTGGTTAGGGCCTGAGCAGTCGCTCATGGTGCTACCTTAATAGTCGGTTTTGGTCCTTATAAGTTTAAATACTAGACAAATTAGACATTTCTTTATGAATTTTGAGTTTAAATACCTAATAAGTCATTCTATTTTTTAAATTAAATATTTCGCCCCCTCCGAATATTCAATCTTGGCTCCGCCCCTAGGGCCTTGTGTATATATAAAATCTCCGCAAGGAGACTCACCCAACAATGTCAGCATGCAACGTGGGTCGGTCTAGATTCGTCAGGGCAAAGCCCTGAGAAACTAGGAGGGCAACAATATTCATACATATTCTTAACTTTTTGACAATGCGCACACACTTTGTAAACAAAACGATTTAAACTCATGTTTCTTAGGATAAATATCTTCCGTTTTTTACTGGTACACTTGTTAGGTTAAATGAGACAAATTTCTTAACTTGCTGTGTAAAGTTGTAACATTATATCCAACCACTTCAGTGTTGGGTAGCCCTTTATGTGGTTATAGCCTGATGAGAGTTTTGAGAGAGAAAAACGCTAGAAATGGGCCTTTCATGGACTGGCCCAATGGGTTCACGAATTTCAAAACGAATCAAACTAGTGTATGTATTGAAATTTAGAATGTTTAATAAAAGAATAAAACATTCTTTAACAATGGCGTAACTCAAAATCATTTGTTGAGCTATCATTTTAAAAAACAAACTATTGGGACTAGGGGTGGGAATCAGGCGGTGCGGGGACGGTTTTGCATTATTCATTCCGTTCTCAACACATGCGGGGTGGTTTCGGAAAATTCCCATTACATGCTTTGGTGATTTTTTTGTCTCCGTCCCCATGCCCATCGGATCCTCACGGTTTTCGAAAATCCCGTCCCTAAAAAAATCAAACAAAATTTACTATTTTACTAACCAAAATATATTGTCAATTTTAATTTACAAGACATATATTCAATACACTTTAAAAAATAGATTATATACTCTCAATTAACAAAAATAGGTAAATTACTAGAGAGGTCACCCAAACTTAATAAGGAATAAACAAAATGCACAAATATCTTGATGAATTGAAACATTGATCATAAGGTAGAAAAATATACATATATACAGATATACAGACAAATGAGAGTTAATTATATATATATTTAAAAATCTTGTAAAATATCGAGATCCTTGCGGATATTTTTCGAGAATCCCCACGGTTATTTATACGGTTACGGTTCGGTTATCCTCACGATTCAGATATGACAATCCTCGTCCCTATCCCCATTTGAGCTTCGGTGATAACAATTCCTCATCCTCTTCCCCGTGGGTGATGATTTCAGTTATTCTCCATCTCTGTTGGTTCGTATCCCCACAAATTTTGAATATTCTCCACCCAATTTTCACCCATAACTGAGACTCTCACTAGTCCTTTCATAATTACGTTCATGTTAGGTAAGATTCGATGAGTAAAATAGTGACATGAAATGATTCGATAAATGGAAATGATTTATATGGGTTGATGTGGATCTCTTTAATAGGTGTTTTGTTAAAGGAAAATAAGGACTGAATCATAGTGAATCTCTTATATGTGTATTTGAATGTGATTGAAAGATAAATTATCTTGTTATGATAGTTTCGACGTGATTTAAAGTCTTATTCATATATTAAGCGTGCACAAAATAAATGTTAATAAAAGACATTACATATATTATATAATGATCCTGCATAGATCTAGAGGGAGCTGAAGGGGCGGTCGCCTCCCTAAAAATTTAAATTCTTATATAATTAAAAAAAGAAATTTTCTATGTATTTCTTATTGAAAATCTATTTTCGCCCTCTAAAATTTTATAAGTTCGCCCCCATAACATAAAGTTCTGCGTCTGTGCATGCTCTTAATCATGAATCAAACAAGCTCATCATTGTTTGTAGCCATGGATTGACTCAGAGGAGGCTGGAGAGGACTGTTGCCCCTCAAAAAAAAATTAGAATTTTCAGTATATTTTTTTATTAAAAATTTATTTTCATCCCTTAAAATTATACAAATTCGGCTCCCTAAAATTATATAAGTTCACCCCTTATGTCGGTCCCTGAATTTGTAGCAAAGATGAGTAGATGACCACATATAACATTGCCATACAACAATATTTTGCAGATTTAAAAAAATATTGTTCATTTTGAAACTCATGAACAATATACCTTTAAAGTTTTATTTTTTTTATTTTAGAGAAAACTTAAAAGAGATTTCTCGATGTCTGAAAAATTATAATTATTTAAAAATATTTATAAAAGAATTTGAATTCATAACCTATAAGATATAGAAGATGATTTGTACACAAGGACAAAGTTATTTAGTGAACGGAAAGGATTATTGTTACTCTTAAAATGTTTTGATATAATAATATTTGAAGTTTTTTAATTTAAATATGTGTGAAATAAAACCTTTACCCTCTCAATTTTTATATTTAAAAATTTAGTAACTCTTGCTCCTCTCAATTTTTATTACAATTGGCACCTATTCTTTGCCATCTTTTTTACCTCGATTTTTATAATAGATTTAAAAATTTTATAAAATAATTACGAATTGTTCGCTCACTTTTTAAATAAATTATATTTTATCTTTGAATCAGGATCTTAGTTCCGTCCCTGACAATATAATAGTGAAACAAAAACATTATCATCAAATCTCTCTGGACATTTATTTTAATTATCATAATGGAAAGATTGGCCTAACTTTCCTTTACAAAAAGATGTCTGTCATCTTCTGCAGGCTAGGGTTCATTTTTAGGGCACAAAGTCCAGTTCCCTCCAATTTCAAACTTCCCCCAAGTCATTCCACAACCCTAAAAGTTACTGTAATTTGCTAAGGGTAATAATCCAATTTCAATCACTTTGTAGATGATCAATTACCAACAGGGTAAAGTGAGAAAATTTACTTAACTCAAGGGAAGATATGCCCTAAACCCCACTTTACTTAGAAGAAAAAGGAGATTAATAATGTAAATCTTTAGCGGCATTTTTAAAACCAAACGCCGCTAAGGCGAGACTTGTTGCGGCGTTTTTCACACAAACACTGCTATATATTTTTCTTTAGCGGCGTTTCTACCATAAACGTTGCGAATTTTATTATTTTGTGTCGATTTTAATCTAAACGCCGTGAAAAGTATAGCATTAGTGGGGTTTGCTCCAAAACGCCGCTATGTGCCAAGCATGGTGTAGTGAAAGTATATAATATAATATCTCACATTGCATTCTTTTTCCCTCTTCCTCTTTATTCCCCACCACTGTCTGTTTTAGTTGTGTTTGGTGCGTTGTCGTTAAGGATAATTGAAGGCACTAATGTGACATAAAACCTTATTTTAATGCAGACCTAATTAGTCCTTTTGACATGGTCCTTAGGGTTAGACATGACATCAAACGATCATCAAAGATGGTACGAGTATTTTACTATATAGTACAAATTGCATTTTGATCATATATAGGCGGCAATGTTTGAAATGATCATATATTTTAATCACCGTTACGGAAGTGTTCCTTTCGATAGTGTCGTCTTAGAAATTTGAGATTCTTCTTTTTGGAATGCAATGTGTCTTACGCTCACCCAATGCTTGGTGGTTATCACATGACATTTTTAAGTAATATAACATATTCACTCGACCCAGGGGTGGATCTGGACATATTTAATATGAGCGATTAAACAGAGCTCCTAGAAAAAAAGAGTCACGAGATGAGTTAAGTAAAATGCTTACAAGAGAAAAAAAAAGATTAGTCATAAATTAGTGTTAAAAACATGAGAAAAATAAAATATTATCGTGCTTTATAGATTAAGTCATGTTATACTCAATTTTATTCAAAAGTCAACATATAACGCACACATCAAGTTAAAAAAATTATTATTTTTAAATTAAATGTCTATTTTTAATAAATTATATAAAATCCCTAAATCTTGACTCGACCGTAACTTAAAAATCATCTTTTTAACACATTTGCATCAAACTCACCCAGTTGTTATACTTTATTCACCATATAAATGCAATGGTTAGAATTGTTAAGCTATGATGGGTCGCACGAACTCAGAAGAACATGTCACATATTATTTTTTTTGTTCTTTCGGTTCTCCAAGATTTTTTTTCTTAACTAATTCAGATAAACATCGTACGTTTCATTTTGATGGGTAAGTTTCCAATAAAGATTTTTTACATACACAAAGCCTCAATATCTGCATGACACACAGCGTTACAAAAATGCCTATACGAACCAAAATGTAACCCGTACAAAGAATTGTATAATACTTTTTTTTTGAATATGCTGGTGTGATGCAAGGGTAGCATCTGTTCAACTTTCTTTTAGCCTTTTTTAAAGAAAGGCACACACAACATGTAATACTGGTGCTCGATCCCGGGTCCCAAGGGATGATGAACATCAAACTTTACCACCAGGACACAAGGGGATGAGCAATTGTATAATACTTTTATCCAATAAATAACAAAGAAAAACCGAGGGTGTTTTGATAATTTCAACTCGAGTGTCACACTCAATACTGTTAGTTTAATTAACTATATAATCCACTAACTCATTAGACTAAGTGCCCCAACAAAAGGAAAAGTGGTCTCCTCAACCTTTTTTTCTTTTAACTTTTGAATTTTGTAAACTTAAAAAAATACAATAAGATTGCATTCTTCCCAATAAAATAAGGGTAAACTACAACAAAAGTTACTCAATTATGGATAAGGTTACATTTGGGTCACTCAATTATTAAAAGTTACATTTGGGTCATTCAATTATGGGTAAGGTTACGTTTAAGTCACCCTTCATATTTTAAAAAGTACATCAATTCAGTCATTTTTTCTTTCAAATCACTTGTATACCCTCGTTAACATTAGAGTACTTCATTTGAAATCATTAATTAATCTAATACACAAATTGATATACATTTTTTTAAATATGAAGGGTGACCCAAACGTAACTTTAACCATAATTGAGTGGCCCAAATGTAATTTTACCCATAATTGAGTGACCCAAATATAACTTTTAATAATTGAGTGACTCAAATGTTATTTTACCCATAATTGAGTGACCTCCGTTGTAGTTTACCCATAAAATAAAAACTATTTGTTGCCTTTGGTTCATCCCTAAACCTATAGCTCTTATATCAAATATAACGTTGGTACTTGAATATACTAATACAAATCTCCCCCTTGCAATTTGCTTCATATATTCCCACTTGAATGAGAGAAAAAGAAAACCACAGAAAAATACTTAAAAGTGGTTTTTTGAACATGCATAATCTCAAGAAGATTGCTCTACTTTTGTTCCTGGTTTCAGCTTTGCTTTTATCAACTTCAATGGCAGGTGGGTTCTTTCTTCTAGGTCTTTTTGCTGCAGCTTTTAGTCTCTCTGCTGCTCAGACCAGATTTAACCTTGTTTTTTTAGTGTTTTTAACATGCTTTGTTACATAGAATAATGGGTTTTCTATGGTGTACTCGTATGTTTCATGTCTTGGTTTTTGTTGGGGTTTTGAAGATGGCAAAATGAAGTGTTTTGCATGTTTAATGTACAGGTCGCCATTCTAAGTTCGTGAATAGGTTGGCTGAGGAAGAAGTTGGTGGAGCTTTTGAGGTTCGTGTTGCATTTTGGTCCATCTCTCGCTTTTGTTTTCGATTTGAGTCGAGCCGTGTCGAATTTCATATATGGGACTAGGGGTGTAAACGAGTCGAGTCGAGCTCAAGTAGTGCTAAGCTTGGCTCGACTCGTTAAGAATTTGAGTCGAGTTCGAGTCGAGTCCAGTCGAGTCGAGTATTCATCGAGCTTTAACCGAGTCCAGCTCAAGTAGCTCGCGATCTGTATCGTTTTATTTACAACATTGTTCGTAATAATAATGATAATAATCATACAAAAGAAATATTTCTATGTGGCTCATTAAAACCCCTAATCCTAGTAGGAGAAAAAAAAAGTACACATGAAAATATAAATAAAAGTTAAACTAAAAATTAAACTAACATAACATAACAACCAAAATGTACTTTAATTTTAAAAATTTAAAAATAGTTTATTATACTTTCAAGTAGCTCGCGAGTTTTTCGAGTTGAGTATCAAGTAGCTCAGCTCGGCTCGTTAAGAACTCGAGCCGAGTTCGAGCTCGAGTCGAGCCTAATCGAGTCGAGTATTGGCCGAGCTTTGACCGAGTCGAGTTCGAGTAGCTCGCGATCTGTCTCGTCTCATTTACATCCCTATATGGCACAAGCTCTCTCGATGTTTGATTGTTTCATGCAATCCCAAGATCAAGAATACTTCTCTTATCTCCAAACTGCTGCAAAATGTAACATTTAACCTACTCCTTAAAATAAAATCTCAAGTTCTAGTCTTGTGGGCGAAGAAAATGAAGCTAGAACTTTGTCCCCATTTCTGATCTGGATTCTAAATATATTCGAAACTCGTATAACTATCGAACACAGACGTGACTCGAATAACTTTCAATTTTGTTTTAATGTGAGTGCAGGAGAGTGGCGAAGGGGAAGCAATCCAAGAAAGGCTGCTAAGAGTAAACAACAAAGACTATGGAAAATATGATCCAACACCAGCTCTTGTCAAGCCTCCCTTCAAGCTCATACCTAATTAATCAATCAATATTATTACATTATAATTAATATAATAATTAGAAATAAACCTAGCTATAAATATAGATATAGATATAGATATAGATCGTAATATGTGTTATATTATATAGTGTAATACTACTACTTGTAATTACCTTAGCTTTTAAAAAAAACTTAATGCTTTGTTTTAAAGTAGAGTGGGAGAGAATCATGGACTGAATCTTACTATGTATTATGTGCGATATATAAACATATATTATTTTAATGTAATGCAATGTTAAGTATTACTACAAAATTATTTAAAATGTGTGTGGATATGTTGAACTTTCTTCTCTTATGTAAAATTATGTAAAATCCAAACAGAAATTCTAAAATCCCTAAATTCGGCTATTGTTACTGTTGTTGGCCACGCTTAGTGACATCATGAAGCGTTCTCCTCTCGCCGAGACTTACACGCCGTTCATCATCCGACCGCTTCGCCCAATGTTTAGCACGTTGTCAGTCGATTTTCGGTGATGGAGCGGTGGGGTAAATGGTCGGTGGCCTCCGACGATGACAATAGTGGGGTCTGACGAAACTATCGACGACGACAATGACATTAATTTAAAATTTTGCGATTTTGATTTTTTGAAGTTAGGGATTTTGGAAGTTTTGAGTTTTATTAACCAAAAAAATGCCACATGTCGTATTATGAATGGGTGAGGGATTTTTTGACGGATTGAGTTTAAAAACAAACTAAAATAAAATGTTAGACACATATTTCAACTAAAATATAATTAAACACCTATCTTAAAAAATGAATATAATGTAGTCACTTATTTAAGTATTAAGCTTTTTTCCGATTTCTCAAGGTAATCTTTTACCTTCCTTAATTAAAAGTTGAAGCTGGCGTCGCCTGGACTTGAACCGAAGACCCTAAGTGTATTAGACTAACGTGATAACCAATTACACCACGTCACCTCATTTTATTTTCGCAAAACATTTATGAAAACTTTCTCATTGTATGCCAGTTGAGAAGTTATCCTATGTATTGGTAGACTTATTTGTTTGTTTATTATGAAACATTACACTATTGAGGAAAAAGTGATTGGAACTTGAGAGGGCCTATAAAAAGCGGATGGAAATCTTCTACCTCTTTTCGGTGCCTTTATTTATGTCTTCACACTCAAAATTAAGTTTAGGGTTTAAAGTTTAACGTCAGGGGTAATGATTAGGGTAGAGTGTATTTTTAGGGTATAGGGTGTAGGGTTTAAGATTTAAAATTTAGGGTTAGGGCTTGAAATTTAATTTTGTTGTGTTTTTTTAGTGTTGGAGCATAAATAGGGACACCGAAAAGGGGCAGATAATTTTTATCCACAAAAAGCTTGCCCTAGATGCTGTGGTGGAGGAGAAAGTGAGGAGAATTAAACAGTTTAGAAAAAGATGGTAAAAAATAAAGTTTTGAAAGTTTTCGGATTAAATTAAATTTAGCAAAAAGTTTCAACTGAGAATTGTTGTCAATCTCAGCTGCAAGATATACCATTTATGCATCTAACAATATAATCAGAGGAAGCAGTTCCAGTGATAGTTATCATTTCACATTGATGTTAAATCTGAATACTTGCAAAGTCACAGCCCTCAGTTAATAATCTAAATCGACGACGATTACACATAACACATTGTTGTAACACTACACCACAAAAACGGATTCGACATAACGATTCTGTCCTAACGATTACGGCCTACAAAAAGAATTGCCATTTAGCCTAACGATCGTAGAGAATCAGAGGTGAGATGATGTTCATAATCGAGGTGTAAAACCTGTTAGACCCTTTTCTTCTTGGTGAGTGACTCCCAGTCATCGGATATAACGAGTTCGTCGTCCTCATCATCGAGGTCAAGCTTTTCGGGTTTCTTTTGATTTCTACTTTCATCGACCTCAGACAGTTTTCTTTTCTTCCCGGCAACAGTTTCAGTCCCGCCCGACGTTTCCTGAATTTCAACATCCTTCTCACCCTCCAGAATCTCCTCTGTTGGCAAAGCATTGGATGTGCTTTCACCATTTCCATTAGGCTTATTGTTGTCCTTATCAACAGGAGCTTCTACCCATCCAGAGAGAACCATTCCATCGGGTTCTTTCTCCTCGTCAAATTCTTCCCTGTGAGCAAAAAGAGCGAATTTATCAATGCAACTTCTATAGGCAAATAGAGCGGTCGTTCGGAAGGAGAAAAACGTGTTTAAAATTTTACAGTATGCAGACAAACCTATGCTTGATATTGATACTGCATGAGAACTCCTGTTGAAGATCCTCTACAGTAAGCACCGTCCCGCTAGTAACAGGAGAAGGCAGCTCGGATAATGCCTGTGAAAAGAAATCAACCGCAATTATCATACTACATTTCGCGCCAAAGTGTAAAAGAGCAACACCTGTGATTTCAAGACTTGAAACCACAAGTGATTAATCGCACAAAAGGCAAAAAGATCCATGTTAAATGATTTGATTAGAATGCAAAGGAGAAGAATATTACTTTCTCAAGGTTTGCAGCATAAATTGCTACCATATCGTCTTCGAGATCTTCACCAACTTCATAAAGAATACTCGCCCCTTTCATGATTACAGGAAAGTTCATGCCAAGTTTGCCTTTAACAATCTTTTCAACAAAATCCCGCAACTTAGAATGGCGAGTATTAACCTCAAGGGATAGTGGCGTCTGTTTCAGAGATATTAAAAGTAAGCACGTCAGATTCAAAACATTCACAAAACAAATTCCAATCAGACATCCGTTTCAGATATACCTCCGAACAGACGTAACAAGACTTGTTAGGCTCATAGGGTTCTACGGGCATTAGAAGCAACTTTCTTGAAGGATGTTCTAGACAATATGTCATCCTGCATATGGATCGTATTATACTAAACTGAAATATATAATTACTTTGTATCTAGGAACCTCATAATAATCAAAAGAAAACAAATTTAGCTACGAATTAAAGATTCTGAACTAAACCTGTAATTGTTGTTATCCTTTTTTAAAACCTTAATTGCTTCGATCACAATCAACCCAGCTATGATAGCATTTGTTGTCGCAACAGCATGCACAATATTACCAGCAATTCCTTTAGCTTCAAAAAGACTATGTAAAGGAATCCCAAAAGACGAAGCCCGGATATTTGCAGCAGCAGTAACAAATTCCACAGCCAACTGATCGTCTTTATCAAAAGTAAGGTTCCCTATTTCCTGTCAAATGATAAAACAAATCAGTCTAACTTGGTAGGTAGAGATGATAAATCAGTTTTACAAAAGCAAAAGGTTATCATTGACCTTTCCTCTCTTCGAGAAAAATAATCTCAAAGCTTCGAGGAAAACTCTCGAGTTTTCAGCAAGGCTCCATATATCCTGAGGATTCTTCAAGCTCAGAGATGCCATGGCCGAAACATCACCGGTTGCACAATCTTTTTCTGTGTCCCCGTTCTCTTTAGTCATTTTCACATGCAGGACGTCTTTACTATATATAGGCCGTGGTTTGTTTCGGTTTTTCCATGTTTCTTCATTAGATAGAGCAACTTCTATGTTATGACCAAATACATGATCATATATTCTTCTTCCATATTGTTCAATATCCTCATCTTTTCTACATTCAAATACATCTTCTGAATGTTCAGACGAGTTTCCAGTATCACTAGAGCGCACATTCAAATCGTTCTCCTGATTCTTGTCCCCAAACAACTTTGCAAAAAGCAGGTCCTTAGCCCACACAATACAATGAACAAACTACAATTTGAACAATACAATTAGAAGTTGAGGCAAAACAATTTCTTAGGCAACAACATACCTAAACACTAGATCATAATTCTAGCGTAGTGACTACTGGTTGCTCAAAGCCAATACAAAGAAGCAAATGACTCCCACCCCACTCCACCCAAAAGAAAGTCTCGGAAATGAATTGTTACCTTTGATGGAGTGCTCGTAATAGTGCAAACAGGATAAGTCTTTGGGGCAGGTTTTGGCTGACACTCATAGCACTCTGTTTTCCCCTTCAAATGTACAGTAACCTGCATCCAGGAGCGTTATAATCATACAATATGGTCATATTCAAAAACATTCAGGAAAAACTAATAACATAAAAGCAATGCTAAAGCCTAGAGCCAAGCAAAAGAAGGCGTAAAATCAAAGCATAAGTTTATATCAACTGAGAGATAGAGAGGAATTGACAAGAAAATGAGACACAGAAGTTCAAGTTATTTAAGTCAAATAACCAAAAATATTCAATAGTCAAGACAAGACTTCAATGAAACTTAAACCTTCAGAACCTAAAGTGAAGTTAAGGTTCAGTTAATAAACCGGAGAAAAAGAAGCAACACATGCACAAGTATTGAACTAGTAGTAAAGAAACACTTCAAAGGAAAATTCCTAAACTAAATTGTATAAAACAACAAACCTTTTAAGCATATTTCAGAGATGCATCAGTATAGGACCTATTTGATAAAAAAAATATGAAGCCTTCAATAGCACTTACCAAGAGAAACAAGCTCCGTCCAAACAGAAACTTAAGAAGCTACTTATATATAGGATAAAACAGGCCACCTGTTCCAGGGGTGAGTTCCTTCAATAAGTAATTATTTGCATAAAATAGCAAAACCTAAGATTATTGGACATACATGCTTCAATTTCAATACATGCGAGTGGATTCGTACATACACAAAAAAATGAAAAATTCGATGAAGCACAAAAATGAGCAATCCAGACAACCTAATTACAATATAAGAACCAGAAATATTATAGCTAAAAGACGTGTAAAAACCTAAATTACCTGTCCCAAGAACCCTGTGGTCCCACTTTCAACCAATGGGACATCAGCCGCCAAGCAAAGACGATTTACATGGCGCCTTGCATCTAAGTTATCCAAGCCATTCAACACAACATCAAACTCTTTAAAAAAATCAACATTGAAGCGAGACTCCTTAACATTCGCATGGTATGGTGTAATGCTTATGTTGGGCCTGAATCTTAAGACTGCATCTCGAGCAACCTGATAAAAGTATTGATGAAATACATATCATTAACTTAAAACTACCAAGTAAAGAAAACAAGGAGAAGTGCTAGTAAATGTACTTGCCTTGGCCTTAGACTGCCCAACATGGCATTGTCGGAACAAGAATTGTCTATTCAGGTTGCTGACTTCTATAGTGTCCATGTCAATCTACAAGCAGATAAATACAATTGCATGAATAAATAAGATACAAAAATAATAAAAAAATTATACCAGTTACTGAAGCCAGTAAATAAGTTATACAACAACAAATGAAGGACAAAACATCAGTTAAAACACACATCGTCAGCTTGACCTCACAACACATATAGAAATATATATTTTTAATGATAGTGAAAGACAACACCCAGGTAAAACCCTTAGAATCACCAGGTATATAATTGATAGCTCCCCTCTCACAGATAACTAAAACCCAACACATCAAGAACATAATATCAGCACTTTCCACCAATCGAAGTTTGTCCATGGAACTTTTGAATCATCATAACCAACTCCACTCTCATGGAACCATAAAAAATAAGAAGTAACTATACTACCAATCAAGTCAGCCTAAGGGCAGCAACACCATACTACCACCATAAAAATTTACAGCCAATTAAGACTTCAGTATCTCCATCCATTTTGACCTTATGAATTCCCAGCATGAAAGCCTCTGTGCTGCTACAATTTCTGATGTCCTAAAGCATGCATCAAAGCACCAAAGGTTCCACCTTCACTCACACTATCACCGGTACCGATTAATTGCAACAAAATCACCAGAATCCATTATATATCAAACAGATTCTGCCAATTCTTCCTAAAACACGCTCCATAATCTCCGGTAAATGAAACCTCTAGGATCATCACCCAAAGAGACAGCAGAAAATCACTTGCCAACAATTTATGATGATTATCAATAATTATTGTCAACTTATAGACATAGAGCGGTTTCTATACAGGGATGGATCGAGGGGTGCTGGTGGGGGCAACCGCCCCCCTAAAATTTTGAAAATCATATATGATTTAGAAAAAAAATTAAAATTTTTCTATGTATTTTCTATTAAAAATCTATTTTCGCCCCCCTAAACTTTTATAAGTTCGCCCCCTAACCTAAAGTCCTGAGTCCGTCCCTGTTTCTATATGCATCATAAACGAAACTTGAGACCCATGGAAAGTCGCCTAACTCTAAAAGAAGAGGAGATTAGACTGTTTTAAACTTTAAACCCTAGAGGTAACTCCAATTAGGCAGAATTTAGACAAAGAAAAAAAAACTATTTTTAAGAATTTTTTGAAGTAATAAACTTACAATATGAATATCTTGAAACCCAGAGAGGGCAAGAGTCTTGAGAAGCTCACAACCAATCCCTCCCGCCCCTACCATAAGCACTTTCGCCCTCTACAATTCAACAAAAAAATCAATTAACGTTAAACAAAAAGCTTAATTTTTTTAATGGGAAACTAATTGCATACCTTAATGGCGGATAACTGTTCCTCAGAAGCCATTTCGAGGGTCAAGCCAGAGATTAACAAGAAGAATACGAAAGACCCAGAAGAAAAGAAAATAGTGAAATTGAAATCGGGGGGTTTTCTTCTTCTTTATAAAGAATTAGAGAGTGATTTTCGTGGGGTTTGCAAGGAATCGAACACGGGACGTCAAACAACGATTAAAGCCATGGGCGACTAAAGGAGACCAAAATATATACAAAAAAATTACAAAAAAAAAATTAAAAAAAGGGGGAAAAGTGGCTGACGGGCTGCTCCGCCGATACCGGCGGTGTTTAATTTAGCTCGAATCTCAATGGCAGATAAAGGGATGTTTGGATGTTGATATTAAGCTATCTTTTTTAGGGTTTTAAGTCTTCAATTATTAAGACTACATAGTAGTTAAAGAACGCAGACTCCAGATTCATAAAGTCTTGGTTTTTAATTGCTTTTAATGTTAAAAAAAAAAGTCAAGCTTGAAGCTTTTTCTTAAAAAATAATGGTTTAATTTAAAAGAAATTATACCATGTGTTTTTCTTATCATATTAATCATTTCAACCAATGAAGATCAACTATTGTGTTATTTTCTCTATGTTATCAATTTATTAGATAATTTCTAAATAAATATTTTTAAAGAAAATGATATTTGAAGTTGAAGTTGGGCTTTAAGTAAAATATGAAAATAAAGTTTACAATTTCGGACGACACCGTGTTGGGAGAAATGACCGACTTGGTCCGGTGATCAAAAGGGTGTGTTTAGGAGCGACGACCGGCAGTGGAAGCGACGGCGATTTAGGGATTTAAGTTTGGGTAATTTTAAGGATTTTGGGACTATTTTGTAAAAGTTTTAAAATTTTAGGAATTTATGATAAACTGAATTTTTTTGAGTGTTTTTGTTTAAAAAATTAAAAAAAATCAAATTAGTGTCACGTGTCAAGCATTGATTGGTTAAAGTTTTTTTTTAAACACCTATTAACGGCGAGCACCTACAATTATAACTTTTGAAACTTCGGGCACCTATTTTTACAAAATAAAAAGATGCATACTTTGGGCACCTATTTTTAGTTTAAACCTTACTAAAATGTTCTTCTCTTTAATTTTATAATTATTTTCATATTTTTAAGTTTTAATTTCTCAATTTTATAAGATTTTATAATATAAATTTTAATTTTATAGATATTATATATATGCTTTTATTACAAATTATTTGATTTGATTTTATAAAAATCAATATTATATAAAAATAATCTAAAATTTCGAATATGTTGAAGTTGAAGAAATCGTTTGAGAATTCAGGGGACAGTCGAGTTCTAATGCATTAATTAAAATTTGAGACAAGAAAAAAATCGAATTTTTAAAGGAAAAAAAATCAATATTTATGCTGTCGATCCCATGTTCTTTTGTTATGTTTCTGGTATCAGTCTCAGTAGCATTGGTATTGACTTTCCAGGAAAATGATGAAAAACCATGAAATAGGTTCGAGTCTTCGGTGCGATTTGATCCGATAAGAGAGTTCCGAAACGGGAGCAAATACCCGATTCGCCTAAGGCTGTTCTTTTTCTAGCTCATGGATGTGGTATTAGAGCTGTTGATTTTTGGGATAGGTCTAGTAAATGTCCCGAATGTGTCGGTTTGCCGGAGGACAGGCTGCTCGAGCTTCATGCTCTTGCTCGTAAATTTGCCGTCTTGACTGTATCGATACTACGGGCTGTAAATGTGCACTGCTTGACTGTATTGAATCTCATATAGCCTGAGCAGTGCACATTTACAGCCCGTAGTATCGATCCCTCTACTCAAGCTGGACTAAATCGTATAATGTTCGAAGTTCGTCTTCGAACAACTAAAGACCCTGATGAAATGACTAGCTTGCAATCTGAAGAGATTTTCATATGGTTCGAATCTCATATAGCCTGAGCAGTGCACATTTACAGCCCTTAGTATCGATCCCTCTACTCAAGCTGGACTAAATCGAATAATGTTCGAAGTTCGTCTTCGAACAACTAAAGACCCTGATGAAAAACTACTACCTTGACTGAAACTAAACTGCAACATCCACATATGTTACATTATTTGTTCGGTTCATTCGGCCAAAAATATGACGTTTGGTTCATAGATGTAAGATTACCTAAAATCGCATTTGTTTCTTTACAAATATGCTGACATTCCAAACAATTTTGATATATATATATATATATGACAACTGTGTTTATACCAGTATGTATTCAGAGGTCTTAATCTATCTGGTACCTTGGCGAGCAAGATGAATGTTCGGTTGCATCGAGAATCGTGCTCTAGATGAATGTTCGGTTGCATCGAGAATCATGCCGACATTCCGAACCTGTGCTGTTGGTTACCGCGATTTATGTATTCGGTATCTGTTGTTTCGGCCCCTACAGAAGATGCTGCAGGGTTGTATTTGTATATGTCATCTCCTCTCATTGCAATGAAATTTTGATGGTCTCCTGCTGATATAGGTATGCTACCATCCTCACAATGCTGCAATCCTAATGTGAGAGAGACGCTACTTCCACTTCCGAACCTCCCCAATTCCGACATGTGGTAAGAAGCGGTAGCAGCTTTCGTAAATCGAACACTAGCGCCATCGGGATGAGTAATTGCATTTGGGAAGAGATTAGAGTCATCCACATTAGGCCTCTGGTTCATCCTCTGCCTAAGTAACCCGTACTCGGTTTCAGCTTCTCCATGTGTGACATATTGGAAACCAGCCCCGGTAGTTGATCCAGCGATATCTACATTCGAGACTCGGTCGGATTTGGAATCCACCAACTGTCTGGTGCTACATCTCTCCGTGCCTGATGAACTCCCACTTTGTTGCAGATCTTCACATCTGTCCTCGGAGGTCCTTGTATCGCCTTTTCTTGCTTTGATTGCATTTTCGGATGAAGAATTGGAGTCCATCTCTAAATCTGCAAATTCTTCCTTGTACATCTCTTCGACCATAGGCTTCCAAAGACGCACTCTCGCATTTATAAACCAATTCGAAACCTGAGCATACGAAAATATGCCTCGGTTTAAGGATATAGTCTAAACAGATGTGAATGAATTCGAGCCATGTTTAGTAGCATGTGATTACCTGACTTCTAGTTAAGCTTGCTTGTCTTGCAAGCATGATCTTATCGGATTCCTTCGGGTAGCTGCAGGACAATAAAAATAGCAAATAAGTACAACTGAGTTACAACTTACAATGGCATCGGGATCCTTTCGGAAGAGAGGGAGTATCGTGTTAGAACGTACGGATGAAGAAAATGTTCAAACAGCCAAGCACGAAGAATCGAAACAGAGTTTTCGGGCAGCCCTCTCTGAGGCCTCCATGCATGTTGCATCATACCGAGCTGCTGAAGAGCTTTCTGTTGCCTCAGCTGCTTCTCAACATAACGCAGACGAGTAATTCCTACTCCTTTACCGTTTTCCGAAGTATCCTGCTCCCCGAGACTTGTACGTGTTGCCCGAATTCGATCATTGATTGCATCTTTCAAGCATCGAAAATGCCGGGATATGGTCTGCAGCGCAACTGCAGTGTAAGGCTTAGCGGCTCCACACCCGGCTATCATGTCGAATGCCGACACTACGATCTGCATCTGGTGGTAATACTGTTTATACCTTCTATCAACCTACAGCAACAAGTATTAAGCATTCAGACACAATCAATCAAACAACAAAAATAACAAAGTTGTCTGATTCTTACCTCATCCAACATGGACAATAGCTTTGTTAACTTGCTCTGTAGTTCTTGTCTTTCGGCATGTGAAAGCTCGTTTTTACCGGAGGATTCTTGCTGGTTTGAAGCCACATTCTTCGATTCCCCATCCTCCTCCTTGTAACTCTTCGTCCGGTTAGCCTGCGAGCTTTGGTTTTTCTCCGAATCCGGCTGCTTTACAGTCTTGGGAACATTAACAACTTCATTGAGCAACTCTTGTGCAGCCTTGAGATATTTCGAATTCGGAATAGTCCCCAACATACTCGACATTCCATATGCATACGAATCTTGATTATGTCCAGCAAAACCATGCGGCAGCTGCAGATATTCCGCATTTATCGAATGTTCGTCTCGAGAAGGAAGTGACAGATTAGGACTCAAGAACGAAGCAAAACCCGAATTCGGATTACGATAGGGGATAGAAGACATTTGAGTACCAAGGCTGAGTGACAATCCTTGACCTTGCAAGTTTTGGCCAGTGTGTAGGATGTTGGCAGTACCATCCATTGGATGCATAGCTACCATTTCATTTCTACCATCCCTCCAAGCACCGAGATCATGTTCCGATCCGCCAAGGCTCGACAACATTTCTTGCTGCCGCGAAGTCGAATTCGAAGTTTCCAAGGCCGGAATCTCAATGCAATTATTTGGCTGCTGCTGAGGATTCCCAGCAAATGCACCCGAGTATGACCCCGAATTCATATACATCATCATATTACTAGGAAGAACCGGTGCCTCTGCATACGAACCCGGCAACGATTCCCGCATATAGATCATCGGAGCGACGTCTCTTTGATTATCGGAACCAGTGTAATAAGCAGACATTTCAACTCAGATTACATGTTAAACTGAAAACATGCAATTGAAATTTACTTCCATTAGAAACAATTTCAAGCACACATAGAAAATTAGAGTTAGCCTAGATTCCAAGACTGCAGAACAAAACTCTTACATACATACATACATACAAAACTCTTACATACATACATACATACATACATACATACATACATACACACACACACACATACATACATACATACATACATACATACATACATACATACATGTGAATAAAGAATACCTTGGAAGCAGCAACATTTGTGGGGGAACATGAATTCTGAAAGACAGCAGCCGATCCGATGATGATAACAAAATCCTTACAAAACCAAACACTTTGTGATCCCAAGAACAACAACAACAACAACAACCTAAGTACCTAACACTTTACTTTTTTTCATCAAAATTTTTGCAGATACAACAGTAAAAATATAGAACAAAAAAACCCAGACCTTAAAAATCCATAAAAAAAAGGTAGAGAAAAGGGTAGAGAGAGAAGGAGAGAAAAAGAGCACTGAATGGAATTATATCACTTTTTTTCTCCTTTTCCACTATCATATATATATATATATATATATATATATATATATATATATATATATATATATTTATATTCTCTCTCTGTGTATATATGGTTTCCTCTTTTAGGAAATCAACTAGGTAGAAAAGGAAAAGTGGCTTTTGGCTTTTCTGAAGTTCTTGCTCAAGAACCTAAGCAAAGAGCTATCAAAAACTTCAGTGAACAACCCTTTTTTCGGTTGCTCGACTCGAATTCGAACTCGACTTGCAGCTTTGAATCTTCTTTCTTGTTGTTGAGGAGGATATATGTTTGGTTAATGAGTTTCTATCTCTAACAACTAGTTGGTGGACCTAAAAACCCCTTGCTTTTAAACCTTCACTTTCATTTCTCTCTCATTCCACTTTGTTATCTCTTTCACCATGGAAGCTGCTCTCTCTCTCTCTCTCTCTGGTATTTTTGCCTTTGCTTGCTGCAATGTCCACCATATAAGATTATAACCCATATTCTATTCTCTTATATTTATTTTATTCAACTACTACAAGTTTTATTATTATTATTAGGGTAAACTACTCCAGTGACCACCGAACTTTGGGCGTATCTATTTTAACCACCAAACTATTGAACTCGTCAATCAGACCACTCAACTTTTTAAATTGACTTATTTTGACCACCGCTGTTAAAAAATTAACGGATGTGATGTGGGCGTTAACAGAAATTTGTAAAATTACACATTTAGTCTATGTTATTTATTTATTATATCAATTTGGTTGGTTGGTTAATAGATAAATAACATGGACTAAATGTGTAATTTTACAAATTTCTTTTAACGGCCACGTCACCCATCCGTTAGATTTTTAACGACGGTGGTCAAAATAGGTCAATTTAAAAAGTTGGGGTGTCTGATTGACGAGTTCGATAGTTCATTGGTCAAAATAGGTACGTCCCCAAAGTTCGGTGGTCACTGGAGTAGTTTACCCTTATTATTATTAAAAAAGTAATTTTTGTAAGTATTTTATTGGTCTAATTATGAATGTTGCCCCTATATTTTATAAACAAAGACATTTTATTTCTTTTATTTTAATTTATAGGAATTTGATCTATGCATTCTACGAAAATTAAGAAGGTAGTCCATTTGAGTGACACTTTTTTACATTACCATTAAACGGCCAACCTGAAAATCAACAGTCTATAGGGGTGTTTATTATTCGATCAAAATTAAATTAATCGACCGAATCAAAATTTATTTTGATTAATCGGTTAATTTAGTTAGGTGGTAGATCAGTTAACAGATTTTGTCAAAATTTGGTTTGAAACCTATTAATTAACCAATTTTGTCGAAGTTTACAACCTTATACCCATTAAGATTTCAAGACCCAACCAATTTTTAACTTAAATGAAAAAAATACATAAATTAATCTAATATAACTAAAAAACACAAATCCTAAAACATATAACATATTTTGGTTAATTCGAAAACCGACCAAAATTTATTATGTTTGATTAATTATTTTCAAACAAATTTCAATTTGGTTAACGATTAAAAAAAACATAATTTGAATCGATTATCGATCGAATTAACCGAATTAACTCTCCCTATCAGATTGACTATTTTATATATAAAATGGTTTAAGTTCATGTGTTTATCAACAAGTGGATTGACTTATTAATTTTCGTAAAATACAATAATTGAATTCTGATAAATTAAAATACATGGATGTAATTCATAATTATACAATTTTTTTATCTGCATTTTTTTTTTGCTTTTAGGTGTAATTTTATCTTAGTTCGTGTACTCTTTAAACTTCTAAAATTTACTTTATCTACTTTTAATTTCATGAATGTGGTCCCTTAACTTGTAATTTTTAAAATAAGACTTTTGAATATTTAAAAGTCGTGTTCATATTTATTTATTGGAACTCGGCCACCATTATAATTAATTAGTTAAAAATAATTATCTTCAATGTATAAAAAATAGTAATATTTTTTTTGATCCATTCAACTGCATTTATTTGCTTTTTATTTATTTATGATGGCTGACATAACGAATATAAACTAATTTAGACTGCATTCAAAATATGGTTAATAAAAATATTAAGTAGGTCCATATTTCATAAATTTATTCAAATTTATATTACCATCAAAGTTTGAGTTGTTATACTTAATATGCACTTAACATTTAAAAAAATAATCGATTGAATTTATTTCGACATTGTTGTTGGTCTAACATGTAAGAGAATATATGATTGAGCACGCTTAAGCGATCGATTTTTTTTATTTAATAATGTGGAAAAATATGAATAATTTAGACATTGTATAAAAAAATCAAAGAAAAAAGTTTTATAAATTCAAACTTAATTGAACTGATTAAATTTATGTAAGATAAATATTCAAGCACTTGAATGAATTGAATAATATTGGAGTTTTGATTTCTTTTTATTTTTGAATTGAAATTTAATTAAATTTATCTAGTGACGTTTATATTTTATTGGAACATTGAATAAATATTAGTACTAACTATAATATGATATAAATTCTTTATACGAATTAACAGAACATGAATAATTAATCACTAAATTCGTTTTAGTGGATACTGTAAGAAATAGTAATAATGATATGAGTTACCTCTTGTAATAAAATTATTGGAATTGTAAAATACTAAACACACTATTAAATTTTGTTGTTTAGCTTTCGAATAAAAGATTATCTAGAAGTATATTTTATTAATTTTTTTATAAAATTTACTTTTTTTTCTTTAACATGTAAGGAAATAAATCGAAACAATCATTTCAAAATACGAGCTATATTAAGATTATCACTTATATTATTAAATTATAGTATTGTCGGTAATGGTGGAACTCAACATTATTTACTGAGGATTGGTTTAGAAAATTTTGAAATTAAAGAAACAACAATGAATTATATATATTTTTAGGAGCTCAAAGAGAGTTTTTACCATGTTTTTTTTTAATTTTCAACATTATTTACCGTAATTGCATTTTGGTTTGTTTTTTAGCCTATAAACCCTAAATTATAACCCTAAACCTTAAATTGAAACAACTAACCTTAAATTCTAAACCCATACACATAAACCCCTAAACCATATACCATAAACTAATTTCCTATACCCTAAAACTAAGGCGTTTGTAAAAACTTTCAGTTTCCACCGCCATATTTATCATATATATAATTGCTAACAAACTAAATTGAAGGCAGTGTTTAGCTTAAAAAACAAACCAAAATGCAATTACGGTGGCTTATAAACAAAGATGGGTGGGAGGGACTTTTATGTAAAAGAAGGAAATCAAAGGACCAAACCGAATAAAAGACCAAAGACTATGAGACAGAGAAGCTTTGACGTGCGCGCAATGCATTGGGTCCTGTGTGAACATATGTGGTTAGGTTGAATTGGGATTCGCGAAAAGAGTAGAAAGAAAATTCTAAGGTTAAACACGTGGACATATGTGATTGGCTACACGAAACGTATCCATGATTTAAAAAAAAAGAATTTCATTAAATAAAAATAAGAAAAATTACACCAACATTCAAATCATAACAAGAATATTAGAGACACGTCCACAAAATTTTTTTAGGTATACTGCTTAAAAATACCCATAACGTTTAATTGAATAATTATTTTGGTTTATTTTTAAAAATAATTTAGCCCTCAAAGTTTTATTTTGGGTCAAAATGACCTATTTGCCGCTTTGGGTCAAAATAGTTAATATGAAAAATATTAGTCAATTAGTGGTAAATGACTCAAAATGACATGATAAACTTAAATGATAGTGCACATTGACGTGACAATGTCATATAAACAAATATGTTGATTTGAAAGGATGACGGGTCATTATGTCAAGTCATTTTAAATTGTTTACTGTTAGTTGACTAACAGTTTTTATCCGCAGATAGTTGAACTCAAAATAAAATATTGAGGGTTATATTGCTTCAAAAAAAGAATAAGAATTAAATTGACTATTTAATTAAACGTTAAGGGTATTTTTTTTGGCTTTATGCCTTTTTTATCTAAGTTTTTTTAATAATAATGTGAGTTCTTATTATATCTAGAGTGGTAACGTATTGTTTGTTTAAATTCTAAGTACAAGAAAAAATTAAATATTTTATATATTAATTAAAAATGAGTAATGAACATTGTTAAATTGCTTAATAAATATATATTTTTAAAAATATTGAAACAATTTCTTAATTGTTTTTTTGTTGCCCTTACAAAGTTTCACTCTAATTAATCTGGACTGACCCGCAGGACACATCTGGCTTTGGTGGGTGAATCTCTTAGCGGAGAGTTTTTGTCTATACAACGCCTCGAACTCGATACTAGCTTAAGCAATATTAAACTGCTTACTACTTGGACTAACTCGTTAGTATTTCTTAATTGAATTTTAATTATGAGTTGAGTGGGTTTTTTTTTAATTGCTTGTCAAGATCCAAGCGTTTCATATATGGATTTTTTTAAAATATTATTTTTGAAAATAGCAAGTTCTAATTAATATGTTTTTTTAAAAAAAATAAAGATTTGTCTTGACATCGAATATGATAATTAAAGACTTATTCAAATCTTATATTATTCTACTATTTGTTTAATCCATTAATATTGATTTTTCTTCTTATTCTGAGATTCTATTAATATCGGATGTGGGTTAATAAACTTACGGTCTATCTTGTCAAAGTCAGTATAGCTTTGAGATGAGGTTATTTCAAAAGGCTTTGATACTTCTCGGTACGAAGACCCGCTTGATTGATGTTTTTTGAACATAGTAGAATGGGTTACTCCAAAAAAATACATTTAAATAGCTTAATGACCGAAAAGACGTAATACGAAAATAATACGACAGAATCGTAACATGTATAATAAAATTAAATAAATAAGAATGAATGGTTATAATTTAAAAAAAATAAAGGAAAAACATAACCTAACAAAATATAAAAAAAAATTGGAATGATTTGGTACAAGTGGTATGCAATAATACTTTGCTTGAATAATACAATACCATCTAATTACTCTATCTAATTTGAAAATCCAAGAAATTCCCCAAGGCCGGCACGTATTAATATTTTAAACCAAAAATACAAATCATCTCCTCTTAATACATATATTTAATACTAATAAATCTTAAATTAAATATTAGAAATTCGAATGACGAAATCTTATTTAGATTATGTTATTATTGGACAAATTCAACATCATAATATGGTTTTCTATAAGCAAATTTGTCAACCGAAATCTGGTTTTACATTATATAAATTAGTCGGTAACCCACAATTAGGTTATAATTAAGAATAATTTGTTTATTTAATGAATAAAATTTTAGTATTTAGTTGAATTAAAAATATATTAATTATCCATATGGAAAACAAAACCTTCAGTGGGTTGAACTTCTGACACGTGGCAAGCTAACTAAAATGTGATTTTTTTTTTACAAATTATATATTAAATGTTACATTTTGTAGAAAATAAGTCTCATAACATTTCATAAAATTGAATTAAAATTCATATGCAATAAGATCGATATACAGTAAAATTTCTATAAATTAATAATATCGATCGCGTAATTTTATTAATTTAAAGAGGTATTGATTATTGACTTAAAGAATTTTTTCCGATTCAACGAACCTACATTATTGGCCTTGGGTACCGCAATAAAATGGATGTCAATCACCTATTGGATTACCTGGGTGAAAATGATACATGTTCAGAAGTCTAAAGTTTAGAAGAAATTCTAGCTAGTGTTATTGAAAATCCTATTGAGCATGAAACTGAAGATGATACAATGTCTTTGCAACCAATTACGTGGAAAGGAAGCACTCATAAGTCATAGTGACAACAACTCTTCACAATTTTTTTGTTGCATTATGAGAACGCAACACCGAAACTTTTGGATGCAATAAGAAAAGTTAGAGATAAAATACAACTAGATTTAAATTTTAAGAAAAAACAAACTGTAACCCCCTCGTCCCGGTCTGGCCGGATGACCGGTCCAAGTGGGCCACACGGGGAAAACCGAAGCGAAACCCGTTAAGGTTCCCCCTCGGTTAGCAACCCTAATTTTTTTTAAACTTATCTTCTTTAATGGCACATTAAAGTCCTACGTGATCAAACAACGGAATAAGAAGCGGAAGACAAACATCAGAACCCAAAACAACATTTGAACAACCCAATTTTACTTCATTAGACATGTCGTTTCGAAGCACCTTTGAGGCGTATCGAAACGCCCTTGACCAGGTCAACTGCCCCAAGCCATACGAGGAGGCCGTATCGAAACGGAGGTCAACCGTTCCGAAACACCCTCAACGGTCAACTTCTCGTGGTCAACGAGATTTTGACCGTTTCGAAACCCTTAGACCGTTTTACTTCAGAACCCAAAACAGCATTTGAACAGCCCAATTTTACTTCATTAGACAGGCCGTTTCGAAACACTTTCATCTCGGCAATTTCTTAGATTTCTAGTAGCCAAAATGTTCCGAAACCCGTATCGGAACAGGGGCTCGCAGTGGCCAAACCGTATCGAAACACGTTTCGATACGGGGTCCCTGAAGCCTTACCCATTCCGAAACGGCCCAGCTCGTTTCGAAACACGGGCTGTCTGTAACCCTTGAAAACCAGACTTAGGCATTTTTCAACAAATCGAAAGGTCCCAAACAACCTCTAAAGACACTCAACACAAGCATACAAGGTCTAGAGGCATACATCATATGTCAAGCATGCTCAACACTCACAAGGCATAGATTGAAACATTCATTCATGGCATTTACACATTAGCAACATTTCATTATAAGGCATACTTGAAGACATTAAAAGCCAAAAGGCACAATTCATCTCAAATAGGTATTCATGTCATTCAAAAGTAAATTAAACATCCATAAGGAATACCATCACTCAAGCATTTGGCAAGTCATCACAAGTTTACAATCCAAGTCAAAACATAGACATCAACCACATAAAGGAGTCATACATAGCTCATACAAAACACACATTCTTACCACATTGCTAAGCTACTACATAATTGTTTAACCGTACTTGAGCAACAAAAACTTGGAAAGCCCCTTACGCCTTGCTCCGAGCTAACACCACGCTAATAATCTGCATTGTTGAAAATGAGAGCGTAAGCTATAAGCTTAGTGAGGATGCTCTAAAATCGAAAACATCAACAATGCAGGGTTCAAGCATGCATGGGATTACACTCATCACCGGACCTTGCATGGGCGGGATTCCACATAGAAATGGCCTACCAAGCACATTCCAACTCATACACTACACACTTGAACCAACTTTAAAACACATTTAAAGTCACTCGCCACCCTTCCTTAGCAACCAAAGCAAGCCTCCTACAAGCTCGGATTCGATCCCGTTGCCTCTCCAACGTCTCCTCTTGCTTCTAGCCAATCAAAAACACATCCATTACTCTCAATCAATGCTAAAATTCAGTCATCAACTCAACTCTTAAGCACAAGCCAACTTCAACAATTTCAAGTCAAATTAATCCCCCAAAATGCCCATTTTCGTGCTCCTTCAAAAGTTAGCTGAAATTCCTATTTTCAAACACCCAAATGACACCCAAATGGTCCCAAAACACCTTCCTAACATACTTAAACCGCTAGCCCTTCAATTTGACCCTAAAACTCACCAAAAACCAAGTTTTAAGCACTTTAAAATTTGCCACAAGGACCCATTTCGGGTTTTCACCCAAACTTACCCATTTTAACATATTATGTGTATCTTAAGGTGGCTAAATCAAAACCCAACCTAACATTTCAAAACAAGTTGAAAAACTCCATAAAAACCCAAACTTTCATTAAGCCCTAATTTCCAAAAGTTGATAGTTTGAAAATCTACAACCATGTAAAGATAGAGAATGAAGAGGAGAGTCCAAAAACATATTTACCTTTGAAAAATGACCTTGGGTTGAAGAAGAAATCAATGGAATAGTGATTTTTGGTTTGATGAGTGGTTTTGAAAGGGGTTTCACGTTTGGGTGTAAAAGGGAGGAGAGAAGACCACATTTTTTTTGTTCTTTTTAACTTTTTAAAAGTTGTCTTCCTTTTTAAATTCTTTTGGGTTAAATCACCAAAGTGGTCCCTCCTTGTAATTTTAAAACCCAATTAGCCCAAGCCAAGGTCAAATTGATTAAATTTAATTTTACCGACTCGAACCACTAACCCGACTAACTCCTGACCCCAAAACACGGGCGTTACACAAACAACAATAAAATCATATTTTACTAAGTTGTCCTAGTTATATTTGTAATTTTATAGAATTATTAATTTATAATATTGAAGGGACCATAAATTTATATAAGGGTCTTCTGAAAAATTATTATCTTATTAATTTATCGAAATTATTAATTTAGATCTTGAGCCCAAGTCAGGACCGAAAAAAAATATTACTTTAGAGAGATTATTAATTTATCGAGTATTAATTTATAGGTATTAGTTGATTGCGCCACAAGTTTTCAAACTATGATCCTATTTTAAATTAGCCTTTAGTTTTTAAACATTTCAATTTCATCTCAAATTATGACTCTCGTTTTAAATTGGTTTCTTAAAAAAAATGGTCCCAATTTTTTTAACATTTTAATTTCATCATCAAATTATTAGGATATGCTAATCATATTTCATGTTAATAAAATCATTAATTGTCATGTAAACATTGATGTGTATTATGTAATAATATGATACAACGCAAGCGATAAATTGATGATGAAATTGGAACGTTTAAAAGTTTAGGGACCAATTTAGAACGGAGCCACATTTTGGGATAAAACCAAAACATTCAAAAGTTTGAGACCAATTTAGAATGAAAGTCATAATTTGAGGATGGAATTGAAACATTATAAAGTTTATGGACCAATTTAAAATAAAAGTCATAATTTTGGAACGTGTGATTAGGGATGGTCATGGGCCGTGTTTTTGGCCGACCCTCACCCGACTTGGAAATTCAACACATCCATCCAAACAGGCACGACTCGAATTTTGGAGCAAAAACCCGAACCAGACCTAACATAAATAAAAAATATTTTTTTTTATTTTTATTCGATAAAATAGGTTGTTAATTGAAAAAAATACAAATAGACATAGCATTATAATAATTATTTCATTTTTATTATGCAAAATAGAGAGATAATTAAAAAATATAGAGAGAGATGGGCATTATAGCAATTGTACCAAAATATTTAAAATAAAATTAAAGTATTATTTTGGGTCGGATATTTTTCATCTTTAAACCTAAATTTGATCTCATAAAAAAAATAACCCAAACCTGAAATGTTTTTTTAAATAATCTGACCCCAAAAGATTGAATCGAGTCGAAACCCAATGAATATGGGTCAAATGACCGTCCTTACATGTGATGCAATTGACTCGAAATAAATTAAAAGGAAATGATTTTTATTGTCTCTTTTTTATTTTTAAATGGTATATATCATAATTTACCTAGTTAAAAAAAACAGTTCTCCGCATCAATTTAAATGCATTTGATTTAACAGTTCGAGAACTATAGATAATCAAGACGTTCTAATTTGTACATTAAAAAAATCAAGCTCGATCCTATATTCTTAGATATTATTATTGTAAGTTTAATTTTATAGATAATAAAATATAGTTATGTTAATATTAATTTTATCACAGTTTTTAAAATTAAACAAAACAGTTATTTAATTCACAAATAAAAGTCATAGTTATAATATATAAATATGTTATCAACGAGGTTGATCCAAGTGGTAAGCAGTTTGACATCGTTTAAGCAAGGTCTTGAGTTCGAAGCGTTGTGTAAAAGAAAATCCCCGCTGGAAGACTCGCCTACAATAACTAAGTGTACGACGCAATCAGTTCGGATTAGTCAGGGTGACATGTCGACAATTAGATTATTGTGATTAGTGAGTAATCAATGAAATTAAAAATTAAAAATTAAAAACAATTAATAAATATTGTCAAGTGAAAGAGAATAAGGCATGAGTTGGTTTGAATGAGGGCAGGACCACGGGAGGGGCGGACCGTGGACCACCGTAATGAATCCGGCTTAAATTTCGAAATTATTTTTGTGTTTGTTTATTTATTTTTATATTTATTTTAAAAGTAAAATGATGAAGTTCGGGTTAGATAGTAGGGACGGAGTTATGTATAGTACAGGAAGGGCCCTTACCCCTCCTAAAATTTTTTGGTATAATTGTATTTAAGGTCCTCTTAGTTTAAATAGTAGTAAAATGAGGTTTTTTCCCTTCTAATTTTTAAATTTGAAGGCTTCATATACCTTTACTCCTTCCAGTATTTAATCCTAGCTCCGTTCGTGTTAGATAGGGGCCTTGGCCTCCTTTGGTTGGGAAAAAAATTATAGATAGATTGGGCGTATCATGTTATCTATAGTCAAGGATGAAGTTAGGATAAAAAAATAAGATTCTATTAACCTTTTAAATCTAAAAATTGAGAGGGTCAGACTTTATTTGACTAATATTTAAATTAAAATGACCAAACATGCTAGTATAACATAAATTTTGAGAGGGACAACAAACCTTCCAACAATGGCGGATCTATATGTTGGGTGGAGTGGGCACGTGCCTATCCTGAACTTTTCGAAGTTCACACATCTACCTTCAATTTTTTTTAATTTTTATGAATTAGTCGTAATTTTTTGTAATATTTTATGACTTGTGCCCACCCTGAAAATTTGAGATTTTATGTGTGCTCACCCTCAAATATATTTCTAGATCCACCACTGTCTTCGAATGCACTGCATGGCTTCGTCTATGTCTGTGGTCTCAACCAATAAAATCCATCCATATTCATCCATCTCAAAGTAACTTCCAAATAATTCCAAGTAACTATTTACTCTTTATTTATGTATAGAAAAGATGTGAAGATTTACCTTAAAAAAAAATAAGACGTGTATAATTTGTTGACCGCGATGATGTGATGATCGGGATCTAACTAATAATTTTTCCTTGTTTAGTGGGCAACTTTCATTTTTATTCCTTTCATAATATTAAACACTTAATTTAAGCATCACTTGAACTCTTTAGCTCATTATAAAATTTATACTTTTGATCCCTCTTAAAATTTATATATTTATTTTAAGCCCTTTAAAAACATTTTTTTTAAAATTTGGTCCTCCAAAACTATAGTTCGACCCGTTTACACTAAATTCTCAACTTTGTTCCCATATAGCGATGTTAGCTGTTCATAAAAATCAAATCAAATAGAGGTTTTTCATGCAGCATTAGTATGCAACAAACACACAAAAATATTCTAAAAGTTCTATGTATTTTTCCATCGTCAGAAGCAGCAGTACCACCGTTGTTCACTCCGGTGTCGAGTGTACGACTTCCGGAACGTCCGTATTCATCTCGGGGGACAATTTGCATGTGAAGCGACTACACTGATCGGAGCAGAATTGTTTCTAAGGCAGTGGCCAACATACCATGACATGGTTCATCTAATTTTATTTTCTGCTTTTTATTTTTCAGTCAGTGCTAACCAGATAATTTTGCAGTAATTTAAACTAACAGTCTATGCAACAGATTGTTCTCCTTTAGTAGGTGTGCTGGTCCTATAAGTAGTAGTACAGTTGTTGTTGTTGTTATTATTATTATTATTATTATTATTATTATTATTATTATAAACAGCCTAGAGAATTCAATATTGGTAGGTTTTGAAAAGGAAATTCAAAACTATTTGAACTGCCAAATTAAGAGTGTTGATCCATTATAAAAAAAAAATTGTACTCCTAAAATAGAAAAATTATCAATACCATATCAATAAAAAATATTTTTTTTATTAAATAGAGATATTACATTCTCATGTCGGGATAAATTAAAAAGATGATACTAATTGAATTAAGACCCAATCGATACAAACTGTGACAAATCTTAATAAAAGAGTTTGGGGGATAACTTTTTAAATATCGGAGGTCTAATTAAAATATTTGAAAGTTTTGAGAGATTCAATGATATTTTTTTTTAAAAATAGAGGTATAATTAAATTCTTTAATAATTTTGGGAGGTTTTTTTTTATAAAAAAAATTAGGGGTTTAACTAAAATTTCCTGAATGTTTGAAAGGCTTCAAACAAATCTTTCAAATTTTTGGGTGTCAAGGCTCCACTTTCTTACGGTTCACCAGTAGACACATATGTGTTTTAATTACAAGTATAAATATTAAATTATTAATTAAGTAAAATAACTCAATTGAATAAATGTACATTTTATTTTAATTCTTTCATTCACATCATGGGATTATTTGTTATAATTATATTAATTTTTTACTAAATAGAAAGACTTTAACAAAAAAAATGTTGAATAGATAGATAACTACTTACACTAATATTAAAAAATTAAACTTTATTTTTTTTAACAAGTTTAATACTTATTTTAGCTACTGCACTACAGTAGTTTAACCATTATAAATTATAAATTATATCTTTTAAAAAATATTAAAAATCATTTTTTGTCTTTTAAAAATATATACAACAAAACATTCAATTGGAACGAAACTTAATTTGTGATATATATATATATATATATATATATATATATATGAGAAATTATATTATGAGTTATTCTCACCACGTTATTCATGACACCAACCAATAAAATGTATTCATTTCATTAATTTTTTCATGTCATTTTTTTCTGAAGTGAATCTTCACTTGGTAAAAATTGTTTTTAAATGTGATTTACTGTAAATACGAGTGAAGATTCACTTCATAAAAAGATGACATGAAAAAAATTAGTGAAATTGATGTACTTTATTCGTTGGTCTTATAGATAACGTAGGGGAATGACACGTGGTTTCATATATAGGGAAAACTACTCAAATAGTACCCCAGCTATTGCTGAAATATCTTTTTAGTACCCCAACTATTTTTTTGGCAAAATGATACCCAACGTTATGTTTCGTTTTCAAAATGGTACCCCGCCGTTAAAAATTAATAACACGCTGACTAGGAGAGAGAAAAATTACACATGGCAGCCTGCCACGTCATTTTCTCTATCCTAGTTAGGATGCCACATGTGCTTTTTTATGATTTTAGTCAACGTGGCATGCTAATTAGGAGAGAGAAAATGACGTGGCAGTCTACCACATGTAATTTTCTCTCTCCTAGTCAGCACACAGTTAGTTTTTTAACGATGGGGTACCAAAATGAAAACGAAACGTATCGTTTAATACCATTTTGTCAAGAAAAATAGCTAGGGTACTAAAACGATATTTCAGCAATAGCTGGAGTACTATTTAGTAGTTTTCCCATATATATATGTGTGTGTGTGTAAGACATTATTATGTAAAAAACCCGAACAATAGTTATTTGTGTAAATGACCCTAACCAATATTATTTAAAAAAATGACCCCAAATCGTCCACGTAAGGTGAACCCGCATTCTACAAAAATCATTTTCAAAATTCGCTTTCTACAAAAATCGAGTTTCATGTTAAAAAACACATAAAATTAATTTTTTTACCAACTTACTCAACATGAAACTCACTTTTATAGAAAGCGGATAATTTAAAAATTATTTTTCTAAATAATATTAACTATTTAAAACTATTTTAAAAAAATTATATAATAATGCCTATATTTAAAACTAGAACAATATGTACTGATTAGTATAAATGATATCGGACGGACCACAAGAAATAGAATGCTACTTTTTCCTATAATAAATACATTTTTCTTCGTTGTTGGAAAACAAATTGGGGTTTGGCACCTTTTTTTCTTACAAGGTTAGGTAAGGAAGAAATAGTTAAAGAAGTTGCGAAAATTAAGAATAATAAATACTACCACTTGGTACATTTGTTTTCTAATGTTCTCGTAATGACTGAAACATTAACACTCCATATATGGCCTGGAAATTTTCTCAGACTGAAGTTAAAACAGACCCAACAATTCCTTTCGAGTTTTGAAATTTCAATTTAACTAATAATATAAAAATATGTAAAGGATTAATATCCTGGCGGTGGAAACTGAAAGTTTCCACAAGCGCCTTAATTTTAGGGTATATGTAGTTAGTTTAGGGTATAAGGTTTAGGGGTTTAGGTGTAGGGGTTTAGAATTTAGGGATAGTTGTTTTAATTTAAGGTTTAGGGTTATAAAAATATGATATGAATGTATGAATTATTTAAATTTGATGAAATTAGAATTATAATTAATTAACGATCATATCTTTTTTCATCGCTTATAATTTCCTTTTCATATTATAACTTGTATAAATTACAAATATCAAAATAATATTATTAGTTAGTACAAATAATTAACACAATAATTATTTCGATTTAAAGAGTCGCGTGAGGCAGTGACTAAAATATCAGAATAATATTATTAGTTTTCACTACTATCTTGGATAATAAAACACATATTTTATCCAAAAACACACATTTTATCCAAAAAAAAAAAGTTATGTCAAACTAAAACACAAAGATCAAATATCAAACATGAATATGATAGAGGGACCAAAATGATTATTCGATCGGAAATTTTTTATAAGTTCAACCTCATTTTAATTCAATTTTTTTAATAGAAGCCTCCATGATCCAAATTTAGGCCCATGAAAACATAGACGGAAACGTATTTTGGGCCGCACATTCATTCGGAGCCTCAGTCTAAGATCCATTTTCATTCCGACCCGAACCGAACCGACTCAAATGCTAAACCGCAAGACGCTGAGGTTGTTGGTTACTATTTGTTTTCTTATTATTCTGGTTATTTGTTTTAATTTTCGTTAACTACTTGTTTTCTTTCCTGTTTTTTATTTGATATTTTGAATATGAATCTAGAGAAACCTGTTCAACTAGGGATGGGCACGAGTCGGGTTTTTGGCCCATCCGGACCCGAAAATAAACACCTTAAACCTGCACTCGACTCGATAATATTCTTTAAAAAATCTGACCCGACCAGAAAATAAATATACTAAATCCGACCTCGACCCGACCTATATAAAATAAATTAATTTTAGGGGCCTAATTGTAAAAAAATAATTTTAAGGGACTTAATTGTAAAAAATTATAATGTAAAGGACTGAATTATATAAAAAATTCAATTTTAAGGACTTAATTATAATATATATATATATATATATAAAGTGGTATTATTATAAATATCCCTAAAAATTTAGAGGAAAATTATACTATTAGTCCCGGATCGGGTCGGGTCGAATATTTTCCACCCTAAACCTGAACCCAACCCGACCTAATTTTTTCATTAAGAACCCGACCTAGTCAGGCTGGGCCGGGTAGGAACCCGTCGGGTTCGGGTAAAATGCTCATACCTATGTGCAACCTAGAAACTCGATTAACAATTTGATAGTTTGGGGTTTGGGTGAAATTTATCGATATTTTAAGAAGCGTATCGAAGTTTGTTACTCGATTAATGGAATTTAAACAACCTAATGAAAGATTAAAAGATTGAAGATGACCTATACTTATTCTTTTCTTTATCCTTACAATAGGTGAAAATTCTCTGCTTATAACTCACTCAACATATTCATTTGACTTTCATTAGCCTAATGGTTAATTACAAGAGATAATATGAAGAAAAAGTTCCAATCAGGAAATAAATGATTTGTTTAATCATTCCATTCTTTGCTTCATGTTTAAGGTGATGCATGACAATTTGTTGTTGTATTAATCTTTGGAATTTAGTCATATTTTTTAATTTAATAATAGCAAAAGGTCAAAAAATAGTTCCCAACGTTTCATGTTTTGGTCATTTTAGTCATATCTTTCTTTTTGGTGCAAACAACTACTGTTAGTCAACTAACAGTCAACGTCTGAGGCTGAAGTGGCATGTCTGCAGGGCATGGGGAGATGATGTGACACTGTCACGTGACATTTTTGCTGACGTGGCATTTTTAAAAAATTAAAAAATATATGTTTTAACCAATCGCCACATCAACAAAGTGCCACGTGGCAGTTCCAGGTCATCTCCTCATGCCATGCAGACATGTCAGGTCAACCTTAGGCGTTAACTGTTAGTTCACTAACAGTTTTCTTCCAAGAATGATGAAATTTGAACGAAAAATGAAACGTTAGGTAGTTGTTTGCACAAAAAAAAAGATAGGGCTAAAATGATCAAAAGGTGAAACGTTGGGGGTTATTTTTAACCTTCTACCTTTAATAATTTAGTCCAACCGAAATTATCCCGCGGGTAATATTACATGCATGGAAGGTCAAATTAAGTAAATATAAATATTGATAGCATTTGTTCTATACTCTTACCATTTTAAAAACGTATACACACATTATGCAAACTACGTTGTTCGAATACGAATCACTTAGGAAGAACAACGTTATTATTTACCCTTTGTATCACTCAATGGGTTCAGACACTCTTCTAAAGTAGAATGAAAGTTAATGACATAATCCAAAGCTAAAAAAAAATTCTTTTCTGTTGCAAAAATGGTGTGCTAAAGTTAGAAGTTGGAACATGGCCTCCTCATGAATATGATAATATATACATTATAAGTAGTTAAAAGAGTGAAAGAAATTATTATACGTGGAAAAGCAAAAGCAGGTTAAAAATGGGAAAGAACCAAAAGAATCCTCAACCCAAAATCCTGCCTATTTTTGATTATTTGTTTTCATTTTCTTTATCTTTCCAGGAAAAAAAAATAATGAAAGACAAAATTGAGTTTTGTTGTGTAGTGGTAGAAGTGACAGTACACAGCACTATATAACAAAAAACTGTTTCCCTCCTCATTGTCTATCTATCTCTTTCCAGCTTGGAAAAAAAAATGGAAGCTAACTCAGCTTCTTCTTCATTCTGGTTTTCTCTATGCATTTCAATGGTGTTTCTGAGTCTTAATCTGACTCAGTGCAATGTTACTTATGATAGAAAGGCTCTACTCATTG
Organism: Hibiscus trionum; assembly: GCA_030270665.1. Lineage (NCBI taxonomy): Eukaryota > Viridiplantae > Streptophyta > Magnoliopsida > Malvales > Malvaceae > Hibiscus > Hibiscus trionum. The sequence goes on along the minus strand of BSYR01000011.1, from coordinate 1,292,585 downwards.
ATGGGAAGAGGAGAATTCTCTTTTCTGGTTCCATACATTATCCTAGAAGCACCCCTGAGGTAAGTACTACATTGATTTTCTATGAGAATTCATCTCTTTCCCCAGAAATTTTCTCGGGAAAATATTGATTGTTTAAATGGAATGCAGATGTGGGAAAGTCTTATACTTAAAGCTAAAGACGGTGGCTTGGATGTTATTGATACTTATGTCTTTTGGAACCTCCATGAACCTTCTCCTGGCAATGTATGTAGCTTGCTTCTCTAAAGCTCATTTTTTTAAATAAAAATGAAATTTCTTGCTTTTTTTTTTCTTATGAATTTCCATTTCTGTTTTCTGGGTGTTAGTATAATTTTGAAGGGAGATATGATTTGGTGAAGTTCATCAAATTGGTCAAAAAAGCTGGTCTTTATGTTCATCTTCGCATTGGGCCTTATATTTGTGGAGAATGGAACTTTGGGTAATGAAAATGAACACTTTTTATTTGTGGATATGTTTATTTTCTATATTTCATTGGTGTTTTTTTCTTTCTTTTTCCCCAGAGGATTTCCTGTTTGGTTGAAATATGTTCCTGGAATTAGCTTCAGAACAGATAATGAGCCTTTCAAGGTATGAAAGTAATGCAAATTACTTGATTTTTTATTTGCTTATCTTTTACAAGTTTTTGGTGTTTCATTTTCAGCAAGCAATGCAAAAATTCACCCAGAAAATTGTACAAATGATGAAGGATGAAAGCTTGTTTCAGTCTCAAGGTGGCCCCATCATCCTCTCTCAGGTTTGGCCTTATGCATGCATGCAAGCATGCATGTATGTATGTATGTATCAACATGTTGCTGTTTGTTTGCAGATTGAAAATGAATATGAACCTGAAAGCAAGTCATTTGGCCTTAGATTGTATGTATGTATGTATGTATCAACATGTTGCTGTTTGTTTGCAGATTGAAAATGAATATGAACCTGAAAGCAAGTCATTTGGCCTTAGATTGTATGTATGTATGTATGTATGTAATGTATGTATGTATCAACATGTTGCTGTTTGTTTGCAGATTGAAAATGAATATGAACCTGAAAGCAAGTCATTTGGACCAGCTGGTCAAGCTTATGTAAAATGGGCAGCCAAAATGGCAGTTGGGTTGAACACTGGGGTTCCATGGGTTATGTGCAAGGAATATGATGCCCCTGATCCTGTGGTAAGAAAAATCCATGGGTCATGTATGTATGTATGTATGTATGAACATGTTATGTTTGTTTGCAGATAAACACATGTAATGGTTATTATTGTGATAGTTTCTCTCCAAACAAACCTTACAAGCCCACATTATGGACCGAGGCATGGACTGGCTGGTAAGTTTTCTCACACGTCATCTATGTTACACGGACTCGGGTGTAAGTGTCGGACATGTGTATGTATCCGACACGGATATGGCTAGATTTATACTATGTAAGCTTACTAGCTGTCACCCTTTTTGTGTATAGGTTTTCAGACTTTGGTGGCCCTAATTACCAAAGACCAGTTGAGGATTTAGCCTTTGCAGTTGCCAGATTCATTCAAAAGGGTGGCTCCTTTGTCAATTACTACATGGTCTGTTTAACTGCTTTAATCCGTGTTGCTCGGAGTTTTCACCGTGTTCGAAACATATCCGAATATCGATATACAAATATGGTTCTTTATGTTGCGGAATGCGGTCGTCGAATAGAGCAAAAACGCAACTGATAATTTGAGAAAATAATAATGAAGATAAAAGAGACACAGATTTTACGTGGAAAACCCCTAAATAATATAGGGTAAAAAACCACGGACAAAGGTAGAAGAATTTCACTATGAGAAAATAGGAATTACAACTTCTCTCAATCTAACAAGGAGAAAACAATGACAATTCTCTCTTGATAAAAAGGAGAAAACAACTCTATGAAAACTCTCTAATTTCTCTAGTATTGAGAGGAGGTTAGAATGATTTGGGATGATAGGAATGGCAAATGGCTAAGCTATTTATAGTTGAGCTTCAAGGACCAACTTGCAAATAACTTAAACTTAAGGACCTTACAAATAATTATACCATGCCAAAAGTGGTGCATTATTACACCACTTGTGCAAGTGGTGCAATAATGCACCGAAAGCTACTCTCCTACTTGCACTTTCAACAATCTCCCACTTGAAGATTTGATTGGAACAATCATATCTTCACTCCATTCTTTCAACCTTGTATCATTCATGTTGCTTACGTCTCTAACAAGCCACATGAGGATCGACACCAAGTAAACTTATCAGTGTTGATTGCTTTTGTCATGAAATCTGCTATGTTGTCATCGGTATGGATCTTCTGCATATCTATCGTCCCTTCTTCCACCTTCTCACGAATGAAGTGGTATTGGACCCGTATGTGTTTTGTTCTTGAGTGAAAAGCAGGATTCCTTGCAAGATGCAAGGCGCTCTGACTGTCACAAAACAAAGAGACATTCTCTTGTTTGTGCCCGAGCTCCTCCAATAGCATTTTCAACCATATTGCTTCTTTACTGGCTTGTGTAGCTGCTACATATTCTGCCTCCGTTGTTGACGTAGCCACAACCGATTGCAGTTTTGAAACCCAGCTTACAGCTCCACCAGCAACTATAAACACATACCCTGTTGTAGATTTGCTTTTATCCAAATCTCCTGCATAGTCAGAATCGACATACCCGCTGATAAGAAAGTCTGATCCCCTGTAACATAATGCAACATTTAAGGTCCCTTTGATGTATCTCAGGATCCTTTTCACAGCATTCCAATGCTCTCTGCCTGGATTCGCCATGTACCGACTAACCACTCCCACTGCTTGTGCAATGTCTGGTCTTGTACAAATCATAGCGAACATTAAACTTCCCACTGCTGATGCATACGGTACTCGAGACATCTCCATCCTCTCTTCTTCACTGCTAGGACTCATACTGGAGGATAATTTAAAGTTAATAGGAAGAGGGGTATGAATTGGCTTACAATCTTGCATGCTGAATCGTGACAAGATCTTTTTCAAGTAATTCTTTTGTGAAAGCCAAATCTTCCTATTACTTCTGTCTCGGTGAATTTGCATCCCTAGAATCTTGTTTGCTGGTCCCAAGTCCTTCATTTCAAATTCCCTAGCCAGTCGTGCCTTTAATTCTTCAATATGATCTTTGTTGGGGCCTGCAACCAACATGTCATCTACATACAACATCAATATAACAAAGTCGTTTTCACCAAACCTCTTGAAGTAAGCACAAGGGTCTGCATTAAGTCTGTTGTATCCAAGGCTCATGATGAAGGAGTCAAATCTCTTGTACCAACACCTCGGCGCCTGCTTTAAACCGTACAGAGATTTGTTCAACCTACAAACCAAGTTCTTCTTTTCTTTTTCTTCAAAACCTTCAGGCTGGAGCATGTAAATCTCTTCTTCAAGATCTCCATGAAGAAAAGCTGTTTTAACATCTAGCTGCTCTAGATGTAAATTCAATGTAGCACACATTGCCAGGACAACTCGAACCGTTGTTAGTCTAACCACAGGAGAAAAGATTTCATTGAAATCAATACCTTCTTTCTGAGCATATCCTTTGACCACCAGTCTTGCACGATACCTCTCCACTTGATCGTCACCATTTCTCTTGATTTTGAAGACCCATTTGTTACCAATTGGCTTCCTTCCTTGTGGTAGTGGCACAAGTTCCCATGTATTATTTTTATGAAGGGCTTCGATTTCTTCTTGCATTGCCGCCATCCACTGCGAAGCATCTGAGTTGTTCATTGCCTCCTCGAATGATGATGGCTCACCGTCCTCCGTTAAAAGGCAGTATGCAACATTACCTTCTATAACATAATCTGAGTGCCAATTGGGGCGTCTTCTCACACGATCTGATTGACGAGTTGTTGGAGCTTCAGAATTCTCTGGTTCTGATTCCTCGAGCTCTGGTTCTGCTTCAGAACAATCTCTCTGTTCAAACTCATTTTCAACATGTATCTGTGTAGTCTCTGGCTTTTCTTTATCAGTGCTATCATCTTCTTCTTTTCTTTGTAGCTTATCTTCTACAAAGATAACATCCCTGCTGATAATCACTTTGCGGGCAGTGGGATCCCACAAGCGATACCCCTTTACTCCATCAGCATACCCCAAGAATTTACATTTTCTGGATTTTGGATCCAACTTTGAAATTTCTTGGGCATTGTACATTACGTACACAATACTTCCAAATATATGGAGGTTTGAATAATCAACTGGTTTACCAGTCCACATTTCCATCGGTGTCTTCAACTCAATTGCAGTTGATGGAGCCCGATTCACCAAATAACAGGCGGTATTGACTGCTTCTGCCCAGAAAGCTTTTTCTAGACCTGCAGCTCTCAACATTGCTCGTGTTCTTTCTAACAGAGTTCTGTTCATCCGCTCTGCCACTCCATTTTGTTGAGGAGTGTATACTGTTGTGAACTGTCTTTTGATGCCTTCTTTTCTGCAGAAGTCATCAAATTCATCACTTGTATATTCACCTCCATTATCTGATCTGAAACACTTGATCTTATTTCCAGAATCAAGTTCCACCCGCGCTTTGAAAACTTTGAAGGTTGAAAACACATCTGCCTTCCTCTTGATAGGATACACCCAACATCTCCTAGAGTAGTCATCAATGAAGGAGACAAAATACTTTGCTCCGCCTAGGGATGTAACCGGTGCTTGCCATACATCAGAGTGAACCAATTCTAGAACAGCCTTGCCTCTAGAATTTGATGTGTTGAATTTTAATCGATGCTGCTTACTTGTAATACAATGTTCACACAAAGGAAGTGATACCTTTGTTAAACCCGGAAGTAGCTTTTGCTCCACAAGGACTTTCATTCCCTGTTCTGACATATGTCCAAGTTTCCGATGCCATAACATGGTAGAATCTGAACTACATGAGGCAACAGAGGCTTCAGCTTCTAGCAAAGTCTCTCCCTTCAGCATGTATAAATTTGCAGCTATCTTTTCACCTTTCATCACCACAAGCGCTCCATGGAACACCTTCATGATTCCTTTTTGTGTTTCAATTTTGCTTGCATTATTATCCAACAATCCGTAGGATAATAAGTTTTTCTTCAAGCCTTTCACGTGTCGCACATCTTGAACAACTTTGATTGTCCCGTCATACATCTTCAGTTTGATGGTTCCAACGCCAACAATCTCCAAGGCATGATCATTGCAGCTGTACACAGATCCTCCTGAGATAGGTTCATAATTATAGAACCATTCTCTTCTTGAGGTCATGTGATATGTGGCTCCCGAGTCAATAAGCCATATGTCTGCAAATCTTTTTCTGCCTTCCATGGCTGTTGCTGCTTCACAACAGAGAGCATCTCCATCATCTGAAGTGTTTGCCATATTTCCTTGAGGATTGAAGTTTTTAGGTAAACTCCAACAATCCTTCTTCATGTGACCCTTCTTTCCACAGTTGTAGCACTTTAAATTCTTCTTACTCCTTGACTTTGATCTACCATGATTGTGACTGCTACTTTGGCCACGTTCTGTTGATCTTCCTCTCATCACCGTTAAGGCCTCTGCTTGTTGCAGATTTCCTTGTCTGTCTTCCTTGTTCTTGCGCCGATTTTCTTCTTCCAGAACAGCAGCTGCAACGTCATCGAAGACTAGATCACTTGTAAGGTTGTTGTTTGTCAAGTTGATGATGAGTTGATCATACGAATCAGGTAGACTTTGAAGCAGAAGTTCAGCACGTTCTTGTGACTCTATTTTATAGCTTAGGGATGTAAGCTGAGAAAATAGAGTATTCAACGTGTTTAAGTGCTCTGTCACTGAAGTAGATTCTGACATCCGAAGAGTGTACAATTTCCTCTTAAGGAAAATTTTATTGTGCAACGATTTGACCTCGTATAATTTTGCGAGGTGATCCCAAATCTCCTTGGCTGTCTTCTTCTCCTCGATGCTTGATAGCACTTCATCTGCTAATGCTAAATGAAGGTCTGCAATAGCATTCTCGTCCATCTCATTCCATTTCTTGTTATCCGTAAAATCTGCCGGCCTTTCGCTGATAGCCGCTAGACATCCGTTTTTTCTTAGGATGGCCTTTATCTTCAATTTCCACAGTGAGAAATTTCTCCCATTGAACTTTTCAATATCAAATTTCGTTGCCATAGCTTCTATTTCAGATAGCTCCCACTATTTCACCTTTTTGACGTGAATAGTGCCCACCACCTTCAATGAATGAGTAATATCTAACTTACTTTCTTATGATGGAGGATCCACTTTTCAGTGGCAACCAACAGAGAATACGGTAAGTAGATATACGCACCCAAATCTGGCTCTGATGCCAATTGTTGCGGAATGCGGTCGTCGAATAGAGCAAAAACGCAACTGATAATTTGAGAAAATAATAATGAAGATAAAAGAGACACAGATTTTACGTGGAAAACCCCTAAATAATATAGGGTAAAAAACCACGGACAAAGGTAGAAGAATTTCACTATGAGAAAATAGGAATTACAACTTCTCTCAATCTAACAAGGAGAAAACAATGACAATTCTCTCTTGATAAAAAGGAGAAAACAACTCTATGAAAACTCTCTAATTTCTCTAGTATTGAGAGGAGGTTAGAATGATTTGGGATGATAGGAATGGCAAATGGCTAAGCTATTTATAGTTGAGCTTCAAGGACCAACTTGCAAATAACTTAAACTTAAGGACCTTACAAATAATTATACCATGCCAAAAGTGGTGCATTATTACACCACTTGTGCAAGTGGTGCAATAATGCACCGAAAGCCACTCTCCTACTTGCACTTTCAACAATCTCCCACTTGAAGATTTGATTGGAACAATCATATCTTCACTCCATTCTTTCAACCTTGTATCATTCATGTTGCTTACGTCTCTAACAAGCCACATGAGGATCGACACCAAGTAAACTTATCAGTGTTGATTGCTTTTGTCATGAAATCTGCTATGTTGTCATCGGTATGGATCTTCTGCATATCTATCGTCCCTTCTTCCACCTTCTCACGAATGAAGTGGTATTGGACCCGTATGTGTTTTGTTCTTGAGTGAAAAGCAGGATTCCTTGCAAGATGCAAGGCGCTCTGACTGTCACAAAACAAAGAGACATTCTCTTGTTTGTGCCCGAGCTCCTCCAATAGCATTTTCAACCATATTGCTTCTTTACTGGCTTGTGTAGCTGCTACATATTCTGCCTCCGTTGTTGACGTAGCCACAACCGATTGCAGTTTTGAAACCCAGCTTACAGCTCCACCAGCAACTATAAACACATACCCTGTTGTAGATTTGCTTTTATCCAAATCTTCTGCATAGTCAGAATCGACATACCCGCTGATAAGAAAGTCTGATCCCCTGTAACATAATGCAACATTTAAGGTCCCTTTGATGTATCTCAGGATCCTTTTCACAGCATTCCAATGCTCTCTGCCTGGATTCGCCATGTACCGACTAACCACTCCCACTGCTTGTGCAATGTCTGGTCTTGTACAAATCATAGCGAACATTAAACTTCCCACTGCTGATGCATACGGTACTCGAGACATCTCCATCCTCTCTTCTTCACTGCTAGGACTCATACTGGAGGATAATTTAAAGTTAATAGGAAGAGGGGTATGAATTGGCTTACAATCTTGCATGCTGAATCGTGACAAGATCTTTTTCAAGTAATTCTTTTGTGAAAGCCAAATCTTCCTATTACTTCTGTCTCGGTGAATTTGCATCCCTAGAATCTTGTTTGCTGGTCCCAAGTCCTTCATTTCAAATTCCCTAGCCAGTCGTGCCTTTAATTCTTCAATATGATCTTTGTTGGGGCCTGCAACCAACATGTCATCTACATACAACATCAATATAACAAAGTCGTTTTCACCAAACCTCTTGAAGTAAGCACAAGGGTCTGCATTAAGTCTGTTGTATCCAAGGCTCATGATGAAGGAGTCAAATCTCTTGTACCAACACCTCGGCGCCTGCTTTAAACCGTACAGAGATTTGTTCAACCTACAAACCAAGTTCTTCTTTTCTTTTTCTTCAAAACCTTCAGGCTGGAGCATGTAAATCTCTTCTTCAAGATCTCCATGAAGAAAAGCTGTTTTAACATCTAGCTGCTCTAGATGTAAATTCAATGTAGCACACATTGCCAGGACAACTCGAACCGTTGTTAGTCTAACCACAGGAGAAAAGATTTCATTGAAATCAATACCTTCTTTCTGAGCATATCCTTTGACCACCAGTCTTGCACGATACCTCTCCACTTGATCGTCACCATTTCTCTTGATTTTGAAGACCCATTTGTTACCAATTGGCTTCCTTCCTTGTGGTAGTGGCACAAGTTCCCATGTATTATTTTTATGAAGGGCTTCGATTTCTTCTTGCATTGCCGCCATCCACTGCGAAGCATCTGAGTTGTTCATTGCCTCCTCGAATGATGATGGCTCACCGTCCTCCGTTAAAAGGCAGTATGCAACATTACCTTCTATAACATAATCTGAGTGCCAATTGGGGCGTCTTCTCACACGATCTGATTGACGAGTTGTTGGAGCTTCAGAATTCTCTGGTTCTGATTCCTCGAGCTCTGGTTCTGCTTCAGAACAATCTCTCTGTTCAAACTCATTTTCAACATGTATCTGTGTAGTCTCTGGCTTTTCTTTATCAGTGCTATCATCTTCTTCTTTTCTTTGTAGCTTATCTTCTACAAAGATAACATCCCTGCTGATAATCACTTTGCGGGCAGTGGGATCCCACAAGCGATACCCCTTTACTCCATCAGCATACCCCAAGAATTTACATTTTCTGGATTTTGGATCCAACTTTGAAATTTCTTGGGCATTGTACATTACGTACACAATACTTCCAAATATATGGAGGTTTGAATAATCAACTGGTTTACCAGTCCACATTTCCATCGGTGTCTTCAACTCAATTGCAGTTGATGGAGCCCGATTCACCAAATAACAGGCGGTATTGACTGCTTCTGCCCAGAAAGCTTTTTCTAGACCTGCAGCTCTCAACATTGCTCGTGTTCTTTCTAACAGAGTTCTGTTCATCCGCTCTGCCACTCCATTTTGTTGAGGAGTGTATACTGTTGTGAACTGTCTTTTGATGCCTTCTTTTCTGCAGAAGTCATCAAATTCATCACTTGTATATTCACCTCCATTATCTGATCTGAAACACTTGATCTTATTTCCAGAATCAAGTTCCACCCGCGCTTTGAAAACTTTGAAGGTTGAAAACACATCTGCCTTCCTCTTGATAGGATACACCCAACATCTCCTAGAGTAGTCATCAATGAAGGAGACAAAATACTTTGCTCCGCCTAGGGATGTAACCGGTGCTTGCCATACATCAGAGTGAACCAATTCTAGAACAGCCTTGCCTCTAGAATTTGATGTGTTGAATTTTAATCGATGCTGCTTACTTGTAATACAATGTTCACACAAAGGAAGTGATACCTTTGTTAAACCCGGAAGTAGCTTTTGCTCCACAAGGACTTTCATTCCCTGTTCTGACATATGTCCAAGTTTCCGATGCCATAACATGGTAGAATCTGAACTACATGAGGCAACAGAGGCTTCAGCTTCTAGCAAAGTCTCTCCCTTCAGCATGTATAAATTTGCAGCTATCTTTTCACCTTTCATCACCACAAGCGCTCCATGGAACACCTTCATGATTCCTTTCTGTGTTTCAATTTTGCTTGCATTATTATCCAACAATCCGTAGGATAATAAGTTTTTCTTCAAGCCTTTCACGTGTCGCACATCTTGAACAACTTTGATTGTCCCGTCATACATCTTCAGTTTGATGGTTCCAACGCCAACAATCTCCAAGGCATGATCATTGCAGCTGTACACAGATCCTCCTGAGATAGGTTCATAATTATAGAACCATTCTCTTCTTGAGGTCATGTGATATGTGGCTCCCGAGTCAATAAGCCATATGTCTGCAAATCTTTTTCTGCCTTCCATGGCTGTTGCTGCTTCACAACAGAGAGCATCTCCATCATCTGAAGTGTTTGCCATATTTCCTTGAGGATTGAAGTTTTTAGGTAAACTCCAACAATCCTTCTTCATGTGACCCTTCTTTCCACAGTTGTAGCACTTTAAATTCTTCTTACTCCTTGACTTTGATCTACCATGATTGTGACTGCTACTTTGGCCACGTTCTGTTGATCTTCCTCTCATCACCGTTAAGGCCTCTGCTTGTTGCAGATTTCCTTGTCTGTCTTCCTTGTTCTTGCGCCGATTTTCTTCTTCCAGAACAGCAGCTGCAACGTCATCGAAGACTAGATCACTTGTAAGGTTGTTGTTTGTCAAGTTGATGATGAGTTGATCATACGAATCAGGTAGACTTTGAAGCAGAAGTTCAGCACGTTCTTGTGACTCTATTTTATAGCTTAGGGATGTAAGCTGAGAAAATAGAGTATTCAACGTGTTTAAGTGCTCTGTCACTGAAGTAGATTCTGACATCCGAAGAGTGTACAATTTCCTCTTAAGGAAAATTTTATTGTGCAACGATTTGACCTCGTATAATTTTGCGAGGTGATCCCAAATCTCCTTGGCTGTCTTCTTCTCCTCGATGCTTGATAGCACTTCATCTGCTAATGCTAAATGAAGGTCTGCAATAGCATTCTCGTCCATCTCATTCCATTTCTTGTTATCCGTAAAATCTGCCGGCCTTTCGCTGATAGCCGCTAGACATCCGTTTTTTCTTAGGATGGCCTTTATCTTCAATTTCCACAGTGAGAAATTTCTCCCATTGAACTTTTCAATATCAAATTTCGTTGCCATAGCTTCTATTTCAGATAGCTCCCACTATTTCACCTTTTTGACGTGAATAGTGCCCACCACCTTCAATGAATGAGTAATATCTAACTTACTTTCTTATGATGGAGGATCCACTTTTCAGTGGCAACCAACAGAGAATACGGTAAGTAGATATACGCACCCAAATCTGGCTCTGATGCCAATTGTTGCGGAATGCGGTCGTCGAATAGAGCAAAAACGCAACTGATAATTTGAGAAAATAATAATGAAGATAAAAGATACACAGATTTTACGTGGAAAACCCCTAAATAATATAGGGTAAAAAACCACGGACAAAGGTAGAAGAATTTCACTATGAGAAAATAGGAATTACAACTTCTCTCAATCTAACAAGGAGAAAACAACTCTATGAAAACTCTCTAATTTCTCTAGTATTGAGAGGAGGTTAGAATGATTTGGGATGATAGGAATGGCAAATGGCTAAGCTATTTATAGTTGAGCTTCAAGGACCAACTTGCAAATAACTTAAACTTAAGGACCTTACAAATAATTATACCATGCCAAAAGTGGTGCATTATTACACCACTTGTGCAAGTGGTGCAATAATGCACCGAAAGCCACTCTCCTACTTGCACTTTCAACACTTTAAACATACTATATCTTTTGCAGTATCATGGAGGTACCAACTTTGGAAGAACTGCAGGGGGACCTTTCATTACTACCAGCTATGACTATGATGCTCCGATTGATGAATACGGTAAGAGTTTTAGCCCGAAAGTAGCACCATTTCGACATGTACTCGGAGTTTCGCACATCAAATCTTTTTCTAAACTAATGGTACATTGTAATTTGAACAGGCTTGGTTAGGCAACCGAAGTATGGTCACCTGCAGGAACTCCATAAGGCTATAAAGTTGTGCGAAAAAGCTTTGCTTACTTCCGATCCTAACGTCATCGCTTTAGGAAGCTACGAACAGGTTCCCGGAAATTCATTCTAGAATCCATTTATGCTTATTGAATGAATGTGATTGTTGCAAGTCTTACAAGAGAATCAACTCGGCGGTAAATGTTGTCAGGCACATGTTTTCTCGTCCAACTCGGGCGGCTGTGCTGCATTTCTCTCCAACTACAACTTGAGGTCGAATGCAAGAGTGACTTTCAATAATATGCACTATGACCTTCCCCGTTGGTCCATCAGCATCCTCCCGGACTGCCGAAACGTTGTTTTCAACACTGCCAAAGTAAGTGACCGACCGGTCTGCATTCTTCGGTTTCGGTTAATGCAATGAGACAATAAGGCTAGATACCATATCTCTGTTGCAGGTCGGAATTGAATCATCTCAAGTGCAAATGGTGCCGACGAATGTGACGTTGGAATCCTGGGAGACATTCATTGAAGATGTACATTCGGTCGAGGACGAATCACCGATGACGGTCAGGGGTCTCTTGGAACAGTTAAACATGACTCGAGATACCAGTGATTATCTATGGTACACAACCAGGTAACTTATGAATGATTGTTCCTAGTTCACAGCTCAAAATCGAATCAAACGTTTTCAATCACTGATTAGGTGATTTTTTCCAGTGTACAAATAAGTTCATCCGAATCATTTCTTCGTAACGACATGCCACTCGCCCTCAGCGTGCAATCAGCAGGGCATGGCATTCATGTTTTCATCAATGGACAGCTTTCAGGTACATTATTCAGCTTCTCATTTCAGAGCAAATGGATTTGGTCTGTTGATTAAACTGCTGTAAACTTACAGGATCGGCCTTCGGGACTCGGCAAAAGAGAAGGTTTTCTGTCACAGTAAATATCAACCTGCAGGCCGGAGAGAATACAATCTCGATTCTTAGTACCGCAGTCGGATTGCAGGTTGGTTCTTTGAATTCCATTCTACAAAACATGTGAAATCATGACATAAGAAAAAAACAGATACAAGTAAATTTTTAACCAGACATGATGTCTAATGTGTTAGCACCATACCTAAGAACATCCATGTTCGATTTTTTTTCGCCGATCTAATGTTCGATTTTTCTGTTGTAGAATATTGGTACACATTTTGAGACATGGAACATAGGAGTCCTAGGACCAGTTGTTCTACAAGGGCTAGATGAAGGAAAAAGGGACTTAACCTGGAAGAAATGGTCATACAAAGTTGGCCTTAAAGGAGAAGCCAACAATCTAGGTTCTCCAAGCTCTATCCGATCAACCGATTGGATTCGAGGATCGTTGGCAGCTCTGAAACAACATCCATTAACATGGTACAAGGTACGGAAAACGTGTATGCATATATATGTGCGTGCGTGCGCGGTCAATGTAGCTTAACCGAGCCTTTACATTCTTTCAGGCATTTTTCAATGCTCCGGAAGGAGATGATCCCTTAGCTTTGGACATGTCTAGCATGGGAAAAGGCCAAATATGGATCAACGGACAGAGCATAGGCCGATACTGGACTACTCCGGCTAACGGTAATTGCAGCGAATGCAGCTACGTTGGCGCGTTTCGTCAAACCAAATGTCATTTCGGTTGTGGCAGTCCAACTCAACAATGGTACGTACCTAAAACTACAAGCCCCTCATGCACCAACATATTCCGAAATGTGTCGGACTTATGTTCCAAAATGTATGAATGTTTGTTTGTTCAGGTACCATGTTCCGAGGTCCTGGTTGAAGCCAACCCAGAATTTATTGGTGGTTTTCGAAGAAACCGGGGGAGATGCATCCGAGATCTTGCTAGTAAAACGATCGGCGACGAATAACAGACGGTGAAATACCATTAGGTAGCTCTCTCTTTCCTCCATTAAAGTGCCTATACAAGCTTTAATGATGCCATTGGCACATTATTTTCCCAGGAAAATGAGAAATGATGACATATTGACACTGTACTACTCATTACTCCAATGGAATTTCATACAAAGTAGGAAACATTTGCCCTTTGAGATACCAACAAAAGGTTTAGAATTCCAAAATGTGTCCGAAAATTACATTCATGATTGTCTAGTGTTTGGATTCTTTTCTTTTTGTGATCTTCCTTTACTTTCTAGTTTCTACTTTCTACCTAAGCATTGGTTTTAAGTTGAGGTTAGGTTTGATGGGTGTCGAATTCAACAAAAATAATACCTACTCGTTCTTTGAATTTGCGGGTATTCGGTTTGTATGGGTCGAGTAACGGGTCGAAATTTCACTACCCGAAAATTTCGGGTACCCGAATTCCCGAGTACCCAGATTTGAACACCCCTAAATGTCTTTGTTTTTTTCTTTTTATTATCACGTATTTTATATCTGTATTTAAATTTAATAGTTAATTAAATTATATTAACATAATTATATAAATAATAAATTAATATATAAATTCTTTGAATATGTTTATAACTTATAAGTTATAACTAATAAACCATTCAAATAAGTATTAAATATAATTATGTCCTTATATGTTATTTTGTTTGTTTAAATAATCTAACAGCTATCAATTATAAGTTAATTTTACCAAACACTTTTATATAATCAGCTAATACAATCCACTAGTCAAAGCAGCTAATGCAATCCGCTACCAACTATCACTAATGTAATCCGCTACTTATCAATTATCCGCTAATTACCAAACATGGCCTATATATATATTTTTCTTTTTAAATGAAAAAAATCTTGTTTATATATAAATAAAAATTAGTCAACTTGATGCATTGTTTATTTCTCACGTTCGGCTTAGTTTCTTTTTCCAAAAACTTTAATTTGAATAAAATATTTTTTTAATCAAGATTTGAATAAAATATTATCATATCTTATTAGGATTAAATTCCAAATTGACTTGTTTACCAAAATAATAATAATAAAATGAATTCAAATTGACCTTTTGGGTTTTCTCATTTATTAATTTGTTTGAAATTAAAAATTACATTTACTGCCGTCAATTATGTTCGCCTCCCTTTCCATTGAATGAATCACATATATTGATTATCATATTTATTGTATATAACGATCTTATATTCAATTTTCAATTTTAAAACCAACGAGAATTGATTCAACTATTCAACAATTTGGCATTGCTTAAGCAAGGTGGGGTTTGAGGCGTTGTGTATGTAAAAAATTTCTGTAGGAGATTACCCAATAAAGTTAAGTGTGCGACGCGAGTCGGTCCAAATTAGTCAGGGTAAAACCTTAGAAACCGGATGGCAACCAATTTTTTTTTCAATTTTAAAAAATAAAACATTTAAATTAAATATATTGAAAAACAATTTATCTAAGATCCTTATGTTAGATAGTTATCGAATCGCGAATATGTTCAAAGTCGAATAAAATTAAATTCTTAAACGATAAATTCTTTCAACACTATTTTTTATTCACAAAACACAACCTTAAAATCTTATTTATTATTTAAGAGACATCAAATTTCTTATAAATTATAACTCGATCTAACACACACACTAATATAATTACAAAAGTTAGAGCGCCACTCATTCTAATTTATCAATATTACATTATGGGGAAAGTCTGAATTTCAAAAGTTCAAAAGTACAAGGACCGAAACATAATTAAACCCAACGTGATTCACGGCAGCAGCTCCAAAAATCTTGTAACAGAAGCAGAAGTCCGAACTGACGTGGATCCTCAGTTATCCTCTCCTTTTTTAAATCAGATCAACGCTGATTAACCTATGAGTGTGCATTTTGAATATCCGATCCGATCCGAAATTTTGGATATCTGAAATTTTTGAATAGATATTTTATCTGTATCTGATCCGAAAAAAACTAGATATCTAATTTTCGGATATTTAAAATTTCGGATCGGATATCCGAATATTTGAAATTATGAGTTAATTTAATTATTTTTTTTAATTTGGCGGTTTTATCTATGAACATTTTAGGTATTCAAATATAAAAATAAAAAATTTATTGAGTATAACAAGATTTGTATCCATAAAAATTTAATTTTTCATATATAACAAGTAAAAGTATCGAATATAACAAGATTTATATATCTATAAAAAAATGAAATTTTCGAATATCGGATATAAAATCACTATCCGTATCCGATCTGAATTTTTTTGATATCTGATTCAAATTATCCGAAAAATAAAATATAGATCAAATATCTGAAATTTCAGATCGGATCAACGGATAAACAGATTTTTTTGCACACCTTTAGATTAACCCCCCAAGCGCAACTTCACCATAAACCCCCGCGAAACACCGAATCACACCTCCCTGCCGAAAAGCAAATGGAGTACGACGAAACAGAAAATAAATAAATTAAATGAGTTTTTTTTTAATGTATTATAAATATATTTTTTAAATTTTATTTATTTTTGTCAGTCCACAATCTCTCTGCATGCCATTGTATTGCATTTCTCTGGATATTTTTGCTTTTTGCCTTTTGCTTTTCCCCCCTTCCATGGTGAAAGGCAAAGCTCCAAGGAGAACTCTGGACTCTTATGCGGTCAAACACATCGACAAAGTAGTCAACGGTAAGCTAAAAGTAATAAAGCAAGGCAAAAATTAAGTTTATTTTTTCTCTCTTAGAGTTGGTGGTGATTGGCAGCGGGCGATTGCGTGTTGATGCGGCCGGCGGAACAGTCGAAGCCGCAGTACGTGGCGAGAATCGAGCGGATCGAGGCGGACGCACGTGGTGGAAACGTGAAGCTGCACGTGAGGTGGTACTACAGGCCGGAGGAGTCGATCGGAGGGAGGAGACAGTTCCACGGATCTAAAGAGCTTTTCTTGTCCGATCATTACGATGTACAAAGCGCCGATACCGTCGAAGCCAAGTGTACGGTCCACAGCTTCAAGAGCTATACCAAGCTTGACGCCGTTGGAAACGACGACTACTTCTGCCGTTTCGAGTATAATTCCGCCACAGGCGCTTTCAATCCCGATCGTGTAGCCGTGTATGTTCCTCTTCCTATTTTTCCCCTTTTAGTTCTGGTTTTAAATTTTAAATTTATGCTCTGATTTCTGAGTTTTCAGATATAAGATAATTGTCAATTTAGATCGAATTTTTGGTTATTTTTGGCAAAATGACATAAGATGACCACAATGTTTGCTTGTTTTGTCATTTGGGACATATTTGAACTACGAATGAAACGTTGGGAGCGAGGGCCAAATAACAAAACATGCAAACGTTGAGGTCATCTTTTGTCATTTTACCTTATTTTTTTTTGTCTAATTACGTTTTGATTATTTAACCATATGACTAATTTAGGGAAATGTTAAAGTTGATTTTGCTCATAGACTATTTGTTAGTGAAAAATTCGAAATTTAAACTGGTTTAGAGCAAGTAGAAATGTTTGTTTATTAATGAGGCTGGAGTGTTTTGTAAATTTCAGGTTTAAGATTATTATTTTAAATTTGGCCTTTTTTAGTTTGCTATTGTAATGTGACAGTTATTGCAAATGTGAGATGCCTTACAATCCCGACGACCTGATGGTTCAGTGCGAAGGTTGCAGTGACTGGTAAGTTTACGGATTCCGTAGCCTTTGGAAGCTCGAATTTTCGAAAATAATGTAAATCGAGTCGTAACAGGCATGGAGCTGTAGGATTTGTTGGATGCTTATTGAGTAAAGAAATTGAAATTCCTAAGAAATCTATGAATTTGACAAATTCATGCTTCGGGTTTATCCGGTATCTGTAAAAGCTGTTGCCATATTCAGCACACTACTTTTGATTCAGGTTTCATCCTGCTTGTATAGAAATGACAGCAGAGGAGGCTAAAAGACTTGATCACTTCTTTTGTGAAACTTGTTCATCTGAAGGTCAGAAGAAATTGCAGAATTCCAATGCTGCTTCCAGACACTCAGACACAAAGGTATTCCTACTTCCTTGTCCTTGATCCGTTTTTGGTCGTCTTTACTATTTATTCAGCACGTAGTTTATATCTTCCGTGGACTTAAGGTAGCATGCGTTTGCGATCGGATGTCGAGATGGTATTGAAATTGCATCTATTTTATCCACAGGAAGAATTTTTAGGTATAATCGGTGACCAGTGCAAAATGGTCACCAAGATGAGTGTGGCTCGAATGGTATTCTGTTCCTGATAAATCATCGATTCATTATGCATCGATGAAGAACAGGATTTCCTATGATCACCAATTTAGTTCTTCATTTGGGGTGTTTTATCTAGTCAGACAAGATCAACGGTGTCTTCTCAAATTCGTCTAGCAGTCCCAAAAACGGCTGTGATATCTGTTATATATATGCAGATTTTTTGTTTTGTTTCAGTTTTCGAGTAGAGATGATTTCGGAGCAATGTGGTGACATGACATCGTAGAAATATCGAGACATTTGGAGTGATGGCATGATAGGTTAAGCGAGTCAGTTATGTACATAGGAGAGAATTAGAACATGGATTATGTGCTTGTCAAGATGGTATTGAAATTGTGGTCACCAAGATGAGTGTGGTTCGAATGGTATTCTGTTCCTGATAAATCATCGATTCATTATGCATCGATGAAGAACAGGATTTCTTGCGTTAAAATCTGCAAACGTGCTCAAAATTCACAAGCTATGACCTTACCTCACCTTCCCTGCTTTATTTCCTATGATCACCAATTTAGTTCTTCATTTGGGGTGTTTTATCTAGTCAAGCAAGATCAACTGTGTCTTCTCAAATTCGTCTAGCAGTCCCAAAAACGGCTGTGATATCTGTTATATATATGCAGATTTTTTGTTTTGTTTCAGTTTTCGAGTAGAGATGATTTCGGAGCAATGTGGTGACATGACATCGTAGAAATATCGAGACATTTGGAGTGATGGCATGATAGGTTAAGCGAGTCGGTTAAGTACATAGGAGAGAATTAGAACATGGATTATGTGCTTGTCAAGATGGTATTGAAATTGTGGTCACCAAGATGAGTGTGGTTCGAATGGTATTCTGTTCCTGATAAATCATCGATTCATTATGCATCGATGAAGAACAGGATTTCTTGCGTTAAAATCCGCAAACGTGCTCGAAATTCACAAGCTATGACCTTACCTCACCTTCCCTGCTTTATTTCCTATGATCACCAATTTAGTTCTTCATTTGGGGTGTTTTATCTAGTCAAGCAAGATCAACGGTGTCTTCTCAAATTCGTCTAGCAGTCCCAAAAACGGCTGTGATATCTGTTATATATATGTGCATATTTTTTGGTTTCAATGTTCGAGTAGAGACGATTTCGGAGCAATATGCGGTGACATGACATCATAGAAATATCGAGGCACAGGAGAGAATTAGAACATGGATTATGTACATAGGAGAGAATTAGAACATGGATTATGTGCTTATCATGTAGGGCAATGTTGAGTATTTTCCATTCTTCTTTTTAAGTTTCTTAAGACGAAGCCTATTCCGTCGCTGTTGCTCGTTGTTTACATCGTTCGACAGTGGTGTGTGTCTGCATTTATCTAGAGCTTGTACCTTAATGTGTAACATCAAGGATTGTGTTTCAGGTGGATACGAAACGCCTACGGAGGTGACGGAAAAGTATATAAAACCTAGTGTTTTAGTCGGAGACTGAATTCAGTTCTCGCTTGTAACCATGCGGTAAGCTCGGATCTACATCCGAATCCAATAGCCTTGTGAGTCCATGACGGTCTGTGTGGTTATGTAACTATCAGGACGTAGGTTACATATATTAGGGTTGTGTATGATAAACAAACTGTTTTAGCTTATAAAAGAGCCATAGATTCCTGTGTTTTTGTCGTGTCTGCACATTAAAAACTTGACAAAATGAACGACAACCTTTCCGAAGTTCGAGGGCCGAAGCCGGACTAGTGTCGTCGACCATTGTTAGAAATTGGGTTTTATCGAAGAAAACGGAGAGAAGCTTATACTGAATGTATCGATACGTTAGGTTAGATCAGATTCGAACTTTGAATATTGGAAGTTTACTTTTCCTAGCTCATGTTTTAAAAAATAAGTTCGTATACAAATAATTTTAATATGTTAATGGTCGTTACAAGTTTGCTGTTTCTTCCCAACTCATACCGAACAGTGATTTCTAATGAGACATTAACAACAAAAAAAAAGGATTGAATTTAGGACTGAAATTAAACATTTTATAAAACAGAGGGACTAAATTCGCCGACAAGACATAATAGTACGGGGACTTTACAGTTTACATAGACCAAAAGAAGACCCAACCAAAACAGAACACTTGATTTCCGTTGCCGGGACTTGAACCCGGGTATCTCGGGTGAGAGCCGAGTATCCTAACCAACTAGACTACAACGGATTTCTCTTTACGTTATAAACACAATCTATATAATTTCTATTGAAATTTATTTTGTCCTTTTCAAAATCATGGGGGTGAGCAAAAACTCGACTCGAAAAAACCGAAATTTTCGACTCAAGTCAAGGCGAAAAAAACTCCACTCGTTCTGAATCGACTCGAAATTACATAAACTTGACTCGAAAAAATTTCAAATAAAGTTTGAGTTGTAAAATGAAAATTCGAATAACTCGAAATTTTTTGTAATTAGTGGATTGATTTTTAAGTTTGAGTCAAGTTCCTCAATTTTTCCTTATATATATAGGGATGTGATCAAGTTACATAGTGTAAAACTCATTTAGTTTTACACTAATCTAGGACCATTGGATGAGTGAAATGGATGTATGAGATCAACAGTAAAAAATGTGAAGATTATCACTTGGGAAAACAAGATAAGGAAATAATCTGAGCCATTAATTACCATCATCCAACGGTCCAAAAACTGTGTAAAAGTAATTGAGTTTTACACAGTGTAAGTTGATCCTAACCTATATATATATATATATATATATATATATATATAATATGATGAAATATATATGCATATCTTATATGATTAAGGAAAGTCGTTTAAATTAGAATCAAAGTGCACTATAACATGATAAATAATTATAAGGAACTCGAAAACTTGACTCGAACCGAAAAAATCTCAAATAAAGTTTAAGTTGTAAAATATAACGTGTTAATTCGAATAATTTAAATTTTTTTGACTCGACTCGATCGAACGCTCTAATAATGCCAAAGGAAGGAACAAAAGCCTGATCAGTGACCACACTAACAACATATAAGACGAGAGAAATAATGAATTATTATTGTTCCTTTAATTTGATGAAAGAAAAGAAATAAATTGTTGCCAATGTCCCAATCTAACCAACAACGTGAAGCTCGTGCGGGTCAACATCGACAAGACAAATCCCTTTTCGTGTTTGGTCTTTGTCAATTTTCCGACTATATCCTGGCTTAGATAAAATTATTCGAATTCGAATTTTTTAAAAATATATATATTTTTTATTAGAATTTTTTATGTTTTTTTTTATTAAAATCAAAAGTTTAAAAGTAAAAATCTTAAAGAATGCATAGTTAAGAGGTAGACGATTTCCACCCCTCCATGTGTGCTTATGCTGCCAACCCAATATCCATTGCGAACCAATGACTCACCGACAAAGGATTAATTCATGATTTAAACTTTAAATTATATATATATATTTTTATTTTCGTCTTAATTTATTTTTAAAAAATTACTTATAAAAATGTGACACATGAAATGTTCCTATCAGAAACCATGAACATTAAGGTAAAATTGATAAAAAGTATAGTTTGAAGTATAAAAGTAGGATAAGAAAGTTTTAAGTATCAAAATAAGAAAATAAATATAGTTTAAGGGCTTAATAATAGGAAACGACTTTAAAAATTTTAATTTTTGACAATTTTCAACATATTCGAATAACTAAAACTATAACAATTCGCATAATGCACTATCAGACATATAATCGAAATATATCTAAACAAAATTTAAATGCAATTAATTCGATTAATAATTTTTGAAATTTTGAAGAATTCAATTAATTTTGTTTTGGATAGTTCAATTCGATTATTAAGCGAACCGATAAGAGTACACACACAAGTTAATTGCAATGGAAATTACAGAGTGAGGCCAAAGAGACAAAAAATAATGGAAAACAGCATGTTTTGCTCATTGAGAAGCAGAAGACTCATCAGCAGGATGCCAGAATCTGTTGAAAAACCACATTGTATCGGCTTCGATGGGGTTTCCGTCGTGGTTGCGGTGCCAGCTAAAAAAAGCATGAGTCCGGTTCTTGATATCGAGAACGGCATGACCGTAACTGGATTCTCGATACGCTGAGTACGCCGGCTGTGGCTCGGTCATGCTACATTGACAAACAAAGCCTTGCAAAGTTGCAACAATCATGCAAGAAACAGGAAAAACCAATAATATAATAATAATGAAAGAAAAATCTTTACTTGTACACTAAGCCATCCATGTTCCCTCCATCACCAACTGTTATGTACACAGGCGCCGATTTATCCTTCACGGTGGTGTAAATACCGTTTACGACGTTAGATGCAATGTTCGATACACGTTCCTGTAATGGTACATACATCAGTAATCGACCAACTTCAGAGCAAACTCGTTCCATGAGCATGATTAGGACATGATAAAAACATTATTTTGAATCGTTATTTAAATCATTGTACTCAAATATAGTAGGTAGTAGCGCCAACAACGAGCTTACGGATCGTTCATAGGCATGGACATGACCGGAAAACGCGATATCGACTTTATACTTCACAAACCAGGGCTCATATACTACTCTCATGGTTTCTCCTTCCATGAAAGGGTAGTTGAAGCTATTGTACCATGGGGCATGCATAAGAACGATTAACCACGGTGTTTCGTTCCGGTTAACTTTCGGTAGCTCATGTTGAAGCCATTGGTACTGCGGAGTGTATTTACCTGCAGGAAAATTGCAGATATTTATCAGATGAATCCAGCACGCGTATCTGCTAGTACTATACCATTCGAGTCCACAATATATTCTTTACCGTAGGCCGAATATGAAGACAAGACTATGATGTATGCCGAAGCTCTCTTGATCGAGTACCAGAAGGGAGTAGTACTTTTTGATGCTAGATAAGGAACCGGGTAACGATATGTGTAAGGCTTAAAAGGCTTCGTTTCGCCCTGCAGCATAACCGTAATCATGTTATTATCGATTCACTCTGCCATAATCACGACAAGAAACGATGAATGCTTACAATTTCGGGGGCGAAGTCGATTTCATGATTTCCAGCAGTCCATATCCACGGTTGATATGCAACACTTCTCTCAATAAACCTTCCCCATGTATCCCATCTTACATTATCGTGATTCGGATAGTTATCGGCATACGAAAGATCCCCGACATACAATACCGTCCGACCTTTCCTTGGGTTTTGTTCATAGTGAGTAATCGTGCTATTCGAATCGAAAGTCTGCCCGAGATCCCCTGCATAATGATTTCCATTTCTAACACATTAGGCACATAAACAACAGACGTTTACACAACACATCCACATATAGAGCAGAAAAGCCAGCAACACAAACAAGAGAACCCCTTAACTATTGCCTTTTCTTGAGGATCAAGTAATACAATACGGAGTCGAAATTCGAATCAGTGACCTCTCGAACCGGGAGAGATAATAGAGACTGTGGACTAATTGCAGCAATTAATCACTTACCAATGATACCAAATGTGTATGGAGCGTCAGGACCTACCGGAGGAGGAGTCGTAAACCAGAATTTTCGCTTCGAATCACCGTCACCAACCTCGTAGTAATATTTGGTATTGTACTGTAAACAAACAAATAAAGAGACACAGAATTGACATCCAAGTAGTATCATAATCTTAATCCATACTTCTATCCAGAGGCATCCCTAGGCTGTCTTCCGAGCCGAGGATAAAACCCGGTGTACCGATTCTTCATCGACATTCGAAGATGGTACAAAGAATTCAACATTACCTCCAAATTTCTAATGATGCAGTGATGAATGTAACCAGAGGTGTATTTGTAAAACTTATAAGTCTTGAATTTCCCCTCTGCCTTATTCTTTTCATTGCTGTCCTCTTTCCAGTAAACCACTGTATTCGAACCGGGTTCATCCTCGGTCACCCATGAAACAATCACGGCTTTCCCGACATGGTCGCCTTGTGTTATGTGTACCTTCAGGGGACGGACGCAGTATCTTATATTAAGGTGCAAATTTCTAAGGTGACAGATTAATTCATCAATATAAAATATAAATAAATTCTAAAATATACGGAGAATTTAAAATTTCTAGTAATTATACTCCCAGTCCCTCACTCTTCCTACATTTGAAATTTAATCATTCACTTCTAATCTCAGGAATTTGATCTCTCCATACACAAATAAAACTACTGACCTGTTGCGGTGCATTGTGACCGGAGGGAACCCGGAAGACATCGCTGTGAAGAGGCATGTCGCCGGTTTTCTCCGGTTTCCGGGCATAGATGCTGGTCTTCCCGCCATTACACAAATCCGCCGAGCTCAAAACCAAAGCTATAAAAACAATAACAACGACACCCGGCGGCGCCGAAGAAAACAAAGATTCCGTCGATGTTACCTTCAACGCCACCATTTTCAATGTTTTTACATAATTATGGGATTCTCTGTTTCTTATTTCTCTGTATTTATATATCATTATTATGAGTTTCAGTTTGAAAAAATGGAAAAAAATAAAATAAAATTCTGTTATTTTCAATTAAAAAACGGGAGAATTTCAGTGAATATACTAAATAAAGAATTTATATCAAATTTAGGTATCAACAATTTCAAACCAATAACAAAATAGCCCATAAATAAATATTTAATTACACAATAATAAGATGGAAAAAATTGAAGATGTAATTATTTGCGTAACTATATCAATTTTTATCACATAATTACACATTTTTTATCTCATTTAACCATATTTAAATAATTTTACATTCCAATAATCCCGGTTAGTCTTTGCATATTTAAAATTTAATCATTTTACTTTTAATTTCAAGAAATTAATCTTCTCTATGCTTTCGATTTAATAATTGAAGTCGAACTGATAACACCATTAAATACATGCTCTGTTTGACAATTAGCGGATAGCTGATAGCAGTTAGCAGATTACATTAGCTGATAACGGATAGCTGATTGCATTAGCTGATTTGACTAGCGGATTGTATTAGTTGGTATAAAAGTGTTTGGTAAAATTAACTGATAGCTGATAGCTGCTAGATTATTTAAATAAGTAAAATGACATATAAGGACATTATTATATTCAATACTTGTTTGAATAGTTTATTAGTTATCAAGATTTTGTATCTAATTAATATTAATTAGATCTATAAAATTATTTTTAACATAACTTTTCTAAACATATTTGAATGATTTATATATTAATTTATTATTTATATAATTATTTTAATATAATTTAATTAATTAATAAATTTAAATACACATATAAATTTGTAATAATAAAAAGAAAAAAGTAAATATGATTAGCTTATAAATAGGTTGAGAAAATATTTAATTTAGGTTATTTTGAATTTTTTGGTAATTGGTAAGGGTAAAAGAGTCTTTACAACTCTAATATCGAACTTCTAATCTCAAAAAGCTCATATTATGAGCTTTTTCAAAATTAGCAGTTTCACCCCAATCCGCTATTCACCTAACAACAATATTAGCGGATTTGACTAGTCAAACCTCTAATTATGCCTCAAACCTCTAATTACCAAACAGGGCCATTATATTAGTTTGGAATAAAAAGGGACTAAATTTTAAATGTATGAAGAGTAAAAGGACTATGAGCAAAATTAGACCCAATATATAGTAAATGAACCTCAAAACCTTGTTCATAAAAGTAGACATACAAAATTCAAACTTAACAATTCCATCCTATACCCTCTAGTGGTACAAATAAAAATAAGAAAATAACTTAAAAGGGAATTTTTTTTATTGATTTATATATTCTTTAAAATCTAAAAAAAGAGGGTAAATGCAACAATTTGTTATCCTCATTGAGAAGACTCATCAACTGGATGCCAGAATCTGTTGAAAAACCACATCGAATCAGCTTCGACGGCGTATCCGTCGTGGTTACGGTGCCAACTATAACGAGCATGAGTCCGGTTCTTTATATCGAAAATGGCATGTCCGAAACTGGCTTCTCGATACGCTGAATACTCCGGTTGCGGCTCGGTCATGCTACGATCGCAGGAGGAAAAAAATGAGATATTCACATCAAAGCCTTGCAACAAAAACAAAAGAAAAAAATGACATTGTTTACTTGTTTGCCAAGCCTTCAATGTTCCCTCCATCGCCAATTGTTATGTATACAGGTGCGGATAGATCCTTCACGGGACGGCATTCACCGTTCATGATATTGTATGCGATGTTCGATACACGTTCCTGTAACGTATAGGAATCAGTAATCGTAGCAATACGGTGAAAATCGACTGTTCAGAACCTATTAACAAAGACAGAGAGGCCTTACGGATCGTTCGTAGGCATGGACATGACCGGAAAGTACGATATCAACTTTGTGCTCCACAAACCATGGCTCGTACATTACTCTCATGGTTTCTCCTTCCATGTAATGGTAGTTGTAGCTATTGTACCAAGGGGAATGCGTAAGAACAATTAGCCACGGCGTTTCGCTCCGGTTAACTTTCGGTAGCTCTTGTTCGAGCCATTGGTTTTGAGGAGTGTATTTACCTGAGGGAAAAGTTATTGCACATATTTATCAGATGAGTCCAGCATACATCCGCATATATGCAAAAAAGATCGGTATTCTTTACCATAGGCTGAATATGAAGACAACACTATGATGTATGCCGAAGCTCGCTTGATCGAATACCAAAACGGAGCAGTGCTCTGCGATGCTCGATACGGAACATGATACCGATGAGTGTAAGGCTTAAAAGGCTTTGTTTCACCCTGCAGCAAAACCATGATCATGTTACAACAGATTCACTCTGCATAGTGACTACAAGTTGATCACGAAAGCTTACGATTTCAGGGGCGAAGTCGATTTCGTGATTTCCGGCAGTCCATATCCACGGTTGATATGCAGCACTTCTCTCGACAAACCTCGCCCATGTATCCCACCTTACATTATCGTGATTCGGATGGTTATCGGCATACGAAAGATCCCCAACAAACAATACCGCCTGACCCTTCTCCGGATTGTTTTCATAGTGAGTTAGTGTGATGTTTGAAGCATAAGTCTGCCCAAGATCCCCTGCATAACCATCACCATGTCCAAAATAAATATAAGCCGATAACGATTCGTGTTCGACGGAACAAAGGTAATAACTTAACCAAATCAAAAGCAGTATGCAAAGATTCACTCACCCATTATACCAAACGTGTAAGGAACATCAGGACCAACTTGAGGAGGAGTCGTAAACCAGAATTTCCGCATCGAATTCCGATCACCAACCACATAGTAGTACTTGGTGTCATACTGTTAACAATCAAATAAAGAGACCCCGAATCAAAATCCGAGTACACACGAATCGGTACGGTACGAGGGACGAAAATTCGAACACATTCGAACACAAATCGATGCTTATAGTACCTCCAGATTCCTTATGGTGCAGTGATGAATGAAACCAGAGGTGTAATTATAGAACTTATAAGTATAAACATTCCCCATAGCCTTCTTCTTCTCTTTACTGTTCTCCCTCCAGTAAACCACTGTATTCGAACCGGGCTCATCCTCGGTCACCCACGAAACAATCACGGCTTTTCCGACATGGTCGCCTTGTGTTATATGAACCTTAAAAAATCCAAAAAAAAAACATCAAAAACATCAAATTAAGCTCAAATTTCTGCAGGAAAAAAAAACCAGACCTGTTGAGGTGCATTGTAACCGGATGGAGCTTGAAATACGTCACTGTGAAGCGGCATCTCCACGCTCTTCTCCGCTTTCCTGACGTAGACGCTGGTCTTTCCGCCATTGCAGAGTAGAGTTGAATTGGAAACTAAAATTGAAATAATAACAATGAAACAAATCGAGGAAGAAGGAAAATGACTCATTTTCTTTTTAAAAAAACTTAAATGCCACACTCTTGACTAAGAGTTTATCCTATTTATACTACTGCGAGTCAAATTTTAAAAGAAAAAGAACGAAATCGTTATCTTTTTGGTAACGGGATTCTGTTATTTTCTCGGGAAAATACAAGGGAATATTCTGGTATTTATACAATTGAGGTACGTAGAGATTATATCGTATTGGATGTCAACTTTTTGAAACCCATAATTTAAATGGTAAACTACAACGAATGTCACTCAATTATGGGTAAGGTTACATTTGGGTCACCCAATTATTAAAAGTTACATTTGGGTTACCCAATTATTAAAAGTTACATTTGGGTCACCCAATTATTAAAGGTTACATTTGAGTCACTCAATTATTAAAGGTTACATTTGGGTCACTTAATTATGGGTAAGGTTACGTTTGGGTCACCCTTCATATTTAAAAAAAGTACATTAATTTAGTCAATTTTTTCTTCCAAATCACTTGTATATCCTCGTTAACATTAGAATACTTCATTTGAAATCATTAATTAATATAATACACGAATTGATATATTTTTTTAAATATGAAGGGTGACTCAAATGTAACCTTACCCATAATTGAGTAATCCAAATGTAATCTTTAATAATTGGGTGACTCAAATGTAACCTTACCCATAATTGAGTGACCCAAATGTAACTTTTAATAATTGTGTGACCCAAATGTAACTTTACCCATAATTGAGTGACTTCTATTCTAGTTTACCCTAATTTAAATAAATAAACAAAAAAAGAAAATAAAAATTGAAATCTTCGAAATATAGTTTGAAGCTTTATTTTTAGTCTAATATTTAAAATTAATTAGTTAATTTAAATTTTTACTTATTTAATATTAATTTTAAAAAATATCCAAAATTTTCGAATTTTATATCTAAAAAATATTACCTGATTTTGTTAAAAAAATCTTACCTACATGTTTTACATTTCAAAATTTTAATTTAAAATTTAAGACATTAACTTAAGATTGTGTTTTTTGCTAAAAAAAATAATTATTTTGTTGCTTTTAGTTTTACAGATGTTTTATTAAATATTTTATCATTTCACTAAGTATATATTTTATCATTTGGACTACGAATGAAACGTTGAGGGCATATTTGGACCAAAAGAAATAACAGGGGGCCAAATGACAAAATAAGCAAACGCTGAGAGCATATTTGGACCCAAAAAAAGAATAAGGGGCCAAATAACAAAACATGCAAACGTTGGGGACATCTTTTGTCACTTTGCCTACTTATTTTGTAAGCATTGATACTTGTCAAAAAACTTAAAATGTTATAAAAAAATTAAGTATCGATGTTTGTCTAAAAACACGAAAATTTCATCCCAAATATTATCAGAAAGCCTAACATTCTAAATTTTTAAACAAATTTTAAAACTTATCGTCTTTTAGTCGCACCCCATACCGACCCGTCAAATACTTAAATCTGCACAAATCTGAATTCAAAATTCTCTTGGAAACAAACATGTTTTTTCAATTATGGAGAACGTGAGGAACACGCTCTGGAGAAGCGATGAGGCAAAATGGCAAGGCAAAAGCACTGGACCAGAACCCGCCCTCCGTTGACCGACCCATAATGGCTGGTCCATGATCGCTTGCCAATCACAATCATACTTAACGCCCTTTTCGTATTCCTATTCCCCTTTTACCAATCCACGATGCTTTTAACGTGATTGCAAAATATCTCAATCACTCGATCTCATTCGATCCGGGATGGAGTCAGGATTGAACTACGAGAGTAGATTGATTAACTTAGAAACAAATAGGTAAATGACAAGCGAAAAACGAGTACATTTTACTTTTAGAGACAAATTATCCATACATAATCATGGATCGTATTCTTAAAATCATCAATGATATACGAGACTCTTTTATTTAATTACGTACATTCTCGACAATATATAAGACTAATTTATTTAAAGACGTGCATATTATTCGATCGTAAATACAATATATTGGTCGAGATCGGAATCAAAATCATAAAGTAACAATAACTACGTCTCAACTTCAAATAGAATCAGGTTGCCCCTCCTCACCCCCGAAAAATTTATTTTTTTCACTTTTGTCATCCTATTTAAATTGTTTTAAAAATTAGTTTATTTCTGAATTTACCCTCCTCACTTTTAAACATTTATATTTTGCCGCTGTAACCCTAAATTCTGGCTCCGTCCCTGAATAGAATCCACCACCACACCAATTCTTATTGCACTTTGAAACCTTTTTGCACCTTTTTGTATAATATTCGATAATAATGGCATGGAATCATGTTCTTTTATTGGGAAAAAAAGCATTCCCAAAGATGATTATTGCCGCTGAAAATAGTTAAGAGTTGAGCACTTTCTGAAGAGGGAAACACACGAGCTGTGCCGCTGACCAAACACTTTTTTTTTAGATTATATTTAAATAAAAGTATAATTAGTGAGTGTTGGAGGTTAAATCTTTAAAATTAAGATCAAGCTTTTTGAGATTTATATTTAAAAAAATCTAATTTTTTAAAGATAAATATTCTATACGCAAGCAGTAGAAATTGAAAGTTTCTATAAGCGTCTTAGTTTTAGGGTATAGTGATTTAGTTTAGGGGTTTAGGTGTACAAGTTTAAAATTTAGGGGTAGTTGTTTAAATTTAAGGTCTAGAGTTATAATTTAGGGTTTATAGGTTAAAACCTAAATCATCACCATATTACCCTAAAAATTAAACTCTAACTTATAAACCCTAAATTATAACCCTAAACCTTAAATTTAAATAGCTATCACTAAATTCTAAACCCCTATAACTAAACCCCTAAACCCTAAACTTCGAACTAAGTCCTCGTACCCTAAAACTAAAGCGTTAAATTTCCACCGCCAGTGTATAGGTTATTTATCTATTTTTTAATACGGTCAAATAAGAGTTGGAGTGTGGCTATGATTTTTTCAGAGTTGTAATTTTATCATTTGATTTTTGAGACTAATTGAAAAAAAAATCATTATTTTAAGGGATTTAAGACCATTACTTGCCCTCGAACTTCGCTAGTGAAAAGGGGTTAAGTCCTTTTTAGATTCCATTAGTTTGATTTAAATTTGAATAAATTTACGTATACAAAGATTATGTTGCTTGAACTCAAATAACTTAAAAAAATAATATCATTCTTTACGATGGGAAGTCTAGAACTACTCAATAACTTCAAGGTCAAGCCCTTTTTTCTTTAATTTAGGCTTCGTTTGGGAATGTTTCTCAAACGGCCGTTGGGCTACTGAACATAATAGTAGCACTAAACGGCCACGCCTAACATGCACAACGGCCGTTTGAAACCCAAATTTTACCTCAAAAGTTGTAAAATGTAAAAGCTAAGAAAGCCAGTTTCTACTAAACGCCCGTTCTAAAATCTGCGTCGAACGAAGCCTTAGCCAAATAAGTATTTCTAACGCACTTGTGACATGCATGTCATTTAGACAAAATAACTTTTTTGGCCCACAATTTCATCATTTTAGCATTTAAAACTTTTATAGCATCAAGATTAAGTCCTTGCACTATGAAAATTGAAAAGTTTGTCCAACAGGGCAATATTGTTGAACTTTGCTGCTAAACCATTGAACTTAAAAATCAGTTGGGTTGCAATCTATATACAAGAAGTAAGCAAAAACCAATAGTATGTAACAAATCAACAAAAAATAATAATCCAACAATTTATATGCTACAAAAATCTGAAATTCAATCTCATGTGTACATCAACAATTGTATTATCATACCAATTTTCATAAAGTATGAGAACAAAATTTTTGATAAATAATTTTAAAATAGGGATTAATTTCTCATTTTTCATAAAGAAGAGGGACTAAATTCAGAATTAGACCACTATGAATTACGGGCAGCGCATGTCTTGTTGAAGTGGAAGATGGGCTTTTTTCCTAGCCCATTACCTCATCTAAAACGAGAAAAAGGTTCATTATTAGGCATCATATAGCCAATGGTGGTTAAGCCCATGGGTTGAACAATCTATGATTTAAAAAAATAAATTAAATTTTTATTTACCTAGAAATTTCTATATTTTAGAAGATAAATAATTGACACCATTTTTAATATATATATATATATATATATATAATTTCATTGAAGCCAGTCCACTTGACAGTAATGTATTCTCTTATAAAAGAATTTATATTTGATAAACTATGCTTAATGCTTATAAAATTATACATTCAAAGACAAAGTTAGGATCAAATATTGTGAGATATAAATTACGTAAGTTTCAAAATAATAGAAATTCATTAAATATTTAATCTGAAAAATTAGAGAACAAAAGCCTAATATAACTTATGTTTAAACTGAAAAGGACCTAACTCTTTACGTGCATTCGTCCCTGTATACACCGTTAACGAATTATAAGGCGTCATTTATTATAAAATATTATACTCTTAATTTCATTGATAAATGTATTTAATTTGGTAGTGATTAATTCTTAATCTTTTAATAGGTTCAAATATTAAAAAAAGATTTTGAAGAGCATTTTTCATGATACTAAAAGAAGAAAAAAAATTAATGGGTGTACCGAAATTAAATTGTCCAGACTGATGAATTCTGGTGAAATAATAAACCAAAAAAGCCTTTGCCCGTGAAACCCTGCAGAATAAAAGGAAGGATAAATAAACATAAGCATTGGACCGTGGTACGACCAGAATCTGTAGTTTCTAACAATTTGCCATTAATGTCCTCTGAAATCTGCTTTTAGTGGAATAAATACAAAGAAACCCGACTCAGTTATACGTACGCACACCAAAAACCTGCAAAAATAACAATAAAAATGTGTTATAAAGGTAAAGAAATATGTTAAAAATGTAAAGAAAACGTGTCACGGAGATAGAAAAAACGCAACAAGATGAGCGAAAAAAAATAAGTCAAAAAAAAAAAAATATGAATCATCGACGGTCGACAACCAGCACCATGTCGCCTTCGATTAGGTAAAAAATAAATAAATAAACGACTAGTCATCCAAACAATTAATAATACATTTTTAATCGTATCGTATTTATCGTTATCGTAAAGTTTGATCAAATAACACCTCTCATATAGAAGTGAAGTTCGCGAAACCAGGGCGTCATTAAGTTTACCGTGCTCAAATTTAAACGAGGGATAAAAACAACTTTCCCGTCCCTAAACTTGGTAGCCTTTTCTAATTTAGTCCCTAAACTTTTTTATCCACAATATTACATTAGTCTCTGAACTTGAATTTTTGGTTATTTTGAGGACGTGACATTCCTATAGACTATAGTGTATCACGTCATAAAAATACTTAAAATTAGGAAAGGTTACCAGGTTTAGGGACTACTACGGACACAAAAGTTCAATGATCAAAATGAGAAAATTTACCAAATTCAGGGACTAAAAGTTGATTTATCCTTTAAACAACTATTTCGTACCAGGATATATATACGTTACGGATGGAAATTCTCTGCCCCTTTTCGGTGCCCCTACATATGCCCCACGCTCAAAATTAAGTTTATAGTTTAGGGTTTAGGTTAGGGGTTGTGGTCAGGGTTTAGGGAATTTAAGGTAGGGTGTATTTTTTAGGGTATAAGGTGTATGATTTAAGATTTAGAATTTAGAGTTAGGGCTTGGAATTTAATTTTGTAGTGTTTTTTTAGTATTGGAGCATATGTAGGGGCACCGAAAAGGGCAGACAATTTTTATCCTATAGGTTACAGCTTTTAATGGATAAAATTATACTGCCCTTTTCGGTGCCCCTACTTATGCCCCAACACTAAAAAACACTACAAAATTAAATTTTAAGCTCTAGCCCTAAATTTTAAATCTTAAACGTTACACCTTATACTCTAAATTTCCTAAACCCTAACCATTAACTCTAACCTAGAACTCTAAACCCTAAATCCTTAACCTATTTTTGAATATTGAGGTATAAGTAGGGGCACCGAAAAGGGGCAGAAATTTTTTATCCGATTTTAATAGCTTGTTGTACCCAGATTTTTACCATAGCAAAAGGGCCAAGGAAAATGATCTCATCACTAATTCACCATTTCCTAAACCCTAACCATAAACTCTAACTTAAAACTCTAAACCCTAAACTCTTAACCTATTTTTAAACATTGAGGTATAAGTAGGAGCACCGAAAAAGGGCAGATGATTTTTATCCGATTTTAATAGCTTGTTGTACCCAGATTTTTACCATAGCAAAAGGGCCAAGGAAAATAATCTCATCACGAATTCAACATTTCTGTAGCAGCAGCAGCCCCAGCCCTTAGGGTAGGTTAGGTTAGGTTTGTAAATGCTAGGGTTTATATCCCCCTTAGATTTCTCTCAAAAATAGTGTTCATATCAATAACCCATTTTGTAAGGCAAACAATGGACAGTAAATGTCTTGAATCACATCGGTGTCACTGTTTCACAACTTTACTTCTCTGGTAACTGTTCCAACACTGTGAAGCTACTCCAGTAACCCTTCTTTTCATGGAAAAATTACCATCTTTTTCATGGTAAATCTCGTTAAATTTTACCCTAAAACTTCATGATTAGGTATGATCATGTTTCATGGGGATAAACTCTTTTGATTCGAATTCGAGACCTTGTTTAAAAGAGATCGAGCTCCTTGACTCGTGTTGGTTGCGTGCATACTGGTATTATTGTATTATAATACTAGGTCAATTTGAACATCTATTTGTTTTGTTTTGGATTTCAAGGTAATGCATACATAAATACATACATATTATCAGTTATCACTACACCAGATATCATATATAGCGGCGTTTTTTGTGGCGTTTGTTGTAAAAACGCCACAAAGTGAGAAACACCGCTACAGGTCATGACTTTTTGCGGCGTTTATTAGCTCAAACGTCGCTATATCCATTATATTCTCGGCGTTTTATAATCCAAACGCTGCTATAGGTCATAATTTTTCGTGGCGTTTTTTTAACATAAACGCCGCTATGTTTTGCGGCGCTTTATATAGCGCCACCAATATTTTTAGCGACGCTTAAAAATGCCGCTAAAGAGCAAAAAAAAAAACGCTACTAGAAACCCAGTCTGGTGTAGTGTATCTTATGTTCTACTGAAAATGTTTTAAGGTAAATCTCTCCCAACAAATACATTTATCAAAATTCGAACTTGTATTTTTATCATTATGAGGTTGAGGTCGCTATCGACTTTTCCAACAGTTTGTTGGTAATCCAAGACGGGCCATGATTTTATGAGTGCGAAAATAGATTTTCAATAAAAAATACATAATTTTTTTTTAAATCATATACAAATTTCAAATTTCCAAAGAGGTGACCGCTCTCCAGCCCTTCAGTCCATTCTCGTTGGTAGTATATGTATGGTTAAGTTTCTTAGTGTCTACTATCCATTTGTTTGATTATATATAACACGGAATAAATAATTGATTTATATAAAGAGAGTAATCTTCCTCGTTTGTTTAAAAATCTTTGCTCAAGGTGGACTATATGCACCCCCATTTCAATAATTCACTTTGGAAGTATTAGAGTGACCTATTTTCAATAGTATCAAGAAATAAGGATCGAGTTGTTATGTGTTCTCAAATTTAGTCGTGTTTACCTTTTTTTTAAGTATTTATATTTCGATGCATTCTTTTCTTCTTTCCGTTATTCGAGTCTCATTTAAGTGAGATCTGGTTATAAAGAGTAAAAAAAATAGAGCAATTTGCTCTTTCATCTTCAAATATAGCTAATGAGCCCCTTGTTAAACTTTGCAGCATCCGATTTACCTTTTAACAAAACTCCATTTCACATTGAGTGATTGAGAAAAGAAAATTAGCTAAGAGACGGATTTAAACGCGGTTTAAACCCGAATTTACATTATTGTTTCGAATTAATCCGATCCGACTCATGAAGAACTAGATGCAACCATCGATTGTTCCAATGAATGTGAATCTCATTTTAGGGAAAGAATGTTTGTCACTTGTTGCCACAGCATAAAACCATAGTTAATCACATAAACAACACAATCTTTTATTCAACATCTCGAGTTTAATTAAATTTATTCGAATAATATTTACAACCCTTTTCTTATCTCCGAATTACATCTCCCTTCGTGCAAAAAAAAAAAAAACTATTACACATTAAAAAGAGTGGAAACTTTAATCTAATATACATATATTCAAGTGCTTTTAGTTAGCACTAAGGTCTCTTAATTAATTAATATCATGCACTATATAATATGCACCAAAATGTATGGTTCGTCCATAACTTTAATATATAGACATTAAAATGGTTTTATCTTTCAAGTACAAAGGGATATATTCTCCTTCTTGTTTTCTATATTATTTTCATTAACGGACATAATTTTTTTTCTGGGTCCGAAATCTTCTATTGTTCGATAGTCACATGAGTCTCAACAAAATACGAAGTCGGGTCGGATCGAAACACTAAAGAGAAGAATAATGCTCTTAGAACTATTTTTTTCATCTACGAGAGTAAAACTGAAATATTACTTAAAGAATATCGAACTTCTTAATACTCGATCTTACCGACGTTAGTGGGATTGGTTTTTAATTAAAGACATTATAATTTAAAAACCTATTAAAGATGCTTCCCCCACAAAGTCTTAATATTTTTTTACCTTCTCAAAGAGCTTAGCTCATACTTTATAGCTATATAGGTAGGAATGATTCCCATGCCATGAAATTTTTTAATTAATTTATTTACTATTGTATGCTGCGCCTAACCAAAGTTTCATACTATATATTATTACACACAAGAAAATATCTCATAAAGTTTGTGCACAAATGCATGGAGATGAACTTAAAAAAGGCAATATACAGTTTCTTAATGAATATTTAAGTTTTTCTATGCAAAGTGTGAAACAAATGTGCAAAAGTGTGATAAGTTAGCACATGAAGTGAACCTTCTCCATCATTTTTATGCAGTTTTCCATTCTTTTAATTAATTCTTTCGGTCTTTAAAAGTGTTCGATAGTCGCAAGAACTTTGATTAAATTCAGAGTCGAACTAGGTCAGAGTTTATTCCAAGGGACAAACTTAACCGGACTCGAACTCGAAACCTTCAACCGACATCGGTGCCTACCCTAATTACACACAAGAAAATATCTCATAAAGTTTGTGCACAAATGCATGGAGATGAACTTAAAAAAAGGCAATATACAATTTCTTAATGATGAAACTTAGCAAACATAATGCAAAGTTCAATGAATATTTAAGTTTTTATATGCAAAGTGTGATAAGTTAGCACATGAAGTGAACCTTCTCCATTCTTTTAATTAGTTCTTTCGGTCTTTAGAAGTGTTCGATAGTCGCAAGAACTTTGATTAAATTCAGAGTCGAACTAGGTCAGAGTTTATTCCAAGGGACAAACTTAGCCGGACTCGAACTCGAAACCTTCAACCGACATCGGTGCCTACCCTAATTTTGATTCCTATGCATTGGGAAATTTAAGCTAATCATCTTAAACATGTTAACAAGTGCTTTAGTTTTGTTTTGTCAGGCGGTAGGCTGGTTCTAAACCAGCAAAGAAGCGGATAAACAGGAGGAAAAGTGGCTTTGAAGTTGATAAACGAATTAACAAAGACATCAAAAAATGCAGATTCAAAATCAACTTCATGTGAGAAAGTGAATAAAATAAGTTAACAAGAAGACAAAACAGCTAAACCCCAATCTTTAGTTTTGCCTGCATTTTTAAAATATTACAGACAAGATCATATAATTGCAGGCTTTGGGGTTGTTTTAAAACAACAACATTATACAAAATTTTAAATCTTTTTGGGTTGAATATATCAGAAAATGCACCTGCTAGGGCAACTTCTATGAGCTGATATATGATTCAGATTTGCTAGAGAAAAAAAGGGTTTTTTTTTTCTCTCTTTTTGATTCATTCTTCTTCCCCGTGTAGAAAATTTTGATTAAGATTTTGGGTGGAGGAAGAATTGCGTACCGGCGGATGACATGAAAGCACTGAAAGGAGATGCATAGGCGAAAGGAAGCAGGGTTTCAGCGGCGACTACTGAAGTTGAAATGGTGGTCGTGGTGTTCGTCGTCGCCATTGTTAGATCGGCGGCGGAATTGATTTGATTCGGCTGTTGCAACCACGGCGGCTGAGGAGGAGGAGTCTCTCGGGAGGAGCATTCGCCGAGCGAGTAATGGCCTTGATCTGGTCCTTGATCGTAGAGAATACCCTTGAATACATGTCCTCCGATCGTCACCGCCGTTCGGTAAGCGTATTGGTCGGTGGCGTCTTCGGTGGAGCTCACTCGAACGCAACGGAACGTCGCCGGCGATGTCACTTCCGCCGGAAAATTCCCCACTTGTAACCCTAAAAAAAGACACCCCGTAAAGGAAAAAAGGAAAAAGAAAGGAAATTTCAAATCACCTTACACAAATGAATAGTTCATGTACTTGTTCAACAAATCTCTTTCCCCCAAAAGTAGAAAAAAACAACAAAAAAAAAGAGAAGAAAGCTGCTAGGGTTGCAATGAACAGTGTGTAAAAACACACACAAATATATATACATACATATACATATACATATATATGCAAAACAGCAAAAAGGCAAAGGTGGTGGGTTAGTGTTTGAACCTGAAGAAGAATTACTTCCCCTAAGCCTTTTAGGGTTATTAAGCAAAGGGATTGGGAGAGCTATTTGTTGTTGTTGTTGCTGTTGTTGTTGATGATGACGGTTCCGGCGTCGATAAGCCGGAACCCAAGTGCTTTTTATGTGTGTCCGACACTCGAATCCTTTGCTCCGACAACAAGTCCGGCACCTCATATAACCACAATCTTTCTTGGCTATGTTCCCACAATCTTGACACCTTGTGCCCCCAAGTCCTCCTCGCCTTGTACTAGTACTCGACATCATCATCGTCATCGTCGTCGTCATCAACAGCCATAACAGTAACACAGAACACCCATTTTTCTTGTTCTTCTTCTTTCACTTTCATAAACCTCTTGTGTTCTCTTATATATACACATATAAGCATATATATGTGTATATGTATATGTGTGTATGTATATGTGCATGCTACACTGAATGACAAGGTGTAGGTAAGTGGTTGTATATATCTTGATGAGCTTTGTCTATTTGGGGTTAATTAGACATTGATATTTATTTTGTGTTCATGGCTCATAAATTTTCTGGGGATTTCTTTGTCTGGATTTCATTTATTATAATATACATATATAGTATTTAATTAAAGAATTCAAGAGTTAAGAAATGGAATCACAGTAATGTTTTAAAGGCCGCCATAGGATCATCACCAACTCAAACAAAAATGTTGTTGAATTGATGAAATCACTCTCTCATAAGAGACATTAAATATAATAAAGAAATCTATATATAAATATATTATAAGCATGAAATAACTTGCCTAAGTGGTTAAGTGAACAATTGTTCTTTTTAGAGGTCGCATGTTCGAGCACCAGCACTTGTAATAAGTTGATTGAGCATGCATTGTCAAATGGTTGAGAGTATATTCAGAACAGATACTATTTGTAATCACCTTAGCTTTCAAATGGGTTTCGACTCAATCCGGTCTTATAGGGCCGGGTTTTTAAAGAAAATTTTAGGTTTAGGTCAGGTTTGAGTCTGATTTTTTGAAGATAAGGTCGGGTTTGGTTTGAGTTTAAGGTAAAAAATACCCGATCCGAAATAATAGTTTAATTTTATTCTAAATATTTAGGTATAATTGCTACAATGCCCCCATCTTTATATATATTTCAATTATCTCCCTATTTTGTCTAATAAAAATAGAATAATAATTATAATGATCCCTCTTTATTTGTATTTTTTAATTAGCTCTCTATTTTATCAAATAATAAAAAAATAATTGTTTTTATTTATGTCAGGTCGGGTTGGATTGTATTCGAATTTTTACTCTAGAATTCGGGTCAGGTCGAGTTGGGTGGAACATCATAAAATGTCGGGTTAAGTCGGATTTGAATAGAAATATTAAAATTTTCGGTCGAGTACAAATTGACCAAAAATCCGACCCAACATACCTATGTCCATCTCTAGATTTCCACCATGGTTTTTTCTCTTTAGCTTATCTTAGAGATAATAGATGTAATAATATAATGTTCAAACAAGTGTGGGGTATATGCTCACGGTTGAATAGTAATGAATTTGGCATTCATTAAGTAAAGTTCCTGATTTGAGTTATATGAATGAAATATGATAAATTTTAGTGCGATTTAATTCAACTCTAGATATTTGGAATTTATATAACTATTGAATGTAAGAAATTCGCATATAATAGTTTTGAAAACATCATCGAACGAATATTATCAATTTCGTATATAATCAAAACTTGTGTGATTATCGAATACCAAAAACTGACATATATAAAAAAACTTGGAGGGGTGGTCCATATGCTCTTCAATCGTTTGGGGGTAAATTTTAAAGAAGTGAGCTGACATATTTCACTTTGGAAATGTCCTTGCACCCCCAAAACCCGTCTCCACATCCCATCCCACCTTGACTTCAAATTAGGGTGGTATCCATTAATGGGGATTTTTTATTTTTGGTTTAATTACCGGTATTCTATTTATTGACCAACTAATCCGAATCAAGTTTTGTAGAGGCTTAATATGAGAGCGATCCTCTCAATCCAGTTTTCTCTATTCACAATGTCAAAATTTGAACTCATTACTTTGCTTAAGGGTCCTAACGCCTCATTCTGTTGGATCAACAGATTGTTGGTAATAAGATTTCTTTAAATAAATGGTTGTGCTTAGCCGCTTATTTTTTTTATCATACTATCTCAACTATCCATTACCTCTCATCTAATTATTTAAAAAAAAAAATTACATGAGTAAAAGAGGATCCTAATTCCTATACCTTCTCTTTCTCTATGTATTTGGTGATCATTTTAAAACTATTCATTTACTTTACTATTATCAAAAAGTTGTTTCCTATTTTGATTTATCAGAAATTGGTCATCATATTTTACAGAAACTGAAAATTTGGTTAGTTGTAGAACACTTAAACTTTATTGTTAAATTGCATTTCATAACACGCTTAGGTGATAGTAGAAATAGACGTGGGATTTTTACGTTAGGAGACAAACTTATAATATTCTAGTGGATAAATTTATAAAATTTTAGGGGACGTAAATAGAATTTCAATAGAAATTTTTTTAAAAAAATTCTAAATCATATACGAATTTTAAATTTCCAAAATACGCTCGATCTATTACCACAGTCTTTGGGTTTAAGTTTTCACTGTCTTTAGATCTTTATCGAGACGCCAGTTCCTTAGTTTTGGGGAATGCTTGATTCTTTCGATACAATTGATATAAGTTTTATATATGTTTTATGATTTATAAAATTTATTTATTTCTCAAGCATATAAAACTGTTAACATATGATTTGATAAAAGAACAATATGTTTGTAAATTTATCTTTTTTAAGAAAATGAAAATTAGGTTTATATTTGCAAAATAAAGTTCAAAAATATTTTTACTAATATATGAAGGAAAGTAAATAAAAATTTAACCCATGTGAAAAAGTCTGAAGATAACTGTACATACATCACTATTTCTTTCTATTTCCTTTCGGTTCATTAGTACATCTCCATTTCTAGCAGCTACCTATGTTGAATTGACACATCTTTATCCAGGAAAAATAAATATGTAATTGTTTTCTAGTTATTGATTTTTTCTAATTATTTATAGTTATTTCTACGTTCAAGTAGTTTTTGAATATATGTTTAATAAATATAATTATTTAGAATAATAATAGTTAAAGTTTAAAAGAATTGAAAAAAAAAAGTCAACAGAAAACAAACTAAAAACCAATTAGTTTAATGCAATGAAACACTAATTTTATTTGGACAAGATCATAGTTTCAAATCATGACGTTGTGAATAGAACAAATTAGATTAAGAGTAAGTTTAACATTGCTTCTTCGACATGCGTTGGAGCGCCCAATGAAGAAGCAATGTCAAACAACCAATGGTTTGATGTTGAACGAACGTTTGCCCACCTAATTTAACGTCTAAACAGGCGTTTGCTCACAACTGAAAAATTCAGCTTCTGTCCAAATGGGCGTTACAACGAACATATGTCCACTCCAGCAATACTAAACAGAGCCTAAAAGAGTGACTTCATAACGAACTTTTACCGTGCAAAATTCAAACTAAATAATAATAAATTTGAACAGGATCATAGGTTCAAATCATGATATTGTGAATAGAACAAATTAGATTAAGAGTAAATTCAACATTGCATCTCCAATGTGCGTTGGAGCGCCTAATGGAGAAGCAATGTCAAACAGCCAATGGTTTGACGCTGAACGGACGTTTGTCCACCTAATTTAACGTCTAAACAGGCGTTTGCTCACAGCTGAAAAATCTAGCTTCTGTCTAAATAGGCGTTGCAACGAACAGACGTCCACCTCCAACAATACCGAATAGAGCCTAAAAGATTGACTTCATAATGAATTTTTGCAGTGTGTAATTCAGATTAATTAATAATAGATTCGATACTAAATTTGTTGAATAAAATATAGGTTGAAAATGGCAAAATGAACCGATTTGTGACAGCTGATGTTGGGATGACCCATCAAAATCAAAATTGCCAAAAATATGCGGGCAAATCGTACGGTCAATTTTGCTTTGTCCAACACAAACTTTTGTTACTCCCAATTTCATTCCTTTTTACACTCTTTTAAGAATATCCAATTCTATATTTAGCAATTGATAAGGGAAAGTTCCACCCTTGGAAACAAATTTGAACCTTAATATAACAAATATGAAAATTTATTATTTATATTTTTAGAAGATAGATTTGATTATCATATATTTATTTAATTATATTAACTATTAATTGGTCCAACAAAATAATATATTCTTTCTGTCTTATTAAATTTTTGTCCATTTTCTGTTTTAAAATTATCTCACTTAAAATGTCCAATTGAAAAAAAATAACAATTTTTCTAAGACACATTTCCCTTTCTACCATTTCTTTAATTTTCCAACAAAATAAAATTTAACTTTTCAAGGATAAAATTATCATTTTAATAATTTTGCATCAAATCTCTTACACAAATTTTTTCATCCTAAAGCTACGTGAAAAGTCAATAAGGGATATAATTCGTGGGACTGAAGGAGTATTAAATTTCTTAAAAAAATAAAATTTTAAATTTTAATATTGTAAATAAGAATTGAAAAAAAAAAACTTATATGCTATAGCAATACATACATTAGTATAAACTATTTGTTGTTGACATGAAACATATACTTATATGAACACAATAAAAACGAATGATATTCATCCTAAATAAAAACGACTGATATTCATCCTAAAAAATATATATACAATTATTTTGTCTGCAAAGTATATATACTTTATCAAATGATTAAGAATATACATAAACATTCGCTATTTGTATTCACTTTTAGAATATTATATAAAAAACAGATACTCATATGCAATAGCAATACATACATTAGTATAAACTATTTTTTGAGACACGTAATCATGTGTGAATAGTATTTATTTCCATAATGAAACATTTGAAAATTTTAAATATTTTCTTTAAATAAAATTAATTTACAAATTTTTAGATTTTTTAAAATTAAATAAATTTATTAAAAATACTCTAAATCCAAGATTGAACCCTAAAACTCCATCCTAATTTTGATTATGCAAAATACCTCAAATCCCTAGCTAGGAAACAATACATCTTAATTGTTGTCGGGCAGGGCGGGTGGGTTTTTGTCCATCCTGGCCCGATCCAAAATTTAATAGTTCTAATACGCCCGTTCCGAGTTTAATATACAAAAATTTTAACAGAAAAATTAACTAAACCCGACTCCCCTAAAAAAATAATAAAAAATATTAAATATAATATATACAAATATAATAAATATATCATGTCGGAACAAGGCGAATTTTTTTATCCTAAACCCAAAACCGCCCCGACTAAACTCTTTCCGAAACCCGCCACAACCCACCCCAAACCCAAAATTCAAAAAGAAAAAATCCAAACAGAGCAGCACACATCAAATCGAATTCGAATAATTTTACCATCCTTAATTATCATTAACTCTAAACCCTAAACTAAACCTATAAACCTTAAATTTGACAAACGAGTTTGTAGATCCTAAACTAAACCCTAAATTTAACAAACAAATTTACATATTAAAAATTTATCATATTTAAATTACTTACAATCACTAAAAACCTAAATAAAAAACAAATTTTTACAACCAAGTAATTAGTTATTTAACAAACAAATCTACTAAGAGACATTACATTATTAATACTGGCAGCAAATGCTAATATGCTATAGAAAAAAAAAAGCTTTTCGGGAAGAATAAATATTTTATACACAAGCGGTGGAAACTGAAATTTTTCATAAGCGCCTTAGTTTTAGGGTATATGAAGTTAGTTTAGGGGTTTAGGTGCAAAGGGTTAGAATTTAGGAATAGTTGTTTCAATTTAAGGTTTAGGGTTATAATTTAGGGTTTATAGGTTAATCCATTCGGGAAAAACCCAACCAATGGGAACATAAAAATGTATGAGGGTAAGCAGATTTCGACACACAAAGACATGTAAATTGTAAATAGTCCTACATTACATATGAGACCATTATCTATTTTAAGCAAGGGCCCTCTGCCCATGAAAGAATAACAAGAATAAGCCAAAAATCCAAAAATCCCCCAATTTGTTTATTACATCTGAATATTATAACGAAAAGAAAAAGCCAAAAATAAATGCAGATGGTGCAAATAATAAACGATACTCGATATCGAATTTCCTTCAGTACTTGCTTACCTTTTTTCTTACCTGCAGATAGGAATCAATCGTCGTGACTGGTTCGGCTGCTCAAAGGTCGAGCAAGATTTGAAGAAACAAGCCTCGATAAATGTGGTTCAATTATCGGGTTTGCGAAGGAGAGCAGAGCAGTCCAGAAGCATCGGCTCCGATGACGGCTAGATCGCAGACCGTACACAACTGTCCTTCCTGGGTAGGCACGAAGCGAGTGGTACAGTAAGGGC
Source organism: Hibiscus trionum (assembly GCA_030270665.1). NCBI lineage: Eukaryota > Viridiplantae > Streptophyta > Magnoliopsida > Malvales > Malvaceae > Hibiscus > Hibiscus trionum. The sequence goes on along the minus strand of BSYR01000011.1, from coordinate 1,248,012 downwards.
AAGATACATCCTTCTGTCCTCGGTAAATTGGTACGTAAGTTGCTCCGCATGTGACAAACGGGTTCCTGAAATCATAGTTCAACTGGGATGCATCAGTCATGTTCCTCTCGGCAGCCTGAAGTACTTGCCTCGCTGTCTTTGAATGACTCTCGTTTGTGGGGTTTGTTTCTAGAAGACGCCTGGCGAAGTTGGCTGCCGTTGCCAGGTTCCTTGCCTTGTAGCAGACGGTCATTGCGTTTAGCAGTGCAAGTCGGAGATGAGGCAACTGAAGGTTGCAGTGGGTGAAGTAGGCAGCAAGCTCCTGCTGGCGTACTGGATTGTCTTTCAACTCTCTACGCTTAAGCTCAATCTGCAGACCAAGAACATACTCCTTAGCAATGATAATTAACTCCTTGACTTCATCAACTTCCCTCCTTGACTCCACGACAATCAATGGAATTGTATGAAGAATGCCGAGGAAAAGTCGAAGCGCCTCAGTAAATTTTCCAGCTGTTGTGGCTTTGTATCCAGCCTTCAGTTTCTCATCCAGCTGAGCAAAATTGAATACAAGGGCCGGTGGACCCCTGACGTTAGGACTAGCAGACTCACTCCATCCCCTCTCAACCGCCAAGGCCACCACTGGAGCAGATGCAAATGCACGAAGATAGCTATGGCTGCCACTGTAAAGATCGAGAAACATGGATTTTAAAGGACCAAAGTTTCTTATTCCAAGTTGCCTGCTCAGCAAACGCATAGCTGTATCAAAATTGCCAGCAGCTGCATGGTCGGCAGCAAGTGACGATCTCTGTGTCCAAATTTGACTCACAGGCATACCAGGAGTCGGTGCGACCAAAACAGAAGAACGAGCATTGGAAGAAACCCTCGGTGTCTCTACCTCAGGGGGGAGTTCCAAGTCTTCAAGGTCCCATCCACCCTCTTCGTTTTCTTCACCAACTTCGCCATCTTCCAAAATTGCAGTAACGTCCCCGTTCTGTAAGCCATCAACATCCACCATGTCAAGATCTTCACCCCAATCACCATCTGCACCCTCCTCCTCTTCATCCGCAGCACCCCTACCAATATTATCAAATCCGCCATCAAATATGCCTTTCATTACTCTCAACAGGGGCCAATCACCACCACACATAACGGGTGCTGGAGGCATCAATAAGGAAGGTTTTTTCCCTTCTGGCAACAATGGGACATCATCTCCCAACTCAGCAGCTAATCTTTCGGCCACATCCTGTAGCCCATGGACTGATGCTGTAGCATAAGCAAGAGGCAAATGACCAGCATTCTCCAAGATCTTTACACGTTCTTGGACATCACCAAGATACAAAGCATTGTGAAATTGACCCATAACGTCGTTCTTGACTTCCGCAATTTTCAGCATCTTGGATAGTTTATCCAGGTTACCATTTATGAGATAAAGAAAAGACAACCTCTCAAAGTTCTTCGTCTTCTGGTAGGCATATTCCACTATACCTGCATTGCCTTGGCGAAGGGCTTCCACACCCAACCTATACCAATGATCTTTGTCATCAATCTCCTTGGCTGACGCAACAGCAATTTGGATGTTCCCACTCTCTAGAGCCAAGTTAAACCGAGTTTTCTCATCTTTGACAAAATGTAGAGCCACTTCAGGGAACCCCTTCTGCTGTAGATAAGCAATCACAGCATCACCGCAAAGCTGGGAGTTCCTTATCATGCTCATAACATGATCATACCTCTTCCGAAGCAGAGAGAGCTTGAAAATGTATTCTGTAGCATCAATGACCAGAGTCTTATTCTTCCCATCACGGTCCAGGCAAAATATTGTATTTCCGGAAACCTTGGTTATGTATATTGGATCATCGAGAGTTCGAATTATTCCACTATCTCCATTGGGGAGGCAGTATTTTATATGGTTTAGAGTGGTGTAAATAAAAACACCATTTTCATCCCAAGCTCCACTCTTAACACGTATTGTCTCATGAAAAGTGCACTGGTGCACAAGCTTCTTGTTAGTAATGATAATGGAATGCTTGCTGAGCAAAGCAACACTCTCCATGTCATTAGACCAAACAACGTACTTCACAAAAGGAGTTTGTAGATCACCAATAACAAGCCTCTGCTGCAGATCAAAGACAACCACTCTATCATCTGATCTACACAACAAATTACCTGTTCCAGCATAAAATATTGCATCTGTAGGCACTGGGAGGCCACTCTTTTTAACCACCTCGTTTTTAAGATTCTTGATCAAAACTTGGTTGTTGCTTTTGTCAAGTACAGCAAATCGGTTCCGAGCCACAAATATAGCAGAATTACCAGGACCTCTCCTTGCTTCCTGCAAGTCACTCCTACCGATGCTATCTTTTGGTATCATATACAACTCGTAAGTTCCTCCATCAACATCTGAGCAGATAAGAACAGCATTTTCTGAGGGACTATAAGAAAGAGTCCTTGGAGATTGATTCAGGCCTGTAGAACCAGGCCGTCGAATTGGAACTATTTGTGTCTCTCTTTGAGTCGAAAAGTCATAATACCTTAAAAATCGGTCCTTGGCGTAAAACAGAGAATCCCCGCTCACTGCAAAAGCAGGTCGTTCTCTCTCTAGCTTAAATACAATCATGCCACTGTCATGTCCAGCTGCCAAAAGATTAATCTCAGGATGAGCTGCAAGAATCCAGAACCTGTCATGTTCTCGACGGAAAGTTTGAAGTCCAGTTCGCTTGGTTGCATCCCACACACGAATGCTTTTATCCTCAGAATTAGATACAATGATGTCTTGTTTGGCATGGAACATAACACATGACACGTTATTCATGTGTCCTCTCAAGGTATCCACTTCCCAAGCCTTTGTATCTGAAAAAGTAAATAATTTACTCAATGTCTCAATCCCACAACAATTCAAATACCAAGGGCCATTAAATCCAACTTAAGAGGGGGGTGGAAGGTAAGTTCTTATGAAGATTCTAATTGGTAAACAAGAATGCATACAAAAACTTTAATCAGTATATCTAACAAATGCAATATAAATGGAGGTGGCACAGTTCCTGTACTTACCATTCATACGCCACAATTTCACTTGCCGGTCATCAGCACCAGAGACAATTAAAGGTAAGGTCGGATGAAATGCAGCCCAATTTACTCCTCGGTCGTGACCTTCCAACACATACTTCACAACAGCATCAACACCACCAAAAAGATCGGTGTTCATCTGGCTCAACCGTAAAATGTCATCTGCTGGGGAGGCAACCTTCTTTTTCAAGGAACCAATATCCCAAACTCGAACAGTCTGGTCGAGGGAGGCTGACACGACAAGGTCTTCTTTAGGATGGAAGGAGGCGCACATAACATAATGATTATGACCAGTCAACACAGAGATGCAAGTTCGTGACTGCCAGTTCCATACACGAATGGTTTGATCATCACTGGCACTCACAATCCATGGGTGCTCGTGATGAAATTGCACAGTACGAATATAATCAAGATGTCCAAGAAGAGTGAAAAGACATCTATGCAACTTGTAGTTCCAGACCTTTATCTTGTAGTCGTCGCCTGAAATAAATAAATAAATATACTATCATTTGAATGGCACAGTATCCTATGCTTTGTAGCAGAAAACCATAGCACAAATGGAAAATATTGAGCCAATTTCAAATTCAGACTTCTGTTGCCCCCGTTGAACAATTCTAGGAAATTGAAAATACATAACCTTATTAAATCTATTTATGATTCCTTAATTCTAATGATATAATCACTAATTGTATCTACATATTCTCACTGTAATGCCGTATATATGCTCAAATATTTAAAACCATTTCCCACTTATTTGTATTCAAGCTTTATATTTAAGAATATTCATCTTGAACCCTTATACTGTAGTAATTTACCCTATAAAAGGCATCCAACAACCAAATTGAAAATTATCCATTCAACAAATCATGGTTTTGTTATAAAGATTGTGACCCTCTAATACAAGATAATCACAGGTTGTACTAGCAGTTGGGCAGTAAAGAGCCTTAAGTTCTTCCAGCTAGAATGCTCAATAAGCTCAACCAGCTTTTCACAGCGTTCATGTGGAAAGGCAAGGGGAGCGACAAGGAAGCCAAGGTGAGATGGGACATAGTTGCTATCCTAAAGGGAAGGTAGTTTTGGGTTGAAACTTTGAGGACTTGACAAGCTGCTTGTATCTTAAGGCACATCTGATCTTATATTTTGCAGATCAGGCTCTCTTCGAGCTACATTGTTGTAAACTTAAAACAAGAGTTTTCGGCAGATCTTGATCCCAAATTTTTACGGTTGGCATTGGACAATGCTCTTGTAGTAAAGTATAGTGACAGGTCTTTGATTTCTACTGGCCTCAACTCAGGTATCCATATCAAGAAGGTGTTGTTCTGAACAAAGCTCAACTACTTAAAAGTTAAAATCTCAATAACAAATCTAGATCCGGTAATATCATGCACTTCGGATTTCTCAAACGCCATACATTTACAAGAACAAAAAAGCTCCGGAATTTAAGCTAATCCAACCCAATTAATAACCAGAATCCAAAATTTGCCATTCAAACCCATAGATCATTAAAATAATCACTAGATTTATTAAGCATAGGTGAAAAGAAAAGAAATCCGAACCTCCAGAGACAAACAATGGTTGAGACATGTGGAAATGGACACCGCGAACAGGGCCATCGTGTTCGTCGAACCGATCAATCAAAGTCCCCATTCGATAGTCCCATAACTGGATAACGCCACTGTGGAGACTAGCTAAGATCCATGGCCTCTTAGTGTGGAAACTTAGTCCCTTCACTCTATTACTCTTCGTCTCAAACTTCGTCAACATTTTCTTTTTCTTTTTCTTTTTCTCAATCTCCTAATTCCCTACAAAATCAAATCAAATTCAACGTCTAGAAATCAAGGTTCCCCCGTAACCAAACAGGGAGAATCCGATTTGAAAATTAAACAAAAGATATGAAAAGAAATTACCTCAGATCTGATCCGGCATCTAAAATTAAGAACAAAAATGAGAATATATTTATATTTGAGCTTAAATGTTAAGGAAAACAGAGAGATTTGGATCCTCTCTCTCTCTCTGAAATTCTAATTTTAAGATCTGAGCCTGGAAATCTAGGAATTTTATTTTTGTTTGTACAGTGGTTCTCCCTCTCTTCAAAGCGACGACGTTTCTGTTTGGGTTAAATAGGTGTTGCTTTTTGAGGGTACCATTGAGGAAAATAACAGGCAGATGACCCAACGTTTGCATGTTTTGTCATTAGGCCCTTTATTTTTTTTGGGTCCAAATATGCCCTCAACGTTTGTTTGTTTTGTCATTTGGCCCCTTATTTTTTCTTTTGATCTAAATATGCCTCAAACATTTCATTCGTAGTCTAAATATGCCCCCTAACGTTTCAATTTAGTCCAAATATGCCCCTGTTAGATGAAAACTGTCAGTCAACTGTCGTTCAACAGCTGATGCTGACTGGACTTGTCACGTATTAAGATTTGTTGATGCCACGTCAAATTTTTTTATAAGCCGTTGACCGTCAGTTGATTGACAGTTTACATTCAACGGGAGCATAATTGGACTATGAATGAAATGTTGAGGGCATATTTGGACCAAAAGAAAGAATAAGGGGCCAAATGACAAAACAAACAAACGTTAGGGGCATATTTGGACCCAAAAAAAAAATAGGGGGCCAAATAACAAAGCATACAAACATTAGGGCATCTTTTGTATTTTGCCAAAATAATATTTATTTGTTTGATACATTTATGGCAGAAAAATAGTTATTTTTTAAATATTTAAAATAATATTAATTTTTGTGATATGAATTTAATTAAATGATGTAATAGTATTTAAATATAATTTGATATTTTAAAGTGACATGGCATATCCATATCATCTACTATAATTTAATTGCAAACGTTTTTTTAATCAGATATGATTCTATACTTTATTTACCTATTAAAATGTAATAATATTTCACAGTTACAATTTGATGAAAAATAAAACAAAACAAAATCTGTAACAGCCTCTTTGAGGCATCAATGAAAGAATCACAAGCAGCTTAAACTACCTCGGAAACGATTCGATTCGGTCTGTTAAGTCGTGTCGTAAAAGCATAAAGATAACAATCTACGGGTTGGATCGAGTCTCGACGGATTTGTCTCGTAAATTGATATGCTAAGCAGCTTTAAGCTTCTCTTGTTTATACTTGTTCGATTCTTCGGAGTGAAGTATGCCGGTAGGCGAAAGAAGGCGTTGCAGGGAGAGGAAAAATCGAGCCTGGAAAACGAAAAGAAAGTCGGAATTCGAGTTGATCCGATCCGAGTAACGTATCGTATGCATGATTGAGAAACTTAGGATAGTGGTTTTTACCCATTGAAATCCTAGGAGTGCATACCAGCAACCTGGCAAACCATATCCTCCACGGCTTACCAGCTGACACCAAGAGAAACATGAGAATTTCCGAACACGTTACGTTTTAAGGAAAGAAAATCGAGGATTCGGACATAGATCCTCACCAGTAGTACAACAGCACCCAACGAGAAGCATCCGGTCATCGATAAGCTAACAAATCTAAGATCTCGCCCTGCCTGCAAAGGATCAGATGTTGTGATGCTGTAATATGAGCTATAATATAGTTGACATTAACATCATACTGGTTGAACTTCAAGGCAAGACATGTTTTCGAATAAAACCGGGACTTAGAACGCTTAAAACGAGACTCCGGGAAGCTGCAAAATGGATTAAAGGGTTATATGAAACATACCAACAATGTTCCCTCAAGGCTGTGAGTAGCCGGTGTCACAGCTAGCGCGATAAAGTATGGTACCAGCACTTTGTGCATCTGCAATTAAAAGCATTACCGTCGGAATTGCAGGAAATGTAATCTCCTCCTCGTATTCGAAGTACTAGAGAATAGAGACCGCGTAATACCTCTCGGGGTGCATAGGAAACATGATGACAACTTGTACAAAAAAGAATACAGAGAAAACCGTAAACTCGAAAAATGCAAGGACTAACCTCCCGTATGACCTTCTGGTCGGATGTGAAGATATTGGGAAACAACCAAGGAACTGATGTTCCAACTATACCCAATAGCAGTCCGAGGCTAGCTCCGATGATGACAAGTGACTTTAGCAGCATTTGAGCCTGATGAACGTTGTAAACTCCGTTAATTCGAGAAAACAAAAGTTTATTCAATGCTAAATACATGACATGGCTCACAATGCTAAAGTTTATTCAATACGAATACTTCAGAGCTAAATGAAAATCGGAATCCATACCTTCGGTAAATTTTTGTTGATTCCATATAGCATTTCCGGCATAAATGACTGTGCGGTTTGGGATAGAGGCTCACCCCATACGGTGCACATGCAGTACGTTTGGATCATGACCTAGAGCGAATCACAGACTCGTAATGTTAAGACCGATAAGTGTTAACATCGGAGAGAAAGCAAAATCGAAAGGAATATGGAGAGTTTTCTAACCTGATGAGCAGCCACGGTGTGTGTGCCCATATTTGTCGCGAAATAGATAATGAGAGCATAGAAAGCTACCTAAAACAATAAAAAGGTCTGAGATGAAATGAGGGAAAATATATCACAATCAAGTATTTGAAGCTTGAAAGTAAAGTAAAGTAAAATGCATCTAACCTTTGCCATCATCATTACGAACACGGGGGCGGCAAGGCCGAAAATCGCTTGAAGGTCGTTGAGGGATGGAATGGAGATGGAAAATGCATTATACCCTTTCTTGTTTAAAGAATCGATCATCATGTAAGCGGCAATAACCTGCAAATACGTGAATGTTAAGATAAATATGGTTAAACTATGAAAGTTAAACGTCGAAATCTTCGATGAATATACTTGTGACACCATCGTTGCCCAAGCAGCACCAGCTATGCCGTAGCCTAAGAAGCTGCAAAGTACTATATCCCCGATTCCGTTTACAGCACTAGCAACTGCCAAGGCCTTCAACGGTCCCCAAGAATCTTTCATGCCAAGACTGTGGGGTGAAAAATGAGAAATCCGAACATGAGTAAAGATGCATGTGTAGCCCCGTAAACAGCTAACGTGACGCAAATTAGCATGTCGAGAAGATTTATGAAACAACCAGACTAAGAGACATGATGTATGCCTACCTTGCACTTTGAGCAACCCATCCAACAAGAACTGCAGGCCATGCCAAGCCACGAATCTATCAGCGGAACGGTTCAATGCAGTTAAATATTAGTAACAAAATATGATAAGCAGAGGAACAAGAAATGGAACAGAACTAAAACTCATCGAAATGAACCTGGACGTATGTGTTTGCTGCCGGTACAATATGTGCATTATTCGGCCCCGTAAAAGCTGGGAAAAGAATAGAAAAAATAGAAAGCATGAGAAATGAAACAGCCAATTGGAACTCACTGCAGGACTTTTTGCTGGCTAGACAAAGTAAGCTGAAGATGCGAAAACATTTAAACCGAACATCGAAACTCATACAAAAACATAGCCATTAAGGCATAAGCTATGTCATTTACCTGTTAGTGTCCATGAACCAAAAGATTTTGTAAAGAAAAGCATGAATAAGCCACCAATCAAACCAACAAAAAGTAAGACAGATATTTGATGCTGCACTTCATTTTTATCCTGCACCAAGGTGTTTCTAGTTCAAAACAAGAAAACAAAAAGCCACCGAACATAGGGAGATCGTAAACGATCATTAATAACAAAATCGAACAGAAGATTCGCAGCAGATAATGTAAAAACTCCCATTTGAAGACATCACAGAGCTGCAAATAACTTTAGTAAGTTTTGGTCTCAACAAGAACTTAAACAATGCAAGTTGACAATATACATATACATATACTGATATACATATACATATACATTATCTGCTAGTTGACAATATACATATACATATACATATACATATAATAAGAGCTGCAAATACCGATATGTATATGTATATGTATATGTATATTACCAATGGCTAGATGACAATATACATATACATATACATAGTGCAGCTGTTTATCAGGTGAAAAAGAGCTGACCTGTCTGGCAAGGGAAGTGGCAACCATATTCGAAGTAGCAACAGACAGGAACATAAATACATAGCTCATATAATCACAAAGAACTGTTCCAGGACCTGTCCATTTTTCAAACAACAAGCAAAACAAACTCACACACAGCTAAAAAGTGAAAAAATGAATACCCAAATGAAAGGGAAAGGAAAAAAACAGAAAGGGGTTTTAGTACCAAGAGCAGCAAGCTCAATTGAGCTTCCTTGACCAATAACTGCAGTGTCAATTAGACTCATCAATGGCCCACAAATCCATTGCCCAGTTGCAGGTCCTGTGAACATCACAATCTCCTTCATTTGGCTCCATAAACTCTGGGTCTCCAGTATTTTCTCATCTTCTTGGCCGCACAATGAATCCGAAGAGATGGTGTTTTCGAACCCGCCATTTTGTTTTACGATTCCAGCGTTGAAATGAGCTTGTTCTTGGTTAGAAGCAATGCAGCGATTGTTTCTGGAAGGGAAAGCGAGATTTGGCAGTGGTGGTCTGGTGAAGAACGCTGAAAAATGGCGGGGAAATGGTGATTTGAGATTTGGAGTTTTCAGAGGAGGATTAAAGAGAGGTGTTGCCTGCATGTTTCGCAGCTAAAAAGGATTTACAGGTGAGTTCGGCGTTCGGACAAAGAACAAGAGTTGAAAAAGCTTGTGGCTTTTGCTCTGGTTGTGTCTTGCAAGAAAATAAACAACCAGTTATTTGGCAACGTGCATCAAAAGGGATCTCATTTTTGGAATAATCTTAGCATCTGAGTTCTGACCAATGGGATCTTTCCATCACTTTAGGGTAGATCCTGCCAGGATATGGTCTCTTTTCCATGTCCGAAAATTACACTTTTAAAATGCGGCCAACATAATTTTTTATTATTTTTATAAGAATTTAAGTTAAATTACCTAATAATTTAGTTAGAACTTAAATTTTTATCAATTGAATAATAATTTAAGTAATCGAACTTTTTACTAATTGGGTAAAGATATAGGTTAGATTTTATCTTATGTAAAAATTTGTGTTGAAGAACGCCTTAATTTAGTCGCACCCTAGGGTGCCGCATATTGAAACCTCAGTGCAAATTAGGGGTGTGCATTTCGGATATCCGAAATTTTTGGATAGGTAATTTAGCAATCCGTATTCGATCCGAGAAAATCAGAAACTTCAGATCGGATATTCAAGAATGTACGACTTGATTTAATTATTTTTTTTAATTTGGCGGCACTATCCATGAAAAATTTAAGTTTTCGAATATAATAATCGACAAATTATTGCATATAACAAGATTTGTATCCATAAAAATTTCAATTTTTCATATATAACAAGTAAATATCGAATATAACAAGATTCATATCTATAAAAAATTTGAATTTTCAGATATCGGATAGTCGGATATCCGATCCGAATGTGAAATAACTATCCGTATCCGATCTGAAATTTTCGAATATCCAATCCGAATTATCCGAAAAATAAAAACGGATCGGATATCTAGAATTTCGAATTGGATCAACAGATAAACGAATCGAATCAATCAGATCAAATTTTTTTGCACACCCCTAGTACAAATAGACCTCTCCATGTTTTTTGAAAACTACTGTTTTGCTCATTGATAATGGCAGGCATGCCCCTGAACTATAGTAAAATTTTCAACAATTATAACAATCGCTATCCGATCTATTGACCGACTAATACGAACCGTTATAGTATGTATTTGAAAATATATTTATATTGAAAACAATACATTTTCACTACCACAAGAATTTGTGTGTATATATATAGGTACAGTTGTTGAGCTTCCAACTATGATTTGCTGTGGAAGAATGGCAAAAACATAACACCAATTATGGCACTATGCTACTTGTTAACCATTTCTATGGCGTGTGATGAGCAGCAAATGGCATATGCGAACCATTGACTCCGAAACTAAGACGCTTTCATCTTCTTCACTTCGAATCGAGTCAAATCTTCGGAGTAGAGTATACCGTTCGGAGAAAGAAGACGTTGAAGGGCGAGAAAGAATCGAGCCTGAAAAGAATTCGATTCGAGTTTCAGCATTTCGAATTATCTGATATCAATGGCCCAAATGTGAATGTTAGGTTAGTCTTACCCATTGAAACCCCACGAGTGCAAACCAGCAGCCTGCCAAACCAAATCCTCTAGCACTCAAAAGCTGGTAACACAAAGTTGGTATTATTCTTATGAGGTAAAGAGTTGTTGATAAGGAACAAGGGAACAGATCTCTACCGGCAGTATAACCGCACCGAAAGCAACGCATCCGCTCATCGACAAGCTAATAAATCTGAGATCTCGTCCCGCCTACAAAAGACCGACAAACCAAGTTATTGTGATCGAGATATTCGAAAGTTAAAAAATAAGGAAACATACCAGCAAAGTGCCTTCAAGGCTGACAGTGCTTGGGGTAATAGCTAATGCAAGAAAGCATGGTAACAGCACCTTGTGCATCTACATGGACACAAATTAAATTGCAAGGATCAAATATTACAGGACAACAGGTCTCGTGTGGAATCTTTTAGCTCGAAAAATGCAACAAAATCTTAAATATTTGAAGCAGTAACAGGTGGATTGGTGGAAACATGAAGGTTGGCAAGAAAAATGAACTGACCTCATGTATGACCTTTATATCAGGTGTAAAGATATTGGGAAAGAACCAAGGAACTGACGTCCCAATAATCCCTAATACCAGTCCAAGTGCGGCGCCGGTAGTGACAAGTGATTTTAGCAGCATTCTAGCCTGTTCGATATGATAAATGATTCAACACGTGATGGGGATTGGGGACTGCATCCAAAATGAAAGATTCTGTACTACATATAAATGCAGAAGAGGCGTAAAACCAAAGTTGAGGTAACAAACCTTTGGCAAACTTCGATTGACTCCATATATCAACTCGGGCATAAACGACTGTGCAGTTTGAGAAAGAGGCTCACCCCACACCCCGCACATGGCAAATATTTGAAGCATAACCTGATGAGCAGCGACAGTGTGTATTCCCATGGATGTGGCGAAATATATGAGGAGGGAGTAGAAAACTACCTAAAAAGAACATCGAAGTGTCTCAGATGAAAGCATATGGTTGCAAAGTAAACGATATTGCGATTGAAATGAAGTTAAATGTAAACCTTTGACATCAAAGTTACAACTACTGGACCAGCAATTGCTAGCACGCTCAGCAGTTCATTAAACGATGGAATGGAGACGGCAAATGCATTGTACCCTTTCTTGTTTAGGGCATCAATCATCATATAAGCTGCAACAACCTAAAACATATGCTGGTAAGTGGGAGTGCCAAAGAGTATTTCCTGGTCAATGAACACTTGTACAAATGGGAAATTTGGGTTCATTCAGCACCTGTGAAGCCATTGTTGCCCATGCCGCCCCAGCAATACCGTAGCCTAAAAACATGCAGAGGACAACATCGCCAATACCATTTATGGCACTGGCAACAGCCAAAGCTTTCAATGGTCCCCAGGAATCTTTCATGCCAAGGCTGGGAGACAGAAAGAGAGTGTCAGGGCAACAACGAAGAAATGAAGCAAGAAATACTTGAAATCTTGGTAAATCAACAACGAAAAATCCATCAGCAATCAGGCTAGAATAAATCCTACTAAAACAAGTATGCTGGTATAGGACATAAATAATATTGCAGAGTACGTAAATAGATGACGAATACTAAGATCATAAAATACCAATAGCTGTGTATGCATCACATATTACAATGTGCCGATAACTCACAATGCACTGCAAGTTCATTCAAACACAATTCATTGGGAGGATGAGAAAATAAAATGCATCACACCTGCCACTTTGCGCCACCCATCCAACTACAACTGCTGGCCATGCTAAACCTCTAATCTACGTGCAGAAAAGACTATGTTTCAATTAAAAGGCAATGGTAACAATAGGAATAACTAGCCATGTCGTTAAACCTCTAATCTACGTGTTTCAATTAAAAGGTTAAATAGGAAAGAAACATTGAAGGAAGTAAACCTGAATATAAGTGTTTCCAGCAGGTACAAGATGTGCATTTTTTGGCCCAGAAAAAGCTGAAATGATCGAATGGCAGAAAGAATTCATTTTTATTTGGATTCTTGCTATCTATCATAAGTGGAAACCATAGATACAGCCACTCAACAAGGTCAATAAGCATCCTACATGACCTAGAAACCGAAAAAAAAGGCTTCACCAGTCATTATTACCTGTTAATGCCCATGAACCAAAGAAAAATGTCAAGAAAAGCATCAAGAGGCCGCAAAACAACCCGATAAAAAGCAGGATAGATATTTGATGCTGCACTTCATCCTTATCCTACAGAAAGAAAGCATTGTTAAAGAATTAAGCCTAAAATGCAGCCTTAAACACAGTGAAGCAAATAGAAACAGATTATACAAAATATTCAAATGCCGGAATGTCCTTGAAAAAGGAAGACCAAAGACCAACATATCACAGTTCGGAGTAGTTAAATACAATGAAATAATCAAGCAATAATGTGTTACAAAGTTGCAGCATTTCTATGAACAGAATGCATAAAAACTCAATTCCAGTGCTATTGCTATATGAATTATGATAGACTTTTTTTTTTATCAAAGATAAAGTCAACTTCATTGAAGAGGGCAAAGGAAAAACAGGCACCAAAGCTGAACAAAGCCAACCGAATCAACATGCATAAGCATGCAAACGAAAGTTTGGGAAGCAAAAGCCACACAAGGAAAGATGACGTAAAGAAACGAACACGTCTCGCTTTTCCGGGCATAGGATTATGGACACGATCCCGTAATCCTAGTGAGAGCTCCATCCGGAGGCAGGGTCCCTCGTCGTCCGACGAGGATCTTGTCAACTGGGACAGGGAAGACGTCAGGCCAAGCAACGGAAAAAAAGAGCGAGATAATAGACACCAGCAACCATCAATGCCTTGCACATGGGTCTGAGATAACCATGGGCGGAGGCACGTTGGTGAATGGGGTGTCTCATGACACCCCAAAATTTTTTGAGAAATTTATTTTACTATATAATTTTATATAAAAAATTAAAAATATATATAAATGACACCCCTCTCTAAATAAAATGACACCCTTTTATAAATAATTAGCTCTCCTTAAATACTGTTAAAAAAATGACACCCCTTAGAATAAATTTCTGGCTCCGCACCTAGGGATAACCAGGGAACTCCATCTTGAAAACAAAAAAACTTGGATTAACAGCGCCACGAATGCACCATTTGATCCAGTGGGAAGGTTTTATGTTGACCACCTTCATTCGACCCTTCCTATCGAATGCGGTGGTGTCAAAGTTAATCATATCTGATATGGATAACACTCAGGGGAGTTATCCGCTTTCCTCGTAATGGAGGAGCCTTCTTTACCAGGTAAGGTCTCTTGTCCTTTGGCGTTGACAGCGCACCAAAACTTAAGCTTTTCCGAGGTGATCAGAAAAACAGAAGCTCTACTGAAAGGTGGTTTAAGATCATCATAACCGAGTGCGATAAGAATTATGATAGACTTCAATCCCCATTTTTTAGTTAAATCAATAAACAATCATGTTGAGTCATAAAGTTAATATTTTTTTTACTAATCGAGCCACAATAAAGTTCAAAGAAACTAACCCGTCTAGCAAGTGAAGTAGCCACCATATTGGAAGTAGCAACAGAAAGGAACATAAAAATATAGCCTATATAATCACAAACAACCGTTGCAGGCCCTGCATATCCAAATTGAATCAACCATTCAACAAATTTCCATCAATAAAAGCTCTTAGGACAATAAAAATGCAAACTTTAAAATTCTCAAGCAACTCATTTAATCAAACACCTAAAGCGGCGAGCTCGACCGAGCTTCCCTGACCAATAACCGCAGTATCAATAAGACTCATCAAAGGCCCACAAAGCCAAAGGCCAGTAGCTGGTCCAGTAAACATCACAATCTCTTTCATTTGCATCCATATGCTCTGATTCACTAATCCATCTGCCTTGTTTTCCCGGCTTATCTCCACCTTTTGTTCTCCATTTGCTTCTTCAACCGAATCTGCACTGGTTTCAGAGTTCAGTTCCTGGCTAGGGCCAATGCAGTGACGGGTTTGGTTTCTGGGTGTGAAATTGAGTGAAAAAGAAAGTAAAAAGGAACGGTGAAAAGGAAGGGAAGAGAAAGTGGGTCTTTTGGGGCAATGAATTGAAGGAGGAGAGGGTTTGAGATTAGGGTTTTGGAGAGGAATCAAAGGAGGTTGAGTTAGTGTTTTCATGGTTATCATCTTTTAAGCAGAGAAAGCCACTGAAGTTTGGATTTCGAAACGTTTTGAGACACTCTTTAAGGATTCCGTCGCTAAAACTTACAGTGACAGAAACAATAAGCCGTTGCTATAGATTTTAGATGAAAGAATAGGCCTTTCAAATAGTAAAGGATAGTAATGGCTAACCGTTCCAATTTAAACGACTTTTTTAAGTATACTTATATATGGTGTTTTTTCATATATATTTTTCCAATTTTTAATCGAATACTATTACGGTGAGATCTTTTAATTTAATTATTCTATTTACAATATTAAAATTTGAACTTTTAATCTTATTTAAAAAATTTAATATCTTATTCCACTAAATTAATTAATTGTTGGTTAATCATTTACTATTTTTAACCTTATATGAAAAATAAATAATATCGGTTGGATAATTTAAGAGGAGAAAGCATGAACTTCAAAACGACGGTCCAAATTGGCTGGACGTGCAAGACTTGTGGTTAACGTAGAGGCAATGCCTTATTTCGTTGATGTAGATCTTTAGTTGGCAGCAACCACACGCCAATTTACAATTATTCATGCCAATTGTTGGTAAGGGTGGAAGTTGGGTGGGAAATATCCAAAAATTATGGAAATTTGAACTGACGGGATGAAAAATAATCGAAATCTTCACCCGTAGAGACAGAAACGGAAAAGTTTATCATTGAAGTTTAAATGGGATGAGATTACTATATTTGAACCGTGAGAATAATTGAATCTTAATCGTATAAATAACCGTAACTATTTTTAATTGAAGTATTCAAACTTTATATTTTAAACTAAATTAACTATTTATTTTGGTCAATAAAATAGTAATTTTATTTAATTTTTTTGAAATGGATATTCTCCGAAAATCGTGGAGGATCCGTGCGAGAAAACTATGGGACGAAAAAATTACCAAAATATTTAATGAGATTTCCAAAACCATAACCGAAAATATAAAGGACAAAGTAGAAAATATAAAGCCGTCTCCGCCCCCTGCCAATTCTCACCCCTTATTGCCAGCCACCTAAGAAGGAATTCTCTTTTAATAGACAATGGGTATTGGGTAGAACTAGAGTTAATTTATGAATTGGATTGGTTAAATAAAATTTTGATATCTCTGTAATTTTTTTATCATTTTATGAATCTATGCAATAAATAAAAAATATTTTATACATTAACAGTAAAAGAATTATTTTTTACAAATACTTTTAATTTAAGTTTAAAGATTTAATTTATGGTTTAAACTTAAGGCTTAAGTTTTAGAATTTAAGGATAAAAAATTTTAATTTTAGTATTATAAAAGTTAAGGTTAATGATTTAAAATTTATATTGCGAAGTAAAAATAAATGTCTGTATAAAAACATCCACATCGTACATCCTATTAGATGATTTCTATTCTATTAGAACAAAAATCATCTGTCCCCTAACTATACCAAACACTAAAATATTAAATTACGAACCTTAACCCTAAATTCCACGTCCTAAACCCTAAATAATACACTCTACCTCTAATCCCATAAATTCTAATCATAAACCATAATTTTAAATGTTAAACCCTAAACCCACTTTTTTTTAAGTAGAGCATAGAAAGAGAGAGACGATTTCCATCCCAAATATTAACCCATACAAAAATTAAAGTTAAACAGTTTTAAGACTTTTGGTTCGCGTTATTTGGATTACGGGGTAGATTTAAGTTTGAAAACAAAAATATTAATTATATAATATACTTTTTGAACAATTATATAACAATTGAACATTAAAAATAAATTCTATGAGATTAAGTAATTTATTAAACAAACTTTAAACGAACATAAATGATTTTGATCATTAACATAAATAAATTGAATGAGGTCGAGTCGTGTTCGATTCTCACTCAATAAACAAACCTCAAAATCTTGTTTATGTTCGTTTATCTAGGTTGAAAAACGAGTATAAACAAAAAAAAAATCAAACTATTAAAGAACCGTAAAGATAAACTGAAAATAGAGTTTTTTTTTTCAATTATCAATACGAAAACAAAAAGAAAATACGGACATAAACAGAAATGTAAAAATGTATTCTCATATTGAGAAGTTTCTTCTCAATATGAGAATACATATAAGCACAAATAAACCACCAAATAAGAGAAAAGATGCACATACAAAATCGTCTTCCCGGACACCAACAAGCAGAGGGAGTGTTAGAAAACTTCTGCTACTTTGCTTGCAAGAACACGGTCCCTTCTTTCGATGTATCCGAAAGGGAACCAACCCGCTTTCCCCTTGCATTCACCCTCAGCCCAGCCATTGTTCGTCACCTGCCAAAACCCCACGATTTTATACAAAATGGATCCTTGTTGGATTTATACTAGATGCTAGGAAATCATACACGCATGTAAAACTGTTAAAACTCGAGTCACTGTCAAACCTTTCGCACAACTACATAGTCACCAACCGACAAAGATAGCTCCACGCTGGATTCACCATTATATGTGTGCATAACCTGTAGTAATACATCAATTAGTTGGCCTTCGCACAGATTAAAGCAACTTGTTGATCTCGATGTGCCGATGGTATTTACGAACAAGTCACAAACCTCGCCTAAAAAGTACCCCATGCTGTCTGTTGACCCGTTACTTGTTTGAGATGCATAAACTCCATTAACTTCCTCGTATGATGGAGGTGGAGGCGCGGTGTCTACACTTGGGGGAGGAGGTGCTTCAATTCGTTGTCGTTCAGATCTCATCTATTAAGATGGAGAAATTATATGGTAGTAAATAGTAATATTGCATGGTAAGTTTCGGCAAAAGAATATTGAGAAAGGATCCGGTAGTGCAATTCATACCTCGGCATCAAGCTGATCGAGTATCTGAAGCACTCGTTGATGATATGCACGTTCAGCTTCAACCTTCCGATTTAAGATAAAATAGGACAAAATATTTAAATTAAGTTCCCAGACATCCAAAATAGAATTAAGATTTTACACAAGGAAATTTGCATTACCATAGCAATAAGCCTCTGAAGTGTCAACCTCTGTTGTTGAGCTTCAACTGCGGCCATTGCTGCTGCAGCTTCTTTTCCCAATATTGCCATGTTTGACTTTAAATCTTGCAGTTTTGTTTCCGCAGATTCCAGTTTCATGACATTCTCAGGATTTCCTGGTGTTTCCCTCACTCTTGCTTGGCGTTTCGAAACTTCGATTACCTGTCATATGTTCAAGAGAGGGTGTAAATACGTAGTACAATCAGCCTTTCAATTTTAAGATTTGATAATCATCAAATGCAAGGGGAAAGTACAACTCCAAACTCCATAATGCACTGTATAGAAAAAACAATTTCACTCTCGACAACTCTCTAGAGAACACAAAACATCGTGAATAGACCGGAAAGAAGCCCATCTTCACAACTATTAGCTGGCATCCGGCCCTTCATGCGATGGTCCTAATTGGTTGGAACTATATTTGCATAAATGAGTGTATATTCCTCAGAAACTAAAACAGGCAGATATTCATCCAATCAGCAGGTCATTGGTAGCCTATAAACCTGTGCTTCAGCTTCTTGTCGCATTCTGTCATAGCGCTGAGCAAGATGTCGCGCATCCTCCAATGGAGCTCCCATTACCATTGCTCTTAGCGGCTCGGCAACCTAACATTCAAATCATAAAAAAATATTATCCAGATGATTTTATGGCCTATTATAATTAGAGATAAAGATAAATAACTGTAAAAATGAGTAATCCATGTCCAGGTCATCAAACAACCGATATTAACATAGGAGTTTCTTCCGTGTATCCGTGAACTTAACAAACTAAATTTCTATGGATTTAGGTTCTAGTAATGAAAATACTAAACTAACCTGTGTCCCAAGAGCCTTTAGCAGATTCCCACGTTCTTTCTCCATTTGAGCACGAGCACGTCCATAACCTAATGCAGCTTTTGATAATGTATTGCCGCTGGTACAAGTATTTTCAGAACCATATTTCCTGCTATCGTCAGACAACTTTGTCCCTGTTAAGAAAAGATGTACATGACAGAACAACAATATCAGCTCCATTGAATTCAAAGTGGAAAGTTTTAAATGTTAAAAAATGCTTCACAAACTCGCCTATTTCAACTTGTTTGGACCCAGTGACGATATATCCTTCAACACCGCGGACGATATCCCTTTGAAAATGCTGAAACAAAGAATTGGCAGAGGTAAATGAAGAGATCACACAAGACAAAATTTGATGCAGGAGACCAACTTAGCAACCTTGCCAGCACGAGTCGAGACATAAAGCTTCTCGAGTTTCTGATGTTGCTGGAATTCTGCCTCATCAGTAACTACATTGTCTGAACCTCCATATCCACCAAACTGTTTGAAGACAGCCTGAAGTAACATTCAAAAAAACAAGAACATAGTAACGCATTCAACTGAGGAGTTTCTAACAGATTCCAAAAGAAAAAGCATCAAACAATTTACATTTATTTTCACTTTCATTATTCGATTGAAACACAATATTTAAAAATACTGATTCCAATTTCAAATTCCATCCTCCAACTTCAAAAATTTCAATTTAGCTATCAAATTAGCATTCAATAGCTCATCATTCTCAGTTTAATAATCGCACAACTACGATTCACGGATCATAGACGCGCTATAAGGCACGTGGAAATAGATCCGACACTATGTTGAAAATCGAACACTGATTCGAAATAAAGCAGATTAACAAGAAAATCAGATCGAAGACAAAAGGCACTCTCTCTATATATATATAATCATGTACGAAGCTGAGAAATATGCGTTGACTTGGATCTAAAGCAACTATGAAGAAAAGAGAAGTTGGAGTTCGAATTAGGATATAGAGATAGAGAGACCTGTTGTTGGCGGGCGACTTGTTCTCGGAGCCGCGTTGCTTGTTTTCTGATCGCGTCCATTCACCGGAGAACAAATCGGAGCTCTTTTCCGACGGATTCAAAGAGTTATAAACGGAGAAATCGGTAAGCAGAAGTCTTTGGATTTGGGGGATTTTTTTTCTCTATTTTATCTATTTACCGTGGGCAAATTTTTGTGACACTGCAATTTTGAAAATCTTCGAAGACTGGAATCTAGAAAGTAGGTTGTTATGGTGCACACGTTCCTATTTACTCTTTCTGAGCTTTTCTTCTTTGAATTTTCAAATATTAAACAACTGAGATCTCCGGGAGAAATTTGGAGAATAATCCTAATATTTGGAATG
This sequence comes from Hibiscus trionum, assembly GCA_030270665.1. Classification (NCBI taxonomy): domain Eukaryota; kingdom Viridiplantae; phylum Streptophyta; class Magnoliopsida; order Malvales; family Malvaceae; genus Hibiscus; species Hibiscus trionum. The sequence continues at coordinate 1,227,533 of BSYR01000011.1, read as the reverse complement.
TAGGCATTTTTTTACCGTACACACGGAGGTTCAATTTCTTAATATTTTTTTTCAGACATCGCCGCCACCTGATGGCGGAATCCCTCTGTTTAAAATTAAAAAATTAAACGTGTATGGTAAAAAATAGCATATATTTCCAAATATTTCCAACCTCCTCTATATTCTAAATATTAACTTTCATTTGGCCTAAAAATCCAGCGAAACCATATCTCCCTCTTTTATTCTTTTTTTTTTGAATATTTTTATTCTATTTTATAGTATTGAATAATAATACTGGAATTATACTTTATTTTTTAAAATTAAGGGGCAACTAGAATTACGAAAGTGGAATAAAAATGTAACTGTAAAATTTAAATCAAAGATTGTGAACGGATCAAATCATTTTTCAAATTTAGTCGTAATAATATAATTGTTCGTTTCTATTTTTTTGTCTAATTCGATTGATTGTTGGAGTACTTCAACAATTGAACGGATATTTTGTTTTCGATGCATTATTTTTGTTGCATCTTTATGTTTTGTAGATAGAAAGACCAATGTTGTTGCAGTTCAACGATTTAAAAATTTTGTACAAATTTATTAAAATGAATCTTTCAATTTTAAAAAAAATAAAATTAATTTGTTTGTGTGACATTTTTTTTTTGACAAATAATCGTACCTTATTAAAAAAACCCTACATACTCGGAATAGGTGAAACCCCCATTCCAAGGAGTCGAGGGAAAAGAGTGTCCATTCGAATCTTATTTTGTTTGTGTGACATATTAACTTTTGAATAAAAAACGAAGTACAACAACATTTTACTTTTGTTGCGTACCTTACCACTAGTCTAGAACAAATCTTTTGCTTTTCACTCGTAAACATTTAGTTCTCATTTTAGATTTTTTTTTCCGGAATCTTGTGCGGTCGCTTTTATTACATCTATCCAGAATCAACAAGAATAACAAAAACAACCTTGTCGCATAATAAATGGTGCTTAATCCTAAGAGAAGCACTAATAATTGTTCCGGACAACTAGGAATTGTCTTCCCCGGCCAATCTAAGACATTCATGCTACGACGAAGTAACTCTCACCTCTTTTTTTCCGGCCAAGTATTCGAGTTGCCCGTAAAAGAATGAAATTCGGTATTTATGTAGGAGAGATGTTAGCATTACCGGAAACAGATGTAATGCTACAATAAGATGCGGAGTACGGCTAAGCCGGCAGCAGATATGGAGACAAGGGTACCTATGCAGTACTTAATCACATCATATTTTGCCGCTTCCAACTGGGCTCTTAGCGCATGAATTTCCTGTAGACGGTTCGAAATGTCGGGTTATTATATGTATGTCAGCCCCTACACAAAGATTTTCAAATGAAAATAAACAAGTAGGCTCACCCTGTCTAGTGTGTTCGTCAGGTTGGTGGTTTCTGCATTTTGATTGGCCAGTTCATCACGAATACGGCTGAAATCAGTTAAGATTAAGAAAACAAATGCCTGAAATAACGGAATGAAGCAAGGGCAGTAATGAAGAGAAGCAATTGAAAATTAACTCTACCTACCCTCTTTCAAGATTCAAATCCAGGCGCTGCCCAGCAGTGACCTTGTCGATTTCATACCTGTTTGGAAAACCAGTTGCATAAAATCAAGCCAGTAATTTTTAGAAAAGTAAGAAACATCGACTTAAACCCAACAAAACATGCCTCAGTTCACTTCGCATTTTTTCTATGTCACCTCTAAGCTTTTCAGTTTCACGTTGCAGCATAGAGAAATGATACTCCTGCATTAAAATGAAAAGCTTGTAAGAACGACACGACGATTGTAAGTTAACCATCTGGTGGTCCATTCTCAATGATAACTAAGAACAGATGAGTTTAAAACTTAAAACTAAAGAAAACATTAGAATTACTTATTCCGAGAACAACCATGACATCAAATCATAAGGAAAGAAACCTCCCCACTAAGGGCCGAAATGTTAAATGTAGATCCAAACCAGCTCAATGAGAAGAGTTCTCATTCAATTCCAACATGATCTGATGGAAAAACCGCCACTAGACTCTCCATCTTATATACGCTCTACTTCATCTTAAAATAACTTCAAAAATAAAAAACTCAATACGTTGTCAACCACCGATTGTAGTTCGAAAACCTCACTGTTTCTCGCCGCTGAAGCATCTTCATCTGAATTTTAAAGTGTGCATCTAATGTCTACTCCCAACTGTACTGTACTGTTCTCTAACCTACTCTAACCTACAAATGAAAAACTTGTAAGAACGACACGACGATTGTAAGTTAACCATCTGGTGGTCCATTCTCAATGATAACCAAGGACAGATGAGTTAAAACTTAAAACTAAAGAGAACAGTAAAATTACTTATTCCGAGAACAACCATTACATCGAATCATAAGGAAAGAAACCTTCCCACTAAGGGCCATAATGTTAAATGTAGATCCAAACCAGCTGAATGAGAAGAGTTCTCATTCAATTCCAACATGATCTGATGGAAAAACCGCCACTACACTCTCCATCTCATATACACTACTCCATCCCACTCAATACATTGTCAAACACCGATCGTAGTTCCGAAACCTCACTGTTTCCCGCCACTGAAGCATCTTCATCTGAATTTTAAAGTGTTCATCTAATTTCTACTCCCAAGTCCCAACTGTACTGTTCTCTAACCTACTCTCGAGTCTCGCCTTGGATACAAGATTTCTCATCTCCGCCAGGATATAATCAATTCAAATAGAATGAGTCGCAAGATAACTTGTTCTCTACGGCCAATTGAATTTCGAGAGAATCCCAAATACTAGCCTCAGTAAGAGATCGATTGAAGTATTCACTTCTTTGTCGAACGGAAAGATCTAAATAACGAAATGTGAACATGATAAGGCAATCATTTTCTCAGCTTTGCCACTTAAAATTAAGAGTACCTGGGAACTTTTTACTTCAGACTTAAACTTCGACAAATTGGCATCTTGAAGCATCTCAGACTACAAAGTAAAACATAGAACAAACTTAATATCAACATTAAACAGTAAGAGTACAGAAAACGAAAGCAAATGGAAATTAATAAATATATCCTTTACCTTCTGCATTTCTGCCTTTGAAACAAAAGAATGGGAAACATTCTCCAAGCTGTCGTTTAACACTTCGGTGATTGCTCCTGTTATTGCCTCTGCTTGTTTTGATGGCACGCCTTGCGCTTCCAAACTTCGAACCTACGTTCAAATAACTCGAACTTAACGAAAGAGGCGAAACAAATGAAGTAATTCCATTTCTAAATTTTTCAAAAAGCCGAATCTGATTCAAATCAAGCGTGATACCTAAAAATAAGTAAGTAATAAGGATAGAAGCTCGGATCGATCTTCCTAATTATAAATCAACACTAAAACATGTTCAATTTATACCGTATTCCTAATCTTTCTCGCAAGGCAACCAAACAGAAAGTTCTGAGAAAATGAAAGGAAAGGAATACCAGAGCTAATGTATCGACGAGAAATGCACGGTTCCCGTTGGATTTAACGAGTTGAGAAATCTGGCGGTATCCAACCCTGTTAACAAGGGAACTCGAACACGCATCAAACCCTAATTGAACCACGCGCTTATACGCGCTCATTATTGCTTTCGGAATCTGAGATAAGGATCCAAAACAAAAATGAAAATTCCAAATTGATTACAAAGAAAAGGAACAAAACTCGATCAAAAAGAAAATCAAAATTGAAGGAAAAGAAATTGCCCTCGAGGAAAACGAAGAAGAATAGTATATAGTAACTCTATTAATATTATAGTAAAAAGTGTAAACTACATCAAAGTCACTTAACTATGGATTTACTACAAACATGTCACATTTAAAAAAATCTAAACAATATATAAATGTCATTCAATTAAAAATATGTTTAATAAAAATCATTCAGCTAACATATTGTTATTTTTATAAAAAAAAATTAACATATTGTTACAAACAATTTTTTCTAAAGTGATACAGTATAATAATTTTTTAATCTTAAAACTTATACAATCTATCAATTTGATCCTAATTTAAAACATTTCAATAAATTTAAGGCTTAATATCAAAATAAGTGCTCAAACTATATTTTTTTCTCTTTCAGGTGCCTAAACTTTTTTTATGGCCCTTTTAGGTGTCAAAACTATCATTTGTTGCTTCAATTAAGACACCTACTTTAACAAACAAAAATTAACTTGGACGCCTAAAAAGAACAAAAAAAATATTTAAGCACCTAAAAATAAAAAAAAAATAGTTTGGTCACTTATTTTAAAATTAAGCTTAAATTTAACTCTTAATATTTAAAAATTACAATCATTTTAATATATATCCTTTTTCCTAAATTATTTGTTCTAATCTCACAACTGTTATATTACTTTTCTGGAATATTAATATTTTAACAATAATTTATTACTTGTGTTTTATGACAAAATACAGTTCGATAACTATTAATTTGATCTGATAGAATCGTTTGCTTTATATTATCACAAAAAATATTAAATTGGTGAAATCTTTTAATATGAAAAATTAAATTTATTAAATTGTTTCAAATTAGTACAAAATTAATAGAATGTAGACGGGGCGGTGAATACTTTTTCCGGTGAAGCTGGCATCGGGGGTGTCCTCTGTAGCGGCGGTGGAAACATGTTGATCAAATTCTCGAAGTCTGTTGGAATCCTAGATGTGTTATCGGCGGAACTTTTGGCGATCAAGGAGGCGTGCGATCTCTGTAAGTTTTTCAACTTCAGCGCGGATGGTCAAATAATAATTGGCTCGGATAGTATTGCTGCACTTAATCTTATCAAATGCCCTCAGAAGGCTCCATCAGGTTTAAAACATGTAGCCATTGAACTGGGCAATGCATACAATCTGAATCGGTGGCATTTTGTTAAGATTAGCAGAGCATCTAACGTCGAAGCAGATTCTTTGACAAAGGATGGTATTGGCCGAATTCATAAGCTGCTGGTGGTTAACAAAGGTGACAACCAAAGCTCCATGGTTTAGCTAATGCTTGCAAGCTCATCCAAACCTTGTTAATGTCTGGTGTCAGGTGTTTTTAGAAGTGCTTTTCGTTAGGAAGACACACAGGAGAGAGTTAGCCTGTATAGCAGGACGAGTTTTGAGGTGTTGGCAATGGGTTGCAAGTCTGGTTATTGTATGTTTTGATAAACAATAAGTTTCAGATTAATAAAGTTCTAGGCACTCTTTTCCCCCAACCTAGGTTTAGTGGGGGTTTTAATGAGGCCTAATTTACATTTCAAAAAAAAAAAACTTTTAAAAACATAACGTGTTTGTTATAAAAACATATAATTATGTGACAATATGCCATTTGACTTTCCATGCATGTAATATTGACCAAGTGAGCAAATTTGCTTCCTATTCTTTTAAAAATCACAATCTCATTTAAAGTAAAGAAGCTAAATTTCGAGTGTGTGAAAAGGTGGAGGACCGGGAGATGAATTTGACATTTTCTTTTTTGCATGAATTAATTATGAGATATCTGGGAATTGCAATGAATGTTCCATCCCTCAAGTAGTAAAACAACAAAATTCCTAGCAATTTAGCACTATCATATCAAAGTTTTGAGCTTTCAAAATGAACAAGCTCCATCATCAGTAGCTACTTTCAAAAAACGGATTCGATGATTTAATCCATAGCGAAAACGAAAAAAATTCTTTCTTAATCATAGTAGTACTCAGAAATCTCACTTCGGTCGCCTATACATAATGTCATCGAGGGTTTCTTTGATGCGGTTTCCGATTTTATTGACATTCTTGACAACACCAGTTGCAACAATGCCTGCATTCCTTTTAAACCTATATATTTGAAAGAAACATGAAATAATGCGTAATCGTTAATGCATGTAACAGTTTCCGAATCTCAACCAGTGCTTGCCTGTTATAGAACTCATCTCCTGTGGATGGTGTTGACCTCTGGGTTCGAGGTTGAGCAACGGCGTGATTATCTGCAAGTGAGCAAATATAAGAAACACAATTATTCTTTCACAAGCTCCATCAAGAACAAGTGCAAGAAGAAAAGAGGGAGTTAAAAGTTAAAACTACAAAGTAAAAGGTTTTACAAGCATAAACCATTCAAAGAAAATATAATGTCACGAAATTTCCAAATGGAAACAGTACAGACATAACCTACTCTAAGCTGCTTTAAATGTACCAAAAATTTCAAGTGTGCATATAATCACACGATGCCCCTTTCTTGCAGTGCCCATTTTCATGGAATTTGCACACTCTCTGTCCTTTGAAGGGCGGTCTCGAAGAACCACCTCCGCCGCCAAATGACGGTTGTCTACTCCAAGGTTTTGGACCACCAAAACCGGATTCACCACCCTGGGATTCACCGTTGTGATTTGGTTGATTTCCCCACATGCCACCTGTGTTTCTAGACGGGGCAGCGTAACCGGGATTTGCACTTCCTGGTGCTGCTCCTTGACCTGGTGGAACCCATCCGGAATTCGCATTATTAACAAGGTTAGGTACTTGTCCAGGTGGTGTCCATCCTTGCATTGTATTCCCAGGACCAGTCCAACCTGGATTTGCATTCCCTGGTAATTGTCTTGGGCCAGGGGCAGCCCAGCTTTGTAAGGGATTAACAGAAGCTGAACCCTGATAATTCATATTTGTGTTTGCAGGGTTCTGATTTCCTGGTGCCTGTCTCAGGGCAGCGCCTTGGTTATCTGCGACGACCATGCCCCAAGGTAAATTGGGTGGTGCAGGAAGCTGAAAATTTGACTGCACTGGAACAGCAGGCCTCCAGGAATCCAATGGCGTCATACTCGGCTGACCAGGAGTTGGAAAAACCCCAGTGGGATTTCCTGTGCTGAAAGGAGCAGGAAATTGACCGGGTTGTGAATGACCATAAGCGGCAAGCTGAGCAGGAATGGCAAGTGCAGGATTTGGTTCTAGCTTCTGAATTGAAGCATTTGTCCACCCTTGTGTTCCAGTGGCAGGTATGGAGGATACAGAAACTGATTCTTGCCTTGGGACTGAGACAGAACCCGGTCCATGAGTTTCGGCAGAAGGATTGTGAGAACTCAAAGTTTGAACCAAATCCTGGATAGACACAGTAGCATTTTTTATATCCACGCCTAGATTGACTGAAGCCTGAGCATTGACCTGTCTCCTGTGTGATTCACTTGACACCATCGTATGTGAATGAACTACAGGAGTAGCAGGGCTCCCAGTCTCTGGAACAACAGTGGGAGGTTGCAGCCCTACTGCACCCCCTCGGAATGGATTAGCTACTGGATGAGAACCCGATGGCTGTGCAGGGGTAGGAGACCATTTGCTTTCAAACGCTTGTCCCCTATTCCCACCAGTGGGAGTTCGGTTCGGAGTGGGAGAAGGTAGATTTACGTCAGAGCCCCATGTATCACGAGAATGCTTCAGGATCTCAAGCGAAGATGGAGCAGGTCTGACTTCTGTTTGAGATTTCCAACTTTGTACGGCAGATTGACCTGGCGAACCCAAAACACGTTGAGGACTCCAAGCTACGTGATGCTGATCAAGCCTTGATCTTTCTCCAACTTGGCTTTCCATTCCTTGCTTCAAGGTAGCTCCAAGAGGGTTCCCATACAAGGCCATTTGAGCCTTTGGCAGGCTATTATCAACTACCGGAGGAGGGTCTTTCTGAAACTTTCCAGCCAAAGCATCATTCAAAAGTATAGAATCATCTTGCGTCTCATTAATTCTCCATATTTTTAAATCGGCAGGGAAATATCCAGTGTTACTCCACTTCCGCAACTGCACTATCGAAAATGGTCCTTGAACTTTACCAGATGGATCCTGGTAATGCCACATTTTCTCTGATTCATTAATTTGGACACCGCTAGTTACTCCCGTGGATGGAGGTGCAGGTGAAATTTCTGACGCAGCCTTCAAAGATGGTTCCTGGATTACAACAGAGTGGGTATTCCTCATCCCAATTTCTGAACTCGAAGCAGTTTTCGGCTTGCTCCAACTGTTTAGTAGTTGTGTTTCTCTCTCCCGTGCAAGACTCCATGAATTTTCATTCCCCATTTCACTAGCTCCGATAGAATCATCCCCTTTGCTTGTAAATCCTTTACCAGATAAGTTCCTGCTTAATTCCTGATTCATGCTAGAATAATTTCTGTTCCCACTCCAAGAATCAGTTGAACTGTAACCTCCCTTCCTCGGAGAAATTGGCTCTCTCCCTCGCCTGCTAAAACTACTACCTCTTGGCCTCAAATAATTATCTGTATTAACCAAAAGATTATCAAACTCAAAAGACAAACAAGAGATAACAGAGGACATAAAAAAGTTCACAAGAAAAAAGGACCTTGTTTCTTATCATCTTCCTCTTCTGACTCGTAACTAGGATCCATGTTGGGGTCTACATGTATCTCAGGAAACTCCTCTAATCTACGCTGTAGCTCCTCGGGTGTCTTTAAAACCTGCAGTTTCTCTACACATTCTCTAAGCGTGAACAAAAGTCAAGGACTACAATGGAACTGTCAGACACATTTAGTGTATTCTTTTAAAATTATATACTTATAAATTATAATAAATAATGTTAAAAAGGAGTGTCTGTAAAAGTAAAACTCTTATGACGAGGCATACTACTCCACCAAATCCCCAAATTGGACAGTTCAAAAAATTGAAGGTCTCCAAGGTCTAGGTGCGATATCTCTCCCTTTCTAACCCAAAAGATGTTCGAAACACAGGTGAGGTTTACTGGTCCTCCTCCCCTCGATCCAGACATCATAGTCAAGCCTCTAGCATATCCAATGTCCAAAAATGTCGTAAGCCGTCAAAAACTAATTGACATACATCCAACTGAAATTTAAGAGAATAAAGTGCAGAAACTAAAATCATGAGCAAAGGATATTCCTTTCTTCGTCCTAAATCACTGGCTCGATCACGAAGATGGCTGAGACGTGTTACCTCCGATTCCAGCCACTGCATTTTGATAACAGATAAATTTTGGTTATTCTTTTTTAATAACACAAACTGATATGATACTACTCAAGCAGACTAAATTCAGGATTAAGATCATGATCCTTTTTGCATATTATCCATATTTAAGAAATTTCTCCCTTTTTTCATATGACTTGCTTCTTGTACGAGGTATCATACTTAATCAAGAGTAACCAACAGATAAAGCGGTGCCTCATGATTTTCAAGATCACGGGACATACTAATTAGCCATTCTCAACAAATAAAAACGTGTCTTCATGTCTATACATATATAGATGATAACCCGAGTTGAAAAGAAAGTTATTTACATCTTTGACTCTGACTGCCTGAATTGCCATGGCCTTTTCCTGTATATCTCCCTGAAGAAATCAATAAATTTTGTAAAAATGACTCCAAATGAAATTTAGAAGAAAAACAAAGATAACTGTGGGATAAAAAATGAAATATGATAAAACAGAAGCGAAAATTACCACAGTCAGCCGGTTGATAAGTCCACACTTGATGCTCTGGCGCAGACGCTTGCATTCATCCTAATAGATTAATTGGTTTAGCATATTCTTAACAAGAAACAGTTTATAAATATAATAATCAAAACAAAATAATGGCTGAACGACAATCCAATCATATGTATGTATATATGTATATATCATAATACTGCTGATATTGACACTTTTTATTCCCTGTGAACAAGAGAAATAGGATTTCTATATTTACAAGCAAATAAATTAAATTAAATTAAACAGACCTCAAGCTTCTAATGACAGATTTGAAATTTTTTCTAGTACATGTATTTGGCAGGTTTCTAGAAAGGACAGACTCCATTTTTATACCCAAGATTTTCTTTATAAGATCATATTGTACTTTAGTCAGAGAAAAGGATATAGAACTCCATCTGTCAAAGATACAGATGGTCAATAACAAAAAATAAAATGCAATTCTACACTCAGCTAGTAAATACCTCAGTGAACTCTTGATTTGATATGATATCAATCGATACAGCCTCTGTCTTATTCAAATTTAGAATCTCTAGTAGAAAATCGGTTGTTCTTTTGCCAACTCTATATGGTTCAGCAACTTTGCTTGTACCTGTACGGCAAATCATAATGTTTAACAATCGTATGAGATTCTGGTACTTGTGCTGAAGTAAAAAAACATGCAATGGTAGACAGTTTCCAAGTATTTACCAACAACTTGCACTAGCCTATACAAATCTTGCTTTTGACCGGCTCCAGATATTCTTATTCGCACAAAAGCATCGACAACCTTGTCATGGAATGTTTCAGTATCTTCAAGCAATTCCTCCACCAAATTTCGTCGCAAATAAATTAGATTGATATTATGCATATCAATTGCAGCATAATCATCCACATTCGATTGAAGTCCCCTTGCATCACCCTTCTTACGAGTTTTACGCTTCTTATCTTTTCCAGTCTTAGTCAAAGCATCAGAGTTCCAATCAGCCTCAAGTTGATTAGCTTCAGCATCAACAACACTCCCTTGGAAATCATCTGTCTGAGAATCCTCTTTGGTGAAAAATATGTGAGGGTCAAGAAGATTTAACATTTCAATATGCCCCACTCTTGGTTTCCCAAACAGATTCTTAAGCCTTGTGTCACAAATGACGTAAGACTTATTACGACGATCTCGAAGCTTGTACTTTTGAATGTAATCCAATATAAGTTGACTGAGCTCCATTCGAGATAAAACAGATTTGTCGCCGTTTCTCATGTTCATAACAACTTCCAAGAGCTCTTTTGATGCCCACTCAGCATTTTCATCTGTTGATGCAACAGTGCTTGGTGAATCACCCTCCCTTGCACGTGCTTTTGATTGACTCCTAGTCTTTCTTCGCTTAGAAACAGCTACTTCCACATTCCCAGAATAATCATCGGAGTCAGACCCCCCAGCATCATTAAAACCATGAAGTTCATTAGGTGATTCCTGTTTGGCAGCACCTTTCCAGGGATTTTTAGCCTGAGCAAGTTCATCTAAACTTATAGATAACCTCTCTTTTAAATCAATCCAATAATCCTTGAATAGATATTCCCAGCTACCTTGGTCATCAAAATTTATTTGTCCCTGCAAAAGTAACAACAAATATAATGCATAACCGCAAAATGGAGAATTTCCACCAAATTGGCAGAAAAAGAGAGAGAGAAACCGGTAATATACCCTCAAACCCCAGAAAATGAATGAATCAACATTTATTTGTGAATACAGCTACAAAGTACTTATTTATAAGTTACGACTGTTGAATATATTTACTGAATGAAGAAATATTGATACATGTTTCTTGATTTCACTCTAATCTACTGAAAACAATGCCAGTAAGAAGGCCAGGAGGCTTGCATAGCATATAATTAAGATGCATTTTCTACTAGATTTCAAAGAGCTAGAGAATGATACTAAACATTTTGACATTATATGTGGGAAGAAAGTTGATGCTATGAATTCTCCAGTTACATATTTGCAACTTACCACATATTAATAACCCTATTAACCTAAAAAATAATCAAAATAAACTAAATTTTGAAACATAACACATCAAGACAAATTATGAGAAGTGCAGAAATGATTCTAAATATCAAATTCCCACTATCAATTAAAATCATGGAAACCTACTGCAAATACAAAAGACACTAGCCTAAAATATTATCAAAAGGAACTAAATTTTGAAACGCGATATATCAAGACAAATTGAGAGAAGTGCAGAAATGGTTCCAATATCAACTTCCTACTGTAACTGCAAACATACTGCAAGTACAAAAGATAATAACAGGAGCACACATTCTTAATGCATACATGACTAAAAACAACACAATCACGCTTGCAATGTTCAATAATAAAACAATAATGGAATATAGCAAATGCAAAGAAAAAAACTAAAATAGAATGGAAATAAAAGAACAGTATAATAATACCATTTCTTCATTTACCTTCTCCTTCCTTTCAATCAACGTGATAAGATTCATGCATGACTCACAGAAGCCTTTGTTACCCCTAACACATAGGATTACAGCATCTTTGATGCATCCCTTGCATAAGGAAAAGGTACATGTGTAACACATATAATGGGCACTCTTCTTACAGTTGCTACACAGATGCCAACCTAACTCAAAGAAAGCATAACTTGAATTAGAATAGAGATGTAAAAACTAATATAAAAGACATTTTCTCTGTACATAAAAAATCAAAGTGGACAAGTGTAAATTATACATATGCATTAAGCAAGAATGTCAACAGATTAGACCACGGTGTCAACTAACATATTTTTACCTGCAGCATTTTAACAGAAAGTAACAGCAAACAAGCAGTCACATAAATAGGCAAACAAGAAGATATTCCTGAATGCACATTCCGCATCCCTAAGTGCCTATAACCCCTTAAGCCTTGAACAAGCACACTTGCATGAAGAATTCTAAAAGCTTATGAACCAGTCTTTCTTTCTTCAGACATTGAAAAAAAAACTGCAGACAATGGTATAACCTTAGAGTGAATATTTTAGTATACCCTTTTTCAAACACTATAAAATGCTCATCATTCTTTGATGACCCCAAAGCATATAACATGGTTGTCACTCAGTGGATTATGCCACAAAAGTTAGCTTATACTACGGAATGCATCCTGAAATCCATATTACCAGTTTTGCCAACTGTCTTGAGTCTCTTGACTATTGCTCATTCAAGCCAAAAGATCCATTTTCCATTCTAGTCTTTTTCTTTCATTTTTGACACAAAAATGATTACACTCAGTCCTCACTGCATCTTCTCATACTAATGAGCATCTAAAAGTTAAGCTTTCTCAAGGAAAAGGGCACTGCTTGGAGCTACAAAAGAAGAGAAGAAAAAGTTCTAAGAAAAGACCCAAAAGGTTTATCCAGTGTTTGCAAAACAGTAGCCTCTAGTCCCATAATCATTTAACACAAGTTACTGAAATTGCAAGTTCTTGTTCCTTTTTAGCGCATAGTTTAAATTAAAAAAACAAAAGAGAAGCTGGTTGACTCAAGTAAAGTGCATTTACGCAGATCTAAAATGTTTTTTGCAAAGAGCTACATGCCATTCAGTCAACTTTACATCAGAACAAAATTGACAGTCCAAGTCAGCATCCATTGCACTCCATGTGAAATTTCAACGGTACACAGCTGTAAGAAAATCACAGTTTTTAAGTTGCTAGGCCACAAATGCACGTTTAGCATGCAAGTGGATATCTGTCACTTGTACAAGAAATTCAATCAATTTGAAAGTTCCAAAACTGAGGTGACAATCTCCCGCTCACTCATAAAGTCAAAGTATAGCAGTTGCATGGTTCTGCACTGATGTCTAAACAAAAAGGCTGGTAACCAAGCTCTCGGAAACTTGACCTGTTGAGTTCCAAATATAAACACTGAAGTCACTGGAAAGCTCAGCCTTTATGACCTTAATTGAATTTTTTCCTTAGAGAAGGGCATCTGATGACTAAGAGAGATTGTATTCCAGGATAATAATTACAATGTGCAGTTTCACATCAAATCCAAGCATTTCCAGTAGTCATTGCCTTGACATGGAATGATAGGTGAACCCTAATTACTACAGAGAGATACTACAGTTCAAATGTTCTTTTGAGTGCCATTAAACCAATTCAAGGAGAATGCAAAACTTGGCGGTGTGCTGGGCAAAACTAAACACTGAACTTCCAGGGCCTTCAGAAAAGCCCCACTCCAGCAAGTTCCACTGTCATTCAAATCAATCATTCCGCAAAAAAAAAAGTAACAACTTCAATAATGATGCAATTAAAAACGAAAAGAGAAAGGGATATCAGAGTTCAAAATTTTCGGTGATCGTGTTCCTAAATCAGTATCAGCCAGCTAGCAAACAGTAATTTCCCCCCAAATATTGCAAAACCTATTCATAAGCAGATGATATGCTTGTAGTAAAAAATAAAATAGCACCACCATGACAAGCAACATATTGGTTCATAACTTCATGTTCCACAAGGCCCTAAAATGATATTAGAAGTTAGAGAGTGCAATAAACAACTTACCACAATTCCATTTACCCCTTGATTGAAAGAAAGCCTCATCTCGACCAACACAAGCAGAATGGTAAGCCTTTGGGCAACCCCTAAGGAGGAAAAACAACAAAAAGCATAAGACGTTGAATATACATATACAACCGGCATGAAAATTGCTTTTGGTAGACTCACCTGCGGTCACAAAGCACAAGGGCACCACCATCAAAGCATATGAAACAGACATCCTCTTCCGACTTCTTCCTAGATGGAGCTTTTGCCTGAACCTTGGTACTCAAATTCTTTCCTCGCTTCCTCTTGCCACCACTGGCTTTACTACTATCCTCCATCTCCTCTGTGCCCTCCGTCTCCTCTGCTGCCTCAGTTTCCAACTCTTCTGTCATGTCTGGCATCTCAGTGTCATCAGCTGATTCCATTGCCTCTGCAGCATCGGTCATCTCGGTCTCTGTCCCATCTTCTTTGTCAACATCCCCTACTACATTTCCTAACTCTGTATCTTCTTCTTTATCCGATTCTTCTTCCATCACAGGGTCCTCTGCCTCGGCCATATCTGTAGCTGTTTCCCCTACAGCATGAATATCCTCCAAATTTTCAGTTTGCTCAGACCCGTTATTCACCATATTTTCTTCCATCACAAGGTCCTCCTCTGGCTCGGCCATATCAGTACCTACTTCCCCTACAGCATGAATATCCTCCAAATTTTCAGTTTGCTCAGCCACATTATTCACCATTTTTTCTTCCAAAGTTTCACCTTTCTCAACCATGTCAGTGCCAGTTTCTCCAGCAATCTCAGTTTGAACTGCAAGATCAACCACAGGTTTCTCCAGAAATTCACTTCTCTCGGCAATGTCATCCACCTCAGTTTTATCCATAATCCCACTTTGTTCCCCCTCGTTATCCACCAGTAATTCACTTTTCACGGTTACGTCAGCCACCACTCTTTCCTCCATAATTTCAGTTTCCTCCTTAACCAGGGTTTGCTCTGTTGAATCATCCACTTCTACTGCCACGCTTGTTTCTTCCTTAGCCAAAATTTCCTCCATCACACCATCCAATTCAGTCCCTCTTTCATCCGCCACGTCAGCCACCTCTTTCTCCTCTGGAACATCTAGTCGGTCATTTACGTAATCAGCCACCTTCTGCTCCGCCGAATTACCCACTTCCTCAGCTGAATCAACAACTTGTTGCTCCGCCACAGAAATCTCGATCTCTTCCGCTGCTAATCTTTCATCCATTTTGTCCATCACATCATCCACTGCCACATCCTCCACCAATTCAGCTTTCTCCCCCTCCATGCGGCTGTCCTCTCCGTCACCGCCTTCCTTATTACCATCAACCGGAGACGAACCTTTTATTTCAACACCAGCATCCATCTCATCCTTCTCCTCTCCAACGATCAAATCCTCGCTGCACTTTTCATCACCAACCGCCACCTCCACATCAACAACTCCCCTCCCCTCGCCTTCCTCCTCCTCCTTTTCAGCAACAGGAGACGCCGCTGACGTAGCAGACTGAAGCTCGCAACGTGACTCAGTGTTTTGGCTCTGTACCTCGGAGTCCGTAGCTGTAGTCACCACGGTATCATCCAATTGAACAGAGGAATCAACATTGGGGACGTGGTGAGGCTCTTCTTCTTCGGTATTCATAGAAGGGAAAATTAAATAAAATGATTTGCAAATTTAAAAATCGAATGAAACCCTAGAGATTGAAAGCCCTAGGATTTTGGGGCGTCGTTTTCTCGTTTATTGATTTTCTTTAAATAAAAATGTTTTAATTTTGCGAAATGAATAGAATCGGGGAGAGAGAAAGAGACGGTGTTGCCGTTTCGCAGAGATTAAAAAACACTAGTAGAGAGCGAGAGATTTTATTGTAGTGCAAACTAAAACATTAGTTGTTGAAGTTTATATATTATTTATTGATTTTTTATTAATTTTCAAATGCTTCCATTTTAGTGTTAAAATTTGATTTTATATTGGTTTACTCATTTATTAATAGTGTGATGATGTGGTTGTTTATTCTTGTAAAAACACAATAATCTTGTTTGGCAATTAGCGAATAGCTGATAGCTGATAGTTTATTGTATTAGCTGATTTGACTAACGTATTGTATTAGTTGATTGTATAAAAGTGTTTGGTAAAATTAACTGATAGCTGATAGCTGTTAGATTATTTAAACAAGTAAAATGACATATAAGGACATAATTATATTCAATACTTGTTGAATAGTTTATTAGTTATTGATATTTTGTATCTAATTAATATTAATTAGATCTATAAAATTATCTTTAATATAACTTTTCTAAATATATTTGAATGATTTATATATTAATTTATTATTTATATAATTTAATTAATTAATAAATTTAAATACACATATAAATATGTATATAAATATGTGATAATAAAAAGAAAAAATAAATAGGATTAGCTTATAAATAGGATGAAAAAAAAAATTAATTTAGGTTATTTTGAGATTTTTGGTAACTGGTAAGGGTAATAGAGTCTTTACAACTATAATATCAAACCTCTAATCTCAAAAAGCTCCTATTATGAGCTTTTTCAAAATTAACGGTTTCACCCCAATCCGCTCTTTCAATCCTCTATTCACCAAACAACAATAGTAGCGGATGTGACTGATCAAACCTCTAATTATGCCTCAAACCTCTAATTTTTGCCCAAATATCTCTTTACCAAACAGGGCAAATGATTTTATGGTTTGCGTTATTAGCTGATAGTCTTCGTATGAAGATTGATATCAAATATTCATATTTCACCCTTCTCTTTTAATTGGTATATTACGAAAATTACTCAAAATTAATAAAAAAAATATATAAAAGCTTGACGATATAATGCTATGATCTAATCTGATAGTAATCCGATAAGATTAGTTTTAAAATATGTTGTTCATCTTCTCGATGTAATGTATCTCGTCGTTTGATTTTTAATTGCGTAAATTTTAATAAAGTATTGGAAGAAGAAAAATTTAAATCGATAAAGTGATAGACAATAATGAAACATGCTAAAAATAAGTGGGAAAAACCTTAGTCTAAACCTGGAACAATAATCTATATTTTTATTTTCTCGTCCACCAAACTATCACGTCATCTGATTGTTAATGATTTAACGACTTAATGATTAAATCTATACAAAAACTAAAGTTCAATACTAAAATTGAATCTTTTCAAATTTTAGTGACTATATTAAATGCAACTTAAAAGTTTATTGACGAATGGTGAAGTTTACCCTTTATTTTAGGGATAACTATATTTTTAGTACCCCACCTTTACCCGTTTTCTTATTTTAGTACCTTAACTATTTCTTTGGCAAAATAATACCTAACGTTACATTTTGTTTCTATTTTGATACCCCACCGTTCAAAAATTAACGGAAGGTTAACTAGAAGAGAGAAAATCACATGTGACATGCTACCACGTCATTTTCTCTCTCCTAGTCAGCATGCCACATATTTTTTTTCATGATTTTTGTTGACGTGGCATGTTGACTAGGGGAGAGAAAATGATGTGGCATCATGCCACGTGTGATTTTCTCTCTCTCCTAATCAGTCTTCCATTAATTTTATAATATCGGGGTACCAAAATACATAAAAAAACGTAACGTTAGGTACTATTTTGCCAAAAAAAGGTAGGGTACCAAAATAGAAAAATGGGTAAAGATGGGGTACTAAAAATGTAGTTATCCCTTTATTTTATTGTCTTAAAGTGAAATGGCGAATCTGACATCATGGGCCTTTGGGAATTCAATTCGATCCACCATCCCAATGTGGTTATCCAATGAAATTTGGGCCTTTTGATGGCCCGTTGTTGTTCTTTGAGAAGAACAATAAGTCGATTATGTGGTTTTGGTTAAGAAAAATAGAAACTCGACTTAACAAATATATTTTAATTAATCAATTTAGGTCTTAATCCACCTAATTGGTTTGACTTTAACGTTGGTTAGTTTGTTTTTTAATCAAATTTTATATTATATATATTTTTAGTATAACCATCAAAATTTGACTCATTGATCAATTAATTCAAATTAAGTATTGCAGAATTAAGAAGACAACTCACTCAACAAAGCCAAAATCTAAAGTTGAATGTTATTTGAGAAACCTAGCACCCCAATTCATTAAACTATATAATAGTTAAATATTATATATATTTAAATATAGGGTAATCTTCACCAGTGGTCCCTTTTGTTTAGGGTGTGTTCTATTTTGGTCACCAGAATTCAAAAAAGATTATTCTGGTCACTTACGTTTAGAATCGTTTCTATTTTGGTCCCTTGGCCGTTAGTCTCCGTTACTTAAAAAAATTAGTTTTTAATTTAACCCCCAAACTTTCAAAATTTTATTTTTCACCATCTTTTCGATAGTTATCTTCAAGCTTTCGGAGTGGTGCCTTGGAGTCGGACCTTGCCGTCGTGTCGTCGCTGTCGTTCAGAGTAACGGCGAAGTCGAGTTGCAGTGGCCAGTGGGCTGCGATTCAGAGGTTGCTGTGAATTTTCTGTAAAGATGAATTTACCAGTTCATCACGATTTTCAAACTTTTCAAAGAAAATCATGGTCCTTTTTTTATATTCATTCTTCAGGGTGATCTATCCCTTTTACTCAAAGGTTCAGCCAACACCACTCAAGCTCAAGCTTCATATAATTGCCAGCAGAGGAACAAGCTTGCCTCAAAGATTCCCTTAAATCCAGAAGCAAGCTCCTGGGCTCTTAGAATTCAACTAAATAATAGAATTCAGCCTTAAAATTTACACACAAGGTAAGTTCAATGAAATAAAAGCACCGTATATGATTTGCTAACGATGTCTAAATTGTACCTCGCTTGGTGGCATTCATAGATGAAAATTCCAAGGTCGTCATCACATTTTCAGAATCATCTTCTTATAATATGCTAATGTGATCCGCTTCTTTATATTTTGCAGGTGTAGTCACATTTTCCAGGAGATTGTCCTCTCCTAATACTAACTTTCTCACAAAAGCTACAACAACAACAACAACAAAAAGGTTAAAGCTTATAATGTTTGCCTAAAAGAAAATTAATATACTGGAACAAAAAAGAATATTTTATTAACGACTCCAAAATTTAGTAATGAAAAGAAAAGGCTATCCTTGATAATAACTCAAAGAGAGAACGTAAAATCATCTTTACAGCTTATACTACTCCAATCAAATAAGAAGATGATAAAAATGCTTTAAGCAAACAATATTAAGTTAAAGAAACCTACGAGAGGGGGGATAACTCGGCACCGACTCGAACCAAAGCTCAGCATCTCTAGCCTCCGACGGCGACTCCTCGATCGTGAAATCGAAGAACTGAGCGGCATCAAACTCGTAATCCAGGTCAATTTCCCTCACCTCGAAAACTGGTTCTATCTCCATCTCCTCTTCCATAGCGCTCACTCTCTCTCTCTCTCTCCGTCCAAAACTCACTCCCTCTCTCTGAACAATGCCGCTCTACCTTCACCTGAACCACCAAGAACTAAACTCCGCCGTCAATATAAAATCAATTTTCCCTTAACATATAAATATCGGAAACGGCGAGGTTGAGTCCTCAACGGCGATGACACGACGGCAAGGTCCGACTCCAAGGCACCACTCCGGAAGCTTGAAGATAACTGTCGAAAAGATGGTGAAAAATAAAATTTTAAAAGTTTGGGGGTTAAATTAAAAACTAATTTTTTTAAGTAACGGAGACTAACGGCCAAGGGACCAAAATAGAAACGATTCTAAACGTAAGTGACCAGAATAATCTTTTTTGAATTCTGGTGACCAAAATAGAACACACCCTAAATAAAAGGGACCAGTGGTGAAGATTACCCTTAAATATATTAAACGTTAAGTAACCATCATATTGCATCGACTTGAACGGAAACTAGCAATATATGGTTTCATAATCCTCTGCCCCTTTTCGATGTCTCTATTTATGTTCTAACACTAAAAAATAATATAAAATTAAATTCTAAATTCTAAATCCTAAACCATACACCTTATACCTTAAAAATATACTCTACCTTAAATTTCATAAACGCTAAATTTAATTTTAACTGTATGGACACAAATAAGAGCACCGAAAAGGGACATAAGATTTTCATATGACAATTAGTACACTAATATCCAAATCAAAAGTCTATTATCATGTAGTGTTCCAAATCTTCAATCACAAGCATGGTACTAAACAATATCAACCGAAATTGACATAAGTCGGATTGCATCGTCGGTAGATTCACTAGTACTTTCGAGGATAACGATCCAAATACCTCCCCGAAGGATACTCATATGTCGTGTGGCCTCTTCCACCACGGCTTGACAGATCATAAACGGTCTCGTACAGTTTCGGCTCATATGACCAAGTTGATGACAGTTTCAGCACACTATATCTCGATGATGATCTCGCTATCCACCACTACGACCACCACCTCTACCACCTTGATCTCTTACCATGTTGCCTTTTGGGCAATGCCTAGCCATATGGGCAGCTACATTGCACAAGTTGCAGATCAGATTATTTGTGCATTCACATACTATGTGACCTGACCTCCTACAATTGTTGTGTGCCTTGTCATTTGTTTAGGCTTCAATTCTAATTACAATACGTAGAACTCGAATTAATCGAAATTGAAAGAGATGAGACGAGAAAACTCCCTAACACAAAATAAAACTCGAAACCAAAATAGAAAACAATCCAAATACTATACACGCTAAAGAAAAAATACGAACTTGACGATGTCGCTAAACACAGTGTAATCGTTCTCCAATATTAGAAGCTATAATGAAAAATGATTCACGTTATATATAAAACATCAAAAAGAACTAAAGAAGAGGAAACTGTACGGACCTCCAAAGATTTGTTCATGGCGTTAGATTGTGAGGAATTGGAGGAGAAAAAGTGCAGCCACTTGCTTAAATTCGTGCCTTTTTGAAGCGAAAGCGTAAAGTCGGGCTCTAGGTATGGAGACTCGAGTAGCGAATTGTCTGACAATGCATATTACATGTGATAAAATATGAATAAATATATGTATATATTGTATATAATTATAATAATAAATATATACGCACACACTTTACTTGCAGACAAAGCTGTTCAAACCTGAATCTCTTATTATGAACATCTCTATTTACAATGTCAGGACTTGAATCTCTGGTGACTGGCAAGACTTAAAGGTTTTTAATACTTCATCTCACTAGACCAATTGATATTATGTATCTAATTGTATTCTTCTCATTTTATTGACCAATTATGCACCGATAAATGGTAAAATTAGGGAATTTGGCACTTCTAAATTAATAAATAAATCTACGGTCGTGGCCAAACTTGAGTGCACGTTGAGAGAATGTATTCATGTACTAAATAGTAAATACTGATGTTTTGTTAGTTGCAATTATGGACCTAACATGGTTTCCAAATTCCACTCATTCTTTGACAAAATTAAAATATTTATTATTATGGTTGAATTGATTCTTAAAATATTTGAATAGTATATATTTTATTTTTTTATATCCATGAAAATGATAAAATCGGAGGAAATGTTAGATTTGGTTATATATATATATATATATGTCTGGTAATTTGTATCAAAAGATATAAAATCGTTGATTATCAATGTATGGAAATCCATGTCATAAAACAATAAAAATAAATTAAAATAGCCAAAATGACAAAAAAATATCTCCAACGTTTGCATGTTTTGTTATTTGGCCCTTTATTCTTTTTTGGGTTCAAATATGCCAACAACGTTTCAATTTGGTCCAAATATGATCATGTTGGATGTAAATTAAATTGTCAGTCAACTGACGGTCAACGGCTAATATTGATTGGACTTGCCACGTGTTAAGATATGTTGACGTGTCAGCATTATATTTGACGTGTACCGTGTAACCCCCTGGACCCGCCTATGCGTTACAACGGATCCTAGGAAGTCACATTAGGGTCACAAGAGCGACCCACAATAAAAATACACACAAAAAACATATTTTTTTAAACACTTATTAAATTGTAAAATCAACTTTTGTTTAAAATATCATTTCGGGAAGTCATTTAAACACACAACAGAAATTTCAGAAAGTGCTTTACAAATACTATCATAAAACAATACATGACATACATGCCCACTAACTATACAGTACCGTACTCCAAAAGCAACGCCGAGAGAACTCCGAACACTGATGTCAAACGTTATACCATGTTATGTTCTTTTAACCTGCGATGGTAAAGACAACGTGAGCTTGAAAAAAGCTCAGTAATACAGAACTACCAAAAGATGCTATAAGCTCATGCAAATATATAGTAGGCATAACATTTTCATGATATTCCATGTAGTAACAGTCTCCAATTTCTGTTCTACTATTTCGAGGTTGCATCATGCTCGAGAATAACGATATTTGTTCTTTATTCAAACATCATGAATTAGACGGAAATTATATAGGCTGGTAACATACGAAGGTGGAAACAGAGAGTTTAGTGTCTAGTGTGTTCCAACAGTGCAACATTAATGCATGAAACGTAACAATGCAGTAAACTTTTTTATTTAAAATACATTTGTTTCAAGTAGCCGTAAAGTTCATTTAATTCTTTATTTACCCTCCAACCATACTCCAGTATATAGTTTTCCCCAGTGCAGTATCATGTACAGGCATTAACCCGAGCCCATTGGGCGTGGGTACCATCCTAAGGATATACCTTAGAATATGGGCGGCCCTTGCCGAAGCACAGGAACTGAAAACGGGCGGACCTGGCCGAAGCCTAGGATCAAAAAATGGGCGGACCTAGCCGAAGCTTAGGATTCGAATACGGGCGGACCTAGCCGAAGCTTAGGATCCGAATACGGGCAGACTTACCAGCTGGATCAGGGCTGAGCCGACGGTAACTTCATATCATGTCCCAAGTACCCCAGTGAATCAAATCATCAATAGTTCATTAATCAATAATTGTATTTTTAGTAACACATTATCCGTATAGCATGTTTATCATATCGGGTGCATAGGCAAATACCAGAAATATAGTACGGTCATGCTTAATTTATAAAACATGTCATGTTCATGTGAGTTCAAGTATGTCAATCATGTGCACGTGATCGGTATTATAACATGTAAATCAGTATGCAAAAACAGTCGTGTAGCACACATGGAACACACTAGGTGGAATAGTTTATTTCCTTGGAGATACTTGTCATTTACAGAAGAGAACACATTAAACTTTTGACCATTTGAACGAGTTTCTAAAACGAGGCCCCTATTAAAAGAGGGGTTTGTACTAACAGTTCAAACCAGATATTCGGGAGATGGTAGATCAAGATCTTTGAGAGTTTAGGCATATCATGAATGATTTACTCATTTAAGCCTACAAGGGCATTATAGTCATTTTATCACACAAGGGCATTTTGGTAATTTATACCAACAAGGCTTAAACAGTGGCTCGGAAAATTCTAGTTGCTCATCAGGTTTCCAACCAAGTATTCATAGGTTTCCATGTCAAGATCTCTCACGATATCAGATACATTCAGGGCTATTTTGATCACTTTGGCCAATGAGAGCATTTTGGTCATTTAACTATTATAGGGGATTTTGTAACTTAGCCCAATAATGAGGAAATTATGATTTACAACATTTAAGATTTCCAGAAGTTTATCGAGCCTCCAAAACCATTCGAACTAACATATTCCAACCTTGCAGTACTAACCAACCCTTCTAATGCATCCAACTGTATCGTATATCTAGACGGTTGCTTTCATATTTCACCACAAGATTTGCCACGGAGTAGTCGAACTTATATTCTGTGCGGAAAAACTTTCAACCTTACATTAATATCAAGAGTGATTGACGTACGTAAGTCATGCTTCAACCCATAAGGGGCATTTTAGTCATTTTCAGCTTTATTGGCACTTCCAAAATTTTTATCAGAGGTAATTTACTTATTCCAGTCAAGGGGATATTTCATTCATTTTGAAGCTCGGGATATCCATCATTCCTGTCAATTGAATCATATATATATTTCAATCAATTAAGTACCCATGGGTGTTTCGGCCATTCAAGTAATTTCGGTACCTCCACCCACTTCATTCATTTTAGAACTCAAATGTTTATCCATCATTCTAGTTAATTTGCAAACCTTGGTGTCTGAGGATACTTCAGCATTTTTTTTGTCGATACGACTCTTCCAATTAATTAACCATAATAGTATTTCCAATACATATAGTCATTTCAGTCAATTCAGTATTTCGAGCCGATTGATTAATTCAGAGGTACGAATAACTTCACGTAAATATATATTCAGAGACTCATTCCAAATTCAAGGAAACTTAACACCTTATAATCTCGAAGGTACAAATTTTGTTACCATAACTTTCCAGGTTTTTCGAGGTTTTTAGATGAATCATGTTGTCTTACCATATCTAGCATAGATTTCTAGATCGCTTCCAATTCTAAGGATATTTTAGTCATTCTCATACTTTAAGGGCGTTTTTGTAATTTTATATCCGAATATTTTTAACATTTGATCACTTGACACTGATAATCGGATTTGGAGATTAGCTGCCTTATTAGTTATTTATTGAACTCCAGATCCTTACATTTATTAACTTTCTCGTTCGAGCATTTTAATCTTATCCATGTTAACATACTCAATTTCATATCCGGTTTTACTTAAGCAGGGCTAACATCACTCCTCATCATATTTATGCATGCATTTACTGAGTGCCAACATATTCATAAAGCATACTAGAAGTATTGTATTACCTTTAATACTTGCTATATCGGTCGACCCTGGTACACCGTTCGATCACTCTCGAACCCGAATGCGACGTCCTCTACATCCCGGATACAAGGAATTGTGAATACCTTCAATCGCAAAAATTCCAATTTCAGTTCTTATTCACATTGCTCATAATTGATTATTAAAAATATATAAGCAAACTCGAGTTCAAAGACCAATTCGGAGGCTTTCGGGTTAAAATTTCTCGAAACGAGCATCAAAATCGGACTCAGGACGTCGAAAAACATAAAATATGGCTTTTCGGGAAAAGTTGACTTTTTTTGTCAAAGTCAACGCTGACGTCAGCGGTCAAAGTCAACGCTGACGTCATGCTGACGTCACTCGTTCAATGATTGACTCGGCGAGTTGACTCACTGGGTTGACTCGGGCGAGTTGACTCACTGAGTTGACTCGGACGAGTTGACTCACTAAGTTGACTCGGGTCAACGGGTTGGGTCGGTCGATCAACGGGTCGGTTGGTCAACGGGTCGGGTCAACGGGGCTTGACCGAGCTGACCGGTTTAACCGGTCTAGCCGGTTCAGACCGGTTCGGTCTACACAGACCGGCTCTTACCCTTAGGAATCAAAGGTCGTCGGACGACCACCGAAAAGTCGCCGAAAAAGTCTATTTCACGCCGTTTCTGCCAGAAAAAACCACAATCATTCAAACCATCGTTTATTTACACTTTTACGAATCGAAATGATACCGGAAACCAACCAAACTTACCAGATTTATTCCTAACCGTTCGAATACGTCAGAAAAATGACGTAGCTCCGACGACGGGGCAAACCACGAAGAACGGGCGAACAACAACTTGGGTTTTGATCAGCATGCGACGGGGAGTCCAACGGCGGTGGTGGCGCGGCGAACGAACGTCGACAATGGCCGTAATCGGTGAAGAACCGTTCGATATAACCTAGGTTCACTGAAATTTCTTCCTCCGATTTCCGGCGAACGGGGCAGCGGTTGGGCGCGTGGCTTGAGGGGTTTCGGGCGGGCTTCAACGGAGATCACGATGGTGATGGCGGTGGGCACCACCGTCGAGCGGTGACCGAGATCAACGTAGAAACAGAGGCGACGGTGGGTTTCCTCGTTAGGTTTCAAACCGCGCGCCACGGTTGACGACGGTGATTTACCGCGAGTGGTCACCGTGGTTGCGATCGGAGGGAGTGGGCGGACACCGTGGCGGCGACGGTGAAGGCCAAGGCCGGGCGGTGTGGCAGATCGGAGCAAAAGCCGAAACGGGGGAAGGTGAGGGTCGAGAGAAAAATGGAAGGGTCTGGATATTTTGGGGAGTTAATTATCCCATGTGGGTTTTTGGATCAGACTTTTATTAAATTTCGATTTAAACAAAACGATTAGTTTAAAAGAAAAACGAGGTAAAGCATGATAAGAGATTGCCTTAGCTCAAATGGCTAAGTCATGTGTTCTCTATGCCAAGTGGTGCGGGTTCAAAACCCCTTGGTTACACATTTCCCTTTTTTTTATTTCATTCAACATTTTTTTTAGGGTGTTACATATCGTCATCAGATTCGTCCACGTGTCACCATAAAGAAGGGTATAACATTTTTTTTTAAAAATGTCGTGGCATCAACAGATCTTACCACGTTGCAAGTTCAGTCAGCATCAACCGTTGACCATTAGTTGACTGACAGTTTCCATCCATCGGTGCATATTTGGACAAAATTGAAACGTTTGGGGGTATATTTGGACCAAATTGAAACATTTGAAGGCATATTTAGACAAAAAAAGATAATAGGGGGTCAAATGACAAAGCATGCAAACGTTGGATGCATCTTTTGTTATTTTTCCATTAAAATAATGAACTTATAAAACTCAACAAATGATACTAGTAAAAAAGCGAATGATCTTTCTAGGCTTGACTTTAAATTACTTTGTCTCTATGATGTATATTTTAAAACATCCAAGTTCAAATAGCTTTATTTGCAAAGGTCCATGCGTTATTAAAGACTCAATTTTTTTAATATTATATTATCTAAAACTAAAGTATTTATCACAAATAATCATGATTAATTCTCTCATCATAAATTCTCTCAATACACAATAAATTGTTGGTCATATTCCGCTATAATATTTTTAACATAGAAAATAATTATAATACTCTTAAACTTAATTATTTTCCCGTTGTAATATATATTAATTTAGCTCGTTGATATTTATTAATATCAAGTTGACCATTTTTAATTAAAAATAATAAATTAAAAAATAAATAAAAAACTGGAAATTTGGAATCCCTCGAAATGGAAAAAATAAAAAATCATATTAATATTTCAACGATCTAACGGTAACAAAATGCCGGTCGAAACGGTATGAACTGACAAATACATAATGACCACGTGCCATACCCTTTCAGA
This sequence comes from Hibiscus trionum, assembly GCA_030270665.1. Lineage (NCBI taxonomy): Eukaryota > Viridiplantae > Streptophyta > Magnoliopsida > Malvales > Malvaceae > Hibiscus > Hibiscus trionum. Next base: position 1,200,464 of record BSYR01000011.1, on the reverse strand, counting down.
AAACCCACATTAAAAAAGGAGGGGCAAAATCGTAATTGAAATACACAAATAAGCCGAAGGGCCAGCCCAAAGCCAAGAGAAGAAGCTTCAAAAGACGTTGACGCTGCATCAGATTTTCAGGACCACCGGTCCCATTTTCTATCTCCAAAACCTAAAAGAAAACCGCCAAGAAAACCGCTCCCCCCACTGTCCCTTCTAGTTTTCAGGTAATCACCGGTTTTTTTAACTGTTCCATCAAATTACCATACATTTCCATTTCGCTCCTTTTTTTTCCCGGTTTAATTGTGTTATGAGTATCCGTATTCTTCGGGGTCTTCAAAATTTAGTCCTCTACTTATGATTTTCAAAATTTTTCTCTCTTCATGGTTTTAAAAATTGAACTCCAATTGATAACTATGTTAACGAGTTTTCAATTATCAATGTTATCGATTGGACTTTAATTTTTAAATTAAACAAGTAAATGACTAGTTAAACAAGTGTTGGTTATATTGTTAAGGTACATTGTATTCCCAAAAAGAGGACACGAGTTCAAATCTTAGAGACGACATTGTTGGGAGGGTCAGTCTCGCACCCTAAACATTGACAATAAGACGAACATGCATATTACAAAAAGTTCGAAGACAAAATTGACATTTTTTATAATGGTTTCATTAACATGAGATATATTTAGTATATACTGATAAATTGATAATGAAATTAGAATATTTAAAAGTCCGGAGACAAAATTAGAATGAGAGTCATAATTTGAAGATGAAATTTGAACGCTTAAAAGTTTGAGAACAATTTAAAATAAGAGTAATAGTTTAGACACATGTAATGTAATTAACTCTTATTGTTAACTATAGTTATTCAAATGTGTATTCATTATACTTATAAGTAGGGGTGGGCAAAAATACCCGACTCAGTTGACCTGATCCGACCTGAAAACTCGACGACTCGAACTTAAAATGTCGGGTAATTCTCGAGAAAAAAAATTACTCGACCGGGCCGGGTACTCGACCCGGCAAATTTCCCGGGACACATGCCAGAAGTTTCCTCTTACCGAGTACCCGACTCGACCCGATAGAATTTAATATATATTTTTTTTATATTTAAAATTATATTTTTATTTTATGTTTCTTAATATTTTCACTCTAAAATTAAGTTTAAATCCCTACATTTTTTACTATGTTTGTATTATATTCTTTAAAGTTTTAAGTTTAATTTTTTTAATATTTTTGTGTTTAACATGTGATTTTTTTTTAATTTTAGAATTAAAAAAATAGGAACCGAGTACCCGGTACCCGATTACCCGAGTACCCAAATTTTACGGGTATTCGAATCCCGGGTACCCGAATATAATGAGCCAGGACACAAGCCGCTTAATGAGGTACCCGGATGAACTGAGTACCCGATTTTCCGAGTATCCAAAAACCAGGTACCCGAAAATACCCACCCCTACTTATAAGTCATAACTGTGATAATAACCATAATTGTAACATAAAAAAATCATTGAATTATAATTAGAGACTAAATTTCAAAAGCCAGAAACGTACAAGGAGTGGAAGCCTAATTAGACATTGGTTTCCCTCTCTCCATTTTTACCCTTTGTTTAAATTCACATTCTCGATTTTGTCCCTTGTTTTCAGCCTTATTAAAGTAATAGGCACCTTTGATTTTTCTCGTTTTTGCCTCTGTTTTCTGCTCTTCCTGTCAGGTCATTCTCTTCTCCCTCGATGAAGTTCTTAGCAACTTTAATTTCATTAAAAAAGCTTTGAATCAAACGAGGAATTACAATTATTTTTTATAATGTATTACAGATTGAAAAGTGGATTTTGTTTTTGTTTTTGTACGTGAGGAGTTTTTTTCTTGATCTGAGAAATTATCCGTTTGAAAATTTGTGTTACTCAGTACTAAACGTTGAAATGCTCTATCTTATCGTGTTTTTTTGGATTCAAACTCTGTTGTTTCTAAGCATTTTCTTAGATTTTATTCCGTGTGTTTGTTTTTTTTGCAGCGCTCGAATTTCGAGGTGGACGACAGGAAGAGTATGGCTAACGGGTTCAGATCAGAGAATAATGGAGGGAAAACGACAGTGTTTTGGTACTAAAGTTGATACCGTCGTCAGGTCTTTTAACTGAACCACCGTCCTCCTTTTCCCAGGTAGAAATGAGAAAATGAATCATTTTTTTGTTTAGCTTATTCGGTGACCACTAAGAGAAATTTTCTGCACTGTGAATAATTAAAAATTAATATTTTCGTATTTTTAGAACTATTAATATTATTACCTTTTTTGGGGGCCAGGTTGAAGATTAGAGAGGGAGTTTTTTCATCTTAACTACCAGATTCATTGACTTGTTTTTTTTATTTCCATTTTTTCAGTTCATTTTCTTTAATTAGTTGGATTGGTAATTATGATTAGCTTCTTGTTGTGAAAGCATGAGCATACTAGCATAGTATTAAATTGCGGTTGCGGATGCGGTTGTAATGTCACGGTTGCGGGTCGCGGTGTCGCGGGGACCTCTAAAACCGTTACGATGCGGCCATTACGTCGCGTTGCGGCTGCAATTTAATACTATGAGCATGAGCCTAAGCTTAATGTTTGTTTGGCAACCACAACAAACTAGCTTGCATTTCTAGGAAAGCAACAGTGGCCTTGTGCATTGAGCTCTTTGAGTTTGATTTTCATTTATATATAAATGTGCGGTAGGGCTAGTAACTGTGAAAGAGGAGTTTGGAAATTGGGGCAGTTGGAGGGGGAGAGTTAAAGTTGGAGAAGGAACAGAAGGCGCAAATGGCAGCTGCTCGCGAGGAGAGGATTCTAGTGTTGGTGAGGTTGAGGCCTTTGAGTGACAAGGAAATTGTAGCGAATGAAGTTGCGGACTGGGAGTGCATCAATGACAATACCATCTTGTACCGAAACACCTTCCGGGAAGGATGCACGTTCCCATCTGTGTATACATTTGGTAAAGAAACCCCCTCCATCTTCATTTCTTGGTTGTGGTCTAACGAATTTTGTTGCCTGGCTAATTGAACCTAGGCTAGCTTAATGAAGGAAACATACATTGTTGGCTTAAGTTTTAAAATCAGGTTTAAAAGCATCAAAAATGGAATATATCCGTATGTGCTTGGGATTGACAATCAGTTTTGATCAAAAGATTGCACCTTTTTTCTTCCTTTTTATGGCGGGGACAGATAGAGCATTTCGGGGTGACTGCTCGACAAGGCAAGTGTATCAGGAAGGAGCCAAGGAGATTGCTCTTTCAGTTGTTAACGGTATTAATTGTAAGTAGGAGCATTTGGCATCTCGGGATTCATTCTCTGTTTATAAAGTTCTTGACGAGTAAGAATTTTTCTCTAACAAATTTCCTTCTTCTGTTCCCCAGCAAGTATTTTTGCTTACGGACAAACTAGCAGTGGGAAGACATACACGATGGTTGGAATAACTGAGTATGCTGTTGCAGATATATTTGACTACATAAACAGAGTAATGAACGTGTAAATCATTTTGTACCATCATGTTGCATTTTCTCGTGGTTATTGTTTAAAAGCGTAAGTACCTATATCATTATTGCAGCATGAAGAGAGAGCATTTGTTTTGAAGTTCTCAGCAATTGAGATATATAATGAAGTTATTAGAGACCTTCTAAATTCAGATAACACTCAACTTAGGCTGCGCGATGATCCTGAGGTGAGTAGCGACATCCATATTAGAATATTAGTTTCCTTTCCTTGAGTTTATGATTGCTGTAAGAAGTTCTTTTTTTCAGAGAGGAACTATTGTGGAAAATGTCACAGAGGAATCTCTGAAGGACTTGAACCATTTGAAAGAACTCCTTGCAATTTGTGAAGGTAAAGCATTTTAAAGAGTTCTTTGTTACTGGATGATGTTGCACATTTGCACCTTTATGCATTATGATTAATTTTTAATGCATTGTGCTGTTGCAGCTCAAAGAAGGATAGGAGAGACTTCCTTGAATGAGAGAAGCTCCCGATCTCATCAAATTATAAGACTGGTAATCTTCTCTGCCTTTGTTTTACATTATTTGAACATTAAATTGCTAGCAGCTTATGTGTAGTGATGTTAAAATTTTCCTTTCCCTTTTAGCTTACCATGGTGTGCGTGCTAACTTTTGTAGACAATTGAAAGCTCTGCTCGGGAGTTCCTAGGAAAAGAAAATTCAACAACCCTTGCAGCAAGTGTGGTATAGCTCTTGGAATTTACTTTCACTTTTGCAGTTCGCTAGTTTTCAAATGAAAGAATAAAATATAGTGACACAGAGATGGTATTTGGGTGCAGAACTTTATTGATTTGGCTGGAAGTGAGCGAGCATCTCAGGCCTTGTCCTCTGGGACAAGACTGAAAGAGGGTTGCCATATAAATCGTAGTTTACTGACTCTGTCAACTGTTGTTCGCAAGCTAAGGTTGATTGGATTGTCATATATTAGAGTGCTCTTGTTTCATTTCAATTATCTGCAAGAGATGATTTAATGTTCAATTTTTTTAAGCATAGTTGTCTGATTATTTATGTAGTTGTTTTATTACTGTGAGGTCGATTGAGCTCTTATTTGTTTCCTTTATGATTGTGACTTTTCAATTTTAGATTGAAACAAAGAATTTGGGGCATAGTTTTATGATGGTTTGCTTAATTAGATTCAGATCTGACTTTTTCTTGATAGCACTAATATTGAAATCACTTGTCACTATATTTTTTAGTGTTTGTTCCTTCAATCCAGTTGGATTTTTAGTAATAATTACCATAACAATGTGTTCAACTAAAGAGTATTTTATGATGTAGAAAAAGGCAATGTATTGTTAACTACTGTCACCTACTAGATTGCTCAACTCATCAATGTGGTGCTGTGGTGGATGCAGTAAAGGCAGACAAGGACATATCAATTACAGGGATTCTAAGCTGACACGCATACTGCAGCCTTGTTTGGGTGGCAATGCCAGGACTGCAATCATATGTACTTTGAGCCCTGCACGAAGCCATGTTGAACAAACCAGGAACACTCTTCTGTTTGCTTGTTGTGCAAAAGAAATTACTACAAAAGCTCAGGTCAATGTGGTCATGTCTGATAAGGCCTTAGTTAAGCATTTACAGAGAGAGTTGGCCAGGTTAGAAAGTGAACTCAGGAGTCCTGTGCCTCCTCCTTCCTCAAACAATGACTATGCAGCTTTACTGAGAAAGAAAGATATTCATATCGAAAAGGTAACCATCCCCTTTGGGAAATATAGAAGGGAAAGCTTGGGCATTTACATTTTACATGTTGCCTAACATTGATTACATCAATTTGCACTACTCAGCTGGAGAAGGAGGTTAGAGAGGTGACTAAGCAACGTGATCTTGCTCAATCTCGGGTCAAGGATCTGCTAGGGATGATTGGAAACGATCAAGATTCAGGACAATTGGTTTGTGTTATTGCCTATATAGTATCTTTTCATGTTATTCTTTTCAATGAATATATTGTCTAGTTGCAATATTATTCACTATTTTCCTTTTGAAATAATTATTCATTTGATTTTAGTCCCTTAATGATTGGTTACACTTCTTTCCCTTTCTCTGATCAGGCAAGAATCAATTACCATCCCAATCAACGAGCAGGGGATACATGGGAAGATGATTATTCAGAATCAGAGTCATCATGTTTGGCTGATTCTAATCAATTTGATGCGTGTGTTAGGAAATTTAATCCGGTCCGTCGTCATGACAGAGAGAGGAGTCGTCACAAGCCTTTGAACAATCATGAAGATCATTCCATGATTCATTCTGCACAAAGCTTGGCTAAGACTCCAGCTGAAACTGCTCATGACCCTGGTGAATACTGCAAGGAGGTTCAATGTATTGACACGGACGGAACAGGGAGGGAAAATAATGATTCTGAATCTCGTGCCATACCAAATGGTGTTAGTGAAGGACAATTGGCACAAGCATTAAATGGATATGGGGATGTGGCTGGCCATGAAACAATGTCTACCCCTATGAGTGGAGATAGAGAAGCAGAGAACATTCAAGAAAGCCCGAAGTTGACTGGGAACCGGACTTATAGAGCAGTTGTCATGGGTGCTACATCTTCTCCATATATGGACAGAGAACATATTGAAAGCACCCCGCCTAATGGGTTCGAGAAAAGCTTTCCTGGAAGACCAGACGGTTACAACGTGAAATTTCCTTCGTTAAATTTTGGTGCCAATAGCGGGAGACACTCCAGGAATGATTCTGTGTCTTCTCTTGGGAGTGCTTCAGTCATTACTTCTGCAGATGAGCAAATTACTAGCATTCATAGTTTCGTTGCTGGACTGAAGAAACAACTTGCCAATGGTCAGGTGAGAATATGGCTATCTTTTTCCCTCTGTCGGTTGGAACTTCAATATATGCACTCGGGCATGTCTCATTCTATTTCTTTGCGAATGTTTGGTACTTTCTTCATAGGTTCAGGGCACCGGCCTAGAAGCACCGGGCACTCCTGTGGCTTGGCCACTGGAATTTGAGAGGCTGCAGAGAGCCATAGTCGAACTTTGGCAAGATTGCAATGTTTCCTTGGTTCATAGAACATATTTCTTCCTCCTATTTAAAGGCGATCGAGCTGATTCAATTTACATGGAGGTAGAGCTTAGGAGACTTACCTTCCTCAAGGAAACGTTTTCTCAAGGAAATCAAGCTGTAGAAGATGGTCGCACTCTCACACTGGCTTCGAGTGTGAGAGCTCTTCAGCGCGAGAGGCAAACCTTGACCAAGCTGATGCGGAGAAGGTTTTCAGAAGAAGAAAGAAAGAAACTATATCAGAAATGGGGCATTGGGTTGCACACGAAGCAGAGAAAGGTGCAGCTGGTGAATCAGTTGTGGAGCAACAACAAGAATATGAATCACGTCGCGGAGAGTGCCGCCATCGTTGCGAAGCTGATCAAGTTCGTAGAGCAGGGACGCACCCTCAAGGAAATGTTCGGGATTAGCTTTACTCCACCACGGCCTAGACAGAGATCCTTTAGTTGGAAAAACAGTATGACTACCCTTATATGAGCCTGTTTTAGCCATTAGAGGTAATTTCTTGAAAGTCATATGCCATGTAGCATTCTTTTAATGACCATCAGCTAGAATGGAGCATGAATGTAAATCTTAAGCCAGAAACTGGCTTGATGAAATTGCTCGTGGTGAATTCGGGTTTCGAATGTATTTCTCTGTATTAACATTCAGGTGACACGGATTCGAAATGTGACTTTCTGGTTTTGCTACAAATTGACTTTCACCGTTTAGAAACCAGTTGTGGATTATTTTCAGATTTATTCTTGTTCGGATGTATCATCCTATAAATAAACTTAGAAAAGGGATAATGCCACATTTGGTACCTACACTTTGATAAAATGTTTAAAGTAGTGCTTTTACTTTTAAAATTTCCATTATAGTACATGTACTTTGACATAATATCTAATGTAGTACTTTAACTACCATTATGTGTGGAATTTTCATTAACTTATTTGGCTCTTACTAATAATATAAACCGAAGTATCATAATAATATACATAATGATAGTTCATGTATGTTACTTACTAACGGTGTTAATTCAAGTACCATAATAATACAAATAGTGATAGTTCAAGTACCATATTTGACATTTCGACAAAGTATGTGTATCACATTGGACATTTTAAAAATGGGTAAACTACATAAATGGTCCTCTGACTATGCTCCAATTATTTTTTGCGTCTCTTGACTATTAGAAGTTACAAATTGGTCCCCCAACAAAAAAAGCGTAACAAATTGATAGAATATTAAAATTATTAAAATTATGAGGGTTATTTTTTTAGAATATTAAAATTATGTTGGTTTTCTCATAATATGGACTAAATTGATAGAATATTAAAATTATGTGGGTTATTTTTTTAGAATTAGGATCAAATTAAACAAATTGTAAACGCTGAAGACTAAATGTGTTATTATGACAAATTTTGTTAACTGTCCGTTAAATTTAAACGGCATTGGACCAATTTGTTACGCTTTTTTAGTAGGGGGACCAATTTGTAACTTCTGATAATTAAAGGATGTAAAAGATAATTAGAGCATAGTCAGAAGACCATTTATGTAGTTTACCCTTTAAATTTTAAGATACTACAACACACATTTAATTAAAGTACATGTTATGTATCATATTTGGCATTTTTTTCAAATGGAAGGTATACATTGGATATTTTATTAAAGTACAGGCACCAAATGTGATATTATCCTAAAAAAGTTAAAACTTTATTTGAGAGAGGATAAACGCTGTCGTTTCATCTTCAACGGGTCCGTGTCCACTGCGATATAGATCAATCAACGCTTCCCTTTCTGAGCTGAAGCCGAGAGGGGGAAAAAAGCCAGAGATAGAGAAAAGTGTAGAGAGAAATCAAACGAAAAAAAAAAAGCACTCGAAATGAGCGGAGCCACGACGGCGGCGTATTTGGCTCGAAGAGCAGCGCAGAAGGAGAGGGTCCGGATCCTCTACCGCCGTGCCCTCAAAGACAAACTCAACTGGGCCGTCCATCGCCACCTCTTCTATCAAGATGTAACTCCTCAAATTTTCTCAATCTTATTTTCTCCTTTTTAATTTAGATTCAATTGAATCTCTGTTTTATTTTTGTTTCATTTCTATGTTTAGGCCTCTGACCTTCGCGAGAAATTCGAAGCCAACAAGCATGTGGTTCGTCCTCCCCGTTTCTCAATCTTCGCTTCAAATTGAATTTATAGTGAACTTGAACGAGTATTTGTTGAATCTTAAATTTTCATTTTACCGAATAGTGATTTGCGAAGTACATTCCCTTTTTTTTTGTTTATATGATGATAATTTGAGCTTATTTAACCTGTCAAGGAGTGTGGATTCATGTGAATGTTGATTATCGTAGCTGAACGGTTTAATTTGCGGCTATTTTGGCTTTTCATTTTACAATTTGGTGTGTTTTTGCAGGAAGATCTTGACACAATTGACAAAATGATAGCTGCAGGTGAAGCAACTTATGATAAGTGGCGGCATCCCGATCCTTATATCGGTACGTCTAAGAGACATGCATATGGATTGGATTTTGAGTTTTATATCCCGTCTCAATAATTATAGTGCGGAAGGGATTTGTAAGTTGATTTTAACCTTTCATTTCAAACAATTGAGAGGTGAATAGCTCAAAATTTTGACAAGGGACTGAAATCTTGTTGGCGAATAATTAGTTATCATAGGATTTCAGTTTTCTGGTGATGATTTGATGATACGAGTGAACTTTCAATCTTTGTGTGATGAGACAGTTGAGAGCCAAGGTTTGTAGAATTAGTTGGAGAGACATGCTACCAAACTATTAACATGTCAATTAGGGGTGAGCGTTTGGTCGAGTCGAGTCAACAAATTTCGAGTTATTCGAATTGACGAGTCATATTTTACAACTCAAACTTTATTTGAATTTTTTTTCGATTCGAGTTGAGTTTAAGAAATTTGAGTCCAGTCAAGTCGAATTTTCGAGTTCCTATAAAAATTTAATTGTAATTAGTTATCATGTTATAGTACGTTTTGATTCCAATTTAAACGGCTTTCTCTAATCATATAAGATATGCATATATATATTTCTTCATATTTTTTTATATGTGTCAATATTTTTTCATATTTTTATATATCGGTATGTATATATCGTTAAAAATTGAGGGACTCGTCTTGAACTTAAAAATAAATTTACTAATTACTAAAAATTTCGAGTTATTCGAATTTCCATTTTACAACTCAAACTTTATTTGAAATTTTTACGGGTCGAGTCGAGTTTATGAAATTTCGAGTCGAGTCAAGACGAGTCGAGTATTTTCGCCTCGAGTCGAGTTATTCGGTTTTTTCGAGTCGAGTCTTTCTCACCCCTAATGTCAATTCACCTCTCATTGCTTTGTTGCATTGCTTTTCATGAGTTCAATTGAACTGTTTTTCCCTAACAATTGAGAGGAGAATAGCCCAAAATTTTGAAAATTGAATGAAATCATGTCAATAGCTAATTAGTTATTATAGGATTTCAATTTCTTCTCAGATGATGATAGTTTGATGATACCAATGATATTGATTGTGTGAAACAAGGCAAATGAGAGCCAAGGTTTGCAGAAGTAGGTGAAGAGAAATGCTACCACACTACTACTATGTCTATTTGCTTTGCGTTGCTTAGTGGAATGTCTTTTCCACTTACATTCTTGTGTTTGTTCCACCGGTAGTTGGTTATTGCTGATTAGGTTTCACTTTTTGTTATGACATGTGACTGGTTGATTGTGATATCATATAGGTAGGTTTCTTATCGGGAGCTTAGTTTCCTGTTTTAAACCTATTATGTTGTTTGAAGCTCACTTATTAAGTTCATTTGCAGTTCCTTGGGCTCCTGGCGGTTCTAAGTTTACTCGAAACCCTGTCCCACCTTCTGGGGTTAGTGTTAATCTAACATTTCAGTCATTTCTTGCTAAGCAGTGTTTTCTTTCTCGCATTCCATGCATTCTGCCAATGGGATTCACTATTTACATTGTTTATCAACCCATTATACAAATTATACTGCAGATTAGAAGAAGAAAACTAGTAAAAAGTAATTAGAGCCCTTTTTCTTGTCTTGTTTTACTACTCGGTAGCAGATAGTTTGGTTATATCTTCCTTTAGGTAGGTTTTATCTTTTTCTTGATCGGGCATTAGAATTTTATCTATTTTGCTGGAGAAAGATGGGACGAAGTGAAAAGTCTTCTTGTCTCATGATATGCTTGCAACCTCCTAATATGTGGCACACTTTGTTGTTTTGTTTTGTTGCTTACCTAGATCATTTGTGTTCTGTCAGTTATTATTACTAAATTTCTGATTGGCTTTATTGCTTTTATCCGGTTTTGATTGTTCACTCTTGATGCAGATTGAGATTGTGTATGATTATGGTCGAGAAGAGAATGATTAAAACATCCATCTTTTCATATCCCAAGCAATAAAGGTGACCCATATACTTTATTTATTTTTTCTTTCTTTTTTCCGATAAAGGATAGGCGTTGGGATTGGTGTCAACTGAACAAGTTCTTTGCTACTCCACCTGTAGTTCAGTCAACATACTTTATTTAGATTTATATCGTTCGTTGTATAATTTCCTTAATAAAGTTTTTGTTTGCCTCAAATAACTGCCTACTCTGGTTGGCACCAGTTCTCTTTGCAAAAATCTCTTGGATTCGAACACAAAATGCATTTAATGTTAAGATCTGAGCTTCATTGTAGTTATTTAGGAAGTGATTAATGTGTTATTTCATAGAATTGAACTTATGGGATGATTCTGCATGTTTTTTATCTTCTAAATTTGAATGATTTTTGCACTAAGGTCCGAATCCTTCCAAAGCGTTCTCTTTACCTGAAAATCCTATGCGGAATCGCAGAGGCAACGATAGAAAGAGCCTCTCTCTCGCCTGCTCTTTCCATTTGGTTTACCTTAAATGTTGAAACTCTTAATGTTCCATTGTTGCAGGTCTAAAGGATCCTTGAGGGTGTAACGAGGGATCTTGGACAGCGACTTCTTTGCATTCTTTCAACTGAGATAAGACTTCTAAGAACATTCATTTTGATGTTTCTTTGTGTCTGTTGCTGTGTCTGGTCTTTTGTGTAATAAAAGATCATCGATCGGATTAAAGGTACTAAAATGCTTGTTGACTTGGCACAGAATTACAATCTTGAATCTTTCTTGTGACAAACTATCTTCTCTAAATTTTATATTCCGTCTTTCATCGTTCCGGCTACTATATTGTTAGTTGTCTTAGTGTTTTTTCTTGTATCTGATCCAGATTAATCGGCCGATGAATCGGATATTGGTGGTTAGTGGTTACACGTATGATAACAATCCCCGGTGAATTTGGGATTTTGAAGTAGTCTCTTCTTGACTTCCTGTCACCTATGTCATAAACTATAATTTGGGAATTTAATTAGGTTCTTTATCATCAAATTCAATGCAAACACAAAAACCAAATATATATATATAAGCTAATGAAACAAAATTTAAATCAAAAAAATAACTAATGCTTTTTTTGCAAGAAAAGTGAATATATTGAAGAAATTGACCCTTAAATTTGACTTTTATTCTTTTAAGATATCAATTTGATTAGAGATAATTACATTAGCAAATGTCGGTATTCAAACTCATACAAAATGTAATAGCATGAGCATATTTGTAATGTTCACATGACAAATCACTTGTATTTTATATTATTTTTAAATTCTTAATAATTTTACATTATTTTTTTACGTGTCATATAACTCAAATAGTACAGACTATCGCATTAAAATTGTTAAAAATTTATTGTTTTAGTTATTAAATTTAATGAATTAAATTCTCCCGAAGAATTTCGAAAACATTAACCTCTCAAATTAGAGCAGGAAGATTCTCTTGGGTTAAAAGTAAATGAATTAAATTTCAAATGTGCAAAGAGTACAGGGACTAAAACGAAATTAGACCAGGAAAACGGGTAATGAGAAGGCGTTCATTTTTGGTGTGGTTCCCAAATAAGCACGTCCTCCTTTTTGTTTAAACTCTTCTCTCCTCCACTACAGTACAAAGCTTTCCTTCTCAGGAATCAGCTAGCAGCTTAAAAGTTTTTCTGGGAAAAGAAAAAGCCCATGAAAATGGAGGTGATTTGCAGCCCCGCTTCTCTTTCATGGACTCGTTCAATCTCTCCTTCTCTTCACCTCCCTCACTCTGTCTCTGTAATTTCTTACTACTCCCAAAGTCGCCATTTTTTTTACTTTGTTCTTGCTTTCAAGCCGTAACTGTTGTTTGTTCTTTCTGGTTTTGTGGTTCTAGGTGGGGGAGACAAGCAGGTTCAGGGTTTCCTGCAGTGCTTCTCAGTCCCAGAAGGTTTGTTCTAACTTGATACCTTCTTTCAGGAACAATAAATCTTTCGTGTTAGAAGTTGTGACTCGAATTTCGTTTTATTCCGACCCGAAACGGGAAAAAATGGCACATGGTGGTTAGTGTAGGTACATATATATACTTCTATAATTATACTTTGCTTTAGAATATAATTGGCTTAGCTCATCCCCTTGTGTCCTGATGGCAAAGGTAGATGTTTATCATCCCTTGGGACCCGGGTTCGAGCACCAGTAATGCATGCTGTGTGTTCTGTCTTTAAAAAGCCCTAGAAAGTTGAATAGATGCTACCCTTGCATCACACCAGCATATTTAAAAAAAAAGAAAAAAAAATATAATTGGCTTAATAGTTAAATAGGTGACCAAGTTATTTCATTTTTTCCAGTTAGGTGTACAAACTATTTTTCTGGCTAAAATAGGACCTAAAGTTTTATTCTATGACCCATTTAAGGTTTACCGTTAATTTTTTCCGTTAAAGGACACGTGTTATCTCCTGAAAATTTCAAAAATTATATTAAAAATAAATAAAATTATTAAAACAAAATAAAAATATATATTTTTAAAATTTTCAAATATTCTCAAAACAGTCCCTAAATCTCTAAACCCCCAAATCCGACTACTCTGGCCGGCGGCGGCTGCGTTGCCGGCGGCGGAATGAAGCGCCTTCCCATCGCCGAACAACCCTCACGCTATTCGTCGCTCATCCTGTCGTTATTCGCCGCAAATCGTTCGAAAGAATCACTCTACAATTTCGTCAATTCACACGTCGTCAGTCGATTTCTGGCGACGGGATGGTAGAAGAAATGATCGTGGTGGTCCGGCGACCGATGTGGTAGGCGACGACGTGGCAGTCGGCGGCATAATCGACCCAAATTGGGATTTAGGTTTTGGGGTTAGGGATTTTGGAATTTGGGGCTATTTTATAAAATATTAAAAATTTAGAGGTTTTTTGAAAATTAATTAATTTTATTTATTTATAATATAATTTTTGATTTTTCTAAAGGTGACACGTGGCATTTAACGGTGAAATGTGTCACGGAATCAAACTTTAAGTCTTAATTTAGCCCGAAAAATAGTTTGAGTTCAAAAAGTGCATAGTTAAAATATAGAGTTGAATAACTACAATTCGTGCTAAGGCACAATCCGTATTCATCTTTTTCGACATTAGTGAAATTTTCCTCCTTTTTTCTGAAAGGGGTTTCCAAGTAAATCTTTGGTGCCTTATCTTCTTACATATTGGACCGATTACTTTCCTAGGAGATATATGTTTTTTGATTCTTTATAGGTTGTTGTAGGCAAATCAGATGACTGTGTCAGTGACAGGAGCTACTGGTTTTATAGGTAAAAGATTGGTGCAAAGACTTCATGCAGGTATCAATACTTATTTTTGGAAGATTATTTATTGATTGGTTTCGAGTTTTTTTTAGCAGCAAACTGACTTTTAACATACTTGAAATGCAGACAATCATAATGTTTGTGTTTTGACACGGTCTAAATCGAAAGCCGAGTTGATATTTCCAGGTAAGAAGGCATGCTTGTTGGGTTTTATGTGCTCGATTTCTTTCAACTGTTGGGAGTTTGAAACAAGCATACATTTATGGTATGTGCATACAGATTATGCACCTACTTATCTTTTCCCCCATTTGCTTGTAGTGAAGAATTTCCCAGGAATCAAAATTGCAGAAGAGGCTGGATGGAAGAATTGTATCGAAGGATCAAATGCGGTCGTAAATTTGGCCGGAATGCCAATAAGCACAAGATGGTCTCTTCCGGTTGGTATATTTATAAGAATCATCTTTCATCCTAAATTAGTCCAACAGGAAAGAAACTGTCTAGTGTATGACTTGCTATCATATTCGGCTGCACGATAGAACGATATAGAGTTGTCAACACGTTGTGTGCACACACACATTGTTTGATTGGCAGCATTCGGATATCGAGTCTTCAACAACTTTTACGTTAAGCATCGATTACAATCCCGTTTGTTCCTTTATCTGTGTTGCAGATTAAAAAGGAAATTAAGGAAAGCAGGATCAAGGTCACCTCAAAGGTTAGTCTGTCATTTTCATTACTACTACCTGCTGCATGTTGGAACCACTAGAAATATCTTTGTTTTTCTTTCGAGTTCTAAAGCAATGACATTCCGTCGCCTCTTAACCGTTTCTCCGTTGCTCTATTGTGTTGATTTGAAGGTTGTAGATTTAATAAATAAGTCGCCTCGGGGAATTCGGCCTACCGTGTTAGTTAGTGCAACAGCTGTTGGCTATTATGGTTTGTATCTACTTTCATGACATATTGATCTAGCATGATCAACTTCAGCTGCTGCTAGGCTCCTCTAATGTGCTTACTTTCACCCTCTTCTTCCTGAATGCTCAGGCACAAGTGAAACACGAGTATTCGACGAGAGCAGTCCATCGGGAAATGATTACTTAGCTGAGGTAAGAAAGCAAAACATAAATTTAACCGAGCATTGTTGTTTCGTTTCACTAATGCAATCCACTTGCTCAGGTTTGTAGAGAATGGGAAGGAACAGCGCTCAAAGTAGATAAAGATGTTCGATTAGCTCTTATTCGCATCGGAGTGGTACTTGGCAAAGATGGTGGTGCTTTAGGTATAACTGATGCAATGCCAGTTGAAATTAAAATCAAAAGGGGTCTAAGACAATCTAGTTAACCTTCTTTACTTATTTACTTTGCAGCTAAAATGATCCCTCTCTTCGAGGTGTTTGCCGGAGGACCTTTGGGATCCGGACGGCAATGGTATGCTATCATCTCTGAGAACTGACCTGTTTGCTTTTGGCACAAGGCACCAGCATTCGCGAAGAAGAGCTTTCATCGATTTTTTACGGATTCCTCCCGCTGATCATATTTCTTATATAGGTTTTCCTGGATTCACTTGGATGACATAGTGAACCTAATATATGAAGCTTTATCCAATCCATCTTATAAAGGTAATCCTCTAGCATAAACGGCACTGCACCGAGTCCGAATGCCATTGTTAGGTGTTACATTCTCCCTGTTGTTTATCATGTTCATCTTCTGTTTTGCTTTACATGAATGCCATTGTTAGGTGTTACATTCTCCCTGTTGTTTATCATGTTCATCTTCTGTTTTGCTTTACATGAATGCCATTGTTAGGTGTTATAAACGGCACTGCACCGAATCCGGTTCGATTGTCGGAGTTGTGTTCTCAATTGGGAAATGCCATGGGCCGACCGTCATGGCTTCCGGTGCCCGACTTCGCCCTCAAAGCAGTATTAGGGGAAGGTGCTACAGTGGTAAGTGCCCTTTCTTCTTAACTACATTGATCCAAAAAATATGCAATTGGTTTTTTCAGTTTTTTTTTTTTTTTTTTTTTGCAGGTTCTTGAGGGGCAGAAGGTAGTGCCTGTAAAAGCCAAGGAATTGGGTTTCCAATTTAAGTACCCTTATGTTAAGGATGCAATTGAGTCCATTCTTAAATAGATTTTTTTTCTAGGACTTTTGTTTTTCATTTTTGTTATTAGAGGGCTTCAAGATTCTCCCAACATCGGAGTAAATTTGCAATTCGGATTAATTGAATCGACCGAGTATTTTTTTTAATAAAAATATAAATGTTATTAAAAATATTAAGAGGTACAACAAAGCACATACCAAATATTAAAGTAAAATTGCAACTAAACGTTTAAATAGTGACGTAGTAGTGATGATGGACAAAATATAGACTACCGACCTTGATCAAGAATGTACATTATGATGATTTTAACGAGTACTTTTTATGTATTTAATATTTTAAAAATAAATTACATAAAAATAGGAGAAAAAACTTTGATATAAAAGTGTGATTAATTTATGATTTGAGGGGTTAGTTTAATGATTCAAGTTTAGGATATAGGGCTTATTATAGTTTCAAGTTTTAAGTTGAAGATTTTAGACTTTAGGATTAAGGATATAGATCTTAAATTTTAAGGGTTATGTGATTTTTTACATATGTTGTATATCAAAATATAATTTATATTATAATCGAAAATAAAAATAAAATTTCTATACATTTTTAGAACCTAAGAAGCTAAATTAATTGAGATTAATGTCTACAAACTGATCTTTCAAAAAAAAATGTCTACAAACTTAACTATTAACATCGATTTTAAAACAAACCAAGATCTTAATAGAAGAATTTAATTTTTTATGACATAAAGAGAAGGGTTCACGAATGCGGGGTGGGGCGGGTAGATAAAGGGCGAGCGAATATAGAGCGGGTAAGGTCTCAAATCCATCACCTACTCACTACCCGTGACAGATATAACTTATGATATCCATACTTACTCACTGCCCACAAAATTCAAACCACCCCCACCCCCGACTGAAGTGAGTACAATACAAAATCTATAAAATTGTACTCGTGTGCCATCCCTAACACAAGTATCTTTGAAAAGATAGAATCCAATTTATGGGACATGAATTGTCTCCAAAATTGGAACTTTCCAATAACAAGTTTCAACTTCAGCAGCAAAATACACTGAAAAAAATATTCAAAGTAAAATGGTTTATGTCAATTTATTCGGAGAAACTCAATTCTACTTCTATAAAATGGAAAGAGCAACCAATAAATAACTGATCAAAAGTAGTTGCTTTCATCAGAATACTAATGCCAACCCTGGACCTGCTGTTTAATCAGATTTAACCCGAGCACAATCGAATAATCTTTTCGCATACAACGATACCAACATAAGCAATAAAAGAATAAGAATACTAAGCAGCTGCACGAGCATCTTATTCTGCTCTAGATTGACCGGCTCGAGAAGACAAGATGATGCCGACAATAAGACCATAGAGAGCCAAAGCTTCAGCAAAGATGAGGATAAGGATCATCCCAACAAAAAGTTTAGGCTGCTGTGCATTAGCTCTGCAAATCAAAGTTTCGGGGGGGGGGGGGGGGGGGGAACAGATTAATTGCCGAACATATGTTTGGTTTCATGAAATACTCAAAACAACAACAAAAAAACATTTTCGACCACAACGATAAATCAATAAGTTATATGACAGATGCAACAATGTGAAGGTCACAGCAAACATTGTAAATTGGAATGCTATCTTTGTATTATGTCAATATACATTATATATAATGTCCTTACTATTGAGACAGTCTCACAAACTGCACGTCATTCAATTCAAATAAGCAAATTAAATGGTGGGGGTAAGTTTTATTTCATAAAACACTCGAAAACTGCACAAGGCGGACTCTAGGTGAGAACCCTTATATGCCTATCACCTTACATCAAAGCTAGGCATTGCCCCGAAGGGTCTAAGGTGTTTTACTGGTCTAGTGCTGAGGCGCATGCTAAAACTTGGTAATTCTAATTTGAAAATGCAATCGCTGTAACATGTCAATATACATTATCAGTAGTGTTATTATGAATACGACAGTTCAACAAACCATAAATTTAGATTTCACTATCACGAAAATTTCCGGATACCTTTACTTACCTAAAAGTGCAGTAATCTATCATATGACATAAAATCTAAAAGTGCAGTAATCTATCATATGACATAAAATCTAAAAGTGCAGTAATCTATCATTTGGCCTAGATAAGGGGAGGGCAGTTTAGATTTCAAATCCGACTCAAACCCAATAAGGAAAAGGGCATGCTATACTATCAAACTCCATGAGTGCATAAAGAAACCGCGAAAAGTATAAATAAAAATTTCAGACCACCGGGTGTTGTTCAACCACAAAAACGTTTGATCTAAGTTAAAAACATGGATATAAAAGCAGCATATACCTGACACCAGCATCACCAACAATTCCAATTGCCATTCCAGCAGAAAGACCAGCAAGACCGCAAGCAAGACCCGAGGAAAGATGGGCGTAGCCATCAAAAAGGTAATACGATTTGGCCTTGGGATTGATCCCGGTACTAATAATAACAGCAATAATCAACCCATAAATACCCAAAACACCAGCCATAACAACTGGTACAATAGATTTCATCACCAACTCAGGCCTCATCACACCCATTGAAGCCACACCCACACCGCTCTTAGCCGTCCCATATGCAGCTCCCATACCTAAATTCACAAATTGAAACTTCCTTTTTCAATTCAAACCTTTATGATCTAATTTGGATGCAGCATCTAAATTCTGATGTTTAATTCCAATAAAAACTAAAACTTTGAAGCATCAATATTATAATGTCAAAATATGGTGCTAATCCCTGCATTTTGCAAAAGTTTGAGATTCAATCCTTGTAATTGAAAAGTTAAAAAACTAAAACTTTGAAACTTCCCATATGCAGCTCCCATACCTAAATTCACAAATTCAAAACTTCCTTTTTCAATTCAAACCTTTATGGTCTTATTTGGATGCAGCATCTAAATTCTGATGTTTAATTCCAATAAAAACTAAAACTTTGAAGCATCAATATTATAATATCAAAAATATGGTGCTAAATGCTAATCCCTGCATTTTGCAAAAGTTTGAGATTCAATCCTTGTAATTGAAAAGTTAAAAACTTTAGTCCAATCATTGACACCATTAGTAAAAGGATTTAATGTTAACCAAATAACAATTTATTTCATAATTATTCAAGTCACAAAATCAAAGATCCATGTCAAATACCATCAAATCTGTGCATAATTTACAGTAAAAATAGTGAAAATTTCATGAATCTCTCTTTCAATTGGCTCGCTAAATTATACTACAAAGTACAAACATAGAAACGGTGATCCGTTAATTTTCAATCAATGGAAATTAAAAGAATTAAAAGCGATATAATATTAAATTTTTTAAAAAATAACGATAAACTTATAGGGGAGGATAATGATTGCTTACACGAGAAGACGAGAGCAGCGGCGGCGCCGAGGAAGCCGAAGAAAGGTGCCGTTTCGTCGCCGCTGAAAGTAGAAGCCATTGTGGAACTAAAACGCTGCCGTTTAGATCTGATGATCGGGGGAAGACGAGTAGGTGAACTCAGTGAGTTTCTTTGCTTCGAGACGGTTTTTGATCTCTCTAATCTGAATCTCTGGTTTTGTTGCGATATAAGAAAGAGAAAGGAGTGAGATTATTTTTAGAGTTTAATGGGCTTAATGGCCCAATAAAGCCCATTTAAGCCCGTCGAATTTTATTTATTTTCTCGTTCAAAAGCCCAATTATGAAAGTAGGGCGACGGTGATGGAGACGGTAATTGTTCAACTTGAATAAAAAAATTTGTCGACTTTTTTTGTTTAATCACTGGTATCTAATTAATTTGTTGATTAATTCATGTTGGATACTGCAGAGGTCTATTATGGGGCGATCATCCCAATTCAATTATTTCATTCACAACATTAGGATTCAAACTCATGACTTTGCTTAAGAGGTCCAGTGTCTCATCTCACTAGATCAATTTGTTGTTGGTAAATTCTTTGGGCGGTGCATGATGCGCTATCTCATGCTTGGAGTTTAGGGTATCGAAGGGTTGACTTGGAAATTGATAACATCACCGTGGTGTGAATCATACATGATCTGACCTCAATCCTACAAGGTAACGGTTGGTTTTAGGGGTGTAAATGAACAGAGCGTTCGACGAACCGTTCGTATAACGTTCGTTTATGTTCGTTTATTAAGCTAAATAAACGAGTATGAACAAAAATTTTATGTTCGTTTAATAAACGAACGAACATGAACAAAGGTGTGTTCGGGTCGTTTATGTTCACGAACAAGCTCGTTTATGCGCTCATGTATAAGCTCGTTTATAGGCTCGTTTATAAGCTTGTTTATAGGCTCGTTTACATGCTTGTTTGTAAGCTCGTTTATAAAATGAAAATGTTTGTGGATGTATCTAAATAACACTTTTTGTTGTTGCTAAGGATATTATATTAAGTTAATGTTTAAATGTAAGTTTTAGTTTGTTGCTTTTTATTTATTTATTTATTGTTAATTTAGTTAACATTTCTTAAAATATAAACAAAGATGTTCACGAACGAATAAATGAGCACGTTCGTGAACACTTAAACGAACACGTTCGTGAACACTTAAACGAACACGTTCGCGAACACTTAAACGAACACGTTCGCGAACACTTAAACGAACACGTTCGCGAACACTTAAACGAACATGTTCGAGAACACTTAAACGAACACGTTCGTGAACACTAAACAAACGAACACGAACACCTTCAAAAATAAATAAACGAACACGGACACAATATTAAAAATTTAAACGAACACGAACTGAACATGAACATTAAAATTAAACAAACGAACACGAACAGAGGCTTGTTCATTCAAGCTCGATTCATTTACACCCCTAATTGGTTCGAAGCGTTAAAGAATTGTTCGCTCAAGATTAGAGTGTGTTAATTACACATGTTTCTCGATAGGCGAATATGGTTACAGATAAACTCGCTAGTTTGGCACGTGATCTTCCTTTGAGGGAGGTCATTTACCTGTATCCTCCTTCTACGGTGAAACATCTTTAACTTTGGATCAAATTTTACTTTGATGATTCCGGTTGTTTTGCTTCTAGTTGTTACGCATGAGCGTATAACGTTTATATGTTCACATAACTCATCATATCACCATGTGTATTCTTTTCTCTCAATTAATTATAATTTTTTTTTAACGAGGCATGTGTTGATCTCTTTCATTTTAATAATAAAAAAAAGCCATATCTCAATTAATGAAAAAATGGTTTGATTGGAATCAATATTTGTTTTGGAAGGATCAGATTTGTCGATATAATACTACTATCTTAAAATTTTTAATTTAAATATTAATCAGTAAAATATTTATCTTTCTCGTTTTTTTTAAATATAAATACTCGATTATTAGCCCTCTCACTTCTTACTCCTAAATACATGGTGCTTTATTTAAAATATCAATTAATGAGTCTTTGACACGACTAATAAATACATGTTGGTCGATAAAAAGTTATATAAATCATATTGTATATAGTTTCGATTTTTAAATAAAGAATTTTCAATATTCTATTTAAAATATTATACAAATATATATCTTTTTAAAATAAAAAAATGTTATTATAATAATATTAACGGGTTGAAACGACATCGTTTTTCAAATTCATGAGAAAAGAGCATTTCCATAAAATTAAAGAAATTATATTATGGACATAATATATTTTTCGGCTTCATTGGATATATAGGACACTTGAGCATTAAATTTTAGGATATAGGGGACATTGGAGTATATTTAAAAAATTATGACAAATTCTATAGTGCAGAGGAAAGACGCCATCTGCAGGTGGCGTCTTCTATTTTTAATAATTTTCCCTAAAATTTATAATGCATATGAATACGTTAGATTAAAAAAATTATAAAAAACACTCATGACGTCTGTAAGTGGCGTATTCACTCTAACTATTTATTTTATTGTAATTCCAAAATAAAACTCAAAGACTGTTGTTTCCTTAAAATTAATTTTAAGGGACAATATTCCCTCAATTTCTCCTAATTTCTCATCAAATTATTAAGGGTAAATTACAACGGAGGTCACTTAATTATGAGTAAGATTACATTTGGCTCATCCAATTATTAAAAGTTACATTTATGTCACTTAATTATGGGTAAGGTTACATTTGGGTCACCCAATTATTAAATGTTACATTTGGGTCACTCAATTATAGGTAAGATTATATTTAGGTCACTCTTCATATTTAAAAAAATATATATCAATTTGTGTATTAGATTAATTAATGATTTCATATGAAGTACTCTAATGTTAACGATGATATACAAGTTTTTTGGAAGAAAAATGACTAAATTGATGTACTTTTGTTTAAATATGAATGGTGACTCAAACGTAACTTTACCTATAACTGAGTGACCTAAATGTAACCTTTAACAATTGGGTGACCCAAATGTAACCTTACCCATAATTAAGTGATCCAAATGTAACTTTTAATAATTGAGTGGTCCAAATATAACCTCACACATAATTGAGTGACCTCCGTTGTTGTTTACCCAATTATTAAATGGAATAGATTGCCTAATTTTTAAAGTAGGCCCGTAATTTTCGCTTTAGTCGTTATTAATTGACAAGTGTTTCAATATAAGTGGATAAGATTTCCTCCACCTTTTCCGCCCTGATGAACCTAAAATTCGCCACGTGTCGACAGATGGCAGTGTTCACGTATTTATATATTCACTCAGTCGGGTCAAACATTATGATGCCATGCCATCGTTTATGGCTCGTGCCACGTGAATAACACGACGCTTTTGTCGGAAAGTGGTTTTAATATCACATTTGTTTTATTAAATAGAGATATTATATTTTTAAATTGGAATTCGAAATCATACAAAATATGACAATATAAACATTCTTAATCCCTCTGTCAATTAATGCATCTCAGTTCAACTTGCTTTAATTACAACACCGAATTTTAAAACTTCAATGCTATTTAAAAAATTTAACATTTCAGCCTGTATAACGATTAGCGTAATTAAAACATGTCATGATTAATATGATATAAAAAATAATAAGTAATATGCCAACCATCTTTAGAGCATGCGATTAAAAGCTCTCAGTTGATACATTTTCTTCTTTTCATAGGTTGTGAGTTAATTACTTATTATGAGCATATTCTAGAAAGAAGAATGATGTTATTTTAGAAAATTTAGGTTCGAACAATTTTTTAAAGGTTTGTGTAAGTTTTACCAAAGGTTAAAAATAGAATAGATATTATCATGCGACCATATTAAAATTGTAAAATATAATAAGTAATGTCTTTATTAGAATTATAATTAATATATTTGTCGTCGGCGGCAGCGGGGTGGACGCTAGTATCCCACAATTTTGAAAAATTAGAATTTGTCCCCTAAATTTTTTTTAAAAAAAATTATTTGACTTGTCAAAAATTTAAAAATCATATTAAGCTTTAAAATTTTAAATATTTTTATTTAAATTTTCTCTCATAATTATTTAAAGTTCTTATTAAAAATTTTAGTTAAACCTTCAATTTTTTTTAAAAAAATAGTTTAAACCTCAAGAATTTTAAATATTTAAATTGTATAAAGTTCGAACTTTGTTCCTCCTAATTAATAATAATAACAATAATAATATATTAGCTCTTTGGAAGTTTAAATTTTGTGCTGCAAGTCATATAATAAATTATATTAATAGTCAAAATATTTAATATATATTTCTTTTAAAATGCAATAAATGAAATTAATGCAATGTGGTAAGTGGAACATTATTGGACCCCAAACTTTTTGGACTTTTGTCTTAATAATTGTGGTTCACTATTTAGTGTTTTGAAAGGTGGAAAGTGGAGGGAGAAAGATGGGGAGGATCATTTATTTTTTTGAACTCAATAATTTTCTCTTTCTCACATGAATTACTAAATAAATTTAATTGCTTTTGAAAATATGTCAACATCGAGCTCTTTAATTTTCTTTTGTGATTAAATTTTTAAACTATGAAAATTATAGAAAATTAATTTTAAACGATAAGATCAAAATCTCGAATTTTGACGATCTAATTTTAAATCGTTAAAAAATTATATATCAATAAGTAGAGAGTAATTATATTTTTAATGTAAATGTCAGAATTTAACCAAAAAAAACAAAATATTAAATTAAATTATTTAAATTTAAATCAGAATTAAGGCATATTTGGGTGAAAAACCCTTTTAAAATAATTATATATAAAAATGGCTCCCTCCAATGATTATTTGAAAAAATGACCCCAAACATGCCACGTATTCACGTAATGGAACCACGCGTTCTCTGGGAAGCGAGACATGAACTCGCGTTTTGCAGAACGCGAGTTTTATCTACGTGTCGTCGTTGTTTGAAATAACGATTTTTCAGGAACTCGCATTCTGAACCTTTTCAAATTTTCGGAGACCTCGCGTTCTGCAGAACGCGAGTCCCTGAAAAACCGTTATTTCAAATAACGATGCCACGTAGATGGAACTCGCGCTCTGCATAGCGCGAGTTCTCGTTTCGCTTCCTAGATAACGCGAGGTTCCATTACGTGACATGCTTAGGATCATTTTTTCAAATAATTATTGAAGAGAACCATTTTTATATATAATTATTTTAAAGAGTTTTTCACCCAAATATGCCCAGAATTAACTTAGATAGAAATGATATGTGTTTTTTTTTCTAAAGAAAATTAATCAATTATTTTTACTGACTTTGTTGTTCGAGAAAACGTATAAAATCTTCCATTTGATTCTTTTTTCTTTAATAATTCGGACAAGACTTGGATGAATGTCCGAAGAATTTTAACTTCTGAGACAAGCAATTCCTATGTTTTTTTTTTTTTTTTAAATTTGTCATTTAGTCAAACACAATTAGGGAACTAAAGAAAGTCTAGTAACCTTCGATCCACGATTGATTAGAATAAGTTATTTGGATAAATTATATTGATGGTCCCTAAACTTTTAAGAGACGTTCACTTTAGTCTCTAAAATGTAATCTGATGTTATATAAAAATAATAATATGTCAGCAACCTTGTATCCTGCATAAATCATGGATTTAGTCACTGTATTATAATTTGTTCAAGTTTGGTCTCTCTATTTTTCAAAGGCTTAACTATGAAATAGGTGAGCAAACTTTGTCACTTTTTTTGTAATATGTGTCCAAACTATTTTCTGGCTGAAATAAGTGCATAACGTTTTATTTTTGCTCGTTTTAAAGTTAATCTGTCAAAAAAAATTCATCACCCAATTATAGCTTGACACATAGCTTTTATTTTTTTTATTTTTAAAAACAAACTAAAAATAAAATAAATTAAAAATATCCCAAGATTTTAAAAAAATATAAAATAGTCTCAAACCCTAAAATCTCAAACCCCAAATTTCAAAATTGACGTCACTGTCGCCGCCGATAGCCTCGTTGGGCCTCACCACCGCCGTCGTCGGAGTCCCCCGCTCATTTCTCCCAACCACCCATCGTCGATAACTGGCGGGAGGCGCATCAATCAGACGACGAACGCTAAAAGCTCCAACCGTTTGACGTCTGATTGGCACGCCTCCCACCGATTACCGACGATGGGTGGTTGGGAAAAATGAGCGGGGGGACTCCGACTACGGCAGTGGTGAGGTCCGGCGAGGCTATCGGCGACGATAATGACGCCAAATTTGGAATTTGAGTGTTTGGATTTGGGATTGTTTTGAAAATTTTGAGAAGTTTTGATTTTTTAAAAAAATATTTTCTTTTTTCAATTTTTTTGGAAAGAAAAAGTA
The DNA here is from genome assembly GCA_030270665.1 of Hibiscus trionum. Classification (NCBI taxonomy): domain Eukaryota; kingdom Viridiplantae; phylum Streptophyta; class Magnoliopsida; order Malvales; family Malvaceae; genus Hibiscus; species Hibiscus trionum. The sequence goes on along the minus strand of BSYR01000011.1, from coordinate 1,174,453 downwards.
ATAAAATAAAATAAAAACACGTGTCAAATTCTGATTGTGTGTTAATTTTTTAACGACGTTATCTTAAAACAATAACGAAATAAAACTTTAGACACCTATTTCAGACAAAAAAGAAACGTTAAGCACCCATTTCATACAAAAAATAGTTTAGGCACATATTACAAAAAAATGACAAAGTTTGGACACCTATTTTATAGTTAAGCCTTTTTAAATTTTTAGTTTTTACCGAAACAATACAAGGACAACGTGAATCAATTATATAGAATTAAAATGATCAATTATGAAGAACACAAACTAAATCTACAATTTACACATAATATATAGACTAATAGTGTGATCTGATTTAATATATTTAAAAGCTATTATTTAAGTTATAATTGAAATTTTAAAATTTAAAACATATGATACAATAATTAATAGAAGAATTTAACCATATGAGAACCTGTAATAATCATAAGTTTCCTAAACATTACAAGGTCAGATATTCGAGTTATAACATTATGAATAAAATATATTAAATTAGGATGATCGTTCCATAATGAATATGTGTAGTATTTGATTCGAATTAACCAATCAATAAATTAAATATCAATTGTTAAAGAAATCCTATGATATGGATAATGTAACCAAGTGAAACAATGTAACAGCTTGCTGGCACCATTTTGGACACGACAAAATTGTGATTTTGACAACATTTGTATCTTAAAATCATTTGGAGAAATTTTTTGTAACTAGTACCATGGGAATTCCCAAACATATTATTTTAAAAAAAATTGGTACATATAAATTGGATAATTGTGGGACATTGAGTTTAGATATTATGAGGGCCAGTGCTTTGAATATTTATTTTGTATTTTGAGCTCGTTTCGGTGTATCCAAAATTATGGAAATTGCACGAAATAATTTGACTCAGTGGTTAAGAGAATAGTTATTGTTCTTAGAATTTACGGGTTTGAGCACCAATAACTGCAGTAAGATAATTGAACATGTATTGTCAAATCGTTTAGAGTATATTCAGAACAGATATTACTTATAATTAGGGGTGGGAAAAAAATACCCGAACCGATTGACCCGACCCGAAAACCAGACGACCAGAACATAAAATGTCGGGTAATTCCCGAAAAAAAATTACCCGACCCGACAAATTTACCGGGACACGGGCCGGGACACAGGCCGGAAGTTTTCCCTTACCGGGTACCCGACCCGACCCAATAAAAATTAATATATATTTTTATATTTAAAATTATATTTTTATTTTATGTTTCTTAATATTTTCACTCTAAAATTAAGTTTAAATCCCTACATTTTTTCTATGTTTGTATTATATTCTTTTAAGTTTTAAGTTTAATTTTTTTAAAATATTCTTGTGTTTAACATGTGATATTTTTTAATTTTAGAATTAAAAAATTTTAAAAAATAGGAACCGGGTACCCGAATCCCGGGTACCCAGATATAATGGGCCGGGACACGGACCGCCTAATGAGGTACCCGAATGAACCGGTACCCGTTTTCCGGGTACCCGAAAACCGGTTACGCGACAATTCCCACCCCTACTTATAATCACCTTATCTTTCAAATTCTTTTTTATGGAAATTGATATTTTTTCGGATAAATGTTAATTTTTATTTTTTTCCCATGTAGTGAAAGGTTTTAAGACAGAATCACCTTATCTTTCAAATATATATTCGTTTGGTCTTAACTGCATGTACCTGTCTGTCTGTTGGTAGCTTAGAAGATCAATGATGTGATTTTTTTTGATTTTTTTGGTAATAATATATTTAAAGCATTATTAAGATATAGATTACTATTAGTAATAGTTTTGGTGGAGTGGGCCTTTGCATTAATTAACATGATTAATTGTTTTTTATTGAGAAAAATATATTGATATTGAAATCGAATAACGACCTCAGTAGTATAGGATTATTTATTTTTATCCCATTGATTCGTATTCGAACATATTTTATTTGTAAAGAATGTAAATAGTTAAGACCTTAAAAAATATTGATATCAAAGGAACTCTTGAAATATCAATTAAAAAATAAAAGCACTCTACAGCTTTAATGGAAGGGAGCTTTTTAATGAGGTCTATGCGGATAGTTGCTCTTGTATGATCGTTTAATAAAATCGTACAAGTTTGCTGATAAAAAAAATTATTCTATACACTAGTGCTTGCGGAAATTTTTTTACACAAGCGCCTTAGTTTTAGGGGTTAGAGACTCTGTTTAGGGTTTAAAGTTTAGGGCTTTAAGTGTAGTAGTTTTGAATTTAGGCCATGTTGATAGAATTTTGAGTTTATGGTTAAAATTTAAGATTTATAGGTTAAAACCTAAATCCCTATTCATATTACCATAAAAGGCTAAACCCTAATCATAAACCCTAATTTCTAAACCATGAGCCGTGAATTATAAACTCCTACACTAAAACCCCTAAACTTAAACTTAAACCCTAAAATTGAGGCGCTTGTAGAAACAAAAAGTTTCCACCGCCTGTGTATAGGATAATAATCCATAATGTAATATGGGAAAATATTTCATGCATAGGCGGTGGAAACAAAAAATTTCCACAAGCGTCTTGATTTTAGAGTTTAGAAATTTTGTTTGAAGTTTAAAGTTTAGGGATCAAAGATTAGGGTTTAAAAATTAGAGTAATATAGTTAGAGATTTAAATTTTAACATATAAACCCTAAATTCTAACCATAATCCCTAAATTCAAAACCTATAAACTTAATCTCTTAAACCCTAAAACCTTCACACTCAAGACGCTTGTGGAAATTTTTTATTTCCGTCCTCGGTGCATAAAATGATTACCATATATATTAAAATCGAAGTCTCTCCATCAAATAAAGGGTTGAGCAATGTGCCGCCTGCGCAATGGGCGTGGTTCTACAGTGGATCTGTGGTGGAATGGATCACCTTGAATTTGCAGCACGCTGCTGCTGCATGGGGAGGTGAGGATCGCTGGGATTTATTGTTTGGTGCTGTGTTGTGGCACATGTGGCTTGCACGAAACAGTGCTATTTTCAGGGACGTGGCACGGGGGGAAGATGAGGTTATTGCACGGAGTAGGCAGCTGGTTCAGGAGGTAGCGCGTGCCTTATTGAATCACCGACCACTGCAGGCTAACGTGGCGACCAACCGACAGCAGCAGCGGCAATGGTTGCCACCGACGACTACTGTTTGGAAGCTTAACGTCGATGGAGCTTGTGACAAAGGTGTAGGTTTGGCGTCATGCGGAGGCGTTATCCGAGACGCTGCAGACACATGGGGTGGTGGCTTTTCGAAGTTTATAGGCCGATGTAGTGCAGTTGACGCGGAGTTTTGGGCGATTCATGAGGGGTTGGTTTACGCCTTGCATTGTAATATCGATGCCGTAACCGTAGAATCGGATTGCTTGGAGGTAATCCGCATGTTGCGCAATGGTAATGATAGGATGGGTCAGTCTTCTTTGTTGTGCGCGATCCGCGCCTTGGTTCGTCGTTTCCGGATTTGTGACTTTCACCATGTTTTTCGAGAGGCTAACCGGATTGCGAATGCTTTGGCTAAGTTGGGGCCTTGGCAGGGGTATGACTTATGAGGCGACATATTATTGTGATCCGCCTGATGCGGTGTTGGGTTTGGTACATGATGAATTACTCATGTCGGGTTAGGTTTATGTTTACGTGTTATTTTTTCGGTATGATGTAATGCTATGGTGAGTACTCTTTTCCTCCATTTAAGTTAGGGAAGTTTTTAACGAGGCTCGCCATAGCACTTCCTTGATTAATAAAAAAAAAGGGGGATGAGCCGTATTTTTCTTAAATTAATACTATTTCACGTAGAAGATTCATATAATCGATGCTTGTCATTTGTTAATTAATCCCTTAATGAAACTCAAACAATGATTTTAGTGAAAAAGATAATATTTTTTAATGTGACTCGAACTAAAATAGTTTTAAATAACCGATGTTTCTATAAATCGATTTGATTAAAAAGTTTAATTTAGACCAACAAGTGTTGGGTGCATTGGTAAGGCACATTGCACTCTCAAGGAGAGGACGTGAGTTCGAAACTTGAAAATAACATTGTTGGGAGGGACAACCTCGCACTCCGAACATGAATCGTAAGACGAACATGCATATTACCAAAAAAAAAAACTTAATTTAGTATGGAATTAAGCTGTCACCCCCCACCACCAAAAAAAAAAAGAGAAATCATTTACCAAATTTGTGGGAGAAAATAAACCATCAAAATTATTTATGAAGCTAGCAAATGAAAGAGATACTTAGTATATTTATTATTTGACATTACAATAGATTTCTCTTATTTATTTTTTAGTTTAAGGGCATCATAAGTCTTTCGATTTTTAGAAGAAAAAAAATTAAGCCTCTAGATATTTTTTACACCCTATTAAGCTTTTATACTTTAAAATTTCATCAATTTTCTCTTTCGACCAACGTTGTCTTTTAAATCCAACAATTTTATTTTAAATCAGTTGGTGTAACGTATCGTGTTACAATATTATCACTTGGCATTTTTAATTTTTTTTTGTTTTAGTTAAAAAGTCTTTAAAAGTTCTGAAAATTATAAAAACTTTTAAAAAATATATAAAAAATAATTTTTTTAAAAACTTTATAAATGTCACATAACAAAATTGCAGTGTGTTATGTGGTAGTAACATCTCAAAAAAACATCAAAAAGTGATGGTCAAAATTTGTCAAAGGATTTAATTAATTAAATTTATTACTTTAAAGGCTTAATTAGATAAAAAAAAAAGGTTTAGGGGCTTAAAGCTCCCTTAAGCCTTATTTTTTTTCTTTTAGGTAAAATCTGTAGATTCTCATTTTCGTTTCCGATCAATTCATTACGATTATCATATCAGTTTTACATAGTATTATAAATATAGTAGAAAATCAATCTACACCATATAAATATTATTTTAACATTCTAGTCATCACAATAAATAAATGTAACCAAAAAAGATTATGCTAATTTGGAAATATATACAGATATAGGGTCAGAATCGATCAATCCTGAAAGTATTAAGTACAAATATTGTTAGGATCTAACATTATTTGTTAAATTCATAGGAGCTGACAATAAATTATAAAATAAAACAGTTTTATTATTATCTTATTTTTTAAAAAAAATTTGTAATATTCTATTAAGAGCATGACCCAATTGTCCCTTAAATGTCATGCCATTGAGAACAACAACACAGCATTAGTAGCAAAAAACATTTTTATAATTACAAAACTAAAAAAAACAACAGCAAAATTCATGGTTATTATCAGATTTTATAATATTATAATTTCCTTTTGTTTTTAGTTCTATATAGCCATGTGCTATGTTGGTTTGTTTTGAATATCATAAAAATATATGATGGATAAAGTTATAAAAAAAGGGGTAAATTAGGAGAAATAGGGTAGTTTAGATTTTTATTTAAGGGATTGGGGTTGTTTGGGAAAAATTTTAGAATTTAGGCAAAATTTACAGTACTTGGGGACTTCGCCATATGCTTATGGTGTTCTTTGGACCTCGCCACCTCCACACGGCGTGATACTGTAGAAACTGGCTTATTCTCTAAAATTTTTCCCGAACAACTCTTATCTCTTAAATAAAAATTCAAACTACCCTATTTCCCTAATTTTGCCTATTAATATGTAGTTATGAACTTTACCCTATTATTTTATTAAAAATAGAAGTTAATTTATCTATTTTAATTTTATAGAATTTGATCACTGTACTTTATGAAAACTGAAAGTTAATTCAATTAGATACATTTTTCTAATGTTGTTGATAAATTAATAACTTAAAATCAATAGTTCAACGATTTATATACGATAATTTAACGAAGAGTATCATTTAATAATTTATGTATAATAAATTAACAAAAAAATATAACAATTTAATTTCACATGTTTATCGGACTCCTTTGTGTCCTGTTTTAGAAAATAAAAACTGCAATATTCCATCAATTTCACCAAATTTTCAGTGATCAATTAAACAAAAAAATTAACCAAAGTAAATATAATTTGAAGGACTAAAATATTTTTTAACCCATAATAATATACGGAGTATATAAATAATAAGGTAAAGTACGTAAATGGTCACTAAATTATACTCGAAAAAATAAAATGGTAACCAAATTTTTAAAAATTACAAAATGACAATTAAACTTTATGTTTTGTTACAAAATGGTAACCGTGCCGTTAAAGAGGTAACATGTATGTTAAAAGTTTTTGTATAATAGCATGTTTAATCCTTTATAGTTAAATATTCAATCAATTTAGTCATAATTCGAAGAAATCCAATAAATTTAACCCTCAATTTTTACACATTGTTATAATTTAGTCCCAATTCTAAAAAATTAACCATTGATATTTCGAAATTACTTCAATTTAGTCACTCTTCATCCATTATCTCGAAATATCAATCTACCATGAACGACAGGTAATGGATGAAGAAAGACTAAATTGAAGTAATTTCGAAATATCAAGGGTTAATTTTTTAGAATCGGGACTAAATTATAACAATGTATAAAAATTGAGGGTTAAATTTATTAAATTTCTTCGAATTATAACTAAATTGATTGAATGTGTAACTATAAAGGACTGAACATGCTATTATACAAAAAAATTTAACAGCCACGTTACCTCTTTAACAACACATATATTATTTTGTAACAAAGCATAAAGTTTAACTGTCATTTTGTAGTTTTTGAATATTTGATTACTATTTTATTTTTTTGAGTATAATTTAGTGACTATTTACGTACTTTACCCTGAATAATAAACAATGACCGGTGTTTGGATGGAGAGAAAAAGAAATAAATTAATTGCTAAATAAGCTGCGGAGACGAAGGTGAGAAAAAAAGAAGTGAAATGAGGTCGGAATCAAATTGAAATGCAAATCCCAAATGCAAAATTCACGCGTTAAGATGATTTAGAATACGTGCAGCTCATGAAATCCCATCTTTTTTCCAAACCCCCAAATCTCCCCCCTAAAAAGGGGTATTTCGTTTTTCCACAGTGAGAAAAACAAAAAAACAAAAAAGCATCTTGTTTTCTTTCCTTTTTGTCAAAGTTTCTAGAGCGAGAAAACACAAACACAATGCCATAAATACCTTTATCTTTCTCTCTTATTTTACCATTTTTTTAATGATTTTATGATTTATCCTCCGGGAAACAAAGAGGGATTAGTGTTCTGTATGTGTTTGAGTTTATGCGTGAGAGAAAGAGAGAGAAAGCATCTGCAGCTAAATTTGGCTGAGTTTTGACAAGGTACTTGAACACACTACTAAATGATCTCAATGGGTTTCTTTGCTTATCTTCATTTACTGTTATCTTGGTCTAATTTCGGTTGATTCGTTCTCTACTTTACTTTACTTTTGTTTTTTGTTTTGGGTTTGATTTTGTTGTATTGTTGCTGGTTTTGGTTTGGACTGAAATGGGGTTAAGCTTGAACTTGGTAAAGTTTTATCTTTTTTGAGTTTTTTTTAATCAACAGTATCATATTTATGTTTTTGTTGTGTTATTATTGGTAGGGAAAAATGGGTGATAGTGAGGAAGGTAATACTGATGTGATGCAAAGAACTCAATCTTCATTTGGAACATCATCATCTTCAATCCCTAAGCAACCTTTATCAATGAATCATCTTGAGATACCTCAGTTGAATCCTAATCACATGAGGTCTGCTAGGCATTTCTCTCATTTTGGCCAAAACTTTAATGGTGGCGGTGGCAGTGGCAGTGGCGGTGGCGGTGATGGTACTAATAAAAGAGTTGGTATCCCTCCTTCACACCCTAACCAGATCCCACCCATTTCGCCTTATTCGCAGATCCCGGTGTCCCGCCCTTCGAATCACCAAATGGGTTCTCAGGGTTTTAGTCCGGGACCGACTCATTCCCGGTCTTTGTCGCAGCCGAATTCGTTTTTTTCGTTTGATGCATTGCCCCCTTTGAGCCCTGCCCCGTCTCGCGATTCTTTTTATATGGAAGTTTCGGACCAGATCACTGATTTGTCTATGGAAGATAGGGATGTTGCTTCGCATTCTTTGTTGCCACCCTCCTCGCCCTTTTCCAAGGGGAGTTCTCCACGGGTTGGAGAGACTTTGCCTCCTCGAAATAAACATAGGCGGTCCAATAGTGATATTCCGTTTGGATTTAATGCGCTAATGCAATCTTCGCCGCCGCCGCTCATTTCGTCAAGGGGTGGTGGTTTGGAGCGATCACTGTCAGGTATGGAAAATTCGGGAGTGCCTAGACCAGCTCAGTTGGTGAAAAAGGAAACTAGCTGGGAAAGAGGTAACAATGGCAATGCGGAAGGAATGGGTGAGAGGAAATCGGAAGGGGAAGTTGTGGATGATTTGTTTTCTGCATATATGAATTTGGATAATATTGATTCCTTGAACTCTTCTGAAGATAAGAACAATGGTAATGAGAATCACGAAGATTTGGACAGCAGAGCAAGTGGAACAAAGACCAATGGAGGCGATAGCAGTGATAATGAAGCGGAAAGCAGTGTGAATGAGAGTGGGAATAGTGCATCACGAGGTGGAATGAATTCTACAGAAAAGAGGGAAGGGATCAAAAGGAGTGCAGGAGGAGACATTGCGCCTTCTTCTAGACATTATAGAAGTGTTTCCATGGATAGTTTCATGGGGAAGTTGAACTTCAGTGACGAGTCCCCAAAACTACCACCTTCACCAGGAACTCGTCCCGGACAACTCTCACCAAGCAATTCAATTGATGGAAATTCAGCTCCCTTTAGTTTGGAGCTTGGAAGTGGTGAGTTTAGTGAGGCTGAAATGAAGAAAATTATGGCAAACGAAAAGCTTGCGGAGATTGCAATGGCTGATCCAAAGCGGGCAAAGAGGTATCGTAGTTTTCAAGTCTGTAATAACTTTTTTGATCTTCCTAAAGCATTGCACTTGCCTTATTGGTTGGTCCTTTTTAAGGATTTTGGCTAATCGGCAATCAGCTGCTCGTTCCAAAGAAAGGAAGATGCGGTATATTTCAGAACTGGAGCACAAGGTTCAGACTCTGCAGACTGAAGCTACCACATTGTCTGCTCAACTAACACTTCTACAGGTGGAAAATTTAGAACACAAAATGTTAGTTATATTTCCTATTTTCCTTTTCCTTATCTTCAACTTTGAATTGATGCAGAGAGATTCTGTCGGGCTTACAAACCAGAACAACGAGTTGAAGTTTCGTATTCAGGCCATGGAACAACAGGCACATCTTCGTGATGGTATAATCTGATTTTCATTTTCTTAAATTGTAATGTATGCAGTTACCGAGATCAATTGGATGCATATGGCAATTTAGCTCTTTGATTAGCATGCTTTGTTTCATTTTTTCACTTGTGTTTGATTGTATGCTATTAATGCATTATTCTTCAAGTCATAATAGAAGAAAAGGCTCTGATATCTTAATGTCTCGTTCTTCGTACTTCATGGTATTTCATTTACTGTATGCTTCGAACTTCTAATCCTTTCATGTTACTCCGTTGCTGTTTGATTTTGGGATCAACTTACTGCATTATATTTATTCACCTTCTCTATCATACTTATTATAATCGTTGTTGAGCGAAAGACATTTCGAAGATGGGAACTGTGAAGTGAAATTTCCAGTGGTTATTACGCTTGTTTGTATAGCTCTATTAAGATGTTTGTCTGTTACCTCGGTTTACGAAGCAACATGTCTGTTACCTCTGTTTACGAAGCGTCATACACAAGACACGATTAAACCTGCTGAGCTCCACGTTAGCTCGTCTCAGAAGTGGAGCTAGTGGTCTGCATATTTGTTGTCTTCATTTATCAGTGAAGTTTTATGCCTCAATATCTTTACCCTTATCTTATTGTGTTGCATTTGGACAGCTCTCAACGAAACATTAACCGCTGAGGTCCGGCGGTTAAAGCTTGCTACTCAAGAGCTAGGTGGTGAATCTGATCCGACCAAAGGCATGGTCTCGCAGCAACTTCCTGTTAACCACCAGATGTTTCAGCTACACCAGCAGCAACAATCTTCCCAGCTTAACATTCCCCATCAGTTCCACCACCACCACCGGCAGCAGCAATCTCCACAGCAGAATGGGAACACAATGACAAGATCCGAGTCGAATCAGTAGCCCATCTCACTATGTTATTATTTCATATTTTCTTCATCTACATCCATTCATTGGTTTTCGATCTCCATGTTCAACCAGTTCGGAGTTGCATGGTTGTGGGTGGCAAAGTTCAACCTGCAGCGGATATCCATCTCGGAATAAAGATAAAAATATATAGCTAAAACAATCATATATCATCTGTAGTCATAGCTTTTACTTATATATAGCAGATAATTATATCGGAATGTAAGCATTAAGTTGACATGATTTGTTGCATTAACATTAGAAGATTTGGCTTGTCCGGTTTGTTCTATCAGTTGGGTAATCTTATGTTTCATTTCTGGCTTGATTTCTCGTTTACCAAATGAAGTAAAACAAAAGGTTGTGACATAAATGTAGCTTGTGTTTCATGTCTCCCATGTCTCTTTCCTTGTTTAAGTTACTGTATCACATCCCGGATTTCATTTTGGTCCTCATACTTTTAAAATGATCGAGAATGCTACGGATGCGACTTTATTTTTATCCTAATATGAGAATTTGAAAATTTTAGGGGGTGTAAAATTAAATTATCATTATAAAATACAAAAGAAATTTTAAAATATATGTTAGCTTGAAATTTTTAGGATGCAATTGTCGTTTAATACCTCTCGGTCCATCCTTGGTAACTTATGGTCTTCTCTCAACAAGGGCATCGTAAAAGTTTTAAGGGTAGACATTATCATTGATCATTGAATTATTCCCGTTTTTCTGTTTTGGTTACCAAACTATTATTTTGTACAAAATCGTCACTAACGTTACGTTTTCCCTCTATTTTGTTCACTAGTGTTACTTTCTTTTTCCTATTTTAATCACCAATCTATTGTTTCTTTCTTATTTTGGTCATTAAACTATTCTTGCATTTCTGTTTTTTCGTGAGTTTTTTTAAGGGCGGATGATCAAAATAAAAAAAGGCGTAATATTAGTGATTATTTTGCCAAAAATAATAATTTGATGACTAAAATAAGAAATCATGAATAGCTTAGAGACCAATGGCAATGTTTACCCAAGATTTTAATATAAGATGAAGTTATATAATGTAAAATTCATTTAGTCTCTCTCTCTCTCTCTATATATATATATTAAAATCAACTTTTAAAATAAAAACCTTCACTTGGATTGATTATAAGTAAAGCCAACTAACACTAATTTTGTACATCAACAAAAAGCTTAATTCATTGTAAATGGTTATTTCCTCTTTGTTTTAGCCTAAGACAAAGGCTTTTGTCAAGAGGAAGAAAAGAATTTGTCCTACAGATGAGATGGATATAGCTGCTTTTTCATGATTGAAACATATTGAATCTTTCTTTAAAATTCATGTGTAATTATGCTATTCTTTTTCCATCTTTTATTTGCCATAACATCTATAATTTATAACACTGACCAAACTACCATTTGAAAGAAGAAAATGCTGTTTGGAAACCAGGAATATCAAAAGAAAATTCATTTTTGCATATCATATGCTTTATTGACAAAAAAAACCAGACCTAAATTAGTGGTACATTAAGCACTGTTGTTCTTTCTATCTGCCGTGATTGAGTGTATCTATGAACATATACTTTGTTATTGAAGATCTAGTATGGTTTAAAGTTCTCTGGAATTTGACTGAATTTGCAGGAGTGGATTGGAATGGCTTAGTTACACATGTAGGTATGTACCTGTTGGTCTTTTAGATGTCATCCCGCAACGGCTGAACCGGCATCCTCCGTCGTACTATGGACGCTAATGGCCTCCGATACAGCAGCTGACTGAGTAGGCGGTACTATCAACTAACTCGAAGGACCTATCACTATAATGGTTCAGCATACACAATTTTCATCAATTTCTTCTTCACCTGTGCAGATCCGAATATCGGAAATGCTGCTCGGCAAAGTTCCAGAGGGTTTCACTTTTGCATCAAAGCACAAATCCATCATTATATAATTGATTCAACTAAAAAAACGTTTATCAGCAAAGAAATCAAAACCATATGTATAAATGAGATTAGTCTTTCTAAAGAAAATAATGGGACAAAACTGTGTAAGCTTTAGATTGTTTATCAGCAAATAAATCTAAACCATCACTCACTCACTCACCACACACACATGATTGAAACAGCTAAACCTTGCTCTGTTGATACGTTGGATCGATTTCTTTCTCGATTTCGATATTTGTTGGACCTTTAACCCACCCTCCATCGATGGAATCCATAGGTCCATTTAGTCCATCATCCAAGAAATCACCAACTTTTTTCACTTTAATCTCCCTTGGCATAACAGGGTACTTCCCAGAGAAGCAAGCATAGCAGAAGGTTTGTGAATCACCAGCCAACATCTTCTTCAAGCTGTCGAATGGAAGAAAAGCGAGAGAATCACATCCGATAAACTCTCGAATCTCCTCCACACTCATTCGGTTCGATATCAACTCCTCTGAGCTCGGTGTGTCCACTCCGTAATAGCAAGAAGCGATAATCGGTGGGCTTGCGATCCTCATGTGAACTTCCTTAGCTCCTGCTTCCTTGATCAACCTAACTATTTTCGAAGATGTGGTTCCTCTTACAATCGAGTCATCAACAACCACAACCCTTTTACCTTCCAACACACCGCGAACCGGTGAGAGCTTAAGCTTAACACCAAAGTCTCGAATCTTCTGCGAAGGCTCGATGAACGTTCTTCCAACATAGTGTGACCGGATCAACCCTTGCTGAAATGGCACCCCTGCTTTGGCTGCATAACCAAGAGCAGCCACCACCCCGGAATCTGGCACTGGAATCACGACATCACATTCGACTGGAGCCTCGGTCGCAAGTATTTCTCCGAAAGCATGACGTGACTCGTAAACAGACCTTCCAAACACAACGGAATTAGGCAAAGCAAAGTAGATATGCTCAAAAATGCATTGTTTCGGTTCAGGGTGAGGCAGCAAGCAAAGTGATTGAACCCCATCTTTTTTATCCACCACCAAAACTTCACCAGGATTCACCTCTCGCTCATACGTTGCCTCGATCAAATCGAGAGCACACGTCTCCGAAGCAAACACAACAGCACCATTACTCCTCCTCCCCATAACCAAAGGCCTAAATCCATGGGGATCGCGCACCGCAACGAGCTTATCCTCGGTCACAAACACCATCGAATAAGCCCCTTCAAGCTTCTCACAAGCATCAACAATCCTCAAAAAGAAAGGCCTAGCCTTTGAAATAGCAATCAAATGAAGCACAACCTCAGTATCCGAACTAGTATTAAAAATCGAACCATTATCCTCAAGCATATGCCTTAAAGCTCTATAGTTCACCAAGTTCCCATTGTGTGCAACCCCAACAGACCCAAACCTGTAACCAGCAACAAAAGGCTGCACATTTTTCAACATAGAAGAACCAGCAGTCGAATATCTCACATGTCCAATAGCCATTTCACCAGGCAGTTGACTAAGCTTAGACTCATTAAACACATCAGAAACTAAACCAACACCGGTAATAGATTGAAGAACATTGTTATTCACCGCTACAATACCTGCACCTTCCTGTCCACGGTGCTGAAGCGCGTGGAGAGCCAAATAGCAGAGCCGTGAGGCTTCAGGGTCACCAAATATACCCACAACACCACACTCTTCACGGGGCTTATCATCATCATCACTAAAAGATGGCACAAAACTCTCTTCTGGGTCATTTTTGTTCGCCGGAAAGAAGTCGGAGATGGGGTTTTTACCGGAAACGGTGAACTGAGGTTTCTGGGGATGGAAAACGGGTTTGAAGGGGAAAGAAGAGGGTTTTGGAAGGGTTTTTGGGAAGAGAAAAAAGGGGTTTCTTTTAGTTTGGTTTAGATAAAAGGAAGGGCTTTTGGATATGGGTTTCGATAGAGCTGATGAAGAAGACAAAGTAGAGATGTTGGCGGAGGCTGCCATGGCTGCTTTGCTGCTGAGTTGTAGGAGAAGATGGGTGGAGTTTGAGAAAAAATATGATTTTTAAAGGGTAGACCCTGTTTTCTCTCTCTAGGTTTTTGACTTCAAAAAGGAGAGAATCAGATGCAATGAGAGTGAGGTGGCGCCACGAGATTCTCAATTCAATTACATGTGGTTAAAATATGATTCAAGTCCTTGTATTCTTTCTACATTTTAAATGTAATCCTTCTTTTTATACATTTTTAGTGGATTTAGTCCTTCTTTAATAAATTCAGGAAAATTCTAGAGTAAACATCATGTACCGATATGTATCCATTAGAATGAACCCAGTGAGTTGGTGACTAATTCATTGTGTGTTGCTGGCTTTATATTAAGAGTAGAAGTCGGCTACAAAATTTTAAAGTTGTTTCATATTTAGGGTGAAAATCAAACTCTCGATTATCGTTAACATACGAGAAATTCCTAACATCTTACCTAAATCTCTTAATTTAATCATTTCTAACATATATATATATAGAGAGAGAGATAGAGAGAAAGTGTAACACCCGGGTTTAGGGGTCGGGTGAAAATAATATTTTAATATTATTTGGGCTCGGTTTTATTATTAAAAATGATTCTTTCAAATTTTGAGTTTTAAAATAAATAATTTAAATGGGACAAATTGATTTAATTGCAAGTTGAAGAGCTTTTTAAGGATCAATGAAATAGCCATTTATTAATGGCCTTTTTGGTAATTTACCCATAATTAAATTTAAAACCCCTTTATATTAAGATAAGCATTATCATCATCTTCCTCCCTCCCCAATTATTTCATTCTCACGACAAAGGGGAGAGTTTTCTCCAAGTCACTATTTCATCTCCTTCCTCCCTCGTTTTGGCTCGGTTTTGAAAGGTAATTACGTTTTTGACTTGCTCTCAACTTCCTCTCTTCAAAAGTACAAGTAGTTTTCATTTTCATCCATGTTTTAGAAATTTGATGTTTTGGAGATTTGAATAAAAATGGTAGTTTTATGGAGTTTAACTTGATATTTTGATTAAACAATGATAGATATGAAGTTTATGAACCAAAGGGTTCAACATATATGATTTTTAAAGGGTTTTGTTAAGTTTCCCGAATTTGTGTTTTGGAGGGTTTTTAGGAGGGGTTTAAAGTGGTTTTGGGGGTGGTTTGATGTTGGTTTTCGAGGGCTGTTGTTAGTATGATGTTTGAGGATCATTTTGGGTGCGATTGATGTTTGTTTGGGTGCTTGAAATGAGAGTTTTCAGTGGGTCAAGTGGGCTGCTCGAAAATCCTGTTTTTGGTCTAGTTTTGAGTGTTGAATGCTTGGTAATGATAATCCGGGTTAGTTACGATGACAAGATATTGATTGTGGATGTTTTGTTTGTGTTTGGGATTGATTAGAATCAAGTGGGCACCGGTGAAGCATCGGAAGTGAATCCGGGAAATTGAAGTCAATTGCTTGCTTGGTCTTGAGCTCGGGAGTTTAGGTGAGTGGTTAAATACTTTTAAATGGTTTTCAAGTGTTGGTTCAAGCATGTGAACTAGGTTGGGATTGGTAGACCCACCTAGAGTTGGGATTAGGGTGATGGCCTAATCCCAAACTTTAGTTAGAGACCTTGGTTGATCTTTAAAGTGTTAAATTATGCCTCATGGTTAATCATGCTTATGGTGGATATGCTTACGTTGTTATACATGTATGTGGAGGCATGGCTTTATGCATTGTTACATGCATGTGGATGATAAATGTGATGGGAATATATATATATGATGTTATGAGGTGATTGCTTGATCCGAGGATCATGGTGAGTACATGCTAGGCATGGAAATGTGGTTTGTGCATGATAGTAAGTCATTGTGAGTACGTGCTAAGCACGGAGGTTGTTAATAAATGATATTGTGGAATGTATTAGTATTGGCACTAGTATACTTGGGTACAAATGATCGATCATTAGGATGTTAGTGTGTACACATGAGTCAAAAGTCGCGCGTGGCCTTGGTGGCGTTGAGTCATCAAGGAGGAGTACGGGTACGCCCGGAAATTTATATATATTCTACGTGATGATGAGTGGAATCCCATCCGTAGGGCATGTGGCGATGAGTGGAATCCCGTCCATGCAGGGTCGGTGATGAGTGGAATCCCATCGACGGGCGTGAGGATGAGTGGAATCCCCTCCGCGTGAGATGAGGCGTGAGGATGAGTGGAATCCCCTCCGCGTGAACGGTGATGAGTGGAATCCCACCGCCAGGTAATGGTTGTGTTGTTGGATGTGAGTTCCAACGGTTATCCGTGTATTCGAGTCATAGCTAGGTGCCAATACAGATTGTATTTATGTTGCCATTATATGGTTAATTGTGAGCTAATGAGATTTGTGATGTGTTGCTAACATGGTTTAATATATATGATTTCATGAATTGTGGTATTAAACATGTTGAGCATGACATGACATTGAGTATATGTTCATGCATCATTTTATGATCATGGCTCGTGTGGACCGGAGGTATGAATATGCATTTTATCTCAGTTGTATCTCGTGTTTGGACCCTGCATTGTTGAGGTTGTTTTTAAAGAGCTTACCCTCACTAAGCTTTTATGCTTACGCTCTCTTTTGTTCGACAATGCAGATAACTAGCTTGTGGGTGGCAAGGGCAAGGAAAGGTCTTCAGGTGTTGCTTTTGGTGAGCTCAATGTATGAGTTTTAAGTACTAAAATGTAATAGTTAAGCAATGGGATAGGTGTTATTTATTTAAATGCCTTGTTGTATGTTGAAGTGGTGTGGCTCTTGGATGCCTTGTTGAATTGTAAAGCTTGCTTATGATGCATGACTTGTATGCCTACATGTTTTGGTTGCTAAGGCTTGATATCTTAAGTGCTTGAGTGACCATATATGCATAAATTGCTCTTTTGTTAGAATGCCATGTATGAATGCTTTAATCCATGTTTGAGTGATTCCTCTGGCTTAAATATGTGTGTTTACATGCTTGTATATGCTTAGGTGAGTCGAGAATTGCATCTAGAGTCGTGTTTGAGGTAGTTTAGCTTAAAATTGTGGACTTGCAGTGCAGGGCGTATCGATACGCTAAGGGCTGTATCGATACGGCCTTGCTCATAGAGAACACAAATTTGGCTGGGCGTATCGATACGTGGGGTGTATCGATACGGTCCCAACTCTCTGAAATTCAGGTTAGGCTGGGCGTATCGATACACAAGGGTGTATCGATACCCTCTTAACTCTCTGTAATCTTGGGGAATTGTGGAGTGCATGGCGTATCGATACGGTGTCCAAGCGTATCGATACGGTTCAACCTAGTTGACCAAGTGGTGTTGACCGAGAAGGGCGTATCGATACGCTCAAGGGCTGTATCGATACGGTCTTCTTATGTTGACCATAGGGTGTTGACTTTGGTCAATGCGTATCGATACGCTCTGAAGGCGTATCGATACGCTCTGAATAAAAGGGTTAAATGGGTTGTTTTAAGGTGCTGTTTTGGTTGGTCGTTGCTATATCGTTCGTGTTTCCGCTGCCGTGCTTCACTTAGGACTTAATAATGCATTTAGACAAGATTAATTAATGGAAAAAAAAATAGGGTTGCTAACCGAGGGGGAACCTTAACGGGTTTCGCTTCGGTTTTCCCCGTGTGACCCACTTGGTCCGGTCATTCCGCTAGACCGGGATGAGGGGGTTACATTTGTTGGCATCAGAGCTTAAGGTTTCTGAAACCTTGGGCAGGTAAGTGAGTAAGTTGTGTTTTATGATTAAGATGCACGGTGTTTGCTTATCATGTAAGCATGTTGCTTGTTATTCGAGTATGTTGTAATGAATGATTGCTTGCTTTGTAAGTATGATTGCTTGTGTGACAAGTATGTTGTTTGATCCTACGCATATGTTTGCTTGTTTAGCAAGTATGCCTTGTAATATGCATGATTGAGCATGTATGTGTGTTGAGTTGCTTGAAGCATGTTGAGTAGAGTCCCATTGCTTCTATTACATCGGAAAAAGAGATTTTAAGTGAGGAAATCATACTTGAGCCACTTGGACCTTTTCCTTTGCTAACCCAGTTTGTATGTTAATGTGTTGTTGTTGTTAGTTTATTGCTTCTTGGTAAGTTTGAGGTCAAGGCATGGATTGTGAATCGGTAAGTGGAAACTGTGGGTTCTGAAAATGTGAATGATGTTGAGGGAGTCCATCATCTTGGTTAGAGAGGTATGGTTGTGCCGGAGTTGAGGTACAATTTGGTTGACTGAGTTAGTGTTCGCGAGTGGGAGCTAGTTTGTGTAGTTGGGTCGGTGCACGTTGAGTTGTGTTTCAGCAAGCGAAAGAGATGAAGTCACTTCCGATATAGTTGAGTTGAGAAGGGAGTCTTGAGTTTTGACTCTAGTTTGTTTGTTAGAGGTAGAGCAAGACCAGCATGACTGTTTGCGGATGTTCAGAATTGAATCTTGAGGTTACGAAAAGCTTAAGGAACAGTTTAGAAGAGTCAGATTTTGTTGAAGAACCAGTCTGTAAACAAGAGGGTCGAAGACTATCAGCTGTGCACAGGTGTATTTACAATGTCTTCGGATTTGTCCGTTTCGTGTGAGCAAGCGAAAAAAAAATTTATGTACATGTTGAGACCTGGGAAGTAGGGACACATGTGACTAGTCCTTTGTGGTGAGATAGTGGTGGTCAGAAAATGTGCAGAAGATGTTGTTGATGGTTCAGGGTTATGTGTATGCAGTAGATGTGAAGTGATCGTCTTCCTGCGTTTTTTGATGAACCTTCTGGCAAGGTTTGGCTTGAAAAGCACACCGTTAGTGTATACGTCGAGACAAAGAGAGAGTTGCCTTGAAGTTACAGATTTCTGTGTGACTGTAGTGGTAGGTGAGGAGGTGAACTTCTTGTCGAATGTTGATCCAGCTGTGGAGGTCGAAGATTGATTGAGTTTAGTTGGCAGACTGTTTGGCAGTTGTGATGGATTTGATTTTTTTAACGAAGATTAGACCGCAGAAGGTTAAAATGGTTTGTGATTCTTCCTAGAAGTGTTTGCAAGAATTACCCAGTTTGTCTCTTGACAGAAAAGAAGAGCTTATTATTGATACCGTCTCTGAGTTTGCTTCTGCTTTGATTTTTCTGTGTCTTATGGTTCCTGAAAGAATTGAGAGTGTTGAAGAATCAATTATGAGTTTGTTAGACCGTAAGTTCATTAGGCCTAGTACGTCATCTTAGAGTATAACAGTACAATTTGTGAAGAAGAGAGAAGACAATACAAGAACGTGATTAGATTTCAGACAGTCGAAACAAGTGACAGTGAATGATTAGCATCAGTTTTCGAGTGTTAGTGATTTGTTGGTCAGTTAGTGTGTGCTTCAGTCTATTTGATGATTAGCTTGAGATCTGTTTACTACCAGTTGAAAGCAAGAAAAGTTGAAGTACCGAAGACATCTTTAGGGGCAAGATGTGATTACCTTGAGCTCTAAGTTATGTCGTTTTGTTGGACTAGTGTATTAGTTACCTTCATAGAGATGTGAGCGGGATAATTTTCTGAGTTCCATGATCAGTTGTAGTAGCTCTCCTAGATGTCATGTGAGCATATTCAAGTACCGAGAAAGACCATGGCAAGTTTTGAAGTTAGTGTGGTAGATCCTATTAGAGAATCAGTGGTATGCCAAGTTGAGCGAACGTGAACTCCGAGTTAAGGAAGATGTTCTCCTAGGACATGTAGATCAGCTGAGTGTGTTATATCTATAGTTCCTAGGTCTAGCATTGTTACTTTCAGAGAATTGTAAATAGTCTTTTGAAGATAGCTGCTCCATTGATAGATTGCTACAGAAGAATGTTCGGTGGTGTGGTTAGATGCGAGACAATGAGCCCTTGAGAAACCAAAAGAAACTTTGAAGAGAGCTTCGACCTTGATCCAGCCTATACTAGAGAAAGAGCTTGTGAACTGTGGTGATGTATTACATGTAGGGTTAGGTTGTGTGCTTATGCAAGACGGAAGATTGTGACTTGTTCATCGAGATAGTTGGAAGACTGTGAGAAGAGTTATCTGATATGAGACATAGAGTTGGTTACAGTTGTATTTGCTTCGAAGACTTAGAGACAAACTTGTATGGTAGGAAATGCACAATGTATATGTACGTATCATTAGAGCTCGAAATGTTTGAAGACTTAGGAAGGGTTGAAACTTGAACCGCCTAAAGTGTTAGAAATGCTTGAAGACTGTAGTATCAAGATTGTGTACCATCCGAAGATAGCCTACGTGGTGACCGAAATTCCGAGTTATGTTTGTTGTTAGATTAATAGTAGAGTTGCGAGCTGTGTTTGTCAGATTTAGTTTGCCAAGTGATAGTGTTCTTGTGGCCGAGTCTCATGTTGAATCTATATTGAGTCAGGATGATTGAAGAGAAACGGTTGCAAGACAGATTCTTGGCACCTCATGTGCGAGGCATAGTAGAAGGAAGACCTTCAGAATACAGTTTCAGAGATGATAGAGTTTTGCATTTCAGAGACAGAATAGTTGTACCGACTGACCTAGTGTTTTAAGACGTATTGTGTTGGCCGAAGCACACAGCAGTTTGATTTATTTGCATCTGAGTTGTATGAAGACGTATTGTGGATTGAAGACGAGCACTTCTGGATTGAGTTGATGAATAATGTGGTGCAGTACGAGAATAGGTGTGTAAATTGCCAGTATATTGAGACCGAGCGTCAGTTTTCTTCTAGTTTGTTACATCCGTGGAAAGTTTTTAATGGAAGTAGGTAATAGAGGTCTGGGACTTAAATTAGATTGTTTTTGAAGACGTCTGCATAGTGTTAGGTTAATTGATGAAGTCAGATGATCAGTCAGAGAAAGTTAGGAGTCAAGCGTTCAAACAGTGTGGTATGCGTTGGGAGTCGGGCTAGATCTGTTGTTTATCTGTTACGGTTATCACCAGAGTTAGAAAGAGGGTTGTGATGCGATTTATGAATCTATGATTCAGAAGTGTGAGTTGGATTTGTCCCGTGCTATGTTGTTGAAGAAATTGAGTTGAGTTTTATATTGACATGCCTTGAAAGAACCAATGGGAATCTCAGCATTAGATAGCTATTGTTGTGGGGTAAGTCCACTGAGATTGGTTAGTATGTTGTGGTGAGAAGGAAGTGTGGAGAGACAGTTTCTGTGATTCTTCCTGTCCGATAAATTTCGGGGACGAAATTTCTTAAGTGGGGGAGAGTTGTAACACCCGGGTTTAGGGGTCGGGTGAAAATAATATTTTAATATTATTTGGGCTCGGTTTTATTATTAAAAATGATTCTTTCAAATTTTGAGTTTTAAAATAAATAATTTAAATGGGACAAATTGATTTAATTGCAAGTTGAAGAGCTTTTTAAGGATCAATGAAATAGCCATTTATTAATGCCCTTTTTGGTAATTTACCCATAATTAAATTTAAAACCCCTTTATATTAAGATAAGCATTATCATCATCTTCCTCCCTCCCCAATTATTTCATTCTCACGACAAAGGGGAGAGTTTTCTCCAAGTCACTATTTCATCTCCTTCCTCCCTCGTTTTGGCTCGGTTTTGAAAGGTAATTACGTTTTTGACTTGCTCTCAACTTCCTCTCTTCAAAAGTACAAGTAGTTTTCATTTTCATCCATGTTTTAGAAATTTGATGTTTTGGAGATTTGAATAAAAATGGTAGTTTTATGGAGTTTAACTTGATATTTTGATTAAACAATGATAGATATGAAGTTTATGAACCAAAGGGTTCAACATATATGATTTTTAAAGGGTTTTGTTAAGTTTCCCGAATTTGTGTTTTGGAGGGTTTTTAGGAGGGTTTTAAAGTGGTTTTGGGGGTGGTTTGATGTTGGTTTTCGAGGGCTGTTGTTAGTATGATGTTTGAGGATCATTTTGGGTGCGATTGATGTTTGTTTGGGTGCTTGAAATGAGAGTTTTCAGTGGGTCAAGTGGGCTGCTCGAAAATCCTGTTTTTGGTCTAGTTTTGAGTGTTGAATGCTTGGTAATGATAATCCGGGTTAGTTACGATGACAAGATATTGATTGTGGATGTTTTGTTTGTGTTTGGGATTGATTAGAATCAAGTGGGCACCGGTGAAGCATCGGAAGTGAATCCGGGAAATTGAAGTCAATTGCTTGCTTGGTCTTGAGCTCGGGAGTTTAGGTGAGTGGTTAAATACTTTTAAATGGTTTTCAAGTGTTGGTTCAAGCATGTGAACTAGGTTGGGATTGGTAGACCCACCTAGAGTTGGGATTAGGGTGATGGCCTAATCCCAAACTTTAGTTAGAGACCTTGGTTGATCTTTAAAGTGTTAAATTATGCCTCATGGTTAATCATGCTTATGGTGGATATGCTTACGTTGTTATACATGTATGTGGAGGCATGGCTTTATGCATTGTTACATGCATGTGGATGATAAATGTGATGGGAATATATATATATGATGTTATGAGGTGATTGCTTGATCCGAGGATCATGGTGAGTACATGCTAGGCATGGAAATGTGGTTTGTGCATGATAGTAAGTCATTGTGAGTACGTGCTAAGCACGGAGGTTGTTAATAAATGATATTGTGGAATGTATTAGTATTGGCACTAGTATACTTGGGTACAAATGATCGATCATTAGGATGTTAGTGTGTACACATGAGTCAAAAGTCGCGCGTGGCCTTGGTGGCGTTGAGTCATCAAGGAGGAGTACGGGTACGCCCGGAAATTTATATATATTCTACGTGATGATGAGTGGAATCCCATCCGTAGGGCATGTGGCGATGAGTGGAATCCCGTCCATGCAGGGTCGGTGATGAGTGGAATCCCATCGACGGGCGTGAGGATGAGTGGAATCCCCTCCGCGTGAGATGAGGCGTGAGGATGAGTGGAATCCCCTCCGCGTGAACGGTGATGAGTGGAATCCCACCGCCAGGTAATGGTTGTGTTGTTGGATGTGAGTTCCAACGGTTATCCGTGTATTCGAGTCATAGCTAGGTGCCAATACAGATTGTATTTATGTTGCCATTATATGGTTAATTGTGAGCTAATGAGATTTGTGATGTGTTGCTAACATGGTTTAATATATATGATTTCATGAATTGTGGTATTAAACATGTTGAGCATGACATGACATTGAGTATATGTTCATGCATCATTTTATGATCATGGCTCGTGTGGACCGGAGGTATGAATATGCATTTTATCTCAGTTGTATCTCGTGTTTGGACCCTGCATTGTTGAGGTTGTTTTTAAAGAGCTTACCCTCACTAAGCTTTTATGCTTACGCTCTCTTTTGTTCGACAATGCAGATAACTAGCTTGTGGGTGGCAAGGGCAAGGAAAGGTCTTCAGGTGTTGCTTTTGGTGAGCTCAATGTATGAGTTTTAAGTACTAAAATGTAATAGTTAAGCAATGGGATAGGTGTTATTTATTTAAATGCCTTGTTGTATGTTGAAGTGGTGTGGCTCTTGGATGCCTTGTTGAATTGTAAAGCTTGCTTATGATGCATGACTTGTATGCCTACATGTTTTGGTTGCTAAGGCTTGATATCTTAAGTGCTTGAGTGACCATATATGCATAAATTGCTCTTTTGTTAGAATGCCATGTATGAATGCTTTAATCCATGTTTGAGTGATTCCTCTGGCTTAAATATGTGTGTTTACATGCTTGTATATGCTTAGGTGAGTCGAGAATTGCATCTAGAGTCGTGTTTGAGGTAGTTTAGCTTAAAATTGTGGACTTGCAGTGCAGGGCGTATCGATACGCTAAGGGCTGTATCGATACGGCCTTGCTCATAGAGAACACAAATTTGGCTGGGCGTATCGATACGTGGGGTGTATCGATACGGTCCCAACTCTCTGAAATTCAGGTTAGGCTGGGCGTATCGATACACAAGGGTGTATCGATACCCTCTTAACTCTCTGTAATCTTGGGGAATTGTGGAGTGCATGGCGTATCGATACGGTGTCCAAGCGTATCGATACGGTTCAACCTAGTTGACCAAGTGGTGTTGACCGAGAAGGGCGTATCGATACGCTCAAGGGCTGTATCGATACGGTCTTCTTATGTTGACCATAGGGTGTTGACTTTGGTCAATGCGTATCGATACGCTCTGAAGGCGTATCGATACGCTCTGAATAAAAGGGTTAAATGGGTTGTTTTAAGGTGCTGTTTTGGTTGGCCGTTGCTATATCGTTCGTGTTTCCGCTGCCGTGCTTCACTTAGGACTTAATAATGCATTTAGACAAGATTAATTAATGGAAAAAAAAATAGGGTTGCTAACCGAGGGGGAACCTTAACGGGTTTCGCTTCGGTTTTCCCCGTGTGACCCACTTGGTCCGGTCATTCCGCTAGACCGGGATGAGGGGGTTACAGAAAGTGTGTTAGGATCAACTTACACAATATAAAACTCTTTAAGTTTTATACTTTTTCTGGATTGTTAGATGGGGTGAATGGATGGCTCAGATTAACTTCTAACTTTTTTTTCCAAGTGATAATCTTCACATATTTACTGTTAATCTCATTCATTCGCTTCACTCATTCAACAGTCCAAAAAATGTGTAAAACTTAAAAAAATTTACACTATGTAAACAGATCTTATCTCATATATATACCTTACTATACATGGCCATCGACAATAAATTTGTTTCTCTTTTTGTTTTCTTTTCATACTTGGCACTTTTTCTACTTGCCATGTTCAATAAATAAATCAGACTTTGCTGTCAAATAAATTCTTACCAAATTATATTGGTTATATTATAGAGTAAATTACAACGAAGTTCATTCAATTACAGGTAAGGTTATATTTGGGTCATCGAATTATTAAAAGTTACATTTGGGTCACTCAATTATGGATAAAGTTACATTTGGGTCACCCAATTATTAAAGGTTATACTTAGGTCACTCAATTATGGGTAAGGTTACATTTAGGTCACCCTTTATATTTAAAAAATATATATCAAATTGTGTATTAGATTAATTAATAATCTCAAATGAAGTACTTTAGTGTCAATTAGAGTGTACAAGTGATTTGGAAGGAAAAAAAACTAAGTTGATGTATTTTTTTAAATATGAAGGGTGATCTAAATGTAACCTTACTGTTGGGCTCGATGGTCACAACTGAAATGCTTGCCAAGTGTAGAGAAGGTTGATTTTTAGGTGTTTATGGTGGTCTTAAAAGATAAGAAAGATTAACAAGAGATTTAGAGTGGTCCGGCTTTCTAACCAAAGCCTACATCCACTACCTTAGCACGCCACCAAGGATTTCACCAATTCACTAAGAATTCTTCTCCTTTTCTAGCCTAAGGAGGCAACCTTTATAAACTGGTTAGTTTTTCTACCCAAAGATTAACCAAGACACTATTGTACAAAGAGAATTCAAAGCAAACACGAAATTCCTCTAATATGTATCTGTTTGCACAGTTAATCCATCACCCCAAATCCTACACTTGAGCAAAATTGACAATGTAAAGCTCACAAGTGTTGTCTATACAAGAAATGTACAATTAAGCTCTAAATACATTCTCTCATCATAATGTTGTTGACAGTTGAAGCATTAGTCTTCCCTTGATGCTTGAAGGTCCGTTTTATACCTCTAATTGAGTTTATAGCCATTGAGAACCGTTGGGGTTGAATTGGAGCCGTTGGAGACTTAATTTCCCACCATAAATGCAGTTCTGGTGATGTCTGTTCGATACACGCGTAGCTGTATCGAAACACCCTTCTTCAGAACTAGCTGTTAGAGTCTAATGCAGTGGCCCGTATCGAAATACCTTTGGGCCGTATTGGAACACCCATACCAAAACGCCTAATGTAACACCCCCTTCCCGGCCTGGTAGAGAACCGGGTCGGAGAGCGCTACCGGAAAACAATACGGAGATCGGAGACATAAATCCAAAGTTCAAAAATTATTTCGGATTATTTTACTAATTTCTTTTAAGACTTAACACTTAACTTATTAACAACTTACTCAAATTGGGGTCAATTTTAAACTTTTTCAAACTTAGGGGTCCTTATCTGAAATTAGGGGTCAATTTTAAGACTAATTTGTAATTTTTACAAATTAGGGGTCCTTATCTGAAATTCGTGATATTATACTGAAATTAAACTTACTAGTTATTAGCCTGTAAAATCTTATTACTAACGGAAGTCATTTACCCATCTGATTAGACGATACAATATTTTAGTGACTATTTTGTAAAGTATTCAAATCTATTTCTTTTTGAATTATCTTACTAAAATTCTTTACATATTTAAATGAGCCTAATAACTCACAAAAATCTTAGAGTCCTTTAATCAATATTTTAGTACCAATTATGTCAATTTTATTACTAACTCAATAGTCAATATAGCTTTTAAAACCTTACACAAAACATAGGCAAAATTTCACAATAGTAGGCCCACAAGATTAGTATAATTACTTTAACTACTTTGCCACCATACTAGGAGTTCATAAGGACAAAACACATTACTCTTTAATTGTAGTGACTTGCCAGTCTTCCAACTAATCCCGATCTCGATCTGTTACTTTCCTTAACCTGAAATGTTATGCAATGAATGCATTAGACTTACATAGTCTAAGTGAGGTAGCCAATGACAATGAATGAACATGTTATGTCATGTAGCATGCTTCCAAAAATGATCATAATGCAATAACATGTCATACTTTATATTCATAACAAAACATAATATCATATCATGAGAATAACATAGCATAACGTATCAAACACATAATATATTGGTACCATTGGATACGCGGATTCCCTGTACACCATATCATGAATCAGTAATGAGCCGTAGCCCTGAGCCGTAGCTCCATGTATCCCTTACACTTCCATCCTTTTACCTCCCACATATAGGCCGTAGCCCTGGACCGTAGTCCTCCCTTACATGTTGAGCTCGAATAACCCTATGGCATGCCAATTGTATCCAACGTCCATAAATACACACAAATTCACATAGTCCATGATTTTCATATCATATCATATGAAATAACAAGATGAGCCGTAGCTCCATATCATGTAGCATTTCATAGTCATATTCGAACATACCAAAGTAATGCAAGGTACTTACCAAATTTTCCATTCGAGCATAGTTGCTCTACGTGAGCCCTTAACAAATGCAAACATAATCATAAATAATGCAACGGGAAGGCACCGAGCCTATCCCTTGACACAACTACACTCACATATCAGAACATAAAAACAAAGATCGGAATGACACCGTGTCACCCGAGACAAATGCATCTACACTCACCTCAATCCAAGCTTAGAGACATTTTCCTTATTCTCCAACTTTGTGGTTTCCTCCATTTCTACTCTTTTCTAACCAAACATTAAAGAAATATATCATTTAGTACATTAGGCAGCTTGCATTGTTCTCAAAGAAATATTTATATAAAATGTTCTATAACTCAAAATCTGATTTCGTTTGTTTTAAACGAAACTAGACTGAATAACCTTTTAAACCATATAAATTATAGCTTTTAATTCCTCTTATACAATTTATAATGAATTTCTAAAGTCGTTGTTGAAGCAGATTTAGGGGCAAACTGTTACCCTGTTTTTATTACATTTACTTACTCAAAAATTCATATCTTTTTACTCACAACTCCAAATAAGGAGTTCTTTACCATTATAGAAAGCTTATAAACACACCATTAAGATCATGTATGGCACATATTTTTAACGTTTCCCAATCAGTACAGTTTTGCATTTTAAAACAGATCAATTTTAGGATCGAATCTGTCCAAGCTAAATTTAGTGGATTTAAAGCATATAAATTATATGTTTCACAATTCATTTGGTTCTGATATTTTAACCATATTAACTTACATGTATTAGCATAATAATGAAGTTCTAACATATTCAAAATCAAAGCATTCAAGTCCTCAATTTATCAATTTCCACAAAACAGTCCCCTTTTTATTCTTTAATAATTCTATATGTGATCTAAATGGCTTTAACCTACCAATTGAGACTTAATTCAAGCTTGGCCATTTAATTTAATTCATTTCATGAATCCTCTGTTCTAATCATAAATTTTCAGAATTTTATTGGCATTATTTAAGCCCCTATAATTTTCGAATTTTAGAATTTAGTATAGCAGATTCTAGATTTATTCAGTTTTAGTCCAGTAACTTCTAACAACAATTACGAGACCTATACTTAACATTTTTGAGCAAATCATACCTCTATTTCATGTAAAATTTTGTCCTCTACAACTTTGTAGAAGAACCCGTTTTCCAGAAATGACTCTAACATGTTCAAAAATGCAGTTTTCTACAGGACAGTTTACAAATCCGAATTTCTTTATTCTTTCTACCCTTATCTTTTACCAACCTTTAATTAATCTAATTTCATGCTTAATATATATACTAACATCAAATTAAAGATAGTTGAGACTCTAATCTCAACTCTAATTTATTTCACTCACCTTGATAGACCGGTACTTTATTTTTATTTCTTGGGCTTGACGGTTGTTCCGAATCGACCTCGTGTACTATGATAATAAAAATCAATTAAAATCGACAAGACAGTATCGAATAAATATAAAAATATTACGAAGATTCGTTACCGAAACTTAGACCAATAAAGGATTTGAGCTTACCCCGACGTCGACAGAAATTCGATATTACTATATCGAAAATATCGGACTACCAATCGAACATTGGATCGTATGCTACTATTTTTTTCTTTCTTTCTTTCTTTCTTGCTTCTTTGCCGTGAATTTCATCAAACTCTTCCCCTCCTATTTATACTAAATTTCCAGCCTTTAAACTTCATTTCTAGCCACAAATGGTGGCCAATTACACATGATTTTCCATTACACTAGCTTTACCTAAATTATTTAGGTGGATTGTCGTGAAATCCACTCCAAATCTTTCTTTTCCATATATTTTAAGCCATAAATTCCCACTAACATACTTTACATATAAATATATATATCATATCATATTAGTCTAAAACTTAATCTAGTATAATTTCTACCATCTTATATTTTTCAGCCTTCAATTTCCCTCAAAATTCTCCACGTATTCAAGCATAATGGGAAATTAAATTCCCTTAGCCACGTGTGGCTTTGGTGACCATTTGTTTTCAATTGCTTGCCAGCCTTCAAATCAATTTCAATTTCAAACACTCCCCCACTAAATCTTATTTTAACCAATAATTATTATATAGTGTTTCCACTCCATTTCCAATTTGCTTACTTTACCTAATTTTAGGTAAAGCTGCCGTCCAAACACCCCCACCATTTGTTTCTTTAATCAATAATTATAATGGTGTTTCCACTATATTTCAAATACAAATTATAGCCACACAAAAATCCCACTATTATTTCTCGCGTATTCAAGCAACTAGATGCCACCATTTCAATTTGCTTTACCTAATTAAATTAGGTAAATTGCGTGTAAATCCATTTCCTTCTTCTTCTTTTTTTTTTATTTAATATATATATAATAAACCAAATAAATATGTTTCGAACCTAATTTCTACTAGACCCGAATAATCTAATAATAATAAACTCGAATAATTAATAAGACCAAATAATTTATAGAACCGATATAAAATATTCGGTCATCGGAACCTAATTCCGACTAGACCGGTTTTTGGGATGTGACACCTAGTGTCGTATCGAAACAACCTGCAATTCAAATAGTCGTTGAGGTGTATGCCACGTGGGCGTATCGAAACACCAAAGGGTGTTTCGAAACCATACGTATCCGTATCGAAACAAGTAAACCCTGTATCGAAACGGGTTCAAGCAATTTCAAAACGTATCGATACAGATTATGCTTGTATTGAAATGGGTACATTAAAAACATTGGTTTGGCTACTTAAAAACGTTTCAAACATTGTCAAAACCTTTTGAAAACACCTCAAACTTATTTTCAAGTTATTTTTGACTTAAAGAGTATTTTAAATTCTTTTCAATTAAGTAAAATATTTTTCAATTATTATAGCAAAACACATATTTCTACACTTACCCATAATTGAGTGACCCAAGTATAACATTTAATAATTGGGTGACCCAAATGTAACATTACCCATAATTGAGTGACCTCTGTTGTAGTTTGCCCTATATTATAATTTAATGATTATTATCCTACGGTGGAAACTTTTAGTTTCTACAAGCAGCTTAGTTTTAGGGTTTATGGGCTTAGTTTAGGGTTTAGGTGTAGGGATTTAGAATTTAGGGTTTAGGGTTAGAATTTAAGGTTTAGTTTTTAGGATAATATAGTGAGGATTTAAGTTTTAATTTATAAACTCTAAATTATAACCCTAAACTATAAATTTCAACCACATTCCCTAAATTAAACACTCATACATCCAAACTCCTAACCCAAGTCTCTAAACCTTAAAATTAAGGCGTTTGTGGAAACTTTTAGTTTTCACCGCCTGTGTATTAAATTATTACCCAATATAAATAGCCTTGTTAGATAAGTGATAAGTAGGGGTGGGAGAAAATACCCGACCCGATTGACCCGACCCGAAAACCCGACGACCCGAAACTAAAATACCGGGTAATTTCCGAAAATAAATTACCCGACCGGGCCGGGTACCCGACCCGGCAAATTTCCCGGGACACGGGCCGAAAGTTTTCCCCTACCGGGTACCCGACCCGATAAAATTTAATATATATTTTTTTATATTTAAAATTATATTTTTATTTTATGTTTCTTAATATTTTCACTCTAAAATTAAGTTTAAATCTCTACATTTTTTCTATGTTTGTATTATATTCTTTTAAGTTTTAAGTTTAATTTTTTTTAAATATTTTTGTGTTTAGAATGTGATTTTTTTTTTTAAATTTTAAAATAAAAAAAATAAAAAAATAGGAACCGGGTACCAGGTACCCGATTACCCGGGTACCCGAATTTTACGGGTACTCGAATTCCGGGTACCCGGATATAATCGGCCGGGACACGGGCCGTTTAATGAGGTACCCGGATGAACCGGGTACCCGGTTTTCCGGGTACTCGAATCCCGGGTACCCGGTAATTCCCACCCCTAGTGATAAGGATAGAAATTATTTAAGGATCGAATTTATGATTTACATCAATTAAAGATTCATATAAAATCTTTAATCACTTTTATCTGTTGTGTTAACCGATAAGTAATTAT
This sequence comes from Hibiscus trionum, assembly GCA_030270665.1. Taxonomy (NCBI): domain Eukaryota; kingdom Viridiplantae; phylum Streptophyta; class Magnoliopsida; order Malvales; family Malvaceae; genus Hibiscus; species Hibiscus trionum. The sequence continues at coordinate 1,143,356 of BSYR01000011.1, read as the reverse complement.
AAATATTTATAAGTATTGTAAATATTCATATTAAAAAAAATCAAATATTTCCTAACCAATGTTGAAATCTACTCTCACGTGTGGAACTCGAGATTTAATTCAATGGTCAAATTCGAATGTTGGCCTCATTTTTTTTTTCTAAACATTAATACATAATTTTATTATAAAAAGACATTATGTTGAGTAATTCATATACAAATGAATTAAACTATTTTAGGCTAAAGGGTTTCAAGTCTTAGTAAAAAATATAAAAAATCAATTAAATTATTGTAAATCAAAGTACACTCAATTAAGCTATTTCACTAGTAAAAAAAATCAATTATCAGACCAATAATATATATAAATTGATATTATTGTAAATCAAAGTACACTCAATTAATTACAGCCCAACAAACTAACAGCAGCCTATGTGGGCTAACTATTTCAGAAATGTCCACGTCAGATTTCCAGTCGACCAAATCTAGGCAAACTGATGGCGGCGGCGCCTCCACGTCCTCACTACGCCACAAACCCTCGCCGTCGTAATTTCTTTTTGCTCTTTTCATTTGACGCACTATGTTAAAAATTCATACTTTAAAAAAAAATCCGTTTTTTGCTCGAACCGAATTCCCGATCTAAAATTCAGCCATGGAAGGACCCGAAACGAGCTTGGTTGAAGTAAGAGAAGAGCTCATGGTTTCCCCAGGTTGCGAAACCCTAAACCCTTGTTCAAAAACAGCTCATTTCCTCAAACCCATTTTAAGTTCCCTCGAAACCCAACTTCCCAAGCTTCCTTCGCAACGCCTTTCGAATCTGGAACGATCTTCTTTTGAACCCAAAGATCTGCATTTGAGTATCGGTTTCCATGGGTGGAGATGCAGGGCAAGAAATTGGTCCATCTGGGTTGAAAAGATGAGGGTTTTGCACGAACCGACTTGGAAGAAAGCTGGAATTTTCGAAGCCATTTTGAATTCGACTTACCAGATTAAGCGAAACAGTGATTTAGTTCTCGGGTTAGCTCAGAAATGGTGTTGCGAAACCAAAAGTTTCATCTTTTCTTGGGGTGAAGCCAGTGTTACACTCGAAGATGTGATAATTCTTGGGGGGTTTTCTGTTTTAGGTTCCCCTGTTTTCGCCCCGCTCGAAACCGAAGAATCGAAGGAAATTGAAGAGAGTTTGAAGAGTGCAAGGATTGAAATTGTGAGAAGCAAAGCTAAAAAGGCCTGCCCTCGTTTGTGGATGCAGAGATTCATGGACAGTGACAACGAATTCGAATTCGAGCACGAAGCGTTTCTCGCCTTTTGGCTTTCGAGGTACGTCTTCACCAATGCGCACGAAACGATTAGGGAACATGTTTTCTCCATTGCAGTTCATTTAGCTAGAGGGACAAGACTTGCTTTAGCACCTGCAGTGCTTGCTAGTATTTATAGAGACTTGTGTTTGTTGAAAGATGCTATCATTGCTTCGAAAAAAACGGCGAATGATGAGGTTTTTAAGCTTACCATTTGGTCGCCATTTCAATTAGTTCAGGTTTGGGCTTGGGAGAGATTTGCAGAGCTGAGACCTCAACCGAATCCGATAGCCAAAGGCGAGCCGAGGCTGGTCCAATGGCATGACGTGAGTTGCAAGGTTGAGAATGTGAGGTTAGCTCTAGAGTCAGCTAGTGGAAGTTTTGAATGGCGTCCTTATACTATGCAGGTTGATAACTGGAAACAACCTAAGTTTTATAGAGAGAATGAAGTTTGTATATGGACCACCGCTCGACTCGATAAAGAACTCGAGTCCTTTGTTCGGTGCTTGAAGGTTAGTGAGCTAGTGGGACTTGATTGCATAGAACAGTACCTTCCTCATCGAGTTGCAAGACAGTTTGGAATGGATCAGGATATTCCAGGTTGTGTTCCTCAATCGAAAAATCAGACACATGAGATTGCCTGGCTTAATTACTGTGAATCACTTACCGGTGTAAAATTATACATTCCATCTCGGCTCTATAAAGGTGGTGTTACGGCACGATACTTGAAGTGGTGGAAGGATTCGGTTGTGGAGAGCAAAGGGACAGGTAAGGGTTTGAAGAAACCAGCAAAGAATCCTAAAGGGAAGAAGAAAGGGAAAAGTTATTCCAGTTGCTCTGGCTTTCATCGGAAAATAGAGAGTTTCCATGGAAAGACGGAAGCTAATGATCCATTGGTTTCTCCTAATTGCGCCGTGAAGAGCTCAAAGAAACGAGATAGTGTCAACAAGACTAAGAAATCAAAGAGTGTATCCCAGATTTTGGAAGAAAAGCAAGTTCACAACAATGACTCTACTTCTTCTGCCTCTTGTAGAAAGAAATCTAAGAAATCAGCGAAGAATCCGAATGGAAACAAAATGGGAAAGGAAGAATCTTCTTCTCCCAATGTTCCTTTGGGAAGTTCAAAAGAATCAGCACAAACTTTGAAAAGAAAGAAGAGAGACGACAGTTATTCTGCTTCTCCCGGTTTGAGTAAAAAACGGATGAAAAATTCCACAGAGAAATCTAAAGGAATGAAGAAAGATACTCCCGTGTCTGCGTCTTCTAGACCCGCTTTCGGAAGGTCAAAAAAACCAGCATTGGTTATGAAAGATAAGGAGGAAGGTAGTAGTGGTGTTTTACCTTCAGCGAGTGCAAAAGAATCACCGTGTCTTGAGCACAACTTTAACGGAAAGGAAGCGGAGGATTCGACTGAGGATTATAACCCAACAATCACAGAAATGATGAGATCCTGCAAGAAGCGTCACAATATTAGAACTAAAGATTCCGAAGATGATGGAAACCCATCATCTCATTCCCAAGGTCTTTCGTCAACGATTGCAGACGACGAGGTTGTTAAATATTTGGAGCCATTAGCAATGTTGGCAGAAAAGGTCATCGAGGATGAGTCCGTGCTAAGACTAGGGGAAACTCTCGAAGATCCCTACAAGGATCAGAGAGAACAAGAGATCGCGCAGGAGGAAGTTGCAATGGGAGAATCACAAAGAATAGCAGAACGCGAAAAGGACAACCCCGAACAACCAGTTCACGAAATGCTAAGCATCAACGGCGTTGAAGGAGAGTGCAGTTGCTACGCAGTTGACATACCGGGATTAACACTCGAAGCTCGGATTAGCAGGCTTGAGAAACTTGTTGAAGAGCTAAAAGCAATGAGATCTGCTTGCAAGTAGTCCCTTGCCATTAGCATCAAGATGTACTTCACTCATTATCGTTTTTACCACCATTTTTAATTTATATAATTAGAATAATGTTATGATTTTCTTTGGTTGGTTTGATTTTGGCCAAACAATGTATGTACAAACATGTGCTTGTTGTTAATTAGCATAAATTATGACTGCTATGAAATGCCTGGTTATTTGTAATTTTATTTTAACATAAAAATAGTATTCGATTGTATAAAAGATGTTGGAGCAAATTAAATTGGGAGGGTCGTCTTTGTAATGAATTTTTACGGTATTCGATTTAAATAGTAATTCGATAGATTGAATAACGTTGGTTATAACAAAAATAATCAAATATTATAGCTGCCTGATACCAAAATTGTTGACAAGTTTGGACCTTGATGTGTGTTGACCCATTTTGAAATATGGACCCATCAGTCAACAAATCTGGGTCCAAAAACAAAGGTCATATATTTAAAATAAAGTTATAAATTTTGGATTTTGTGAAGAGAATAAATAAAAAATTGAATTTAAGATCTTGAGATTAATCAGCTCAAAACAATGCCTAATATTGCATGAATAATAGTTTATAAAATCTTTAAAATAACATAATTCATGTGACTAGAATCTTTTATTATAAATGTAGAGAAATTAAGATCTTGAAATTATACAAATCAAAACAAAATAATATTGCATAAATAGTCATTCATGAAATCTTAAGAATAATATGACTCGAATGAATATATGTGGGAGAGGCTTAGCCCTCACCCCCACCTCAATTTTTTTATATTAACGGTACAACCGTAGATCAATCTCAACTGTCTGAAAGATTCGTTTTGCCTAAAGTTTTACATAGTTTAGTTTCAGTTTGATCTTACGGTCAACATTGGTGAAACATATATGAAAATACTAGTTGAAACTAAAAATTAAAACTTTTCGATATGTCGTTGTTAACCGTCAAATCAGCTTGAAACCAAACTATATTAACATTTTGACCAAACGAATCCTTCTCACGTCAACTTTTTTTAGTGACAGTGGTAGTAATGAAATCAAATTAAAAGTTTACAAATTATTTTTATTTCGGTGACCAAAGTAAAAGCGTCTTAAAAATTTAGTGACTATCAGTGTAGTTTACCCTAAAATTTATTTAATATTTTTTGTTTAAATAAAAAATTAGCTCTTAATTTTTTTTTAACTTTGAGGTCCTGAACTATTTTTGGTTAAAACTTAAAATATGTACCTAAACTATGATTCTATAACCATCTTAAGTATATTTGTTAGTCTCATTAAAAAAAATTAGTTAAATAGACTGATAGTCATGTCAAATATTTTAACTAAAATTTTGATTTAAAATTTTAAAGTAATTTTAATTGGTTCTTCAATGTCAATATATCTCTGACTATAAACTGATCAGTGAACTACTAAGTTTAAATTTTTGGATCCACCTTGAAATTGACAGCCACGATTTAATTATTATTAAAGTAAATCACTTAATTAGCTGAGATTAAAAATTAGACCACTTGATTGTAAAAGCTAAAACTTTTAATTTCAGACACAATCTTTTGACAGCAGATTTTATGTCTTGGGTGATGACAGATTGAGCACGCCCACTTATATTTACTTTCTGTCTGATTATGAGTAACTAAAACCAGTAATAAATCTTTTTTAATTATCACATTAAACAAAAATAAATAAATATTTATGCTATTATTCCATGACCAAATATTTAGAGATCTGATTAGTTATTTGTTGGTCTAACGGGGATGAAAATCATCTGCCCCTAAAGTATGCCCCCATTTGTGCCCCCACTTTAAAATAGTGGGTTTAGGGTTTAGGGTTTTAAGTTTAAAGTTGGGGCTTAGGGTTAGGGTGTAGGGAATTAGTAGTAGGGTGTATTTTTTAGGGTTTAAGGGTTGGGGTTTAGGATATGAAAATTAGGGTTACGGGGCAAGATTTAATTTTATCTATTTTTTAGTCAGGGGCATAGAAGGAGGCATGGTTAGGGGGCAGAAGATTTTTACCCGTCTAACGGAATCATATCTTCAAATAAAGTTAAGAATTCGAATTCACACGTAGTTAGGGACGGATCTATATATAATGTGGGAGGGGCAATTGTCCCCTAAATTTTATGGATTAATTATATTTTAGTTCCTAATAATTTTAAAACCATTGCAATTAAGCCCTTTTTTCTTCTTTGTCCCTCCCAACATTTTTATGGTTTATTATTTTTTAGGACCCTGTAATCTAAAATTAATAATATTAAACTTTGACCCCTCTTTTTCTAGTTTAATTACTTTTTGAGACCTTTTAAATTTAAAATTTATAAAATTAAACCTAAAATACATTAATTTTTACGATTTAATTACTTTTTAAGACCCTATTATTTCAAAACTAATCGGTCTGCCCCCTCGTAGTTCAATCATGGCTCCGTCCCTGCACGTAGTTAATAGAACAAATTTAATTAAGAATGTATCTCTTTCAATGAAATTCTGCAAATTCAGTTCAGATTAATTGACTAACAAAACAAATATGGTTGATTATAAAAAAAATTCAGGGACCTAGTTTTAAAAGTGGCTTAACTTTTTAGAGAATTATGGGACCTGAAAAAATAAAAGATTAGGGATTAGATGATATTAAATAACAGTTGGTATGATAAATATAATTAATATGGAAGTATTATCAGCAAAGTAATGCCAACTCAGTACTTTAAAAAGCCATAAAGAAGACTGCAGAAAATACAGATGGATGAAATTTGTTTATTCTTCACAATGAAATGGGGGTGATAATTGCTTTGTAGAAAATGAGATTATTTTATGGTATAATTTTGCTGTCTGTCCCTATATTCTTTATACATTCGAAATTGATCTCTCTATTATTATTTTTTTGAATGACAAAGAGTAGAAGTCTACTTAGCAGTAGACTTACAATACGGCGATCCCATACGGTCCCGATCTAGTAGAGGCAATAATTCATCTAAAGGGACATCTCGGGTGATCGTAGAATTCATCTGAGCCTTGGGGAGCTTAGCAAGAGCTTCGGCAGGTTTGTTTTCATCACGCGGAGTCCATCGAACTTCCGTCATCCATCCCTTGTTGCGGATCATGGTCATTGCGCTCACTAAGTACAGAGGGGAAGATCTTGCAGCCGAATCATTCACTAGTCGGACAACTTGTTGGCAATCTGGTTGGACCCGGAGAACTTCGAATCCCTCTATTATTTTGATTTAATAATTAGACTTTCGTTAAATTGAATCACGTTACAGTTAAGAAGAATACTCATGAGAAGCCACATAATCCGAATCAAAAGAGTAGTCCATCTATGGGCTAAATTCCTGGTATTAGAAGGGGTGGATTTAAAATATGAAGAGAGCACATGGACTAGGATCATAATTAGACCTTGGTTTATATATGAGAATACTGGTTAAAGTGATATAATACATAAATAATCCATTATGTTAGGGTTTTTTAGATGAAATATGACAGGATCTCAAAAACTGGCCTATTCTTCAGTTCGTAATCTTCCTGTCAGGTTTTTGTTCTGGTTCTTTTCTTGTCCTAACGAGATTGAACTGGTTATTTTAATATTTAATATAAAATTCTAGAGTTGTCTTCACCACAACAAACATCAGTTCCAGTTCTGCCAAAGTTTTAAAACCATGAGTACATGTACCCAATTAAAGAATATGCCCTTTATTAGATTCTAGTCCTTAAATTTAGTAATATTTTTAACTTGGTCCTTAAATTGTTTGGCCCATGTCAATCTCTGAATCTGACAACCTTTTTTAGTCATTTTGATGAGGTTGTGACACATGATACTATATGGACCAAAAAATAATTTCGGGGCTAAGTTGAAAAAAAATTGTCAAATTTAAGGACTAAATTGCTTTATCTCTAAGTCAAAAATTAAAATATTTGAAACTAATCTTGCTTTATTGTATTATTATTAATTAGAAAACTTTAATCTGGATTAAAGGAAAGAAAAGATAAAAGATACTGCAGAGACAAGAGATCATAGGATCAGATAAAAGAACAAAACATAAAACAGTCAAATTATATGCTTGCCATGTATTGTTTCTTACCTTTTCCCTATTTTAAACCATTTTGTTGTTAGTTGACAATGTTGTTGTCGGGTATGGACCGAGGGGTGTAAGACAGTAAGATACGATTAGGAATGAGCATTTTATTCGGATCCGACGGGTTCTGACCCGACCCGACCGGGTCGGATTTTTTAATGAAAAATCGAGTTCGGGTCGGGTCGGATTTTTGTTAACGGTATACTCGGGTCAGGTCGGGTTCGGGTTTAGGGTTGAAAATATTCGACACGACCTAAGACTAATAGTATAATTTTCCCCTAATTTGTTTAGGGATATTTATAATAATACCTCTCTCTCTCTCTATATATATATATATATTATAATTAAGTCCTTAAAGTTAAATTTTTATTTATAATTTAGTTTTTAAATTATAATTTTTTACAATTAAGTCCCTTAAAATTAATTTTTACAATTAGGTCCTTAAAATTAATTTATTTTATATAGGTCGGGTCGGGGTCGGATTTAATATATTTATTTTTGGGTAGGCTCGGATTTTTTAAGAATATTGTCAGGTCGGGTCGGATGCGAATTTAGGGTGTTTATTTTCGGGTCGGGTCCGGATGGGGCCAAAAACCCGACCCATGCTCATCCCTAGATACAATCATTTCTTTGAAAATTTTAAATTTTTATAAAATTTAAATTTTTATATACATTTCCTATTAATGCTCTAAGTCTGCACTCTTAAATTTTAAATATGGTTTCTGAAAATTTACACCCCAAACATATATTTTATCATCACATGTAATAAAAATAATATTTAGTTGTGCATATATGTTTTAAAATTAAATTTAATAGTAATAAAAACTTCAATTAAATTCAGAATAAAGAAATTGAAATGGAATTATATATAACAATTGGTGTTGTTATGCATAATTGTTTTAAAGGAAACAGATAAATTTGCACATTTTCTTTCCACGCAAATTACATTATTTCAAATGTGTAAAGGAAAAAAAATAGTCCACTCGAGTTAATGATTTTATTTATATATTTACCTTAATCTCTATATTACTTTATTTTCCTTCATTCTTGCCAAATATAATATGATTTTTTCTTCAAAATATAGATATTAACCATATGCTTAAAAAGGTAAGATTAGTATTCTATATAGTAATTACGTATATTGATATCATACATTATACAATGAATCAAATGATAGTATTTAATTAGAAACAAAAACCCCTGCTTCCTTTTATGTCCAACACTAAAAAATACTTAAAAATTAAATTCTTAATTCTAACCTTAATTTCTACATCCTAAACTCTAAACTCTAAAAATACATCATACCCCTAATTCCCTAAACGCTAACCACAACCATAACCTTAAACCCTAAATCCTCTTTTTAAAAGTGGAGCATCAAAGGAGGCATAGTTTCGGGCCAGACGGTTTCCATCCTTTAATTAACAATAAAATTAAGTAAAATTTTAGAGATTTTTATAGTGAATTATAATGTGATTTATGGGTAATGTACAAAATCATATAAGAAAATTCCAACACTACTTTAGATTATAAAATGTGGATCAACCAACAATTAGTTGGTCGAGTGGGATGAAATACTAAATCTTTTAAGTAAAGTTAAGATTTAAATCATGACTGTACTTTTCAAAAAAAAGTATCATGACATTGTGATGACTGATAAAACAACTTAAGAGAATTACCATATAATAAGTCTCTACAATACCAGACTCGGATGAGTCAATCAACAGGTTGAATACCAATACTTATAACAAAAAATGCTAAGCAAATTCCATGGTCCAATCTTTCCTAATTTATTATTTTTGTTCTCACCAAATAAAAGCTTCATTATTATTTTATTATATAAAAATAACTAAACTTAACAACTGAATTATTGATTAAATTTAATTCAATTGACATGTCGATGATATTATATACATAAAGGTATAAAATTGAACATGTTTAAACAATTAATATCAAATCGTATTTAAAAAAACAATTTAATGAAATTAAAAAAATGATTTAAACTATAAGCCTATATAACTTACACCATGCATGATGCATCTCATGGCCATGGCACAATCTCGTAATTATCTCCAACATCAATGGCAATTTCTTTTATCCTTGACTTTATAATACCACTTTTCCCTTCAGTCAAAATTCCACCTATCAATTCGTTCCAACTTTTGTTTTCCCTATAACTTTCTCGGGAAATATTTCTTGCTCTTTTTTCATTTTCTGTCACTCTCTCGGGAAAAAAATGTCTCATGAGATAGGAAAGTGCCAGAAAATCCGCCACATTGTCCGAATCCGACACATGCTGAAGCAATGGCGAAGGAAGGCCCGCATGAAGGCCAACAACAACAAAGCACAGGCGCCGTCCGACGTACCTGCCGGACACGTGGCTGTCTGCGTGGGGACCAATCTCAGGAGATATATCGTACGAGCGAAGTACCTGAACCACCCGATCTTCAAGAAACTCCTCGTACAAACCGAAGAGGAGTACGGTTTCAACAACGTCGGGCCGTTGACGATCCCATGCTCCGAGTCGTTTTTCGAAGAGATTCTCCGAGTCGTGTCCCGTTCCGACTCATCATCGTCGAACTCGGGTCGTTTGAGTTTCTCCACTTTCGAGGATTTTCAGAGGCGCTGCCGCCTTGGCATGAAAAACAAACGCGAGAGCTTCAACGAGCCTCGACCGGTGTTTCATCCGGTTGCCGATAGATCAGTCTACTAAGAAGGATAATAAAACTTCTGGGTTGGCACAACTGAGTCATCCGAGTTGGAAGGATTAACAGCCATAATTTTAAATTTAGTTTGGTAAGCTATTTAATTGTAATATATTTATCATTTATTTGAGTGATTAATGAAGAAGGTTAATCATAATTATAAATATTATTTAAATATTATCCCTCGTAAATGCAATAATGGAGAAGGTTAATCGTAATTATAAATAATATTTAATTATCATCTCTTGTAAATGCAATGCCTTTATTTTCCTGTAAAGAAATAATTACATTATTAAAATAAATATTAGAATTTGAACTCATTTATTATTAAAATAATAGAAAAGGTTAATCGTAATTATAAATAATATTTAATATCATTTCTTGTATAGTCATTAGTATCTAACTCATTGGCTCACTAATTCAGATCATATATTGTGTAGGCTCATTATGGTGAGATCTTTTCAATTTAATTTGTTCTATTCACAACGTCAAAGTTTAAACTTTTATACAAATTTTCTCATCCGTCACGTTACCAATTACCATCTAAAAGGCAGTTAACGGCTCAATGACTGTTATATAACAAAAGTTAAAGTTTAATGACCATTTTATAACATTTAAAATTTGAATTGTTATTTTATAATTTTTAAAATAGTTTAATAACCATTTATGAAATTTACTCATTATTTATCGGACATAGAAACTTTAAAAAAGGAAAGTTTTGTTTTTTTTAACAGTAAAAGGAAACTTTTTAATCTCTCAATAATTGTAAAATATGCACACAAAGTACTTCCTATATAAGGCTTTGTTTTTCATTGTTGCGTTCAAAGTTCGAACTTTTGTTAGGGCTGCAACAGTCGTTTTTAGAAGCTGAAAAATTTAGCTGTCATTAAACGCCCGTTTAGACGTTAAAAATAGTGGGCAAATGCACGTTCATAAGTTAACAGTTGACTGTTTGGCGAAAAAATGCTGGACAAATTCCCGTTTAGACTCTAAACGCAACAAAAAAAAACGAAGCCTAAATATATTATATTAATTTAAACCACATTTCTTTTAACAAATGAAGAAAAATATTCACTAAAATGATATCAAATTAATAGAAAAATATTGAATTATTCAATCAAGTTTTTTTTAGTGTAATTACAATATAATATTTACTTATTAATTCTAACTATTTAATAAAATATACAAATCGTGCAGACAAATTACTCAAATTTAAATTATCTAAAAATAATAATATTGTCTTTTCTACTGAGACTACTCGATTAGTTCTTTAATATGTTTTTTTAGTAGTATTATAGTTGTTTGTAGCTGTAGGTGAAGGAGATAGGCAGATCATAAGAGCCCATTTTGTCGATTGATGGGCATGCTTTGAGCTCCAAAGTCCAATACTTTATTTTTCATCCAAATTGTACCAAACCCAAAGTCAATATTGAAGATTTGCTAATATTTTTTAGATTAATTTTTTAGTGTGAATTATTACATTCGGTGAAAAATAATTATACGAGCACTCTTAAAATGATAACAAATGTTTTAATATATTCAATACAATGTGAAAATCGAAAGTTTCCACAAGCCCTTTAATTTTAGGGTTTAGAATATTAGTTTAGGATGTAGGGTTTAGGGGTTTAGAATTTAGGGATAATAGTTAGAATTCAAGGTTTAGAGGCTGGAGTTTAGTTTTTAGGGTAATATGATTAGAGTTTAGATTTTAACTTACAAACCCTAAATTCTAACCCCATACACCTAAACCCCTAAACCCTACACCATAAACTAATATCTTAAACCCTAAAACTAAAGCACTTGTGAAAACTTTCAGTTTCCGCCGCCAATGTATTGAATATAAATCCTTATTTCATAGGATTATTATCCTATACACCAGTAGTGAAAAACAAAGTTTTCACAAGTAGGGTTATTTAGAGGTTTAGGTGTAGGGTTTAGAATTTAATATTCACGACTATAATTTAGGGTTTATGATTTAGGAGTTGTGGCTAGATTTTTAGGGTTTTAAGGTTAGAATTTTAAATTTTAGATTTAGACTTGAAAATATGCATGCTTGTGTAAACTTTTTTACACTCGCAATGTATCAAATATAAATCTTATTTTATATTGAATTATTATCTTATACACTGGTGGTGGAAACTAAAAGTTTCCACAAGCGCCTTAGTTTTAGGGTTTAGGGGTTTATGCATAGAGATTTAGAATTTAAGGACAATGGTTAGAATTTAGGGTTTAGAGGTTAGGGAAATATGATGAGGAATTAGATTTTAATATATAAACCGTAAATTATAACAATAAATTGTAAATTCTACCGCTATCCCTAAATTTAAAACTCATACACCTAAGCCCCTAAACCACACACCCTAAACTAAGTCTTTAAACCCTAAAACTAAGACACTTGTAGAAATTTTTAGTTTCCACGCCAATGTATCAAATAATTACCCTTTTATATTATATTTAGTTATCTTTCATGCTAATGCTCATGTTTTGTTTATTTAATTTTTAATATTTTAAATACTTTTCAAAAATACTTTGAATTTAGTTAAAATTTACAAATTCTTTTCCTATTTTCTTATTTTTTTGAGGAATCAATAATTCCTCAAATTTTTTTTAAAATCAATCAAGTTCTTCTGCTATATCATCATGCACATGTGAGCTGCCACGTTCATAAATTTAACGGGGTTGGTCCAAGTGGTAAGCAGTTTGATTTCGCTTAAGCAGGTCTCGAGTTTTAGGCGTTGTATATGTAGAAAATTCTTCTTGAGAGACTCACCCTTCAAAATCAGGTGTACGAAGCGGGTTGGTCTAGATTAATCAGGGCGAAGCTCTGAAAATCGAAAGGACTACAACAAAAAAAGGACGAATTCCGTAATCAACTAACTATTTGATACGTTTTTCTTTTTGAATAATTTTACCCATGGTAGGGGGAAAGAAAATTTTGCTCCTAATGGGACTTGAACCTACAACCTAGGGAAAGGGGAGGGTGTCATCCGATAGTTTTAACCACATACTCTAAATATTGTTGACTAATTTAATACGTTTTTAAAAGTACAAGAGACATTTTAGGTGTATTTTTTCTTTGGATAAGAGCTAGGAGTGTTCATGGTAGGTTAACCGTACCATTTAACATAAACGGTTGGTTAATCGTTATAACGATTATTAAATTGTAACCTATTATTAAGAAACGGTTAACCATTAAATTTTTACACGATTAATCCAAGGCTGGGTTGATGAATGGGGGTATAGGAAAAGGAAAGCCATTTATTGATTTATTCGTACTATTGATAGATCTAGGTTTTGTGATGACGAAATTATGTGGAGAAGAAAAACTGATGAATATTCTGAAAATGAAATAACCAAAAAATAATAATAATAACCCTACCAAAATGTCCGACAAAGCCTGCTCAAAGTATCTCTTGAAAGATTTTTTTTAGCTCCAACATGTATTCCCCACAACTGCACTCTAACCAAGTAACCAGTGGTTCTTCTTACATAAGGGAAGACAACATTAACAATGACCAAAACAACAAGCATTCAACTGATGTACGTAGGGACGGAGCCAAAATTTAAAATTTGAGGTAAATTATAAATGTTTAAAAGTAGAGAGGACAACTTTATAAATAAATTAATTTTAAACAAATTTAAATAAAAAAACAAAATAAAAAAAAATTCAGAGGTGAGAGTGGTTGCTCTTCCTATGTAAATCCGTCCCTAGTTGCACGGACTTTTAATCCCTTTTTACCGCATATAAAGGGACATATCATTACACTTACACATCTCTTTTTCTTTTTCATTTTTTGAATCATTACATTCCTTTAACTCCATTGTATATTATGTCTAAAGGTAAGCTTGGTCGGATATGACTTATTAGATTCGAATCCAAAGTTTTTGTTAAAGAGTATTGAACTTCTTATTAGGGGTGAGCGTTCGAGCGAGTCGAGTCAAAAAAATTCGAGTTCAATCGTCATATTTTACAACTTGAACTTAAATTGAAATTTTTCGATTCGAGTCGATTTTAGCGAGTTCGAGTCGAGTTCGAGTCGATTCGATTTTTCGAGTTTGGTTTTAATTTAAACATTTTTCTATTTATATCTACATATATATTTCTTCATATTATTTTTTCACATGTGTAAAAAAAGATTTTGAATTATATCTACATACATATAAATTGACTTATGACTAAACAATACAATGATTCTAAAAGCACAAAAATAAGAACACATTTTTCATCAAACAAGGTAAACCTGTCCAAATTTCAATTGTAACAATCAAACCAACAAAAAGAAAACTCAACCTTCCATTATAAACTACGGACCTCGTTAAAAACCTCCTTCTTATCTAGGCAACGTGTTGGGTTTTTAGCACGCTCGAATCGATCACCGAAACCGTCAAGGAGGGTTGTTTTTGATAAGTGGATGAATTGGCTAAAATCAAAATAAGGTAGACAAGTGACACAATGATTTTAGAGTGGTTCGGTCTTCTAACAAACAACTACATCCACTACCTTAGCACACCACTAAGGATTTCCCAATTCACTCAACAATGAATTCGTCCCCTTTTCCCGATTTAGGAGGAAACCGTTACAACCCTATCTTTTGGACTTGGCTAAGATAGAACCAACTCTAGTTTTTCTCTCAAGGCTAAACTAGAACCTCTCCTTTTACAAGGGATTTGTTTGGGTAAACTAAATACCTCACAAGGTTGGTGTTTATACGATTTAGGCTCACAAGAGTACAAGGATTTACAATTAAGCACTCTCTCTAAAGACTATGTACAAGAGAATAGTAAAAATAAGACTTAGACTCTAATTCTCTTGATCATGTTGCTTGGATGAAGTCTCTCTACTTCTTCAAGTGTTCCAGCCTTCAATTTATAGTCCCAATTGAGTTTATGGCCGTTACTAGCCGTTGGGGATGATTTGGAGCCGTTGAGGACTTTATTTCCCTTCATTAATGCTGTTCTGCAGCTATCCGTATCGATACGCGTGGAACAGTATCGGTACGGCCTTCATCAGAAACTAGTCGTTGGGCTCTTGCCAGCCTAGGCGTATCGATACGCTTGAGGGCGTATCGGTACGGGTTCACATTTAAAAGGTCGTTGAGAAATAGCCGTTGGGGTGGTTGAAATGGGATCGGTACGCTGACTGGGCGTATCGAAACGACCCCGATCCGTATCGAAACGGCAAAGGACTGTATCGATACGGGTTTTGACAGTGGCCAAACTGGGGCAAAAAGGTATCGGTACGGGTACATCCGTATCGATACGGGTACTTTGAAAACACAAGTTTGGCTATTAAAAACATGAAAAATCTTTGCCAAAAGCCTCTTAAAATACCTCAAACATAAATTCAAGTTGTTTGGACTTAAAAACAAGTTTTAAATTCTTTTCAAATTAGTCCAAAACATTTTTCAATTATTATATCAAAACATTAGTTCTACAATCTCCTCCTTTTTGATATAATAAAACTCACTTGAAAAATTGTTTGGGATTCTCCCCCTTTAACTTTAAAAGTGTGAATAAGAGATTAAAGATATGAAATCAAATAAAGCTCCCCCTTATTCATTTGAAAATTCAATTTTTTTTTTCAAACCATTTCTCCCCTTTTTGTTATATCAAAAAGAATTCAAAAACACTAAGTTTCAAATAACAATAGAGGTAAAAGAAATTTGACACACTTAAAATTTTGGTTTTAAAATGGCTCCCCCTCACTCATTGCATCAATGTTAGGCTTAACAAATAATCCAAGACTTTAAACAAAAGTTAGATAACCAAATGTATAAAATAAAAACATTAAGCTTAGAGGTTACCCAATCTTCTTTTCATGTGTGATTTGAGCATTCTTTGATTTTGCTTTGCTTGCCATTGCTCCAACACACCTACAAAAGACATTCACTTGATTTTTGGTATCCAAATTGCTTTGGATCCATTTACGTTAGTCACAATGTCTTTAGTTCCCTTAGGAACCCATACTTGTCTAATCCTATAAGATTGTCTCTTCTTTATAGGACAAGTATGTATAGAATGACCATGATAATGGCAATGTGAGCATTTTGCCATTATGTGACAAGATGAATTATTGAAAATAATTTCTTTTTCTTTTGTTAAGCTTTCAAGCTTAACTTTTAAATCAAGATTTTCTTTTTCTAAAACATCTTTGCTTGTTTTTGAAAACTCTAAATCATTTTTCAAAATTTCATTTTGGTTTTCAAAATCCACTTTTGTTTTTGAAAGAAAATCATTTTCAATTTCAAGTTTTGAAATCATTTTCTTAAATTTAGAATTCATGGTCTCAAATTTCAAAAATAATTCATCGAAAGCATCTTGCAACTCATTGAAAGAGTAAGAATTAAGCTCACTAGAGTTAGAAGATACCTTAGGCTCATCGAGAGCCAAAACACCATCCACCTTTGGATTGGAGAGAAGGTTTGCAAACGATTGATCATCATCTTTCTTTTCTCCCTTCTTGTTGCCATAAAGCTTCTCAAGTTTCTCCCACAATTCTTTGGCACTTTTGCATGTGGAGATCCTCTTGGAAACTTCTTCGTTAAGGCCACAATAGAGGATGTGCATTGCCTTGGTGTTTAGTTTTGCCTTCGTGTCGTTGGCACTTCTTTGCTTTTTCTTCTTCTTTGGAGCTTCCAAATACCCATCTTCAATGATGTCCCAAACCTCATAGTCTTGAGACTTGATGAAGAATTTCATGATATTGCTCCATTGGAAGTATTCTTCTCCTTCGAAGAGTGGAGGACACGAGATAGAGCGGCCTTCTTCAAATCTTGTCATTTTCTTGAAACGGTGGACTACGAGCGATGGATCTTTACTCCCGGATGTTAGTCCTTCGATGGAGACGAGGTTCTGATACCAATTGTTGGGTTTTTAGCACGCTCGAATCGATCACCAAAACCGTCAAGGAGGGTTGTTTTTGATAAGTGGATGAATTGGCTAAAATCAAAATAAGGTAGACAAGTGACACAATGATTTTAGAGTGG
Organism: Hibiscus trionum; assembly: GCA_030270665.1. Lineage (NCBI taxonomy): Eukaryota > Viridiplantae > Streptophyta > Magnoliopsida > Malvales > Malvaceae > Hibiscus > Hibiscus trionum. The sequence goes on along the minus strand of BSYR01000011.1, from coordinate 1,126,446 downwards.
TTCGGTCTTCTAACAAGCACCTACATCCACTACCTTAGCACACCACTAAGGATTTCCCAATTCACTCAACAATGAATTCGTCCCCTTTTCCCGGTTTAGGAGGAAACTGTTACAATCCTATCTTTTGGACTTGGCTAAGATAGAACCAACTCTAGTTTTTCTCTCAAGGCTAAACTAGAACCTCTCCTTTTACAAGGGATTTGTTTGGGTAAACTAAATACCTCACAAGGTTGGTGTTTACACGATTTAGGCTCACAAGAGTACAAGGATTTACAATTAAGCACTCTCTCTAAAGACTATGTACAAGAGAATAGTAAAAATAAGACTTAGACTCTAATTCTCTTGATCATGTTGCTTGGATGAAGTCTCTCTACTTCTTCAAGTGTTCCAGCCTTCAATTTATAGTCCCAATTGAGTTTATGGCCGTTACTAGCCATTGGGGATGATTTGGAGCCGTTGAGGACTTTATTTCCATTCATTAATGCTATTCTGCAGCTATCCGTATCGATACGCGTGGAACCGTATCGGTACGACCTTCATCAGAAACTAGCCGTTGGGCTCTTGCCAGCCTAGGCGTATCGGTACGGGTTCACATTTAAAAGGTCGTTGGGAAATAGCCGTTGGGGTGGTTGAAATAGCCTGTATCAATACGGGTTTTGACAGTGGCCAAACTGGGGCAAAAAGGTATCGGTACGGGTACATCCGTATCGATACGAGTACTTTGAAAACACAAGTTTGGCTATTAAAAACATGAAAAATCTTTGCCAAAAGCCTCTTAAAATACCTCAAACATAAATTCAAGTTGTTTGGACTTAAAAACAAGTTTTAAATTCTTTTCAAATTAGTCCAAAACATTTTTCAATTATTATATCAAAACATTAGTTCTACACAACGCCAAGACGAGACCAAAGATAGCGGAAGGAGGAAAAGAGTACCCTAAAATATATTAATAACTAAAGCAAATAACACAGTAGAGTTTAGAAAATCCAACATCACATGTCAAAAGATACAAACCAATAAAAACAAAAACATAATAGTTCAAAAAAGAGAATTGCAACAAACTTTTTTCGAGTTCCGAATTATATTATCGAGTTTTCGAGTTTCTATACAAATTTAATTGTAATTATTTACCATGTTATAGTACGATTTGATTCTAATTTAAACGACTTTCTCTATTCATATAAGATATGCATATATATATATATATTTCTTCATATTATTTTTCACATGCATAAGTAAGATTTGTAATGTTATTTAATAAAAAAATATCATCTAAACTTCTAAAATATATTTATAATATTATTTTTAAATAAGGAAATTTTAAGGATAAAGTACTGATGGGGGTATAAATGAGTCAATGAATTGATGTAAAGAAAAAAATTACAAAAAAATCGGTTGAATGATCAAATTGAATAAAATATAAAGTTAAAGGGCTAAATTAAAAAAAAGAATAAATTTGTTAAAAATATGAATTGAAGTTATATAGATATTATATAGTGTTAGTGAATCATGTGGTTTAATTTTGGTAAAAAATAGACTTAAAACGAAAGAGAAATTAAAGAAATGGGAAACATTCAAAGTTGAGGGGCTAAATTACAAAAGTAGAAAATTTAATTTAAAGATATGAATTGAAGCTAAATAGGTATTCTAGTTTCTACATTGGTTTAGGAGCATGTGGTTCAATTTTGGTCAAAATTGACTTAAAACGAAGGAGATATTGAAGAAATGAGGAAATCATACAAAGTTAAGGGGCTGAATTGAAAAAAATATGAAATTTATTTTAAAAATATAAATTGAAGATAAATATGTATTCTATGCTGGTTTAGGAATATGTGGTTCAAATTTGATCAAAAATGGACTTAAAATGAAGGAGGAATTGAAGAAAAATGAAATCAGTGACAAAATTGCAAAACTGTAAAATTCGGTTTTTCGATTTTTCAATTTTTCGAGTTGGGCAAATTCCAAACCGACTCGAAATCGAAATTTTTTCGAGTTAATCGAGTTGACTCGAATAACTCGAACAACTCGAATAACTCGACTCGAATAACTCGAAATTGAAAAAAAAAATCGATTTTTTCGAGTCGAGTGAGTTTTGCTCACCCCTACTTCTTATCACTCGATTCAACAGATGTTATCGGACGATTTGAGAGATGATGTCTAACAAAAATACCATTATATATATATATATATATATATATATATATGTATTATTAGTGAACTTCTGTTAAATGAGATTCTTAATACTAATTAATCCGATCGAGATCAATTTCTATCAAGGACTTGGATCCATGCATGCTTATCCTCAACATATCACATTGTGTCAATATATATATATATATATATATATATATATATATATATATATATTGGTTCGACTGGTATTCAACATAATCTGTGGTGTGGTGTTTGTTGGAATAATGAAGAGTCACAATCTTACATTGAGTAAAAAATACTAAGTTAAAGGTATTTATAGTGATTATTCTCCCCTCCCTTGTTGAGTGATAGAGAACAAAGCGCAATCTTGAGCGCTGCCGCCATCCGGCCGGCCGACACGGTCGTGGTCGTAGTAACACGTATCTTTGACACGTTCGCGTGCGTAGTATCTTTATAAAAAAATCGTAAGAATTTTATCGGGGACAGTTCGTCGTAGTAACTTGGAAGTTGTCTAGGATGTTCAACTAGTCATTCGAATAGTTAAAATTCAAATTAGGGATGACAACGGAATGAACAGTTTTTATTTTATTCGTTTCGGCTTTGATTCAGTTTTTATGTCTCTCGTTTTGATAATAAATTCGAATTCAATTCTATTAAAATTTTAATATCCGAACTCGATAGGAAAAAGAAAACTCCTTAGCTTCCAACCTCTCCCGTCCCAAAATATTACACAATTTTGTCCATTCTATTCTTTTAACAAGATTAAATAAATTTGTAATTATAGAATTTTAGAAAAAAAATTATTAAATTATATAGTTACAACATATTTTTGGTTTCGACAACTCTCCCACTATCAGCATATGCTATGTCGGGAATCCAAGAAAATATGAGTTGAGCTATCAGGCTAATGATGTTTTTCTAGGAAAATGGCACCATAATGTACTGTGAGTCTTAAATAAAACATGTATAAAACTAAATTATAAAGCTAAAGAAACTTATATTTAATTTATGAATATAATTTCAGTATATATATAATAATTTAGTATACGTAATATATACACACTATATAATAATTATTAAATCATACAAGATATTATCGAGGATTTCATTAAAAATCCCCCTAAACTTAATTGGAGGAAAAGATTACCCGCGATAATAAAAAAAAGTCATAACACGAGTAAAGAACAAAAACTACACCCAATACGCGAATCACCAAAATAAAAAATAAACACCCATGACTCATGAGCAGGCTCAGATCCAAACACATCTCATGAAACGTATTACCCAAATCACCTCTGAAATGTCCTCTCATTTATTTCTTGAAAAAAGTCATCTCACTCTATGTTCTCGCAACAATTTACAAACTACTCTTTTTATCGCCAAGAATCTCAAATCTAATACACTCTACCACTTCACCTTCCTATCTCAAACTACTCTTCGCAATCTTCTTTACTTAATATCCTCGCAATATCTTTGATTATAGCCTCTTTATTACCAAATGTCGACGTCCCTAATCTTTGTATTATGTATAAGTTATGAATTTAGTTCATGTTCTCCAATTTATCATTTTCAATTAACGTAAGTCTTTGTAATGTTCGAGTCACAATTAAAATTTTAAAAATACAAAAATACAAAAATTAAAATTAATTTGATGGGACAAAGGCTCCTTCCATGAATTTACGTAGAACGTGAGGGTGGAGAGTGACATTCATTGGAGACAAATTGCAGAGGAACCATGCAGCCAACTGGACGTTTTGTTTTTGAATTTCCAACTCATTTTTTCTTCAATATTTGAATATTTGATGTGACAGACATGGCCATTATTTTTCTTTTTTTAATTAATCTACATAGTGGTACGTTCATGTCCCTTCTTCTGTCCCCAACTTCATATGCTGCTGCTTTAATTATTCTTCTTTAGTAGTTCAATGTAAAGGGTAGGTGATACATATATTCGAATCACATTGGGTCGAGTTATAAGTAGTTCGATAACATTTAAATTAAGTTTCAAGTTTGGATTTGTTCTCAAAATAGAGTTTAAACCGACTCATAAGCTGGCAGTTGACACATCGAAGATCATGTTGTAGATGCTACATAAACAAAGAAAAAAAATGTCAAAAGATTGCATTAAAAGAAGAGGGATACATAGAGGACCAGTTAACAATAGGAGGCAGTCTTTGGTTCCATCACTGGTCCATGTATTGAAAAAAAAGCAGTTTCACATAAATAAATATAGCTCAAATAGTTCGATCGACATGGTCCCGGTCGTCGGTCGAGCTAATTATACCACCATTGTATCAAATGGTAATCGTACTCTTTTGTGAGAATGAAACTTATTGTGCATGTAGACTACGATGTTTGTATTCTTACCGACACTTGTTCAGTAAAGTGTTACAGAGTTTGACGTCTTTAAAGTAAGTCTTGAATTCGAGTTTTACGGACTTGCGACCTTGCTCCGCTACTTGTATTTGTATGGTTATTGGTTATTGCACAGACAAAAAAAAAAAACCTCGTCATAACGTACTTGCTAACATACCCACATTCTGATGTTTTTCTTACATGTCATTCGCTTTGATTTCACTAATGTAAAGGTTGTATAAGTTTGATTATTTTATTATTTTTTTGAAAGTTAGGGTGATTACAAGTAGTATCTGTTCTGAATATATACTTTCAATTATTTGACAATGCATGTTCAATCACCCTGCTGCAGCTGCTAGTGCTTAAACATGTGACCTCTAAGAACAACAACCGTTCTCTTAACAACCGTTCTGAATACTCTCAAACATTTGACTAGTATTTGTATAAGTTTGATTATTTTGGATGAAAATCATCTACCCCAAAGTATGCCCCCATTTGTGCCCCTACTTTAAAATAATGAGTTTAGGGTTTAGAGTTTGGGGTTTAAGGTTGGGGCTTAGAGTAAGGGTGTAGGGAATTAGGGGTAGGGTGTATTTTTTAGGGTTTAGGGTTTGGAGTTTAGGATATGAAAATTAGGATTATGGGGCAAGATTTAATTTTTAAGTATTTTTAGGCAGGAGGCATAGAAGGAGGCATGGTTAGGGGCAGGAGATTTTTACCCGATTATTTTATTATTTTAGATATATATATATTATATTTTTAAAATGTTATATTAAATATTTAAGTTTCAATGTATAACAAGGTTAATTGAGTGGAATAATAAAAAAATTAATCTTTAAATAAGAGTCCAACTTGCTCTAATATAATCAGAACTCAATAGATTATCGAAGACGGAACTTTGGATGAAAAACAAAACATAAAATATAGGACAAAATGTCATAAAAAACTTAAAAACAAAAAGTTTGGAGGATAATATTACTTTCCTTACCACTAAACTTCTCCCACAGCCATGAACCGTGAGGAAACATACTTTGTACAAATTCTTAAACCCAGAAAAACCTTAATATAATAGTTCTTGGGCTAAGTTAGAGTCACATTGAGAAAGAAAGGGAAAAAAACCCAGATTAATGGGTTCAAAATAGTAGGGAAAAAAACCCAGAAGAATCGATGTTAAAAAAAAGGAGAAAAAAAAAGCTTAGCGCCAGACAATGTCTTCATCTGAGCATGGACGTGAGGGATCGGAACACGACTTCTTCACAAGGAATGGTGAGTCCCATGTCGTGGTCGAAGCCGAACTCTTCCTCGGCTCGCCGGAGCAGGCACTGGAACTCGGGGTGAGTCAAGAAGGAGATGGGGACAATGTACCTGCTCCTGTTCTCGCCGACGTAGACGGCGAAGTGGCCTTTGGGAACGTCGAGAGGGAGTCCGTGTTCGTCGTAGCCGCCGTGTTTCTTGCCCAGACTGGAACATCGCTTCAGGATTTGCTTCAGAACGGCGGCCTGAGGGAGCTTGGATGGTTTTCCGATGGCCATTGTTGAGTTGTTTGAAGCAAAGGGAGATGAAGTGGGAAGACGGAGAGGCGAGAGGGGTATTTATTTATGAAGAGAGGAGAGGTCATGTGAGAGTGTGGGGGCAGTGCTAGGACATAGCCGATGGACAAACCACGGGTGTTTTGTTTTAGGGCATGTATTATGTAATGTTCTATTATTATGTCCAAGGAGGTAAAAGTATTGCACCATAAAATTTGATTTCATTAATATGGTATGTGAAATCAGATCAAATTAATTGATTGAGTTGATTTGATTAATAGGATAAAATTTGAATTTATGTGGTGTGAATTGTTAAAAAAAAATAGATCATAAAATGGATATAAACTATACTAAAATAATTGAAAAAAATTAAGAATTTAATTTGTTTTTTTACGTGATTTGATGCATGGACTGATGGACGGAGCTATATGAAAATAGTTGTGTGTAATTGACTCCACTAAAAAGTACTTGTTATATGAAAATATTAAAATTGTATTAGAGTTTTTCATAGGAAATGTTAAAATTGATTCACGTAATTTGTTGGGATATGAAATCAATAACACTTATTGTAGTGGTTTGATGATTCCTTATACCCTATATCGACTATATGAAAATTCTAGCTTTACCACTGTTTTGATGTATGAGATTTTCCTTCGATTTTTTTTTTGGAAGGAACACCTCTTCCATCCAAGTTGAGGTTTTACTCTGGCTTATTTGTAAATGATTGGTCTAAAATCTTTTTGTACTCTGAATCCCGCTTGTTTGTTTTAGGGGTAGTTCAAAGATTTAAGGAGATTTGTGTAGTTTATTAAAATAAAAAATTCCAGTTAAAAAAAATGCTTGTTAACTTGTTATGTACGTGGTAAACTGACTTTTGAATAAAAATAAGTCTACATAAATTAAAATTCACGAAGTACAACACCATTTTGCTTTTTCACATGTTTTATTACTAATCCATAACTAATTTTTTTACTTTTTCCCTTGCAGGTATTTAACTTAATTCAATTTGAGGCTCTTTTTTTCCTGGAACCATATGCAGTTGTTCTTATTTTACATGCTCAAACCACTCGTAATTTATTTGTTGTTTGATTACCTATTCTTCCGGTGCTCTTGTTGTATGATCTTTTGTTTCGATGCATATTTATTTTGAAAGGAAAAAAAAAACACTAGTCGAGAGTATAACGTTCAAAGTTTGCATGTTGCTTTGTTTAAGATCCTAATTTCTAGGTCTCTCCGTTAATGTAGTCTCATTGTCCAAAAACAAAAAGAGAAATTATTATATGGACCCTTCCCACCACGTCATCCATGGTCCCTAGTAATAAAAAAAATTCCATGTCATTATTTTTTCCATATCATTTGTACACTAGGATTATATTTTCCAAATCATGGTGTTGTATCAAATTAAAAATAAATTAGGGTTTATTATTTCCTTTTTTTCTTCAAGAATGATAGCTTCCTCCACTAACCCTAAACCCTAACCCTAAACTTTAAACCCTAAACCCTAACCCTAAACCCTAAACCCTAAACCCTAACCCTAAACTCTAAACATTAAACCCTAAACTCTAAACCCTAAACCCTAACACTAAACCCTAAACTTATAACATGTAGTGCACATCGAGTTTAGGGTTTAGGCTTAGGGTTTAGGATTTAGGGTTATGGTTAGGGTTTAGTGTTTAGGGTTTAGTGTTTAGAGTTTAGAGTTTAGGTTTAGGGTTTAAAGTTTAGGGTTAGGGTTTGGAGTTAAAGTTTAGGGTTTAAAGTTAGGGTTTAGGATTAGGGTTTAGGGTTTAGGGTTAGTGGAGGAAGCTATCGTTCTTGAAGAAAAAAGGAAATAATAAACCCTAATTTATTTTTAATTTGATACGACACCATGATTTGGAAAATATAATCCTAATGTACAAATGATATGGAAAAAATAATGACGTGGAATTTTTTTTATTACTAGAGACCATGGATGACGTGGTGGGAAGGGTCCATATAATAATTTCTCAAAAAGAATATAGATTCTCTTACCAGACAAACAAATCCTAGGCGAAAAAGAATATTACTATTAAAAGGAATTGTTTAAATATTTGTAATACGTGTTATTACAGCTTTAATTAATCAATCTACTAAGCCCTATAATCTCTCTCCTACCTGAAATCACGGACAGATGATGAGTTCACTGGAAAGTACAACAGTTTTTGTTGGTTTGAACATTTGGATCTTTGTGATTCCTTTGTCTTGTGATTTTCTTGTCTGAAGGGCAGGGAAAAAAAATACCATCTTTTTCTCTCAGAAACCCATGTGTTTTTACTGCCGGATTTGCAGGTTTTGACCACAGTTGAATTGTTCTTTTATATGCCCAGTTCAGTTGGTCATATTTCATCTCAAAAATTCAAATAGCAATAAATAAATAAAACCCTTTTTCTCTCCCCAAATATCTTCAACTTGGACCAAAGATTAGAATAGATTTTCTACATACACAAGATTTCAAACTCGAGACTTACTTAAGCGATATTAAGCTGGTTATCACTTGGACCAATCCTATTTGTATATATATTTATATATGTATATGAAAATAAAATGAAGAAAAGAAAGAGATGCTTGACCTAGAAGACAACACTAGCTTAGCTTGTAACTTGTACCTTCATTTTACATTGTTTAAGAATAATTAGTACTCTGAATATATCAGTAATCTAATAGTTTATTCCACTCAGCTAGGGTTGTAAAAACAAGTCAGAACTTGGAAACCTGCCTGAAACCTGCTCGAGTCAGAACCTGATTTGACCTGAGAATTTGATGACCCGAACCCGAACTGTAACTGACTGTTGCTGACCCGAACCCGAGTTGAACTTGTTACCGTAGCAACCGAACCCGATCTGTGTCCGACTGAAACGAACCCGAACCCGAGACCGACCTGGCAAATTACCTGATATTACCTGACTGAATCGACCCGAGATCCGATTTTACCCGACCTGTTTTGAACCCGACCTGTTTTGAACCCGACCTGTTTTGAAACCGACCTGTTTTGAACCCGACCTGTTTTGAACCCGACCTGTTTTGAACCCGACCTGTTATTAGACCCGACTTGTTTTAGACCCGACTTGTTTTGGACCCGACCTGTTTTGTACCTGAACTGATATTGACCTGGTTTGATAATTGATACTTAATAAGTAATAATGATATTTTTAATATATGATATGAAGTAATATTATGAACTATTATGAAAAAGTCTATATCTATAATTTGAATAGTTTAAAATGTTAAGTATCTAACAAAATGTATTATATATATAATTAAAATATTTATTTTTAATAAATAAAAATTTTGTTTAATAAGTAATTAATAAAAATAAATATAAACTTGATAAATAAAAATATTTATTTTTAATAAATAAAAATATAATATATACTAAAATACATAGTACATATATAAATTTTACTAAGGCATATATTTTAGTATATATATTTTAATTCATACTAATTTGATATTGTTTATTTTAGCTTCTTTCTTAATATATAGACTAAGGCATACTAAAATACATAGATAGTATATATTTTTACAATTAATAATTTAAATCTTTCTCAATTAATTGATTAATTAGTATTGTTTATTTTAAGTCTTGAAATTTTTTATAAAAATTTACAAAGGTACATTACACCAAAATGTTTTAAGTTTGTAAAATATTTAAGTTTGAATTTTTTTAATTGGTAGTGTTTATTAAAAGGCATTCCTTGTTAGTTTTCTACAATTAGTAATTGGTGTTTGTTTCTTACAAAACAAGTAAAAATGAAATGTAAAGTAAAATGTACAATTTTTTTAAGAAAAGGGCCTCATTAAAAACCACTCTAAACCTAAGTAGGGGAAAAAGTGCCCATAATAATATTAATGAAACTAAAAAAAGTGTATAAGTTTACAAACATTGGAATCCAACATCAGACTTACAAATCCATCAGACTTACAAATCCAGCAACAAAATTAAAAATTACAATCCAGCAACAAAATTAAAAATTACAATCCAACAAGCACAAAATTAGAGTTTCCCGCCCAAATTTTAATTCCGGTGTACACGTGGCATCTCTCTATTCCTCCACACACATTTCACGCGGATCATGTGCTTTCTCCCTTAGCTGGCATGCCGATGTCAACATGACATCAATCTCGGTCAACCCATTAGTTTTTTAACTTGATGTTTTTAAATTATAGTCTCCAAAGCTTTATTTGTATTCTAAATTGACCTCTATTCATTTTTTAAAAAAATTAGTCCGATATTTTCTATTTTTAATATGATATTTTTGTTCATTATACTCCCTAAAACTTTATTTTTATTCCAAATTGACCACAATTCATTATTTTTAAAATGTTTCATTGTTTTAATTTAATATTTTTGTTCATTATAGTACTTAATACTTTATTTTTATTCCAAATTGACCCTAATTCCTTTTTTAGTATTTTATAATATTTTTTTTATATATTTGTTCATTATAGTCACTAAAATTTTGTTTTTATTTCAAATTGACACATATTCATTATTTTTCATTTGTCTGATGTTTTATACTTTTAATTTGTTTTTTTCATTATAATCCCCACAAGTTTATTTGTATTTCAAATTGACCCATATTCATTTGTTTTTCAAATGAATGCCTAATGTTTTATAATTTTAATATGATATTTCTGTTCATTCTAGTCCCCAAAACTTTATTTTTATTCCAATTTGACCCATATTCATTGTATTTTTACGTTTTCTAAATTTATTTTGATATTTTTTTCATTATACTTCACATAACTTTATTTTTATTCCAAATTGACCCATTTTCATTATTTTTTAAATTACTTCAACCTGAAATGAACCCGACCTGAAGTCCACCCGAACCTGAAATGAACCCGACCTGAAATGAACCCGACCTGAAGTCTACCCGAACCCGAAATGAACCCGACCTGAAATGAACCCGACCTGAAATGAACCCGACCTGAAGTCTACCCGAACCCGAAATGAACCCGACCTGAAATGAACCCGACCTGAAATGAACCCGACCTGAAGTCTACCCGAACCCGAAATGAACCCGACCTGAAGTGTATCCGAACCCGAATTAACCTGTCAATTATCTGCTTCGGACCCGACCCGTTTTGACCCGACCTGGAATGGACCCGACCTGAAATGGACCCGCACCCGACCCGACTCGAGTCAAGACAGAAAAATGACCTGAAATGACCTGTATCCGATTTTACCCGACCTGAAAATACCCGACCTGAAACCCATCCGATTACCTGTTTTTACAACCCTACACTCAGCAACACCAAACTCTGTAAACCAACAAAACTGATTGTGATTATTGCTTTCTAAAGCTTCAAAAAGGATGCATTGTGAATATAAAATGAATAAATAAAGGGTAAATCATACAAATGGTCACTAAACTATCCCTGAAAATACAAAATGATCACCGAACTTTTAAAAGTTATATAATGGGCATTAAACTTTAGTTTTTATTATAAAATGGTCACTGAGCCGTTAACTGGGAGACGTGGCACTTACGAAATTTTGTATAATAACATATTTAATCCTCAATATCTACACATTCAATCAGTTTAGACATCAATAATGAGGGTTAAATTAGGAATAGATCGATCGAGGAGGATTAAATGTTCTATTATTTAAATTTCTGTAACTTCAACGTCACCCACTTAACAACAGTTAACGGCTCAGTAACTATTTTGTATCAAAAACTAAAGTTTAATGCCCATTTTGTAACTTTTAAAAGTTTGATAACCATTTTGTATTTTAGGAGATAGTTTAGTTACCATTTGTGTATTTTGCCCATAAATAAAAGTAGTAACCAAGTTATAGAGGAGATTCTAAATTTGTTTATAAACTTCAAAATGTTTTAATTGAGCTCTTAAAATTTCACTATCAATTATATTTTATTATCTGCTCACTGTTAATTTAGGTGTTAAATATTAGCTCGAGTATGATTATCCTTAGAAGTTAGAACAGCGTTGGTGGTGAGAAATAATGTCCCAAGGGCAGATAGTATTTTCAATTGTGTGTGGTCCAGCTGAAATCCCCACCATCAAAATAAGAACAATATTAAGAGAGTTGCTTAGTTGCTACACTTCCAATATGCACCACTTATATATTTGTTTATGAATATGCTGAATTGTATAAATATATGTTCGGTAAATTTTAATTTTAACTCTTTTGATAATGCATACATAACGTGCAAATAAACTTCTTGAACCCGAGTCACTACATAAAGATAACAACATTCTCTTTTCTAGTGAGACTACTAAGTATTATTTCATTTCATTTTCATCTCTCCTTTTGTTTTTCTCATGTTAGACCCCAAACAAGCGTAAATAGAATTCCTGGTGATACTCGAACCCTGACACAAAGATGCTAATGAGTACTCAATCAATTAAACAAATGGATTTGTATTCAATACACTGGTAGTGTAAAAGAAAAGTTTCTACAAGTGCATTAGTTTTAGGGTTTATAGATTTGGTTTAGGGTAATATAACTAAAGATTTAAGCTTTAACCTATAAACACTAAATTTTAATATAACTCTTAAATTCTAGGCAAAATGACAAAAGATGCCCCCCAACGTTTGCATGTTTTATCATTTGGCCCCCTATTCTTTTTTTTTTGGTTCAAAATATGCCCCCAACGTTTGCTTGTTTTGTCATTTGGCCCTCTATTCTTTCTTTTGGTCCAAATATGCCCCCAACATTTCATTCGTAATCCAAATATGCCCCCAACGTTTCAATTTGGTTCAAATATGCCCCCGTTAGATGGAAACTGTCAGTCAACTCACGTTCAACAGCTGATGCTGACTGGACTTACCACGTATTAAGATATGCTGATGCCACATCAAAATTTTTTTATAAGCCGTTGACCGTCAATTGATTGACAATTTACATCCAACAGGGGCATATTTAGACTATGAATGAAACGATGGGACATATTTGGACCAAAAGAAAGAATATGGAGCCAAATGACAAAACAAGCAAACGTTGGGGGGCATATTTGAACCAAAAAAAAAGAATAGGGAGCCAAATGACAAAAAATGCAAACGTTGAGGACATCCGTTATTAACCTAAAGTTTTAAAGGTCAGGCCAGCTGGTATGCAATGCAGGTCAATTCCTCAACTTACTCCAAATCTACACCCAAATCTTCCCTTAATCAGCTGAAAGGAAAAGGCAATTCAAATCATAGCACGGATCCGCATTGTTGTTTTGGATTAAAATGCATGATTTACGGCGAAAACAAAGATGAAAAAGACAGCAAGCAAATTAACCCCAGAACAAGTCACCATCTGTGACAGACACATTGCATGTTCTGTAAGGAGGAAAAAGGCCCCACCATTTTTCACCTAAATACGTGCTCTGTTGAACCAGGAGAGGCTGAAAGGCACAGTGTTGTTTCTTTTGTGGTTGAAAAAAAAGGACCTTTGCTTTTCTGTTCAGGACATGAAGGCCATGTTACTCTACCCTAAGCTCTCTTGTAAAGACAACATAGTATGGCCATGTGAGATCATTCCCCCAACTGCTTCAAACTGCTAAAACATGGTTCTTTTTCAACCATCTCTTGGAAACTGTAAACTGCTCTCTTTTGGAATCTTTTACTCAGAAATTGTGTTCCCTAAGTCATGTTTTGTCCTTTCTACTACCTGCTTTTGGTACTCTATTAACTGATATACAAGTATGAGTATTGTTGTACCTTCGTCCCGACTCCCGAGTAGTTCGCTGTAACTTTTCCGTTATTACTCCTCGGTTGTAACTCCTCTGCATATAAGTCTCGAAGCCTTCAGAGTTCGCCATCGAGAGCTACCGTACTCCGACATGATAGTTGTCAAATTCATTTGATCCACAAACTGACTCTACTACACGATAGTCAAAATCTTACACTATCATCCCATTAATACCTACTCATGCTAATATCAGTGGCAAATTCAAAAATATTTTCAAGGGTGAGCACATATAGAATCACAAAATCTTAGGCTGGGCACAATTCATAAGATTAAAAAAATCTAAGGACTAATTCATAAAAGTTAAGAAAATTGAAGTCAAATGTATGAAGTTTAGAAAGTTCGAGACCGATACATGTCATTAAAAACTGAACTACATGTAGATCCGCTATTGCCTAGTACTGACACCAACCACCAATTAAAAGACATTATATACTCACACAGTCCATCCTAAAAAGGTGATTTTGAATCATTAAAACCACTGTTCACTATCTTTTCAACTTTTCTTTCTTATCTTTTCCCTTCCGTCGAATTGCCATAGATTGTGACTCTCTTCCCAAATAAATCACTTGAAACCACCATCGTCTTATTCTTATTATCAATAAATACGATATATAATCCTGTAAGCACCTTCCAAATCTATTTTGATAGAACCATACATTTTTTTAGTTTCTCAAAGTGTCCACTAGAGTGAGTCAAGTGACTAATAGAACCGAGCATTTTTGTTTATCACCTTTGTTAGTTAAGATTAATGATTGTGTTCTTGGTAGTTAAACTAGTTACTTCAAAAGAAAGTATGAGAGTCTATCTGCAACTTGCTGGGGTTGGACCCACCATAGCAAAGAGATTAACAAGATCTTTGAGATTAAAGGATATATAGGGGCAGACTTGATGACCCCATTTTCATATGCAGCCTATACAATAAGAGAGCATCATAACTTAAGGACTGATTTTAGTACCAAACTACAAGGGGAAGGGCCCTTTGCTTTATTGAAAATTTGAAAACTTTACTATATAATTCATGGGACAAATTTTAGATGTTACGGCGAGTAGAACTCGAAACGAAACGAGAGTAGAACTCGAATCGAGAGTAGCATATTTACACATGAATTGAAAAGAAAGATTCAGTATGTTTCAATCATGGAAAAGGAACTGTTTCCATTTCATCTGCAGGACAATTTTTTCTCTTCCTCTTGACAAAAGCCTTTTTCTTAGGCTAAAACAAAGAGGAGAAAAACCATTTACAATGAATTAAACTTTTTTGTTGTTGTTGTACAAAATTTGTTAGTTGGCTTCTGTTAAGATCAATTCAAGTGAGAAATAACATCCAAGAATACATCTTCATGGCATGGAATTGTGACGCCTCCCATCGGATGATCAAACCCGAATTCTTCTTCTGCTTTTCTTAGCAAACTTTGAAACAAAGGTTGATTCAAGAAGGATATAGGGACCAAAAATCTCTTCTTTTGTGATTCCCCAACATAAACAGGAAAGAAACCCTTTGGTACATCTAGAGATGTCGAGGATCTTTTGAGTGCTGTCGGAGTAGATCGGCGAAGGATATGCTTAGCAGCACTAGGAAGACGAATTGCCATTGCTTTTCCTTTATGTTTATCTTTGAGAGTGTATAAAATTTGAAGAAAGCCTTGAATTTGTAATACAAAGACTTGAGTTGGCTGTGGCTTGTAATCAAAACATATATCTATATATATAGAGAATGATATAATGTGAAAATCTTGTAAATCTTGGAGTGTGTGGCTATGAAACAATGGGTTAGGACATTGATGGAGAGAGTGTCACATGGTCTTGTCTTCCAATACTTCCACATATATTAAGGGCTTGAAAATCATACTGTTGCATGTTGACAGAACAATGTGGCCTACAAATTACAAAGTAGAGCAATCCAGGGCCAGAAAAAGATTGGAAGGGCACAATTAGGTTCTTGAGAGGTTTGTGATGCGAAGAAACTCGAGTTAATGTGATGTCTGCTAAAGAATATGTTTATATATATATAGAAAGGAGAATGATAAATATGAAGTGTGTAAATGTGTGGCTTTGCTTAGGTATTGCTTAAGAGGTTTCACATGGCCTTGTCTTTCAACTGTTTTATAAGTTTAAGGGCTAAAATCATACTGTGGTCTGTTTGTTGACAAAAAATGTGCCCTACAATTGGGAAGGAGCAGCTGGATATTTTGTTTGGAAGGAGAGAAAATGAAAAATGATTGTTAGTCCTATTTTATCTGAAAATGCAAATTAAGCAGGGCTAATATGGCCATCAATAGAACCCTTTTTTTCTCTCTCTCTCTCAGATATCTGCAGTTTCTGGGGTTCTTGCAATGCCATTGTTTATTGCAGAGCCAAAGACCGAGTATTGCTTCGAAAACTTCAAATATGAAATGAATAATGTTTCATTTTTTTTGGTTGGTTATAGTTGTTTGGTTATCCATTAAAGCAGTGTTGGCTGCTGCGAAAAATGTCCCTCGGGTAGATATGTTTTCAATTGCATGTGGTCCAGCTGAATTCTCCACCATAAATAAGAGAATATTTAGATGGTTGCTGCATTTCAAATGTGCACCACTTAAAAAAGAAGAAGCTATACCTCCATGTTCTAAGGCTAAAAAATGATCCCAAAAAGCTTAGAATTAATGCTCGATACGGCAACGTCCTCCATTTCGCTTTCATCTGTCTTCACAAGCACAGATTTAAGTACATTGGTTTTAAAGAAGGTCAACTAGAATGCAATATAGGTCAATTCCTCAACTTGTTCCAAATCTATATCAGAATCTTCCTTAATCAGCTGAAAGGATCAAAGGAAGTACTGATGGCAATGTCCTTGGAGATTGAAGCATGATTTAAGGCGAAAACAAAGAACAACAATCGAATTAACCCCGTGAGTCACCATCACTTGGAAACTGTTTTTTCCTTTCTACCACCTGATTTTACTACTCTAACTGGCATACAGGCATGTGTATGATATATAACCCTGTACGGACCTTCCGGTCATGGAAAAAGTTGAAGATATCCATTCAGATGCATACCTGTTTCTGACATTCACCCCTGAATTCGAGTAACATTGTCATTATCTACATGCATATCTATGTTACCAAATCCATATTGATAGAACCAAGCATTTCAGTTCATCACCTTTTTTAGTTAAGACTCATCATGGTTGTGTTCTTGGTAGTTACACTAAATACTTCTAAACAAAGTACGACGAACGGAGGAAGGTCTCTCCGCAAATTGCTAAGATGATAATGATAATGACGATGTAATTATATTGAAATGACATTGACAGCAGAGACAGGACAACCTATCTAAATGCCAGAGCTGATGACTGCATTTCATATACAACCTACAACAAGAGGTTCATGCACTCGGAGAAAATCGATAATGATAGAAGTTTGGATACCAAATTCAGCTATGTCAAAAATAAGAGTAAAGTGTCTGTAGGAAGATTGATGAATTTGAAGCTGTTGGTAAAAAGTTTCAGGCACTTTCTCTGTCAATAAAGCATTTGATATGCAAAAATGATATTTTTTTGGATATTCCTAGTTTCCAAACAACATTTTCTTCTTTCAAATGATAATTTGGTCAGTGATTAATTATAGATGTTATGGAAAACAATTTTTTTTTGAAATAGATCATAGCATAATTACACATGAATTGAAAAGAAAGATTCAACATGTTTCAATCATGAGTATCAATTTATCTTCCTCCTGACAAAAAGCCTTTTCTTAGGCTAAAACAAAGAGGAAAAAACTATATACAATGAATCAAGCTTTTTTGTTGATGTACAAAATTTGTTAGTTGGCTTCTCTTAAGATCAATTCAAGTGAGAAATAACATCCAAGAATACATCTTCATGGCATGGAATTGTGACACCTCCCATCGGATGATCAAACCCGAATTCTTCTTCAGCTTTTCTTAGCAAACTTTGAAACAAAGGTTGATTCAAGAAGGATAGAGGAACCAAAAATCTCTTCTTTTGTGATTCCCCAACATAAACAGGAAAGAAGCCCTTTGGTACATGTAAAGATGATGAGGAACTTTTGATTGCTGTTGGAGCAGATCGGCGAAGGATATGCTTAGCAGCACTAGGAAGACGAATTGCCATTGCGTTTCCTTTATGTTTATCTTTGAGAGAATACAAAATTTGAAGAAAACCCTGAATTTGTAATACAAAGACTTGATTTGGTTGTTGAATGTGATCAAAACATATAGCATCTATATATATAGCAAAGAATATAATGTGAATATCTTGTAAATCTCGGAGCGAGTGGCTATGAAACAATGGGTTAGGACATTGCTGGAGAGGGTGTCACATGGTCTTGTCTTCCAATACTTCCACACATATTAAGGGCTTGAAAATCATACTGTTGCATGTTGACAGAACAATGTGGCCTACAAATTACGAAATACAGCAATCCAAGGCCAGGAAAAGATTGGAAGGGCACATTAGAGGTTTGTGATGCGAAGAAACTCGAGTTAATGTGATGTCTGCTAAAGAATATGTTTATATATATAGAAAGAATAATGATAAATATAAAGTGTGGAAATGTGTGGCTTTGCTTGGACTTTGTTGGGGGTATTGCTTAAGGGTTTCACATGGCCTTGTCTTCCAATTGTTTTATAAGTTTAAGGGCTAAAATCATACTGTGGTCTGTTTGTTGATAAACAATGTGCTCTACAATTGATTTGGAAGGAGAGCAAATTAAGTAAGGCTAATGAAACATGATTGTTAGTCCTATTTCATCTGAAAATCCATTAAAGCAGTGTCGGCTGCTAAGAAAAATATCCCTCGGGTAGATACGTTTCCAGTTGCATGCGGTCCAGCTGAATTCTCCACCATAAATAAGAGAATATTTAGATGGTTGCTACATTTCAAATGTGCACCACTTAAAAAAGAGGAAGCTATACCTCCATGTTCTAAGGCTCAAAAGTGATCTAAAAAAGCTTAGATTTAATGCTCCATACGGCAACGTCCTTCATTTCGTTTTCGTCTGTCTCCACAAGCACAGATTTTAGTACATTGGTTTTAAAGGTGAGGCCAACTAGAATGCAATATAGGTCAATTCCTCAACTTGTTCCAAATCTATGTCTGAATCTTCCTTAATCAGCTGAAAGGAAGTACGGATGGCATTGTCCTTGGAGATTAAAGCATGGTTTAAGGCGAAAACAAAGAACAAAGGGACAACAATCGAATTAACCCCGTAAGTCACCATCTATGATAGACACTTGAATGTACTGTGAGGGATAAAAATGGATGAAAATAATAACAAAGGCCTACCATTGCTCTCCTGAATATATTGCTCTGTTGAACCAGGAGAGGGCCGAGATGCATAATGTCAATGTCACGCCCTAAAGAGACGGTGGACATTAATCTCACCTTGGAAAGGAAGGGGAGGTCTTGGGGTAGAAAAGCGGTGGCGCCCTATCAGACATGTGTTCTGGGAAGATGTAATGGTCCATGATATCTCCGGTCATGTGAGAGCATCCCCCAACTGCTTCAAACCACCATAACATGTTTTTTGGTATCATTTACCAGTAACTTAGAAATTGTAATAAATCATCAGTTCCCCAAGTCATGTTTTGTCCTTTTTACCACCTGCTTTTACTACTCTAACTGATATACAGGCATGCATGTGTTTGATATATAATCCTCTAAGGACCTTCATGTCATGGAAAAAGTTTAAGATATCCATTCAGATGCATACCTGTTTCTGACGATCACCACCGGATTCGAATAACATTGTCATTATCTACATGCATATCTCTGTTACAAATCCATATTGATAGAACCAAGCATTTCAGTGTTCTTGGAAGTTAAACTAAATACTTCAAAAGAAAGTACAAGGAAGGTCTCACAGCGAACTTGATTTTAGGAGGTGACTTAGTCATCATGTCAGGAGAATGATCATGAGTACTAATTTTGCTCACAACAATATCACCACTTTTATTTTTCACCAAGTTGGTCGCACTGCGAACTTTTCATATCGGAACAAAAGGGAATTCAAGTTGCAACTTCTGACAGGAAGTGTGATGAAAAAATGTGGTATAAAAACAAATCGTTGTTACAAATATTCCTAGCATTACAGTGAACTATAACTTTAAGTCCTATTCGAAAATGTGCAAAACAAACGATTCCTCATTACTTTAATATTAGTTCTGGTTTCCAGTAATTTTGCTTTTAGGCAACCTATATTTTGGACATCAGAAGAGCTTTGAAAAAAATGAAACAGATCATAGCATAATTACACATGAATTGAAAAGACAGATTCAATATTGTTTCAATCATGAATATCAATTAATCTTCCTCTTGAAAAAAAGCCTTTTCTTAGGCTAAAATAAAGAGGAAAAAACTATACACAATGGATTAAGCTTTTTTGTTGATGTACAAAATTTGTTGGTTGGCTTCTGTTAAGATCAATTCAAGTGAGAAATAACATCCAAGAATACATCTTCATGGCATGGAATTGTGACGCCTCCCATCGGATGATCAAACCCGAACTCTTCTTCAGCTTTTCTTAGAAGACTTTGAAACAAAGGTTGATTCAAGAAGGATATAGGAACCAAAAATCTCTTCTTTTGTGATTCCCCAACATATACAGGAAAGAAGCCCTTTGGTACATCTGAAGATGTTGAGGAACATTTGATTGCTGTTGGAGCAGATCGGCGGAGGATACGCTTGGCAGCACTAGGAAGACGAATTGCCATTGCTTTTCCTTTATGTTTATCTTTGAGAGTACAAAATTTGAAGAAATCCTTGAATTTGTAATACAATGACTTGAGTTGGTTGTGGCTTGTGATCAAAACATATATCATCTATATATATAGAAAAGGATATAATGTAAAAATCTCGTTAATCTTGGAGCGAGTGGCTATGAAACAATGGGTTAGGACATTGCTGGAGTAGGTGTCACATGGTCTTGTCTTCCAATACTTCCACAAATATTAAGTGCTTGAAAATCACACTGTTGCATGTTGACCGAACAATGTGGCCTACAACTTATAAAACAAAGCAATCCAAGGCCAGGAAAAGATTGGAAGGGGACAGTTGGATACTTGATGTAGAAGTAAAGGAAATGGGACCGATTAGGGAGGATTCTGAGAAGGTTGAGACGTGTGGCATTGCTCGGGCTATGTTAGTATATTGCTTAAGAAGTCTCACATGGCTTTGTCTTCCAACTGTTCTATAAGATTAAGGGCTAAGATAATACTGTGGTCTGTTTGTTGACAAACTGTGGCTTGGCCTAAGATTTTATATTTATTTCATTCATCTTGCTACAACATGCTTTGGACATGAAGGAGACAA
Organism: Hibiscus trionum; assembly: GCA_030270665.1. Lineage (NCBI taxonomy): Eukaryota > Viridiplantae > Streptophyta > Magnoliopsida > Malvales > Malvaceae > Hibiscus > Hibiscus trionum. The sequence goes on along the minus strand of BSYR01000011.1, from coordinate 1,105,370 downwards.
GCAAAATGTTGGACGCAATGCGGGATTCTTAAGACTATCTGGATAAGGAAAAAGAATGACAGAATTGGATAACCTGTACAACCGCTACTTCATCATACTTATAAAGTCTTTCAAATTATTAAAAAAATAAATTACATTTTGTTGACACAAGTTTCAAGTTCAACCGTGTACAACCGCTACTTCATCTCAATTATTAAAAAACAGAAGTTGCAGGCATGTTTTCCTTGGATGGAGTAACCTGTAAGACAAATCCTTTGCATAATCTGCTTAGTGGGACAAGTATATTTTAACCTGGTTGTTGTCTATTTCCTGCTGCAATCAAATTGTTTATTTCCGATTTCCGAAGCTGCTATTACCCTTTGGATAATCTGCTTAGACTTGCAGACTTATAACTCTTATGTCACTGAAAAGTTGTAAAGGCAGACCATGATAAATATGCCATTACCCTTTCTATTCACTTATGTAGAGCAAGTGGTAAATCATATGAAGTAATTTCGGAACAATGTAATTCATTTACAGTTTAGTTAAAGATTAAATTAGCAAGAAGAATGGGACCATAGGAAATTATGAAAAGAAATAAATTCCAATCGAATGATGTGTTTACAGTCATTTTCCATACAGTTTAATAGAAGTTACAGAATCCGCCGTCTCTAGTTTTCCACTTAGGGAGACTTTTATATGCTCCCAAGGCAAAAAGGATGGGAAAAAAGTGTGTACATAGTATTAAATGTTTTCTTTACAAAATTGTACTTGCTGATTTGTGTCAATTCTCTCCCAATCAATTCAATTGAGAGGTAACTTCAAGAAAGTTGTCTTCGTTGCAGGGAATTCTGAGACCGCCAGTAGGATGACTATATCCGAATTCTTCTTCTGACATGCCTAACAAATCTTGAAATAAAGGCTGGTTCAAGAAGGACACTGGTATCACAAACCTCTTCTGGTTTTCTCCAACATAAACTGCAAAGTAGCCCTTGGGAACTTTCTTAGAGCTAATGATACGAGGCAGGCGGATAGCCATGTTTGTTTTTGATAGATGTATGCTTCTAAAAGGAAAAAAAGAAGAAGATCTAAGAGAACTTGGAAAGCAAAGGTAAGGGACTTTTGTAGTTGAGAATTTGAAGGTAGGTGTTGCCAATGAACTTAATCTTACTTTTATATATAGATGTATAGGGTAGAGAGGAAATGATGTTCATCTATTATTAAGCGGAGGGTGTGGAATGAGCGGTGAAGGAGCAATTTCTGGGGTCTGATCAGTAATGAGAAAACATGGCTTAAGTGGAATCACATGGTGTTGTCTTCCAAAGGATTATTATCAAATATTCAATGGCTAAGACTTGAAAGAATAGTTTGCCTACCCCTTCTGGCAGAACGACCGACTAAGGACCCACTCAAGTATGGAAGAGTTTTATAGCCATTGACGTTAGAGGCAGCCTTAGAGACATACAATCTGGTATACAATGACAGGAAACATGGAACATGGAAATAAAAATGAGAGAAATTTTTTGTCCTTCAACGAGTAACTTGTAAGACAAATCCTTGTGAAGAGCACCTGAAGTGTGTCATACAGGTTGTATAACTTGTCCTCATCTGAACTCAAGCAGTTGCATTTTATCATGGTTGTTATATGCCTTGTTCAACAGTTTTGCTCGTGTATATTTGCTTACATATGCACGAGAACAAGTAAAAAGAATCATGTGGATTAGCCTATATCATCATTTAGCTACACTGTAAAACAGATTGAAATCTCTACCCTGTGTATTTTCTGCAACATCAGACACGAGAACAAGAGAGTCGATGAGGTCATTTAATTATGCTGCTAACATGTGATGCCATCCTAGAGGTGTGATGATAAGAACTGGGGCCTAATGCGAGGGGATGCCATGTGATCTTGATTCCAGAGTGATTAAATCAACCAAATTATTTCATTGTATCTGTCAACTAAAAAACATCTGCAGGTGGAGTTGGATCCCTTTGTGTTTCCTGAACAATCTTTCCCAAATGTATGAGTAATTATTATTTATTTGACTTGTTCAAGCATTTTGATCATAGCAAGCCAAAAAAAAAAAAGAGAGCAAGGAGTTGGTAATTCTATTGCTTTTATCTCAAAATGGTAAAAAAGCCATATGATGTCGAATTCAGTCATCTGTATTTTTTTCTTACATATACACGAATGGATTCGATTGATCAATGTTGATTAACCCATATTGAAAAGAGTACTTGTAGTCTATGCTACCTGCACTTGAGGTCGAGTATTGAAGATGGATGATCAAATTTCATTAAGAAACTGAGCTTTAAATAACTTTTTTTACTTGTAGTCTACGCTACCTGCACAGGTTGTGTTTGAATGTGTTGGACACATGTAATCTAAACAAAATGAGGAGTCGAACTCCGTATAACTTATATTCTAGATGGAATTAACATGAACAAATAAACATATATTCTGAGAGGAAATAGAATTCCGACTGATGTGCTTCGAACTGTCATTTTCCTCACTGATTAATAGAAGTTACAGTGACCACCATCTCTGTTTTTTTCACTTAGGGAGACTTATTTCTGCTCCCTGAGGCAGAACAGATGGGGAAAAATGTTTACACATAGGGAATTCTTAGACCACCAGTAGGATGACTATATCCGAACTCTTCCTCCGACAAGCCGATCAATTCTTGAAACAAAGGCTGGTTCAAGAACGACACCGGTATCACATACCTCTTTTGGCTTTCTCCAACATAAACTGCAAAGTAACCCTTGGGAACTTTCTTAGAGCTAACAATACGTGGTAAGCGGATCGCCGTGGTTGGTTTTGAACAATTGGAAGATCTCAGAGAACTTGGAAAGCAAGGTAAGGATGTTTAGTACTTGAGAATGTGAAAATATGTGTTGCCAATGAACTTATTGTTATTTGTATATATAGATGTATAGGGTAGAGAGGAAATGATGTTCATCCATTATTAAGTGGAGGGTGTGGAATGAGTGGTGGAGGAGCAATTGCTGGGGTCCGATCAGTAATGAGAAAGACATGGCTTCATGTGGAGAATCACATGGTGTTGTCTTCCATAGGATTATCAAGAATTCAACGGCGAAGACTCGAAACGATAGTTTGCCTACTCCGGCTGGCGGAACAACCTTACAGATTATCCTGTTTCTAATCCAAGTTTCTGATGGCATGTTTGCTGAGTTCTCTGGATATATTGACTATTCATTGTTACATATAAAGACTAATTTTGAACTGAGAAAAAAGGGCCAACATTTTCCTAAATGATTGGGATAAGGGGAGATAAAGGACAAACACGTTGCAAACAAGTTGCTCGAACCGAGACTACTACGAATAACAACATTCTCTTTTTCACTTAGAGTACTCGCAGAGTTCATAAATATAACATTTTTAATTATACATGTTAAGAATTGTTCGAATGTGATTTTTGAAAGAATTGATTAGTTGGAGTTACAAATTACAATAAATCCACCTCTAATCTCCCACTTAGAGATGGAAAAAAAAGTTGTACATGGCAGCAATGGAAAAAAAACTGTTTAATGCCATTTCAAGCTAGACGAGAAGTAAGATGAACAAAAACATCTTCGCCGCAGGGAATTCTGAGACCGCCGGCGGGATGATCGTATCCGAACTCTTCTTCCGACAGACTGAGTAACTCTTGAAACAAAGGGTTGTTCAAGTAGGACAGTGGTATTACAAATCTCTTCTGGTTTGTTCCTACGTAAACTGCAAAGTATCCCCTAGGAACATTAGTTGCCATAGAAGAGGATGTTCCAAGAATTCTCCTAGCATGCAGACGAAACCCCATGGTTTTGTTCAAGATATGAACTTTTGTTTTGATGTTTGGATACTGAGAATCAAGTTAGTGTGTGTGTTTATATAGGTGAAAGTGGGATAATGGGGTTCAAAAGTTGTTCACATGGAGTTGTCTTCCAGGTCAGCAAGTTCAAAGCAAGCCTGGAACAAAACCTGGCTCAATTATTACCAAGGCCCCACCCCAAACTGGAAGGTATGGCCGTATGGGTCGTTGAGAAAACCTGTTTATATTATATTTTTTGTACGTACTGCTTATTTACTTTTATCATAGGCAAGCTTGAAACATGATATATATTACATCTTTCGACTTTCATTCATGTTGTTCTGGAAGCTTAAAACATATGCAGTATCAACGTTGAAAATAGCTAAGGAACTTGTTAAGAATTTTCGTGAAGGTCAAACAATGTACGGGTTGTCTTAAAAAAACGGATCTTTAGACATCTTGGCCTGAATTGCACCGTCAATGAGTAGCCTTGTTTGTGTTTGTTATGGTCAATCTCTATCAGCACCTACCACGAAATCACATTGGAAAGTGCTGGGGAAAGGAAAGAAAGAAAGGGAAGTGGGATGGAAATCGTCTGCCCTCTTTTGGTGTACTAATTTAGAAGAAAAAGAGTGAGTTTAGATTTTAGAGTTTAGGGTTTAAAGTTAAAATTATGGTTAGTGTATAGGAAATTAGGAGTAGAATGTATTTTTAGAGTTTAGGGTTTAGGATGTGAAATTTAGGGTTAGAGTTTATAATTTAATTTTTAGTGCTTTTTAGTGTGGGACATAGAAAAGGGGCATACCTAGGGGGAGAGGATTTTTGTTCAGGGAAGTGTTGCATATACCAGAATAGAAATCCTATATTCTTTTTCGGTGCCTCTATTTATGCCCCGTTTTAAAAATTTAGGTTTATAGTTTAAGATTAATATTTAAGGTTAGGATTTAAGATTAAAATTTAGGTAATATAGGGTACAATCTATTTTTTAGAGTTTAAGGTTTAAGACTTAGAATTTAGGGTTAGAGCTTAGAGTTTAATTTTTAGTGTTGGCATAGAAAGAGACATCGAAAAAGGGTAAAAATCCTCTACCCCTAATCATGCTCACTTCTATGCCCACATTAAAAATCACTTAAAAATTAAATTTTAAACCATAACCCTAATTTCCACATCCTAAGCCCTACACCCTATACCCCTAATTTCCTAAACCCTAATCACAACCCCTAACATTAAACCCTAATCTCTAAACCCTAAACACACTATTTTAAAGTGGAGACATAAAAAATAGGGCAAACAATTTTCATCCATCGAAAAATGCATATGATTTTTGTCCCATACACTAATATACTAAAGATGAATGATAACATCAAAATAAAGAAAAAGATATCATAATCAAATTAAGAAAATAAAGAACATTAAAATTATTTTTATGTAAAATATCCAAATGAGAAAAATTATGGGAAGGAGATAAAAACTTTTACTATGTCGAAAGAAGAGATTACATGTATGATGCAGTTTATGAGATACTACACAATATACAATGAATGATATAAAACCCTATTCCCTAAATACATAAAATATATATAGCGGATGATTTTAGTCTACGGAGGACACCAGCTAGAGGAGAACATTATTTTTTTTTGAAACATAATTTGGGTCACAATTCTAACATAAAATGAATCTTTCAAGTGATCGGGCTTAACTAGTCCGACATATTATAATCGCATCTTCTAAAATTATCTTTTCTGAATATTTATAGAATACTTATAAGTCTCGTATATATGAATGTGTATGTCACTACTAATCTCGTCTCTTGAGCCGTGTCGTAAAAGTATAATCCAAAACTATCCACTAATTTAAATATGTATAGATCTCAAAAGGAAGTGAATCAATCTACATAATCTTTTGTCACATATCAAGTGGAACATGAGGTTCAAAGAAGTTTCCAACATGAAATCAATGTGGCAGGAGCTAACAGGCTTACGGACAAGTCCATGTAAATGTACGTGAAGTTCACATGAAGTTAGGTCTACTTCTTGTCTTGTCACTTTTCAAATAACCTAATCATGTACTATATCAGAAGGCAAATGCCCAATGACAGCTAAGGAATTGCCTTACATATTAGGACAGATAAGACACCTTATCCAAAGCAGCTCAATATATTTCTTTATAAAGTAGTCCTAATAATTTAGAAATAAACCAATTTTTAAAATAATTTTTTCAGGTGGAGTCAATTGCTCGTCCCCACCTCTTAATAGTTCGTCATCGCTTGTTAACATGAGTTGGTAATAGAGATTCATTAACTGGCCTAGTGGCTCACTGACTCAAGATGCTCTCCATCTGACATGAGTTCAAATCTCGGTATGGAAATGTAATACTTCTCTAGTTAATAAAAAAATAGTCGAAAATATCTGGCCATAAGTGGTTTTGAGTTCAGAATAATTGTATCGGACACGACCATCATTATTAACAAGAACTGATGAAAAGAATTAAGAAAGATTGTCATTTAATATTATTGGTTACAAAGAATAATAAGTATGTTCACAAGGGAATGGGATTGCATAAAAACAATCCACCATTTGCACTTGCTGATTCCTATATAGAATTGGTATTTGTCACTTGACCTTTGAGGGCAGGCCGGCGATGAGATCGACGAAAGCTTCTTCGGTGCAAGGGATCGTCAAAGCGCCCATAGGATGATTGAATCCGTACTCTTCCTCAGCTCGACACAACAAATTTCGGAAGGAAGAATGGTTGAGTAATGAAATCGGTACAATAAACCTCTTCTTTTCACCTTCTCCAACATAAACAGCAAAGTGGCCTTTCGGTACCGATACCGTGTTCTCTAAAGATGAAAGACTCCGTTTTCGACTAGCCTTCGCATTAACAATTCTAGGCAAGCGAAACCCCATGGCTTTACAAGTAGTATCAGAAGGAAGAAAGGTGTGTATTTATAGAGACCAAATGCCTTATGGTTTATAGCAATCAATCTGGTTGTGTGGAACATGGCCTTGTCTTGAAAATGATGATATAGTGTTTGACAAATTAACCCCACCATAGTGTTTCTGTCGCAATCTACAGTGCCTTACCATGGCACTATCATTGAATCATGGCATGTTAGAGTTGAAAACAACTTTACCTAGCAGATCATATGAGTCTCTTCTGGCATCGAAGAGGATATCAGATCTGAGGCCGAATCCTTTGCTTCTTGTTCCTTTTCGTTTGTTCTAAGGTCTTGTAATCAAGCAGCAGACTGGCTTGCTAAATACACTAGGGACTTACAGGTCCAGACTTTCTGGGGGCCCCTCCCCCGAATCTTCTTTTGTACTTGTAATTTGTTGGCAATAAAATTTACTTCTTTGGATCAAAAAAGAAAGAAAGAAGCAGATCATATGGGTGAAACATTTTGAAGCAAAGAAATCAAAATAATATTGGATATTGATTGTAGTTTTGAGTTGATTTGCTACCCTACATGTTTGCTGGCTATTAGATGCCATAAAGATAGAATGAATCAAGTTACCCAAAATATCCATGTTTGCTGGTGAGATTGTTTAAGCATGCTTATGGTTCATAATCCAATCTTCAAGTCATTACGCTAAGAACAGAACCTACATGTTAACCATTATACTATTTTGGTTAACCATGAACACCCTTACGTTACAGGTAGAGAAAACTTTCCTTGATTGATTTCCCCCCTCTTTTATTTCTCAAGGTGTTCACTAGAACGAGTTAACAACTAATTCTTCGATATTGTACGTTAAGATTAGGGGTGCTTATCGAGCGAGCCAATTGTGAGTTGAGTTGTGCTTGACTCGACTACCCTGGCCTAGCTCAAGTAACCGTATTATTAGCCAAATAAAAGCAAAAACAGAAAAAACAATGGCAAGAATGTCTGATGAAATGAATTTTCTCATTTATTGAGTCCTTACTAAGAATAATCAAGTTTAACATTTACACTTGCTTTTGAGCTACATTGTTAATCTCTGCTAAGTTAGCCATTTTATATCAACTCTCAGGATCTTTGAAGACAGCAAGTGAGATAGACGAAAGCTTCTTCGCTGCAGGGGATCACCAAAGCGCCCAAAGGATGATTGAATCCGTACTCTTCCTCTGCTTGACTCAATAAATTTTGGAAAGAAGGATGCTTGAGGAACGAAATCGGCACAACGAATCTCTTCTTTTCAACTTCTCCAACATAAACAGCAAAGTGGCCTTTGGGCACCATTGTTATCTCCGAGGACGAAAGACTCCGTTTCGGACTCGCCTTAGCATTTACGATTCTCGGAAAGCGAAAACCCATATCGCTTTGTTATTCGAGATTGTTCTATGACTAGTAGTGTGGATGAGGAAATGCTGCAAGTAATTGGCACAAGAATTTGAATTTATAGAGTGAAATGCTTAGTTGGTCAACAGTCTAAAGGCTGATTGAGTGGTGAAGAAAGAATTCTTTTAGAGACACATGTAGTGAGGAATCACATGGCCTTGTGTCCCCAACATGTATGTATGCCTGCTGCAAATTGCAGCTTATCAGAGTTAGCCATTGTGGAAGTGGAATAAACAACAATCATGGCCCATTTGAAATATTATTTATCATGGCTAGATGATGATGATGATGATGATGATGATGATGAAGACTTGACTTAGCACATCATATGGATGAAATGCTATGTAGTGGAGACCAGCAAGATATATATCAAAATTATCATCTCCACTAGCTAATATGAGTCTTTAGGTTACTGCCCTACATGTTTGCTGATAATTAGGATTTAAGACCTGTTCTATGCCTGTGTTGCAAGATAAAACACAATGAAACCAGGTTATCGATCCATGTGACATTAGTCGATGTCTTTGACAAGCGAAGAACTCGAGATTCCGAATCCATATTTAAGGGATTATACGTTCAAGGTCGAACCGTCAAACACAAAGTACAATACTAACCACTCTTGTAATTTATGATGTTATGCTAGAATCACAAAATCTAGACTTTAAGAGATCCATGGATTAGACAAAAAAGTATTTCATTCTAGTTGACCTTAAAACTCATTTTTGAAGTCAGAAACTACCCCGAAAGTCAACTCCTCAACTATCATAAGAATATGGAATTTATAGCACTAAACTCTTCTCCAACATAGACATTAGGTAGTGAAATAGCCACTTGGCACGTCCGTCCTCTTCAAGGACAAAAGGCCATGACTTGATTCATTTTCAACTGTTTCAAGTTTATTGGATCTTGATATGAATCTATAAAGGTTTGGAAAACAACTAAGAAAAGTTAGCTGGAAAGCAATTTTCCTGGAAAAAAAGGTGCCTATATTCCTCTGTATCAGTAATACTTTGATAGATTCACAAACAAGAAACATTTTCAATCATGAATTTAACATGGCCTACCAATCAATAGGAAAACAATTATGGTGGTCCAGAAAATTCTCATGGATTATCATGGACTCTATGATTCCAATGCATGTCCAACATATCAGTTGGGTGAAAGACTAACTTCTAGGCACCAACATTCAGATCAAATTGCTTATTTTTCATCAGTACCACAAATCAAACAAACATACACACACACATATATATAATATAGTCTTCACTCTTCAGCACCATGTTTACAAGTCGTGTGGCCTTACTGATTAGACTCGAAAACGAATTATTATCAGCTCATGTGAAGTTGTTTCTTGACTTGTACAAGTGATGAGTTGGTGATGAACATTATTGCGTCTGGGCCTATTAATTTGAAGGGGTGATAGGTTGAAGGGAAACATAGAGCTAACCCAGTTTATGATGTTTTTCCCTATATGCTGCCATTTCTAGTCCAAATTGATGAGAACTGCCAAACATTACAATCCATGGTTTTTGTACAGAGACTCGGCTGCTTATTTCTGTGGTTGGTTCCAATACATTCTATTATTTGGATTTTGGATTCATAGACGCATGTGGTTGTCACAAATATTGGCATATTTGATGGCTGCATATGGTTTCAAAAAGAAGAAAAAAAGTGCAGATTCACTGAATGAATAAAATTCAACTGTGTATGCACAAATTGTAGGGCATTATGTTAGAAACACAAAACCATGTGTGTGTGTGTGTGTTTAAATTTTGTGGATCCCTTTGATTCAACATATCGACTGGCCTCTTAGTGTTTTCTTGTACCTTGAGGATTTGTCTTAAGCATGATAATCTCTAGTTATGTTTGACAGAAACAGATAAGGATAATCTAGTATTATCTCATACACGAACCAAGAACAGTACCTTCTGAGATCCGGTGAGGAACTTACTGCCGTCATCCATTGCGTTGCCCTTCCCGGTTGCACAAACGAGTTTAGTCTCTATGTTGGCCCTTTAACTACATTCCTCAAAACAAAGGAAACCAAAACCAATTATAAAGAGAAAGCACATTGCGAACTTTTGAAAACAACCCATTGTTGCGAATCTTACGACATTTCCAGATGATAAACCTTGATGCATACATTTGACATAGACCATTCATACACATTAACAGTATAAGAAAACATTGATCCTTATTCGTGACCTTTGTGCCGTAACTTTGACATGATCATTCATGGAACATTCAAAGGTCTAATATGTGCATGGCCCTTAAGATTTGGAAATAACTTCTTTTAGCAAAATAATCCATTAGGAATGGATAAGGAGAAAATTATTAAGCGTCACAAAAGTTAGCTGATCTTAAATGGTCTTTAGACATTGTTTCAAACAAGTGGTGGGGGATATATATGCACAGCAATAACCCTCAAAAGTATGTTGGGCAGTTGGTACAAAAGTCTAAGTTCAATGCTTTAGGGAAATAAGCATGCACTAAGATCAACAAGAGTGTTTCTATAAGTTCAAAACATAGGGAATATATATATACATATATTATCCATATAAAATTTCACAAGTTGTAGCCTCCTTTTTCATTGGTTTCCAAGGTCGTAGGCCAGCACTGCCTAGCAACAGACAAAGCAAAACCATGTGAAACTTAACCAATTGCTTCACCTGATATGTTTTCTAAAACATTCTCCAATAAACAATCTCCCTATCTCTCTCTATATATATTTAGCCACTAAAGATGCAAATTTCAAACCAAGTCTTTTCGCTCTTCGAAAACATCCCATCACTTAAAAATCAAATCTTTGATCTTCTTCTTCTCTAAGATGGGCATTCAACTAACCGGTCTAGCTCAAGCGAAACAGAAGCTGCAGCGAACGCTCTCGGGACGAATCGGGAATGTGACGGCGACACCGAATGTTCCGAAAGGCCATGTTGCAGTTTATGTTGGGGAAGGCAATAGGAAAAGATTTGTGATTCCTATATCTTACTTGAACCATCCATTGTTTCAAGACCTTTTGAATAGAGCTGAGGAAGAATTCGGATTTAACCATCCGATGGGCGGTCTCACAATTCCATGTAGTGAAGAGTACTTCATCAGTTTAACCACATTATTGAACTGTTCATAACCAAAAATGGTTGCAGAAAACATAAATCTCCCACAGTAAAATCTAAGAAAAGAGCAGTCTTTTTCAATTTTTTACTAGGTCTAGCTAATTCAATCCTATGTAAACACTCTGTTTTGTAAAGGGCAAGAATTGCTTGGCAATTGTCATTGTTTGCTGCTGACAACAAAACATGTTCTTGTAAGAAAAGTTGGGTTATTGATGAATCATTTTTTCTTATATTTTCACAGAAAATTCACAAAAAAATAAAAAGAATTCAGAGACTGTCAACAAAAGTAGAGAGCTTTGAACATTAGAAGAAAGAAGAAACATTTAGAACAGTAACCAGATAATAAACCATTCAATTCTTACATATCCATATTAGCATGAGTAGTTGAAAATTGAAACACTTGCTTTTGTCCTTTGCATTGTTCTTGTTTAATCTCAGAAACTGCTGCTTTCGGTTTTAACACCAAACTGAAAGTTCGGTGGTCTCACGTGGGTCGTTGGTCATTTCTTGACTTCTTCTTTATTGGCCAAAATACACTACATGTCACTCAAATATTAGCTTTGTTATAATCTAGTCATTTAATTAAAAAAATTGTTAAAAACAAGTCACTTTGTCGTTAAATTCAAAAAGAATGTATAATGTGGTATGATATAATAACAGTTTAGTTCTCCAACAATTATATACTCGATCAATTCAATCCTAATTCGAAACAATTTAATAAATTTATCCATTTTACATATACATAATTAGAAAAATACCAATACTTCAACTATTCATATAGAACAAATTAGTAAAAAAAAGTAGAGGTTCAAACATGTCAGTTCCCGCAACTCATTGAGTGGTCCCAATGATAAATGATGGTGTTGTTCTTCATATGTGACCCGGTCCCAATGATAAATGATGGCGTTGTTCTTCATATGTGACCCGAGTTCAAGCAACGTAATCTGCATGTGTGCGAGAGTTTATCTAATTTTAAAACCGAGCAAATATACTTCATTATAATCGAATTAAAATGCTAAAGTACTATCTCAAAATTTAAAATTTAAATTCTATATCCTATTTTTGTGAAATTGAGTCTCGGTACTATTTTAAATTTGAAAATCTTGATCACTTCCTTAACTTTTTTTTAACAATTACACAATTCTTCTAAATATTTAAAGATTTTATAAAATACATTAAATGTGAACCCAACAAGTAGCTTCAGTAGAAAAGAGGATAATGTTCATCCTATAAGACTTATGTTCGAGCATCTGCATGTGCAAGATGTGTGCGCTATCAAAGAGCTAAGAAAAAATATGAACAAATACTACCATATAATAACACCAGTATATTAAATGTCTTGAGCTAGAATAACATAAAGGGTAAACTACACCACATACCACTCAACTATGGCCCATGAGTCGAAAATGTCACCGAACTTTAAAATTGTTCAAAACTATCACTGGACTTTAATATGTGACTGAAAAATACCACTCCGCCGTTAACTCAAAATAACGTCATTTTGATGCAGATGTATTGAAGCCTAATTTAGGCTAAAACGACATCGTTTTGCTAGAGGAAAATTATTAAAACCACGTGCTAAGGGGTTTGAACCCAAAACCTTAAAATATAAGAGTTAAGCTTTAACCACTAAACCAACTTGATATTATATAATGTTTTGCCAAAAATAGTATACATCTCAAACCACATGAGATTAATTCAAATTATTTTATAAAATAAAATAAATTATAAATAATATTAATATATAAATACTATAAAATATATTATTCTTATATATTATTAATAATATAAATATATTATTTTTAAAAATTAAAATATTCATGAACATAATATATTTATATTATTAATAATATATAAAAAAGCCGAAACCCTAAACTATTAACCCACAAACCCTAACCCTCAAACTTAAACTCTAAACCTTAGAGTTTAGGGTTTATATATATTATTGTTATGAATATTTTGGTTTTTTGAAAAATAATATATTTATATTATAAATAATATGACCATGTTTGGTAAAGAGAGTTTTGAGCCAAAATTAGAGGTTTGAGCTAAAATTAGAGGTTTGATCGGTCAAATCCACTAATTTAGATGTTTGATGAAGAGTGGATTGAAATAGCGGATTGGGCGGAAACTTCTAATTTTGAAAAAGCTGTTAATATGAGCTTTTTGAAATTAGAGGTTTTGACATAAGAGTTATAAAGACTTTTTACCCTTAACAATTATAAAAAACTCCAAATAACCTAAATTTAACCAATTCTATTTTAATTCTTCAACCTCACGTATTTACATTGTGACATTTGTAAACTAATCACTTTTATTTATTTTTTCTTTTTATTTTCACACATTTATATTTGTATTTAAATTTAATAATTAATTAAATTATATTAAAAATAACTATATAAAAAATAAATTAATATATAGATCCTTCAAATATGCTTAGTAATGTTATATTAAAAATTATTTTTCATAATCTAATTAATATTAATAGATACAAAATATTGATAACTAATAAACTATTCAAATAAGTATCGAATATAATCATGTCCTTATATGTCATTTTGCTTGTTTAAATAAACAAATAACTATTAGCTATCAGTTAATTTTACCAAACACTTTTATACAATCAACTAATACAATCCACTAGTCAAATCAACTAATGCAATCAACTAGTGATGCAAAAAGCAGTAACTCCCACTTAACCACAACAAGGGTTGCACCAATCCGACTTCCTAGATTCGGCCAGGAGCAATGATAGCGATGGAAGCAGCAATAGGGAAAGCGCCAGCAGCGAAGCAAGGAAGGGAGAAGGGAATCACTTTGTACGTGGAGAACATCCCAAAAGCAATGCAGTGGAAGGGTTTGTGGCATGCCTTCGCAAGACACGGTGATGTAATTGATGCTTATATTGCAAGGAAGCTCAGCAGAGGTGGTAGAAAATTTGGGTTCGTCCGATTCAGGAGCAGAGAGGATGCTGTTAGAACAATTGAAAGACTAAATGGTTTTGTACTGTATGGCTCTCGGTTGTCAGTTTCCATGGCTAGGTTCAAAACTAGCTTTCATCCAAGTAACAGGAGCAATCAAGGGGAGCTTCAGTCCCCTGAAAGGGCGGGTACTAAAAGTACGATCACAGAGAGAGGTAAAGGTCCTAGTGAACCAGTCAAAAATGCCTTTAGTTCTGAGACAGCCAACACCGTAGCAATGGAGGGGAAGGAAACCAGAAACTTGGTTAAAGACCCGAAGAGAATCCAGGGGCATGTTGTAGAGGAGGAACTGTGGAAGATGAAAAGATGTCTTGTTGGAGAGATGAGCAATGTGTGTGGGGTGAATAGCATAATGGATCGATTGACAAGCTGGGGTCTGGGCGAGATCAATGTTCAGCGAATGGGTGGAAAACAGTTTTTGCTTTCCTTTGAAGATGATGAACTCTTTACGATGCTGGAAGACTTAGACTGGTCATACTTAAAGGAAATCTTTACCGAAGTGAAACCATGGTCGGAGAAGGTAACGTCCTCAGTCCGATCCACATGGCTAGAGATTATAGGGGTTCCTTTACATTGCTGGAACCATGTTACTATAAGAAGAATTGCAGAATTATGGGGTCAGTTCGAAGCTTTTGGCGAAAATATAAGTCACTCGATTGACTGTGAAAAAGTCTCGGTGCTGATAACAACAAAGCAAAATGAGAGAATTGAGGAGATGGTGGAGATTGGAGTTGGCAGTATGGTGTACGATGTAATGGTAGTGGAGGCTGGCTGCAAAGTAAGGGTGGCGTCAGGGCAGGAAACCGCAAAGAAAACTACAAACGTGACTGGAAAGTCGAACCAGGAGATGGAAAGTCAGTCGGATTCAGAATCGGCGACAGAAGAGACAAAGTCACGGCCACCGGACGGCTTTCGCAAAACCCAAGAGGAAGAGTGGGAGGCAATTAATGTGATTTATCTTGGAAAAGAATATAATGAAAAATGCCCAGCTGAAAAACGTGTTATGGAGGGACAACTTGGGGATTTGAGCCTTATAAATAGGGAACCATTGACAACTCCAGATGTTGGGGATGAATGTAGAAGGCTAATAGTGAGGAAGGAGTCGTTGATAGAATCTGATATGGGTAATCAAAGGATGGTGAGCAAGAGTCCAATGAAGACGTGGGAAGAGGTGGTTAAAGCCCAGTCAGATTTGGGGTTAAACCCGAATGATTTTCTTTATGAAGAAGATAATAGTAATAAGGAGGATATCCCAGATACAATAACACAAAGAGCCTGGGAGGATGTACAGGATATGGGCTTGATAAATAAAAAGAGTCAGAAGCCCGATTTAATGGATTCGTGTACGTGGGCCAAGTCGGTGGATGACTTAAATAATGTTGGGTTAAAAAATATTAGGGAAACCCATGAGGAGGTGAGTCATAGGGAAATACAGAGTGAAGGCGAAGGTCCAACGTCTTTCTTTTCTGAATTAGCAGAGGTTGGGACTATCAAGAGAGAGAAAAAATATGGGTCGCTATGGGATCTTCAAGAAAAAGTGTTAACGGAGTCAGAGAGAAGAAGGAGGGATAGAGCCTACCGTAAGGGTAAACAGAAGAAGAAGACAGTCGAGTCGCCAGGGATATTAGGGAGATCACTCTCAGACTCTGATCTAACAGCAAGGTGGGATATCCTCACAAAGGAAGCACGCAAGGCGTTAAATCTAGGGAAAAAATTAGGGGTCCAAATCGAGGGTAATGAGCAGGCAGCGGTGAAGGAATTGGTGGACTTGGCAAGGAAGTGAGTCAGAGCGTAGCCGAGGGAGTCGAATTTGACTCCAAGGAGACTCAATGAGGATCGTGACATGGAACGTACGTGGTTTGGGGAAGGATGTTAAAGTCTCGGCAGTGGGGAAGGTAATTCGGAATCAAAGGGTGGATATGGCACTTATTCAAGAGACAAAGAAGGAGTTGCTTCAGGAGCATGAGATTCGAAGGATGTGGTTCGATGACAATTTTGAGTTCTGTTTTGCAGCAGCAGAAGGAAAATCGGGAGGCGTGGTTACAATATGGAACAAAAGCAGCTTTAGGGCAGACTTAATTGTTTCGAAACCCAGATTTATTCTCATAAAAGGTGAATGGCTACAACTAGGTAGAGTAGCTATAGTGGTGAATGTTTACGCACCTTGTACATTTCCAGACCAAATTTCTTTATGGAATGAACTGATTAATTGGAAGTCTGTTGAACCGTTGAATTGGATAGTGGGGGGGGATTTCAATGTTACTAGGTGCAGGAGTGAAAGAAGTGGGTGTGTGGGAGCATCTGTGGGTAGTACTGAGTTTAACGAGTTCATCTCGAAGTGCAACTTGGTGGATATGCCAATGGTAGGAAGAAAATTCACTTGGTTCGGACCACTTAACAAAAAAAACAGGCTCGACAGGTTTCTAATAGATGGGCAATGGCTTCTAGAATTAAAAGATTTGGTGCAATCAGGTTTGAAACGTGTAGTGTCAGATCATGTTCCTATTTTATTAGCAACGACTCTGATAGACTGGGGGCCTAGGCCGTTTAAATTTATCAATGGTTGGCTGCAGAAGAACAAATGCCGAGAGCTGATAAAGGAGACTTTTGAGGAAGAAGATAAGAATTCTGGTGATCTAGCTTCGAAGTTACGCAAATTGAAAATGAGACTAAAAAAGTGGAATCAAGGGGACTGCGAAAATTTTGATGTTCGTGTAAAGGAGCTTGAGGAAAAATTAAATAGGCTGGAAGAGTCAAATGCTGAAGGATTAGAAGAAATAGAGGTGTATGAAGAAATAAAAAATTGCAGGCTTGAATTGTGGGAGATGTTGAGGCTGCAAGAGGAGACTTGGAAACAAAAATCAAGATCAAACTGGTTAAAGTTAGGCGATGCCAATACTGCTTTCTTTCACAGTGCAGTGAAAATCAGGGCCAAAAGAGTGACAATCCAGGGAATAAATGTTGGAGATAAAAGGATTGAGAATCCCAGGATGTTAAGAGAATTGATGTTCAATTATTTTAATAACCATTTTAGCTGCAAAAACCGTGACTGGAAAGCTGTCCTAAATTTGAAGTTCAAGGTGATCTCGCCTTTGGAAGCTGCAAAATTAGAAGAGCCGTTCTCTTTAGAGGAAGTAAAGGAAGCAATCTGGAGTTGCGATGAGTCAAAAGCACCAGGCCCGGATGGCTACAATATGGTCTTCTACAAGTCTTGTTGGGATGATGTTAAAGGAGACTTGATGAAAGTGCTGCGTAAATTTCACTCGTATGGGAAGCTAGACTCAAAAATAAATTCGTCTTTTATAGTGCTGATTCCTAAAGTCGACAATCCTGTGGCTATCACTGATTTTAGACCGATTAGTCTAGTGGGATCAATCTACAAAATCATCGCCAAGGTGTTGTCAAAGCGTTTGCGTGTGGTGATGGAGAGACTCATAAGCGACACACAATGTGCTTTCCTGAGCGGAAGGCAGATTTTTGATGGCATTCTCATCGCAAATGAAATAATACACTCAATCGACAAGGGGATTGGCAGCCCTGGTGGAGTGGTGCTCAAGATCGACTTTTCGAAAGCCTATGATTGTGTTCGCTGGGATTTTCTGAATGTGATTCTACAAAAGATGGGTTTTGGCATCTTGTGGAGAAGGTGGATTATGAAATGTCTATCGTCGGTAAGAGTTTCAGTCCTGGTTAATGGTTCCCCTACTGGGGAGTTTCGAATGAGAAAAGGGTTGCGACAAGGGGATCCCCTCTCGCCCTACTTGTTCATTATGGTCACTGAGGTGCTGCATCTATTGCTCGAAGAGGCAGACTTGAATGAGACAATTAGAGGCATCAGGAATGTCATTCCAAGTCAATCGTATTCACACCTGCAGTTTGCAGACGATACGATTCTTTTTCTACAACCAAAGGAAAAATACATAGTAAATGTGAAGAGAATCTTAAGGTGCTTCGAATTATACTCTGGGTTAAGCATAAATTTCAGCAAATCCTGCCTTGTTGGGGTAGGTGTTGATCCAGAATTGGTAAAAAATTTGGCCGAATTGTGTGGTTGTAAGGTTGGTTCGCTGCCTTTCGCGTATTTGGGAATTCCTCTAGGAGCTGATCCGAGGAAATTAGTGTCTTGGGAGCCGGTGGTAGAACGCTTTCAGAAAAAATTATCAGGCTGGAAGAGCAAGACGTTGTCTTTTGCCGGGAGAGTTGTTCTAATTAACTAGGTATTATCTTCCTTACCCCTTTACTATATGTCGCTCTTCGAAATACCGAAATCAATTCTTCTAAAGATTGAGAAAATAAGACGAGACTTCCTTTGGGGCTGTTCAAATGACAAGAGGAAATTGGCTAGAGTAAGCTGGTCAAGAGTGTGTTTACCTCGCTTTAAGGGAGGGGCGGGCGTAGTCAATCTACAGGCGAAAAATAAAGCTTTGTTAGCTAAGTGGGGGTGGAGGTATACAACCGAAAAATCAGCACTATGGAGAAGAATTATCTCGGCTAAATATGGCTCCGCATCAAAACATTGGAAAATTGAGTTAAGCAACTCGAAGAAGATGTCGTTAGTATGGAAAGGTATTGTAAACAATTGGAAACAGCCGGACGTATCCCAATGGATGAACGTTGAGTGCTATCGATGGAAAGTAGGAAATGGTGAATCAGTATTATTTTGGGAGGATTTGTGGTGTGGAGAGAAACCTCTACGAGTAACGTTTAACCGGTTGTATAGATTGGTTAATTGTAAAGGCGTGGTAGTGGCTAGCTTGGTGACCCCATTTGGCTTAAGGAACATTCAATGGGAGAATTTTATGACCAGGAAGCTGCTGGATAGAGAAAAAAACATGGTGGTGGATCTTAATAACGCTCTAAAAGGGGTGAAGCTATACTCGGGAGTTCATGATAGGCTTGTATGGATTCACGACAAAGCAGGGATGTTCTCGGTGAAAAAATTAACCCATTTGATGGTCAATGCTGGTGTGGAAGAACAGGATTTTGAATTTGGTAAACTATGGAAAATCAAAGTTCCTCCGAAAGTCAAAAATCTGCTGTGGATGTTGAAGCTAGAACGATTACCGACAAAGGATTTCTTGAAAAAAAGAGGGGTTCTTGATGGGGCAGATCAATGTCTGTGTTCTTGGTGCGAAATTGGTTTTGAAGACTCAAATCATCTTTTTGTTGGATGCTATCGGACAAGAAGTTTTTGGAGATTGTTTTGCGCTTGGTGGCAGATTTCATGGTTTGATATCGGAAATATTAATGCCCTGTATCAGTTTTGCTTTAATATTGCTTTTTCAGGTTGGACTAGAAGCCTTTGGCTGATCTCAGTAGCAGCAGCAATATGGAGCATCTGGATACTTCGAAATGAAAGGATCTTCAAAGCCAAATCGACGTCGGTTAAGGAGCTTTTGTCGCAAACAAAGCTGAGAGCTCTGGTCTGGATCAAAGCTTCGAAAGATGATATGGGGACAAACTTAGAAGGTTGGTGGGAGAGCCCGTTGTCATGTAGTTGCGCTGCATCGTTTAATGAAATCAAAACTTGGGACCCTCCTGAGCTAGGGTGGCTGAAATTCAACGTGGACGGTGCTTTTAAGGATGCGGATGCTGGTTGCGGGGGCGTAATGCGGACAGAGGAAGGAACCATTAGAGCAATCTTTACAGGTCCGTTAGATGCGAAGGGGGTGGATTTCTCTGAAATTATGGCAATAAAAAATGCTCTTGACATTTTCATGGAGGCGGGCTGGTGCGGAAAAGCAGGATTGATCGTCGAGTCTGATTCGAGGATAGCGTTGAATTGGATCGCAAATCCGATACAGCGTCCTTGGATTTGGTGGGAGTTATTCCTGGAAATCGACAAAGGCATCGAGGTAATTGGAAGAGTCAAATTTAACCATGTCTCTCGAAATTGTAATACTCTAGCCGATGGTTTAGCTAAAGATGGGCTAAATAGACAAATTATGTTTAAAGCTTGGTGGTGAAGTCATGCTGCCTTAGGAGGATTGGGAGAGTCTGTATCTTGTGAGATTGTATTGTGTCGTGGTCATATTTAGGGGGCGGGACTACTGGTCCATAGCGCAGTGTTAAGTGGTGTAGTATGGCAGCATTGGCAGTGTAGTAGGAAAGGGATTTGGACATGAGTATATCGCGATTAGCCGAGCTTGTGGATTGGCTTTTGTAAATACCACATTGTGTGTACTCTTTTCCTCCGATAGGTTTAGGGAGGTTTTTAACGAGGCACGCAATGTTGGTGTGGCTTATAAGTTTTAATAAATTATCTTATTTGCCGAGCAAAAAAAAAAAACTATCCGTTAATTGCCAAATAGGGCCTATATAAAAAAAATAAAATAATATATTTTATTTAAATTATATAATCTTATCTATTTGGTTCAACTGATATTATTTTTGTGGGTTTTTTTTACATATTATTTATAATATAAATAATATATAAAAACCTTAAACCCTAAACCTCAACCCATAAGTTTATGGTTTTAATGTTTGGGCTTTGTAGTTTAAGGTTTAGGATTTAGGGTTTAGAGTTTTTATATATTATTTATAATATAAATATATTATTTTTATGAATATTTTGAAGTTTTTTTTAAATAATATATTTATATTATAAACATTACATAAAAATAAAAGAAATACACTTTTATTTATATATATAGATATATATAAATAATATATTTTATAATATTTATATATTAATATTATTTGTAGTATTATTTATTTCATAATAGTTTGAATTAATCTCATATAGTTTGAGATATATATTATTTCGGGTAAAACATTATATAATATTAAGTTGGTTTAGTGGTTAAAGCTTAGCCTTTACATTTAAAGATTTTGTGTTCAAACCCCTCCAAGCACATGGTTTTAATAATTTTCCTTTAGTAAAAACGATGAGAAATTTTTTTGTATAGGAAACTACCTCCCTTTTTATTTTTTTTCCTTCTAATTTTCCACCATACCAAGCAATTCTTAATTTATTTTCTTCCTGATTTTCTCTTCTCTTTTTTCTTCTTTCCATTTTTCTTCTCTACCAAGCAAAGCCTTATCGATCGGGTAAAAATCATCTGCCTCTAATCATGTCCCACATTAAAAATCAGTTAAAAATTAAATTCTAAACTCTAACTCTAATTTTTCACATCCTAAACCCTATACCTTAAAAAATACACCCTACAACAATTTCTTAAACCTTAACCACAACCCCTAACCTAAACTCTAAACCCTAAACTCACTATTTTAAAGTGAGACATAAAAGGGGCATGATAAGAGGCATACGATTTCCATCCTTATCGATCATTGATGAATGCAATTTGGATGAAATGGATGTCATCAACATTCAACCCCATGTGAATGTGATGATGAAATAGTTATTGGTTGGAACAATTTGCAAGTCGGTTGAAGAACACTATGTATGAACTTTGAACGTATGATATGTTGAATGGAAACATCCACCTAATCCTCCATACATTACTTAAAACAGACGCCATATATTTTCCATTAAACCCTAATTGATTAGAAATTAGACTTATACCTAATTGGCCATGGGTTTTGACATCGAGCATGGATGCTTGATTGCCCTTTTTAATGATATTTCCAAGGTTCATGATGCGAAGATGAATATTAGGACCAATTGAAGCTAAAATATTTTTTGACGAGAGCTTTTTTTTTTGTAAAACAATTTTTATTAACAGAAAGACCTACGGAAATAATAAGAAAACTTCGGAAATACAAATGATACGCTAAAACACAAAAGCAAAGCTCACCATATACGCAGGACTGAAGCAAAAACTACAGAAAAAAAGACTTTTCACGAATAGAAATCATATGCTCTTTTTGATTCTCTATTAGTGTCACACACTAAAAGAAATCAAGTTTAAGGTTTAGGGTAGTGTGTAGGGAATTGGAGTATGTGTATTTTAGAGTTTGAGATTTAAAAATTAAGGTTAAAGTTTAGAGATTTATATGTGATCTCGTCTAATACAAGTATTTATGGCTGAATCTTTCTCGGGCTACATACTTTGTTCTTAGGTTACGAGTCTGGTCAATAATGGATCAAAGCTCATTGTTTTATGCTGGTCCAACAATATACATACTATTTACAGGTCGGGATAGACCGAGGGAGGTTAGAGGGGGCGGTCCCCCTAAAGTTTTGCGTCGTCCATGTTTACAGGATAATTAAATGTAACTCAACTTTATAATTATTTTTTGTAATTTCTTCTGTATATTTAATTTACTTACAATAAATCATTTTCTTCTGAGAAAGTTTGATTAATGATAAATTATTTTCTGGGAAAATTCACAAGCTATGCCTAAATTGCATGTAAAATATCAAACTTTCTCAGAAGAAAGTAATTACTATAATGAACCATAACAAATACATTATACACTTCTAAGTAGTTATCACCAAAATTAAATATTAAAAACACGATAAAATTGATAATTGAAATATATTTAGGTTTATAACAAATTAAATATAGATAAAATTAGTATATGATAAGGCATAAATAGTAGTAGAAGTTGAACTTGGAATCCATAAATGGAGAAATTATATCATAGGTCCTTCTCATCATGTCATTTATGGACCTAACTAATAAAAATCACTCACTTCATTAATTTTTTCATATCATTTTTACCAATTGAATCTTCACGGTATTTAAAAATAATGAGAGTCAAACTAGTAGCAATATTTTAAAAAAACTAAAACCAACAAGTGGTCTCAGTGGTAAAGCGGATGATGTTCATCCTAAGAGACCTGAGTTTAAGTCGCTTTGTCTGCAAGGTGTGTTTGCATTGTCAACAGATTAAAAATATATATGAACATATACTACTAGTAAAATTTTTAAGCTTAATTGCAATTATAACATTGAATAAAAAGATTAGGTCATGTCTATTGAATTTAGCTAAGTTGGTATGTCGCTAATACATTATATAAGAGGATGTAAGATCAAATATATTTAAATATTTAATATCCTTCTATTTATAGGTCTTCTTTTAGTTTGTATGTTGGTTAGTGGCAGAAAAAAACCATTTGCCACTTTTCGATGTCTCTTTCTATACCAACACTAAAAAATTAAATTCTAAGCCCTAACCCTAACTCTAAATCCTAAACTCTAAATTTTAAAAATACACACATACCCCTAATTTCATAACCACTAACCCTAAACTCTAACCTAATTTTTTAGTGTAGGAGCATAAATAGGAGCACCGAAAAGGGGCATATGATTTCTATTTGGTTAGTGGCCGCTAGGCTTTCTTGAAAGCTTGTTTTGGTCATGTTTTATGTTATTTAACCTGAAACACTCGACTCGAAAAAGTTGAGTTTTTGACACAATTTGACTCAAATCGTAATTTTATAAATTCAACTCGAAAACATTTTAAATAAAGTTTGAGTTTTAAAATGAGACTCAAATAAATCAATTTTTAAGTAATTAGTGGATCAATTTTCAAGTTCGAGTTGAGTGCCTCAACTCTGCTTGATATATGTATATCACATATGAAAAAATGTGAAGAAATATACATGTATATCGTATATGCATAATGCCAAAAAAATGTCCCAAACGTTTGACTCAATAGTCACTTTGACCCGTATTCTTTTTCTTGAAGCATTTTAACCCTCAACGTTTCATTTTAGGCCAAAATGGTCATTCCGTGAATGAAAACGGTTAGTCAACTAACCATGGTTGGCTTGATATGGCGTGACAAACCTACATGACAGCATACGCTGACACAACAATGTCATATAAACAAAGGTGAATAGAATGACACATTAGTAAAAATAATAATTAAAAAGTCATATAAAATATAAAATTATTTTTCGTGGACGTGCTAATCTGTCAAGTTATTTCAAGCTTTTTATCGTTAGTTGACTAACAATTTTTATCTACTGAGAGATCATTTTAAACGTTGAGGGTACAACATTCTTCCAAAATTAGTAACAAGTTAATGTTAATTGTTTTAAATTAAGACCAAATTAATAGAAGGTATAAGTTTTTCCAATACGAAAATACAAGTACAAGAGAGTAATAAACCATTCATGGCGAACCGGATAGAACATTAGAATTTAGAACATGAACAATTGTCAATGTTCTTTAGCTTCAAAAAGCTGTCAGACACCTAATAATGAACCGGAATCGGAGAATTCAAGGTACAATGACTGCATTTTTGTTTCCAGAAAACAAGCTTCAATGTCTGAAAGAACCCGGTTCTTGTTCAATGTATGGGTGGTAGGGAAATTAGGCCAGTTTGTACACATCATGTGCGAATCCCCCAAATTTTGGACTGCAAATTCAAGAATGTGACGGTGATGTATCCTAGAACAGTCATTTCATAGGAAAGAAAAAGACAGAAAAAATCATTGCCAAAGTCCTTACATGCCATTTTGTAACCATCGTTTTCTTCCTTCTCTTGTCTCATTTTGTAACCAACCTTCTTTCGGAAGAATTAATCTATCTTATCCGGACTTATTAACCGACTAATTTAAATTAAGATTCTGCAGATATTTATTATGGGAAAGTCTTTCTAACTCAGCTTGTTCTATTCACAATGTTATGATTCGAGTCATGAACGTTTGTTTAAGGAATATATCGTCTTATATATCCAACTAGACCAATTGACACTTAGTAGACACATATTTGAATATAAATACGAGGTACAATCCAACTAGATATATCAAAATTAAATTAACTGTATTTAAATATATATTCGTATTGAACACGTATCTTCGAAAGATAACAAAGACAAGATGAGAAAATAAAACTATGCTATTTATTCTATCAAACGTGAATAATGAACAGTTAAATTAGGCTCTGCTGAGTTTGGATGAATGAACAGAACGTGCATTGCCATTTGCCTCATTTTGGCATCTAATCAGGGACGGCACAGGTAGGGTTGGGCGTTCAATCGAGTCGAGTCAAAAAATTTTGAGTTATTCGAGTTTACAAGTTCTATTTTACGATTCAAATTTTATTTGAAATTTTTTCGAGTCAAGTTTCGAGTTTATGTACAAATTTAATTGTATATTATATTTCTTCGTATATATATTTCTATATGCATATACGTAGCGGTGCATGTATATATTTCTATATGGATATATATTTAGGGCTAGACGTTGCACATATTGATTTCAATTGCATAGGCTTTCTATATGCATATATATATACATATATATATTTCTTCATATTTTCACATGTGATATACATAACATATTAGATATAATTGATAGAATCGACTCGAACTTGAAAATTGATCAACAAAGTAATAAAAATTTCGAGTTATTCGAATTTCCATTTCATAACTCAAACTTTATTTAAAATTTTTCCGACTCGAGTCTATGAAATTACGAGTCAGTTTTTTCGCCTCGATTCGAGTCGAATAATTCGGTTTTTTCGAGTCGAATCGAGTTTTGCCCACCTCTAGGCGCAAGGGGTCAAGCAACCCAAAATGGAAAATTTATCGTTTAGTCCCTTTTGTAACCCTCAATATAATGGTAAAAATTCATTTTGATCCCTAAATATTTGTATTTCAATTTTAGTCAATAAGAAAAGTCTACGGTCACTTAGGCAAGGCACAAAAGAATATATAAAATGGGAAATTCAAACTTAGTTCATCGGTGAGTTAAAGAGGAACCGACGCGTTTTCACTAATTATAAAATGGGAAATTCCGCATTTTAGTGTTTCTGCAATAAATTCTTTCTCAACTGCCCCCACCACTGAAAAAACAATGTTTCTTACCTATTGGTACTTGAAAGTATCCAAAAATAGTACCATAGTTGCGAAAAACATGTCATGAGTTCGAATTCGGATGCACATCTTACAGCACATATAAAGTTTTGTGGAGTTTGTGGACATTCAGAAAAAATAATATCCGTACAACACAATTTAAAAAAATGATAATGTTTTATCTGTTGACAGAACGATTATATTATTGAGTGAGATAATAATGCTTCCACGACTCCACCTTCAGAGACGGATCTATATACAATGTGGTGGGGCAATTGCCCTCCCCTAAATTTTATGGATTAATTATATTTTAGTCCCTAATAATTTTGAAACCATTGCAATTAAGCTCTTTTCCCTTCTTTGCCCCTCCCAAAATTTTTATGGTTTATTATTTTTTAGGTCCCTGTAATCTAAAATCAATAATATTAAACTTTGACCCCTCTTTTTCTAGTTTAATTACTTTTTGAGACCTTTCAAATTTAAAATTTATAAAATTAAACCTAAAATCCCTTAATTTTTACGATTTAATTACTTTTTAAGACCCTATTATTTCAAAATTAATCGGTCTGCCCCCTCGTAGTTCAATCCCGGCTCCGTCCCTGTCCACCTTCATGCATACAATCAACAATATGTAGTATTCATACATATATGCATGCAAATGTATTTAATTAGTTGACATGTCTTGATTAAGTAGTCAACGATGCACGCAGTCTAACATGGATAATGTAATAAAGTTGAATAAGTGGGTTATCTATATTGCAATGTTTGAAGATTTGATCTAACAAACTAATTAATGGTTTTGTATTCAAAGTTGACCAAGTTATCTTAGCTCTAAAACCGACCAATTAACTAATGTTCAATTCAATGACACTTTCAGACAAGCTATGGGACAAAGGGAAGGGATCTTAGACATTGCAATAACACTAGGAGAAACATGTTGGATAGTTGGTACAAAGATAAGTTGAATGATGTATTAAAAGATTGATATGAGTGATTATCGACAAGTAGTTGGTTTAGTGGAATGAGACGCTGAATTCTTTAAGCAAGGTCAGGGGTTTGGATCTTGACGTTGTGAATTGACCAAATTGGATTGAGATGGTCGTCTCTGCAATGAGTCTCCGCGGTATCTGATTCAGGTTAGTCAACTAATGAGTTGGATACCAGTAGTCATAAATGAGTATTTTGTATGTCAATAAATCACTAAGCACCCTTGGCTAATGGTTTAGTTCAGGAAACAAGACAAAACCCCACAAGTTGCACACTTTTTTTGAGTTTCTAAGTAGGGACATGTAATAGAAGAGGTTGTCTTCCTAAAGACAAAGCAAAACCATGTGAGACTTAACCAATAGCTTCATCTGATATGTTCTTAAACATTCTTCAATGGCATAATAGTTTATGTATATATATGTGTGTAATTAGGACTTGTCATTTCAAACCCACAAAACCTTTCTAACATTCAAATCAACCTTTGAATTCCCTCCATTTTTCACTCCAAGATGGGCATCGGCTTAGTTCATGCAAAGCAAAAGCTCCAACAAACCCTGTCGGCGAGGATCGGGAATGCGTCGGTCACGTCGAATGTCCGGAAAGGCCATGTCGCGGTTTACGTCGGAGAAGGCGATAAGACAAGATTCGTGATCCCGATATCTTTCTTGAACCATCCTCTGTTTCAAGACCTGTTGGATCGAGCCGAGGAAGAATTCGGGTTCAACCATCCGATGGGAGGCCTCACCATTCCGTGCAGTGAAGAGTATTTCATCAGAATTACTACAATCTTGAACAGTTCAAACTGATCAAACAACAGCAAACCACAGCACTGCAACAACCTATGGAGCAGTGTCTTGTTCTCTGGTTCAGACAAATTCGATCCAAATTAATCAACTGTAATTTTGTAAATTAAACCGTTGGAAAAAAAACATGTCCCATATATGTTCTATAGCAGTTGATAACTTAAATCTCATTGAAACTGTTAAGTCCAGAATATAGATTGTTTTTTTCAATATTCATGAAAATTATGGTGCAAAACCCATATTTCGTATTTAGAGTAACGACAGGCAAGTGAGTTCTTGCAAGAATTTGACATGTTTAAAAAGAAATTGTCTTAATGACACCGTTTTTTTAACATTTGGTTTATGTGCATCATAAGCCCTTAAACTTTTGAAAAGAAATCAATTGAACCCCTAAATTTTTATCATCCAATACCTTATACTCTAAAATTTCACCAATTCATTCATTTGACCAACATTGACTGTTAAATTTAATAGTTTTTTTGGACCAGTTGGTGCAGCTTGTAGTGTTAAAATGTTATCACTCGACATTTCCATAATATTTTGTTGTATTTAAATTTTTTAAAAAAAATTCTAAAAAACTTGTAAAAATCATATAAAAATAGTTTTCTAAAAAACTGTAAATGTCACATGATAGAACTGTAGTGAGTCACGTGACAATAATATCCCAAGAAAAAAATCGTCAAAAATTGATGGTCAAAATCGGTCAAATAACTTAATTGATTAAATTTGTTGATTCAGAAACTTAATTGAGTGCAAGAAATATTCATGGACTTAATTGATTTTTTTTTTATAAAAAAAATCAGGAGCTTAAAGAACCTTAAGCCTTAACATTTCATATCCAAGTCACAAATGAAGTCATGTACACATGTTTAAAAAATAATTAATAATTTAAATATACTTTACATCATATTCGTATCGGTATTTAACACCAATTTTAGGTTAGGCTAATAAAAAAACTTAATTGATATAATAATATTTTGAATATGCAATTAGCACGATCTAAAATTTAAGGACTAATTTAAAATTAGAGTCATAAATTCGGAGAAGCTTAAGAAATTTTCAAGATCTGGATAAGAATGCTGTTTCCTTTAGGAGTAATAGTTTCAAGTTGGCCCTAATAGGGACCAGACAATTAGCACAGATTTAGAAAAAGACTACTCCTAAGATAACTATCATTTTCTGTAATAATTTGCTTCATTATCATTGTCTTGAGCAAACACCAAACCAAACTCCTTCAAATGTTTAACATTTGTGGAAAGGAAATTAGTTGCAGATGGGAACATGTCATAGATATTGGTACCTAAGACTTTGTCTGTTGAGTACCTGACGGAAACGATTGGTCTAATTGCGATTTTAGTCCCTCTGTTATGCTGGAACTTAAGACATGACTTCATTTCTCTATTGGTACCTAGGTTTGTTATTGCAAGTGACCTTAACAGCATTATCATTCTAAACTAGAGGGATTAGATCCGGAGTTAACTTCAACGTCGTAGGACTAAAAACACAATTAGACCGAAACAATCGAGTAGATTTACTGCTTCTGCAATATTATCCTCTTTGATGTCCCTACTGTTGGAAAATATCTATATAGTTGATTAGTTGGGGACTTGTTATCAGAGATGTCCCTACAATATTAGTACACTGGACCAAAGGACCTTGAAGAGTGAAGACCCTTAACTCATATTCAAAATGCAGATGCATTCAATGTTTGAGACGTGTCGGTAATCTCGACTCCTAACGGAACGAAAACGATTGCAATGTGCAATGAAAATGGGGCCTAGAGACATTGCCAGTTTGGTACGTAGGGGAAACAAACAACTCTGCATGACTTTGAAGTCCAAGTTCAATGCTTCAAGTACATGATGAAAATGAAACATCAACATTAACTTAAGCCCTGTGACGTCTTTGATGTCAAAAATACATGTAATTCAAAAGGAATGCGTCGGAAAATGCGAATTTTGGACATGATTTCGCAAGTTATACATTGCATTTTTTTCAAGTTTCTTTGCAAAGGTAGGACAGAGTGCATTGTGACAGACAAAACAGCAGAACCATGTGAAACTTTAACTATGCCACCCAACTATATATAGGTTTAGGTACCAAGCTGTCATGTTAACTCGAGTTTCTTTCGTTGATAATTCGGAATCTGTTGGCCACGAAAATTGTTCCGAAAGGCCGGATTGCAGTATACGTAGGGGAAACCAGAAAGAGGCTGTTCATGATTCCTATTTCTTACTGGAACCACCCTCTACTCGAAGGCCTATTGAATCTGTTGATATGGTTCGATCGGTGACCAAATTAACCATTTGAACTTTCTAGATCATACTAGAAGTTCTAAGTTGCCAAATAACCAATATGCTGACAACATGAAGCAAAATGTGGATCAAATTTAAACTAAATTGTCATCCTAGTTGGAGGTTTGAATTGTCCTTTCCAATAATATCTTTGTTGATTTTAAACATATAGAAACCTGACCAAGAATGATGGCAAATGGAGAAAAATCATAAAGTTTAATGGTTGGAAGAAAATATAAACAGATACTTAAAAAATTAAATTACAATTTATTATCCTCCTAAATAGCATATAGGAAGGGTGGATTATCTGAAATGGGGCTTAATTCGTCCTTTGTTGTTGCTGTTGCACAATCAGCAGAGAATAATTGCCAATAAAATACGAAGACGAAAGCAAGTCTCCAATGATACCAATTTCTTCAAATTCACACCATTCCTCCAGCCCCACGGTTTGGGGATCTTCACACTTGTATCGTCTCCCCACGATTATAAGCTGGTACTCTTCCGCAACGGTCTGAAGATATGTTGAAGTTGCAGTTCCATCCTTTACTTGTTCCTCAAGGTACCTTACGTTTACACTTCCTTTGATATCCCTCAACATCGCATCATCAAGCGTCCGGTCATTTTCAGCCAAGATGTAGCCTAAGCTGTTCTTGGGTTTCAGATGGAATACGGTGAGGCTAACGCTTTCGTCTTGCGAAATGCGTTTCGCTAACGCTAGAGCCTCCCGATCATCTTTGCCTCCCATGAAGATCACAGCAATGTTGTAGGATGAGTAGCTTTGTGACGATGATGTGTCTCGGAAAGTGGAGCTTGTTAGTTTGTGGTGTCCTTCAACTAGGATCCCTACCGAGCACGGAGCCATTTCGAGGATTTTGGAGTTTAAGCTTCTTATGGTTTGATCTTCTGATTCGATGTTCCCGTCGATGTACCACCTCCGGTGGAACGGAAGTATTATGAAGGATGTGGTGTGGTCCATGGCGAGGTTACATATATCTTCATACATCAAGTTCGGTGGAGAGACCGCGGTGAAAACATTCGCTGATATGACATTCGGATTGTCTCGCTCGAATTGCTCGAAAGCGATAACGACGTTCTCGGAGTACGACTCGTCGGATGTCGTTGCCGTCTGCTTGTTATGAGTGATGAAAAGCGGTGTGGCACGTCCACGGAGCTTGACGAGGTGAAGGACATCCACAGCCATGGAGCTTTCCTTGGTGGGACAGCAGACATTCAGTAGGTTGATAATGGAATTGACATTACCCGGGACGTGAACGCAACCGAGCACTTGCAGCTCCTGGTTCGGCTTCGAATTCATGATGGTCCGTTTCTGGAAGCACAAATACTTCCTCGACGGATCGTAGAGCCATTTCACGAGTATTGGCACAATGATCGCTATGAAAAGGATCATGATAATCAATTGAGCATATAAACGTTTTGATATAACCTTGCTGTCATACATGGTGCTGTAGTAACCGACCTCGACAATGCCTTTGGATATCATTATAAAAGCAAGTGCTAAAGAATCCGACATCGGCATCTTGCAGAACATGGCCAGCACCAAAGAGACCCCGAACTTGACCACAAGTGTAAGCAGGACTCCAAAAGTTTGGTGATTTACAAACGAGCTATTCCTTTTAAAAGATTTGAAATCAAGCCTCAGGCCACATGTTGTGGCAAATATTGGCAAAAACAGACCTGAAACAATAGGGTCTAACATCTCGACCAGAGCCGATCCCAAAGGCGGTCCGTCTGGGACGACCAGACCGAGAATAAACGGAGTGAATTTCGGGTGTAAATGAAAGAATTGGGTGAAGCGAGGTGATATCATGAATGCCATGATGACGAGATAAATGCATAAATCTCTTCTCTGGCTAGTCTCGGGAATGTGTTTAACCATCCATTTAATGCCTGGTCGCAGCACAAACACTACGATTACAATAAATAGTAGTGTCCAACCAACATCCTTTAGAACCCTTTTTGTTCCTACTTCAGCATCTGATTTCAACCACAAGCTACATAGGGTAAGAACTAATGTCACCATGTCACCTACGAGCGCGGCTGACAATCCGAGCCGGCCGAGTTCCGAATTCAGTATCTTCAGATCGCTGAGAATGTTATGTATGACCGGGAATGCTGTCCCGGAATACGATACCGCGAGGAAGAACTTATGACGTAAATCGCCTTTCGGTTCCAGCAAATGGACCGATATTACGCAAGCTAGCAGAGGCAGCATCACGGTGAGGAAACCAATATACACGGCCTTCTTACCCGACTTGAATGTCAAGCTAACATCCATCTTCACCCCACTTAGAAATAAAAAGAAGAGAAAGCCTAAGCCTCCGATTGTCCCCAGAACCGAAACACTGTCCTCTGAACCGTAAATCAAGAAACGATAATCCGCAGGACGGAGTATTACCCCTGCCTGCATCGACAACCTTTGCATTACAATCGAAAAAGAAAATGTTATCAATGGAGGAAAAGATGCGGACTTACAAGAATCTGGGAAATGAAGAGTGGCAACCGCAAATGTTTGAGCAGGAAATGACAGGCTTGCGTGACAACATAAAAGGCAAACATCTGTAATTGAAGCCTGGGCGCAGAATAGTCCATGAAGTCGTCGTTTATGCCTTGTTCAAGAAGGAATGCAGACAAGCCTGGGGACACCACTTTGGGTGGAAATTTAAGACACACCTCTCCTATGTGTATTTTAGAGGAGTTGGGGGCTAAATTATTAATTGACATGCTGTCCTCAAATCTTACAACCTGCAAAGGTTTTGATGGGACTGGTCAGGGTTTTAAATTGCGGTAGCGGTCGCGATCGCGGTTGCAGCGTTATATAGCGGTTGCAGCGTTATATCGCGGTTTCGGGCAAAAGCGGTTGAATTGCGACTATCGCGGACCGCTTTTTACCCTAATCGCAATATCGGACGGCGGCGCAACCGCTATATCGCGGCCGCCGATATCGTGTTCGCGGTCCGCTTTTTAAATCCCTGGGACTGATAATGGATTCTGTGTTTGTATGTGGATTGAACATGACCAGCGAATTCGAAATCTTTATAACATTGGGGTTTTTTCCATAAACAGCATCAAGTTTCTTGTTTTTTTTTAGGTTTGATTATTCTTGGTTTCGGGAACGAAGGAGTTGTTTTGGTTGTTTGAATCTTGATTAGAACCATAGATACATAACCAATTATTGTTGCTTCCAACTTGGTCGATGACCGAAGGCTATTAACAAAAACAAAGTAAATTTAACACTAACATATTCGTAAGTTATAACACTCTTTTCTTAAAATAAAAATTGAAGTTATTATTCTATTAATATTCGATTAAAACCTAAATCCTCACCATATTACCCTAAAAACTAAACTCTAACCTTTAAACCTCAAATCCTAACCTTAAACCCTAAAATTTAAAACCCTAAAACTAAAGTACTTGTAGAAACTTTTAGTTTCCACCGTTAGTGTATAGGATAATAATCCTTTTGTACACTAACAGTGAAAACTAAAAGTTTCCACAAGTGTCTTAGTTTTAGGGTTTATGGGCTTAATTTAGGGTTTAGGGTTTTAGGTGTGGGCCAGGGACAAATACAAAACTTCATGTTAGGGGGAGAACCTATAAAATTTTAAGAGGGGCAAACTAATAAAATAGATTTGCAATAGGAAATACATAGAAAATTTTTAAATTATATAAGAATATCAAATTTTTAGAGGGGCGACCGCCCCCTCCAGCCCCCCTCTAGGTCCATCCCTGGTCCGTGTAGGGATTTAGAATTTAGGGATAGTGGTTAGAATTTAAGGTTTAGAGGTTAGAGTTTAATTTTTAGGGTAATATGATGAGGATTTAAGTTTTAATCTATAAACCATAAATTATAACCCTAAATTGTAAATTTCAACTATTATTCCTAAATTCAAAACTCATACACCTAAACCCCTACACCATACACCATAATCTAAGTCCCTAAACCCTAAAACTATTATAACCCTAAATTGTAAATTTCAACTATTATTCCTAAATTCAAATAATTATCCTTAAAAATATACTAAAAAAATTGTATTCTTTTTCTATATTTAAAGGAAGACCACCCATAATCGAATGACTTAATCACGTGTGAAGGAGAAAATAAAAAAAATCTAATAACTCATATATACTTTTTAATTTAAAAAATAATAATAACTAAAAATAATATGACATGTTTCAGAAAAGTTTTAAATTTTTGGGTAAACTATGTCAGGTACTACTCAACTATAAGAGGTGACTTGTTTTTACCACTAACCTTTGAATTGATCCAATTATATTACCGAATTTTGATTTCAATTTCAATCATACTACCCCACAGTTAAAATATAAACGATTATTAAATATGATTTTTTCCATGTAATTATTATTTAAAATAAATTAATATTAAATGGTGATAACAAAACGACGCAGTTTAACTCATCTCCTAATTCGCATGTCTCATCCACCCCCTCCAAACCCTAAACAAAGAAAGCCAAAAATCTGAGAAGACGAAAGGGATGAGACTTGGCTTATCGAAATCGAGTGACAGCCTGGGGAGATCGTCGTGTTCATGGTCTGAAGATGAAGAAGATGAAAGGGATAATCTCGATGAAGATATCGAAACCGATTTCAAATCTGAGTTTTCAACAATGGAAGACTCAATGAAGAATCCAAAGAAGTAAATTTCGAGCTTCTATGGAGGAAATGCTTGAATGATTTCGGGTTATTATTAGATAATAACGAGATTTTGCTGATTTGAGAATTTAAAAAAAATGTGAATTTTCAAACATCGGAGAGTCATCATTAGTCGACCAAACGACTGTCTTGTTTCCAGACCGGTTTCTGAGATTTTGGTGGTCCATGGGCGAATTTAAAAATAGGCCTCTAATTAAGGGTGAGCGTTCGATCGAGTTAAATTGAGTAAAAAAAAATTCAAGTTATGCGAATTTACGAGTACTTACGACTTGAACTTAAAAATTTATCTACTAAATACTAAAATTTTGAGTTATTAGAATTTTTAATTTACAACTCAAACTTTATTTAAAAAAAGTTTCGAGTCAAGTCGAAAAAATCAATTTTTTCGAGTCGAGTGGAGTTTTGATCACCCTTTCCCCTAATAACGAGTATTGGGAAAAAATTAAAATTAGACCCTTAATAACAAGTGATATATAAAAAAAAATAGGTCCCTCTTAACAAATTTTGAAAAAAATGAATTTTAAGAGTATTCTTATAATAACAAATATAGGAGAAAATAGAACCCTAATAACAAGTATTAAAAAATTAAAATTTAAGAGTATGCATGTAATAACACATATTAGAAAAAATAGACCATAAATAACAAGTATTGAAAAAAATTGGACTCGTAATAACAAGTATCGAAAAAAATAAAATTTAAGAGTAGGGCCCTAATAACAAATATTAGAAAAGATTAGCCCCTAGTAACAAGTATTGAAAAATTAGCCTCATAATAACAAGTATTGAAAAATTTGTACCCTAATAACAAGTATTGAAATAACAATAAATAATAAAAATTGGGCTCCTAATTACAAGTATTAGAAAAGATTGGCCCCTAGTAACAAATATTGAAAAATTAGCCTCATAATAACAAGTATTGAAAAATTTGTACTCTAATAACAAGTATTGAAATAACAATAAATAATAAAAATTGGGCCCCTAATTACAAGTATTCAAAAAATAGCCTATAATAACAAGTATTGAAAAAAATTATACCCCTAAAAAATATCGAAAAAAATAAATTTTAAGAATAGAACTCTAATAACAATTATTAAAAAATAAATTTTAAACAATAAATATTAAAAAATATTAAAACTTAACCATAAATATTCGAAAAAATGGGCCATGAGCAGGGTAGGAGCCATGGGCGGGCGCCCCTGTTGCCCTTGCCCGGGACGGCTCTGGTTGTTTCTAAATATGTCGTGAAACCAAACAAAAAAATGTAGAGATTTATCGAAGAACTAAATGGCTTAAACCCAACAGCAAAGACTCCGTTTCTCTAGACAAGAAACTTGTTTTGAGATGGAATCCATGAAAAATTCGAGAAATTAAAGGATGGGTTTTACTGGGTCAAGAATGAAATAAGATTTAAGAGGAAGAAGAAGAAGAAGAAAAATAAGAGAAAAGACATGGTATTTCAACGGTTACCCCATTAATAATAATATTTTATTTTAAAAATTAATTACGTGAAAAAATAATAATATTTAATACACATAGTCAGCACCATAACCAAATTGTGTGTACATATCATCATGTCGTCCATATTTTAACGGTGGGGTAGTATGATTGAAACTAAAATCAAAGTTTGATGGTATGATTGGACCGATTTAAAGATTGGTGGTAAAAACTGAACCCCTCCTATAGTTGGGTGCTACCTGACATAGTTTACCTAAATTTTTTATAAGCTATTTTTTGGTATAAATTGTATGTGTTATATTTAAGAATAACATAATTTATTTGTCCCTTTTCAATTCTCATGTACCACCACTTATTTTATATCACATGTACTATCAATAAAATAAAAATAATTAATAAAGTAATAAAAAAATAATTCAGATATGCAGGGGCTTGCTATGGATACTGGTTTTGCTCTTGGGACATTGCCTGCTAGATACCTGGGTGTTCTATTGGTTACAAGGAACCTTTCAAGTACTGACTGAAAATTTGGTGGAAAAAATTGTTAGCAGGATAAAGAGTTGGCCTTCGAAATGTCTCTCATTTGCCGGTAGATTACAACTAATTCATGTTGTGTTATTAAGCATGCAGAACTATTGGTGCAGAATTTTTCTCCTCCCTTCAAAAATTTTGAACCAGATAAATCAGTTATGCAATGCCATTCTTTAAAAAGGGTCTGATGGTTCAGCTAGGGGTGCAAGGGTGAGTTGAAAAAAGGTGTGCCACCCAAAGAGTGAAGGTGGGCTCGGTGTTAAAGATATAGTGACTTGGAATAAATCATGTATGCTGAAATGTCTCTGGATTCTCTTTGCTCAATCTGGATCGATCTGGGTGGCATGGGTTGAACAATATTTGTTGAAAGGTGTTTCTCTCTGACAAGCACCTCTAAAAAATGGACATAGTTGGGCCTGAAAAAAGCTTCTCAGGCTGAGGATGGTGCTAGCACAAATGCGGAATATACAAGGGAAGTTTGAAGCAAAAAGAGTGTGGGAGATATTGCGACATAAGAATAACAAAGTAGTCTGGCATGGAGTGGTATGGGGCAGTTTATTCATCCCTCGACTGTAACCCCCTTAACCCGGCCTAGACGGTTGACCCGAATTAAGAAGTTTACACGGGGAAAACCAAAGTCAACCCGAAAGTCAACCTTGATTAACGACCCTTTTTTTTCTTTTTAATCTTATCTATATGCACATTAACCCTAGATATTCTCATAAAAACAGCATACTCAAAGATCAGCGCATTCGGAAAACATTTAGGGACTTAATTGCACAACATACAAGTTTAAGGACCAAAATGTAAATTCTGGAAATTATAAGGACTTAACCCACTTTTAAGTTACCATTATGAAATTAGTCATATTTCATGCTTCTCTGTCAAATTTCATCTCAAACGGACATCTCAAACTCATTCAATTGCATACACAAAGTTCAGGACCAAAACGCAAAGGTTTTAAAATATATAACCGTCAATTTCAGTGCCCAACGGTCGGGTGTTTCGGAACAGGGATGATCCGTTCCGAAACGCGGGACCGTTCCGAAACACGTTGCGCAACAGGGCCTGGCAGTGGCCAAACTGTTCCGGAACGGCTCTGCCCGTTTCGAAACGCCTAGGCTATTTCAGACCCTCTGTTCCGAAACGGCAGCACCTGTTCCGAAATAGGCTGCCCAGATTACAGAATTTTTGCTAGCTAATCACACAATTGACCCATCAAACATGCTCCAAAGGCAACCAAATTATACCAGCAAGTCATTCGACACTCAAGGAACATAATGGCATCAACAATTCATAAACATGACATCAAACTAGGAAAGCCCCAATTCTATAGGCATGCATCCTATATTGAAAACCATTCAAACACCAAGTCACCAAACAATCCTCATAAAGACCATTTACATGTTCCAACATCAACAACAACATAAAATCAACTTAGGGAGTCCAACATACACAATCTCATTAAACATCAACAAGAGATTCTCCCCCCATTGCCTTTATTATCTATAGCTATTTACCGAGACATACATCTCAAATGGAGCTCTCCTTGAATCCCTTGCTTCTCGCTGTCCCAACTTCAAATATCTGCATTGATGGACAAAAAGGAGCGTAAGCACATAATGCTTAATGAGGAATGCTCAAAACCAAAACACCATCAATGTAGCGAGTCATAAAACCTCTTTTAAAAGCATCACAATTCGATAAACCAAAGCAATGTTTGAAAACCCCTTTAAACAACATGCTTTAGATCATGCATTTCCCAAATATGAAAACCAACCCTTAGCTTAGAAAAGCCAAGTAATTCACTCCAAAGCACAACCTTGCAAAACCATCAATTTAACCATTCCATGCATGAACATCATATGCAAGTTAAATACAAGAACCTTGGAAAACACTTCCACTTCACATCATACTTTTCTCATACTTGGAAACCATTTCAAAGCAAGAAACCTTTGGAAACCACTTACTCATTCAAACCATCTCATGCATTAAACAAATGCAACATATGAACCACAAAATCAATATTTGCATTTCAAGCCTTTAAAAACAAGTCTTCACAAGACTACAATGCACTTAAGAGATTTCATGCACACATGCACCATTCTCATTAGAAAGTAAACTCTTGTTCAAGTTAACAAGTAAACATGCATTCATAAAACATTACACCCTTCTCATGCAAACATGCATCATTTCAAGCATCTCATGCTTCATCATATTCAAGATCATTATATTGGCTTCCAAGTGATAATTCACAAACCATCATAACACAAGACTCAATCGGATACGCGGATCACAAGCGTTGTCCCCACGCTTCATACACACTACCAATCACAAGGTCCATATATGGACTTTTAAACACCATATGACCTTAACATTCACAAGGTCCTCATATGGACTTTTAAACACCATATGACCTTAACATTCACAAGGTCCTCAAATAGAATTTTAACCACCATTTGACCTTAACATCACACATTGGTAGTTGTATAACATCACTAACGAGATCCCGGGACATACAAGATCCACACATGGACTTTACACCACCATTGTGATCTTACCATACACAAGGTCCTCATATGGACTTTTAAACACCATATGACCTTAATGTATACAAGGTCCTCATATGGAATTTTAACCGCCATATGACCTTAACACAAGACCCACCCATGGACTTTTAAACACCATGGTGTTCTTAACCATCTCGTTAGTGTACTTGGATGGAGTTACCGGTTCAATCATAACCACTCCACATCCAAGGCGACTTTATTCACGGTGCACCCAATCCTATAGCCGGCTAACTATATCCGATTCAAGTAACCAAGAACCACTTACATCACTTGCCAATATAACCAATTTACCACATTAATCCATTGCTTTACAAGCATAACCAAAATGCCAAAACCACCAATTACCATCATCAACCCACTGTTTTTGAAGCATTACACAAAGCCATTAAACAACATGCAACACTATGCAACAATTCCACAATTTCAATGTACAAAACCAAGGATCTCTTACCTTGAGCAACCTTCACACATGGCTTTCAAAACCAGCATTAAACCATGCTAAAATATGCTTTCAAAACAGAATTTAAAACATGCAAATCACATGCATTGCATCCAACAATCACAAGTGCTTTAAAAACCAATTCATAACACAACCAAGAGAGAAATTCTATTTACTTACTCTTGAGCTTAGCTAAGTTGTTTAGACTTAAACTAAGCTCCCAAAACCTTCAAACCTTGGTTTTAAAGCTGAAAACCCAACTTCACTCACCGATTTCCGTTTCGCCACTTGCCGAAACACCAATCAAGCTTCCGGATCAACACCACGAGGATTCGAAGATGTCTCCCCTGTTTTAAACACATCAAAACAGTAGATTAATGCACCATCATGCATTAATATCCTCAACCAAGACACCTAAACTCGCTGCTCACATCAACACTCACATTTCGGCTACCAAACACAACCGAAATCACATCCAAACACTTCCAAAACTTAACCCAGCCAAGATCCATCACTTCTAATCATTTTTAAACATCAATTAACATCCAAAATGGATCTCATCACGTCCTTATACCTCCAGCTATAGCAGAACATCAAGATCACTCCAAAAACCACCAAAAAACTTAAGCAAAACTTAGGAAAATCAACCTATCCGGGATTGCATTGATTAAACCTCAATTTCTCATCAATTATACATTCATTTTACATCAAAATGACATCTCAAAACAGTGCCCAATCAGATCATATGAATTTCATCAAAATTAAAGCAAATCTTGCATTTTAAAGCCAAGATCAAGAACACAATTGTAAAACCTTTACTAAAACACAAATCAAGGATTGAGAACTTGTGAATTTCAGTAAAGAACTGAGAATTTAGAGGAGAAGGACGTTCATACCTCTAAACTTGAGTTTTCTCCCTTTTTGGAACCAAAATCTTGAAAATCCAATAAGCAAATGCTAAGGTTTTGTTGTAGATTTGATTAGAGATCAAATGAGGATAGAAATCTCATCTTAAGTTGTCAAAATCAGAGGAAATTCTGCTGGAGAAATGTGTTTGGGTTGAGAGAAAAGTTGAGAGAAAAGAAAATGGAAAATTTGGGAAAAGTTTGTTAAAATGCCAAAAATATCTTTCCCTCCCTTTTACCTTTATTTTAAAACCATTAATTAATTGATAAATATTCAGAAAAATTTGGAGAAACTCTTTTGGGTAAATAGCTCCTTAAAGATTCAAAGTTTCAATCCTTTTTAAAACAGTCACCCAGTTTTCAAAAATTACATTTTGGTCACTAACCCAAAATGTCACTCTTCCAAACCTCATTTTGTAAAATTGATTTCACCTTTCTCTTATATATAATAAAAGAGGATTTTAAGACATTTTTCCATATTTTTAATGCAACCCGAACTAGGCTTTCCTAAAAACACCCTTTTATATTCGAACCGCAACCCGACCGGTCCGGTCCAAACCCAAAACTTCTAAGCCCAAAATTGGGGTGTTACATCGACATTCTTTTCTGGCATGGCCGGTGATCCAAGATAGGGTCCCTACTAAGAGGTTGTTATAGGTTTTTATGGTTAGTTTCTTATACAGAGGTTGTAATTGTGGAGTCTCTTTTGGATAAAAAAATTATTAATACACGTGTCATATTTATTAGTGAGAATCTTAATTTAATGTACTTTAAAACATAGTTTTAATTTTGAGAATCAAATTTAGGTTTAATGGTTAAGGCTTAGCTTTACCTTTTAAAGGTTATGGGTTCAAACCATCCAAGTGCATGGTTCTATTTTTTTCCTCCAGCAAAACGATGTCGTTTTGGGCCAAATTAGGCTTCAAAACAGCCGTACCAAAACAGCGTCGTTTTGACTTAACGAGGGAGTTAACGGCGAAGTGACATTTTCGACTCACATGTTAAAGTTCAGTGCTAGTTTTGAAGAGTTTTAAAATTCGGTGGTATTTTCGACTCATATGCTATAGTTTAGTGGTATCCGGGGTAATTAACCCTCATAAAAATTAAACTTTACACCATGAACTTACTTTTTTATGTTAAAACATGTAACATGGACACCACAAAGGGACAATAAATTTTTATTCGACTAATATATATGTATCCGAAAATTCGGGACATGTTTGAGACATGAGAAACTATTTTCTTTAAACATTAGACAGAAATAATAGTATTATTGGACATTGATTTTCCAATATAAAACTTATTGGCCATTAAGTTTTCCTCAAATTCCTTTCTGCCAACCAATCTGTGTTATTCTTGATCGATCATCTTTGATCCATGTAAGAAAATTTTATAAGAGATATAGCATTTTCTTACAAATCCCATTTTTTATTAATTAATCTTATTGCATTTTTGTTTATGTTCGATTTAGAGAGGTGGCCATGGACATCTTCCAGACAGCTAGCCTTGTTCGTTTACGTAGCCACCATGACAAATTCTTAGTAGCAAACGACGATCAGGAAACCGTCGGCCAAGATCGAGACGGGTCGACGGTGAATGCGCGGTGGACGGTGGAGTTCCCCGAGTCAAGCTCGATCCACATTCGTCTCAAAAGCTGCCACGGAAAATACCTGACGGCTTCCAACATGCCGTTTCTCATCGGAATGCGAGGGAAATTGGTGTTGCAAACGTTGCCGAGACGACTCACATCTTCGGTCGAGTGGGAGCCGGTTAGGGAAGGCGTTCAGGTGAGGTTCAGGACACGTTACGGCCAGTTTCTGCGCGCCAACGGGAGGTTTCCGCCGTGGAGGGGTCACATTACGCACGATGTTTCGCATCGATCCATCACCCAATATTGGATTCTTTGGGATGTTGAGGTTTTAGAACACCGGCAAGAAGATGCTTCCCCGCCTCTTCTTCCTCCTCCTCCGGTGGAGACAGAAGGCGACATCGATTCGAATTCGGATGATCACGGTTCACCTTCGGGGATCTCACTCAGGGGCCCCGGCCCTAAAGTGTCGACGCTCGAGGTTTGATAAACATGGTTTTCGTCCCATTAATGAATTTGTTTACATTGAGAGCGGTCTGAATATTATTTTTACATGTAGCCTGCAGAAGGTTCATCGGCGGCAGCATATGAAGGAAGGGTAATTAATTACGAGGTAGTAGACGAAAACGGCGACGTTAACAACTCAATCGGAGAGCGGAGCTTCACATTTACAGGCAGCGGGGTTGAGGACTTGAAGAAGATGCTGAAGGCGGAGGCCGGAGTGCATGAGGAGTTTACCATTTGCTCGCGAAACTCTTCCAACGGCAAGCTTTATCCGCTTCGACTGCATCTTCCTCCCAACAACTCCGCCATGCACCTTGTCCTCGTTCCTCAATCATCTAAAGGTTGTCGGTTTGTAATAATCTTACCACTGCAATTACAATTGTGTTTTTACTTAAATCCTAATTAGTAATTAATTTTAATTTTTATTAAACTTTAACTTTAAATTTTAAATTTTAAAGATACATTCTATCACTAGTTATTTAAATTATAACTCTAAACTTTAACTTTGCATAAATAGAGATAAAAATCCTTTGCCCTTTTTGGTGCCTCTACTTATGCTCAAACACTAAAAAATACTATAAAATTAAATTTCAAGCCCTAACCCTAAATTCTAAATCCTAAACCCTACACCCTATACCCTAAACATACACCATACCTTAAATTTCCTAAACCCTAACCTAAAACCCTAAGTAGGGGCACCGGAAAGGGGCAGATGATTTCCATCCCATAAATAGGTACACCAAAAAAGCAGAAGATTTCACTTTACTTCTAATGAACAAAAATCTTTTTTTGTGCTCTTTCTGTGCTCGACATTAAAAGATTAAATTATAAGTCTTAATCTTAAATTTTAAACCATAAACTCTAAAAATGCATTCTACCCTAATTCTTTAAACCCTTAACCATAAATCTAATTTTTAGTGTGAAAACATAATAGGACACCAAAGACGGGTAGAAGATTTCTATTCCATTCTAATGATAAAAAGAATATTCGATAAGTAGGTTTATTTAATGGAA
Source organism: Hibiscus trionum (assembly GCA_030270665.1). NCBI lineage: Eukaryota > Viridiplantae > Streptophyta > Magnoliopsida > Malvales > Malvaceae > Hibiscus > Hibiscus trionum. The sequence continues at coordinate 1,061,667 of BSYR01000011.1, read as the reverse complement.
AATACTTTGATATAAAATTTACACAAGTCTTTCAATTTTAGGGTTTAGGGTTTAAAGTTAGAATTTAAAGTTTAGTATGTATGGTGTAGAATTTAATGTTTAGGGTTAGAATTTAGATGTAAGATTTAGGGTTTAGGTTTTAGGGTGCTGGGGGTTTGAGACTTAGATTTTAAATTTTATAGAAGAGTTGTGTAATTTTTTTTACAGAACTTATGTGTCAATATATAACCATTATTTAATACCTAAATATTTATATTATTTAAGAATTTTTTTAAGGATTAATATCCTATACACTGGTGGTGGAAATTGAAAGTTTCTACAAGCGCCTTAGTTTTAGGGTATAAGGAGTTAGTTTAGAGTATAGGGTTTATGGGTTTAAGGGTTTAAAATTTAGGGAAAGTTGTTTCAATTTAAGGTTTAGTGTTATAATTTAGGGTTTATAGGTTAGGGTTTAGTTTTTAGGGTATATGGTGAGGATTTAGGTTTTAACCTATAAACCCTAAATTATAACTATAAACTTTGAATTGAAACAACTATCCCTAAATTCTAACCCCCTACACCTAAACCCCTAAACCCTATACCCTAAGCTAACTCACTATAGCACTTGTGAAAACTTTCAGTTTCTACCGCCGTCTGTGTATAAAATATTTTTTTTAATACCGTATATTTATTTTCTGCGTGTAAATTCCTAATATAAACTAATAATCATTGCTTTGTGGAATTTATACCAGCGGCGAAAGATCTCGGGAGTAGTTGAGTCTGACCGCAATTTCACCCGTTTGAATCGGATGAGCTAGGGCCATAATTTCAATCAAATACGTCATGGAAGGTTGGCTAACATTATATAATGTTGATGATGGTCTAATTATGTTCTCAGTCCCTGACTTATCACACCTTTGAAATGTAATCTGTCTACTTTTAATTCGAACTTTAATCTTTGTACTCTTTTAATTTATAATTGGAATCCAATTGATAACATCGCATAAATTGAATTGGATTATGTGGCATTTTTAAGTTAAATGTTTGCTCATGTAGTTTGTCGCATGATATTATCATTTAGGATATTTAGAATTTTATAATGTTATGGTAATAATCGGTTCCAATTAGGGGTTACAATCGGTGAGGACATTTTAAACACACATCTTTGTAATCTTTGGGGATCCTCTGATTGAGGACTCTCTCCTAAAGATTTTTGTTTTTTTCTGCAGCAGTCTTTGCTGCTCTTGGATATAATATATGAAAATATTTATTTAAAAAAAGTTTTGGGACTCGATTTGAACTTAAAAACTAATCCACTAATTATTAAAAAAATTTGAGCTTCGAATTCTCATTTTATAACCCAAACTTTTTTTTTTCAAGTTGAATTTATGAAATTGTGATTCGAGTTAAATCAAACCAAGTCAAAAAATCAATTTTTTAGAACCAAGTCGAGTTTTTTCTCAACCCTAAACATAATCATTAATTCAATTGACATATACAATTTAATAGCCATTGTATACCCTTTTATGGGTAAACTACAATAGAGGTCATTCAATTAAGGGTAAGGTTATATTTGGGTCACTCAATTATTAAAAGTTACATTTGGGTCGCTCAATTAATATTATGGTTACATTTTGGTCACTCAATTGTTAAATGTTGTTGTTTAATTGGATATAATGATAATTTTAGTCCTCAAAACTTTTATATTATATCAATTTAGTCTAAATTGAAAATAATTCAATAAATTTAACAGTTTATATTTTAAAAAATATATCAATTTAGTCATTTTTATTATAAAACATATTTCTTAAATTCTCTGCAATTATATGTATTTTCATTAAAAAAGTATAAGTTTTGCAATAATTTTTGTAGCAACAATTTTTTTTATTGTAAAACAGACTTGCAGAGAACTTATGGAATATGTTTTATAATAAAAATTTAATAACTTTTGTGGTAGCAGTAACTAAAACTTGAAATAAAACTTGAACATTTTGACCTATTAACAATTGTTGGGAAAGTTGAAAAACCTGCGCACGCTAAGAAGTTTTCTCTGGGTGCATTTTAGCATGCCTAAAATCATCTCGATATTTTCTTAATTTTAGGCATTTTTTCTTTGGGGTTTTTGCGATTCTTTTTTTTTGAAAGGTAATGTTGATTCTTATTCATTAAAAAATGCGATAATTCGAGCCTCATTAAAAAACCTCCCTAACCTATATGGAGGAAAAAGAGTGCATCGAATTAGCGCTTCTACATTTGGAATGTCTCAACACATCTCGCATATTACACAAATCAAAAAACAACAACATCAGTTCTCACAGCACTAACATCTATTGCGGTTACAACAATCAACCCTTTAGCATCCTATCATTGTCGGAATAGTTGTTCTCCTCATAAAACCACCCTGTTCTCCTCCTTGCACAGATCAACGCCATTACATATATATGCCACCAAGAAGACTCACACCTTTAGTGTCGATAGCCTGTTGGATGATTATTACCAACCATCTTATACACCCATGGACCATACGCAATTGCACTTCCAGTATCATGCTAGCAATGTGGGATTAGCATGTTAAACACCTGAAACTCTTACCAGCAACTATCTTGTTCCACCATTACACGACGCCCCTTGCTTGGCTAGCTCATGGGCAGCGTCATTCGCTTCTCTGTAATTGAAGACAAGGCTCCAATTATGCATGTTGTAAAAATCAGCGATTATCTTAGCCAGTGATGCAAAAACAGTAGGGCAACTATTTGGTTCTTTAATCCATTTGATAGCCAACTCGCAATCGGATTCTATGATGAGTGAATGTGAGCCACACCATTGCGACTTTTCATACATTTTACATGCCTCTAGGATGCTTAGCATTTCCGCTTGAGTAGGATCTGCCCTCCCGATCGATTTGGAGAATTCTGCAAGTTTGGCACCCTCGTGGTTCCTAAGGATTCCACCAATGCCCGCTGATCTATCCACTCCTTTTATAGCCGCATCCACATTGAATTTTAGCCATCCTAATTTCGGCCCCTTCCATTCGATCGATAACGGCCTTCTCTTAGGATTTGTTTTAATTACCGTTGCCGTTGGATTCCTCATGAAGTCACATACATTTGGGCAGCATTCCGGCCATTGAATCTTGCACCAGTGTCCGGTTCGAAGCAAGGCTGTCTCAAAAATTTCTTCCACACTTCAGCTTTTTTCATTGAACACTATATCGTTTCTCGTTACCCACATGGTCCAAATAAAGGCACACAATACCATCTTCCATACTGGTTTAGAGACTATAACAGTGGATAGTGAGGGCCAAACCTGAACAAGCTCCTTTACGTTCCTCGACATGATGAAGTTAGATTGCCATTTCTCGCACCATTTCATCCATATCCTCCAAGTTATGTGGCAGTGCAGCAACAGATGGTTAACTGTTTCTGGTTCAGCTCTGCAAAATGGACACCAAATAATTCCATTTAGCTCGACTCCTCTTTTCGATAATTCGAACATCGTCGGTAACCCATTGTGAATCGTTTTCCACAGGAGTGCTTCGACTTTTATTGGTGCCATTTTCTTCCACACTTCCTCCCACACATTATCATGCTGATTATCATTCATATTCAACATATCACAGTATCCTTTCGATGAATACAGTCCACTATCAGCACCTAACCATCTTAAATTATCCTCCACATTAGGATTATAAATTGCCCTATTAATCACACCCATAAATTCTCTCCAAACTTCAATTTCCCAGTCAAATAGACTTCTTCGCAGTTCAATGTTCCAAACCCATTCTTCATTGTCTCTGAATCCGAAATCTGAGATTGTTCCAGACTTTTTTGTAGCGATCATAAAAATTCTTGTAAACGCTTCTTTCAGCGATCTGACTTCTGTCCAAAAGTCGTTCCAAAAGTCAATTGATGACCCATCTCCAAAAACAGTTTTGAGACCTTTGGTGAAGAGATCATTTTGATTACACAATGGCTTCACAATGTTTCGCCAAATCCAGAAAGTTCTCCTGTCGATGTTTACATTTGGAATCAATCTTTTATTGTCCATATTGTATTTTGCATCGATCACACTCCTCCACATGCTTCCTTTTTCGCCACCATAGCGCCAGATCCACTTGTTCAAGAGTGCTCGGTTTTTAGTTTTCAGGTCTCTAATGCCCAACCCACCGTACTTCAACGGTTTGCATACGGTCTCCCATCTAATCCAGTGCATGCACCTATCAGCGCTGCCTCCCCATAGGAATCTCGCAATGAGCCCGTTAAGTTTATTGGCAATTGTCGTAGGCATCTCAAACTCTTAGTTATTGCGATTCTGATCGATTCTTCTTGTCTCTTTGATTCCTTTTGGATTTATGTCGAAATTGATTGATTGGAAGAAGCTTTTCTCGAGCACGAAAGAGCAAACTCTTAGTTATTTCAAGCCGACGATCTTGGACGGACGGGAGGTTGCTCACCCTCCAGCGACTGTATTCGATATTGGAATTACTGAATGGAGGTATGCTCTGGTTGGGCAATTTATTGGTTCAGTGCCAAACTTCTCCTCTATGCAGAAGATCGTTGAATTGCTTTGGGGGAAGGACTCATCGATGAAGGTTAGTTTGACTGGATTTAATTTCTATATCTTCTTTTTTAATAATGCCACTGCTAGAGACTGGGCTTTGGAGAATGGACCATGGCATATTCAGCATAAGCCATTGGTTCTAAGGAAATGGGAAGCTAATATGAAGAAACTAGATTTCGATCTGAGTAAAATTCCGGTTTGGGTTCAACTATATAATATACCTCTTGAATTGTACACTAAGCGGGGACTGAGTTACATAGCTAGTGTTTTAGGCATTCCGCTGTATATTGTAGAACTAAGTGTTTTGATATAATATCTGAAAAATGTTTTGGACTAAATTGAAAAGAATTTAAAATATATTTTTAGTCAAAAACAACTTGAAAATATGTTTAGGGATTTTACAAGGCTTTGGAATGATTTAAAGTGCATTTAAAGTAGTCAAAACCAAGCTTTTCAAGTGCCCGTATCGATACGGTCTGGTACCGTACCGATACGCCTTAGGGTTTCAACTACATGAATTTGCTAATAGCCAAAACTCATACCGATACGCTTAGTTGTATCGATACGGTGTGTTTTGAAATAGCCCAACGGCTAGTCGCGTACCGATACGATTGTATCGCGTACCGATACGCCTAACTACCCTAACGGTCATATTTCCCAACGGTCTTTTAATTTGCAGGACCGTACCGATACGCTAGGTAAGCGTATCGATACGCATCAGCTGAAGTGCACAATGACTACTTCCTTATCGGGACCATATCGATACGGTTTGAAGGGTATCGATACGTCAAGCTACAGAACTGCATTTATGGTGGGCAATAAAGGCTCCAACGACTCCAATCCAACCCCAATGGCTAGTAACAACTACAAAACTCAATTAGGAGTATAAAAGGGACCTCCAAGCATCTAGTAATGGTTAATGCTTCAATTGTTACAACATTATGATCGCAAACTGTATCTATAGCTTTAATTGTACATTCCTTGCTTAGACAACACTAGTGAGCTAAATATTGTTAAATTTGCTCAAGTGTATAGGTTTTGGGTGAGAGCTTTATAGTGCAAACATATACCTTCCTAAGTCTTTCTTGTGTAAGAGAGTGTTTGATCAAGCTTTGGGTAGAAAGCTTGATCGTTGTAACGGTTTCCTCCTAATCTGCGAAAAAGGGACGAAATTCTTAGTGAATTTGTTTGGAAATCCTTAGTGGGAAGCTAAGGTAGTGGATGTAGACCTTGGTTAGAAGGTTGAACCACTATAAATCCTTGTGTAAATTGTCAATCTTTCAATTCCCACAAAACACCAAATTATCCCACTTCTCCACATGGCGAGCAAGAACGGTTGAGGGAATCGAGCTTTGCAAATCTCAACATATATGGATTCTGTTATAGGTACAAAAGAACGATTAGAATATGCTAAGGTGTGTATAAATATTTATGCAGGAGTGAAACTTCCTAAGACGATTGATGTGGTTCTTAGGGATGGATCCATCACGACTATTAGAGTGATTGTTCCTTAGATGCCTTCATGTTGTTCCCATTGTAAAGTGTATGGACATTCTGATAAGATTTGTACAGAAAAACCTAAAGAACCTGAGAAATTTACCCAATTCTTGAAAGTAAAAGCGCCTGCTCAGGGTATTGAAGTGGGTGAATCCTCTGGAGCAGCAGTTGATCTTGCAGAGAAATCTGTTGTTGTGACAACTACTAACAATAGTGAATTGCAGGGAAATGTTGGGTCTGTCCGCGGTGAGGAGACTGTTAAGGATGGTATCCAGGAGATTAGATTGGGGCCAACCAACTCTGATTCAGCTGCTCAAGCCATTCTAGAGTCAAATGACATGGAGTTCTCCTCTTTACATGATTCTGTAAAGAAGAAAAAGGAAAAAGGAAATACAAAACAAAAGTAGCATTATAGGCTCTTCTAATGTTGATATTGAGGAGGGTAGGAAACCGAGAATGGTTGCTTTAAGGGTTGCTAATCTCCAAAAGAAATGAAATCTAAGAAAAAGGATCACTTGGAGAAGGTTGTGCAACGTAAAGAGGTAGCTGCTGAGGTGGCTAATGGGGTTGCAGTCAATCTTTCCTCATGACAGTTTGTTTCTGGAATGTGCGAGGGTTTAATAACCCTCTAAAGCAACGAAAAGTGATGAGTTGAATGGCTAAATTAGATGTGAAGGTTTTTTTGTGTCTTGGAAACTAGAGTTAGGCAACCTAATGCTAGGGCTATTATTGATCAGTACAAAGATGATTGGGATATGTGTTTCAATTATAATAGTATAGCAAATGGAAGAATATAGATTATGTGGAAGAAACATCTGCAGTTCACTGTTTTTAGCAGGCTGATCAAACAATTTCAATTTAGGCCCAGTTACAAGGGAGGAATGTGATGATTACAACGATATATGGCAGCAGTGGCAATCAAGCTAGGAGGGCTTTATGGAATCAATTGAAGAATATTTAGGATTCTATATGGGAGCTGTAAAACCTATGTTTGATTTTGATATAATAAAATCTTTAAGGATCAATTTGAAAAACTTAAAATTGTTTTATAAGTCCCTTAATAAGTTTTAAATCACCAACTCTTTAAAACTGATTTGAAAAACTCAAACTCAAAATATTTTCTAAGTGTTCCAAAGCCAAACTATTGAAAAACGTCCTGGTGTATCGATACGCTTCCATCCGTATCGATACCTTTTTAACAAAGTTGGCTACTGAAGGAACACGTATCGATACACTCTTTACCTGTATCGATACACCCCTTCGTAAAAGTCTAAAGAGTTTGAATGGCGTACCGATACGACTTCATCCGTATCGATATAGACTTAATGAATTTTAAATTCAAGTCGGTTTAAATATTTTGACCGTTGGTGTCATTTGGTTGGTAACCAAATTTTAAATTGGTCGTTGACCTGTATCGATACGGTAAACCCTCGTATCGAAACGGAAACTTCCAGTGAGCTAAGTTGAGAAAAAGGTATCGATACGGTAAACCCTCGTTTCGATACCCCGTACCGATACGCTTACGTGCGTATCGATACCCCTTATTTATTGCACACAACGACTCTTTCTTTTCTGAGACAGGTATCGATACGGCTCCCCGTGTACCGATACAGATAGCTGCAGAAGTGCATTTATGGTGGTAAGAGAGGGTTCCAACGGCTTTATTCATGTTCCCAACCACCCAAACGGCTAGAATTAATGGAGGAGGTATAAAATGAAGCCCTTTGAAGGTCAACAACAACTATTCAACACACAAGCATCATCAAAGCAAAAATCCAAACCCTTGAGCTATTCAAAGTCAAATTCTTGTACCCAACTCTAGAGTCTTTCAATTGTCAAATTGTATTGTGAGTTTGGGGTTATTGAAATTGTAATTGGGTAGACAAATTATCCTTTGAGAGGAATCATTTGAGTTTACCACAACTTGTCTTTGTATTTGAGTGGATTAAGCTTTGGGTAGAAAGCTTAATCGAAATTGTAAGGTTACCTCCTCATCCAAGAAAAGGGGAAGAATTCAAGTAGTGAATTTGTTGAAAATCCTTAGTGGGAACTAAGGTAGTGGATGTAGAGTTCATTTGGAGAACTTGAACCACTATAACTACTTGTGTCAATTTTATTTTTCACTCATTTCTTCCCACCAAAATTTTAATTTCCAATTCACCCCCTCTTGGCCATTTGCAATTGTTCGATCAACTCAACAATTGGTATCAGAGCTACACTCATTGGAAGGATTACAACCCTCTTGAGTCGATTCTAGGAGAGTTTGATCAACAACAAGTCAAGCAATGGCATCCACCTCCAACTATGAGTCCCAATCCACCACCAAGCCACCATTCTTCAATGGGGACAACTACCCATATTGGAAGAATATGATGAGGCTTTTCATCAAGTCTACCGACTATATGCTGTGGGATGTGGTTGAAGAAGGTCCATACATTCCCATGAAGAGAGATGGAGAAAGACTCGTCCCAAAGGTCAAAGCCGAGATGACGGATGATGAAAGAAGAAGGATGCAAGTGAATGACAAAGCTCTTCATGTGATATTTTGTGCACTTGGTCCGGATATCTACTCCAAGGTGTCTTCAATCGAAAATGCCAAGGAGGTTTGGGACACCCTCGAGACAACATATGAGGGAACTAGTGATGTCAAGGAGACAAAGATTGGGCTACTCAATCTAAGCTATGAGAACTTCAAGATGGATCACGAAGAAAGTGTCTCCAAGATGTTTGATCGATTTTCGGTCATTGTCAACGGATTGAAGGGTTTCGGCGAGATCATTTCCGAAGACAAGCTAGTGAGAAAATTGTTGTACTCTCTTCCGGAGTCATGTGATGACAAGAGAACGACCATCATTGAAGCTAGAGATTTGAAGACTCTCAAGCTTGATGCTCTTGTTGGATCTCTACTCACACATGAGATTATGAGGAAGGGAAGAGAACAAGAGAAGAAAATTGTTGAGAAGAAGGAGGTTGAGAAGAAGGAGGTTGAGAAGAAGAAAGTAGGAATCGCACTAAAAGCTTCACATCAAGAAAACGATTCTAGTGAGGATGAAGATGAGGAGATGGCCATGTTGGCCAAACGGTTTACTCGGTTCATGAAGTCAAATCGTGGAAGAAAATTCATTAGAAATGGAGACTTCAAAAGTAAGAGCAAGGAAGAGGAGAAGGACCAAATTACTTGTTATGAATGCAAGAAACCGGGTCACATCCGTTCCGAGTGTCCTCAATTGAAAAAGAAAAGCTTTGGGAAGAAGAACAAGCTCAAAGCACAAATAGCTACTTGGAGTGACGATGAGTCATCCGAGGAAGAGGAGGAAGTGGCCAATCTATGTCTCATGGCTATTGATGATGAACCTAAGGTAAACTCTAACTTATCCAATTTCGATTTTACTTTTGATGAACTTCAAGATGCTTATGATGAATTGCAAGAAGTGTATGATGAGTTAGTAGGAAAATACAAAGAATCCATTTTGAAAAACAAGAGAACCATTTCCGATTTGAAAAATCAAAATAAGACATTTTCTAAAGCTAACTCCGAATTGGAAAAGAAGGTTTTGTTTTTAGTAAATCTTTCAAATGATCTTAAAACAAAAAATCTTGAACTTGAAAAACTTCTTTCCGATTTTCAAGATTATCACACAAAGGAAGTGGATAATCTTAAAACATCTATTGCTATTGGGAAAATAATTTTGAAAAAGGAAATCATTCTAAATCCCAATATGTAAAAAGAAAACTTTTTATACCTAAACAAAGAAATTTTAATAAGCAATCTAGAGGTCAAAGAGTTAGGAGTGTTTGGGTTCCTAAGGAACTCATTATTTCTAATGATATGAATGCTATTGCTTCTTGGATTCCTAAGGGAACCAAAATGTTGAAGGATAACACTCATGGACCCAAAATGATTTGGGTACCAAAAATCAAGGCCTAATTTCTTTGTTTGTAGGGGGAGCATTGCTACAAGGCTAAAGCTTCAAGCAAAAATTCTTGGTACCTTGATAGTGGATGCTCAAGACACATGACCGGTGACAAGAGTAGATTTGTGGAACTAAAGCCAAAAAGTGGTGGAGTGGTAACTTTCGGTGACAACTCCAAAGGCCACATTGAAGGAATAGGCTCCATTGGTAATCACTCTTCTATTTTCATTGAAAATGTTTTGTATGTCAACGGTCTCAAGCATAACTTGTTGAGTATTAGTCAATTGTGTGACAAGGGTTTTAATGTTATATTTGATAAAAGTGGTTGCAAAATTGTAAACATTAAAACAAATCAACTAATGCTCATTGGTCATCGCATAAGGAACATTTACATGGTGCATCTAGATGACATTCATTCATCTCATACATGCTTAGTTGCACATGATGAACATGACTCATGGCTTTGGCATAGAAAATTATGACATGCTAGCATGAGTGTCTTAGAAAAATTAATTTCCCTTAATCTAGTTAGAGGTTTACCCAAACTTAAATTTTCTAATGATAAAATTTGTGATGCATGTTCAAAGGGTAAACGACATAGAACTTCTTTTAAATCCATAAATGATGTCTCTACTAGTAGATGTTTACAATTAATTCACATGGATCTTTTTGGGCCTATTAGAACAATGAGCTTGGGTGGAAAATCATATGCTTTTGTGCTTGTAGATGACTATTCTAGGTATACTTGGGTTCTATTCTTAAGTACAAAGGATGAGGCTTTAGAAAAATTCATCACATTTTGTAAAATAACTCAAAATGATCTTGAACTTAAGATTTCTCACATTAGAAGTGATCATGGAACCAAATTTCAAAATCTAGGTTTCGATGAGTTTTTAAATGAGAGGAAAAATCGAACTTTAGAAGAAATGGCTAGAACCATGCTTTGCGAAAATAATTTACCTAAATATTTTTGGGCGGAAGCCATAAATACCGCTTGCTATATTATTAATCGAGTAATGATTAGGCCAATTTTGAAGAAAACACCTTATGAGATTTTAAAATCTATGAAGCCTAACATTAGCTATTTTCATCCTTTTGGTTGCAAGTGTTTTGTTTTGAATAATGGTAAAGAAAACTTAGGTAAATTTGATGCTAAAAGTGATGAAGCTATTTTCTTAAGGTACTCTTTAAACTCTAAAGCCTATGGTGTATTTAATAAAAAAACTCTAGTAGTTTTTTGATGATAACCTCCTTCCGAGGAAGGAATCTTGTGATGATGATGATGTAGGAATCCTTGATGCCATTGATGAAGGACAAACGTCAAAGGTGGATGAGATTCCAACTAAAGATGAGGATACACAAGATCCACCTCTTGAATCCTTGAAGGACTTGGCTCTTGAGGAAAGGGAGGTGTCTTACCCAAGGGAGTTAAACTATGTCAAAGGTGGTGAAATCTTGGGTGATCCATCCAAGGGGGTAACTACTAGATCCTCTCTCAAATTAATGAATCATGTTGCATTTCTTTCATGCATTGGGCCTAAAAATATTAAAGAAGCTTTAAAAGATGATTTTTGGATTTTGGTCATGCAAGAGGAATTAAATCAATTTGAGAGGAGTAAAGTATGGACATTAGTTGAAAGGCCTAATGATCAATCTACTATAGGAACAAAATAGGTTTTTAGGAATAAATTAGATGAAAGTGGTAATATAGTGAGAAACAAGGCTAGGCTTGTTGCTCAAGGCTATACACAAGAAGAGGGGATTGATTTTGATGAGACTTATGCACTCGTAGCTAGAATGGAAGCTATTAGGATGTTGATTGCATTTGCATGTTATCATAATTTCAAGCTTTTTCAAATGGATGTAAAAAGTGCCTTTTTAAATGGTTTTATAAATGAAGAGGTGTATGTTGAACAACCACCGGGTTTTGAGGATTCAAAATTTCCAAACCATGTGTTTAAACTAACAAAAGCTCTCTATGGTTTAAAACAAGCTCCTAGAGCTTGGTATGAGAGACTTTCAAATTTCTTAATTGAAAAGGGTTTTGAAAAGGGAAAGGTGGATACAACACTCTTCATAAAAAGATATAACAATGACATCTTAGTAGTTCAAATTTATGTCGATGATATCATTTTTGGTTCTACTAATAAGTGTTATTGTAAAGAATTTTCTAAGCTAATGCAAGGTGAGTTCGATATGAGCATGATGTGGGAGCTCTCATTCTTTTTGGGACTCCAAATCAAACAAAGGAAAGATGGCACCTTCATAAATCAAGCTAAGTACGTGAATGATATGCTCAAAAAGTTTGGCTTGGAGAATGCAAAGCCTCAAGCCACTCCTATGAGTTCTTCCATAAAGCTGACAAAGATAAAAGAGGTAAGTGTGTTGATTCTAAGCTTTATAGATCCATGATAGATTCTTTGCTTTACCTTACCGCAAGTAGACCATATATCATGTTTAGTGTTTGCTTGTGTGCTAGGTTTCAAGCTAGTCCTAGAGAATCACACTTAGTTGCCATTAAGAGAATTTTTAGATACCTTAGAGACACACATACTTTAGGCCTTTGGTATCCTAAAGATTCTTCCTTTAGCCTTCATGCTTATTCGGATGCGGATTATGGGGGATGTAAGATAGATAGGAAAAGTACTTTCGGGACATGCCAATTCTTAGGTAGTATGCTCGTATCTTGGTTCTCTAAGAAACAAAATAGCGTAGCCTTATCTACCACCGAAGCGGAGTACATATTCTTAGGGAGTTGTTGTGCTCAAGTCCTTTGGATGAAGCAACAACTCTTAGATTATGATGTTGAAGTAGAAACCATACCCCTTAAGTGTGACAACACTAGTGCCATTTGTCTTACTAAGAATCCCATCCAACACTCTAGAACTAAACACATAGAAATTCGACATCATTTTATTAGAGATCATGTTTTGAAAAATGATATTGTTATAGAATATGTTGTCACCTTGAACCAATTAGCGGATATATTTACAAAACCTTTAGATAAAGAGCGTTTTTGGTCCCTTAGGAGAGAGTTAGGTTTAGCTAGCCTATCTTGACCTTTTAGGACCTCTTTGTGCTTAAAATTGCTTGATTTTGTGAAATTGCATGTTTCATGTGTTGTGACTCTTGAAATTATCCATGCCTATAGTTAGGGGGAGTATGATTCTTTTAAAATATGGTTAGAACTGTTCATTCATCATTTGCATACCTTTAGGAGATGTTAAAATCGAGCCTATGGTTGTTCTTAGGCCTAAAGATGCATTTCTGGGCATAGGGTATCGATACGGTTCTACGCGTATCGATACATGTTCTTCATTCAGATTCCCAGGCTTCTTTTGCCTTAAACGGGTATCGATACGGTTAAACACGTATCGATACGAGCTTCAAATCGTTTCGATACGGATCTCATCCGTTTCGATACGATTCTCCAACGGGCATTTTTAAGGAAATGACGTTTCTACCCCTGTATCGATACACCCTCAGGCGTATCGATACTCGATTGCGCAGACAGCTTTTAATTTGGCATTTAAAGTGTTCAACTTTTACCAAAACTAAAATTCTTCAAACCCTAAAAACCCTAGCCGTTTTTGTCTATAAAAGGGCTCTTTCTCCCTCATATTTTCACACCACAACTCAAAATCTAAAAGAGTTTTTCTATCAAGCAAAGCTTTAAGCTCCTTCTCATCAAAATTGTGCTAGAATTTTCTTCAATCTCTCAAGTTTCTATCAAGGTAAAATTTCTTTCTTTTTCTTTTTCAATTTTTTTCTTGTTTTGTTTTTGTTTTTATGATTCATATTTTTTTTAACAAAACTTTTGTTCTTCAAAATCTCTTTTTCTTCAAATCTTTATTTTTTTAAAATTTTTTTTACCTTGGATCTTAACCAAAATTGAAGAAATCTATATGCATGATTTTTCTTTTAGATCATGGCACCAAAGGAATCGAGAAAAAGATCAAGGGTTTCTCAAACCGGTGAATCATCCAATCTTGAATGGTTGCACGTCCGAACTACACTTCGATATATGAACACTCCTTTGAAAGTCCCGTGGGTCTCGCATATTTTCGCCAATTCGAGAATTACAAGATTCGTGCGGAAAGGGTAATATCCATTCCTTTTCTCAACTCGGAGCGCTTTAAATTTGAATATCTTCCTTTGCTCCAACGTTGGAATTTCATGGATTTTCTCTCAATTCCCGATTTTTATTATCGTCTTTTGGTTTTGATTTTCTACACTAATGCCAAATGTATTATTCGCAATGGGGTTGTTACCGCCATTAGTTCTTATCTCATGGGAAAGAAATTCATCCTTGATGTCAAATCCATTTGTGAAGTTTTTAAATTAGAGGATGAATGCCTTGATGATGAGGACGCTTTGGGGCATGTTCTTAGTGGCTCCGTAACCGCCCTAAATGCTCAAGATCGGATCCTCCATTTGATGATGTCTTGGTGGTTTAGGCCCTCCGGAGGAAAATATTCTACCATCCGTTAAGTGGATGATTTTTGGATCTGTTGCTTCCGTGAGCGAAAGCGCCCAAATCTTGCTCGAATCATGTTCGGGGAAATCGTCTATCTTGTGCAAAATCGTCACACCTCTCTCTTCACCTCCTTTACATATGGTACGACCTTAAGTTATTTCTTTGTGAAAAAAGATATTGATTGCTCTTTTGACTACCCAACTCCCCTTACCGATCCCATTGATGAGCGATCTCTTGCACAGGGAAAGTTCCATTATTTTAATGGTAATTGGGTTCGTCTTGCCGAGCTACCACCCGAGGCCGCGGCCGTATTTGAAGAACCTCAAGCTCCTCAACCCTCCATGGATGCTCTCATGACATTCCTCAATGAGCAATTTACCGGGTTGCGCACGGACATGAGAAATCGTCTTACCGCCCTTGAAACAACTTTTGATACAAGGATGACGAGCATGGAGAATCGCCTCACATCTCTTGAAAGCGGTCATAATTCTTTGAATATTTCTCTCTTCGCTTTCCATGATGAGTGGCGCAATAGCATGAGCGATAATGATCCAATGGGAGTTGATGATGACGATGATGAAGACAACGAAGACGATGCCTAGACGTTTCTTCTTGCATCTCATGCATATCATTTAGGATATTTCTATTTTATGCATCTTTGATTTATGTTCTTAGGACTAAGTTTATTATTAAACCTATGCTTTGATTTCATGTTTTTTGTTGGATTTTTAAGTTTGATGCTATGATTAATAATATTAATGTTGCTTAGTTATACCTTTGCCTATGTTTATGCACTTATCTATTGTCTCAATATTTTTGATCTAACAAAAAGGGGGAGAGAAACTAGCTCACAACACTTTAAAAATTTTGATTTCAACTCAAAAGTTACCAAGCTTATATTAAGGGGGAGTTAACTTTGTAAAGTTTTTCAAAGTGTCAAAAAATTTAAGTTTTAGTTTTGTTATATCAAAAAGGGGGAGATTGTAAAACCTATGTTTGATTTTGATATAATTAAATCTTTAAGGATCAATTTGAAAAACTTAAAATTGTTTTATAAGTCCCTTAATAAGTTTTTAATCACCAACTCTTTAAAACTGATTTGAAAAACTCAAACTCAAAATATTTTCTAAGTGTTCCAAAGCCAAACTATTGAAAAACGTCCAGGTGTATCGATACGCTTCCATCCGTATCGATACCTTTTTAAATAAGTTGGCTACTGGAGGAACACGTATCGATACGCTCTTTACCTGTATCGATACGCCCCTTCGTAAAAGTCTAAAGAGTTTGAATGGCGTACCGATACGACTTCATCCGTATCGATACGGACTTAATGAATTTTAAATTCAAGTCGGTTTAAATATTTTGATCGTTAGTGTCAGTTGGTTGGTAACCAAATTTTAAATTGGTCGTTGACCCGTATCGATACGGTAAACCCTCGTATCGAAACAGAAACTTCTAGTGAGCTAAGTTGAGAAAAAGGTATCGATACGGTAAACCCTCGTTTCGATACCCCGTATCGATACGCTTACGTGCGTATCGATACCCCTTATTTATTGCACACAACGACTCTTTCTTTTCTGAGACAGGTATCGATACGGCTCCCCGTGTACCGATACGGATAGCTGTAGAAATGCATTTATGGTGGTAAGAGAGGGTTCCAACGGCTCTATTCATGTTCCCAACCACCCAAACGGCTAGAATTAATGGAGGAGGTATAAAATGAAGCCCTTTGAAGGTCAGCAACAACTATTCAACACACAAGCATCATCAAAGCAAAAATCCAAACCCTTGAGCTATTCAAAGTCAAATTCTTGTACCCAACTCTAGTGTCTTTCAATTGTCAAATTGTATTGTGAGTTTGGGGTTATTGAAATTGTAATTGGGTAGACAAATTATCCTTTGAGAGGAATCATTTGAGTTTACCACAACTTGTCTTTGTATTTGAGTGGATTAAGCTTTGGGTAGAAAGCTTAATCGAAATTGTAAGGTTACCTCCTCATCCAAGAAAAAGGGATGAATTCAACTAGTGAATTTGTTGAAAATCCTTAGTGGGAACTAAGGTAGTGGATGTAGAGTTCATTTGGAGAACTTGAACCACTATAACTACTTGTGTCAATTTTATTTTTCACTCATTTCTTCCCACCAAAATTTTAATTGCCAATTCACCCCCTCTTGGCCATTTGCAATTGTTCGATCAACTCAACAAGAGCTTTCTTGGCTTGTGGGGGGAGACGTTAATATCTTTGTGGATGCTAGTGAGAGCTCGAAATAAGACCAATTAGGGCCTTATAGTACTCCTGAGATGGAGGAACGGAAGAATTACATGGAAAATTTGGATCTGACTGATCATCCACACTCTGGGCCTTCTTTTACTTGGTCTAACAAGCAAGGGGACAATTACTTGGCTAGGAAGTTAGATCAGGTTCTTATCAACCCTAAATGGATTCTAGATTTCCCAGGTTCTTTTGTGGAATTCCTAGGTTCGGGTGACTCTGATCATTACCCAGTTGTTGTTTTGCCTTTCAAGGATGTTCAGGCTAATCGCCCTAAGCCTTTCATTTTTTTTAATTTTTGGACCTCTAACCCTGACTATAAGCAGATTGTTCAATGTTCTTAGCAGGGTGTGATTAGTGGGGATCCCATGCAGATTCTTTTTCCTAGACTCAAAAGGCTTAAGGCCAGTATAAAGGAGTTTAACAAGCTTCATTATGGCAACATTTCGGGCAAAGTTGATGATAAGAGAAAACAATTGGAGCAAAAGCAAATTCTTATCTTGGAAAGGATGGCAGATCCTGAGGATGAGAAGATTTTGCAGGAGGAACTCTTAGCTCTTAAGGAGGCTGAGATGCTCTTCTATAAGCAAAAAGCAAGGGTGCAATGGATGCAGGAAAGAGACTTAGGCACTAAATTCTTCCATTCTACAATTGTTGTAAAAAGGAAGAAGAACACAATCAGGCTCCTGAAGGATGAGCAGGAAAATAGGCCGGAAAGTTTTGATGTCATGTCTGGTGAGATAGTTTCTTTTTTCAAAAAGCTTATTGGTTCAGATGATAGAGATGTTGAGGGGTGCTCTGTTGAAAATTTGAAGGAGTTATTGAATTTTAAATTGCCTGATGGAGCAAATGACCTCTTGTGTAGAAATGTAACCTCTGAGAAGATTAAAGAAGCCCTTTTCAAGCAGGGGAATGACAAAAGTCCTGGTCCGGATGGTTACACATCTTGGTTCTTCAAAGATGCATGGGATATTGTTGGGGGATATTTTACTGCTGCCATTAAATATTTTTTCAGCTCTTCAAGTCTGCTGCCTGCTTGTAATGCTACTGCAATTGTATTGCTTCCTAAGGTGCCTAATGCCTGCTTGGCTAAGGAGTTAAGGCCTACCTCTTGCTGCACTGTTGTATATAAAACTATCACTAAGATTTTGGTTTCCAGGCTTGCTATTTTCTTCCCTAATATGATCACTGCCAACCAGTCTTCTTTTGTCCAGGGAAGAAACATTGTTGATAATACTTTATTAGCTTAGGAATTGGTGAGAGGTTATTCTAGGAAGTCTATGTCTCCTCGTTGTGCTATGAACGTTGATCTACATAAGGCGTTCGACTCGGTGCATTGGGAGTTCATTATGCAAGTTCTAGAGGCTATGAGGATGCCTAAGTTATTTCGTGGATGGATAAAGGACTGCGTTATTGGTTCAAGGTTCTCTATTTCTTTTAATGACAACCTTGTGGGGTTTTTCAGAGGTAGACGAGGGGTAAGGCAAGGTGACCCCCTCTCACCTTACATCTTTGTGCTAGTTATGAATGTCTTATCTCATATGTTGAACATGGCTGCTTCTCACGGCATTTTCCAGTTTCATCCTAAGTGCAAGAAGGTCTCTCTGACCCATTTGTGTTTCGTTGACGACCTTTTAATTTTTTGTAAAGGGAGGATTGGAGATGTGGTTGGTGTATTAAGTGTTCTTGAAACATTTTATAAGCTCGTTGGACTGAAGCTAAACACTGCAAAGATTGATATATTTGTTTGTTGTGTTGATTTGGGCACTCTTCAGGATATCAAGCATGTTACAGGCTTTCGAGTTGGGCGCTTACCTGCCAGGTATCTCGGTTTGCCTCTTGTCACTTGCAAATTGGGGATTAAAGATTGCCAAGTTCTTGTAGAGAAGATTAGAGAAAAATTGAATCTCTGGTCTAGCAGAAAACTTAGTTATGGCGTATGCAGCTTTTTAGTATAGGTAACTATTGGTGTAGGCAGCTTGTGCTTCCTAAAACGGTAATTCAAAAGATCGAACAACTCTGTATGAGGTTCTTTTGGAACGGGGAAGATAGTGCAGTAAAAGGGGCAAAAGTGAGCTGGAGCCAGATTTGTTTGTTGAAATCTGAAGGAGGTTTAGGCCTTAAAAGCTTGAATTGTTGGAACAAAACATGTTTATTACTTCTCATTAAATCAATCGTTGTTGGTGATGGATCTCTTTGGGTAGCTTGGTTAAATGCTTATGTGCTAAAGGAAGAAAGTTTTTGGACTGTTGAGTGTAAATCTTCCTTTAGCTGGAAGGTGAAGAAGCTGTTGAAATTGTGGACTGCATTAGAACTACAGTGAATGTAAAGCTAAGAGGTAAATGTATAGATAAGAGGGACAATTTAAACACACATCTTTGTAATTCTTGGAGGATCCTCTGATTAAGGACTCCCTCCTATTGGTTTTGTTCTTTGTAGCAGTTTTGCTGCTGTTTGGATATAATACGACAACATTCATAAAAAAAAACTAAAACTTGAACTATTATAGAGAATTACATGAAAACAATAACTAAAACTTAAAGGTTTTTATAAAAAAAAATAAATTTTAATAACTAAATTGATATTTTTTATAATATGAAAGGTGACCTAACTATAACCTTACCATAATTAAGTTACTTCAATTGTTGTTTTTATCTAGGGAGACATGCATTGTAAGCGCCATAGTTTTGTGTTTTTGGAAAAGACCCAAAATTGGGATTGTGTTGTAATATTAGCGGCGGATGTGGTGTGAGTTTCTTAGACGACCCCACTGCACTAATGAAATCACATGGCTTTAGTGTTATAACTCAACGTTCAGCGAACCGTTTGTGGGAAATTCGTTTATGTTCGTTTATTTATTAAACGAACGAACATGAATAAGATTTTTTGTTCGTTTAATTAAATGGACGAACACGAATAAAGGGCTTGTTCGTTTATTTATGTTCGTGAACATTCAGTAATCCGTTCGTTTATGTTCATTTATGTTCATTCGTTTATATTCGTTCATTTATGTTCATTTAAATTTATTCACATATGTCTAGGGGTGTTTATTATTCGGTTAAACCGAACTAACCGGCCGAACCAAAACAAAATTGGTTAATCTATTAGATAATTTTAGGTTTCGGCTAATGATTAAGAGTTTTTTCAAATTTCAATTATTGATTAATTCGATTCAAAATTGGTTAATTAACTGAATTAATCAAACTTACCAAAAATATTAAATATTTAACAAATTATATATGTTTGTTTGTGTTCATTTGTATTCTTTTGTATTCATTTATGTTCATTTATGTTTGTTTACCATTTTTTTTGAAACACAAGAGAATTATTATTAGCCAAATCGACATAGCCACTCGCCTCGTTAAAAAACCTCCCTATCCCTATAATGGAGGAAAAAGAGTGCGGCGTGGCTATGCAATAACACAAATCGCACAGACCATATAAGTCGAAGGGCACAACCAAGCAAACCTTGGACGGTGGGAGTATACTCACCACTTACAACACACTGACTGAAAACAAGGATTGGCCCTAACTGCTCGAGGCTACAGACACCTATGGCCGTTATAGCAATGCAAATAAGATAAAACTCCATACACCAGATTGCCAAGCGAAAAGACCAGATAACTACCCCAACAACAATCAACAAGCCTATTTGAAATCCACATAATTTTGGTTGTGATCAATACCTTTCTTGGCTAACTTGTCGGCCACCATATTTGACTCTCTAGGAATGTGGGAGATTTTCCAGCTGACGCTGCTTCCGTTCTCCAAACAAACCGTGATTAATGGTCTGAAGATAACAGGCGAGGCAGCTGGGTTAAGCAGCCACTCGACCGCCAATTTGCAGTCGCATTCGATGATTAGAAACCTGCTACTGCTCCAACTGGATTGCTTGAACAACATTAAGGCTTCGTTGATAGCTAGAATCTCCGCTGAGGTTGCATCCATGTTGCCCACATGTTTTGAGAAAGTAATAAGAGATTTGGAATCTTCGTTCCGCAAACAGCCACCAATTCCTGCAGGCCCGAAACTGCCGGCGACAGCTCCATCAATATTGAACTTCAACTCCCCTTTGCGCGGCGGAAGCCAAGAACATTGGCCAGGATTGTCACTTGGGTTGGCTAACTTGATGGAACCAAACAGAGATGGCCAGCAAGTGTAGTTAGAAATTGACATAATGGCTTTCGGCCATCTAGCTTTACACCACCACCCTAGACGCAGAATAGCGAGATCGAAGATTTTCCTTGCATCAACCTTACTACCTTTGAAGACGACTTCGTTTCTCATGCACCAGATAGTCCATAACAGACAGAACGCACTCAAGAACCATACCTGCGGATTGAAGCCTGTAGGAGGACAAGAGAACCAACCGAGAAGGAACTCCTTGATTGAGTGAGGGACAACAATATGAAGGCTCCATAACCGGCACCAAGCAGTCCAAACCCTCCACGAAACTGAACAATGACAAAACAGATGTGCGATGGTTTCAGATTCAACCAGACATAATGGGCATAAATCCGACTGCAAGCCATTAATTTTTCGTTTTATCAATTTCACTTTAGTGGGTAGCCGGCCATGAATGGCTTTCCACACAAAAGCAAGAACATTCATGGGGGCTTTAGTACCCCACACGCACTTCCAAATAAACTCCGGATGCGGATCGACTAGAGATAGTAGATTGCAAAATGACCTTACTGAGAACACTCCTGAGGAACATGTTTTCCACCTTAGATTATCAGAAGTATGCTGTCTGAAAAACGCTGAGGAGAGACTATCCATGAACGACGACCAAGCATCAATCTCCCAATTAAAAAGGTTTCTACGCAAATCAATCTTCCAGTGCCAGGCTCCGTTGACAAAATAGCCGAAATCAGATATGAAGCCACTTTTTTTGGAAGCAAGGGCAAAGATGCGTGGATGTTTTGTTTTCAAAGGACCATCATCGAGCCAATTATCTGTCCAAAATTGGATGCGCTTGCCATCACCGGGCATGATCGCTACATTCTTCTCGAAGCAATTATCGGGCTTAGCTAATATGTTGGTAACATTTCTCCAAACTAGAGACTTGTTTCTGGGAGCTATGTTGATTGGGAAGATTGCGCGATGATCATGTTCATATATTGCAGCAATTACCTTGCGCCAAAGACAATTTGGTTCCGATCCGTACCTCCATAACCATTTGCACAGCATTGCTCTATTTTTAGTTTTGAAATCCACGAAGCCAAGGCCTCCGCTATCCTTGGGACGGCACACATCGTCCCAACTAATCCAGTGTATGGCTCGCTGATCCAGTGCGCCCCATAGAAATTTGGCAATGGTTTTCGATAGCAAGCTACACACCGAAGCAGGCATAGGAAACAAAGATAAAAAAATAGTTCGGCATGTTGGATAGGACCGATCGGATGAGTGTGATGCGACCCCCAAATGATAGCATTTTAGCCTTCCATCCAGCAAGTTCAGCGACAACTTTATCCACGATAGGTTTCCAAATGTTGGAACTGTTTTTAGAATAACCTAACGGGAGACCAATGTACTGACAATGGAGCTTTTCGTTTTTGCAGTGAAACAAAGATGCCCAGTAGGAAACCACTTTATCTTCAATGTTGATTCCAATCAGTTTAGACTTGCCCCGATTGACTCTAAGCCCAGCTGCTACCTCGAAACCCCTGAGAATACGTATAACATTGCGTATCTGAGTTTCACTGTTGCCACAAAAGATCACTAGGTCATCTGCAAACTGCAGATGAGAGACCCCTAATCCAGCAGAACCCAAATTGAAACCAGAAAAAAACCCATTCGAGACTGCCTTGGATAATAATGAGCTTAAAGCTTCCGCCACGATATTAAAGAGTAAAGGCGAGAGTGGGTAGCCTTGACGAAGACCGCGCGAGATTGCAAAGACTCTGGTTGGCGATCCGTTAACGAGCACTGAGATTACAGCCGTAGATAAGCATGATAAAATCCAGGAACACCACAATTCTCCGAAACCCATCTCTCTTAACACTAGCACAAGAAAATCTCAGTCCACCGAATCGTAAGCTTTATGGAAATCGACTTTAAACACAATGCCAGACAGCCCTCTTCTTTTGTATAGCTCAATAACTTCATTTGTTATAAGAAAACAGTCCAAGATTTGTTTACCGGGACAAAACGCGAACTGATTATCGCCGATAATTTTGTTAGATACACCTTTTAATCGGATGGCTAAGACTTTAGCGAGCAGCTTATACACACATCCGACTAAACTGATTGGACGGAAATCAGTCATCGCTTTCGGATTTTTCACTGTAGGAAGCAGCACAATGAAGGAGTGATTGAACGATATATCCTTCACTTTACCTCCATAAAAATCAGCGAAGAAGCTGAGTATTTCATCTTTTACTGAAGACCATAATTGCTTCAAAAAGCCGATGTTAAAGCCGTCCGGCCCGGAAGCTCTAGAGTTGTCCATTGAATGAAGAGCGAAGAGGATTTCCTCCGCTGAAAAAGGCCGTTCCAAGAGCAGAGAATCACTAGAGCTGATCTTGTTAAGCCCGCAATCTAACTTGGCAACTGGAATAGTTGAGCGGGTGTTGTAGATATTCTTAAAGTAGGACTCCACAGCCAAACTTATCTCTCTCGGATCACTAATGGTGCCTTTGTCCACTACCAAACTTGTTATAGCGTTACCACGTCTTCTCGAAGAGGCCACTAAGTGAAAGTACCTAGTATTATTGTCCCCGGCAGAAAACCATCTCAGTCTAGAGCACTGCAACCATTTACGTTCTTCATTACGGATTTGTTTCCACAAAGCAGCTCGCACTTGTCTGAGCTTGACACATAGCGATTTGTTAGAAGGATCTATGACGATTGACTCTTCTAGTGCAGTAATCTGAGATTCGAGCGCTTGAGTAGACGCGCTAGGAATATTTTTCTTAGCATTTAGGACTGACTTAGACTTAGCTTTGCAGTTGCGCAATAAAACGCTTATGCCTTTTCCCCTGTAGGTCTCACACGTAGTGCGGATAGCCTTAGTCATGTCTTTGTCTTCATTCCAATGGTCGAACCATCGGAATGGTTTTGGACCCCCACCAGCCTTTGAGACAAATAGGCCAACCGGGCAATGATCAGATATACTTTTAGCCAATAATCGGGAGCATAAGTCAGGCCAAGTAGCAACAAACTCAGGGGAAATGAGGATCCGATCAAGTCTACTGAACGAGGGGGATTCTCTGGAGATATACCAAGTGTAAAGGTCATTTTCCAGTGGGAGATCGACAAGACCTAGCTGATCGATAAAAGAGTTGAATTCCACCATTGCTTTCCTATTCGAGCTAACTCCCAACTTTTCTGCAGGTTTTCTAACCGTATTGAAATCTCCTCCCACCAACATCGGCCGGTTAAAGCTTGAAAGCAACGGTCCTAGTTGATCAAAGACTTGAAGCCTGTCCGCAGGGTCATTGGGCGCGTAAATATTGCACAAAACGCAATCCAGCCTACCAGATGAAAACTGAAGCTTACCCACCAGTAGGATATAGTTATCTCTCATAATAGAACCTTGCAAGTCGAAGGACCCAGGATCCCATAGCACAATAAGCCCACCGGCGGCTCCAATAGACGGTGCGGAGACCTAACGATAATATCCCATTTTACCAGTAATCTGGCGAATGAAGAATTCATCTACCACCCTAGTCTTAGATTCCTGTATAAACATCACTTTGGCTCCCGTAACAGACAAACATTTCTTAATTGCAGCCTTCTTTTCGAATTGCCCTAGACCTCTAATATTCCATGAAACCAGAATATTTTGCTTACTTATCACTTTCTTGACACCCATTATAAAGAAAGACTTCAACACACACAAGGAATAATCTGAACTTACTGCCTTGGAACTGCTTCTGTGTCTAGCTCCACCAACCTGCGGCAAACCTCATTATCACTAGCTGCGAAGGACAGACCATTTCGTTTGCATACTTCTAAACAGGCAATAGCTTCTGCCTCATTCTGTTTGTCAAGAGACTTTTGATTAGGCTCGTTATTTCTAACCGACGCATTATCCATCCCTCCCTGAGAAAGGGGAAAGTGTTGCTGAGAGCATTCACAACCAGGCTGAGCATGGGGCTCCCGCCCAGGCCCGCTCTCCGGAATAGAGTTCACGGTCCAGTTGTATAGGCGATTGTGGTTTTTCAGAAAATTGGGCTTCACGGAGAACATGCCCGTTTTAGGGTCCAACATTGGAATGTTGACCTCACTGCCGTCTGAGGATAGAGAAGATTCAGCCGCCACATTAATAGGAATCTCTACGAGATTAGCAGTAGACCCAGACGAATCATTGGACTGACCAGTGGGGTCCATAGACTTATAGCAGATAGAGTTTGCGGCGGGGAGTGCATGGGAGCTGGGCTCGATGCAGAACTCCTTATTCTGGGGAGAGGAAAGGAGCATATTTGCATTAACATCAGAAGCTGAATCGTCCTGACCACTGTTTTCCACCACGTCGTCAACACCATCTGTAACGCCGTCGTCGATCCAGCACTTGTCATCTTCGAATTCAACCGAAGAAACGGAAACAGCAAAACTATAACCATTGACAACAACGCTAGCACTAACCGGAATATCTGATAAATCACTCACACCCACTAGGACACGGGCCTGATCAAAGCGGAGATGGTTGTGCGTATCTTCGTCGGCCTTGATGAAATCGCCCCATTTTATAACAATATTCTTGATGACTTCAATATCCCATAAACGAAGTGGAATGCCTTTTATGATGACCCAACGGAGCAGCCTCCTTTGAGCTAAAAATTCATCCACGGAGTGGAAATCAACAAACCAGGAACTGGTTAATTAATGACCTTTTTAGATCCCAGAAAATCTGAATCTGTTCCTCTTCACTGAATTGAATGACAACGAAAGAACCAGACCACGGACAAACTTTGGTGTTGAAGCCATCCGAGATGAGCGCTTGCTGCACGAACTCAACATCATACATGCCCTTCACTTGGCCCACAATGCAGTTTTTAAGCCAACCCATATCTAGCTCGGAACGCTTGGTCTGGATATGATCTGTGCTTGGGGCAACGGGAGGAGTCGGACCGCATTTGACACCATCAATAGAACCCCTAACGTGAGCGGGAGGGACCGGCTCGTTTGAACAAATGTTCTACATTAAGGCGTCTTTGAACGATCTGCAGGCCACCACAAAGGGTTGGTGACCATTAACCTTTGCTGGACCAGAGCGTTTGTTCTTTTGTGAATCAGCGAATCGACCAGAACTGCAGCCTGACGGAACAGAAGTATCCGAAGCCCTCCCATGCTTCTGCTCATGGAACACTCTGATGACAAAACCATCTAATCTCCTTTTGTTCCCAAACTTCACAGCCTTTTCAGCATCAGCTAGTTTAGCAAATCTGATAAAAGCGAAAGTGGACTTGCTGTCTCTTCTGCCTTTGTTGTTGTACGCGATATACACATGAACCACCTTTCCATACGCCGAAAATGCATCTTTGAGTGTTCGCTAGTGAACCCTCTTGCTAATGAAGTTGACAAAAACTGTGTAGCCACCCTTGAACTCCTTGACTGAACCTGAAGGACCTTTGGAACCTGAGTATGGCGCCTTGGTTGGGAACTGGCTGAACCCCGGTTGGACGTTCCGACGAAACCCCGATCTCACTCTCTCACTCTCTCTCATCCTCACTCTCTCTCTCGTTTCGAGTTAAATTTTACTAACTAATGGTTTACCATTTAAAAGAACGAACATGAACAAACACGAACAAGCTACATTCCTTAATGAACGAACATGAACAAGAAATTTTGTGTTCATTTATGTTCATGTTTATTCATTTGTTCGGTTAAAGTTAAACGAACGAACATGAACACACTCTCATTCGTGTTTGTACGGTTCGTTTACATGCCTACATGGCTTTGCTCAATTGAATTCAGCCATGTTTTAGAAACAAAAAAACCCTACTATTGAAACAACTATCCGAAGAGAATGGGGATTCGTTTGCCTGCAATGATGCTTCAAGCAAAGAAAACAATCCAAAGATGGTCACATTCTAAGCACCAATGCTCCTACCACCGATCATCGAGTGCCGTGAATGTCCGGAAAGGCCATTTCGCTGTTTATATCGAAGAAGAAGAGAAAAACAAGAGATTCGTGGTCCCGATATCTTACTTGAAGCACCCTTTGTTCCAGGACTTGTTGAATCAAGCCGAAGAAGAGTTCGGTTTCGATATCATCCGGCGGGCGGTCTACTAGTTCCTTGCGCTGAAGATGAATTCGTCAAGCTTATAAACCTTGCATGAAATCAAGGAAAAGCTGATAATGTTTGCATTGAAGGAGATTTGCCTTACTGTTGATGTGTTCTTGCTGCTATACCGCCAAGCAACCTCTAGAAATTCGAAATTCAATGCTAATAGTATTAATATGCCACTTCATGTTTTCGTAGAATGACAAAGATCATAATGTAATATATAAAACGTAAATAAATCTAGAGATATTTTATTTCTTTTATCATTCAATGATTGTTGACAAAGGTTTAAAAATAAATTGTCTAATTCTGTTACTGATTTTAGGGGTGAACATTCGATCCAGTTAAATTGAGTAAAAAAAATTATATTTAATAAGTAATCATATTAAAAAAAATGTCATAATGTATATATAACGTAAAAAAAATTGTATTTAATAAGTATAAGAATGGTTAATCAATCACTATACATATAGAACTTTTAAGCTTAGGTGAATATATAGTAGATGTAGACACCAATATCATATTGAAATCTTTTTCGAGAGCTACCAACAAGAATTATGGTAATTGAGCGAAATCGTGCGGATAATATGTTCTAAATAAAGTAAGGAAGAGAAAGAATAAGAGTATATAAAGTTCTTACGAGGATAGACATCTAAATAAATAAATATTGATAGTAAATGTGTTATAATTTAATAATGTGTTCTGGATTTTCAGTGTTGGATTTACTTTGTTTTTGTTAATAACCTTCGGTCATCGACCAAGTTGGAAGCAACGATAATTGGCTATGTCTCCACGGTTCAAGATTCAAACAACAAAAACAACTCGTTCGTTCCCGAAACCGAGATTAATCGAACCGAAAAAAACAAGAAACTTGATGTTGTTTATGGAAAAAACCCAATGTTATAAAGATTTCGAATTCGCTGATCATGTTCAATCCACATACAAACACAGAATCCATTACCAGTCCCATCAAAACCTTTGCAGGTTGTAAGATTTGAGGACAGCATGTCAATTAATAATTTAGCCTTCAACTCCTCTAAAATACACAGAGGAGAGGTGTGTCTTAAATTTCCACCCAAAGTGGTGTCCCCAGGCTTGCCTGCATTGCTTCTTGAACAAGGCATAAAGGACGACATCAGGGACTATTCTGCGCCCAGGCTTCAATTACAGATGTTTGCCTTTTATGTTGTCACGCAAGCCATTCATTTCCTGCTCAAATATTTGCGGTTGCCACTCTTCGTTTCCCAGATTCTTGTAAGTCCGCATCTTTTCCTCCATTGATAACACTTTCTTTTTCGATTCTAATGCAAAGGTTGTGGATGCAGGCAGGGATAATACTTCGTCCTGCGGATGATCGTTTCTTAATTTACCGTTCAGAGGACAGTGTTTCGGTTCTGGGGACAATCGGAGGCTTAGGCTTTCTCTTCTTTTTATTTTTAAGTGGGGTGAAGATGGACGTTAGCTTGACATTCAAGTCTGGGAAGAAGGCCGTGTATATCGGTTTCCTCACCGTAATGCTGCCTCTGCTAGCTTGCTTAATATCGGTCCATGTGCTGGAACCGAAAGGCGATTTACGTCATAAGTTCTTCCTCGCGGTATCATATTCTGGGACAGCGTTCCCGGTCATACATAACCTTCTTAGCGATACGAAGATACTGAATTCGGAACTCGGCCGGCTCGGATTGTCAGCCGCGCTAGTAGGTGACATGGTGACATTAGTTCTTACCCTATGTAGCTTATGGTTGAAATCAGATGCTGAAGTAGGAACAAAAAGGGTTCTACAGGATGTTGGTTGGACACTACTATTTATTGTAATCGTAGTGTTTGTGCTGCGACCGGGCATTAAATGGATGGTTAAACACATTCCCGAGACTAGCCAGAGAAGAGATTTATGCATTTATCTCGTCATCATGGCATTCATGATATCACCTCGCTTCACCCAACTCTTTCATTTACACCCGAAATTCGGTCCGCTTATTCTCGGTCTGGTCGTCCCAGACGGACCGCCTTTGGGATCGGCTCTGGTCGAGATGTTAGACCCTATTGTTTCAGGTCTGTTTTTGCCTATATTTGCCACAACATGTGGCCTGAGGCTTGATTTCAAATCTTTTAAAAGGAATAGCTCGTTTACAAATCACCAAACTTTTGGAGCCCTGCTTACACTTGTGGTCAAGTTCGGGGTCTCTTTGGTGCTGGCCATGTTCTGCAAGATGCCGATGTCGGATTCTTTAGCACTTGCTTTTATAATGGTATCCAAAGGCATTGTCGAGGTCGGTTACTACAGCACCATGTATGACAGCAAGGTTATATCAAAACGTGTATATGCTCAATTGATTATCATGATCCTTTTGATAGCGATCATTGTGCCAATACTCGTGAAGTGGCTCTACGATCCGTCGAGGAAGTATTTGTGCTTTCAGAAACGAACCATCATGAATTTGAAGCCGAACCAGGAGCTGCAAGTGCTCGGTTGCGTTCACGTCCCGGGTAATGTCAATTCCATTATCAACCTACTGAATGTCTGCTGTCCCACCAAGGAAAGCTCCATGGCTGTGGATGTCCTTCACCTCGTCAAGCTCCGTGGACGTGCCACGCCGCTTTTCATCGCTCATAACAAGCAGACGGCAACGACGTCCGACCAGTTGTACTCCGAGAACGTCGTTATCGCTTTTGAGCAATTCGAGCGAGACAATCCAAATGTCATATCAGCGAATGTTTTCACCGCGGTCTCTCCACCGAACTTGATGTACGAAGATATATGTAACCTCGCCATGGACCACACCACATCCTTCATAATACTTCCGTTCCACCGGAGGTGGTACATCGACGGAAACATCGAATCAGAAGATCAAACCATAAGAAGCTTAAATTCCAAAATCCTCGAAATGGCGCCGTGCTCGGTAGGGATACTCGTTGAAGGACACCACAAACTAACAAGCTGCACTTTCCGAGACACATCATCATCACAAAGGTACTCATCCTACAACATTGTTGTGATCTTCATGGGAGGCAAAGATGATCGGGAGGCTCTAGCTTTAGCGAAACGCATTTCGCAAGACGAAAGCGTTAGCCTCACCGTAATCCATCTGAAACCCAAGAACAGCTTAGGCTACATCTTGGCTGAAAATGACCGGACGCTTGATGATGCGATGTTGAGGGATATCAAAGGAAGTGTAAACATAAGGTACCTTGAGGAACAAGCAAAGGATGGAACTGCAACTTCAACATATCTTCGGACCGTTGCGGAAGAGTACCAGCTTATAATCGTGGGGAGACGATACAAGTGTGAAGATCCCCAAACCGTGGGGCTGGAGGAATGGTGTGAATTTGAAGAAATTGGTATCATTGGAGACTTGCTTTCGTCTTCGTATTTTATTGGCAATTATTCTCTGCTGATTGTGCAACAGCAACAACAAAGGACGGATTAAGCCCCATTGCAGATGATCCACCCTTCATATATGCTATTTAGGAGGATAATAAATTGTAATTTAACTTTATAAGTATCTGTTTGTATTTTCTTCCAAAGAGTTAACTTCATGATTATTCTCCATTTGCCTTCAATCTTGGTCAGGTTTCTATATGTTTAAAATCAACAAAGATATTATTGGAAAGGACAATTCAAACCTCAAACTAGGGATAATAATTTAATTTGAATTCGATCCGAAAGAAAAAAAAAACAATTCAAATACAATTGAAAAAAGTTTGAATTCAAATCCGAAAAAAGTTCGAGTCCTAATATGAGGCGGGTCAGATATGGACCATGTCATGGTCGCGATCCAAGTCCAAGTTCAAAACATATGAACTTCAAATATTTTAAAAGTTAAGCCGATATTGCTATTTATTTATCCATATGCAAAGTGACACCGATCTTAATCGTTGGACGCAACCCTTTCAGAAACCAGTCACATTTTTTTTTCTCTGTGGTCACTAACCCCGAGATATACTAAATCAGCCTCATGAACTCTATCTCATAATCATTCACGGACATGTCATTTTGCTTTAAATTCATGAAGTTATCTAGGCACTTTGCCAAATACTCTACCCCAACATAACGGTCATGGAATGCTTGTCGAATAACATGTTCCTCAGCTTCCCACTAATTTTGGGCTTCACCCTGCAACAGTGATACCGCAGCTCTAAGCTTCCGATCAGCAAGATAATCCATCTCAACAAACAATCGTTGAAGTTTCTTCAATCAGTACTCTACGTTAGCTGGATTCGTACCAGTCTTCCCATCAAAAACAGTCATCCTAGCAGCTAAGAACTCGGTAGATAAGAGCCTCTTAACACCCTCAGACTGGCGAAAGTAACGGAACAACTCCCTATGCACTGCAGTACTATCCAAGCCCGTAGTCTCACTGTCCTAGAATCATGTGGCCCATCACCCAGTGCTTGTTGAGCTGGTTGATCCTCACCACTAGCCCGTTGAGCCCCAGTCTGCTAGGCCCTGATCTGCTGGGCTCCAGTCTGCTGAACTCCAGGTTGTTGATCCACAATATGCTCTTCCTCATTAACATAATGAATATCATCATGATTCGGTGGCGCTCCCACAAACTGTGAAGCACCGCTCTCAAATGTTGCGGTACGACCTCGACCACCCACTCCACCAAGACCACGACCGACCGCTAATCTAGAGCTCCTACGAGGTGGCATAGTAGCCTATCTACAAAAAGAATTAATCCTAGAGTTAGAGTTGGTATTCGAAGTCTCTATTCAAAGCATTTCTTTAAAATAATAAATTTATCAAAAAATCACATTTTGCCCCAAAACATTTAATATGCGTGTAAAAATCATTTTTTTGCTTAAAATTTTATGTGAGCCTCATGGTCCGATGGTTGAACTTAGCTCTGATACCACTAAATGTAACCCCTAAACTCGGCTTAGAAAAAATAGTAGAATTTAGGAAGTCACGTTTGAAAACTTTACCATCAAAAAACCAATTCGAATTATGATATATCAAAATAACGTAAAATAAATTATTTCTGATAATAATATAAATTATCTCAATAATTATAAAACTCGTACGTTAAAATAATAATCATATAATTTAAATAAAATATTTAAATTTAAGTCTGAAAACGCATGTAAAAATAATAAGTCTCAGATTTGAAATAACAATAAAATCCCAAAATAATCTTAATACTAAAATATTCCCGAAAGTAAATTATATCTATACTGAAGATAAAATAAATTTGATAAAATAAAGAGATCCTCCGAGTATCAAGTCGCCTAGAGTCTAAGAATAATTGTAAGAGAAAACTATGGGGGATTAAGCTAAAGAGATTAATGTGTCTCTAAAGTGCACGAAAAATCATAATCATAAAACATAATATTATTTTCTTAAAATTCTTTAAAACATAAAACAAATGATACAATATCACAAGCGTAATGCAATGCACCCAACTACGTCCGCCAAAAATGAGGAATGTTCCCATAACCTCCTCCCTACGTCCGCCAATCCGAAGTGAAATTCAGCCCGAAGGGTGTAACCACTGAACTTCCTCCGTACAAATCTCAACCCATGCTCATACATATATGTTGTTTAAAAATCAAATTTCATAAACAAAGTTCCATGAATCCGATATTCCATAAACATACTTAATAAACCATAGTCCATAAGTCATAGTTCCATAAGAAACACGTGTTACCAAACCACGAGCCCCGAGCCCGAGACGGACGGACGGCAGCGGCGGCGGCACGCGAGACTAGCCCTTGTTCTCTATCACTCAACAAGGGATAGGAAGATGGAGGCTATAAATACCCTTCACATGTTAGTTTCCCACTCAATGTGAGATTCTTTCTTTTGCATTACTAACATTCCCCCACTAATGCGAAAGAATTCTCTTACACTCAAAAGCAATCTTCCAAAAGGATCATCAGTGAAATTAGATGCTGAAGCACTAGTGAACGAATCTTGAACTAGTACATAGTGATAATAAGCAATTCTTCTCTTAGATAAGTGAAACTAGTCTTGAACTTTCTAAGATAAGAGTAAACTTATCACACACACCTAATTCCTTTATCCTTCATCCACTAAAGTCCTCGATGCGTAAGATATATATACAAGTGTATATTTAGCCATCTTACCTCAGGATTGTAGTAAGTGTTTTAGAAAAATAGCCCGAGGTTTTTCATAGAAGGCGGGTAACTCTTCTCACTTACATAGGTTATTTCATCTGGTTTTTCTCAATAAAACCATCCAAAGGGACTATGAAATAATTAAGAACTATTACAATAGCTCAACCTCTCGGGATTTATGGTGATTTTCTTCAAGTTCGTTATAAACGAACTACCCAATAATTGGGCTAAGAAATCATTAAAAATATATATTCAACCTCATTGTCGGTGAATTCAATATGTCTTTCTCAATAGGATCATTCAAACTTTGAATTCATTAAGAGTTTCTTGAAACTCAACCTTTTTTGGTGGTAAGTTCATCTTGTCCTTCTCAATAGGAAAACACATTCAAACTTGTGTTATGAACTTATTAAGAATAAGTATTCAACCATGATTCGGTAAATTCATCAAGTCTTTCTCACTAAGACCACCCAAAACATGGGCTATGAATTTATTAAGAGTAATAATACTCAACCTGGGCATGTACATTATTCGTCATAGGGATAGGTAGTGAGAAATGTACACTATGAGTCTTTCTATGGTTTCGTTTGACCACATTGAACTTAGATAACTAAGTTGGGTATCCACCATGAATTCCTCAACTAATGGGCTTTAAACCCATCCCCATCGACGAATCTAGGACCAGTTTCCAACTTAACCCTTTGGTAAGCGGATCTGCTAGGTTCCTTTCCGACTTCACATACTCTAGAGAGAGTACTTCATTCCTTATTAAATGTCTCACTGATTCATGTCTTATACGAATGTGCCTTTTCTTACCATTGTAAGCTTGGTTCTTGGCAACACATATCGCAGCTTGTGAATCACATAGTAAGGAAACTGGAGGAGTCGGTTTTCCCTACAACGAAATTTTAGCTAAAAGATTTTTTAGCCACTCGGCTTCTTGCCCGGCTAAGTCAAGAGCCATGAACTCTGACTCCATAGTAGAACGAGCAATGCAAGTCTGTTTAGAAGACTTCCAGGAGATTGATGCTCCACCCAAGGTAAAAACATATCCACTCGTAGAGCTTACTTCGTCACTATCAGAAACCTAGTTGGCGTCACAATATCCTTCTAAAATAGAAGGAAAGCCAACAAAATTAAGTTTCCAATCCATAGTGCCCCTAAGGTATTTAAGTAAGCGTCTAAGAGCAATCCAATGTTCAGTACTCGGGTTGTGAGTATATCTACTAAGTCTGCTCACATTATAGGCAATATATAGTCGATTATAGTTCATTAAGAACATTAGACTCCCAATTATTTTAGCAAATTCAGTTTGTGAAACACTACTTCCTTTATTCTTAAAAAGATGAATGCTAGAGTCATATGGGGTTCGTACAGGGACAACGTCAAAACTGTCAAACTTCTTTAACATTTTCTCAATGTAGTGCGTTTGACCTAAAGAAAATCCCTTTTTTGTTTTAGTAACTTTGACTCCTAGGATTACATCTACTTCTCCCAAATCAGTCATCTCAAATTTAGTGGATAAGAAATGTTTAGTTTTGTTAATGGACTCAATATTGGTGCTAAAAATCAACATGTTGTCAACATACAAACTTATGATGACAAAATCTACACCAAACATCTTCGAATACACACATGCATCCGAACCATTCACAACAAAACCAAAACTAAGAATAGTTTTATGAAATTTCTCATACCACTATTTAGGAGCTTGTTTCAAGCCGTAAAGAGACTTTTTTAGTCTACATACTTTACCTTCCATACCAGGCGCCTCGAAACCAAGAGGTTGCTCCATATAGATCTCCTCATCTAGGTCTCCATTTAAGAATGCAGTCTTTACATCCATTTGATGTACTTGCAATTTGTGAATGGAGGCTAGTGCAAAGAATGCACGGATCGTTGAGATTTTTGTTACAAGAGAATATGTATCAAAGAAGTCTATTCCAATTTTTTGAGTGAACCCTTTGACTACTAGTCTTGCCTTATATCTCTGAATAGAACCATCTGGCCTGAGTTTCTTTTGAAAGACCCATTTATTGTTGATGGTCTTAAATCCTCTAAGCAAGTCAACTAATTCCTAAGTATGATTAGACATTATTGATTCTAGTTCATCTTTTATAGCGCTTTTCCAAAAACTAGCATCAATAGATCGTATAACTTCTTCATATGTTTAGGATCCTCATCTAACAAAAAAACTTGAGCTATAGGATCAAAAAGGGTGTCATAATCATTCATCTCAGAAATAAAGGAAGTTATGAAATCTGGTCCAAAAGAGGTTTTAACTCTTTGTCTCTTACTTCTTCTAGGTTCAAATTCTATCTCTTGAGAAGACCTAGCAGGCACACTAGAAGAAGTGGATGGCAAGTTTTCTATTTATGTTTCATCACTTAATCTAGGTTTCTTGAGAGGAAAGATATCTTCAAAGAAAACAACATCCCTAGATTCACAAATAGAAGAGTCTTATAAAGACATGAATCTATATGTGGCACTGTTAGAAGCATAGCCTATAAACACTGCATCAACGGTCTTTGGTCCAATGGTGGACTTCTTAAAGTCTGGCAATCCCACTTTGGCCAGACACCCCCACACTTTCAAGTATTGTAAATTTGGGGCATACCCTTTCCATAATTCGTATGGGGTAGAATCAATTTTATTATGAGGTACTCGGTTTAATATGTGATTAGCCGATAGAATGGTTTCCCCCACATGTTGTCAGACAACCTAGAACTTATCAACAATGAGTTCATCATCTCTTTTAAAGTTCTGTTTTTCCTCTCGGCTATACCGTTTTGTTGAGGAAAATAGGGGGTCGAAGTTTCATGGGTTATGCCATTCGTCTCACAAACCTCTTTTAGAAAATTAGATCCATATTCACCACCTCTATCAGACCTAACACGTTTTATTCTCATATCTAATTGATTTTCTACTTCTGCCTTATAAATAAGAAAGAAGTTTTCAGCTTCATCTTTAGTTCTTAGGAGATAAACTTTTGTATATCTAGAGTAATCATCTACAAAAGTTATGTAGTAGGGTTTTCCACCTTTACTTTCAGAGTTTCTAAAGTCTGCTAGATTAGTATGTATAAGTTCTAACAGTTCAGTCTTTCTTTTAGAAACAGTTTTAAAGGTCGGTTTAGCATGCTTGGCTTCTATACAAACTTCACATTTTTTAAAGTTTGTTATGTCTAGTTTAGGCAGAATATTCATAGTCATCATTTTCTTTAAAGATTGAATATTTACGTGTCCTAATCTAGCATGCCACATATCAACATATTCAACAATATAAGCAGAAGTGGTAGCTTTATTCTCATTAAGTTGAGTTTCTATGACAAATAAACCCTCATTTAAAAACCCTTTCCCAACATAATCACCATTTCAGGAAAGTACAAGTTTATCTGCCTCAAAAACTAACTTAATGTCTGCCTTATTCAGAATCCCACCACTTATCAAATTTCTACACAAGACAGGTACATACAGAACATTATTCAAAGCTAAAGTTTTACCGGATGTCAACTTGAGTAAAACTTTGCCTTTGCCTAGCACTTGAGAGCTGCTAGAGTTCCTCATGTACACACGTTCACCGTTGCTCCCATCCACGAACTCGGTGAAAAACTCCTTCCTTGCACAAAAATGTCAGGATGCACCAGTGTCCACCACCCATTCAAAATTGTTTTCCATCAAATTTGTTTCGGAAACCACCGCGGCAATGATGTCATCATTCATGTCCTCGGCCACGTGTAAATGTGGTTTATGCTCATTCTGGCGGCCTACGCGGTGTAGACATTGGTACACTTTGTGACCAACTTGTCCGCATACATAGCACTTGAGGGATTTCTTGTCCGGCTTGGTTTTTGGTGGCTACTTCTTGAAGTTGGTGCTTTTCTGAGGTTTCGTCTTTTGATTCTGAACACCTTTTTTCATGGTCTTTTTGAATTTAGACCCTGAAGCACCACTAGATTCAACCAAGTTAAAATTAAAAGATAATTGACTAAAGTTATTAGTAACCTTATCTTTCAATCGGTTGGCCTCTTCAATTTTCATGTGCCCCACCAACTCTTGAAGTGAAATGTCTCTCTTTTTGTGCTTGAGAGAATTTCGGTAGTCGTACCATGACTTTGGAAGTTTTTCAATTAGGACGTTTGCTTGCAAAACTTCACACTGCATCCCTTCGGCTATGATATCGGATACAAGGTTCTCATAGTCATGCACTTGATCCATGATCGGCTTGGCATCGGTCATCTGGAATTTTAACCACTCGCCCACCACGTACTTCTTGCTACCCGCGTCGTCGAAACCATACTTCTTTTCCAACAAGTCCCAAATCATATTTGCACTCCTCTCCTTAAGATACATGTCGAATAACTTGTTGGACATGTGACTAAGGAGATGGCCACGAACGGTCTTGTTATCCTTCTCATACTTGCGAAGGATGGCGACTGCTTCATCGGAGACTTGCTCAGTGGTATCATCACCAACACCGTTAATAACGGTTGCACTGGCTGAAGGTGGCACTGAAGGTGGTTGCTCGAGAAAAACGTAGTCAAGGTCGAGTTG
Source organism: Hibiscus trionum (assembly GCA_030270665.1). Taxonomy (NCBI): domain Eukaryota; kingdom Viridiplantae; phylum Streptophyta; class Magnoliopsida; order Malvales; family Malvaceae; genus Hibiscus; species Hibiscus trionum. Next base: position 1,024,104 of record BSYR01000011.1, on the reverse strand, counting down.
CTCGAAAAAGATGAGAATTCGCTGGGACCACCTTCGGTAGTTGTTGCCATCAAGTGCATCAAGTTTGGACAGATCAGGAATCAGCTTGCTGAGAGGGTGCGACATATTTGCATATTGAAAATTCGTTTCTAAATTGTTGGGAAAATAATCTGCAAAACAAGGCATTAGCACTAACTGGAAAAAATTTAAAAAAACTGAAGAACAAGTTGAACCGTGTCGTGGAAGCTGCCACTGTCTTAGAAACGAATTTGCCCCGATGTGTGTAATCGCTGCTACGGGCGAATACGTCCCTGAGGTTAACACGGTCTCTTCGAAGTTCGTACACCCGAACTTGAAGTGGACAATGGTGGAAGAACTGGAAAAAAGCTAGGAGAGTGTGTATGTAATTCTGTTTCTGGAATTGGATGATAATGAAGCATGCAAAGCATGCTATTTATAGGCTCAAAATGAATGACAAAATCGCCCATTCATTATTTCAACAGCCATAATAATTAATCCGAATTATGGTATATTATTACCATTAATCAGCTGTTATAACTCAGTTATAACTCTGTTTTAAAGCTGTAATTATGACCGTAATTGGCAGAATTAAACATCTGAATTAAGTTGTAATTATGTCCTGGTACAATCTCAATATTCAGAGATAATTCTTTCACTATTTCATTCTCAGAGAAAAATTCTTTACGAATTTTCTCCAAAAAGATAGTAATGCGCGCAGATGTGTTACTACGAGCCACAAGCCAAGAAAAGCGGACGGCGACAGCAGCGCGCATGGGAGACTAGCCCTTGTTCTCTATCACTCAACAAGGGAGGGGAAGATGAAGGCTATAAATACCCTTCACATGTTAGTTTCCCACTCAATGTGGGATTCTTTCTTTTACATTACTAACAAAGGTATATCCCCTAATTTCCAACAAGTTTTGGAATTATTATTGGCCAAAAGAGAGTATTTAGCCTTTGTAATTTGTTTTTGACTTTGTTTTTCATTCAACTAGTAGTTATGAATGTGGGCAACAATTAATCATTTTTTTATTCTTCATTGTTGTCCAGTTATAATTTAGCTGCATGTGTGCCACAATCATTGTTTGGGGAAGATGGTGAAAATAAAGTTTTGAAAGTTTAGGGCTTAAATTAAAGATTAATTTTTTTATTAACGGAGGTTAACGACCAAGAGATCAAAATAGACATGATTCAAAACGTAAGTGGCAAGAATGATCTTTTTTGAATCCGGGTGACCAAAATAGAACAAACCCCAAACAAAAGGGACTACAGGTGAAGATTACCATTAATATTATGGTTACATTTTGGTCACTCAACTGTTAAATGTTGTCGTTTAATTGGATATAATGGTAATTTTAGTCCTCGAAACTTTTTATATTCTATCAATTTAGTCTAAATTCAAAATAATTCAATAAATTTAACCCTTCATATTTTAAAAATATATATCAATTTAGTCATTTTTATTATAAAACATTTTTTCTTAAATTCTCTGCAATTCTATGTATTTTCATTAAAAAGTATTAACTTTTGCAATCATTTTTGTAGCAACAATTTTTTTATTATAAAACAGACTTGCAGAGAAATTAAGAAATATGTTTTATAATAAAAATTCAATAACTTTTGTGGTAGCCGTAACTAAAACCTGAACTTTTGTAGAGAATTACATGACAACAATAACTAAAACTTAAAGGTTTTCATAAAAAAAATATCAATGACCAAATTGATTTTTTTAATATGAAAGGTGACCCAAGTATAACCTTACCATAATTAAATGACTTCAATTGTTGTTTTTATCTAGCAAAGCGAACAATCCAAAGATGGTCACATTCTAAGCACCAATGCTCCTACCACCAAACATCGAGTGTCGTGAATGTCCGGAAAGGCCATTTCGCTGTTTATATCGGAGACGAAGAGAAGAACAAGAGATTCTTGGTCCCGATATCTTACTTGAAGCACCCTTTATTCAAGGACTTGTTGAATCAAGCCGAAGAAGAGTTCGGTTTCGATCATCATCCGGCGGGCGGTCTACTGGTTCCTTGCGCCGAAGATGAATTCGTGAAGCTTATAAACCTTGCATGAAATCAAGGAAAAGCTGATAATGTTTGCATTTATGGAGATTTGCCTTACTGTTTATGTGTTCTTTCTGCTATACCGCCAAGCAACCTCTAGAAATTCGAAATTCAATGCTAATATTATTAATATGCCACTTCATGTTTTCGTAGAATGGCAAGAATAATGTAATATATAAAACCTAAATAAATCTAGAGATATTTTATTTCTTTTATCATTCAATAATTGTTGACAAAAGTTTGAAAATAAGTTGTCTAATTTTGTTACTGACTTTAGGGGTGAACATTGGATCTAGTTAAATTGAGTTAAAAAAATTTGTATTTAATAAGTAATCATATTAAAAAAATAAATGTCATAATATATATATATAAAGTAATTTTTTTTGTATTTAACAAGTATAAGAATGGTTAATCAATCACTATATTGTTATATAAATAAGCAAAACATATCAGACCTTTTAAGCTTAGGTGAATACATAGTGGATATAGTCATCAATATCATATTGAAATCTTTTTCGAGAGCTACCAACAAGAATTACAGTAATTGAGCGAGATCGTGCAGATAACATGTTGTAAATAAAGTAATGTGTTATGGATTTTCAGTATTAGATTTACTTTGTTTTTGTTAATAACCTTCGGTCATCGACGAAGTTGGAAGCAACAGTAATTGGCTATGTCTCCACGGTTCAAGATTCAAACAACAAAAACAACTCGTTCGTTCCCGAAACCGAGATTAATCGAACCGAAAGAAACAAGAAACTTGATGTTGTTTATGGAAAAAAACCCAATGTTATAAAGATTTCGAATTCGCTGATCATGTTCAATCCACATACAAACACAGAATCCATTACCAGTCCCATCAAAACCTTTGCAGGTTGTAAGATTTGAGGACAGCATGTCAATTAATAATTTAGCCTTCAACTCCTCTAAAATACACAGAGGAGAGGTGTGTCTTAAATTTCCACCCAAAGTGGTGTCCCCAGGCTTGCCTGCATTGCTTCTTGAACAAGGCATAAAGGACGACATCAGGGACTATTCTGCGCCCAGGCTTCAATTACAGATGTTTGCCTTTTATGTTGTCACGCAAGCCATTCATTTCCTGCTCAAATATTTGCGGTTGCCACTCTTCGTTTCCCAGATTCTTGTAAGTCCGCATCTTTTCCCCCATTGATAACACTTTCTTTTTCGATTCTAATGCAAAGGTTGTGGATGCAGGCAGGGATAATACTTCGTCCTGCGGATGATCTGTTGAGAATCACCGACTTTCTCTCACATTCTCCAATATTCTAAAGTTCTCTTAATAATTAAGTAATATATATTATAATAATTAAAAGGCACAACAATGCTCTAGAGAGCTCCAAGATATAAAGTATTATTATAATAATATATATATGTAAAATATCTTAAATAGTGAACCAATGTCCACCGCCTCATTATACCTATAAATAGGCTTTGTTATTTGCTTGAGGTAGATGTGCAAGTTGAAAAAGAAAAAGTGTGTGCAAAGTGTGAAGAGTGAAAAGAGAGAGGCGTGAGAAATGGAAAGTGGGTGCAAGTAAATAAGGTACGTGCAAGTGAGAAAGATATTTGGGTAAAGGTCGAGAGAAATATTGTAGTGAGGTATGTTTGTAATATTTGTGGTATATTAATAAAAGTGTTATTTCTTTGTAATTAGAAGTTTTCCGGTTAAGCCTTAATTTATGTATTTCTTTGGTGCACCTGAATTGGTTATTATAATGGTCGGCTATGCCGCCTAAGTTATATGGTCGGCTCTGCCGCCTGAATAGTATATGGTCGGTTTTACCGCCTAATTGGTATATGGTCGGCATTGCCGCCTAAGTTGTGCACTAAGAAATTAAATATAGAAAGGCTAATCGACTCAGGGAGTTGGTGTAGCACTAGTGGTCAGTCTTAGGTCCTCGATAGTGGGTGTGTTGAGTCCGTCGGGTTTCCAACAATTGGTATCAGAGCGGGCGGTTCGGGACCGTTACCAGTGGAGAAATCTTCGGTAAGCGTTGGACGCTTACATTGGTCGGTGCATCAGTTTGTTGAGGGAAGATTCTGTCGAAATTTAGTCAGGGACTGTAAAGTTTCGGTAAGCGTTGGACACTTACATTAGTCGACGTTGCATCAAGGTGCTAAGGGGAGACTCTGCCAGAATACAGTCGGGGACTGTAAAGCTATTGGTTTGGAACCAAGCTTAGTGGACGCCGGGCGTCAATCAGCATGGCAGACTTTGAAAGCACAAGCAACAGAATTAGGAAGCTCAATAACCACAACTACGATTATTGGGAGACATGCATAGAGTCCTACCTACAAGGTCAGGATTTGTGGGAAATAGTCGCAGGCACCGACACAACTACTCCACCGAAGGAGAATGCCGAAGCCTTGAGAAAATGGAAGATCAAGGCTGGGAGAGCTTTATATATATTGAAGACCACAATCGAGGAGGACCTATTGGAGCATATTCGTGATGAGAAGACACCAAAGGCAGCCTGGGAAACTTTGGGAGCATATTCGTGATCAAGCCTTTTATGTTGTCACGCAAGCCATTAATTTCCTGCTCAAATATTTGCGGTTGCCACTCTTCGTTTCCCAGATTCTTGTAAGTCCGCATCTTTTCCCTCATTGATAACACTTTCTTTTTCGATTCTAATGCAAAGGTTGTTGATGCAGGCAGGGATAATACTCCGTCCTGCGGATCATCGTTTCTTGATTCACCATTCAGAGGACAGTGTTTCGGTTCTGGGGACAATCGGAGGCTTAGGCTTTCTCTTCTTTTTATTTCTAAGTGGGGTGAAGATGGACGTTAGCTTGACATTCAAGTCTGGTAAGAAGGCCGTGTATATCGGTTTCCTCACCGTGATGCTGCCTCTGCTAGCTTGCTTAATATCGGTCCATGTGCTGGAACCGAAAGGCGATTTACGTCATAAGTTCTTCCTCGCGGTATCGTATTCCGGGACAGCGTTCCCGGTCATACATAACCTTCTCAGCGATACGAAGATACTGAATTCGGAACTCGGCCGGCTCGGATTGTCAGCCGCGCTTGTAGGTGACATGGTGACATTAGTTCTTACCCTATGTAGCTTGTGGTTGAAATCAGATGCTGAAGTAGGAACAAAAAAGGTTCTGCAGGATGTTGGGTGGACACTACTATTTATTGTAATCGTAGTGTTTGTGCTGCGACCGGGCATTAAATGGATGGTTAAACACATTCCCGAGACTAGCCAGAGAAGAGATTTATGCATTTATCTCGTCATCATGGCATTCATGATATCACCTCGCTTCACCCAACTCTTTCATTTACACCCGAAATTCGGTCCGCTTATTCTCAGTCTGGTCGTCCCAGACGGACCGCCTTTGGGATCGGCTCTGGTCGAGATGTTAGACCCTATTGTTTCAGGTCTGTTTTTGCCTATATTTGCCACAACATGTGGCCTGAGGCTTGATTTCAATTCTTTTAAAAGGAATAGCTCGTTTACAAATCACCAAACATTTGGAGCCCTGCTTACACTTGTGGTCAAGTTCGGGGTCTCTTTGGTGCTGGCCATGTTCTGCAAGATGCCGATGTCGGATTCTTTAGCACTTGCTTTTATAATGATATCCAAAGGCATTGTCGAGGTCGGTTACTACAGCGCCATGTATGACAGCAAGGTTATATCAAAACGTGTATATGCTCAATTGATTATCATGATCCTTTTGATAGCGATCATTGTGCCAATACTCGTGAAGTGGCTCTACGATCCGCCGAGGAAGTATTTGTGCTTTCAGAAACGGACCATCATGAATTCGAAGCCGAACCAGGAGCTGCAAGTGCTCGGTTGCGTTCACGTCCCGGGTAATGTCAATTCCATTATCAACCTACTGAATGTCTGATGTCCCACCAAGGAAAGCTCTGTGGCTGTTGATGTCCTTCACCTCGTCAAGCTCCGTGGACGTGCCACGCCGCTTTTCATCGCTCATAACAAGCAGACGGCAACGACGTCCGACGAGTTGTACTCTGAGAACGTCGTTATTGCTTTCGAGCAATTCGAGCGAGACAATCCGAATGTCGTATCAGCGAATGTTTTCACCGCGGTCTCTCCACCAAACTTGATGTATGAAGATATATGTAACCTCGCCATGGACCACACCACATCCTTCATAATACTTCCGTTCCACCGGAGGTGGTACATCGACGGGAACATCGAATCAGAAGATCAAACCATAAGAAGCTTAAATTCCAAAATCCTCGAAATGGCGCCGTGCTCGGTAGGCAGTGGCGGATCTATTTGGTGTCTTGGGTGGGCCTGTGCCCACCCTGAATTTTTCAAACCTTACACATTTGGCTTCAATTTTTATAATTTTTATGAATTAGTCCTTAAATTTATGACTTGTGCCCACCCTGAAATTTTGAAATTTTTATGATTTGTACCCAACCTAAAAAATGTTTTGATTTGTGCCCACCCTCAAAAAAATTTCTGGATCCGCCACTGTCGGTAGGGATCCTCGTTGAAGGACACCACAAACTAACAAGCTCCACTTTCCGAGACATATCATCGTCACAAAGGTACTCATCCTACAACATTGTTGTGATCTTCATGGGAGGCAAAGATGATCGGGAGGCTCTAGCTTTAGCGAAACGCATTTCGCAAGACGAAAGCGTTAGCCTCACCGTAATCCATCTGAAACCCAAGAACAGCTTAGGCTACATCTTGGCTGAAAATGACCGGACGCTTGATGATGCAATGTTGAGGGATATCAAAGGAAGTGTAAACATAAGGTACCTTGAGGAACAAGTAAAGGATGGAACTGCAACTTCAACATATCTTCGGACCGTTGCGGAAGAGTACCAACTTATAATCGTGGGGAGACGATACAAGTGTGAAGATCCCCAAACCGTGGGGCTGGAGGAATGGTGTGAATTTGAAGAAATTGGTATCATTGGAGACTTGCTTTCCTCTTCGTATTTTATTGGCAATTATTCTCTGCTGATTGTGCAACAGCAACAACAAAGGACGGATTAAGCCCCATTGCAGATGATCCACCCTTCATATATGCTATTTAGGAGGATAATAAATTGTAATTTAACTTTACGTCCACAAAAACCGAGGAAGGTTCCATAACCTCCTCCCTACGTCCGCCAATCTGAAGTGGAATTCAGCCCGAAGGGTGTAACCACGGAACTTCCTCCGTACAAATCTCAACTCATGCTCATACATATATGATGTTTAAAAATCAAATTTCAAAAACAAAGTTCTATGAATTCGACATTCCATAAACATACTTCATAAGCCATAGTTCATAAATCCATAAATCATAGTTCCATAAATCCGATGTTTTATAAATCATAATTAAAACACATTTTGAAATCGTATGCATGTGATGTCAACCATACAAGTCATAATACATTTAAATAATCGCATAAGGGGTAAAACACCAAAACATAGAAAAATAACATATAATTTATTTATAGCACTGGAAGAAACACACTTTAGCCAAAGCAAACTCAGCCTATTGAATATCGTGATTTTCCATGATTAGATCCAAATGTATTCGTACAAGGCTAAGCTTGGGGTGTGATCGAATTAAATAAATAACAAAAAAATATGTGTTTCAAATATAAATCGAGGGGAGGAAGACGGCTGCGGAAAATAAACAATATTTCAGTGAAGGAATATTTGTGGTTTGGGGCGTGCGGAGAAGAAAACGGTCATTAGAAAACTTTTGTGCAAAACCAGAGCAAAATTGGTGTTCTTGCAAGAGTCTAAGTTACAGAGTATGGATAAAAGAATATCGGGTAAGTTATGTGGGGGAAACTCAAACTTCGATTTTCATGATTCCTCTTCGATTGGGTCAGCTGGTGGAATTATCTCAATGTGGGATCAAAACTTCTTCAGGGTCGAGAGCTACTTGGTATCCGCTAATTTCATAGCTTTGGTGGGGTCAGTTATGGAGAAGAATTTCAAATGTGTGTTGATAAATATATATGCACCTAATGAAGCAGCAGCGAGGCTGGATTTTTTCATTGAATTGAAGGAGTATATTATGCAGATTAATCTACCGTGCCTAGTTGGAGGTGACTTCAACATAGTCTTAAACGAAGAGGAAAGAATAGGGGTGAGCTATAACAAAAGGGCGGTGAGAAACTTCTCTCAGTTCATCGAAGATTTATCTCTGGTGGATATTCCACTTCATGGCAGCAAATTCACTTGGTCGAATCATAGAGATGCCCCCTCTTTCAGCCGGTTAGACAGGTTCTTAATGTCTGCAGATTTTGTATATGTTTGGACGGACCTGATGCAAATCTCGCTTCCAAAGAGTATATCAGATCATTACCCTATAGGTCTATCGTTTATGGAAAAGAGTTGTGGTCCTAGACCCTTCAAATGGTTCGATTATTTGGGGGAGGATAAGCAATATACAGACATGATTAAGAAGAGGTGCATTGAGAATGAGGGAAAGGGAGTTGCAAACATCCTGAGAAGCTGCAAAGATGCTACAAAAAAATGGGTGGCTGCCAATTATAAAAACAGTGAAGAATCCACTTTTACTTTGGAAAAAATGCTTCATGAATTGGAAAAGGAGAACGAAAAGGGGATTATGAAACCAAGCTTGTTTGCAGAGTTAAAGAAGACTAGGGAGAAGCTATGGATTGCTTATAGACGTGAAGAGCGTGAATGGATACAAAAATCACGAGTTAAATGGGCTATCGAAGGAGATCGAAATACTAAATTCTTCCACCTCGCAGCTTCAGCTAGGAGAAGGGTTAATTTTATAAGCAGTTTGAAATGTGGATTAGTTACTTTGCAAGAGCCAGTAGAGATTAAAAAAGCAATGGCTAGGCACTTTAAGGAAGCATACAACGATTCAAGAACAATTCCAGTGAGCAAATTAGATCGTAATTTTGGGAAAATTAATATTGAGGCTGCATTCAGACTTGAAAGGACCTTTTCATTGGAAGAAATAGAGAACGCTCTTTCTAAGCTGGAGTCTTCTAAAGCTCCCGGACCCGATGGTTTTAACATGGGATTTGTCAAAAAAATTGGGAGGCTCTAAAGCCATAGATTTTCGGTTTCTTTAGTAGTTTTCACAAGGGGGAAATTACAGACTTCTCTTTTAATAACTCTTTCATATCCCTAATTCCGAAGGTTCAGAACCCTTGTTCAATTGAGGATTATCGACCAATAAGCCTACTTGGTTGTGTGTATAAGCTGTTGGCTAAGGTTCTAGCTATCCGACTTGAAGAAGTAATGAAAGATGTTATTGGTGAAAATCAGTTCGCTTTTTGTGCAAGGAGACAGATATTAGATTGCTCCTTAATCGCAAATGAAGTTATCGATTTCACTAGGAGTAACGGATTGGAAGGAATTGTGTTCAAGGTGGATTTCCGTTAGGCTTACGACACAGTTGATTGAGACTTTCTCTTTTCTATTATGAAACATATGGGTTTTGGAATCACGTGGTGCAAATGGATCGATATTTGCTTAAGCACAACTTCTATTTTTGTTCTGGTAAACAGATCAGCGACCTTTCCTTTCAAAATCAGAAGAGGTTTTAGGCAAGGGTGCCCTCTTTCTCCATTGTTGTTATACTTAGTAGCGGAAGCACTCAGTGCTATGTTGATAAAGGCTAACTCTTGCGGGCTGTTCAAGTGAGTCCATATAGGATCGATTCCAATTGAAGTTTCCCATATTCAATTCGCAGACGATCTCATTATTTTTTGCAGGGCCAGCGAAACACAAATTAGAAACGTGATTAGAATCCTAAAAGGTTTTGAGATTAGGGCTGGTCTTAAACTCAACAGGAAAAAATCCAAATTGATCGGAATCAATGTGAAAGACGGCCTGGTGGATTCATGGGCTTCTATATTTCACTACAAAAAAGAATGACTTCCATGCCAATATCTTGGTCTTCCTCTCGGTTCTAGGAAAAATTTTGTCCATTTGTGGGATATGATAGTTGAAAAATTACAAAAGAAGCTACCTGGATGGAAACCAGCTTTGCTTTCTTTCACAGAAAGAATCACACTCCTAAAACCAGCTTTAGCAAATCTGCCTATCTATTTTATGCCTTTGTTTCCGATGCCGGCTACTATAAACTCAACTAGGGATGTAAAAACAGGTAATCGGACAGGTTTCAGGTCGGGTTCTGTCAGGTCGGGTAAAATCGGATACAGGTCATTTCAGGTAAAAAAAAAATTTGACTCGACTCGGGTCGGGTGCGGGTCCATTTCAGGTCGGGTCCATTTCAGGTCGGGTCCATTTTAGGCCGGGTCCATTTCAGGTCGAGTCCATTTCAGGTCGGGTTAGAACGGGTCGGGTCCGAAGCAGATAATTGGCAGGTTAATTCGGGTTCGGATACACTTCAAGTCGGGTCCATTTCAGTTCGGATTCATTTCAGGTCGGGTTCATTTCAGGTCGGGTCCATTTCAGGTCGGGTCCGTTTCAGGTCGGGTCTATTTCAGGTCGGGTTCATTTCAGGTCGGGTTCATTTCAGGTCGGGTGCATTTCAGGTCGGGTAATTTCAGGTCGGGTAATTCAGGTCGGGGTATTTTCGGGATTGAAATTCATATTCAGGTCGGGTCCATTTCAGGTCGGGTCCGTTTCGTCATTAATTTTGAGTTAATTATTTAAAGTCATATCAAATTAAAATTATAAAACATTAGAGTAATTAAAAAATAATCAAAATGGGTCAATTTGGATTACAAATAAAATTTCAGGGATTATAATGAACATAAATATCAAATTAAAATTATAAAACATTAGACAAATTTAAAAGAAACCAGGGAAAATGAGTATTTTGGAATAAAAAAAAAGTTTTGGGAACTATAATGAACAAAAATATCAAATTAAAAGTATAAAAATTAGAGTAATTAAAAAAACAATAATTATAGGTCAATTTAGAATAAAAATAAAGTTTTAGTGTCTAGAATGAACAAAATTTAAAATTAAAACTATAAAACATGATGAATTAATATATATATAAGGGTCAATATGGAATTAAAATAAAGTTAAAGGGTTCATGCATTAATATGTACACACACGTACTTACATACATTAGGGGTTAGGTTTTAGTGTGTTAAGGTTTAGGGTTTAATGATTAGGGGAAGTGATTATGGTTTAGGGATCGGGGTTTAGGGTTTGGGGTAGGGTTGAGGGTTCATGTATTAATATGTACACACATATATACTTACATACATTAGGGGTTTGGTTTTAGTGTTTAAGGTTTAGGGTTTAGTGTCTATAGTTTAGGATTATGATTTAGTGTTTAGGGTTAGGGTTAGAGTTAATGCGTTAATATGTACACACGCACATACTTACATACATTAGGGGTTAGATTTTAGTGTGTAAGGATTACAGTTTAAGGTTAATGTATTTATATGTACACACGCACATACTTACATACATTAGGGGTTGGGTTTTATTGTTTAAGGTTTATGGGTTAAGGATTATTGTTTAGGGTTTAGTGTTTGGGGTTTATGGTTTTAGTGTTTAAGGTTTAGGGTTTAGGGTTCATGCATTAATATGTACACACGTACATACTTACATACATTAGGGGTTGGGTTTTAGTGTTTATGGTTTAGGGTTTATGCATTAATATGTATACATGTACATACTTACATAAATTAAGGGTTAGGTTTTTGTGTTTATGGTTTGAGGTTTAATGTTTAATGCTTAGGGTTTTATGGTTTAGAGATTAGGGTTTAGGGTTTAGGGTATCCACTTTTATATATACATATATTGTAATATAAATTCTAAAATAAAAAAAAACATGAAACCCTAATAATTTAAAGTTTTAACGAGTTAAATTGAAACCTAAAAATCAAAATTAGGACCTAAACGTAAAGTACCAAAGCATAAGAAGACTATAGCAATGATTTTCCCTATACCAAAAAATTGGCGGGATTGTATCCCACCAAATCTAAATTGGAAATTTTTTTCCAAATATTACATTTGTCCAAATTTGGCGGACACTTTCCCACAAAAATTTCAAATTTGATTTTTTTTCATTTTAATCCCTAAATTTTATTTTTATTTCAAATTGACCTACATTTATTTTTTTAATTTGTCCAATGTTTTATTATTTTAATTTAATATTTTCTTCATTCTAGTCCCTTAACTTTATTTTAATTCCATATTGACCCATATATATATTTAATTAATCATCTTTTATACTTTTAATTTGATATTTTTGTTTATTATAGTCCCCAAAACTTTATTTTTATTCCAAATTGACCCGTTTTCATTGTTTTATTTTAAATTTGTCTAATGTTTTATAATTTTAATTTGATATTTTTGTTCATTATAATCCGTGAAACTTTATTTTTAATCCAAATTGACCCATTTTCAGTCCAAATTGACTCATTTTCATTATTTTTTCAATTACTCCAATGTTTTATAATTTTAATTTGATATAACTTTAAATAATTAACTCCAAATCAATGACGATTGACGAAGGCCAACCTAAGTGTATTAATTTTAAGTTATTTTTATGTTATAACAGTTAATTTTTTAACATAAGTGTATTAATTCTATTTTATATCTTAACTTAAGTCTAGAATTTGTAACTTAAGACAACAATTAATTAATTTGTTCTAATTAAGTAAATCATCTATTTTATAACTTAATCATTTTTGAACTTCAAAAATAGTAGTAAGACTTGTACGAAAATTTTTGAACTACAAAAATAATAAAATTAATTAATCTGTTCTAATTAATCTTTTTTTTTAACGTTAATTTACTTAAGTCTACAATTTTAAACTTGAATCTGTTATACATAAGTTATAACTTTACTAAATTTTATAAATTGTATATGTTAACTATAAAATAATAAAATTGTACTTACAATTTTTTTTGTAACTTTACTAAATTTACTTAATCATTCTTGAACTACAAATGTTATACATAAGTTATAACTTTACTAAATTTTATAACTTGAATCTGTTAAGTATAAAATAATAAAATTGTACTTACAATTTTTTTTGTAACTTTACTAAATTTACTTAATCATATTTGAACTACAAATGTTATACATAAGTTATAACTTTACTAAATTTTATAACTTGAATCTGTTAAGTATAAAAAAAATAAAATTGTACTTACAATTTTTTTTATAACTTTAGTAAATTTTATGAACTACAAATGCATATACAACTTTAGTAAATTTTTGTAGTTCATAAATTAACGTTAAAGACTTATACAACTGTTATTTTTTTTATAATTTGTAAGTCTACAATTTTATTCAAGTTAATGAATAAACTTAAAAATTAAAAACAACTCTTCATTTAATTTTTGTAGTTCATAAATTATCAATTACTTATTCTTTTTTCAACTTTAATACTTAATATATATATATATATATATATATATGTATGCGCGCATATACATCACCTACATCAATATATGTAGGTGTATATGTATATACATTATATATGTATATGATATATCAACTTCTAAAATTTTTTAATTCATCATGTCATAGGTTTCAGGTTAATTTCAGCTCAGGTCAACAACATGTCGGGTCACTTAACAGGTCGGGTTTAAAGAAGGTCGGGTTCAAAACAAGCCGGGTCCATTTCAGGTCGGGTCCATTTTCAGGTCGGGTCCATTTCAGGTCGGGTTCATTTCAGGTCGGGTTCATTTCAGGTCGGGTAAAATCGGATATCGGGTCAATTCAGTCGGGTAAATTCGGTTATTTGCCAGGTCGGCTTCGGGTTCGGGTTCGTTTCAGTCGGACGCAGGTCGGGTTTCAGGTCCAAATTAACAGGTCCAATTCGGGTTCGGGTCATTTTCAGTCAGACGCAGATCGGGTTCGGTTACTACAGTAACATGTCAAATTCGGGTTCGGATCAACAACAGTCAGTTGCAGATCGGGTTCGGGTCATCAAAACCTCGGGTCAAATCAGGTTCTGACTCGAGTAGGTTTCAGTCGGGTTTCCAGGTTCTGACTTGTTTTTACATCCCTAAACTCAACCCTTTCGAATTTAATAGCCAAATTCTTGTGGGGTTCGATGGAAAAAAAGCGCATTCATTGGCTAAGGTGGGATATTTTATGTCTTCCAAAGTGTTACGGTGATTTAGTGCTGATATATTTTAAGGCTAAGAACAGAGCACTTCTTAACAAATGGTTGTGGAGGTATGCAGTGGAACCAAGCAATTTTTGGCGTAAGGTAATAGCTGGAAAATATGAGCAAGACTCTTTCAATTTGATGCCCATTAACACTAAACCGAAAGGTAAATCGTGGATTTGGAGAAACATCACTTTGCCTCTGTTGGATCCAGAAAATCACTTTACCAGCAACATTCGTTTGGTAGTGGGTGATGGCAACAATACAGATTTCTGGAATGACCCTTGGAAAGGCTCGACTTCACAGAAAAATGCCTTTCCCAGAATCTTTGCATTGGTTGTTATAAAGTCCGGACCCATATCGAATTTCGGTTCTTCAGTGGATTGTTTATGGAGATGAAAAATTGAGCTTCGTAGGAGGGTCTTCGATTGGGAAGCCGATATCTGGGAATCCTTCCTTGAAACAATCCAAGAAACTCATATAGTTTTAAACAAAAATGACAGTATCCGTTGGGTGAAAAGTTCGGATGGGTGCTACTCTACTAGGAACTTCCTTCTTAATTTCTCTTCTCAATCCTGTAGCAGCAGCTCTCTGTGGAAGAACGTTTGGTCGAACTTAGCTCCCCCTAAAGCTGAAGCTTTCTTGTGGAAGGTCTTACATGAACGAATCCCGACAAAAGTTGAACTAGCGAAAAGAAAAATCACTCCTCAAACTTCAGAATTATGTCCACTGTGTTCTGTGGAATCAGAAACGGTTAACTATATGTTCTGCAAGTGTTTAGTCTCATGGAGATTGATGCAGCGTTGGTGCAACATCTGGGGTCTATCAGGTGTTTTTCCTAGGGATGTGCAGTCCTTATTTGTGTATTGGATCCAGGGCTACACAAAAACTAGCCTGAAAGATTTCTGGCAATTAGCTTTTGTAGCATTTGGTGGTGCAAGTTTAAATGGCCTCTATATTTTAATTCGGTTAGTGATTTCATCCAAAACCCTCTAATTAGCCATCATAAATCTGAAGCTTTGTCACAGATCTCTAAGGGTTGCTGGGTTCCTCCTCCAAAAGGTTTCGTGAAGTTTAATGTTGATGGTGTTGCACAAGGGGGTTTCGGTAAAGCGGGGATCGGAGGTGTGTTGAGAAATTGTGAAGGGAAATTGCTACTGATGTTTTCTAGAAGCATTGGCAACATTGACGCTGCTACAGCTGAGATAACAGCAATCAAAGAGGTAGTTGAGTTGTTTAAAAAATCAGAATGGTTTTTGAAGTTTAAGCTCATTCTGGAGACAGATTGCAGCAATGTTGCGTCATGGATAAATCTCCCTCACTGTTCTCCGTTAGTCTTCAAACCACTTATCTAGGGGTGAGCGTTCGAGTTATTCGAGTCGAGTCGAGTCAAAAAATTTCGAGTTATTCGAGTTCAATCGTCATATTCTTCAACTTGAACTTAAATTGAAATTTTTTCGATTCGAGTCGATTTTAGCGAGTTCGAGTCGAGTTCGAGTCGATTCGATTTTTCGAGTTTATGTACAAATTAGAGTACCACTCAATCTCTGTTTTACAAACCGTAACAAGCACTGCATACAAGTAAGAGAAGAATGATATACAACACTTTAATATACACATAACAAATCATAATTCAACCATATAAAAATATATGAAGATACCAACACTTTAATATACACTTTAATATACACGGTTCATACAAAGCATGAATTTAGCCAATTTACATACACGAAATGAAATTTCTAACATGTAAGATTAGTAAATCTTACATAAAACCCACCGTGAGGAAATGGGCTTTTTTACCCTAATTATCAAATTCCCAAACATAATTTTCTACTATTCGAATCACGTAAGTTCTTTTCATAACAATTTGAACAACTCCCTAAAACCCACAGTGAGGAAATGAGCTTTTTTACCCTAATTTCCATGAATTGAAAAGAAAACAAACAAACAAAGTGGATTAAGAATCCAAACACCAAATCAAAATTTTTGAACGGTTCAATTTCAACAGAGAATAAAGCATTTAAACACGAGGATCTCCAAAACCTTCAAATTTCAAAGCACCCTGAGATAAAGCATCTTTATAAACTAAAGTAAATTTTCAAATTTCAATGGTTGCTATATTATCATGTAGTCTAATCTCCCATAGAAAAAATACATGTAAAAGTCAAAAGTGGTTACTGGTTAGCATCTTCGTTTTCAAAAAGCAAAAGGAAGAAATCTGAAGAAGGAAGAAAAAAAAGGGTAAACGCATAGTTGAAGCATTGAAACTGGAAAAAAAGGGTAAACGCATAGTTGAAGGCTTGAAGCATTCAAATTTGAAGAAGCATTGAAACTCACAGTTGAAATCACCTGGTGCAGACGTGCAGTGGTGCTGTCCTGCTAGGGCAGTCGGTAGAAATTAGGGAAAATGCAAATTGAAATGTCTGTCTGCCGTCTGGTATGAAACTGAGAATGCCCCTAAACGCATCGTATAATTAAAATATGGAAGGGAGGGAATTTTTTTTATAAAAAAAATAATTATAAAACTAAAAGTCTAAAACGCACCGTATAGCATTTTCGATTTTTCGATTTTTCCGAAATTCCAACTTTTCAACTCGACTCGAACTCGAAATTTTTTCGAGTTTTTTGGTTTGACTCGAATAACTCGAACAACTCGACTCGAATAACTCGAAATTGAAAAAAAAAATCAATTTTTCGATTCGAGTCGAGTTTTGCTCACCCCTACACTTATCATTGATATCTCCGGTTTGTTGAAGGACGTCGATTGGAAGTTAAATGTTATCCCTCGAGAGGCCAACTCAACAGCGGATAAATTGGAAAAAGCGGGTATCTCCAGATCTTCACCTTTGTGTCGATTTTTTAACATTATTTGAGTCTGGTCGATTCTCCTCTAAAAGCCAGTAGTTTGCTAGTCTGTTCGGGTGCAGCCAAGTGAGTAACGTTCAGCAATTTTCAATCCAATTCTTAGCGAAAGGAGAGTGAAGGATGTCCAGGTTATTTGTTAAGCGAATCTGTGTTTCCCAGGTTGGCTGTAATTTTGTCTATGGATTGTTGTGTTGATGCCTTATAGTGATGTATCAAACTCTCACCCTGGTTCCGGTTGCACTCTTTTTCCTATAAACTAAGTTAGGGAGGTTTTTTAACGAGGCACCTGGACAAGGAGCTCTCAATAATATTTACCTTTCAATATATATATATATATATTTCAGGGGAAGAATCGTGGGTTTTATAACCAAAATTTTGGATAACTTATAAGCTAAGTCCTTGTACTTTTCTAGGGTTCACAAAAATATGTAACTAATATCAATTCTTTATAAAAATGTCATTAAGTTCGTTTAAAATTTAATTAATTCCCAAATTTCTTAATTTGGGTTTCATATTTTAATTCCTAAATTCTAGGGTTTTGATTATTGGGATTTCAAAATTAGAGTTTTTGAATTCGGGATATTTTTGGGGTGTTACACTTGGCCGTTAACCTTCGTTAATAAAAAAATAATTTATAATTTAACCCCGAAACTTTCAAAACTTTATTTTTCACCATCTTCTCCAAGAATTTAAAAAATGTATTTCTCCGACCACCACCCAATCCAATTCCCCTTAACATTTTCCTTTTTCTTATTTTTACATTGCTTCTTTTTCAATTTCCAAAATGTCGACATTAGTCACCACTTAACAAAAAAAGAAGCCGTGCAGTTTCGCCACCTCCACTTCTGCCACTTTCCACCACCGCTACCACCCTCTCATTTCATCATTTTCATCTTCTATAAGTTCGACTGTTTCGAGGGCTTTGATCTTGATTTTCTGTTTCTTTAATTAAAAAAGAAAGCTCTAAGAAGGGAGAATTCCAAGCGACAATCGAAAGCTATGCTTCGAAAACACTGGCTTCGTAAGATTCGCACCCCTTTTATCATAGCTGCTGAGGTTTTACTTCGTTTTTGTTTTTAATTTTCTGATTTCTTATTCAAATTCTTAAGTTCCTCTTCTTCTCTTCTTTTATTGTTTTTGTTTCATTTCTTGTGGTTTGGTGCAGAGTTTACTCCCCACGATCGTAATTTTATTGTTAATTGGTATAAGAACTCACGTCGATACTCAAATTCATTCGGCTCAACTGTAAGTAAAGTTTTCTGTTCTTAAATTTTGTTGTTTTCCCATAGAATTTATGAATTTTTATATGTTGGAATGGAGAATGAACTCATTGCTATTGAATTGATTTAGATATGTGAGGAAAGATAGAGGTAGGCAAAGGTATATCCCCTAATTTCCAACAAGTTTTGGAATTATTATTGGCCAAAAGAGAGTATTTAGCCTTTGTAATTTGTTTTTGACTTTGTTTTTCATTCATCTAGTAGTTATGAATGTGGGCAACAATTAATCATTTTTTGATTCTTCCTTGTTGCCAAGTTATAATTTAGCTGCATGTGTGCCACAATTATTATTTGGGGTGGATGGTGAAAAATAAAAGGGTAAACTACCTGAAATACCACTCAACTTTAATGTGTGACTCTAATATGCCACTGAACTAAAATTCGATACTATAATACCATTGAACTTCACTGTGTGATTCAAAGTTAGCACTCCACCGTTACTCCCATTACGGAATTCTAACGTGGACTCTAACTCCCGTTACAGGGATGACGTGGCCGATAAAAAAATAATATCTTTTTCCAGATATGATCCACCTCATTATATTTTATGTTTTATTTTTACTATAAAATCTCTTTTGGCTGAAAACAAAACCCTAATTTCCTATTTTCTATTTCCCAGCATAGATTTTGAAGCTGATCCAAATCAATGGAGGTAGAATGGCAAAGATCAAGTGAACGCAGGGTTGAAGTAGAAGAACCCATTTCAATTCCGGTGTGTGGATGCGGATATCCGGCAAAGCTGACTACTTCGTGGTCTAATGCCAACCCATTTCATAGGAGTGAAAAACGAAACGAAAGGGAAGAATAAAAGAACACGTGCAAAATAAATTTCTATTTTATTTATTCTAAAATTGATTTTACAAGGGTAAAAAGAGTTTATATTTATATCAGTATAAGACTTAAAGAAAGAATAAAAGAAATACAACTTATACCGGTATAAGACTTAAAGAAAGAATAAAAGAAATACAACTTATACCGGTATAAGACTTAAAGAAAGAATAAAAGAAATACAACTAACTAATTAAACATGTTCACAAAAAAGTACACTATCAACACTGAAACATAAACATGATCACAAAATATATTTTCATTGGAAATTTGTATCCATTACAAAACTGTGCAGATACAAGCATATGAAAATGTAAACAGAAAGAGACCAAATACAAGCATATGATTTTGCCAACAAAAAGTGACCAAAATAACTTGCCAACAAAAAGTGATAAACACATAAGCTTTTGACAAAAGCATATGAACTTGGCAACAAAAAGTGATAAACACATTAGCTTCCACTCCCAACCTATAGTCTTTGTCAGTTTTGAGCATGAGATTCTTGTGTTTCAGCTTGTGTTCCAGTCTGAGTTAAAGTACTTGATTGGCTGAAATTTTGACTACCAGAAGGCATCCATCTAACTGTCATGGGAACTGTTGTAGGACATGTTTGCTGCCTCAAGTTTTCAGATTGAAGGCCTGGAGTAGAGATAAAAACAAATGGACTGTTTGCTGGTTGGTTGGTTGAAGTTGAAGGCCTAGTTTGGGTTGGCCTCCTAATCTGAAAAATGAAAAAAATAGGTTAGATGCAGATTAATAAGTAATCAAATTAATTGATTTGTAAGATTAACATTACCTGTAATTTCGACACTCTACCAGAAGGAGGTCTCATTTGATTCCTAGCAACTAGTCTTGTTTTAGGGATAGGTATGTTGGCACCAACTTCACCCTTGCAAGTTCTTTGATTGTAACCTGGTCTACGACACTTGGTACAATACATTTTCACACCTCTCTTAGTAAATCTACCACTAGTATTTGAGGTGGTTTCATCTGCTTCTCTCTTTCTTTTTGTCTTTGGCCTACCAGGAGGCCTTCTAAGCTTTGGTGGCAGTACTGGCTCACATGTAGTGTCAATCACCCACTGATTTGGACCTCTAATAGGTTTGATCAAATGACTATAAATTAGTTGCTGAGTTTCTTTCTTGTAACAACTATGAACAAAAGTTTCAGGTCTTTGATTTTCTCGTACCATACATGACACAACATGTGAGCATGGGATTCCTAAAATTTATGAACAAATAAATAAGTAAAATATAGTAAAACGATTGAATTTAAAGTCTAATAAACACATACCTGTGAGATCCCACTTTCTACAAGTGCAGGAAATTTTTTTCAAATCAACAACATGTTGGTTAGATGGTCCACAAGACACTTGGTACATATGATCTCCAGCATGTGTTGGCCAACACCTATACAAGTTTTATTTGTATTCAAACCAAACAATTACAACAAAAAACTTTCAATTAAAAACAGCTACACAGTTGAGTGGTATTACCTAGCAGAGTGATCAATTTCCAAATCAAGTTTTTTCTGAATTTTTGGGCATAAACTTCCAGTATACTTATCTGCAGCTTCCTTCTTCTGGGCCATTTTATGCATTAAGTCAGTCCTAATCATCTCCATCATTGTTATGATAGGTTTATCTCGAGCATCCAGAATGAGCTAGTACGAGAAAACAAAAAAATGTTAGTTACAATTAAAGTTGATATTTATAAAGTACATATTTATAAAGTTGATATTTACCTTATTGAAACACTCAGAATAATTATTGAGTACCATGTCAGATTTACAAAGTGTTTTAAAATGAGACTTAGACCATTGAGCAGGGTCCTTGTCTTTCAACCAATCAAAGGCACTTGGTGACAAATTTTCAAGTTCAGCCATTACATCATCGAATTCTTTCTTATATGTACACTTAGCTGCTTTCCACAGTGCATCCTTCAAGTTCTTCCCTTTAAAACCAGCAACATTCTTGAAATTGGAATATAAGTGTCTCACACACTTTCTATGTTCAGAATGAGGAAAAAGTTCTAATAGTGCTTCAATCAGCCCCTGAATAATTGTAGTTGTTAGCATTAGATATGTTCAAAAAAAATAAAAGAGACAAAAGAGAAATGATAACAAAAGGATTACCTTCTGCTTGTCTGACATGAATGTGAAATGGTAAGAATTTGTCATCTCTAAATCAGTGATCAAAAGAGACAAAAACCACATCCAAGATGATTCATTTTCAGACTCAACAACAGCCCAACAAATTGGATAAAGGCTATCATTACCATCTACACCAACTGCTGCCAACAAGTACCCTCCATAGTAGTTCTTAATGTGGCACCCATCAAGGCATATTATAGGTCTACAGCCTGCTTTGAAACCTTCTTTGCAAGCTTGTAAACATATATACATTCTTTGGAACAATCTATTGTCTAGTTGAAGGATTGTGGTGCTTTCAGGATTAGAAGTTCTAATTTCACCAAGATAATCATATATCTTTGAATATTGAGCTTTGTAATTTCCAAGAACTATTTCTAGTGCTAAGTTTTTAGCTCTCAAGCATTTACTCAAAGATACCTGATAAGAATGTCTTTCTTGTACATCTTGGCGTAGAGATCTAATTGAAAAGGTAGGATCAGCCTTCCATTGTTCTAAATATTTTTTAGCCAACCACTTGTAAGTAACATTTTTATTTCTAAAATCTTTGAGACAGTTATGCTCTTCAATATAAGACTTAATCTGCCATGTGTTGTTCATAGGATCTTTAGGGTCAACCTTTGATGCCCAAATATACCAAGGACAATTTTCCTTGCAAATTACATGTATCCTACCTTTGTCAACCCTTTTGAATTTGATATCATGTCTGGTCTTAATCCCATACTCCCTTATAGCTTTTTTTAGAATCTCTTTATCACTAAATTTCATCCCCTTTTTAAATCTCGGATTTTCCATATCCACCTCAGCATTAAATACATGACATTTGGGGTTTTTCTTTCGATCATCTTCATCAGATTCATTTGCACTAACACTATGCAATGAATCTGATCCATCACTAACATATCCATTCAAATGTGTCTCATTACCAAACTCCAAATCCATCAGATCCACCTCTTCTTCTCGAGCTTCATCATTTAAGGCATCATCACTATTTTCATATCCACTATCACTATCAGTTTGTTCAATCTCATCCTCTACATAATCATCATCCTCTTCTACATCATCATCTCCAGTCTCTTCTACAACATCATCTTCATTCTCTTCTACAACATTATCCTCTACATAATCATCACCCTCTTCTACATCATCATCTCTAATCTCTTCTACAACATCATCTTCAGCAGTTTTTCCAACTGTTTCTTCTAAGTACACATGCAATTGTTTTAGTGTAGGCATAGTCTGTAACATGCTAATGACATCAGAATCAGTTCTTAATGGTTTAACACTTACTTTCACAGTAGGTTGTTTCCAACACAGACTACACATGCCATTATACCCTAACTCTGCAACAATATCATATATTTCTAGCATAGACATGCTATCCACATGGCACATATCAAAGAAGCTTATCTTCTTACCAGTGTACTTTAGCTTTGGAGAATTTACCATGAATCCACCATGATGCACAACAAGTGTAAAGTATTCTGATGAAGCATCTGTCAAAAAGTAAAGAACTACTGAATTTCAACTTAAAAAATTGCACCAGTCAAACAATTCGAGTGATCCCCAAATATAATAGTGGTCCCCAAACAACAGAACCCTAAAAATTGCACAACAATACCCACGTGAATAACACATTGACTCAACAACCAATGTCACAACAGAACAAAATGCACAATTTTTTTAACACATTAACTCAGCAACTATCATCCAAGCGGTCCCCAAACAACAAAATTATTGTTACTTTTTTATCATCCAATTGATTCTAAAGTGAATCACACCCACCTCTATTTAATAAAATAGCAATAACAATTGAAAATCATAACCCTAAAAATTGAATAGAAACAAATATTGAATGCAAACAAAAACTATACACTAAAAGGACAAAACATTAAACCCAAAATTTGAATACAAACAAAATACATAAAACTCATAGAAACATTAAATATATATGAGATTATAAATTTTGAATACATACCATATCTTACGGTTCGGCTTCCTTCAACCCTTAACACACGTTTTTCCATTTGATTTCTTTCTAACAATCGATCACTACAATCTTCTTTCAGAGAAAACCCAGAGAAACCCACTTGAATAATCAATAACAATCCATAAAAAACCCACTGATTTTTTTTGCGTCTAATTTCAGAGTGATTTCTGAAGTTTGAAATTTCATTAACCTAATTTTGAGGAGATAAAGAGTCTTTAACAAAACTACGTCGTTTTACAATAAAAATAAAACATAAAATATAATGAGGTGGATCATATCTGGAAAAAGATATTATTTTTTATCGGCCACGTCATCCCTGTAACGGGAGTTAGAGTCCACGTCAGAATTCCGTAATGGGAGTAACGGTGGAGTGCTAACTTTGAATCACACAATGAAGTTCAATGGTATTATAGTATCGAATTTTAGTTCAGTGGCATATTAGAGTCACACATTAAAGTTGAGTGGTATTTCAGGTAGTTTACCCAAAATAAAATTTTGAAAGTTTGGGGGTTAAATTAAAAATTAATTTTTTTATTAACTGGGGTTAACGGCCAAGAGACCAAAATAGACATGATTCAAAACGTAAGTGGCAAGAATGATTTTTTTTTGAATTCGGGTGACCAAAACAGAACAAACCCCAAACAAAGCAACTATGGGTGAAGATTACCCTTAATATTATGGTTACATTTTGGTCACTCAACTGTTAAATGTTGTCGTTTAATTGGATATAATGATTGTTTTAGTCTTAAAAAACTTTTATATTCTATCAATTTAGTCTAAATTCAAAATAATTCAATAAATTTAACCCTTCATATTATAAAAAATATATCAATTTAGTCATTTTTATTATAAAACATATTTCTTAAATTCTCTGTAATTCTATGTATTTTCATTAAAAAGTATAACTTTTGCAATAATTTTTGTAGCAACAATTTTATTATTATAAAACAGACTTGCAGAGAACTTAAGAAATATGTTTTATAATAAAAATTCAATAACTTTTGTAGTAGCAGTAACTAAAACCTGAACTTTTATAGAGAATTACATGACAATAATAACTAAAACTTAAAGGTTTTCATAAAAAAAATTCAATGACTAAATTGATATTCTTTTTAAATACAAATGGTGACACAAGTTGTCTAATTTTGTTACTGACTTTAGGGGTGAACATTCGATCTAGTTAAATTGAGTCAAAAAAATTTTGTATTTAATAAGTAATCATATTAAAAAAATAAATGTCATAATATATATATATAACGTAATTTTTTTTTGTATTTAACAAGTATAAGAATGGTTAATCAATCATTGTATTGTTATATAAATAAGCAAAACATATCAGACCTTTTAAGCTTAGGTGAATACATAGTGGATATAGTCATCAATATCATATTGAAATCTTTTTCGAGAGCTACCAACAAGAATTACGGTAATTGAGCGAGATCGTGCAGATATCGGTTTCCTCACCGTGATGCTGCCTCTGCTAGCTTGCTTAATATCGGTCCATGTGCTGGAACCGAAAGGCGATTTACGTCATAAGTTCTTCCTCGCGGTATCGTATTCTGGGACAGCGTTCCCGGTCATACATAACCTTCTTAGCGATACGAAGATACTGAATTCGGAACTCGGCCGGCTCGGATTGTCAGCCGCGCTAGTAGGTGACATGGTGACATTAGTTCTTACCCTATGTAGCTTGTGGTTGAAATCAGATGCTGAAGTAGGAACAAAAAGGGTTCTACAGGATGTTGGTTGGACACTACTATTTATTGTAATCGTAGTGTTTGTGCTGCGACCGGGCATTAAATGGATGGTTAAACACATTCCCGAGACTAGCCAGAGAAGAGATTTATGCATTTATCTCGTCATCATGGCATTCATGATATCACCTCGCTTCACCCAACTCTTTCATTTACACCCGAAATTCGGTCCGCTTATTCTCGGTCTGGTCGTCCCAGACGGACCGCCTTTGGGATCGGCTCTGGTCGAGATGTTAGACCCTATTGTTTCAGGTCTGTTTTTGCCTATATTTGCCACAACATGTGGCCTGAGGCTTGATTTCAATTCTTTTAAAAGGAATAGCTCGTTTACAAATCACCAAACTTTTGGAGCCCTGGTTACACTTGTGGTCAAGTTCGGGGTCTCTTTGGTGCTGGCCATGTTCTGCAAGATGCCGATGTCGGATTCTTTAGCACTTGCTTTTATAATGATATCCAAAGGCATTGTCGAGGTCGGTTACTACAGCACCATGTATGACAGCAAGGTTATATCAAAACGTGTATATGCTCAATTGATTATCATGATCCTTTTGATAGAGATCATTGTGCCAATACTCGTGAAGTGGCTCTAGGATCAGTCGAGGAAGTATTTGTGCTTTCAGAAACGAACCATCATGAATTTGAAGCCGAACCAGGAGCTGCAAGTGCTCGGTTGCGTTCACGTCCCGGGTAATGTCAATTCCATTATCAACCTACTGAATGTCTGCTGTCCCACCAAGGAAAGCTCCATGGCTGTGGATGTCCTTCACCTCGTCAAGCTCCGTGGACGTGCCACGCCGCTTTTCATCGCTCATAACAAGCAGACGGCAACGACGTCCGACGAGTTGTACTCTGAGAACGTCGTTATTGCTTTCGAGCAATTCGAGCGAGACAATCCGAATGTCGTATCAGCGAATGTTTTCACCGCGGTCTCTCCACCAAACTTGATGTACGAAGATATATGTAACCTCGCCATGGACCACACCACATCCTTCATAATACTTCCGTTCCACCGGAGGTGGTACATCGACGGGAACATTGAATCAGAAGATCAAACCATAAGAAGCTTAAATTCCAAAATCCTCGAAATGGCGCCGTGCTCGGTAGGGATCCTCGTTGAAGGACACCACAAACTAACAAGCTCCACTTTCCGAGACACATCATCGTCACAAAGGTACTCATCCTACAACATTGTTGTGATCTTCATGGGAGGCAAAGATGATCGGGAGGCTCTAGCGTTAGCGAAACGCATTTCGCAAGACGAAAGCGTTAGCCTCACCGTAATACATCTAAAACCCAAGAACAGCTTAGGCTACATCTTGTCTGAAAATGACCGGACGCTTGATGATGCGATGTTGAGGGATATCAAATGAAGTGTAAACATAAGGTACCTTGAGGAACAAGTAAAGGATGGAACTGCAACTTCAACATATCTTCGGACCGTTGCGGAAGAGTACCAACTTATAATCGTGGGGAGACGATACAAGTGTGAAGATCCCCAAACCGTGGGGCTGGAGGAATGGTGTGAATTTGAAGAAATTGGTATCATTGGAGACTTGCTTTCCTCTTCGTATTTTATTGGCAATTATTCTCTGCTGATTGTGCAACAGCAACAACAAAGGACGGATTAAGCCCCATTGCAGATGATCCACCCTTCATATATGCTATTTAGGAGGATAATAAATTGTAATTTAACTTTACGTCCACAAAAAACGAGGAAGGTTCCATAACCTCCTCCCTACGTCCGCCAATCTGAAGTGGAATTCAGCCCGAAGGGTGTAACCACGGAACTTCCTCCGTACAAATCTCAACTCATGCTCATACATATATGATGTTTAAAAATCAAATTTCAAAAACAAAGTTCCATGAATTCGACATTCCATAAACATACTTCATAAGCCATAGTTCATAAATCCATAAATCATAGTTCCATAAATCCGATGTTTTATAAATCATAATTAAAACACATTTTGAAATCGTATGCATGTGATGTCAACCATACAAGTCATAATACATTTAAATAATCACATAAGGGGTAAAACACCAACACATAGAAAAATAAGATATAATTTATTTATAGCACTGGAAGAAACACACTTTAGCCAAAGCAAACTCAGCCTATTGAATATCGTGATTTTCCATGATCAAAAGGATTAGATCCAAATGTATTCGTACAAGGCTAAGCTTGGGGTGTGATCGGATTAAATAAATAACAAAAAAAATATGTGTTTCAAATATAAATCGAGGGGAGGAAGACGGCTGCGGAAAATAAACAATATTTTAGGGAAGGAATATTTGTGGTTTGGGGCGTGCGGAGAAGAAAACGGTCATTAGAAAAATTTTGTGCAAAACCAGAGCAAAATTGGTGTTCTTCCAAGAGTCTAAGTTACAGAGTATGGATAAAAGAATATCGGGTAAGTTATGTGGGGGAAACTCAAACTTCGATTTTCATGATTCCTCTTCGGTTGGGTCAGCTGGTGGAATTATCTCAATGTGGGATCAAAACTTCTTCAGGGTCGAGAGCTACTTGGTATCCGCTAATTTCATAGCTTTGGTGGGGTCAGTTATGGAGAAGAATTTCAAATGTGTGTTGATAAACATATATGCACCTAATGAAGCAGCAGCGAGGCTGGATTTTTTCATTGAATTGAAGGAGTATATTATGCAGATTAATCTACCGTGCCTAGTTGGAGGTGACTTCAACATAGTCTTAAACGAAGAGGAAAGAATAGGGGTGAGCTATAACAAAAGGGCGGTGAGAAACTTCTCTCAGTTCATCGAAGATTTATCTCTTGTGGATATTCCACTTCATGGCAGCAAATTCATTTGGTCGAATCATAGAGATGCTCCCTCTTTCAGCCGGTTAGACAGGTTCTTAATGTATGCGGATTTTGTATATGTTTGGACGGACCTGATGCAAATCTCGCTTCCAAAGAGCATATCAGATCATAACCCTATAGGTCTATCGTTTATGGAAAAGAGTTGGGGTCCTAGACCCTTCAAATGGTTCGATTATTTGGGGGAGGATAAGCAATATTCAGACATGATAAAGAAGAGGTGCATTGAGAATGAGGGAAAAGGAGTTGCAAACATCCTGAGAAGCTGCAAAGATGCTACAAAAAAATGGGTGGCTGCCAATTATATAAACAGTGAAGAATCCACTTTTACTTTGGAAAAAAGGCTTCATGAATTGGAAAAGGAGAACGAAAAGGGGATTATTAAACCAAGCTTGTTTGCAGAGTTAAAGAAGACTAGGGAGAAGCTATGGATTGCTTATAGACGTGAAGAGCGCGAATGGATACAAAAATCACGAGTTAAATGGGCTATCGAAGGAGATCGAAATACTAAATTCTTCCACCTCGCAGCTTCAGCTAGGAGAAGGGTTAATTTTATAAGCAGTTTGAAATGTGGATTAGTTACTTTGCAAGAGCCAGTAGAGATTAAGAAAGCAATGGCTAGGCACTTTAAGGAAGCATACAACGATTCAAGAACAATTCCAGTGAGCAAATTAGATCGTAATTTTGGGAAAATTAATATTGAGGCTGCATTTAGACTTGAAAGGACCTTTTCATTGGAAGAAATAGAGAACGCTCTTTCTAAGCTAGAGTCTTCTAAAGCTCCCGGACCCGATGGTTTTAACATGGGATTTGTCAAAAAAAAATTAGGAGGCTCTAAAGCCAGAGATTTTCGGTTTCTTTAGTAGTTTTCACAAGGGGGAAATTATAGACTTCTCTTTTAATAAATCTTTCATATCCCTAATTCTGAAGGTTCAGAACCCTTGTTCAATTGAGGATTATCGACCAATAAGCCTAGTTGGTTGTGTGTATAAGCTGTTGGCTAAGGTTCTAACTATCCGACTTGAAGAAGTAATGGAAGATGTTATTGGCGAAAATCAGTTCGCTTTTTGTGCAGGGAGACAGATATTAGATTGCTCCTTAATCGCAAATGAAGTTATTGATTTCACTAGGAGTAAGGGATTGAAAGGAACTGTGTTCAAGGTGGATTTCCGTAAGGCTTACGACACAGTTGATTGAGACTTTCTCTTTTCTATTATGAAACAGATGGGTTTTGGAATCACGTGGTGCAAATGGATCGATATTTGCTTAAGCACAACTTCTATTTCTATTCTGGTAAACGGATCAGCGACCTTTCCTTTCAAAATCAGAAGAGGTCTTAGGCAAGGGTGCCCTCTTTCTCCATTGTTGTTATACTTAGTAGCGGAAGCACTCAGTGCTATGTTGATAAAGGCTAACTCTTGCGGGCTTTTCAACTAAGTCCATATAGGATCGATTCCAATTGAAGTTTCCCATATTCAATTCGCAGACAATCTCATTATTTTTTGCAGGGCCAGCGAAACACAAATTAGAAACGTGATTAGAATCCTGAAAGGTTTTGAGATTGGGGATGGTCTTAAACTCAACAGGAAAAAATCCAAATTGATCGGAATCAATGTGAAAGACGGCCTGGTGGATTCATGGGCTTCTATATTTCACTGCAAAAAAGAATGACTTCCATGCCAATATCTTGGTCTTCCTCTCGGTTCTAGGAAAAATTTTGTCCATTTGTGGGATCTGATAGTTGAAAAATTACAAAAGAAGCTACCTGGATGGAAACCAGCTTTGCTTTCTTTCGCAGAAAGAATCACACTCCTAAAATCAGCTTTAGCAAATCTGCCTATCTATTTTATGCCTTTGTTTCCGATGCCGGCAACTATAAACTCAACCCTTTCGAATTTAATAGCCAAATTCTTGTGGGGTTCGGTGGAAAAAAGGCGCATTCATTGGCTAAGGTGGGATATTTTATGTCTTCCAAAGTGTTACGGTGGTTTAGGGATGATAGATTTTAAGGCTAAGAACAGAGCACTTCTTAACAAATGGTTGTGGATGTATACAGTGGAACCAAGCAATTTTTGGCGTAAGGTA
The DNA here is from genome assembly GCA_030270665.1 of Hibiscus trionum. Classification (NCBI taxonomy): domain Eukaryota; kingdom Viridiplantae; phylum Streptophyta; class Magnoliopsida; order Malvales; family Malvaceae; genus Hibiscus; species Hibiscus trionum. The sequence goes on along the minus strand of BSYR01000011.1, from coordinate 994,199 downwards.
ATAGCTGGAAAATATGAGCAAGACTCTTTCAATTTGATGCCCATTAACACTAAACCGAAAGGTAAATCGTGGATTTGGAGAAACATCACTTTGCCTCTGTTGGATCCAGAAAATCACTTTACCAGCAGCATTCGTTTGGTAGTGGGTGATGGCAACAATACAGATTTCTGGAATGACCCTTGGAAAGGCTCGACTACACTGAAAAATGTCTTTCCCAGAATCTTTGCATTGGTTGTTATAAAGTCCGAACCCATATCGAATTTCGGTTCTTCAATGGATGGTTTATGGAGATGAAAAATTGAGCTTCGTAAGAGGGTCTTCGATTGGGAAGCCGATATCTGGGAATCCTTCCTTGAAACAATCCAAGAAACTCATATAGTTTTAAAGTAAAATGACAGTATCCGTTGGGTGAAAAGTTCGGATGGGTGCTACTCAACTAGGAACTTCCTTCTTAATTTCTCTTCTCAATCCTGTAGCGGCAGCTCTCTGTGGAAGAACGTTTGGTCGAACTTAGCTCCCCCTAAAGCTGAAGCTTTCTTGTGGAAGGTCTTACATGAACGAATCCCAACAAAAGTTGAACTAGCGAAAAGAAAAATCACTCCTCAAACTTCAGAATTATGTCCACTGTGTTCTGTGGAATCAGAAACGGTTAACTATATATTCTGCAAGTGTTTAGTCTCATGGAGATTGATGCAGCGTTGGTGCAACATCTGGTGTCTATCAGGTGCTTTTCCTGGGGATGTGCAGTCCCTATTTGTGTATTGGATCCAGGGCTACACAAAAACTAGCCTGAAAGATTTCTGGCAATTAGCTTTTGTAGCATTTGTGTGGTCCATTTGGATATACAGAAATGAGGTGATTTTTAGAGGAATTTCAGTCGACGAAAAGTAGCTATTCGATTCTTATGTTACTCGATTAGCTGGTGGTGCAAGTTTAAATGGCCTCTATATTTTAATTCGGTTAGTGATTTCATCCAAAACCCTCTAATTAACCATCATAAATCTGAAGCTTTGTCACAGATCTCTAAGGGTTGATGGGTTCCTCCTCCAAAAGGTTTCGTGAATTTTAATGTTGACGGTGTTGCACAAGGGGGTTTCGGTAAAGCGGGGATCGGAGGTGTGTTGAGAAATTGTGAAGGGAAATTGCTACTAATGTTTTCTAGAAGCATTGGCAACATTGACGCTGCTACAGCTGATATAACAGCAATCAAAGAGGCAGTTGAGTTGTTTAAAAAAATCAGAATGGTTTTTGAAGTTTAAGCTCATTCTGGAGACAGATTGCAGCAATGTTGCGTCATGGATAAATCTCCCTCATTGTTCTTCGTTAGTCTTCAAACCACTTATCATTGATATCTCCAGTTTGTTGAAGGATGTCGATTGGAAGTTAAATGTTATCCCTCGAGAGGCCAACTCAACAGCGGATAAATTGGAAAAAGCGGGTATCTCCAGATCTTCACCTTTGTGTCGATTTTTTAACATTATTTGAGTCTGGTCGATTCTCCTCTAAAAGCCAGTAGTTTGCTAGTCTGTTCGGGTGCAGCCAAGTGAGTAACGTTCAGCAATTTTCAATCCAATTCTTTGCGAAAGGAGAGTGAAGGATGTCCAGGTTATTTGTTAAGCGAATCTGTGTTTCCCAGGTTGGCTGTAATTTTGTCTATGGATTGTTGTGTTGATGCCTTATAGTGATGTATCAAACTCTCACTGTAACCCCCTAGACCCGCCTATGCGTTACAACGGATCCCAGGATGTCACATTAGGGTCACAAGAGCAACCCACAGTAAAAATACACATAAAACATTTTCTCTGAAAAACACATATTAAATTGTAACGGTAACTTTTGTTGAAAATACTCTTTCATGAAATCATTTAAAAATATAACAGGATTTCAGAAAACGTTTCACAGACACTATCATGAAACAATAATGCTATGCATGCCCACTAACTATGTCGGTACCGTACTCCAAAAGCAACGCCGAGAGAACTCCCAACACTGATGTCAAACGTTATACCATGATATATTCCTTTAACCTGCGATGGTAAAAACAACGTGAGCTTGGAAAAGCTCAGTAATACAAAACTACCAAGAGATGCTATAAGCTCATGCAGATATATGGTAGGCATAACATTTTCATGATATTCCACGCAGTAACAGTCTTCATTTCTTTTTCGATATTTCAGGGTAACGTTATACTTGAGAATTACGGTACTTGTTCTTTATTCAATCATCGAGAATTAGACGGGAATTATAGGCTATTAATGTACGGAGGTGGAATTAGAGAGTTCGGTTCCTAGTGTGTTCCAACAGTGTAAGTAAAACATGTACAACAACAGTATAATATACATTTCCAGTTCAAAAACATAAAGTTCAAGTAACAATACGGTACGGTTTAATCTTTTATCTACCCTCCAACCATACTCTCCAGGAAGTAGTTCCCCAAAACTGCGTCAAAGGCGTTAACCAGTGCCCATTGGGCATAGGTGCCATCCTAAGGGATTACCTTAGGAACGGTACGGTACGGTAGGTATTACCCTAGCCGAAGCATAGGAACCTGTAACGGTAAAGGAATTACCAGCTGGATCAGGGCTGAACCTAGGGTCACTTCATATTCTATCCCAAATACCCCAGTAACAATCTATGTAACGGTTCGATTAATCAATATATGTATTTTTAGCAATACATTATCCATATAGCATGTTGGTCATATCAGGTACATATGCATATATCAAAAATACAGTACGGTCATGTTTAATTATAAAATATGTCATGTTCATGTGAGTTCAAGTATGTAAATCATGTGCTCGTGATCCGTATTATAACATGTAAATCAGTATGCAAAAACAGTCGGGTAGCATACATGGAACACACTAGGTGGAATGGTTTATTTCTATGGAGATACTCGTCATCTACAGAAGAGCGCACATTAAACTTTTGACTATTTGAATGGGTTTCTAAAACGGGGCCCTTATTAAAAGAGGGGTTAGTACTAACGGTTCAAACCAGATATTCGGGAGATGATACATCAAGATCTTTGAGAGTTAGGCATATCATGAGTGATTTACTCATTTAAGCATACAAGGGCATTATAGTCATTTTATCACACAAGGGCATTTTGGTAATTTATACCAACAAGGCTTCAACAATGGCTTGGGAAAATTCTAATTGCTCATCAGGTTTCCAACCAAGCATTCAGAGGTTTCCATGTCAAGATCTCTCACGATATCAGATACATTCAGGGCTATTTTGATCACTTTGGCCAATGAGGGCATGTTGGTCATTTAACTATTATAGGGGATTTTGTAACGTAGCCCAATCAGGAGGAAATTATGATTTACAACATTTAAGATTTCCAGAAGGTTGTCGAGCCTCCATAACCATTCGAAACTAACATATTCCAACCTTGCAGTACTAACCAACCCTTCCAATGCCTCTAACTGTATCGTATATCTAAACGGTTGCTTTCATATTTCATCACAAGATTTACCACGGAGTAGTCGAACTTATATTCTGTGCGGAAAAACTTCCAACCTTACATTAATATCAGGAGTGATTAGCGTACGTAAATCATGCTTTAACCCATAGGGGCATTTTAGTCATTTTAGCTTTATTGGCATTTCCAAAACTTTATCAGAGGTAATTTACTTATTCCAATCATGGGGGTATTTCGGTCATTTCGCCATTCAGGATATCCCTCATTCATGTCAATTGAGCCATATATATATAGCATTTCAATCATTTAAGTACTCGTGGGTATTTCAGCCATTCACGAAATTCTAGTACCTCCAACCACCTCATTCATTTCAAAACTCAAGGGTTTATCCATCCTTCCAGTTAATTTGTAAACTTCGGTGTCTGAGGATACTTCAGCCCTTTTTAGTCAATACGACCATTCCGATTAATTTGTCCATAATATTATTTCCAATACTTTTAGTCATTCCAATTAATTCAATATTTTGAGTCGCTTGATACTTTCCCGTAAATTTACATTCGGAGATTTATTTCAAACTCAAGGAAACTTAACACCTTACAATCTCGAAGGCTTAAATCTTGTTACCATAACTTACAAGTAGATTGAGGTTTCTAGATGAATCGATTTGTTTTACCATATCCACTGTAGATTTCTAAATCGTTCCAATTCCAAGGGTATTTTAGTCACTCTTATACGTTGAGGGCATTTTCGTAATCTCATATCCAAATATTTTTCACATTTTATCATTTGACACTAATAGTTGAATTTGGAGATTAATTGTCTTATTAATTACTTATTGAACTCCAGATCCTTCTGGTTTATTGATCTTCTTATTCGAGCATTGCAATCTTATCTAGAATATCATACTCGTTTCCATATTCGGTTTAACTTGAGCAGAATTAACAGTACTTATCATCATTTTTATGCATGCATTAACAAATACCAACATGCTCATAAAGCATACAAGAGGTAGTAGTGTATTACCTTTAATGCTTGCTATATCGGTCGACCTTTATACTCCGTTCGATCACTCTCGAACCCGAATGCGACATCCTCTATATCTCGAATACAGGGAACTTCGAATACCTTCAATCGCACAAAATCCAATTTCAGTCCTTAATCACATTGTCCACAACTGATTATTAAAATACATAAGCAGACTCAAGTTCAAGGTTCAGTTTGGAGGCTTTCGGGTTAGAATTTTACGAAACGGGCTTCAAAATCGGACTCAGGACGTCGAAAAACATAAAATAGGACTTTTCTGGAATTTTTAACTTTTTGGTCAAAGTCAACGGTCAATGGGCAGGTCAACGGTCAACGCTGACGTCATGCTGACGTCACTGGTTGACCGGGTTGACTCAGCGAGTTGACTCACTGGGTTAACTCAGGCGAGTTGAGTCGGTCAACGGGTCGGGTACGGGCCGGTTAACGGGTCGGGTCGGTCAACGGGTCGGGTCTGCCAACGGGTCGGGTCAGGTCAACTCGTTTGACTCGGTCGGGTTGACTCAATTGACTCGGTCGGGTCGACTCGGTCGGGTCGGGTTTAGGTGGATCGGTTCAAGGGTCAGACCGTCTGAGCCGGCCGGTTCAACGGCCATCGTCCTGGGCGGCCGAAAATCGCCCCGGACGGCGCGTGAGGCCCACGCGCGGCCTTTCCCGGTCGGAAAACATGCCGGACAGCCCAAAAAACGCCAAAAACAACCATAATCCAACCTAAAATCCCATAAATTAATCCAAAACTCACTGAACTTACCCAAATCCAAAAAAAATGCTCAACACTGTCGTGGCTCCGACGACGGTCTGAACGGTGGCCGTTCGTTACCCGGCGACATGGGTTTTGCTCGGCTCAACGCAAGGAACTCGATGATGGGTGGTGGTGCGGCGGACGGTGATCGTGACGGCCGAAATCGTTGAATAACAGTGGAGGTACCTTTGATCTTCGTCGAGGCTTTGAGCCGCTCTCCACGTTGATTGCCAACGCAACGCTGTGAGTGACGGTGACGTCCGGGATCGGTACCCGACGGCAAGCATGGTAGGGGAGGCGGTGCTAGCTACGGCGCGCCGATGACGATCATCGCGTGGTAATCGGTGGGGGTGGAAAGCTAACGATGGGGAATATGAAGGGTCGTCCTTTTTTGAATCTGGACACTTCCAGATAACTTCTAATTATGGGTAGGGGAGTGGTTGAGATATTCTAAACTTATTATTATTATATTTCGATACCTTTTTAACCATTGGTTCAAATCAAACTTGGTAAAAAAGATGACTAAGAGCTTCTATAGCTCAAGCGGTTGGGTGACTGGCTTAATAAGGCTAGGTTGTGGGTTTGATCCCCACAACCTTCACTTCCCCTTTTCTTTTTTTTTCTTTTTTTTTGGGTGTTACACTCACCCTGGTTCCGGTTGCACTCTTTTTCCTATAAACTAGGTTATGGAGGTTTTTTAACGAGGCACCGGGACAAGGAGCTCACAATAATATTTACCTTTCAAAATATATATATATATATATATATTTCAGGGAAAGAATCGTGGGTTTTATAACCAAAATTTTGGATAACTTATAAGGTAAGTCCTTGTACTTTTCTAGGGTTCACAAAAATAGGTAACTAATATCAATTCTTTATAAAAATGTCATTAAATTCGTTTAAAATTTAATTAATTCCCAAATTTCTTAATTTGGGTTTCATATTTTAATTCTCAAATTCTAGGGTTTTGATTATTGGGATTTCAAAATTAGAGTTTTTGAATTCGGGATATTTTTTGGGTGTTACACTTGGCCGTTAACCTTCGTTAATAAAAAAATAATTTCTAATTTAACCCCGAAACTTTCAAAACTTTATTTTTCACCATCTTCCCCAAGAATTTAAAAAATTTATTACTCCGACCACCACCCAATCCAATTCCCCTTAACATTTTCCTTTTTCTTATTTTTACATTGCTTCTTTTTCAATTTCCAAAATGTCGACATTGGTCACCACTTAACAAAAAAAGAAGTCGTGCAGTTTCGCCACCTCCGCTTCTGCCACTTTCCACCACCGCTACCGCCCTCTCATTTCATCATTTTCATCTTCTATAAGTTCGACTGTTTCGAGGGCTTTGATCTTGATTTTATGTTTCTTTAATTAAAAAAGAAAGCTCTAAGAAGGGAGAATTCCAAGCGACAATCGAAAGCTATGCTTCGAAAAAACTGGCTTCGTAAGATTCGCACCCCTTTTATCACTGCTGCTGAGGTTTTACTTCGTTTTTGTTTTTAATTTTCTGATTTCTTATTCAAATTCTTAAGTTTCCTCTTCTTCTCTTCTTTTATTGTTTTTGTTTCATTTTGTGTGGTTTGGTGCAGAGTTTACTCCCCACGATCGTAATTTTATTGTTAATTGGTATAAGAACTCGCGTCGATACTCAAATTCATTCGGCTCAACTGTAAGTAAAGTTTTCTGTTCTTAAATTTTGTTGTTTTCCCATAGAATTTATGAATTTTTATATGTTGGAATGGAGAATGAACTCATTGCTATTGAATTGATTTAGATATGTGAGGAAATATAGAGGTAGGCAAAGGTATATCCCCTAATTTCCAACAAGTTTTGGAATTATTATTGGCCAAAAGAGAGTATTTAGCCTTTGTAATTTGTTTTTGACTTTGTTTTTCATTCATCTAGTAGTTATGAATGTGGACAGCAATTAATCATTTTTTGATTCTTCCTTGTTGCCAAGTTATAATTTAGCTGCATGTGTGCACAATTATTATTTGGGGTGGATGGTGAAAAATAAAATTTTGAAATTTTGGGGGTTAAATTAAAAATTAATTTTTTTATTAACGGGGGTTAACGGCCAAGAGACCAAAATAGACATGATTCAAAACGTAAGTGGCAAGAATGATTTTTTTGTTGAATTCGGGTGACCAAAACAGAACAAACCCCAAACAAAGCGACTATGGGTGAAGATTACCCTTAATATTATGGTTACATTTTGGTCACTCAACTGTTAAATGTTGTCGTTTAATTGGATATAATGATAGTTTTAGTGCTCAAAACTTTTATATTCTATCAATTTAGTCTAAATTCAAAATAATTCAATAAATTTAACCCTTCATATTTTAAAAAAATATATCAATTTAGTCATTTTTATTATAAAACATATTTCTTAAATTCTATGTAATTCTATGTATTTTCATTACAAAGTATAACTTTTGCAATAATTTTTGTAGCAACAATTTTATTATTATAAAACAGACTTGCAGAGAACTTAAGAAATATGTTTTATAATAAAAATCCAATAACTTTTGTAGTAGCAGTAACTAAAACCTGAACTTTTATAGAGAATTACATGACAATAATAACTAAAACTTAAAGGTTTTCATAAAAAAAAAATTCAATGGCTAAATTGATATTCTTTTTAAATACAAAGGGTGACACGAGTGTAACCTTACCATAATTAAATGACTTCAATATTTGTTTTTATCTAGCAAAGAAAACAATCCAAAGATGGTCACATTCTAAGCACCAATGCTCCTACCACCAAACATCGAGTGTCGTGAATGTCCGGAAAGGTGATTTCGTTGTTTATATCGGAGATGAAGAGAAAAACAAGAGATTCGTGGTCCCGATATCTTACTTGAAGCATCCTTTGTTCCAGGACTTGTTGAACCAAGCCGAAGAAGAGTTCGGATTCGATCATCATCCGGCGGGCGGTCTACTGGTTCCTTGCGCTGAAGATGAATTCGTCAAGCTTATAAACCTTGCATGAAATCAAGGAAAAGCTGATAATGTTTGCATTTAAGGAGATTTGCCTTACCGTTGATGTGTTCTTGCTGCTATACTGCCAAGCAACCTCTAGAAATTCGAAATTCAATGCTAATAGTATTAATATGCCACTTCATGTTTTCGTAGAATGCCAAGAATAATGTAATATATAAAACGTAAATAAATCTAGAGATATTTTATTTCTTTTATCATTCAATAATTGTTGACAAAGGTTTGAAAATAAACTTTTCCCTCTGCTCCTGTAGCACGTTTTCTTCCCTCTCTTCTCTTTTTCAGTCTTGATCTTTCAAGTTTTTTCCGTCTCTAGACATGTCAGACGTCCAAGATGATCTTGCTCGATTAGCCATTGCAGATGGGGAGGATGATTGTCTCCAGTTTGAGCCGGATGTCTCGGCTGTGAATCTAAGTTTTGATCATTGTTTTGTTGGCAGATTTCTTACTTCGAGCGTGGTTAACTTCCAATCTATGAAAGCCACTCTGGCTAATGTTTGGAAACCGGTTGGAGGAACTGCAATCACTGATATTGGGGATGGCCGTTTTCTATTTCGATTCTTTAATCATATAGATGCTGATCGTGTAGATCTGGGGAGTCCTTGGTACTTTAACTCTCATCTGTTGATTATGCATAGGCTCCAGCAAGGGGATTTGGCAGAATCAACCCCCTTCAATCATGTTTGTTTCTGGGTTATAGTGAATGATGTGCCGATTGGTTTTTTATCAGAAAAGTTTGCTCGGCTCATTGGCGATTTTGTTGGAATGTTCGTCGATTATGATTCTTCTGATTCTTCTTTGGGCTATAAACGGATAATGCGAATCCGTGTGAGAGTGGATAGTCGTATGCCATTGAAAAGGAAGAAAAAGATTATGCTTCCAAACGGTAAGCCTCACTACGTAAGATTCGAGTACGAGAAACTGACCCTTTTTTGCTTCGTGTGCGGATTATTAGGACATGGCGAAAGTTTTTGCCCAGTCCGAGTTGTTAATGCGGGAAAAGAGGTACCTATGGCATGGGATGCCTCCCTTCGGGCTCCACGGCGACGATCGATTATTCCGACCAGTCCTTGGCTCCGTGAAGAGCCAGATCTAAATGCTATAAATGCTTCCGCAAATCCTTCTCAATCAGGCATAATTTCAGGAGGAATTGCTGGAGGGAGTAAATCTGTTCAGATGGCAGCCCCTGATTTTTCCCCTCCTTTAATGGTGCAATCCCCATTTATTGGTCAGATTAGTCCGACATTGGGCCGTCTTGATGGCTTTGACACCTTAATGACTTCTTCGGAGGAGGATAGCCCAATTGGAAGTATAGAGGGTTCTAAAAGGGCCCGCACCCTGAATGCACCCGTTGGTTTTTCTGATGTGATTGACCCGATTGGTGCCCCAACTGATTCATCGGCCGGCCTTATTCAGGCCCGCCGGACACAATGAAAATAATTAGCTGGAATTTCCGTGGCCTGGGGAAGCTACGGACCATACGCAGACTCAGGAACAAACTGAGGTCAACTTCTCCCCAACTCTTGTTTCTAATGGAAACAAAATTGTCTTCACAGCGTATGGCTCGGGTTCGTATTCACTGTGGTTTTACTCTCGGTTTTGATGTAAGTGCCCAAGGTTCCAGGGGAGGGCTCTTTTTAGCCTGGTCCCCTAGTCTGGCTGTTTCGATCAGAAGTTATTCGATCAATCATATTGATGCTGATGTTAGGGATGTTAACTCGGATTTGCAGTGGCGTTTCACTAGTTTTTATGGAAACCCAGTAGAAAGCCAACGCTCGTCGAGCTGGGATCTTCTTCGCTCTCTAGATACTGACCGTACTTCTCCTTGGCTTGTGGCGGGAGACTTCAATGAAGTTATGCTTGCTTCCGAGAAGAAAGGTGGTTGTGTTAGATCCGAAAGAAATATGGAGGCCTTTAGGAGTGCCATGTGTGATTGTGATTTGGCTGACCTGGGTTTCTCAGGTAATTGGTATACTTGGGAAAGAGGACGCCTTTCTAGTAACAATGTTCGGGAAAGGCTTGACCGGGGTATAGCTAACCCGTCCTGGAGGGCTTGTTTTCCGGATTTTGCTGTTGTGCATCTTACTCACACCATTTCTGACCATTGCCCCGTCCTCATTGATACTGAGTCTCACTCATATCCTAGTGGTGATAGAGTTTTTTTCCGATTTGATGCTAACTGGACCCTTGAGAAGGAATGCGAGGATCTTATTAAGAGTTTCTGGAGTTCCACTACGGGTGATTTGCCAGAAAAATTGCTCTCTCTTAGTAAGGAGTTGGGTAAATGGAGCAAGGAGAATTTTCTGATTAGGCGTCGGCGCTCTCACGAGTTGAATGAGAAACTTAAAAATCTGTCTACTTTAGACGCGGATGATGAAACTTTGGCGGAGATTCTGGATATTAAATTAGCTTTAAATCTTGAAGCAGATAAAGATGAACTCTATTGGGAGCAGCGGGCACACTCCAACTGGCTTAAACATGGGGATCGCAACACTCGATTCTTCCATAATTGGGCATCGTACAGAAAAAAGAAAAACAGAATTTCTAGCCTAAGATCAGATGAGGGGCATTCTGTTACTAGCGATGAAGACATGGCTTGCATTGCTTCTGAGTTTTATAAAAATCTATTCACTTGCGCGGGGACAAGTGACCTGAATTTTCTTCAGGATATTATTCATCCGGTAATTACTCCTGATATGAATGAGAATCTTTTGTTGCCTTTCAACGCTGCGGATATTTACTGTGCTCTTAAAGGAATGGCACCTCTTAAAGCATCAGGTCAAGATGGGTATCCTGCTCTATTTTTCCAGCACTACTGGCACATCGTGGGAAGTGAGGTTTCAGATTTTTGTCTTAAGTTCCTTAATGAGAGTGGAGATCTTTCTGCCATCAATGGAACTAATGTAGTCCTCATCCCTAAGGTACCTAATCCAGTCTCTATTTCTCAATTCCGTCCCACTAGTCTTTGCAATGTTCTGTACAAGATCATTGCTAAGGCCATTGTAAATAGACTCTGTGGACTGCTGGATTTGTGTGTTGATACTACTCAGGGTGCGTTTGTCCCGGGATGCCATATTACGGATAATATCCTTATTGCGTATGAGGTCCTACATTCTTTAAAGTCACGAAAACAGGGTTCTAATGGAGCCTTTGCCCTAAAGCTAGACATGAGTAAAGCGTACGACCGCGTTGAATGGGAGTTCATTCGTAAAATGTTATCTGTCATGGTTGATTTGGTGCTTAGTTGCGTTTCTTCGGTTTCTTATCGCATTGTTTTCAATAATGTCCCTGGTGAGACCTTCAAACCTTCCCGTGGTCTTCGACAGGGGGACCCTCTTAGCCCATATTTATTTCTGTTCTGTGCGGAAGGTTTATCAGCTCTTATCAAGGCAGCTCGTCTGAGGAATGAATTTAAGGGGGTCAAGGTGGGTCGCAGTGGGGTCACCCTGACGCACCTCTTCTTTGCGGACGACAGCATCTTATTCGGTGATACCTCGCCTACTGGTATTCTTGCGTTAAAAAACCTCCTATATGTATATGAGAAAGCTTCGGGGCAGAAGATTAATTTCGAAAAGTCCCTAATCTATTTCAGCTCGAATGTTCCTCCCTCGACTCGTCTACAGATTGGTGATTTCTTTGGCGTTCGAATATCTACAAACCCGGAAAAATATTTGGGTCTACCTACAATGGTTGGTAAAAACAAAAGAGGTGCTTTTGCCCATATTCTTGACAGTACAAATAAGAAGGTGGATAATTGGAGTTGTCGTTTCTTATCTATGGGGGGTAAGGAGGTTTTTATTAAAGCAGTATTGCAAGCAATTCCTGTCTATGCTATGCAATGTTTTTTATTTCCTATCACCCTCTGCCGTGCTTTAGAATCTATATATTGTCGTTTTTGGTGGCGTAATGGAGGCACTAGAAAAGGTATTCACTGGGCTAGTTGGAATTCTCTTTGTTCCCCAAAAGAGAATGGGGGAATGGGCTTTCGTGACCTTGCTAAGTTCAACATAGCTATCTTAGCTAAGCAAGGTTGGCAACTCCTAACGAACCCAGACAGTTTACTTTTTAAAGTTCTAAAAGGGAGGTATTACCCTACTGAGAATTTCCTTAGTGCATCTCTCGGATCTAATCCATCTTACACCTGGAAAAGCATTTGGTGCACTAGAGGTCTTCTAGAGAAAGGCTATGGCTGGAGAGTAGGGCATGGGAAGTCGATTAGTATATGGACAGATCCTTGGCTCCTTGATACTACTTCTGGTAGAGTGCAGTCTTTGGACAACACCCTTTCCCTCTCGAAGGTTTCTGATCTTATTATTTCTACTACTAATAGCTGGAATAGGGATCTTATTAACTCTATTTTCAGCCCAACACAAGCAAGCAGTATTTTAAGTATTCAGTTACCTCACTTTAGTCGTGAAGATTTAATCATTTGGCGTGCAGATAAATCTGGTATATACTCTGTGCGCAGTGGCTATAAACTATTGTGCGGTGTGCATCTTATGACAGACAGTAGTGGAACTTTACAACAATCTGATACTCCATCTATTTATAAAAAGCTTTGGACCTCTAATCTACCAGCAAAAGTTAAGGTAATGGTGTGGAGATTCTTCAAAAATTACCTGCCAACCAATGTCAACTTACGAATTTGGCGAATCCAGGTACATTTGGACTGTAATCTATGTGGTGCTGGTGCGGAATCGGTTTACCATCTTGCCTCAGAGTGCCAATTTTCCCTGGTTGTCTTTAGTAGCTTGAATATATCTCTGCCCCCTGTATCAGACGAACAAGACTGGTTGAGTTGGTTATCTAATTTATTTATGAGCAACTCATCAACAGTTTTGGAGTCTTTTTTCATAGCAATTTGGGCCATTTGGACATACCGTAATCGCAAAGTTCATGAAAGTGTCTCCCAAACCCCAGCTGAAGTTGTTGCTTATGTTAATAAGTATATTGCAGAATGGCGAATCTGCCATGGAGCCACTTCTCAGAAGCCTGCTTCCCATACCGCTACGAACTGGGTTCCCCCATCTGGGGAAGAGATAAAGTTCAACTTCGATGCAGGTTTTAATGCTATCTCTAAGACTTCTATTTCAGGCATTATTGTTCGAAATTCAAAAGGTGAGATAATGGCGGCGGCAACTTACCCTCATCGAGACGTTTCCAGCCCTGAAATTGCAGAAGCCCTTGCATGTTACAAAGCTTTGATCTTGGCTTCAAATCTGGGGTTTAGTCGGATTTCAGTGGAAGGAGATGCCCAGACCATCTGACAAGTCGTCGTTTAACCGGTCAAAATAAATATAAATTTAACCTCTTTCAACAATTAATAAAATAAAGAAATTAAGTAGTATATAGAAAGAGGGTCGATCCGCAGGGAGATTAGATGGAAATTCTTGACTTGAATATTGTCGGATTTGAATTCCCAGGAATATCTGCAAACAAGGAAATAAAAAAAAAGGGGTGATCTGATATTGAGTGAAGTAATGAAATAAAATGCACAAATTAAAAATAAGGAAAACCAAATATGTGAAATAGCCTCGAGCTAGCCTTGTCAATTCCTTCGATCATTGAAATAGATTTTTACTCCGGGGATCATGTCGGTTACAGTCTGCGAGGCCCAACCCATCGCAACTTGCTTCTCTCTCGAGTAACCAATCCTCCCAAGACTATCTTCGAAGGTTGATTCTTAAACAAATTAGCCACGTCTATCGCCGTTAAAGTGTTTAGTTTTGAAAGCAGGAAAAGCCCGACTCAGAAATTGTCTTAAAAAAAAGAATCGCTTCTGATTTTATCTTTCCTTAGCGGACCGCCGCTAAGAGTGTTCACAGGAAGTCGAAATTGCCACAGGCCGATCCTTCCTCCCAACTATGTTTTAAACGATTCCAGATCAACGAGCTCTTTTTGATTTGAAAAACGATTAAAAACTTTAGTAAGACCGATTGCCAAACTATCTAAACCGAAAGATAAAAATGTATTCCCGAAGGAATTTAGGCAATGTTCAATTCTCACGATTAGAATTGATTTAGCTAGCTCTTGGCTCAAGAAATTTAGCTAAGCATGATATTGATTATCATGCTTAACTTGGTTTTGAAAAAATAATTAAATAACATAAAATAAATAAAACAAGAAAATAAAGAAAAAGGAACTTGAATTAAAACTAAAGATGTTTACAAAGGTAAAAACTCAAAAAAAGATGAATTGAATGATCCAAGCCTTTACCAAGGGTGGTATTTATAGGCTTTAGATTTACAAAGATAAAATGATAAGATAATTTAAAATAATAAACAAAAGATAAATAATTCAAATGTTTTGAAATTTAAATGCAGGAATCTAATCGGATAAGCTGATAAGCTCTCTCAAAACGTTCCAGACGCTTCTAGAAGTCGCCACGTCATTGCCACGTCAGACGCGTCGTGCCCGGTGTCGTGCCCATGATGCCAGTCATGACAGAATTATAATAAAAACTGCAGAAATGCCTCATTTTCACTGCTATTTCCAGAGTTGGGTCCCTGCACAAAATATAACGAAAACAACATGTATTAAGCAGCAAGAAGTCCCAATAGCTAGAAAAATAACAAATGAAATATGACATATTTGAGCACTCATCAAATTCCCCCTCACTTGTCTCATACTTGTCCTCAAGTATGTCCGAAAAAAACATAAACCAAAGAATGCATTTCTCAAGCCATTACATGCATCAAACATAATCATAAGAGTTCTAGCACGAAAGGAAGTTCATGAAAGAAACATAATTAAAACCAAATAGATACAAGCAAAGAGCAGCCATTGTCCTTTTCAATTACCTATCAAGCATTAATCAAATTTTAGCCTAGTCTTAATCCTCACCAAGATACACTCAAGAGCACTCAAAGTGTTTTAAAGGTAAATTTGAAGCAGAAACACTCAAAGTCAATCATGAATAAAGGTTTCCATATGCTTGTAACAAGTTCAATTCTCCACTAGTTTATAGAATCAAGGTGCAAAAATCATTAGGTCTTTTATTCAAGGTGTAATGAGGGTTTAGAGAAAAAAGGTAGAAAGATGGAAAGAAAAAGAGGATGATCAAAGCAAGATTTTTCAAACATAAGCAGTGAAGACATTAAAAAGGAGCTAAAAATGGGCAAGCAAAACACACACATTTTTTCTTTCTTTTTTTTTTCTTTTCGAAACTGTTTTTTTTTTCCGAAGCAATTGCTTCCTTTATTCTGTTTTTTTTTTCATTTCGAAGAATCATGCCCTTTATTCGAATTGCAGCTCCTTATTTGCCTAGTAATATAGTTTCTAGCATTTGATCAATCAAAAAGTGGTTAAGCCAAGGAAATGGGGTGTAAGGCTAACGAAGGCTCACTAGGCGATGAGAAAGGGAAAATCAAAACGAAAGGGAAAGAAAAGGTTCAAAGCCTAATGCCTAAATCATTTTAAAGCACCTCGTTCTTATTGTAGTCTCGAATTGTAAGCAAGCCACAAGTTCTAGATTCCTAAAATTCAAGATGACACTCTCAAGAAAAAGAAACGAGCATAATATGAAGAATGCATGCTCAAGGCTCAAATCTTACCAAAATTAGGCTAATTTGATTAAGCTAGGCGAGAAATTTAATCAACACAATCAAGGGTAATTAAAAGGGATGTCAAACTGTAGATTACCCATATCATTTGATTATCAAAATGCTCCAATGCAATCATTCCTAAGCACTAGAACAAGTACAACATGCTGGACAACAAGTAATGGCAAGAAAAAATTCATCTCAAGTTTAATTAAAATCAAACATATAATCAAACAAGCAGACAAGTGGTAATTTATTACCCTCCCCCTCACTTAAATGAATTGTCCCAATTCAAAGTAAAATAGGAAAAATTAAAGCAAAGAGGGGTAAGGGAAACTCCCCGTTATGAACGACGATTGCGGCCACGTCCGCGGCCGCGTCCAGGGCGAAGGTAAGAGAGGATTTCGGAGATGTTGTCTTCTAATGCATGAAGACGGGCAGCAAAGTCCGGAACATCGTGAGAGGGCTGCTCTTGAGGAGGAGGGGAATGAGGTGCACGTGATGTGTTTCGGCGAGTGAAAACCCTCCTTGTCCGTGGCGTTAAAATACCCGGTGGACTGAAGAATGGTGCATCCGGTGTTCCATCGAGTAATCCCATGGAGTCCAAGCAACGTTCATCTAAAGCATCCATAGAAAAAGCGTAAGTGAAATGCTCAATGTCGAAATTAGCTATTCGAGATGCAAGGTGAGTAATTAATGGACCAAGGATTAAAGGACGATTGTACCGGATGACGATTTTGAACTGGCGGGCTAACCAAAATCCTAGGTTAACCTTCTTACCTGAATGCATACACCAAAGGAAGAATAGTTCAATCTTACTTAAGGTGGCAGAGGCATCGTTACGCCCAGAAAAATTGTAGGCAAGGAAACGATGAACATAACGGAGCCCAGGGTCTTGAAGCGCAAGAGCCTTAGTAGATCGAGGGTCGAAGGCTATGTCTGTTTGTCCGGATAACTCAAAATAAGCAGCATTCTCATCGAAATCTGCAGGAATCTCAAACAATGCTGTTAGATAATCGGAGTTTGTGACGTTAGTCACAAAACCCATAGCTAAATTGAATTCATTAACAGACATAGCAAAATTTTGACCACATAACCGAAATCTGATAACAGCAGGTGAGTCGGGCGTAATATAACTAGTTTCAGCAAAAGAAAATGTGGAATAAAATTCAAAGACCAACTCATAAAACGTTCCACATTTAATTTCAGAGAAAGCAGTCCAGCCTATAGCATCAAAATAATGTGCAACAGGATCAGAGATATTCAAATTGACAATAGTATGATGGGGAATGAATTTGCAAACCCGAAAAGGCCTATGTCGGATACTCTGAAATTGATCGAGCTGATCGGCAGAAAAGACGAGGTATCCCTTGAGCACTTCTTCTGCTGGTACGGCATAATTACGTCCTCGTCTGTTTCTTTCAGGATTTTTGGTGCCTCCTCTGGGCGGAGAGGGGAAGGATGATGCACTAGATTGTTCGCCATAATTTGCCGAGGTCTGGTGGTCTTGATGGAAACTGAATCCAGTCGAGAAGTCCTCTGTGTATCCAAAAGAAGGATGGTACATTAGCAATGGCTGAGTAAAAATTGGGGTAGAATTTACCTCAGGATGTTGTTGCTCTGGTTCGGCAGAGGGCATGGAAACGGAGGGGTTTGCGGATTCCCTCTGTTGGGAATGGAACGAACGCTGCCGAGAGGGTGTGGGAGAGTCCATAGTGGGCAGTGAATAAAATGACGGCGACGGAGATCGTGGGGATGGCGGACGACGGCTGGTGCTCGGGCCGGCAATGCTATTGGAATGGTGCGAACGGTGGCTGACGGATGGGGAATGAGGCGGAGGACTCGCGGTCGTCTGGGGAATATGGTTTTCAGTCGGCGGAGTGGTGTCTTGTCGATGACGGCCCCCGCGGCGAGGAGGAGGTGCGGCGGAGGGCTCGGATTCGCTGCTTATTTCCATGAACTGAAGCGGTTGAAAACGGCGCCGTCCGCCGATAACCATCGGTGGTTCTTGGGGTAAGCGGCGGGCTTGTTGCCTTGTGCGAGGCATTTTGGGTTGACGGCGGTGGGGGTTTGAAAGTTCCGGCTGGGGTTTGTTTGTGCGGCGGGGTGAATCTGTTAGGGTTTTGGTGATGTATGCGGAAGGGAAAGAAGAGGGGAAAAGGGGGAAAATTTTAGGGGAAATCGGATGATATGTAAGGGGTAAGGGGGGGCTAACGTGCACCGCTCATCACGCGTGCTAAAATGCACCGCGTTTAATGAAACGGTGCACTTTGGTTGTAGAATGAAATTGCCCTGCTCCACTTCGACAGAGAACCCTGGAATGGAAAAATATTCGATCAATATACTGGAAAGGAGGAGAAAAAAAAATAAAAAAAATAAAAAAAAAATAAATAAAAAAAAAACTAATGGGTTGCCTCCCATTGAGCGCTTTGTTTATTGTCGTTAAGCTCGACCAATTCGATGTTCAGGGTCTTGGTTCTTCGAGGATTATTTCCTCAATGTGTTCGATGGGTGCGCTTTCGAAGAATGGTTTGAGCCGCTGTCCATTTACTTTAAATCGTGCACCCGAGCTATCTTCGATTTCTACGGCTCCATGAGGAAAGGTATCGACTATGGTAAATGGTCCGCTCCACTTAGACTTAAGTTTTCCTGCAAAAATTTTCAATTTCGAGTTAAATAGGAGAACTTTTTGTCCAATTGAAAAGAATTTAAATGAAATGTGTTTGTCATGAAATGCTTTAGTTTGTTCTTTGTAACGTTGTGCGCTATCGTAAGCGTTTCGACGAATCTCCTCTAGTTCTTGGATATGAAGTTTCCGTGTTTCGCCAACAGCGCTCATTTCCATATTACATGCTTTCACCGCCCAAAACGCTCTATGTTCAAGTTCGACCGGGAGATGACAAGGTTTACCAAAGACAAGGCGGTAAGGTGACATGCCGATAGGTCCTTTGTAGGCGGTCCGATATGCCCATAATGCGTCGACCAACTTCAAGCTCCAATCCTTTCGATTGGGTTTTACAATTTTCTCTAGGATTGATTTAATCTCCCTATTTGAAACCTCTGCTTGTCCGTTAGTTTGCGGATGATAAGCCGTTGATATTCGCTGCGTCACGCCATATTTCTTCATCAAGGCCTCGACGATTCGATTGGCAAAATGCGTTCCCCTATCACAAATAATCGCCCTTGGAGTTCCGAATCTGGAAAAAATAAATTCACGCAAGAAGTTAGTCGTGGTTCTCGCATCATTCTCACGGGTGGCTTTCGCCTCAACCCATTTCGAAACGTAATCGACTGCTAGAATAATATAAAGATTTCCATAGGATGAAATAAAAGGTCCCATGTAGTCGAGTCCCCACACGTCGAATACTTCGCATATATGGATTGGATTTAATGGCATTTCGCTTCGACGGCTTAGGTTCCCAACCCGTTGGCATCTGTCACATGATTTGCAAAAATTGTCAGTATCCTTAAATAAGGTAGGCCAAAAGAATCCGCACTCGAGAATTTTGTGCGCAGTTCGCTTAGGGCCAAAATGTCCGCCACAAGCGTAAGAATGACAAAATTTAAGTATAGAGGTTACCTCGCTATTACTTACGCAACGACGAATTATTTGATCAGAACACAATTTCCACAAATATGGATCATCCCATATATAATATCTAGCATCTCTTTTAATACGTTTAATCGCAGATTGAGGCAAATTGTTAGGAACCTTACCAGTGGCTAAGAAATTCGCCAAATCGGCAAACCAAGGGAATGTTACCTTAACTTCCATTAGCGATTCATCCAGGAATTCATCTCGTAGAGGGAGTTCGGTTGGTGATGTTGCTAAACGGCTTAGGTGATCCGCCACCAAATTCTCGCTGCCTTTCTTGTCTTTGATTTGGATGTCAAACTCTTGTAACAAGAGTATCCATCTAATCAAACGAGGTTTCGCGTCTTTTTTGTTGATCAAATACTTCAATGCTGCATGATCAGAAAAAATCAGAATTTTAGTTCCTAATAAATAAGGGCGAAACTTATCTAGTGCAAAAATGACAGCAAAAAACTCCTTTTCCGTTGTAGAATAATTTCGATGTGCCGAATCAAGAGTTCGAGAGGCATAAGCGATAACATGCGGTCCGTCTTTGGATCTTTGTCCAAGCACTGCGCCTACACTTAGATCGGAGGCGTCGCACATGATTTCGAAGGGCAGCGACCAATCCGGGGGTTGCACTATTGGAGCGGAAACAAGTCGTGCTTTTAGTTCATCAAATGATTCTTTACAAGCCTTGTCCACATCGAATGGTGCATCTTTTTGTAATAGGCGACAAAGTGGTTGTGCGAGTTTAGAAAAATCCTTTATGAAGCGTCGATAGAATCCTGCATGACCAAGAAAACTTCGAACTTCCCTCACCGAAGTGGGGTATGGAAGTGAGCGAATAATATCTACTTTAGATTTATCAATGGCTATTCCTTGGGCAGAAACCACATGACCGAGAACTAATCCCTTACTTACCATGAAGTGACACTTCTCATAATTTAAAACCAAATTATACTCAATGCATCGATTAAGCACATATGAAAGATTAGAGAGACATTTAGAAAATGAATTGCCGTAAACGGTGAAATCATCCATAAATACCTCTATACCTCGCTCGATGTGATCGGAAAAAATGCTTAGCATACAGCGTTGGAAAGTGGCTGGCGCGTTGCACAGCCCGAAAGGCATTCGCCTATATGCAAATGTGCCAAATGGACAAGTAAATGTGGTTTTTTCTTGATCTTCGGGTGCTACCGGTACCTGAAAAAATCCAGAGAATCCGTCAAGACAGCAACAATGTGTTTTTCCAGCAAGTCTTTCGATCATTTGATCGATGAATGGTAAAGGGAAATGGTCTTTTCGAGTTTGGGAATTAAGTTTCCTGTAATCGATACACATTCGCCATCCGTTTTGAATTCTTTTCGGAACCTTCTCACCTTCATCATTTTCGACGACAGTTATTCCCGTTTTCTTAGGTACAACATGAATTGGACTAACCCACTTACTGTCAGAAATTGCATAGATGATGTCGGCATCTAACAATTTTTGTATTTCTTGTCTTACCACATCCATCATTGGTTGGTTTAGTCGACGTTGCCCCTCTCGGATAGGTTTTGCGCCATCCTCCAATTTTATTTTGTGCATGCACGTGGAAGGACTTAAGCCTTTGATATCGGCTAATGTCCATCCAATTGCTTCTCTATGGATGATTAGCGTAGCAATTAACTCCTCCTCTTGTTGTGACGACAATTCGTTTGATATGATGACGGGTAGAGTTTCTTTGTCGCCCAAGTATGCATACTTCAAGTGTGGTGGGAGCTGTTTCAATTCTAACTGAGGTGCCTGCAAAATTGAGGGAAGCGGTTTAGATTGCGAAGGAGTTAATCGAAATTCAGAAATTAAAGAGAGGGTAGAAATTGATTCGCCTAAGTCGTCATCATTGAGATCTTCCAATTCCCTACAAAAATCATGAAATAAATCAGTTCTGATAAAGTCATTAGCCAAAGGATCTATAACATCAATAAAATTAAGGCTTTCGACAGAATCAGGATATTTCATAGCTTTATACATATCAAATTTAACCACTTCCCCATCAAATTCCATAGTTAAGATGCCGTCGCGGACACCGATCTTTGTATGCGCGGTTGATAGGAAAGGCCGGCCAAGCAAGATTTCGGATCCGTTGTTACTGCGATCATTTTCCATGTCAATTATATAAAAATCAGCAGGGAAAATAAGATCCTTTACCTGTACCAACACATTTTCTAGTACTCCCTCGGGGTAGATAACCGATCGATCAGCTAGTTGAACCGTTACTCGCGTTTCCTTCAAAGGTTCAGTCGAAATTTTGTTGTAGACGCTTAACGGCATGACGTTGATAGATGCGCCTAAATCGCACATCGCTCTTTTTATCCCAACATTCCCAATTTTACAAGGAATTGCAAACATACCTTGATCTTTGTACTTTGGCGGCAAAGGTCTTTGAAGAATAGCCGAAACGTTCTCACCAAGGTTAACCCTTTCATTCCCCGACAATTTCCTTCGGTTTGTACAGAGATCTTTCAAAAACTTTGCATATTTGGGAATCTTCCTAATGACGTCCAAGAGTGGAATGTTAATTTCTACCTTTTTGAACACTTCCATTATTTCCTTTTCTTCCTCCTTCTTGTCTTTTTTCGCTACTCTTCCTGGAAAAGGTGGAACGGGTTCGTAAGTAGAAATAGGAATTTTAGAATTGATGTTACCTGAAGTGGAAGAAGGCTTGTCCTTTTCGTGTTCTGAGGAGCTCTCGGATTTTTGCTTGTCCTTTTTCGGTGGTTCAGGTGCTATCACGGTTCCACTTCGTAAAGTGATTTCGCTCACATTTTCCCTTGGATTGACTTCGGTTTGCGATGTTATTTTCCTTGAGATTCTAGTCGCCCTATTGTTTGTGCTAGCTGACTGACTTGTTTGTCTAGTTCCTGAAGGTGAGATTGCGTTTGGTTTTGGAACTTTTCTTGTGAAACGGCTAATCTTTCAACAATAGATTCAAGGGAAGATTTCTAGGGAATTTGGTAGGGAGGTTGTCTAGCTTGAAAATTTGGATTCCTATTGCCATAACTAAGGTTAGGATGATCTCTCCACCCAGGGTTAAATGTGTTGCTTTGCGGATTGTAGGGTCTTTGGGGAGGTCCGGGAAAATTGTTCAAGGCGTTGACTTGGGCATTAGTCGTTTCCCTCAACATTGGGCATAGATCGGTGGCGTGATCGTGCATAGTACAAATCCCACATGCCTTAGCAACTCCTATTTCTCCTGAAACAAGTGAATGCACAATATTAGTCAAATTATCAATCTTGTTTTCTAATGTAATTGTGCTTACTGAATGAACCCGTCGACTGGGTTCACTTGTAGAACCAAATTGTTGTGAATTCGCAGCCATTGTAGAAATTAATGTTCTTGCTGCAGTAGGAGTCATGTTGACGAGTGCGCCGCCGCTTGCGGCATCTACCATTTTTTTGTCCATCGGTAACATTCCTTCGTAAAGATACTGAAGGAGAGTCTGTTCGGACAAGCCATGTTGCGGACAGCTTGCACATAGCTTCTTGAACCTTTCCCAATAATCATATAAGGATTCTTCATGCATTTGTTGGATGCTTAATATGTTTCGCCTAATTTCTGTCGCTTTGGCTGCAGGGAAATACCTATCAAGAAAAACACGAGAAAGGTCAGACCATGTATTAATTGAATTCGGAGGTAAATAAAATAACCACTCTTTAGCCGTTCCGGCTAAGGAAAAAGGGAAAGCCCTTAGTTTTATTTGGTCCTCCGAGACCCCTTGTGGTTCCATGCTGCTGCACACCATATGGAATTCGGCTAGATGCTTGTGCGGGCTTTCGGTAGGTAAACAGTTAAAGGTAGGGAGTAGATGGATTAATCCCGTTTTGAGCTGAAAGGGAGTGTCGCCTTGAAGAAAAGCGATGCAAAGGGGTTGTTGCACAGTAGGAGCTGCGTTCAGTTCTCGAATCGTTTGGTCCGCCATTGTTTCTGGTTCTTGTGTAGGTTCTTCGATTGGTGTAGATTCGGAGGTGGATTCTCGTTCGGATTGTCGTGTGCTTTGTTGCTTCTTTCGTCGAAGTGTTTCGCCGTGAGTTCTACGAGCGCTTGCTTCGATTTCCGGGTTATATGGAGCTAAAGTACCCGGGTTTTTCCTGGTCATAAAATAAGACAAAAATCAGTCAAAAATTGCCGAAAATAAATCTCCCCGGCAACGGCGCCAATTTTGACAAGTCGTCGTTTAACCGGTCAAAATAAATATAAATTTAACCTCTTTCAACAATTAATAAAATAAAGAAATTAAGTAGTATATAGAAAGAGGGTCGATCCGCAGGGAGATTAGATGGAAATTCTTGACTTGAATATTGTCGGATTTGAATTCCCAGGAATATCTGCAAACAAGGAAATAAAAAAAAGGGGGTGATCTGATATTGAGTGAAGTAATGAAATAAAATGCACAAATTAAAAATAAGGAAAACCAAATATGTGAAATAGCCTCGAGCTAGCCTTGTCAATTCCTTCGATCATTGAAATAGATTTTTACTCCGGGGATCATGTCGGTTACAGTCTGCGAGGCCCAACCCATCGCAACTTGCTTCTCTCTCGAGTAACCAATCCTCCCAAGACTATCTTCGAAGGTTGATTCTTAAACAAATTAGCCACGTCTATCGCCGTTAAAGTGTTTAGTTTTGAAAGCAGGAAAAGCCCGACTCAGAAATTGTCTTAAAAAAAAGAATCGCTTCTGATTTTATCTTTCCTTAGCGGACCGCCGCTAAGAGTGTTCACAGGAAGTCGAAATTGCCACAGGCCGATCCTTCCTCCCAACTATGTTTTAAACGATTCCAGATCAACGAGCTCTTTTTGATTTGAAAAACGATTAAAAACTTTAGTAAGACCGATTGCCAAACTATCTAAACCGAAAGATAAAAATGTATTCCCGAAGGAATTTAGGCAATGTTCAATTCTCACGATTAGAATTGATTTAGCTAGCTCTTGGCTCAAGAAATTTAGCTAAGCATGATATTGATTATCATGCTTAACTTGGTTTTGAAAAAATAATTAAATAACATAAAATAAATAAAACAAGAAAATAAAGAAAAAGGAACTTGAATTAAAACTAAAGATGTTTACAAAGGTAAAAACTCAAAAAAAGATGAATTGAATGATCCAAGCCTTTACCAAGGGTGGTATTTATAGGCTTTAGATTTACAAAGATAAAATGATAAGATAATTTAAAATAATAAACAAAAGATAAATAATTCAAATGTTTTGAAATTTAAATGCAGGAATCTAATCGGATAAGCTGATAAGCTCTCTCAAAACGTTCCAGACGCTTCTAGAAGTCGCCACGTCATTGCCACGTCAGACGCGTCGTGCCCGGTGTCGTGCCCATGATGCCAGTCATGACAGAATTATAATAAAAACTGCAGAAATGCCTCATTTTCACTGCTATTTCCAGAGTTGGGTCCCTGCACAAAATATAACGAAAACAACATGTATTAAGCAGCAAGAAGTCCCAATAGCTAGAAAAATAACAAATGAAATATGACATATTTGAGCACTCATCACCATCATCCGAAAAGTTTCCTCCCCGCTAATCGATAAATCTGAAACCTTTGCGGTGATTTCTGACATCAAATGCTTCTGTGGTCAGTTTGAAAAAATTTTGTTTGGGTTTATCAATCGAAAATTGAACGATGCGGCTCATACCTTAGCTTGCCTGAGCCGCTCCAGCCAAGAACCTCGGATATGGATTGAAGAGGCACCGGCGCAGGTCGAAGCAATTACAGATCGCGATCGCCGCCGTTTGAATTCCTCTGTCTGACGAACGGAGTTTCTTCGTCGCCCAGAGCCTCCGATCATAACCTTTGTTTTTTACCCTTCGTCTGCTTGTTTATCAGCCCTATCTTGCTCCCCTCGTCGGAGAGTTTGGTCTCAGACGAATTGTCGGTGTGGTTTAGCTTCTCTGTGGGTGTCCTTTAGTTTCCTCATTTTTGTCTTTTCTTTACTTTACTTTGCCGTTTGTACTGCATTTACTTCTGCTTGTACCCCACGTGTTAACCCACTTCAATAAAAACCGACACTTGTTTCAAAAAAAAAAGAAAATAAGTTGTCTAATTTTGTTACTGACTTTAGGGGTGAACATTCGATCTAGTTAAATTGAGTCAAAAAAAATTTGTATTTAATAAGTAATCATATTAAAAAAAAATGTCATAATATATATATAACGTAATTTTTTTTGTATTTAACAAGTATAAGAATGGTTAATCAATCACTGTATTGTTATATAAATAAGCAAAACATATTAGACCTTTTAAGCTTAGGTGAATACATAGTGGATATAGTCATCAATATCATATTGAAATCTTTTTCGAGAGCTACCAACAAGAATTACGGTAATTGAGCGAGATCATGCAGATAACATGTTGTAAATAAAGTAATGTGTTCTGGATTTTCAGTGTTAGATTTACTTTGTTTTTGTTAATAACCTTCGGTCATCGACGAAGTTGGAAGCAACAGTAATTGGCTATGTCTCCACGGTTCAAGATTCAAACAACAAAAACAACTCGTTCGTTCCCGAAACCAAAATTAATCGAACCGAAAAAAACAAGAAACTTGATGTTGTTTATGGAAAAAAACCCAATGTTATAAAGATTTCGAATTCGCTGATCATGTTCAATCCACATACAAACACAGAATCCATTACCAGTCCCATCAAAACCTTTGCAGGTTGTAAGATTTGAGGACAGCATGTCAATTAATAATTTAGCCTTCAACTCCTCTAAAATACACAGAGGAGAGGTGTGTCTTAAATTTCCACCCAAAGTGGTGTCCCCAGGCTTGCCTGCATTGCTTCTTGAACAAGGCATAAAGGACGACATCAGGGACTATTCTGCGCCCAGGCTTCAATTACAGATGTTTGCCTTTTATGTTGTCACGCAAGCCATTCATTTCCTGCTCAAATATTTGCGGTTGCCACTCTTCGTTTCCCAGATTCTTGTAAGTCCGCATCTTTTCCTCCATTGATAACACTTTCTTTTTCGATTCTAATGCAAAGGTTGTGGATGCAGGCAGGGATAATACTTCGTCCTGCGGATGATCGTTTCTTAATTTACCGTTCAGAGGACAGTGTTTCGGTTCTGGGGACAATCGGAGGCTTAGGCTTTCTCTTCTTTTTATTTTTAAGTGGGGTGAAGATGGACGTTAGCTTGACATTCAAGTCTGGGAAGAAGGCCGTGTATATCGGTTTCCTCACCGTAATGCTGCCTCTGCTAGCTTGCTTAATATCGGTCCATGTGCTGGAACCGAAAGGCGATTTACGTCATAAGTTCTTCCTCGCGGTATCATATTCTGGGACAGCGTTCCCGGTCATACATAACCTTCTTAGCGATACGAAGATACTGAATTCGGAACTCGGCCGGCTCGGATTGTCAGCCGCGCTAGTAGGTGACATGGTGACATTAGTTCTTACCCTATGTAGCTTATGGTTGAAATCAGATGCTGAAGTAGGAACAAAAAGGGTTCTACAGGATGTTGGTTGGACACTACTATTTATTGTAATCGTAGTGTTTGTGCTGCGACCGGGCATTAAATGGATGGTTAAACACATTCCCGAGACTAGCCAGAGAAGAGATTTATGCATTTATCTCGTCATCATGGCATTCATGATATCACCTCGCTTCACCCAACTCTTTCATTTACACCCGAAATTCGGTCCGCTTATTCTCGGTCTGGTCGTCCCAGACGGACCGCCTTTGGGATCGGCTCTGGTCGAGATGTTAGACCCTATTGTTTCAGGTCTGTTTTTGCCTATATTTGCCACAACATGTGGCCTGAGGCTTGATTTCAAATCTTTTAAAAGGAATAGCTCGTTTACAAATCACCAAACTTTTGGAGCCCTGCTTACACTTGTGGTCAAGTTCGGGGTCTCTTTGGTGCTGGCCATGTTCTGCAAGATGCCGATGTCGGATTCTTTAGCACTTGCTTTTATAATGGTATCCAAAGGCATTGTCGAGGTCGGTTACTACAGCACCATGTATGACAGCAAGGTTATATCAAAACGTGTATATGCTCAATTGATTATCATGATCCTTTTGATAGCGATCATTGTGCCAATACTCGTGAAGTGGCTCTACGATCCGTCGAGGAAGTATTTGTGCTTTCAGAAACGAACCATCATGAATTTGAAGCCGAACCAGGAGCTGCAAGTGCTCGGTTGCGTTCACGTCCCGGGTAATGTCAATTCCATTATCAACCTACTGAATGTCTGCTGTCCCACCAAGGAAAGCTCCATGGCTGTGGATGTCCTTCACCTCGTCAAGCTCCGTGGACGTGCCACGCCGCTTTTCATCGCTCATAACAAGCAGACGGCAACGACGTCCGACCAGTTGTACTCCGAGAACGTCGTTATCGCTTTTGAGCAATTCGAGCGAGACAATCCGAATGTCATATCAGCGAATGTTTTCACCGCGGTCTCTCCACCGAACTTGATGTACGAAGATATATGTAACCTCGCCATGGACCACACCACATCCTTCATAATACTTCCGTTCCACCGGAGGTGGTACATCGACGGAAACATCGAATCAGAAGATCAAACCATAAGAAGCTTAAATTCCAAAATCCTCGAAATGGCGCCGTGCTCGGTAGGGATACTCGTTGAAGGACACCACAAACTAACAAGCTGCACTTTCCGAGACACATCATCATCACAAAGGTACTCATCCTACAACATTGTTGTGATCTTCATGGGAGGCAAAGATGATCGGGAGGCTCTAGCTTTAGCGAAACGCATTTCGCAAGACGAAAGCGTTAGCCTCACCGTAATCCATCTGAAACCCAAGAACAGCTTAGGCTACATCTTGGCTGAAAATGACCGGACGCTTGATGATGCGATGTTGAGGGATATCAAAGGAAGTGTAAACATAAGGTACCTTGAGGAACAAGCAAAGGATGGAACTGCAACTTCAACATATCTTCGGACCGTTGCGGAAGAGTACCAGCTTATAATCGTGGGGAGACGATACAAGTGTGAAGATCCCCAAACCGTGGGGCTGGAGGAATGGTGTGAATTTGAAGAAATTGGTATCATTGGAGACTTGCTTTCGTCTTCGTATTTTATTGGCAATTATTCTCTGCTGATTGTGCAACAGCAACAACAAAGGACGGATTAAGCCCCATTGCAGATGATCCACCCTTCATATATGCTATTTAGGAGGATAATAAATTGTAATTTAACTTTATAAGTATCTGTTTGTATTTTCTTCCAAAGAGTTAACTTCATGATTATTCTCCATTTGCCTTCAATCTTGGTCAGGTTTCTATATGTTTAAAATCAACAAAGATATTATTGGAAAGGACAATTCAAACCTCAAACTAGGGATAATAATTTAATTTGAATTCGATCCGAAAGAAAAAAAAAACAATTCAAATACAATTGAAAAAAGTTTGAATTCAAATCCGAAAAAAGTTCGAGTCCTAATATGAGGCGGGTCAGATATGGACCATGTCATGGTCGCGATCCAAGTCCAAGTTCAAAACATATGAACTTCAAATATTTTGAAAGTTAAGCCGATATTGCTATTTATTTATATATAAAACCAACTCAATCATTGTTCTCTTTCTCAATATTGTGGGAAGCTGGAATTGAAGTTTCAAGATCAAGTTAAACTTCAATCATGTTGATCTCTTTTTCTTTAAACAAGACACTTGTTTGAGCTGTTATTTTAAAAATAATAATCGAATTTTGATTTTTGAATATTCTACTTGGATTGTATTTGAGCTTGATGTATTCGAATTTGGATCGATTGAAAGGTTTGTCTGTTAAATGGATCGAACTCAAACATTATAATGTTTGATCTGTTGCCATTCCTTCCTCAAACATGAACAACTAAACGAAAATAAAAGATACCAAGAAAATCAACAAAGACATATGTTGAGTTTGTAGCACGCTCGAATCGATCACCGTAACCGTCAAGGAGGGTTGTAAATGTTTGGTGGTTGAATTGGCTAAAATCGAAATAAAAGTAGACAAGTGACACAATGATTTTAGAGTGGTTCGGGCTATTAACTAAGCACCTACATCCACTACCTTAGCAGCACACCACTAAGGATTTCTCAATTCACTCAACAATGAATTCGTCCCCTTTTACCGGTTTAGGAAGAAACCGTTACAACCCTATCTTTTGGACTTGGCTAAGATAGAGTCAATTCTAGTTTTTCTCTCAAGGCTAAACTAGAACATCTCCTTTTACAAGGGGTTTGTTTGATAAACTAAATACCTCACAAGGTTGGTGTTTACATTATTTAAGCTCACATGAGTGTACAAGGAATTTACAATAAAGCACTCTCTAAAGACTATGTACAAGAGAATAGTAAAATTAAGACTTAAACTCTAATTCTCTTGATCATGTTGCTTGGATGTAGTCTCTAACATTCTTCAAGTGTTCCAGCCTTCAATTTATAGTCGCAATTGAGTTTGTGGTCGTTACTAGCCGTTGGGGATGTTTTGGAGCCTTTGGAGACTTTATTTCCCACCATAAATGCAGTTCTGCAACTCTCCGTTTCAAAACGCCCGACCCTGTTTCGAAACACTCTTGAAATAGAAAAAGCCGTTGCAGTCTGATGCAATACCCGTTTCGAAACGCCCTTGGCCGTATCGAAACGGCCATATCGAAACGTTTGTCCCCGTATCAGAACGCCTTGCATTTAAAAGGTAGTTGGGAAATAGTCGTTGGGGGTTTATGACCGTTGAGGGTTTATGACCGTTGAGGTCAATGCCACATAGGCGTATCAAAACAGCAGTGGCCGTATTGAAACGCTATGCAAAAATCTCACCCAGATTAAAGCATGTTTCGAAACATTTTGCCACTGTAAAGACACGTATCGGAACACCTAGGGGCATTTCGAAACGCTTGGATGGTTTTGTTGAATTTGGCTTTAAAAACACTTAAAACCTTTTTGAAATATCCCATAAACATGGTTTCAAGTTGTTTGAACTTAGAAATGATTTTGAATTCTTTTTAATTTTGTCCAAAACATTTTTCAATTATTATATCAAAACATTAGTTCTACAGCCTTCAATTTATAGTCGCAATTGAGTTTGTGGTCGTTACTAGCCGTTGGGGATGTTTTGGAGCCTTTGGAGACTTTATTTCCCACCATAAATGCAGTTCTGCAACTCTCCGTTTCGAAACGCCCGACCCTGTTTCGAAACACTCTTGAAATAGAAAAAGTCGTTACAGTCTGATGCAGTACCCGTTTCGAAACGCTCTTGGCCGTATCGAAACGGCCATATCGAAACGTTTGTCCCCGTATCGAAACGCCTTGCATTTAAAAGGTAGTTGGGAAATAGTCGTTGGGGGTTTATGACCGTTGGGGGTTTATGACCGTCGAGGTCAATGCCACATAGGCGTATCAAAACGGCAGTAGCCGTATCGAAACGCTATGCAAAAATCTCACCCAGATTAAAGCATGTTTCGAAACATTTTGCCATTGTAAAGACACGTATCGAAACACCTAGGGGCGTTTCGAAACGCTTGGATGGTTTTGTTGAATTTGGCTTTAAAAACACTTAAAACCTTTTTGAAATATCCCATAAACATTTCAAGTTGTTTGAACTTAGAAATAATTTTGAATTCTTTTTAACTTTGTCCAAAACATTTTTCAATTATTATATCAAAACATTAGTTCTACAACATAGCTGTCAATTTTACTACTGCAACACTCCTACTGTTCCAAATGGAGCTACTAGGAGAATGTTTTTCAAAACCCCTCATTATCACTTATCAGTACATTAAATGTAATTCTTTATTTATATAGTATCATCTTTAAAAAGAAATATTTATTTATATTTAAAAAAAATCTTAATAGGTTATAATTTAATATGTGTTTGGATTTGGTCAAAATTAAATAAGAATTAAAGAGTTTATAAATCAAGGAAAGCATGTGTATTGATGAGTTAACTAAGTGATTGGATACATAAATAAATCGTTTTCAGTTTCTTTAATAATCAGTTGTAAGTAACTAATTAAAAACAAATTATTTAAATTTAAAATAATGAATTTAGCTGAAAATACCCATTGATTAGATCATACCATGTGAAATTTATCTTATATGTTCATACTAAAAATTTATGTTCAAGTATTTGTGTGTGCAATGTGTGTATCATTAAAGGGACTAAGGAAAAAATATGAACAGATATTACCATGTTTTTTTAGATAAATATTAGTTTTATTCATCCAAAAGTACCTGGAATTCAAATCCAAACATCACCACCATACATTTAGAAAAATATTTAAAAAAATATTTAATATAATATTATATATATTTTTAATAAGGCAAATTGAATTTAGAATGTCGTTTTATAATGAACCTTTGTAGTTTGTAGTATTCAATCTGCATAAGTCAATTAGTTAGTTAAATATAAGTGATTATAAAAATTAAATAAATTTAATTCTAGAATTTTTTATGGTTTTCCATCGTCTAACCAATATATAATGACAAGTTGATATTAAATCCTAAACTTTTGGCATCAGATTGCTCTTTCTTTATAGATTGAAAGATACAGGATCATGTTCAATATCTAAATTTTATAAAGAACATACTATATTAAGAATAGGGAAGGAAGAGTTGACAAAATATTACAATTAAAATATCAAATTTATTGAAGTTATTTTCATTTTATAAGTTTTAAATCTAATCCTAATCCTACCTAGAGGGTAGTGGAAGGAAGACTCTAGGAGAATGAAAGGGAGCACTCCTAGTAAGTCTAAAACTCGTGACCTGAGAGAATATGAGGTAACAAAGATGAGCAGCTTGACCAACTGGCCAAATTTATTGAAATTGTTGAATATTGTGATTTAAAACAGTCGTATAAGTCTACCGAATTTTACTCAATTATTATCATTATCGATGTAACAAATAGGAGATTAAGCATTCGATATCATCAAATTTAAAAGTAGCATAAAAATATGAATAGTCTAGATATTGTATAAATTGATCAATAATTTTTTAATAAGACCTAATAATTGCTGAATTACATGTGAGAGTGCAAACTTTATTGGAAACTTGAGATTTGATTAATATTGAGTCCATGTGGCTTACCAAATGTAGTTTGAGAAGAAAACAGAGAAATTCCCAATGCCATGTGCTACTTACTCCAATCATGGCATGCACAAGCTTCAAATACCTTCAAATATTCCCAATAATTTTGGGTAGAGGTATGATATTCTAATCAATTAAACAAAACTCAAAACCAAATTTACATAATAAGATTGTGAATATTATTATTATAGGGGGGAAACTATTAGAAACTAATTGTTTCTAGGGATCTAAGACCATACTGAACTTTTGTGATATATATTGTTTTTTTGTTTAACCATCGGTTATCAACCAATTGGTCAATTAATTTAGATCGAATTTGTAAAGATTTATTATGAGAACGACCATTTCAACCGAATTTTTTCATTTACAACATTAGGATCTGAATTTATGAACATACTTAAAAGATCTAGCGACCTCATATGGCTAGACCTACATGTTGTTGGTTATTTGTGATAATTTTTTTTAAAGCTATGGCGATTACAACTAGTATCTATTCTGAATATACTCTCAACCATTTAACAATGTATGCTCAATCACCCTGCTGCAGCTGCTGGTGCTCGAACCCATGATCTTCAAGAACAACAACCGTTCTCTTAATCACTGAGGCAAGTTGGTTCGTGCTTTGTGATAATTTTTTAGTAAGGCATAAAATTGCTCAATTGGAGCATGTGAGAGTGTAAAGTTTAAAACAAAGCTTGAGATTTGATGAATCAGTCCATGTGGCTTACCAAATATAGTTGGAGCAGAAAAAAATGGAAAAATACCATTTGCTATCTGCTCCATACCCAATCATACATCTATCATTAGAAATATAGGTCTCATCTAATTGTTTTGATAGATTTAGAACACTAATAGGTCTAATTATGATTTGTTTACCTTTTTAAAAAAATTGTAAAATTAGTCATTTTATCTTAGTAGTTTACTAAATTAATTGCACCACACATTCCCAAACTATTATACTCATTCTATATTGGTCCTTAAATATTTATTTGTTCTAAATTTATTTCTAAATTATGACCTTCATTCTAAATTATTCTATAAACTTTTGAATTGTTTCAGTTTCATTCTCAAATTATCGTTTATGTCACATCATATTATTACATAATACACATTAGTGTCTACAAAATAATTAACGATTTTGATAATGGTTTTATTAACATGAGATATGATTAGCAGATATTGATGATTCCATGACGAAATTAGAATGTTCAATCGTTTGGAGACCAATTTAGAATGAGAGTCATAGTTTGAGGATGAAATTGTAATGTTTAAAAAAATTGAGGACTGATTTAAAATGAAGATCAAATTTTGAAGACATGTTGTGCAAATAACTCTAATTTATTCCTTTTACTTCGCAAAAACTGAAAAGTTAATCTAGATGCTGGTGACTTGTTGTAATTCGTTGACTTGGAAATTTTCTAATGTCTGAAAAGTAAAGGACCGATAACATAATTAGACCATGAATATTAAGTAATGGTAGGCCAACCTTACATGACGTATTTGATGAGATTATGGAGATAGCAACGGCGGACTCACATGAACATTGTTTTTATTTTCATTCAAAACACCTCATCACATGAACATGCTGCTGCATTGACCAGCTTTGACCTGCCTATAAATAACCCTTCCAACTACAAGGCACTTTCATAATCAACTCGGTTTTCTTCTCGATTCGATTCGGTGTCGAAAATGGGCATCCATTTACCTTCTGTGAT
The DNA here is from genome assembly GCA_030270665.1 of Hibiscus trionum. Classification (NCBI taxonomy): domain Eukaryota; kingdom Viridiplantae; phylum Streptophyta; class Magnoliopsida; order Malvales; family Malvaceae; genus Hibiscus; species Hibiscus trionum. The sequence goes on along the minus strand of BSYR01000011.1, from coordinate 960,066 downwards.
TCTTCATGCCAAGCAAGTTCTCAAGTTGCAGTCAAGGCACCAGAAAGATGTGCCAAAAGGCCACATTGCAGTTTATGTTGGGAAAATCCGGAAGACGAGATTCGTTATTCCGATTTCGTATTTGAACCACCCTTATTTCCTGGACTTGCTCAATCGGGCTGAGGAAGAGTTCGGGTTTAATCACCCGATGGGCGGTCTTACGATTCCGTGCGACGAAGATGTTTTCATTGATCTCACTTCTCGGCTGCATGGCTGCTGAAAATATGAAACCAGAGTTGCCGAGCTTGTAGAATGTAGGAAATGTAAATGTGGATGGCTTTTGACAATGAAAAATGGAATTCTTTTTTGAATCATATATACATTGGTTCTTGAGTTTGTCTATCATGAATTACAAGTGTAAATTCTTGCCTAAACTAAAAAATTCATATGAGATATTGATTATTGAGCTCGAACTCGAAATGATTCAATCTTAAAATGATCGAACAAGTAATCAGAATTCAAAATGATCCAAACTTGAATGATCTAATCTAAAAAAAACCTTAATTCCGCAATATTTTCACATAAACTTTGCAGACAAAGCTGCTCAAACGCAAGTCTCATAAAAATAACAATATTCCCTTTTTTATTGGAACCAGTACCTTTTAATATTCAATCTTAGTTCCGTTTAAGTTTACTAGTATTTTTTTTGTTTAAGTACCGGTATCCAACTCATTTGTTGACTAATCCGAATCGAGTACTATATAGGCTCATTATGGGGGCGACCCTTCCAACCCATTTTGCTCAATTCACAGCGCTAGGATTCGAACTCATGGACTTGTTTAAGGGATCTAGTGCTTTATCCCACTAGACCAACCGGTTATATTTTCATTCGACTTTTTCATGAAGGAAATTATTGTCAAAAAGACAAAAGATGCCCCTCAACGTTTGCATGTTTTGTCATTTTGCCCCCTATTCTTTTTTTGGTCTAAACATGCCCCTAACGTTTCAATTTGGTCCAAATATGCTCATGTTAGATGTAAACTGTTAGTCAACTGCTGATATTGACTGGACTTGCCATGTGTTAAGATTTGTTGACGTGTCAGCATTATATTTGCCATGTATCGTCATCAAATTCGGCCACGTGTCAACATGATAGTCGGCCACATGTCACCATAAAGAAGAATATAATGATTTTTAAAAAAAATTAACGTGGCATCAGCAAATCATCTTAACATGTGGCAAGTCCAGTTAGCATCAACTGTTGATTGTCAGTTGACTGACAGTTTCTGTCCAATGAGGGCATATTTGGACCAAATTGAAACATTGAGGGCATATTTAGACTAAATTAAAACGTTGGGGGCATGTTTGGACCCAAATAAATAGGGGGTCAAATGACAAAACATGCAAATGTTGGGGACATATTTTTGTCATTTTGCCAAAAACTATGAAGTGAAATAAATCTGGAAACCAACCCTTAAGGACCTAAGGTCACATTGCTGACCCAATCTTATGGACATTAGTTGGGCCAAAATAATACATTAACAGACCTCTAAGCACTACCGCCCACAAAAAAGTTTTAAATGTGTCGCTTCGTGCGACGCCACAAAAGATTACATGCATTAAACGGTTTCTTTCACGTCCCTGTTTCTCTATTTGAACTGTGGCATTACCAGGTACAGTTTGTTCTGTTTGTTTTCCTTGATTCTGGTCGTCTTTTTTTTCCCGAGAAAGTGTGTCAAGAAAATGGGGTCATTTCTTTCAAGAACTCTTCTGTATGTAAACGACAGTCGTCTCTTTTTTCCACCACCATGCCCCATTTTTTTAATCTAATGCTTAATTTATGTGTTTTTTTTTTTTAGATTGGCTTTTGGTTATGCTTATCCTGCATATGAATGCTTCAAGGCAGTGGAAAATAATGATAACCCAGAAATTCATCAACTTAAGTTTTGGTGCCAGTACTGGTATGAGTAAATTGTTCAAATTCTGCAGTTCTATATATTCGTATCCTACTGTTACTTCGGTCTAAAGCCGTGTCACGTATCTAATACGTCCTCATACCAGTGATATATTAGGTACAGCTTTGGGTACTTATAAAATTGCCGTTTTTCGTCTCCGTTTTCGTACTAGTAGTCCTCCACTGATCACATACTAAATTATGTAGGGTGTTGGTTGCCATCCTAACAGTTTGTGAAAAAATTGGAGATGTTTTCGTCTCATGGTATGGCCTCTTACTTTCATTGTATTTGTCTATAATTGTTTTTTCATATTCGATGCACTGACGGTGTACGATGTTAATCGTTTTCGATTAAGGTTGCCATTGTACAGTGAAGTGAAACTGGCGTTCGTTGTTTATCTTTGGTACCCTAAATGGAAAGTAAGTATTTCCGAACATTCTAAAGCTTCTAAATTTACGTGATATCTTTCTACTTAATCAAACATGTTCTGAAGTTGTTTAATTCATCAATGTCTCAGGGGACAACTTTTGTGTACAACTCTTTTCTCCGGCCATATGTTGCGAAACATGAGACCGACATCGATCGGAACTTGTTCGAGTTCAAGGTGAAAGCGAGGGAGATTTGGTTTGTTTATTGGCATGAGGTAGTGAATTATGGCCTCGCAAGGTTTCATCGGATGTTGCAGTGTTTTTCTTCTCAAGAACCTTCTGTGCCACGTCTTGATCAGGTTCGAATTTTAAATTATGACATTTGTGAATAGAATAAATGAGTCTCCACAGTACTCGATTCAAATTTTGAAATCAGGTTACCGAACCCAAGCAGTTGGAACGACAACATCTTCCGGTTTCTTCGAGCTTGTCGGTGCCGGAGGAGCAATCGACAACAAATGATTTACCCACAAATATTTCAACAGCATCCGTGGTGGGTAATGGGAAGGAACTACAAACATCTAATTACAAGGGAACTAAAACCAAACGTCGTGGCATTTGGAGGATTTTCAAGAGAACTAAACCCCATAAAAAATAGTTAGAAGTCAGAATATCGACAGAATAATTATTTTATTTTAGTTTTTTAATGCTCAACATTTTATTTTGGACGGTCGTGTGTTAAGTTAGCACATTTGTCTATATACTATTTTTATGTCAACGTGTATTGTTATATATGTTTGCTATGTCATTTCAACGCATTGATAATTATTTAACTATTTTTTTATCAATGAAAAGATTATTTTAACTCAAAATAAAACATTTATAGTTAAAGTACTTCAAAAAAAATTAAAAACAAAATAATTATTCAGTTAAATGTAAGATTTTTTCATTATTGTACCTTTTGAAAAAAAAAATGAGCTTCCATAGAACTTAAATTTTGATTCTTCGATCTTATAATCTCATGCTACCTTATGATCTCATTATAGAGTTGTTCATTCATCTATTATCAACGAGCAAAATTTGACTGGACTAGAAAAAATAATTTTTTTATACGATTAAATTTGGGGGGAAATCGATTTGGTTTAACTCGAACCATAATCTCATAAATTTTGAATTCTGCTTGATAAATATGAACAAAATACATATGTATATTAAATATGATTATAGAAAGTTGTTCAAATTAGAATCAATTAGTGTCATGATATTATAAATTATTACAATTAAATTTGAGCAGAAACTTAAATTTCTCGACTTGAAAAAAAATCAAATAAAGTTTAAATTATTAAATATGACTCGTTAACTCGACTAAACCAAAAAAAAATTTACTCAACTCGACACGAATTATCAACACGACTAACTCAAAATTTAATTGGATCGAATGTTCACTCCTACCTTCCATCCTTCTCCACTGCCCATCAAACGATCTCAGCTGCTGACAAGCGTCCAATCACTAGAAAAATCAGACGCTTGATCCAGGAAAAGGGTTACCCGACTTAGGGCCCACAAGTGCACGCGTCACCGTCTTAGTTAGGGGCCGACAAAGCTCTAAAGCCAAAAAGGTTGGGGGATTGTGTGGTAGAGGTGCTTATTGAGATTTGATTGCGAATTGGATAGTGCTCGACTTGACTCGTATTCAATTTGATATTTTACAAGTTTAATAAATTTTGTTCGATTTATACTCATTAAAAAATTTGTTGTTTAACTTGACTCTTTGCTCATTAAACTTAGTAAATGCAAAAGGTTTTGAAATTTTGAACCCTTGTTTTATGCATAAATTATTTAGTAAGCCTTTAAACTTTTTTAAAGTTTTCAATTAACATTTAAACTTCTCATAACATAATTTTTTAAGGTAACCATCAAAAGATCATAAAAAAATTATAAATGAGCTACTCGCGAATTTATTCAGTTGAGTATGACCTTTTTCAACTCCACTCGTGATTTTGAGTCACAACACAAACTGAAACTGAAATTGAAATCAAATCATTTGATTTGAACGTTGATAGGGTTTTAACTGAGTTGAATTTTGACTAAGTCGAATTTAAACCGCTCAACTCAATTAGCACCCTAATGATTTGGTCGCCCCCTAACCGCCCCACGTGTCCTATCCATAAATTTATCGGGAGGGAGGTCAGCCTGCCCTTCAGCTCTCCTTTAGTTAAACAATCAAAGGGCAACTCACCATAAGCTCAAAGGCCAAAGCCAAAGCCAAAGCCTCTGTCATCACTTTTAACTCGTGCTCCACTCACGGGACTCACTCACAACAACAACAAAAACTCACAAGGAAACCACACCCTTTTGATCCAAAAAGGCCAAAAGAATTGAATGGAGATGAAGAAACGTGAGCAGGTTGTAGACGGTTCGGCCATAATGGAGTTAGTTGAGAACGAGGAGGTGTTCACCAGTTTCGTCGATCATAAGTTCAAGGAGCTCGACAAGGACAGCGATGGTCAGCTGTCTGTGAAAGAGTTACACCCCGCCGTTGCTGATATTGGTGCTGCTCTCGGCTTGCCTGCTCAGGGTTCTTCTCCCGATTCCGACCATATTTACTCCGAGGTCTGTTGTCTCTCTCTCTCTTTTCAACTTGGTCGGCTGTTTCTTTTTATCTTCACACACAGGAGGAATCTAGTGACGAATGTTGTGGAAACTTTAGCTGTCGTTTTTGAACTTTGCTGTGCATATAAGTCATGAAAAAGATTTCAACTGACCAAACTCAAGTTGGTTTTATAATTATTCATTAGGTAATGCTCTGGACCATGGTCTGCATGATTTGTCATCATTGTTCTCTCGGAAATAAAAAAAGGACACAACTGGTGGATGTTTGTGTTCGGTGTTGGATTGGTTCATTGGGGTTGTGTTGGGATAAGAAGCTGACTTTCAGACATGTTTCTTTTCAGGTTTTGAATGAATTCACCCAAGGAAAGCAGGAAAAAGTGAGCAAGACAGAGTTTAAAGAGGTTCTTTCGGATATTCTACTAGGTATGGCGGCCGGTTTGAAGCGAGACCCTATCGTGATCCTCCGTATCGACGGCGAAGACCTCTCGGAGTTCGTTAACGGTCCGAGTTATGAAGCAGAGATGGTGTCCATGTTTCAGCAGATTGTGTCGGATGATGCTATATCGCTACGGGATTGCATCGTTAAGGCTTTCGAGAAACTTTCGGTCGATCACGGTGTGCCGCCTTGTTCGGATTCTTGGGTAATTTAGTTTAATTTCTTCATGGATTTATAGTTCAATCTTTGTATGTAATGTTATGAAAATTGTTTCCCCACTTTGTTCTGCCTTGTGTTTGCTTGTGTAGGTCATAAGCAACATCATAGAACCGGCTCTGCAATCATGGGATGGCAATGATCAAGAGAAACTTGTCTCTCAAGAAACATTCCTCGAGGAATTCAAGAAAGTCGCGGAGCGTGTGGCGCAGAATCTTAAGGAGCAACCGGTAATCGTCGCACATAGCGAAAACACCTTCGATGGAAGCGGCATTAAAAGACTACTATCCAATAAATTTGAACTAGACAAGGTATATATATGTATGCTCTTCTTGTCGGCTCACCCTATACTCTGTGTGTATGTTGGACTTATGAAGGAATGGATTTTTGCAATTGCAGTCGCTGAATATAGCTCTAGAAAACGTCCCGAAAGATCGCAACGGAAAAGTGTCGAAGGAGTATTTACGTGCGGTGCTAGATGTATTGGCTCCATCGGCCGGTTTACCTCCAATCGGTGCAGTCGAACAGGTAATGCAACAACATATGTATTAGACAAACTAGCAAACTGCAACCGTAAGCCTATTTCATTCCACTTAAACCAAAGTTGTTGAAATTTCTCCAGATCGACAAGGTTGTTGCTGATGCATTCGACATGGTAAATGCAAACGACGGGAAGATGGTTAAAGAAGACGAGTTCAAGAAACTTTTGACAGAGATCCTGGGGAGCATCATGCTGCAGTTAGAGGGCGATCCCATCTCGATTTCTTCGAATTCCGTCGTCCGTGAGCCCCTTGAATCGTCCTCGTCGCTGCTGCAGCCATCATCCTAGCTGCATATCAAAGATCTCTCTTAATATAGATATCAAGGGTGACAAAAATAAGGAGGGACAATAAATTTTGGTTAATTTCAAGTAAACTTCCAGTAGTTAAGTTTGCAGTGGATTGTGTTGTGCTAATGATATGTATTACCTTACTTATATACATGCAAACACAGATAAAAGCAAAGTCTTTCTCTCAATGGAAACTCGAACAACTCTATTTGACTCGAAAATATTTAAATAAAATTTGTCAATTTGACTAATTCAATCGAATACTCAACACTATACAGAAAAAAGAACATGAAAAAAATGTAACCACAAATATGAGCATATGGGAAAATTATGGAGGGTCCTAGATTGTTGGAGTTAAGTAAAGAAACAAAGAGATTGATGGTTTTCAATGGGTCCACGTGCTTCCATTAATGTGTGAAAATGGACAAGATCCTTGTGTTGTGTTCTTTGTTCTTATCTTCCCATCCTCCTTTTCTTGAAGCTGAAATCTGCAGATTAAGATAATGTTTCTGAGTTCAAAGTACCAAACAAGCAAGACTTTAACTTTCTATCTTTATAACAGAAAGTCGAGTTTATGAAATTTTCAAGAATTTTTAAGTCGAATCGAGTTTTACTTACTACTACATTGACTAACACGGTACGAGCCATTAACTAATTCAAATATAATTTGAGCACTTATTTTGTAGTTAAGCCTTAATCGAATATAATCAATAAACAAAAACATGCGTGACCATCAGATTAAGAAACACTCGTGGACCCCATTCGACCAATGGTTGAAGGTGTTACATCGTCGACAATAATACCATGTTTTTTCTTTAGACCTGAGAGAGCATTATTGGATTTTCAAAAGAGAATTTCCAGGGAAAAAATCAGCTCAAAGTGAAGAGAAAAAAAGCGGCAGTTGCAAAGGAAAGGGTTTTAAAGGAACAACCATGGCTGCTCATGGCGAAAAACGCCCGATTTCATCCATTCTTATCGTTATTGGTAGAAAAAAAAAAAACCCCACTTTCTTTACTTTCCCATGTTTATTTTCTATGTGATGCTTATTGGGTTTTGTTTTAATATACAGCTATGCAAACAGAAGCTTTGCCGGTGGTGAATCAGTTTCAGCTGGTTGAGAACCCTCACTCTTCGTGAGTTCCCCTTTTGCTATTTCCAATGATTTTTTTTGGTTAAAGTTTGTATCTTGGAAAGTTTAATCCCTTAAAGTCAAGAAATTTGATGTTGGGTTGGTCTTTTATCATCAATGTTTCAGTGTGTTTGCTTATTTGTTCTTCTTTTGTTATGCCCATTGGTATTGTTGCAGGTTTCCAGATGGGGTCCCTTGGGTCCATTATCATGGTACATACAAGGACATTATAATAAATCTGGTTTGGCCAGGAAAAGATTTGGCCTTGGGTAAGTAATTTCTTTCATGCAAAAAAACAATCGAAATCATCGATTTTCGCCTGTTAATCTTCCTTTAGAAGTGATCAGACATAAGTTAGCTGCAAGTTATGATGTATGGTTCTTGTAGAAACTTAGGAGCTCCAAATGTTTCAGACATAAGTTACATGAAAATGCTTAACTTTATTGGTAAGCACTCGAGTCAGTTGCGCGAGGCAAGTTACATCTGCCATGTAGGTAGTGGAGATGTTAACAATCGGAAGCTCCTTCCGGCTTCCATTCGCTATTCCAATTTGTTAAATTGTCTGATTAATTCTTTGCAGGGGTTGATAGTGTCGGCACGGTTTCTGCTTCTCTTGTGACATACGCATCCATCCAGGCATTGCAGCCAGATCTGATCATAAATGCGGGCACTGCCGGTGGCTTTAAGGTAACTCCAAGCACTGATATTTTGCTCCTTTTCTAGAATTAAGGGAAAAAGATCATAGTAGCAAATATTTTGTGTATTGATTCTTGGATTCTTCCAGGCAAAGGGAGCAGGGATTGGTGATATTTTTCTCGTATCTCATGTTGCATTCCATGATAGAAGAATACCGATCCCGGTGAGTAATGCTGGCCCTTAGTCTTCAATCAGTTTACTTCTCATTCCGTGATTCGTGAAGGGTGGTGATATGCTGACCACGTAGTTTCTGTTCTGTAGAAACTGTTGATATCATTGTGAAACTTGAACCTAGTTTGTGCATTGCTAAGAAATTTATTCCCAGCTCTCCTATGTAACTATTTTTTGTTTCTTCTATAGGTTTTTGATCTATACGGTGTTGGTTCGCGGCAGACCTTCCCAACACCGAATCTCTTGAAAGCACTTAACTTGAAGGTGAATTATTTTGTTTTCTTTCCTCTTTGTCTGGCAATAGAGCTGGTTTGTTGGGCATGTTTTGAACTTCTGTATTTTCTGCTAACATTGAACTTCTAAAATCTCTTTCAACCTACATGTCTTTGCCTTGGAATTGCTTGTCGGTCAAGTTAAGACTGCCATTGATCGTTCCTAGATAACTTCTATGCCTCATCGAGCATATGAAATGTTTGCACTTGCATCTTCTTTGTGCAAGCGTGCATCTACTTTACGAGGGCAATTTCCATTTACTTTTCTCCATGTTTCAGGCCGGCAAATTATCCACGGGCGATTCTTTGGATATGACCCCTCAGGATGAAGCATCAATCACGGCGAATGATGCTACGGTCAAAGACATGGAGGTACATCTCTTACCGAAGAAACTGCAAAACAGATCACATCATCCTCGCAAACCACGCATGCTACTCGAAAGAGAGACTTTTTGTACTTCAAAACTTTGAAGTTTACTACCATAATATTTATGTTCTTTTGTTTCAGGGAGCTGCTGTAGCCTATGTGGCAGATCTTTTGAAAGTCCCTGCAATATTTGTTAAAGCAGTGACAGATATAGTAGATGGTGAGAAACCAACTACAGAGGAATTCCTGCAGAATTTGGCTGCAGTGACTGCTGCCCTTGATAAAGCCGTCGCTCGAATCGTCGATTTCATCAGCGGAAAGTGCCTGTCTGAACTTTGATTTTGTTTTGAAATATATGTGACAATAAAACTTGTAATTCTTACATCCATGAGATGCAAACAGCAGAGATGAAATGAGTGTTATTGAAAGATCAAGACAAAAACAAGTAATAGTTTGATTAGTTTCATGTTTGAATAAAACAGTCTTAAAGGTGGATATCACATTCCATTAGCTTTTGTTTTGATTTTTTTATGTGGTATATTTTTCATATTTTTTATATTTAAATAAAACAAGTAAAAATAGGATGGATTAATAAAAATATTTTTATATACAAATCCACCTATGATTATTCATTTAATAAGTTTTTTACAAAAAAAATTTACATAAAATGATTTTTTTTGCCACATAATCTAATTAACATAGGTGATCTGAATCTGTCTCAGCTTATTCTAATAATTTAAGCATTTGACACAAAATGCTAATCCATCTATGAAATCTTTTACGTATAAATAAACATAAAAAAGTTTCAGCCTCCTCAAATATACAGTCCACTGATTTCGAGTAAAAAGAAATGCGTCGAGAGCGAAAAACAAGGACAACCCGTCACGTTTTGTAACCCAGTTATACTTCTTTACGCCAGCAAGCTCATCGACAACCAGAAAACGGGATATTCGCTTATACCACTCCGGAGGGAAGACGGAGAACAAGCTGCCCTCCGAATACACTGCAAAGCACAAATGATTGTATAAGTAAACATTAATGATACGTCTAGCGTGTACCATATACTACAACGGTTGTAACGAACCTCTTGATATAATAGTAACAGAAGTCTGCTAAAATAAAAGTTTGGACGATTTCGGATATAAGAACCATAGAAGGCCACAATCCGTAACCTAGGGCTACCAGCAAGTGTCCTCGACTGTCTAAAACCTGTTGAAAGTGGTAGAGAATGAATTAATATCTTAAGGTAATCAATCAATGTTATAATAAATCAAAATAACAGCTCCACAACCACCGGCATCGTACAAAGGTTTCACCCCTACACAAGAATATTAATGTTCTATGTTGCCTGATTCTTCATTTTTCTAAAGGTATCCGGGTCAGATACAATTCTGCGTAACTGTATCCGACACTCACAGCAAAGTCCGAGTAACATAGCTTATGTTAACACACAATGTGGCTTATCAACCTGACATTGATTGGCGTGTAGCAATAAGCTGACAGGCAAAATGGCATTTAGTTCGAACGTCAGTACCATTCTTCGTGTTTGTTCAAGCTGTCTATTACTTGCAAAGTGGATAAATTTTACAAAAACAACTCAGTGGGTTTCGATTTCAGCATTGCTAAACATCAATAAAAATTTAACCAAAACCAATCATGTTCGACTTCTCATCAAAGGATCTAACCTGGAGAACCCAGTGAGCACAGCTGAGGAACCTTGCAACACCCAGTGCAAATACATAATGAGCAGTGAAAGGCTCAACAATCTGCAAGCACAAGAAGATGAGTTACAGCAGAACTCGTGTAAACCTTCTAAATGTAATATATTATTCAAGTAATTCCTAGTTCCTACCTTAGTATTTTGCATCACTTGCAACTGAGGTAAAACTGAAACAGCTTCCAGATATACACAGAACGCCCAGAAAATCCGGTTCATAAGATTATGAGAAGTTGATGGATGAATACAAAAAGCTAGTACTGCACAAGGGATAACCTGCATCCAAATTCCCGGATATGACTTCTAGAAAGTGTTCAAAAGAATAATCCATTTGAGCAACAAAGTTGATAATTCTGCTGTTAATAGGAGTCCAAGTGTAACAACACAAACGGTAACACCTTTAGTTGTGTTAGCTCAACTGGTTATATACGAAGCAAACAGAACAAGATATATAGATATCTAGGAATAATTCAAAGCACAGCACATGAAAAAGCAAATAAAGAAAAGAAAAAGTTAATATGACTGATGGAGACTTACAACATAGTAAATGGCAAAGTTATCCTTGTCTTCCATGTAGCTGGACTTCAGTTTGAAACGGATCATGTAAATAACCCACAAGGTCGTAGCCAATGTGGCTAAATCGAGTACGGTGTGTATATCATATTCCATGACAAAGCTACAGTACAGCCTAACAGCTAAAAATATAGCTGTTAGTTCTTGGGATTTCAGTGATAGTCCTGACAACATTCAAAAACATTTCCAAACCAAGTAAGTCCAGCATTTCCGCCGATAAAGAATTTCTACACTTCAGTTAAAACATAACAAAAACAATCAGGAATGTATCATTAATTAATTTAATCACATGAAAAAAGATTAAAATACATACTGCATATTTTATTTATTAATCAAAGTATCAAACATTCTGGTCATACATGCAAGTTGTCAAAATCGTAAAAATCGCATATTTTAATCAAACATAAGAATTACCATAGTTTGCAAACAAAAACAGAGAAAACTCTATCAGACAGGTTACTTGCAAAGTATAGACATAAAAACAGACCAAACTCATAAAATCATCAAGTGAGACAATCAATAAAGGGCTTCCCTTTGCATCATAAAAGCAATCCTTCATTGTAATTTGATATGATACCTTAGGAAAAACATTTAATCCATGTTAATCAGACCCGAGCGTGAGTGTCCGATACGGATACGAACACGAATATGATTAATTTTTTTTCAAAATTTTTGTATTTTAATAATAATGAAGAGTACAAGCCAAAGTATTATTAAATATTCTGTATATGTATATATGACATCAAAGTTAACTATACAAATCTTCAACAAAATCAATCAAAATTGACTAACTCTCCCACTTCATGACAGCTAAGAAAAATTACAACAAAGCAATGATCTTTATATCACAGATCGGCACAATGCAATCAAACAAGAAACCTAAAAAATATTTGCAACATTTCCATTACTCTATATAATTAAAATTAGCAAAACCAAAATCTGAAATTTTCGTATGAAATGAGGGAAATTAAAGCTTTCTTTTATTGGGTTGAGGATTACCGGCACAAGTTTTCTCTTTTGTGAGTTTATAGATGAGGACAGAAATTCCGAGGGAGTGAACAGACTCGGCGGCGACGAAGAGATTGTCGTGGTCGTGTACGACAAATCGGAGGAAAATGAGCGCTGCCATCCCCGATACCACCGCCATGAAAGCCTTCACCTTGGGCGGTTGTCGTCTCACCCACATCGTTAAGGCGTGGATCAGCTTCTTCTCTGCCCTCATGTTGTGTTGTTTGTTACTTTTTTTTCCCGGGAAAGAAAGAGAAAGGGAGGGAAAATGGGGAATGCGCCAATCCGGAAATGTGATTACGTTAATGGAAATTCTTTGAGCTTTGGGATTTGATTTTATAGTTTGTGTTTAATTAAGGAAATTCTTTATTTGGTTTTGGGGTTATTATTTTTAAGGAATAAAAAATTAGTATCTAAATTTAAAATTACAGAGTGGATTAATTTTAATCCACCAACAAAACACATACGTTTCCCCCATAAAACATAACCTCTTAATTAATACTACTATAATTTGAGTGAAAAATATTATTTTAAAATAATTTACATAATGTATTTAGTTTTGGCTTTACGGCTTAAATCACAAATAAGTATCTAAAATATGTCACGTTTTTATATAAGTATATAAAGTATTTTTTTTTATCAAAATAAGTACTTAAAATATTTTTTATCAAAATAGTTACTTAAAATATTTTTTTGTCAAAATAAGTATCTAAAGTATATTTTCGAGTCAAAATAGATTCTTAAAAATTGATATGTTGCATTGATTTAAAAATACTTTAAATACTAGCAAAAAATATACTTTCGTACCTATTTTAACATAGTTTAAAAATATACTTTAAAATAGTTTTTTCTTCTTAAAACTAAGTGAATACAAGTAATATATGTTCTAAATATATTCAACCATTTGACATGCATGTTCAATCACCCTGTTGCAGCTGTTAGTGCTCGAACCCGTAAACTCTAAGAACAACAACCATTCCCTTAACCACTTAGGTAAGTTGGTTCGTGAAACTATAAGAAAACTTAAATTCTTTTAAGAGTGCGATTGTCCCTCTCAACACCCCTCAATCCATTCACCATCGTTTCTTGTACATAAGTCCCTATAAAAATGAAAAAAGTCTTACCTTTGAGAACAGTTTGAACTATTGATTTACGTAATTGGAAGTAACTAATTAGATTTAGAGATCTAAAAACTGATTAGTGATCCAATTTGAGTACCTCTACAAAATAGACCTCAACAGAAAATTAAAGAGTAACAACAGCGAGTGATTGAGTTCAGTAGCTCCTCATATAAAATTATCGACTCTAGAACACAACCTAACCTGAAAGTTCAGTTCTTTTTCCCATGTTGGACAGATATTTCAATGGATCTACAAATAAGTAAAAATGAAAGGGGAAAAAACACTGGAAGTAATTGTGCAAATCAAACAGAATCATTCTACAATGATCAAATATACTGAGGTGTTTTAAACTTTTTTATTTCATTTCTACCATTTTCCATCTACTTGAAATGTCAGTAGGTGAAAAGCTAGAAAATTATAAAGTCCATGAATTTGATCTTCTCAAGAGCGGCTTCATTTGTTTGTCTTCCTCAATTGCTATCATACCTAAGTGAGATGGGTCCTCCAACATCATCTTTGCCACCAAATAACCGGCAATGGACCAGGTTTGAGCTTTACGCGATTGCTTACCGATGTATCGGCCCAGCTTTCCGTCGTAATACTCTGGCCAGTGGTCTTTCAGCAACCTGGCTTCGGCTATTTCGATGGCACGCCTTGCTATTTGGGGCCGTCCGGTCTTCACACACGCGGCTGTAAGCAGCCATAGTAGCACTGGACACAATGCAGCAAGCAAAGGGTGGAAAATTTTCCAACATAAGAACTAGAATGTTACATAAAATCTCAACAATCATAATCAAGGGCGTGATAAAGTCTAAAACATACCCGGCCATGATCCTCCATTGTGATAACTCCATCGGGTGTTTTTGGGATCACATCCTGTTATAATACGCCATTCGTGAGTTTCCATGGCTGGATAACAAACTTTTAATGGCATTTCTCCGACCAACTCTTCCCAGCGTGACTCTATAAGATCCATGATTGCAGTCGACTGTTCAGGGGTAGCCAATGATGATAGAATTGCAATGCAATTACCTAAGCAGAACCAGCGGAAATCCATTCTTGCAGGGCTAACATTACCGATGAAGTAGCCACCACGAAGCGGCATGAAATCGAAAACCCACTCGGGAAGCGAGTCAGGCATTACATTAAACTTGTTGACCGCAGTGTGGGAATACTCTTCTGTCTTGTAACGATATATGTCGTTGAGCTGCTTCAAGTCGAGCCAAAAATAACTTCTCATGTGATAGCTTAAGGCATGCAGGCGTTTAACTATACGTTCCATGAACTCCTTTCCTTCATCATCTTGCTTGAGTAGAAGCAAGGCACATCTTAAAGCCATAAAGAAAAGAGCTTGGATTTCAATAGGATAGCCATATACACCCTGTAGAAACGATGGCAAAGTATTAAAGCTCAGCCAAGCAATATTGAAAGGTAAAATATTAAAACAGTTCTGAAACTAATTTATCCATGATAAAGTGATCATCTAATGTATTTTTGGAGAAAAAAACTGTGTAGTCAAGTATACTTTATCTAAGAAAAAAAATTTAGCCGAAGAAGTTTTGGTATCTTACGGCTGCTACTTCTGTAAGCCAACACTAGTCCGAGGCCATTGCCAATAATCTCAATTAGGTTTCTTTAATGTCCATTAGATGCAGGAAGATATAAGAAAGGAATGTCAGGCAAGTAATGTTATACTTTTAGTAAATGAATTGGACAAACCCTGTTTGATGTCAGTGCTATATGTAACAGGGTATATGCTGTGAACAACTCACCATTCTACGATCAATCATGCAGCAACCATCAGCACAGAGAAGGGTTGGAAATGTGTCGAATCCCTCCGACAAGCATAAGCTCAGAATTAGGCGCATACCCTTCTGGCATTCAGGCAACTCAGCCAATGAAGTGTCTCCGGTAGACTTTGTGTATGCTCGAAGCAAAATAATCCACCAAAATCCAGAATCAACAGGAGCAACTCTTCCTATTGCACTCTCCCCAAAATCTGCAATTAATGTCTCACTGTTCCTAACTGGATCATGGAGCACTTTAAAACTAGCTGGCATTACTCCTTCTCCTAACTGAAACCTATCGATCTTTTTCTCCCATGATTGAAGGCGAAGGGTCTTCAAAATGAAGTTCTTTACTATTTCTGGTTCCCCGTTCATCAAGAAAGCCAATGCACTAGGGACAAAGTCTCTTACAAAGACCTTTGCAGAAAAATACGGAATCAAATTTATGAATTTGTTATAAACGAGAGCATTCATAGGAGATTCACAAAGTCAATCTCATACGAGGTTCAAGAAATAGAAGGCTTAATAAAGAAACACATAGTAAATGGGTAAAATCATCACATAAATCTAAAAAGAAATATAGGGACATTGAATGCAAGGAAAGGAATAAAAGGAACTGGATAAATTCAAATATTAAAACAATATTACAATAACAGCAAAAGTTTATACCAAATCATATAAACAGAAAAAACTAAAATACCTCTACAACTTGCACTGGCTAGCAGTCAATAATAAAGGTCACCAAGAGGCACATCTTAACTCAAGTACGAGGAAAAGGAACATTGAGTCTGGCAGTGAGAAATATGCTAATAGTATCTTTTACTTTTAAATTAGGCACTACTTATTAGCTCTTTGCTCAAAAAAGAGCCACAGAACTGCAGAAGATGAACAAATAGAATATAAATTCAGCTCAAGGACCGAAGATTTTCACATTTCATCATCATCGCAAATATAATTACCATTTATCAAGCCTGATGACAGATAGAACATATGGGGTATAGGCTAATGAAATTGATATTACTCTTAACTGAGATGGAGTTACCAGAAAACAGAGTGCTCACCTGATCATAGTTTAGGTTTTCTTCAGTATTATCCAATGCTGCAATAGTCCCGACTGGTTGACCACGAAAATACACCAATGACCTTCTCAAGGCTTCCCAAGCTTCGGCAACCATTGGATGCGGGTCAAAACCAGTTTGTGACCTGGGTGTGCTAAAACCTGACCTTCTACCCACCGGCGAACAAACAGAATCCAGTTGCTCAAAAATGCGGGATGAATTAAGATCAACACCTCTAGTAGAATGATGCGGAGACATACCAATTGATAATTCGCTGATCGATCTTTCATCAAGTGATCTCTGTCTATCTATATTCAAAAGCCTAGGCTTCTCTAACAACTTTGAAAAATCACATTCTTCATATTCAACCAAAGGGCAGAGTATATCCTCAGTTTTTATATTTTTATGATTCACATCCACATCCGGTGTCGACATTTCCGATAATATATATTTTAAATGATAAAGACAAACTGAAGTAACTGAATTCTGATTCAAATCTTCAACGACCTATAATTCAAAGTAAAACATGATTCAGATTATTAAACACTAAATTGCAGTTCATAATTAACGGAAGTAGCTCATTAACTAACAACCAATTAAGAGATCAAAACTAACAAGGCAAGAAATTTCCTTGATCTTACAGAAAACTCGTGCATATATCAACAAATATCATTTCTTGCAACAACAAAAAATCTCAAAATTCAAATCTTAATACACATTTAGAATTAATGAAAGCCAAGAATAGTGAGCATAAGATCATAAAACAGTTTTGCATGACTCAGATAAGTAATATTTCCGAGATTATATATTCTAAACTCTAAAGACAAACTGAAGTAACCGAATACTGATTCAAATCTTCTAAACAACCTACAATTCGAAGCAAACAGGTTTCAAATCATCACACACTTATTAATTGCATGTTAAAATTGCAGCTCAAAACTAAGAGAAGCAGCTCATTAACTAACAATCCAATTAACCGATAAAAACCTGCAAAGCCAGAAAATTCCTTGATCGAACAGAGAATTCACAAATATATCAACATATATCATTTCGCACAATAACAAACAAACAAAAAACCTCTAAATTCAAATGTTAATACACATTTAGGAGTAACGAAAGCCGAGAATAAATAGCTTAAAGATCTTAAAACAGTTTCGCACGACTGAGATATGTTAATATTTCCGATAATATATATTCTAAATTCTAAACACAAACTGAAGTAACCGAGTACTGATCCAAATCTTCTAAACAACCCACAAATCGAAGTAAAGCAGGATTTGAATATTAAACACTTAATTGCATGTCAAAATTGCAGCTCATTACCTAACAATTAAATTAAGAGATAAAAACTAACGCCGCCAGCAAATTCCTCGATCAAACAGAAAATATCAACGCAAATCCTTTAGCGCAACAAATTACAAAAAAAAAAATCTAAAAAAATTCAAATCTCACTACACATTTATGATTAACGAAAGGCCAGAATAATGAGCTTAAGATCATAAAACAGCTCTGCATGACTCAGATATGTCAACATTTTCATCGTAAAATCATATAAAAATGAATAAAAAAACGAAAACTGACCTTTTAATGAACGTTGCTCAGAGCAAAAGCTTTCTACGGTTTCAAGAATCCAGAAAAACGAAAGGAAATAAGCTTAGTTTGGAGAGTGACAATGGAAATATATACTACTAGAAAGTATAAAGTATTAGTATATGTTTTGATTTTAAAAACAAGGAAATATCCCAATTGATTGATGAAGCTAATAGCTTAACCGGCTCAACCGGTAAACCTTGTTTGCGGAATTAGCTTAAGGTGACCGGCAGCTGGGTATGTGAAAAAATAGGCCAAAATGGATTAAAACAAGCACATGTACGAACTATGCATGCATCCAGTTTTAGTAGGTGAAGGTGGAAAATGATATTATATTTATGTCTATAAGAAATTTGATTGTACAACCAATCACTTCAACTTGTTTTAAATTATGATTGAATCAAACTATAATTAGTAATGTAATATTTGTATCTGATTTTAAATTCGACAAATTTATTTATATTTGTTAATTATATTGTTTGAACACGAATTATTTATGTGTTTTTCGATATTTTTTATCCTTATAATCACTCTTTGAATTCAAAATAAGTGCAATTTACTTTCAGTAATTATTGGATTTAATAATAATTTAGTTTACTTGTATTAGATATGTATCCAAAATATAGCAATGATTAAAGATTAATTTTAAAAAAATCTGGAATGTTTTAATTTAATCTATAAAGTAATGATATTGTGTTAAAGATAAATATCCTATACACTGACGGTGGAAATTGAAAGTTTCCACAAGCGCCTTGGTTCTAGGGTATATGGAGTTAGTTTAGGGTATAGAGTTTAGGGGTTTATGGGTATGGTGGTTAGAATTTAGGGATAGTTGTTTCAATTTAAAGTTTAGGGTTATAATTTAGGGTTTATAGGTTAAAACCTAAATCCTCACCATATTACCCTAAAAACTAAACCATAACCTATATACCCTAAATTGTATCCCTAAACTTTAAATTAAAACAACTATCTCTAAATTCTAACCCCCTAAACCAATAAACCTTGTACCCTAAAACTAAAGAACTAGTAGAAACTTTCAATTTCCACCGCCAGTTTATAGGATATTAATTCATTGTGTTAATCAACCTATAATTAAGTTCCACATTAAACACTAACTCAAATTTCACGGGAAATATAATAAAGAAAATACTTTGATACACAAGTTTGTGTAAACTTTAGTTTACAAGTCTTTTAATTTTAAGGTTTGTAAAACCTATGTTTGATTTTGATATAACTAGATCTTTAAGGATCAAATTGAAGAACTTAAAATTGTTTGTACAAATCCCTTAATAAGTTTTTGAAACTCCAAAGACTTTAAACTGATTTATTAGAACTCAAACTCAAATATTTTCTAAGTGTTCCAAGGCAAAAATATTGAAAAACGTCGACCAGTATCGATACCCATGAAGGAGTATCGATACCTTTTTTAGCAAAGTTTGCCACTGCCGGAACACGTATCGATACAGCAAACCCCAGTATCGAAACGCTATGAAATCAGTATCGATACGGATAAACCAGTATCGATACCATTTTATAATTATTAATTTCAAAGTCGGTTTAAAAAATATAACCGTTGAGATTTTTAAACGGTCACTAAACCAGTATCGATACCCCTAACCCTAGTATCGATACCACATTTGACAGTGAGCTATGTCGAGAAAAAGGTATCGATACAGCCTGTGCTGTTTCGATACCCAGTACCGATACGCCAAGAACGCGTATCGATACCCCTTTATTATTTGTACACAACGGCTATTTTCTTGTGAGACAGGTATCGATACCCCACTATAGAGTACCGATACTCATAGCTGGAAAAGTGCAAGAAAGTGGAGAAAAAGCATCCCAACGGCTATAATCTTAAAGTCAACACTCACAACGGTTGGAAATCATCAAGAGGCTATAAAAAGACCCCAAGAAGCTCCAGCAACACAACATTGAACCTCAAGAAGATATCAAAACATCAAAACCAAGCATTTGTGCAAAAATCCTACTTTGTCTAGAAATCCCAATTGTATCCTTCATTTCTATTTTGTTCAATTGGGTTGAGTGCTTGATATTGGGCTATCATTTGTATTGAGAGATACCTTATTAGCCACCAAATTTCTTTGTTCTATTGTGTGAAGATTGGGTTAATTTTTGGGTAGAAAAATTAACCGAAATTGTAAAGGTTGCCTCCTTGTCCTGAAAAAAGGGGACGAACAATTTAGTGGAAATTGTTGGAAATCCTTGGTGAGACTAAGGTAGTGGATGTAGAGTTCGGTTGGTGAACTTGAACCACTCTAAATTCCCGTGTCAATATTTTTTTAAGTTGCAATTTCCGTTACAACATCGTTAAAATTCCAATTCACCCCCCCTCTTGGTTATTACCATTCGTGTGATCCACTCAACAATTGGCATCAGAGCTTAACTCTTTGAGGATTAACAACCGCAAGAGGAGATCCTTGGAAGAAGTGTGATCATCATCAAAATATCAAGAGATGGCATCAACCTCCGCTCCCGGCATGTACGACTCACAATCCACCACAAAGCCTCCTTTCTTCAATGGTGAGAACTACTCATTTTGGAAAAATAAAATGCGTCTATTTATTAAATCAAGTGACTACCTTGTGTGGGATGTCATTGAGGATGGACCATATATCCCATTGAAGCAAGATGTTGATGGCAAGATGGTGCTTAAAAGAAGAACGGAAATGAGTGAAGAGGAGAGGAAAAAGATCCAAGTAAATGATAAAGCTCTTCACATGCTATTTTGTGCTTTCGGTCCGGACATCTACTCAAAGGTCTCATCAATTGAAAGTGCCAAAGAAGTGTGGGACACTCTTGAAACCACCTATGAAGGCACCAACGATGTCAAAGAAACTAAGATTGGAATTCTCAATCTTAGTTATGAAAATTTCAAAATGGAATTCGATGAGACGGTGTCAAAGATGTTTGATCGATTCTCCACAATTGTAAATGGTCTAAAGGGCTATGGAGAAGTTATACCGGAAGACAAACTTGTCCGAAAGCTACTCTATTCACTTCCCGAATCTTGGGATGGGAAGAGAACCGCAATCATCGAAGCAAAGAATTTAAAAACTCTAAAGCTTGATGAACTTGTAGGCTCTCTCCTCACTCACGAGATCATGAAGCAAGGAAGAGAAGATGAAAGAAAGAAAGAAGAAAAAAGAATGGAGAAGCTTGAAGGGGAGAAAAAGAAGAAAATGGGAATAGCTCTCAAGGCTAAAACTTCCCAACTTGATGAAAGTTCATCTAGTGATGAGGATGAACTTGAAGAATTGGCTATGATAGCCAAACGATTCTCACGCCTTATGAGGTCCAACCGAGGAAGAAAAATCCAAAGGAAGATGGACTTCAAAAGCAAGAACAAAGAAGAAGGAAGGGATCCAATCACTTGCTTCGAGTGCGGACAACCCGGCCACATACGTTCGGAGTGCCCTCAACTCAAGAAGAAGGGCTTTGAGAATAAGAAAAAGCTCAAAGCCAAGCTTGCTACTTGGAGTGATGAGGAGTCATCGGAGGATGACGAACAAGAAGTGGCGAACCTTTGCCTCATGGCACTTGAGGAAGATTCCTCCTTGGTAACCTCTAACTCATCTAATTTAGATTATTCATATGAAGAATTAAATGATGCCTATGATGAGTTACAAGAGGTATATGATGAATTAGTTGAGAAGTATAAGGAGTCGGTTATTAGGAATAGAAAAATTATTCTAGAATTAAAAGAGAAAAATGACTCACTTACTCAAACTAATTCTAAAATTGAGAAAAAGATATTAGGATTAGAAGATGAACTCAAATTCTTTCAAAAAGAAAATATCGATCTTAATAATCTTTTATCCCAAAATAATTGTGAACACCAAAAGGTGTTAAGTGAGCTAAATGAGCTCAAAAAGTCTTTAAAAAATAATGGTAGTGTCAAACATGACATAGGAGAATCCTCTAGAACACACCAATATAAGAAAAAGACTAACTACTACAAACAAAATAACTATCCTAGACATAGTAAAGTTAAAAGAATTAGAAATGTATGGGTTCCTAAGGAGCTTGTTAAATCTAATAATATTAATGCTATGTCACCTTGGATTCCTAAGGGAACCAAAGTTTTAGGAACTAACACACATGGACCCAAAATGATTTGGGTACCAAAAACAAAAGTTTAAATATCTTTGTTTGTAGGGGGAGCATTGCTTCAAGGCCAAAGCACAAAGTCAAAACTCTTGGTACCTTGATAGTGGATGCTCGAGACACATGACCGGAGACAAGAGTCGACTCATGGATCTAAAACCAAAAAGTGGAGGAGTAGTAACATTTGGTGACAACTCCAAAGGCCACATTGAAGGTATTGGCTCCATTGGTAATCACTCTACTACTCTCATTGAAAATGTCTTATATGTCAATGGTCTTAAACATAATTTATTGAGCATAAGTCAACTATGTGATAAAGGTTTTAATGTTATATTTGATAAAACCGGTTGTAAAATTGTAGACATTAAAACTAATAATATTATGCTCATAGGTCATCGCATAGGAAATATATACATGGTGCATCTAGATGACATTCATACATCTCATGCATGCTTAGTTGCTCAAAACGAAAATGATGCATGGTTGTGGCATAGGAAGCTAGGACATGCTAGCACAAGTGTTTTAGAAAAACTAGTCTCTCTAAACCTAGTTAAAGGTTTACCCAAGATAAAATTTTCGAACGATAAAATTTGTGATGCATGCTCAAAGGGTAAACAACATAGATCTTCCTTTAAATCCATTAATGACATTTCTACTAGTAGATGTTTACAACTAATCCATATGGATTTATTTGGGCCAATTAGGACTATGAGCTTGGGTGGCAAATCATATGCTTTTGTATTAGTTGATGATTTTTCTAGATTCACTTGGGTTCTCTTTTTAAGTACTAAGGATGAGGCTTTGGAAAAATTCATCACATTTTCAAAATTAATTCAAAATGATCTTGAGCTTAAAATTTCACATATTAGAAGTGATCATGGAACCGAATTTCAAAATTTAGGATTTGAAGATTTTTTAAATGAAAATGGTATTAGCCATAATTTTTCAGCTCCTCGAACTCCTCAACAAAATGGGGTAGTTGAGAGGAAAAATAGAACTTTACAAGAAATGGCTAGAACTATGCTTTGCGAAAATAATTTACCAAAATATTTTTGGGCGGAAGCAACAAACACAGCTTGTTATATTATAAATCGAGTAACCATTAGGCCGATTTTAAAGAAAACACCTTATGAGATTTTAAAATCTAAAAAGCCTAATATTAGCTACTTCCACCCTTTTGGATGTAAATGTTTTGTTTTAAATAATGGAAAAGATAATTTAGGTAAATTTGATGCAAAAAGTGATGAAGCTATTTTTATAGGTTACTCTTTAACCTCTAAAGCCTATCGAGTATTTAACAAAAGAACTTTAGTTGTAGAAGAATCTATTCATGTTGTATTCGATGATAATCCCCTTCCTAGGAAGGATTCTTGTGATGATGATAATGTAGGAATCATAAATACCTTTGATGGAGGTCAAACTTCAAAGAAGGATGAGATTCAACCAAAAGAAGAAGACACACAAGATCCACCTCTTGAAGCCTTGAAGGACTTGGCTATTGAGGAAAAGGAAGTTAGCTATCCAAGGGAGTTGAACTATGTCAAAGATGGTGAAATCTTGGGTGATCCATCCAAGGGGGTAACCACTCGTTCTTCTCTTAGATTAATGAATCATATTGCATTTATCTCATGCATAGAGCCTAAAAATATCAAAGAAGCATTGGAAGATGATTTTTGGATTATGGCTATGCAAGAAGAGTTAAATCAATTTGAGAGAAGTAATGTTTGGACATTAGTTGATAGGCCTAGTAATCAATCTACAATAGGAACTAAATGGGTCTTTAGGAACAAACTAGATGAGAGTGGTAACATTGTGAGAAATAAAGCTAGACTTGTAGCACAAGGTTACACTCAAGAGGAGGGAATAGATTTTGATGAAACCTATGCACCCGTAGCTAGAATGGAAGCCATTAGGATGTTGCTTGCATATGCATGTTATCATAATTTCAAGCTTTTTCAAATGGACGTTAAAAGCGCATTTTTAAATGGTTTTATAAATGAAGAAGTGTATGTAGAACAACCACCGGGTTTTGAAGATTCAAAATTTCCAAATCATGTTTTCAAACTTACCAAAGCACTTTATGGTTTAAAACAAGCTCCTAGAGCTTGGTATGAAAGGCTTTCAAATTTTTTGATTGAAAAAGGATTTGAAAAAGGTAAGGTGGACACTACACTCTTTATAAAAATGTATAAAAATGACATCTTAGTAGTTCAAATCTATGTTGATGATATTATTTTTGGTTCTACTAATGAATGTTATTGTCAAGAGTTTGCTAAGTTAATGCAAGGTGAATTTGAGATGAGCATGATGGGGGAGCTCTCATTCTTTTTGGGACTCCAAATCAAACAAATGAAGGATGGCACCTTCATAAATCAAGCAAAATACATAAAGGATATGCTCAACAAGTTTGGCTTGGAGAACACAAAGCCTCAAGCCACTCCTATGAGCTCATCTACAAAGCTTGACAAAGATGAAGGAGGTAAGTGTGTTGACTCTAAGCTTTATCGTTCTATGATTGGATCGTTGCTTTACCTTACCGCAAGTAGACCGGATATACTGTTTAGTGTTTGCTTGTGTGCTAGGTTTCAAGCTAGTCCTAGAGAGTCTCACCTTATAGCCGTTAAGAGAATCTTTAGATACCTTAGAGACACTCCTTGTTTAGGCCTTTGGTATCCTAGAGTCTCTACTTTCAACCTTCATGCTTACTCGGATGCGGATTATGGGGGTTGCAAAATCGATAGGAAAAGTACTTCGGGAACTTGTCAATTCTTAGGTAGTATGCTCATATCTTGGTTCTCTAAGAAGCAAAATAGTGTAGCTTTATCTACCACCGAAGCCGAGTACATATCCTTAGGAAGTTGTTGTGCTCAAGTCCTTTGGATGAAGCAACAACTCTTAGATTATGGTGTAAAAATAGAAATCATACCCCTTAAATGTGATAATACAAGTGCAATATGTTTAACAAAAAATCCCATCCAACACTCTAGAACCAAACATATAGAAATAAGGCATCATTTCATTAGAGATCATGTCCTTAAGAAAGATGTGGCTATAGAGTATGTAGACACCTTAAATCAATTAGCGGACATTTTCACAAAACCACTAGATAAAGAGCGTTTTTGGTCCCTTAGGAGAGAGTTGGGTCTAACTAGCCTATCTTGACCTTTAGGACCTCTTTTTTGAATTAAATGTGCTTGATTTTGTGAAATTACCATGTTTATGTGTTTAGTCTCCAAATTTCTTCCATACATATAGTTAGGGGGAGTATGTTTCTGTTAAAATATGCTTAGACCTGTTCATTCATCATTTGCATATTTTTAAGAGATGTTAAGTTCATGTTTTTGGTTATTTTTAACCAAATAGGCAAAATTCTGGGCATAAGGTATCGATACTGCCCAATGGGTATCGATACTTGTTCTTCATTTCAATTTCCCAGAATTTCTCATCGCTTCACGCGTATCGATACCGCCTCATGCGTATCGATACCCTCTTCCAACGGTCAGAATTGAGAAAAGACAATTCTATCCCTGTATCGATACCATCTAATGAGTATCGATACCTCCTTCAACGGTCAAATTTGTGGAAAGACAATTCTATCCCCGTATCGATACCCACTAAGGAGTATCGATACCCTTTCGCGCTGATGGCATTAAATAGGCTTTTAATGAGATCTAATTTTACCAAAATTAAAACTCTTTAATATCCTATTAACCCTAAACGTTTTTGGCTATATAAAGGTCTCTTCTCCTTCATATTCTTCACCAAAAATCAAAAGAAACCCTTGAATCAAAGCCTTTTGCTCTCTCTCAAAATTCTCTCTTCAAAGTTTCTATCATCTATGGCACCAAAAGAGCATTCAAGGAAACGTCAAAGAGTTCTTCTTGCCGGAGACTCTTCAACTCCCGGATCGGTTGCTCGTCCGGATTATGCTACTATCTACAACCAATCCTTTGAGAATTCCGAGGGTCTTCCTTATTTCCGCCAATTTGAAAATTACAAAATTCGTGCGGAGAGGATCGTATCCATCCCCTTCCTCGACTCCGAGCGCTTCAAGTTTGAATATCTTCCGCTTCTTCGTCTTTGGAATTTCATGCATTTTCTCACTATTCCGGGTATTTATTATCGGCTTTTGGTTTTGATTTTCTTCTCTAATGCTAAATGCATTTATCGTAATGGAGAAGTCATTGCCATTCGATCTTATCTTATGGGGAAACAAATAGTTCTTGATGTCAAGTCTATTTGTGAGGTTTTTAAATTGGAGGATGAAGGTGAAGATAATGAGAATGCCTTAGGGCATGTTCTTAGCGGTTCCGTAACCGTCCTCAATGCTCATGATCGAATCCTACATTTGATGGTATCATGGTGGCTTCGTCCCTCCGGAGGCAAATATTCCACCATCCGTCTATTAGATGATTTTTGGATTCGAAGTTTCCGTCAACGAAAACGCCCAAATCTTGCTCGCATCATGTTCAATGAGATTGCTTATCATGTTCAACAACGTGAAACTCCTCTCATCACATCCTTTATCTGTGGTACGGCCTTAAGCTATTACTTTGTTCAAAAGGATATTGATTGTTCGTTTGATCTTGCTTCTACTCTTACCGATCCTATCGACGAACATTCTCTTGCTCGAAGCAAATTTCATTATTTTAATGGAAATTGGCTACGTCTTACCGAGCTTCCACCCGAGGCCGCCGCCGCCTTAGAACAACAAGCTCCTCAAGCTCCTCAAGCTCCTCAAGTCCCACAACCCAATATGGATAATCTCATGACATATCTAAATGAACAATTCACCGGGTTGAATACTCGTCTTACCTCTATAGAAACTACATTTGATACGAGGATGACGGGTATGGAGAATCGCCTTACATCCCTCGAAAGCAAGCAAAACTCCTCGAATATTTCCATTGCCGCTTTCCACGATGAATGGCGTAATAGCATGAGGAACAATGACCCTTTGGGAGATGAAGATGACGATGATGAAGACGATGAAGATAATGCCTAGACTTCTATCCTTGCATATCATATCATATCATTTAGGATTTTTTTTTATGCACCTATGTTTTATGTTCTTAGGATTAAGTTTATTATTAAGATTATTACCTATGCTTTGATTATTTAGGATTTAGGTTTGCTTATGTTTTGGATTTCTCGTTTTATGATACAATAAGATTATGTTGCTTATCTTTATACTCTTGATCTTTGATGCACATTATGTTCTCACAATTTTTTTTGATCTAACAAAAAGGGGGAGAAGAAATAGCTCACAAACAAATCAAAAATTTTTTTTGGTTTTATCAAACTTACATCAAGGGGGAGTTAAGAATTTTGATTTTGAGAAATTTCTTTGGTCTTAACTAAATTGAAATATCAAGCTTATATTAAGGGGGAGTTAATTTTCAAAAGTTGTCAAAAATTTTAAGTTTTGGTTTTGTTATATCAAAAAGGGGGAGATTGTAAAACCTATGTTTGATTTTGATATAACTAGATCTTTAAGGATCAAATTGAAGAACTTAAAATTGTTTGTACAAATCCCTTAATAAGTTTTTGAAACTCCAAAGACTTTAAACTGATTTATTAGAACTCAAACTCAAATATTTTCTAAGTGTTCTAAGGCAAAAATATTGAAAAACGTCGACCAGTATCGATACCCATGAAGGAGTATCGATACCTTTTTTAGCAAAGTTTGCCACTGCCGGAACACGTATCGATACAGCAAACCCCAGTATCGAAACGCTATGAAATCAGTATCGATACGGATAAACCAGTATCGATACCATTTTATAATTATTAATTTCAAAGTCGGTTTAAAAAATATAACCGTTGAGATTTTTAAACGGTCACTAAACCAGTATCGATACCCCTAACCCTAGTATCGATACCACATTTGACAGTGAGCTATGTCGAGAAAAAGGTATCGATACAGCCTGTGCTGTTTCGATACCCAGTACCGATACGCCAAGAACGCGTATCGATACCCCTTTATTATTTGTACACAACGGCTATTTTCTTGTGAGACAGGTATCGATACCCCACTATAGAGTACCGATACTCATAGCTGGAAAAGTGCAAGAAAGTGGAGAAAAAGCATCCCAACGGCTATAATCTTAAAGTCAACACTCACAACGGTTGGAAATCATCAAGAGGCTATAAAAAGACCCCAAGAAGCTCCAGCAACACAACATTGAACCTCAAGAAGATATCAAAACATCAAAACCAAGCATTTGTGCAAAAATCCTACTTTGTCTAGAAATCCCAATTGTATCCTTCATTTCTATTTTGTTCAATTGGGTTGAGTGCTTGATATTGGGCTATCATTTGTATTGAGAGATACCTTATTAGCCACCAAATTTCTTTGTTCTATTGTGTGAAGATTGGGTTAATTTTTGGGTAGAAAAATTAACCGAAATTGTAAAGGTTGCCTCCTTGTCCTGAAAAAAGGGGACGAACAATTTAGTGGAAATTGTTGGAAATCCTTGGTGAGACTAAGGTAGTGGATGTAGAGTTCGGTTGGTGAACTTGAACCACTCTAAATTCCCGTGTCAATATTTTTTTAAGTTGCAATTTCCGTTACAACATCGTTAAAATTCCAATTCACCCCCCCTCTTGGTTATTACCATTCGTGTGATCCACTCAACAAGGTTTAAGGTTTTAGATTATGGTTTAGGTTTTTAGTGTGTAGGGTGTAGAATTTAAAGTTTATGATTAGAATTTAGAGTTTAAGGTTTAGGGTTTAAGGGTTAGGTTTTAGGGTATGGTTAGAATTTAGAGTTTAGGGCTTAAGGTTTAAGGTTTAGGGTGTTTGGGATCTAGGTTTTAAATTTTATAGAAGGGCTTAAGGTTTAGGGTGCTTTAATTTAGATTATGGTTTTGTTTACATAGCTTGTGTATCAAAATATAACCCATAAAATAATTGGGTAGCTTTACTTTAAGAGTAATATTTTGATATATATGTTGTGTAAAAAAATACATAGATGATGTATTTATTTAAAAATAAATAAATTTAAATCTTCAAACCTTAAAAATTAAATCTTAAATTTCAAACTCTACAAACTTAACCTAAAATTATAAGGATGAATATTTGATACATTGCTAGTGTAATTTTTTTTTACACAAACATGCTTATTTTCAAGTCAAAATCTAAATTTCTAACCCTAAAGCCTAAATTCTAACCACCGGCCTTAAATTCTAAACTCTACAACATAACATCATAACCTCTACACTATAAACTAGATGACTAAACCCCTAATTAATTTTATTTTGTGAAAATTTTGTTTTCCACCGCCATTATATATGATAGTAATCGAAATTATAATCTCTAAAACAAAAAATGTTGTGCGACTATATAATATGTATAAAAATCTCCCATTGGGTAAAGAAACATGTTTTAATAAAAAAAACAATTGATTTATATCGATAAGGTATTAGATCCCTTAAAAGAATAAATGTTTAATTTTTAATATTGTAAATAGAGTAATTGGATTGAGAGGATTAATCACATAATTAACCTCTGTATTACCCGATTCGAATAATTACTTATACATTTTAGCTATGGTTATGGCGGGCGTGAATAAAAATGTACGGAGCAGAGAAGTCGGGTGGGGCCGAGAAGGAAGGGGTGACGTGGACGATGGTTACGTGAATGAGTGAACAGCTAAGGAGCATCGGGACTTGAGCGTTTTTATAATGGAGGTTAGCACAGAGGGGTGGGATCTTTCAGAGAAAGTTTGTTTGTTTGTTTTATTTTTCTGTGGTTCCACGTGTACGGTCAGCAGATCCAACGGACCCTGGTGATTCGGCCAGCCTTTGTTGGTTTTCTCTCTTTGGACCAACGCAATGCACCGCAGTCCGCAGAGGGACTAATATCAGATTCGTCTTCTAATGATAGTGTTAGGACTTAGGCCCCCTCCTCCGGTGTCCGGTCCCTCTTGTTTTGGCCCTGCCATGGGCGCCTCTACCCACTTGCATTTCTAAAATGTACTGAATCTGAATGGTGACTGGTGAGTTTCAAACAAAACAACGAAATACAAGTTTTTAGTGGCCCCGTATGTCTATTCGAATTCAAATCATAAATGTGTTCAATTTTTTTTTTCATGTGTTATTATTCTCTGCCCAAAAAATAAGTTCATTGGATGTGTAATGTGTTGCACCACCGTTTTTTATGTTTCAGGATCTTTTAATTTTTCGACATGATAATAGAGAGTTAGAGACTAAGACGCATACAGTAGATTAAGTCTCGTTCTGCATTGTTTTTTAAAAGTATTTTTTTAGGGTCAAAACTCAAAAGCAATGACAACTGAATTT
Organism: Hibiscus trionum; assembly: GCA_030270665.1. Classification (NCBI taxonomy): domain Eukaryota; kingdom Viridiplantae; phylum Streptophyta; class Magnoliopsida; order Malvales; family Malvaceae; genus Hibiscus; species Hibiscus trionum. Next base: position 929,749 of record BSYR01000011.1, on the reverse strand, counting down.
TATTAAAATAATATTTAAAATAAAATATTTTTTTTTGACAATGATGACTAGATTTTATTAGAAAAATTCTAAAAGATATTACAAATAGAACGCGTCCAAAAGGGAGAATAATGAGACTATTCCACCGAAATTTCATACAAAAACTCAAAAGTACAAATAAAAGTAAATACTTCCATAGAGATTATCATACCGTCAAAATTTAGAAGATTTCTTGAATCTCCTTATCTCTATCCAAACGAGACGCATTACGGGGTAAAAAAGGGTGGTGAGCGAGCTAGACTATCAGGCAGATTGCTCTGCTACCCATGACTGATTACATAGGCAAACAACCATCAACCGAGTGAGAATCTATCTTTCTATGATCATCGATAGAATCATAATAAAAAACTGACACTGTAAAGATCTTTGTACGAGCATTAAATGACCACTAAAGTATGCTTAAATCATGCCAAAACGATAGATAAAACAAAACCACAAAAAAATAATGAAAAACATGCTACAATGACATTGAAAAAAGCGTGTCATAAAGGCAGATATTTTCATTACAAATATAAAAAACAAAAAAATAATAAACTTGGTAATCGACAATCAATACTAAAACTGTTTACTGACTATCAACTAAGAAAACAAAAGAAAAAAGAGCTGAAAATGGTGAAAAAAAAAGTTAAAAGGTGAATGACTATACCTAAAATATTTCATTAGTTTAAAGTATTTTTTACCAACAATATCGGTATTTAAAAACAAACTTACAAGTAAAACCACAGCCCAGTACAGACACGTTGAGGCCCAAGAAAAATATTAAGTCTATGAGGCTTTAAACATGCAACCTGTCCAATGATTGGTTAGAGAGTTTAGTCATTTACCACCACCAAACTGATCACTAACTACTAAGGATACCAATATTCATGGGCAAAGCCACTCTTTGACTGTGATGTCATGCGAGTAACTTTGGAGGAAGAAATCTCTATAAATTTAATATAAAATAATATTATAAATAAAATTGTTACTCATAATTGTTCCCACTCATTTAAAAGAATTATAAAAAATTTAAATTCTAACACTTCAAACTAAATTTCTAGTCTTCAGTCTGACCAACACTCTAACATGATCAGAAATGACTAGGAATGGACACGAGTCGATTTTTTGGCCCATCTGTCCCGACCCGAAAATAAATACCCTAAACTCGCATCCGACCCGACCCGAACCAGATATATTCTTTAAAAAAACTCGACCGACCAGAAAATAAATATACTAAACCCAACCCGACCTATAGAAAATAAATTAATTTTAGAGACCTAATTATAAAAAATAATTTTATGGGATTTAATTGTAAATTTTTTTAATTTGAAGGACTAAATTGTAAATAAAAATTCAATTTTAAGGATCTAATTATAAAAAATATATATATAAAGGGATATTAATATAAACATCCCTAAAAATTAGAAAAAAAATTACACAATTAATCCCAAATCGGGTCAAATATTTTATACTCTAAACCCGAACTCGACTCAAGTTTGCCCTAAACCCTAAACCCTAAACCCTAACCCTAAATCCGACTCAAACTTAATTTTTTTTATTAAAAAATCTAACTCGATCGAATCATATTAAATTAAAACTCAATCGGATCGAATAGAATGTCCATCCCTAGAAATGACCATGGGCTAGACAGGTCTTTGAGCCCTCTTGGCAACATATAAGTATCAAAGTGTGTTTTGTTAATTAGTATCATTTTTTTATACCAAAATTGTTAATTAAGTATTAGATCGGTTGATAATTGATATCATTATACTATTTGTGAGGTCGAGAATTAAGTGTGTAAGTAAAAACAATATAATTAACCTTTTTATTTAACCTAAAAATAATAAGATATAGAAATAATAAAATTTTGATGAAGATTAATGAAATTATTCCACTAAAAACAATATAATTAACCTTCTGAATCGTATTCATAACTAATAGCTTTGCTAATTGCTACCGTCTTTGATAGGCAATTCATATCTTATAACCTTCCGGCGTTTCACTTTCCTGACCCCCACCGCACTCACAGGGAGAAAAGATGTCGGGCATGGGAGACGGGTACGTGGGTACGGCCCAAGATGCGGTGAGGATCCGACGTCTGGAGAAGCAGAGGGAAGCCGAACGCCGCAAAATCCAAGAGCTTAAAACCAAGTCCGCCACCGCTAATGGTCAACCCGGTCTCCTCCAGTTCGGTTCAAGTTCTTCCGAGGTCCGTCACTCTTCTTTTTTCCCCTAATCATTTGAAACCCTAGTATTTTCAATTTCCCCACTCGAAATTTACTAATTGTGCTCCCCCCCTTTCAGATCCTCGAGACTGCATTTAAGAAGGAAACTGTTGGTTTGGTTACAAGAGAGCAATATGTTGAGAAGGTAATTTTGGGTGTCCTTGATATGGTGAAAAAATATGATTTTTTTTTTAAATATTTCAATTATTCTATACATTTTGCCAAGCAAAGCCTTTGCCCCTTGATTGTTCATTCCATTATATAATTCATGCTTATTAAAATAAGGTATCTAACCAGAACTGTTATTGATATCGTTGATAGAGAGTTAATATCCGAAACAAAATCGAAGAGGAAGAGAAGGAGAAGCTCCAGAAGCTTCAACAAGAGTATGTTGCATTTATAACTTTTATATTTTCTGGTTGTTTTTATATATGGATTAATATCCTATACACTGGCGAGCTTCCACAAGCGCCTTAGTTTTAGGGCATAGAGAGTTAGTTTAGGGTATAGAATTTAGGGGTTTAGGTGTAGGAGTTTAGAATTTAGTGATAGTTGTTTCAATTTAAGGTTTAGGGTTATAATTTCCACCGCCTGTGTATAGAATATTTATCCTTTATATATATATATATATATATATGAATTCTAGCTAATATGTTTTCATCTTAATATCATAGGGAGGAAGAGCTTCAATTGCAAAAGCGTAAAAAGAGGAAAGTTAAGGGGAATTCTCGCCTATCTTTCGCGGATGATTTGGAAAATGGAAGTGAAGATGACGATGAAGATGAAGATGAAGAAAACAGTGAGAATTTATCTTTTTCGTTCTACTCTTAAAAGATGTTGAACTGAGGGGTTTATGGCAATTGCAATCAAATTTGTATGTGTCAAATATACACTTATTGTAGCTTTGGGATGCAATTAACAAAAGATGCATCAATGATAAGATATACAACTGTTGGCATTGAAAATTGTTTGATATATTGTTATATATGTTTTTTAACTGAGACAATATTGTCACACTTTTTTGTTTGATATATTGCTTTCGATATCGATTTAGTTCCTAGAGACTTGAGCTTCATTTTGGATTCTTTAGTATTTTGACTAATAATAGCCAGCTTCCATGATGCTTTATGCAGAAAGTTCAGAACCAAAGAGGTTTAATCGTGGAAAATTGGGCAAGGATCCCACAGTGGAAACTAGCTTTCTTCCTGACAGGTGACATTCTCTCTGTGTTCAATGGTTTGCCATGCTTGCGTAGCATGTGCATGTACTTGTATTGTTCTGTTTGTAGCAGAATTGGACCTAACATTTGAGCTTAGAGACGAGGATAATCTTTCAGTGAGCGGGAGGCAGAGGAGCAAGCTGAGCGTGAAAGGCTGCGGAAACAGTGGGTTCTTGAACAGGAGCAAATTAAAAGTAAGTTTGCTTGACATTTTCCTTTTTGATATCAATGCACAAAAAAAGTGTCTTGACAGTGTTTTTTTTTTCTTTCAGATGAACCCCTTGAAATTACTTACAGCTACTGGGATGGAGCAGGTCATAGACGAGTGATCCAGGCAAGTGAAACTACCTAAATAAAATTTACCTATTTGAATGCTTTTATGTTCTGCTTCCTTAATTTACTTTCTCCATTGAGTCATCATTTTAATGGTTTCTGTTTTTATTGTTTGTTCAGTCCCGCAAGGGTGATACCATAGGAGAATTCCTTCGTGCAGTTCAACAGCAACTTGCTCCAGAATTTAGGGAGATTCGAACAACTTCTGTGGAAAATCTACTTTATGTGAAAGAAGATCTAATCATACCACATGTGAGTTGAGCTGAAACCAGATTTTTTAATACGAACTGCAAGTTTTACCATGTTTAACAGATGTTAGCTAACTTAATTTTATTGATTTTCATGTTTGTGAATGTTCAGCAACATAGCTTCTACGAGCTGATTGTTAATAAGGCGAGGGGCAAAAGTGGACCGGTAACAATTTGCTGCTCTATGATTTCCTCTCCAATCTCCATATTAGTTGCCATATATTGCTTGTCACAAGTGGTTCAGTCTTTTGCTAATCAGTCTTTTTTTTTTCTCAAACAGCTTTTCCATTTCGATGTGCACGAAGATGTGCGAACGATAGCTGATGCTAGAATTGAGAAGGATGAGGTATTTTCCCTCTCTCTTATTCTTTGCTTCAGGTACTTCAAAGTTAGTAATATGACATATTGCATTGATTATTCCTTTTCTTTAAACAGTCTCATGCTGGTAAAGTAGTCGAGAGGCACTGGTACGAAAAGAACAAGCACATCTTCCCCGCTTCAAGATGGGAGGTATGTACTCGTTCTATCTCTTCATATCTCTACGCGCTTGCTTATGATGTAAAAACTTGACGTATTTAGCCGAATTGTTTCGATTCGTGATGTAAGAGTGAAGACTAAGTTCAGTTGGTTCTTGTTAATATTTTTGAACGGCAGATATATGATCCGACAAAGAAATGGGAGCGATACACCATCCACGGAGATTGATCAGGTGTCGAAGCATCCCGGGACAAGAAGAGGCCGCCTCGACACATACATTAAAAAAATCAATCGTTCTTAAGACTGTTTACAGACTGATTTTTGTTAATCTATTTATCTCATATCTGAAAACTTCTGTAATTGTAAATTCGATTTAGATCTTAGAGATCCAAAACTTGATAATGCGAGGACGTGTTGTGGTCTGACTGGGTACTTTGGACATTTCCAATTTTCACCAGAATAATAATAAAAAAATTGTTAATGCAACATGGATTTTTTTAAAAGGAAAAAAGGCCAAAACCGTAATTTCTCACTGATCAAAACGACGACGTATTAAACAAACCTAGAAGTACTATTTAAGCAGGTTTGGTCTGGATTCGACTCTGTTACTTGAGTCCGATATTTTGTAGGATCATTTCACTATTTCCAGTGCCCTCTACTTTTTGACGAAAATGGCGACCAAAAGCTTCAGGGTTTTCTTCTTTGCTATACTCTTCCTTGCCTCTCCTCTCCTTCAAGGTTTTTGTTTATTATCTTCCAGATCTAGATCTCTTCGCTTTAATTCTAACATTAATTAGCTCTATATGTTTATAAATTCAATTGTTTTTGCATATTTCGATCTTACTGCGATTGTTTTGATCTGTTCCATCGATATGCAATTTGATTGTGTTCTCTTATTATTATTCTTTTACTTGCCGCTTTACATCCATATGAGATTGATTTGTTTCTCTGGATTTACGATTCGATGGTTTGAAATTTCAATAAGTCTCTCTTTCTATCGGCTTTTGAAAAAGCTTATGCATCGTTTTCATAATCTTTTCTTACTGGCATTTTAGTGACTCTTAATAGTTTAGTTTAGCTTTCCTTTTTATCTTTGTCTAACAGAATGCAAGAATAGAGTGCTCGTTAAGTAGTCTGATGTTTCTGTAACATTCATGAAGTGGTTATTTCTTGATGCTGATTTTTCTCTTCTTTTTTTTTTGCTGCGTTAATTTTTATGTGTGCTGATTTACTTTTGTTTTTCGTAAATTAATAAATGAATGAATTGTTATTATTGTTTTTATATTTTGTTGTGACGTATTTTTGTTGTTGTTGTGATAGTTGCTAGGTGTCAATCTGAAGCAGAGGTAGATGTTACAGAAGCTGCCGAAGGAGGTGAACTCGGGGTTGTTGGTGAGGATGTTCAAGATTTTGGTTATGAGAATTTTGACTCGGCTCCAGGAGTTGAAACTGTCAGTCTTTTCCCAAAGAATAGCGCCAAATGTAAGGACTTTTTTTATGGTGCTTGTGGTATTTTGGTGTTGTATGATTTTGAGAGTTATGTGCATTTTTTTATTAACGGGCTAACCTTCTTCCTTCTTTTTTACCTGGGCAGTGGTTCAGGCAGGAGAAGAGACTGAACTCCTTGTTGGGATGGAAAATGTTGGTAATTACTTATTATTTTCTCTTCTCTATGTTACTGGCTTGTTTTGTAATGAAATGTGGTGATATATGTTGTAGTGACACATTTTTTGTCTTTCATTGTTTATGCTTAACTGCTTACCTGTTTTTAATTAGCCATGTGGGGTTTCCTTTCTATTTGTTTATTGTACTTTTTAAATTGCAGGTGAGTCACCTGTGATTGTTATTGCCGTCACAGCCAGTGTTCATCTCCCTTTTGATCATCGTATGCTTGTTCAGAATCTAACTTCGCTGGTAATCATAGGTTTTCTTAAGATTTTTCTGGTTAAAATTTTCTAGTTCTTGTTGTTCATTAGTTAGTTTAGTTTCCATTTTGTTTAACATCTATTATTCCCTAAATTAAAAAATTTGTAGAAGTGAATCTCTTGCCCTTTAGTTTTCTAAATAAAATGTTGTGCTCACTGCTCATTGAGTTTGTTCTTCTAGATCATTTTCATGTTTGTTCTTGCTTATCCCATGTTTTCTACAATGTTAAAGGCATTGAATCCTGCCTATTTTTTGTTACATTTACATTGCAGCTGATTATGGTACGATGGGTGAATGTTGAACTTGCATTGAGATGCTTTATCTAGTTTAAGAAACATTAGCAGAGAGTTCGGCCGTAGTGTAGATTTTGCTGTTCGTTTAACTGTTATTGTAGACCTTACAATGTTGTTGCTGTTTAGTTGGAGCTTGAGCTTGTAATCACACAGTTTAGACATTCATGCTCAAATTGGTCACTGTGCAATCATTATGTTGTGACTTGTGCCGCAGGTTTTGACTGCACTTTTTTAATAAATTTATTTCCCTTTCATATTTTGTTATCAAATGTTTGTTGCATTGTCTGAAAAAGATCTTCACTTTGTCTGTTTCTAAAAAGTTGATCACGCACCTTATTATTTTTGAGTTTCATAGCCTATATTGTTGGATTGTAACTGCCGGTGTCATTTGCTTGTAGATTCTGTAACTGAAAATGTCTGTTTTAATGTAGGCCTTTAACAATGCAACTGTACCCCCTTCGAAGCAAGCTACTTTCCCTTACACATTTGCGGTTAGCAAGTACTTACAGGTATTTGGTTACTCTGAGAATTTTATGTTCTAGGAAGGGTAGAACGGTATATGGGTTATTTATGTTGGTTCAATCGGGAACCGCAGGTCTGTTCGGTTTGTTGTATAATAGAAAATCCAGCATTCGGTAATTGTAAAAAGTCAGTAAACTGGTTGAACTAGTGATTGGAGGTCACACTGGTTTAACCTCCATTCTGTTTTTTATTCATCGGAGAACTATAGCTATTGCAGTTAAGCTTACACGTTCAAAACTTTGATGCAGCCTGGAACTTTTGACCTTGTGGGTATCATTGTCTATGAGATTGACCAGCATCCATACCAAAGTACGTTCTATAATGGTACCATCGAAGTTGTTGAGGCTGGTGGTTTCCTCAGCGTCGAGTCCGTTTTTCTTGTTACCCTTGGGATTGCACTTCTCGTTCTCCTCGGTTTATGGCTTCAAGGTCAATTTCAGCGTATCTCCAAGGTACGAATAAGATATGATTAGCACATGTTTGAAGCTTGTTATTATATGATCCACTTTCCAATAGAGGAAACAGCACATTGCCACATCCATGTATACATGGAGAAAAATCTCCATTCTTTTAGCATGAATGACCTGATTTCAAATCCCTCAGCAGTCTGTGTTGCTGGGAATATTGATGTGTGATTCTTCGTACATTGAAGAAATTTTCACACCCGCAATGTGATTCAATTTCAACCTTAGATTGTTTGTTTTTATTATTTTGCTAGAAAACTAAGAAGGCTCCAAAAGTTGAAGTCGGAACCGGGACTAGAGATTCCTCATTGGATGAATGGCTTCAGGTTCGTTATCACTTACCCGTAATTTCCCTCTGTTTATTCAATGATCATTCATTCGTTCTCCTAAAAACTAATGCGGATAATTCCGTGTTTTGGCTTTCAGGGAACTGCTTACACTCAATCAGCATCAAAGAAGAAGAGGTAGATAGGTAGCGCATGTGAAGTGGGGCTAATTCTAAACTCATTTCTAGGCATTTGGAGAATTTTAAGTGAGGGCACACATAGGTTGAGAATTAGGCCAGGAGAAAGGCATACATTGCTGTTGTAGCATGTGGAACAGTTTTTCCTTTAAACTTCACATTTAATTTTAACGAGGATTCTGAAATTTAGCCTTTTTGAAGCAAACAAAATCGTGTATGAGGCGCATAAGTAACCCCGAGAAATTATGAGCATGTTAATTCTAATTTTAACTTTTTTTTCCAAGGCCCGGGCTCCTCTACCACGGTTCCTTCGCAGCCATCCGACCAGGAGCTTAAAAGCTTCCGTCTGGTTGGTCGTTTTTTAAAGCAAGATGTAATGCAGTTTTGTCTCGAAACGTGACATCTTCGATACATTCGGGACAAGCTTCGAGGAATTCAATTATCGATTTACAGTTCCCCATTGTAACTGCGTAATGCATTAGAGCATAGAGAGCATTAATGTTTCCGGTTCGAGCAGCTTGTCTCAAGCTCAAACCAGCTGGCTCGATTGTGATCTCCATTAGTACTCTGTGTTTTTCTTGGGGAAGCCGAAGTTTGTAAAGAGTAGTATCGAAAGTGATGAAGAAATCAGGAGATCTTCAAACCATCATGTGCTTATAGAACAGTTGCCATTCATACAACTTACAATGTTAGGTTTAAGATTCCAACATCCATTAATTGTAAAGAATATAATTATGGTTCATGAACATATTCTTTGTTGTGTTTGCAAACATGTATTTGGTGTGTAGTTTCTCAAAATAGAAATGAAAAATAATTATTAAATAATTAATATAAAATATAGTTAAAAAATAGTAATATACTAATAAATGAATAAAATATGAGTAAATAAATCAAATATTTTAAAAATGACATTAAAAATATTCAAATCCGAGTTAAAATTGAAAAACCATTATTTTTATATTTTTTATTTTTCTAAAACATTTTCAATAAAGGATAAATATTCTATACACATGCTGTGGAAGCTTTCAGTTTTCACAAGCTTTCAGTTTAGGGTGTAAGATTTAGGGGTTTAGGTGTAGGGGGTTAAAATTTAGGGATAGTTGTTTTAGTTTAAGGTTTAGGGTTTATAGGTTAAAACCTAAATCCTCACCATATTACCCTAACCTATAAACCCTAAATTATAACCCTAAACCTTAAATTGAAACAATTATCCCTAAATTCTAAACCCTACACATAAACCATAAACCTTATACCCTAAATTAACTCCATATACCCTAAAACTAAGGCGCTTGTAGAAACTTTCAGTTTTCATAACCAGTGTATAAGATATTAATCCTTCAATAAAACATGATTTCCCTCATTTAGCTTAGATGAGCAGCCACTTTCGAGTGGAAAAGTCGGGCTTCTATTATTTTGGACCATTTCCTCAAGGTGTTAGACCACTTACCACTAGGGTTAACCCATATCCCATTACTTTTCCAACTTGGGTGTACCATTTGGGTTTGGGCAACATCTTTGCTCACTAAGAAACAAGATCTCCAAACGGACCCAGACCCCTGAAATATGCCCCATCAAGCCAGCAGCCAACGCCACTCACCACAGCCGGCAATGCAATGTCTCGTCGGAGCTAAGCTGACATGAAGAACAAAAGACCCATTTTTTTCCATTTCCAAATTCTCGCATGGTTTCTCTCTCCAATGCCCTCACTCCTCCCCCACTTCGTTCTAATGGCAGATACCGCTTCTCCAAGAAAACCCATTGTCTTGTGAAACCCTTTCTCAATATCACTTCAAAAGCTCGCCTTTCTCAAGCAATCTTTTCTCTCGAGCTCTTTACAAGAAAGGGCATTCGCTTACCCTTTCAAACTCTCGCTTCTCTCTTGCAAAAATGCGCCGAAACCAAGTCTCTCAAAGAAGGCAAATTCCTACACCTTCATTTGAAACTAACCGGGCTCAAAAAGCCCGGCACTTTTTTATCCAATCATTTGATCAATATGTATTCTAGTTGCGGCGATTATATCGGTGCTCGGAAAGTGTTCGATAAAATGGGTGCTAGAAATTTATATTCTTTTAACAATATGTTATCTGGGTATGCTAAATTGGGCATGATAAAGCCTGCTAGGCAGTTGTTCGATCAAATGCCCGAAAGGGATTTCATTTCGTGGAACACGATGGTTATTGCTTATGCAAAAAGTGGGCATTTTGAGGAAGCGCTGAGATTTTATAAGGAGTTGAGGAATTTGTGTATTGGATACAATGAGTTCAGTTTTGCTGGCGTTTTGACTGTTTGTGTTAAGTCGAGGGAATTGCAACTTACCAGGCAGGTTCATGGCCAGGTTTTTGTTACTGGGTTTTTGTCAAATTTGGTGATTTCGAGTTCGCTTGTCGATGGTTATGTGAAATGTGGGATGTTAGGGGAGGCTAGGAGGCTGTTTGATGAGATGAAAGTGAGAGATGTTCTTGTTTGGACTAGTTTGGTTTCGGGGTATGCTCAATGGGGAGATATGGAATCAGCTAATGATTTGTTTGATCAGATGCCTGAGAAAAATCCGGTTTCTTGGACAGCTTTGATTTCGGGTTATGTTAGAAATGGTATGGGGGATAAGGCACTTGAACTGTTTACAAGGATGATGGTGACTCGGGTTAGACCTGATCAGTTTACCTTTAGTTGTTGCCTTTGTGCTTGTGCTAGTGTAGCTTCACTTACACATGGTAAACAAATACATGCCTGTTTGATACGAACTAGTTTCAGGCCCAACATGATAGTCATTAGTTCCCTCGTTGATATGTATTCAAAATGCGGCAATCTTAAAGTTGGCAAACAGATTTTTGATCTTACAAGTGACAAGCAGGATCCTGTATTGTGGAACACAATGATTTCTGCCTTGGCACAGCATGGACACGGTGAAGAGGCGATAAGAATGTTTGGTGACATGGTAAAACAAGGGGTGAAGCCAGATAGGACCACTTTTGTTGTCATTGTCAATGCATGTAGCCACTCTGGTCTTGTTGAGGAAGGGCTTAGTTATTTTGAATCCATGTCTTCTGATCATGGCATAATTCCTGATCAACAGCATTATGCATGCTTAATTGATCTCTTGGGTCGAGCCGGTCGTTTTGACTTATTGATGAACCATCTGGAGAAGATGCCTTGTAAGCCTGATAGCCTTGTTTGGAATGCATTACTCGGTGTTTCTAGAATCCATGGAAATATAGAATTGGGGAGAAAAGCAGCTGAACAACTTATTGAGTTACAGCCTCAGTCTTCTGCAGCATATGTATTGCTTTCAAGCATATACGGCGCACTTGGGAAGTGGGAATCGGTTGAGAAAGTGAGACACATTATGAATAAGAGACAAGTTCGGAAAGAGGTAGCTCTTAGTTGGATAGAACATGAAAATAAAGTGCATGGTTTCACCGTAGCAGATAGCTTGCACCCTTTGAAAGGAGCGATATACTCAACCTTGGATCAGTTAGCCGGTCAGATGGATGAAGATGTTTCATTGCTCGAGTTTGAAAGTAGAAGTTAGCTATTTTCATCTTTGTTGGGTTATTTTGTTGGAGACCTGCATCTTGGATTCTGTTTTTCTTTAATATTGCATCATTTCGCCCCCTTAACCCTTCTCGTACCCGAAGCAAGTCTAGCATCAGAGATTGAACTGTTTAGATTCTATAGAGTTGAATCTTTCAAATTTCATATATAATCTTTCAGGTTTGGCTCAAAATGTTAGATTTTTCATGCTTCCTTGTAGGCAATTTTTTTCCTCATCCAAGTGTTTATTGAATAAAAAATGAACTTTGATGTGTTAATCTTTCTTCATGTTCCATTATCTTATGCACACATCCCTTCAACTCTTCCGATCAGTGTACGATGTTCTTGTCTTCTTGGGATTCCAATGATTCTGACGAGCGCAAGCGGAACGATCAAGGCAGCATATAGGAGACTGGCAAGAACGTGCCATCCTGATGTTGTGTCCATGAATCAGGAGGTAATGTCAGCTAATTTATTCATGAAAATCAATGCAGCGTATTTGATGTTATCGGACCCCAATAAACGTGCAGGTTATACCGGAACCTTCACGGTCGCAACCGCCCTTTTATTAGGCCGGCCTCTCATCTGCAACAATGACAGCAGCTGGTTCTTCATCGGGGTTTTCTAGTTATAGCGGTTGTAGGAATTGGGAGACCGATCAGTGCCGGTAGTTAATTAGTTGGTGTCTTTCATTTTCTTCATATGTTAAGAATATCAAGTTCTGTATAATTCCAATTCCTTAAGACGCATTTCTTTCCTTCAGATTTATTGATGGCAAACGGGCGGGGCGGGTGCGGATACCTCATCCTCGTACTCAACTAAAATTTTATATCCATCACCTATCCACCTCTCACGGCAGGTATAATTTTTAAATCTATACCCGTCCACGTGGGTACATTCTCAAATTCATCCTCACACCCACTACTCAACTGGACATCCACCACCCAACTCGTATTCGCCTACAAGAAACTACTAATATCGAATTATGTAAAAATAATCATATACTTTTGTAAATAAAAGTACAACTTCGTATTCTTTATTGATTGATCAAGTGTGTATATATATATAATACATTTACACCGCTATAAATTTAACTACAACTAATTAACTAACGATCGCTAACTTAACTACAGCTAACTAATTAACTATAGCTAACTTAATTAAAGCATATTTACACTTGTACACATTCTAATTAACCACACATTATAAACCTGATTAATTCAAACTTGACCTTAAACAATAAATTCAAGCTTGATTATAAACCATCTGTTTTTCAAACTAAATTAATTAAGTTCAAAGTCTACAAACTTAAAGATTAGCGTAGATTTAAAACAAACCAATATTTTAGTACATAAAACACCATAATAAAAGGCTACAAACATAATTGGTACATAATTCATATGGTAGGTAGTTAGTGGACGCGCGGATACGGTACGTGTTAGGTTTTAAACTCATCACCTACCCACTACCCACGACGGGTATGACTTTTTACATCCACACCCGCCCACTACACACTAAACTCATACCGATCCCCACTCCAACTGGGGCGGGTGCGATGCGAAATCCGCAAAATTATACCCGTCTGCCATTCCTATTCAGATTTGGGCAACAATTTTTTAGATTATGAAAGTTTATTTAAATTATAATTAAAAATATGTTAAGGGATTAAATTGAAACTTTAGTTATAATTTAGAGGACAAATTGAATATTAACTTTTCTGTTAATGTGTCGTATGGGAGTCGAGGACAAAAGGATCATTTTGTAATTTTTTGAGAATGTAATCAAACTTTAGTGACTATAATGTACTCCCTCCGTCTCACAATTTTTGTCCCTTATTGACATTTTTCGGGTCAATTTTTTTTTTAATTTTGACTAATAATTATTTAAAATGTATCATTGATAAATATATGAAAAAATATATTTTAAAAACTTCAAATCGAGTAGTTTTCAAATATATATTTTATAAAATTTAATTATTTAAAATATTTAATATAATAATAGTCAAAGTTTAAAAATTTTGACTTTCAAAAAGTCAATAAATGACATTTTTTATGGGACGGAGTGAGTAATTATTTTGTAAACTTTAAGAAGAGGGAGGTATGTCAATTGAGTAGGGATGGCAAAAATACCCGGCCCCGACCCGACCCGAGGTGCCCCGACCCGATCCGATCGGATATTTTTTTCTAAAATTTCGGGGATCGTGGCGAGAAAAGCATGAAGTCGGGGCGCGGCGGGTTCGGGTATTTACTAGAAACTCCCCACCCCGGTATATTTATATATATATTTTTATTATATTTATAAAAAAATAGCATTATATTTAAACATTTTTATGTGTTTTAAGCTATTTTTTTTTGTTTTGGTTCGTACATTTTGTTAGATGTTGTTCAAGTTTTAATATATTCGATTCTAACGGTCAATGATTCAAGTTTATTCTTTTAAATATGTAGTTTAACAAGTGGATAATTTAAAATTGGTTTTATTTTATTTTTTATATAAGTTTGAAGTCCCTTGAAACCATAATTTGTGATTGTGGTGGAAGATTGGTCGAATCTAACATTTACCGTCGACGAAGATTAATTTTTTTTTTTCGGGGCGGGTCGGGGCGGGGTCGGGTTTAGGGGTGATCAAAATTACCCGGCCCGAACTACCAGACCTGTCGACCCGCTTACCCGATTTAATTTTACCGGGTATTTATATTAAAGTACCCGAATTTTTCGGGCCGGGTACCCGACCCACAATTTTTTCCGGGTAGTTCGGCCGGGTCAGGGCCGAAATTTTTTTATAACCGGGTACCCCACCCGACCCGCTAATTTTAATATTTATATATTTAATATTTTAAATTCTATTTTTATTTTTTGTTTCTTATTATTTTTCCTTCAAATTAATTTTAAATCCCTAACTTCCTTTTATACTTGTATTATATACTTTTAAGTTTATATTTTTTCAAAAGTATTTATATTAATTTGTCAATATGAGAGTCGAAAAAAATTATGATCGAGATTAATATTTTTAATACATTCTTTTGTCGATAAACTTTAATATATATATATATATATCCAAGTATTTCTCTATTAAAACTAACCACAAATCAATAATTTTTGTGTTTGAAATATATATCATGAGATTTTATGTGTTTCTTATGTATTTTTTTAAAAAAAATAGATTTAAAAAAAATAAAAAAATAAACCGGGTACCCGAATTTTGCGGGTACCCGATTTGCGGGTACCCAGTTATTATGAGTCGGGTCACGGGCCGGGTCACGGGCCGACTTTTAGGTACCCGAAAATTCCGAGTACCCGAAATTTAGGGTACCCGAAAATCCGGGTACTCGGATATGAACACCCCTAGTCGGGTTTAATGGTTATTGTATCGGGGCGGGGCGGGTAAATTAATATTTTAATTCGGGGCGGGGCGGGTTCGGGGCGGCCAAAAACCCGCCCCGCCCCGTTGCCATCCCTAGAATTGAGAGCTTTAACTTTTTTAACAGTTTTAACCATTTACTTTAAGAATTATTGACATATATTCGTATGTTATTATCTGATAGTGATATTGTCATTAATAAAAATGTATCAAAACGTTAACAAATGAATTCGATTGAAATAAAATTGATAATTTAAATATTGAAAAAAATAAAATTTAAAAAACAATTTAAAATCAAACTAATTGTTTAGGTATGTAATTAATTATTAAAAAAAGAGTATAATAAGGCTTTTTTTTCATTAACATGTTTCCGCCACGGTACCCAAAGCACCCTTCCCCGCAACATCACACGTCACATGTTTTAGGGGTTTGAATAGAGTAAAAAAAAAGAGTTAATCGAGTTATATTGTATAATTTAAATTTTATTTGATTTTTTTTATTCAAGTCTATTTTTTTGGGTCGAAAAAAATTATTTTTCGAGTTGAATGTTGATTCACCCTAACACACTTCATATCCATTTTAATTAAATCGATGAAATTAACTAATTTTTAAAATTAAATAGAGAAGTATTACATTCTTGCGTCGGAATTCAAACACATCCTTATCTCTAAGCTAATTAGTGAACCTCAATTAACTGATTTTATTGACACCTATTTAATTTTATATAATTTTAAAATATTTAAATCCCAAATATAAGATCTTCATTATTGCATATAAACTTTGTTACTTCATTTTTTATTATCTTGGGAAATGCATTACAAACTCTCTAAGCTAAATTAAAAAACAAAACGACAGAGAAACACTCAAATTGGATGGCATTGTGTGTTTACAGCCATTTAATTTCACCAGCCAACTAGTCTTCTCGGTCTGCCTTAAGTAACAAGTAACAACCATTAACCAAAGTGTGCAACCGAGACAAATGACATATCCGATCCGGCCGTGGCATAAATCAGGGGCTACGAGTGTGGTTGAATGGGTGGTGGTGTAGAGGGGCAGCCGCCGTGACGTTGAGACCGTGAGACGGTGGTGGTGAAGAAGCTGCCACTGCTGGTACTGGACATTGGTAACACTTTGTGAAGAGCCCGAATGTGTCGATCTGGTCTATGAAATTGATCATGCTCGCCCACCCGCCGAATCCGAATCCGACGATCAGGACCCACACCACGATGAAAACGTTTATCGTGAACGCCCCCACCCATCTTCCAAAGTACTTCGGCGGTTGGTCCACGGCATTCTGCATCAGAACCGTTCATCAGATATCAAACGTTAATATGTGTGTTGTACCAAAGACAAGTTCCATGTTATAGTGCCCCAAGATATAGGGAACCAAGTACCACCAGGAACATGTTCAAAAAGCAAATAAAATCACTAACTCGAAATCACAAGGATACCAATTAGTTATGTTATTGTATTTTTTTTCATTCACAAGACTCGAACGTGACTGGCATGGGATTTTTTAATACCTCGCGGGCAGTGGCTGATCTAAAGGTGAAAATGTGGGCAAGTGCAGGGATGATGTAGACAGTGAAGCTAACAAGGAGGGATCCGACAGTGGAGTTGATGGGGCCGAAGAAAGGGAAAATGATAGCCAAAAACCAAATCGGAATCACCACCGGCAACCTCGCTGCCGCTCTCTTGCATAAGCTCTTGCACTCATGTATCCCAATTGCTTTCTCCCATACAAAGTACAGTGGAGTGCATGCAAATCCAAATGTTATAAACTGCAACACATCATAAAATGAACATATTAATTAACATCTAATGTGACTATCTGATTTAATCTGCCGGACCGCAGCAAATACATTCACGACACAATCCAACAGGGGATTCCATAGGCATGCCTGGTGGATGAGCATTAAAATGACAGCCATGTCTCTGAAGGGAGTTCTCGGGAGAAGCGAAAAAGCGTTCGAATGATTGAGAAGCATGTCTCCGAATGCCCAATAAACAGCTGCTGCCGATGGAAGTGTCAGTGTCATCACATACAGTGTGGCCATCAGGTATATAGCTTTAAACTTCTGTGGCTTCCACATTGCATGCATAATCTCTCTGCATAATTCATCATCAATTACCAATTAAACGCATGCTATGCCACTTCAAGTAAAGCCTTGATTAAGGCCTGTAAAAAGCTCTGTTCCTATGTTTCGTGAATAACCGTCCTAACAATATCTTCTTCAAAACTCGAACGTTGCCACTTAAACTAAGCTTTAAAAGTAATTTACATTCTTTGGTCATTAGGTCACCAATGGCCAGATCATGTCATTTTCAGAACTGTTCTATATGCTTTTTTAATTCTGCTATAGCTGTTAAGACCAGGTTTTAAAACATGACATGAACAATACAATATTGTATTGATTTGCAGATTTGTAGATGACTTAAAAGACACATAAACTTTGTCTTACACTGTGACAGCATGTCCCCCAAATGTATAGAGAATGTTGGTGGCCCCAGTGAAATACAGGACCAGCTTGGTCGGACCAGAATGTCGAACCCCCTCAACCTATACATTTTCATGTAAGAAAACGAAAGTTGGTTTCGATTCGAGTGGCGAAAAACGAGATCTTTTTTTTGTTCTTTTTACCTGGCCATGGAGGAGGGAGGCAACGGTGAGATACCAAGCAGTGTAAGTGGTCATTAGGAGGCCAAGAAAAGACCAGATTCTGTAATTGTGAAATGAAGGAATAAAGACAGTGGTGGCACAACATGCCCCAAAGATGTAAGTCCATGTCCTCTTGTCCAGATTGTCATTTATGTAATAAATATTGCTGCAACATGAAAAAAAGACAAAAACAAAAACAATTTCATTGTCAGATTGCATGCTTCAATATTATTCCACACAGATGAATGATGTTCATCAGTTCATACCTTGCACAAGCTATGAGTTGAATGACAGATCCAAAAAGGAGAAAAGTGCAGTTAAATGCTAAACCCACATTTCTCCAGTGTTTCCCAAGGAGTCCATCAAGCACCTCAAACCACTATCAAACCAAAAACCAACAAAAAGTTTAAAACTTTAAGATCAAAACCAAAACAAGATATGTTTTTTTTTTCTCACTGTCTTGAAGTTGTTTGTTTGAAAACCTGAATGACATGGTTTCTGAAATCAACTTTCTCTCGTTCTTTCCTTGTTCTATATTCAACATAGAGTATGCTAATGATATAAGCTGTCCAGCTGCCCAACAATCCATAGAAAAGCTGCAGGAGAATCCCGGAAAGCATTCCCAGCTGGGAAAATGAGTAGGGCAATGTAAGCAACACTTGAGCCACCTGCAACAACAAATGGTTAAATCTATATCAGAACTACAATGGTGAAAAAAAGAAAGGAATTTGAAAAGAAGACCTGATTAGAAGCACAGCTGAACCAGGCATCATACACGGAACCGCCATGCCAGAAGAGCTTAGAGAACTTGCTCTTCATGCCATTAGGCTTCCCTTCTGGTTTCATCTCAACATAATTCCCAACAATCACAGTCTCCCCCACCTTTTCACTTCCCATGGTCGATTTCTCTAATTCAGAAATGACAAACCGGGTAGTGTTGTTTCAATGAACTATGAAGCTTAGATACAGAGGGTGTATATATATATATATAGATAGATATACAAACACATGAAGCTTGTGGGGTCTCAAAGACTGTGTTTGAAAGGTATTTTAGAGAGAAGGGCTTTTGGTAAATGTGAAAGGGTTCACTTTTAAGAGCTTAGATTGAAGTTTTTGACGATATTTTTAGGTTTTTGAGGGCCTTGAAGTAATTAAAAATTTTGTAATTTAGTTGATCAAGTTTAGTTTTTTAACCCCTAAACATTAAAAAAGAATTGATTCAGAGAGAGCGTGAGTGGCTTGTCTCTGCACGAGCGGGTCTCCTCGCTTCCCGAGCAACCAAGATTATTATTACATTTGTCTCTCTTATCAAATCTAAGCATTAATTAAATTAAATAATAGAGTTAATTGCACCATGTATCACTAAATTATGATCTTTATTCTAAATTAGTTCCTAAATTTTTAAGTATTCTAATTTCATCACAAAACTATGGCTCTCATTCTATTCTAATTGGTCCCAAAACTATGACCATCATTCTAAATTGGTCCCCAAATTTTTTGAAGATTCCAATTTCACCATCAAATTATCGTTTATACAACATCATATTATTACATAATATACATTAGTGTTTCTTGAAAATTAACAATTTTTATAATGGTTTTATTAACATATATGATAATTTGGGGATGAAATTAGAGTGTTCGAAAAGTTTGAGGATCAATTTAGAATGGGAGTCATAGTTCGAGGATGAAATTAGAATGCTTAGAAGTTTGGAGATCAATTTAGAATGAAGATCATAGTTTGGGGACATGTTGTGCAATTAACTCTAAATAATATGACAAATCTAGATTTATATATATATTTTTAAATTCTGATAGAATAAATTAGATTGAAAGAATTATATTAGTATTAAATTTTTATATTATTCAATTTGAATTAATTAATAAATTATATGTTTTGAAGGAAAAATTATATTATGGGTAATTCCCACCACGTCATCCATGGGACCAACCAATGGAAACCACCCACTTCACCATGATTTTTCCATGTCATTTTTTCCAACCAATGAATCTTTACTAAAGTTTTTCCATGTCATTTTAAAAATTATTTTTTGGAAGTTGTTCTATTATTAAATTAATGACATGGAAAAAAATGATGAAGTGGGTGGTTTCTAGTGGTTGGTCCCATGGATGACGTGGTGGGAATCACTCATGATATAATTTCTCGTTTTGAAGAGTTTTTGATTGAGTAAACTTTTATTAAGCATGCTGAAAGAGTTGTTTTATACATAGAAATTGGTTTATAACATAGACGTTTTAAAACAATACTTAGATTCTCAATTAGTCTTTAAAATTTAAAATGTTCGAATTGAATCATTAAAATATCAGTATCATATTATATTCTTTTGCTAACTTAGTTAACATTTGTAATATACATAAAACTTTAATTCGGATATAATACGAACAGTTTTTAATATATGTAAATAAAATTTTAAACACATCTATATTTTATTAGTTTCCACTCAAATTTTATTATAATCATTTTGGCCTCTAAGGTAAAATTCTTGTTTTAGCCTCTACTAGTTTAATTGAGGTTGTTTGTTTTAAACATGCCAGATTCAAGTGATTTGTACAAAAAGACGTGTGTATTTATATTTGGGTATTGGGTTTTGGATTTAGTTCAGAATGTGTGGTTTAAGAGTTTAGGTGTATGGGTTTTGAATTTAGGGATAGTGGTTGAAATTTACAGTTTATGGTTATAATTTAGCGTTTATAGATTAAAAACCTAAATCCTCACCATATTACCCTAAAAACTAAACCCTAACCTCTAAACTCTAAATTATAACCATAAACCCTAAGTTTTAACCACTATCCCTAAATTCTAAATCCCTATATCTAAACCCCTAAACCACGCACCCTAAACTAAGCTCCTAAACCCTAAAATTAAGGCGCTTGTGAAAATTTTTAGTTTCCATCGCCAGTGTATAGGATAATAATCCTTTAAATTTTGATCTACGTACATTAAATATATCTAATATCAGCTTCGGATCAACATTTAATGTTCAAATTGATGATAGATTAATGAAAAGATTCAATAGATACAATATTGATATTTTTAGCAATTAGTTTGAGTTTAAAATATAAATCATAGTTTGCCAACAGTCAGTTGGTCTAGTTGAGTGAGACATTATATCTCTTAAATAAAGTTAAAAGTTGAATTTTAACGTTGTGAATAGAGCAAATTAAGTTGAGATAGTCGCATAATGAGTCTATATAGTACTTGATTCGAATAAATTAATCAATAAATTAAATACCAATAATAAATCAAACAATATAAATCATAGTTTAGAGATATTTGAGGGTGAAATGTGGAGGAACGAGGAAGGCACATAGGAGGAGTGAAGGGAAATATAAATATATAATCACAAAGTGGACCGCATGATTGCAGCCGAAGGGGCGTGGTCTGTTTGCTTTGCAACAGCAACAACAAGAAACATAATGAGCCTTTTTAATTTATGATTTTTTTCACATGCCCATTGTGTATTTGTAGATTTTTTTTATTACAACCCTATTCTACTTCTACGTAGAGGGGAGGGAAAAATTTAGGTGAAGGTAACACTCTTGAGGAGTTTTGAACTCGAGAACTATAGGAGTGGAGCAGGTTAGCGTGCTCTGACTTCCAGGCCATCCACACATGCTCGTATTTGTAAACTTCAATACCCATTTCTTCGCCCAGTTGTATAAGTTTCTATATCAGTACATTATTAAATATTCGGATGATATACAACACTTCACGTACTTCTCTCGAAAAATAAAAAATATCTAAACGTAAGTTTGCTAATAATAATAACAAAGTGTTGCCACCATGTATATATGTATACCTACATAATACATCAAACTTTGAAGGAAGGGACCAAACTATGTAGCCCCTCTTTAATCTCGAAGAATTTTTTTTCACTTTTGTTCCCGTATATATATATATTTTTAAAAATTAATTTATTTATAAATTTGTCTCCAATTTTAAACATTTATATTTTACCTTTCAAACTTCAAATCTTAGCTCTGTCCCTGCTGAAAGGTAGGAGAGTGATATTTCCCCAGTGCAATAACTCAACTCTATTTCTACATTAATTTTAACATTCCCTCTTGTTTTCTGATTCAAACAACTTACCCCGAGGGAATTACTCATTATCTTTGCAACTTATGATGGTGAAAACAACATAATGAGTTTTTCTTTCTACAGATCAGTAAAAAAAAAAGAGAACATCAAACTTGTGTTGTTGTGTTGGATATGATTAGGTAAAAGCATGAGTTTTCCAGGCCCATTAAAAAAGGGTTTGGTTTATTTTTAATGTTTTGGTGCAGAGTGCAACATATTCATGGGAGGGTGGTGTTGGGACCAGGAACATTCCTTCTGGAACCACTGTCTCTTTGACCACCGCCTTTAGTGCATGCAGCGGTGGTTACCACCGCCTGTTCTTCTAAGTTTATGAACATAATAATCTTCTGCATGGTAAAAGAGTGAAGTTCATCTCCCTGATTTCATCGTTTTCAGTGTGCTGTGAACTAGTTGTTTACCCAGGGTTTTGCACAACCCTATCAATAAAACTACGTGTCCATGGGTTGGATTTTTCGAACCGGTTTAGGGTTAGTTTGTTTTTAGGCAGGGACAGACGCAGGACTTTAGTAGGTTAGGGCGCGAATCTATAAATTTTTAGGGGACAAACTTATAAAAATTTAGGGGGGCGAAAATAGATTTTCAATAGAAAATACATAGAAAAATTCTAAAATTTTTCTAAGTTGCATAGGAATTTCAAATTTTTAGACGGGGTCCATCCCTGTTTTTAGGTGTACATTTCACTAATCCAATGGTCATGAATAAATGTGAAACTAATTAAGTTTTATATGGTGTAAGTGGATATTTTATCTTATCTCTTTATGTAAATATACCAATGACCACTTGGTCTAATGAGATGAGACACGTGATTCTTTAAGCAAGTAAGTTAAGAATTCGAATTCTGACGTTGTGAATAGAACAAATAAGATGAGAGAATTGCCTGCAATTCACATAATGAGTCTTTACAATATTTAATCCGAATTAGTCAACCAATAAGTTGAATATCGGTAATTAAACAAAAAAGTATTTATAAATATAAACAATAATTCGATCTTTTTTTCCTTTTCTTCTAGATTTTTTAGTAGCCTAAGATGATGACGTCATTGTTTTTGGTCAAGCGATTGTCATGCTGATGCATACTTTGTCGTAATACTTCTTGCGTTCTTCATTTTTTATTCTTTCTATTTTTTTTTATTTTTACATATTTAATTTCTTGAATGTTTTTCTGAAATTTTGTTGCACTTTCTTTACTCTTATAATCATTGAAGGAAGGTATAAGAGACTAGGTAACGAGGGCCTTCAAGATTTTTTTTAAATTTATATTAAACTTTAAAGATTTAAATATTTTTAATTAAATTATATCTTATAATTTTTTTAAAAAATTACTAAATATTTTAAAATTATTAAAAATTTTAGTAGAACCATCAAAACTTTTGAAATTTTAAAGTGTCCAATTTTAAAAAAAAAAAGTTAGTCCCTCAAATTCTTATATCAAGTTTCACCACCGATGTCCGCTTATAACACGTTTTATCTGTTCTTGTAAGATATTTTTCTATCTTTGTCAGTGTTAGGTTCTATCCAGTTGACGATTATTTTATCATGCTGATATACCCATGTTGTAGACTTTCAGACTGATTTTATTCTATTTAAAGACGCTTGCAATAACCAAAGATAGCTCGTGGTTGAGTCATGGTAAAGCCGACTTTATCAACGTGCTACTATTGTTATATGCATTAATTTTTATGTCAGTTTTGATGGTGATTATCCTTCACCAATGATAAAGGTGTTTGTTTATCCATTATTTTTTTCGAGTTGTTTAGTTAGATTTTAATTATTTTCTTGCACGATCCTCTTTTATTAATGTGATTAGCCTACTCTAGTTTTTTTTTTAACTATTCTTGTAAATTTATTGTATAACAATTCGAATCAATTTACCTAATTAGTTGATATGTATAAAATAAAATTATATTCAATTATCAATTTACCTAATTATTCTCGAGTGATAATTGTGAATGTTTCTTGTTTAAAAAGAAAAGATATATCTTCCAAAAGAGGTTAATTTCATGTCATCCTAATTGTAAACACAAAGACAAAATACCATTAATAATGCCAGCATGAGGAGTAATTCAGAAAATGAGATTGATATTGAATGCAAATACTTTAATAATGAAAATATGGTCAAACTATGATGATCAATAATTCCCATCCAATTATTGTTTGGAATTCTTTTTACTTTGGAGATTATTGTTTTTAAACGATACTTTGGATATTATTGTTGGAATAAAATTATATTATAAAAATAATGAAGTGTTATTGTTATATGTGCTAAGTTAAACAGTCTTAGAAACTGCAATTAAAGCAATGGTTACCATGCCAAAATCCCATTTTATGTTCATCAATTACAATAGTTGTTGTGTCTTGCTTTTTGAGGAGAAAAATTAATGCAAAATTTGGTGAAAACTGAAATGTTAATCATGGGTTTTGTTGAGTAATGATTAATTAAACTTCCCAGGTGTCTCTAATGACTGAGAGTGATGAAACTATATGCTAATACTATGGGGAGTTCAGGGTAAAACCTATTAAAATGAGGCTAAAATGAGGCATGTACATAAATTCTTACAAAAAAATCGTAAGGATTTATGTATATGTACCGAAATTCTTACAAAAATAGTAAAAAATTCAGTATATACATAAATGCTTACCACTTTTATGTATATACCGAAATTCTTACAAAAGTTGTAAGCATTTGTGTATATACCTTAAGTTTCACCATTTTTGTAAGGATTTATGTATATGTACATAAATTCTTACAAAAGTGGTAATCATTTATGTATATACCGAAATTTTTACTATTTTTATAAGAATTTCGGTACATATACATAAATTCTTACATTTTTTTTGTAAGAATTTATATACACGCCTTATATTAGCCTCATTTTAACGATTTTTTTATTTATAGAATTTCCCTAATACTATAGTCATTTCCTTCCTCTATCATATGTGCTTTTTACTTTTGGGTCTCACAATTTTAGCATCTATTGATTTCAAATTTGATGGAAATGTGTTGAATCGGATAGTCAAGATGCGATTAAGTATATAAAACAATATAAGGGTAGGATCTCTTCGTTTGGAATTGTATCGTATATTGCTTTACTGCTGCAACGTTCGTGGGAGAATCGTATCGGGTATGTGTACCGGGAAGGGAATTTGGTTGCGGACAAGATGGCCAACGTGCGAGGTTTGAGGATACGATTTGTCGGTGATATCTTTTTCCGCCGGATTATATTTCGAGTTATCTCCATTCGAATTTTAATGTCGCTAGGAGAGAAGGCAGAGACAGAGCCATGATTTGAAGTGAGGGGGCAAAACATAAAATTTGAAAGATGGGGTAAATTTACAATTATCACAATCTTTTTCAGAAAAATATAAAGAATTAAAGGGTAAAAAAAATATTCCCCGGGGGGCACAGCCCCTCCCAGGAGCTACTAAGCTCCGTCACTGGGAGAAGGTATACTTTAGTTGTTTTATGTTTGTTGTTTAGTTTGTCAGGGTGTCGCCCCTGTAAGTTGAACTATTTATTATTATCTCGTGTACTCTTTTTCTCCGACTAAATTTAGAAATTTTTTTAACGAGGCACGAGATAATAATCTTGTTTTTTCATTAAAAAAAGCGTTTTGAGATCTAGTAATCGAGTAGAATACAAGTTAATTGCACCATACGTCCCCAAACTATAATCCTTATTTTAAATTGGACCCTAAACTCTTAAATATTTTAATTTCATCCTCAAATTATGATATTCGTTCTAAATTGGTCCCCCAAACTTTTGAGCGTTCCAGTTTCATCCTCAAACTATAGGTCTCATTCAAAATTGGTCCTCAAACTTTTTTGAGTTGACTAATTTCATCCCCAAATTATCATTTATACCACATTGTACTATTACGTAATACGCATCGTTGTTTCGTTGACAATTAACAACTTTTATAATGATTTTATAAACATAAGATATGATTAACATATACGGATAATTTGAGGATGGAATTAGAGCGTTCAAAAAAGTTTGAGGACCAATTTAGAATGAGAGTCATAATTTGAGGATGAAATTGGGATGATCAAAAGTTTGGGGATAAATTTATTATGAAGATCATACTTTAAAAATGAAATTGAAATGCTCAAAAGTTTGAGGACCAATTTAGAACGAGAGTTATAATTTAGGAAAGTGTAATGCAATTAACTCATACAAGATGAAATAATATGAACATCTTTAGTCACCAAACTAATTAGTGAATTTTGGTGCAGTCACATCCTTTAAAAAGTTTAAACTCTTATACATTTTAATTCTTTTTGTATTTTTTATTAGTGATTTAATCTTCTACTCTTAATTTTTTTAAATTCTTATATAATTATTTATTAAATATAAAAGTTTATAATCATTGACATAAAATTATGTGTCCCGTCTCTGACCCGTAAGTATAACAAAACTTGGGTAAAGGTGATCAATACAAGTCTTTGAGTTCTGTTATTTAAATATTGTTTAAATTATTATAAAATTATAAATGAATTTAATAAAATTTAAATATATCCAATTTATAAATTAATATTTTAATTGAATTCAGACATAGGCCCAAACCCGCAAAGCCAGTTCCAGACCCAGTGAGCCATTGCCCACGAGTAAGTAAAAACCCTGGAAGGTTTAGTCAATCCAGAGGAGAAGCTGTAGATTCTTTCCCTTAAAACATCAGCACTTCGGCCGTTGTAGGCACTCTCCGATGTCGAAGACGGAATACGTCAGCCCCGAAGGCCTCCGCTTGGACGGTCGCCGTCCCATGGAAGTAATCTCCCTTTCCTTTCTTCATTTTTCTTCTAATTTAATGCTCTTTTTTCACCGATTCTCTCCTTCTCAGATGAGACAACTCCGTGCAGAGATCGGCACCGTCTCCAGAGCCAATGGGTAGGCGCCAAAATCATAACTTGTTTTTCCTAGCACCATATCTATGTATCTAAAATTCCAAGCTCTCTTTTTTTTTTCTTCCCTTTTTTTTTAATTTCCAGTTCTGCTGTTTTTGAGATGGGCAACACCAAAGTCATTGCAGCAGTTTATGGCCCTAGAGAGGTGCCCATACAAATATTCACATTGGGATTTCTTCAGTTTTCTGAATTTGATTATGTTTTAGTTTAGTTGTTGGTTTGTTTTCGATGTTTAATGTAGTCTGTTTTTTCAGGTTCAAAATAGGAGCCAGCTAATTAATGACCACGCACTGGTAATGTTCTTCAAATTGTATGTTTAATTGCTGTTGTTGTGACTTCAAACATTCTTTAGGTTTGTTTATATATGTGATTGGTATCAGGTGCGCTGTGAATACAGTATGGCTAATTTTAGTACCGGAGATCGCATGAGGAAACCAAAGGGTGACAGGTGATTTGTTTTCCGGTTTTCTAATTCTTAGAATGATGTTAAAGTTACTACTATGTGTTTGATCCGATATAAGAAATATAGAATCTGATTTGTTTGTGGAACATTAGATCAAGACAAGTAAATTAGGTCGGTTTTAGTATTTTTAAAAGGCATTCTCGTTTGAGTAGGTTGTTTTAATCACTCTTATAGTATCAACAATGATGCCATTGATACTGATATGTTAAAATTACCGAGTATTTATGCTTGATGTTAGGTTTGTTAAGAATAAATTATACTAATCATTGACACGGATATTTCTTTCTACGCTTAGGCGATCGACAGAGATATCTCTTGTCATCCGCCAAACCATGGAGGCATGCATTTTGACTCATCTAATGCCTCGTTCTCAGGTTTGACGTTGTACCCTGATTATATATCCCAACTGATCTTGCTTTTCAGTTCTTCTAAATCGTTTTTAATTAATATTTTTCACCAGATAGATATATTTGTTCAAGTTCTTCAAGCTGATGGAGGTAAATTGAAACATATCCGAACTTGTTGATCATTGGCTTAGGCTTAGCTTTACATTTTCATATTATGCAATTGCAGCTTTGTTCTCCATTCCAACCAACAACTTGTGTTTTAATGGCACGATTGCATAAATCAACCGTGTAGTTCTGTGCTTTGGTTAACTTTTCATGAAAGACCTTTTAGTTGTTTTCCCTCTGTTTATTCGATTTCGATTACACACTTCTCTTGGCATAAAAGAAGAAAAGAAGCTTAAGCAAACTAAATGCGTCTGCAGGAACTAGATCTGCATGTATCAACGCTGCAACTTTAGCCCTTGCAGATGCCGGTATCCCAATGCGTGATATTGTCACTTCTTGCAGTGCTGGATATCTAAATAGCACTCCTCTGCTAGGTCGATTCTTCCTCCTCCTCTACTTTTAACTTTTATTCTATTATTCTATTTTAATTATTGAATTAATATTTGTTGTATATGCAGATTTGAACTACATTGAAGACAGTGCTGGAGGCCCCGATGTAACCGTAGGGATCTTGCCAAAGTTGGACAAAGTGACTCTTCTTCAGGTTTGCTTGCTATGACTCCGTTTCTCATTCACATTTTTTATTCGGGTTTGATTTACATGAGACTATTGACTATAACCAAAATGAACTGGAATAAACTTGTAAGATTGTTAAGCAATGACTACCATTACATAAAATACAGATGGATGCTAAGTTGCCCGTGGATATCTTTGAAAATGTCATGGGTCTTGCGATCGAAGGCTGCAAGGCTATAGCTAACTACATTCGAGAAGTAAGGACACTCGTTTCAAATTTTCTTGTCCATGGTTTGTATGATAACCATGCATAGAAAACATCGGTTTAAACATCGATTGTTTTTGTTTTGGCAGGTATTACTAGAGAATACCAAGCAACTGGAGTATCGAAGGGGTTTATAAAACCATTTAAGCAGCGTAACGAAAATATGTATCCGATCGAGCTTCCTCGTCTTCTTGTATTGGCATGAGATTAAACAAGATATACAGAACCTGAGTAAAATTCTGTTTGAAGCTTAACCAATGATGCTATTATTGTCAAAACTCTTGTTGGTAGGTCCATCCAATCAATTAAAGCATATGTTTTTAAAACTGTATCATCACATGCTTGTAGTACTAACCGACCCCATGTGTCCAGAGGGACCGTGGAAATAATAATGATCCATGCGAAATTTACTTGCTTCTCATATATTCTTTGAAAAAGTTCACTTTATAGCCCCTTTTTCGCTTCATTTTTCTTTTTACAAGATGAAGAGGAAATCTTAAGTATTATAAATCCAACTAATTTGATAGCAAATATTAACCATTTCTTACAAAGACCATCTCTTTGCTCAATGTTTTAGAGAAATCTCAGACACGCAGAAGACAAAATAAGCTCCCTGTTCCCCATATAATTTTGATTGAACGGGAAAATATGCCTCGATTATTGTGTTAACATGTTTGAATCTAAAAATTCAAATGTTATTTTGAGAAAAGTGGAATTAACTTTTGCGTTTCGTATTCAAGTCACTTCACTCGAAGTTCACCACTACGAGGGCCAGGCTCATAGCAAACCCTGCCCTAAATTGTCCTCTGTTTCGCCATTATTGCTCCTCTGTACATTTTCTGAACCCATAAACCCCAACACTTCACGTTCACACAGCTCTATTTTTATAGTATCTTCTAAGCTTCAGTTAGACAACTGAGGAAGGTGAAAGAATAAGCACTTTAACCCATCATGGATCTTCACTTCCTAAGCTCATTAGCTCTCTTTGTCTTGCTCGTGACCCCGAAAGGTTAAAATCAAGCTCGCTCTGTTCTGGGTTTCTCTCACATTTACGAAGTTTAGCAAAGATTTGTTCTTTAACATGTTAAAGTTTCGATCTTTAAACTTAAAAATCCAATCTTTTTGTGTTTTTTTTATCAGGTGTGTATGGTGCTTCTTTCACGTTTGTCAACCGATGTGATTACACTGTCTGGCCTGGGATTTTAGCAAATGCAGGGAGTCCTGGACTCGACAGCACCGGATTCGAGCTCCTCAAAGACTCGTCCCGTTCGTTTCAGGCCCCGACGGGATGGTCGGGTCGTTTCTGGGGACGAACGGGCTGCAAACTCGACGGATCCGGTTCCGGAACCTGCTTAACAGGCGACTGTGGATCGGGTCAGGTAGAATGCAACGGACTCGGAGCTGCTCCGCCTGTAACACTGGCTGAGTTCACTCTCGGAACTGGAGGGCAAGATTTTTACGATGTCAGCCTCGTTGACGGCTACAATATGCCGATGATCGTCGAAGGCAGTGGCGGGTCGGGTCTTTGCGCTTCTACCGGGTGTACGACCGACTTGAACAGGCAATGCCCGTCGGAACTCCGTGTCGGCGACGCTTGCAAGAGCGCGTGCTTGGCGTTTGGAAGCCCAGAATATTGTTGCAGCGGCGCGTACAGTACACCCGCCGCGTGCAAGCCGTCGGTTTATTCTGAGATGTTTAAGGCGGCTTGTCCCAGATCTTACAGCTACGCGTACGATGATGCTACAAGCACTTTCACCTGTACCGGAGCTGACTATACGGTGACGTTTTGTCCCTCTTCTCCCAGGTAATATTCCACCACCATTTCACTTGATGTGTAGTTCGAGTCGGGTTCTAGTCTTGTGGATGAATAAAAACTAAAATGTGGTGCTAGAAGTTTATTTACATTATTGTTTAACTCGACTTCGAATATAATCGGATAATAAATAACAATTTGTTACTAACTTCATGTTGCAGTCAAAAATCTACACCAGTTACAGAACCTCCTCCCATGACAGGCTCAACGTCACAAGGATCAGGGTCAGAACCCGGGGTAACTTATTCTGATAATGGTTACGGATATTCTTATCCGAGCAACAGTTATACAAGTTCAGGTTCAGGTTATACAAATTCGGGTTACGAGTACTCGGGTTCGGGTTCAAGCACTGAAGCAGGAGGGTCTGGTGAAGCAATGTTGACAGATGGGTCATGGTTGGCTGGGTTGGCAATGGGAGATTCAGCAACAACAGCAGCTCCTTGTGTTGTACAATATGCACTCATGGCATTTTCAACTGCTGTCTGTCTTTTGGTTCCATGGCATCAATTCTACTTGTAGCCACTCTCCATCTTTGTTTTGTTTTGTTTTGTTAGTGTGGATTCTCCCTTAGGGTTTCAATGTATAATATGTAACATTAAAGGGTGTTGTTTTCCTAAAATTTTGTGTGCGGTCGGATCGGATTTTATTTCGAATGATTCTAAAAGATTCAAACTTGAAGAACATAGAAATCTTGTTAGAAGGTGAATCAAGTAGGAACTCTGAACATCCTAATAATTCACACCAAACAATTCATCCCCTGGCCATAGTCCATATCCGATGGCGAATTATCTTGCTTCCAATACACCTTTTGCTGCATTGTTTACCGTTGGCCATTAGATGTCGTCGACGATTTCTTCGATTTCCGGCTGGTGAATATCTTGGTATAAATGTTCTTGGTTCTCATTGTCAGCAAAACATCCAAACCAAATCCAATAACCGAGGCTATAGCCATTACGATGAACACCAGCCTGTAACAATGGGATCCCATACATGTATTCCCTCCTCCTTGTGTTGGAGTTGCCTGCGCGTCGTATAGGTAACCCGCTAGCAGGCCGGAGAAGAGGAAAGATCCGATGGGAAAATTGAGGATTAAAATATTATAGAGCAAGCCATAATACTTGAGACCGAATAGTTCTGAGGCGACAGGGACTGTCACGGTTAGACGGACTCCGTAACAGATACCGACAACGATTGAACCAATGTAGAGGCAACCGGGCATTGCCAATGCCATTAGAAGGAACCCAACGGCCATCAGGATCTGAGATGCTGCGTTCCAAACAGGCCTAGGTGTTCCAGATCTCCTGCAGGTAGTTCAAAGCTCAAAGATCAAGTTGGTTTAAAACAAAGTAGAATCAATTATTTCAGAACACATACTACTTATAATCACCTTAGCTTTAAAAAATTAATCTATATCCACTATAATTAGAACCCGAAACAATCCAAATCCAAAATGACCCGACATCAAGATAATATTTGAGAACAATCTTTTGCAGGGTGAAGATGATCGAGATTTTATATTCGAAATCTATGTTATTTGGATTCGGATGAAAGTGTCTAAAATAAATATTAATAGTTGAAAGCAAATAAAAAGTATGAACAATATCGATGAAAACCACATAAAACTTCAACCAAGTTAATTGTCGGAATTAATAGAGCCAACCAATATCAACCAACCCATTGATATTTTCGAATAAATTTGTCAACATCGAAGGATTAAATATCAATATTATTTTTGATCCAGTACTACGTTAAAACTTTATTTCAGTCCATTCAATTGAATTTGTCCTATCAATTTGACTTTTTAATCCGATTTTTTATTTGCAAAACATAAGAATTGTGGTCCCCTTTTCGAATAAATTTGTCAACATCGAAGGATTAAATATCAATATTATTTTTGATCCAGTACTACGTTAAAACTTTATTTCAGTCCATTCAATTGAATTTGTCCTATCAATTTGACTTTTTAATCCGATTTTTTTGGACCTTATCATTTAAAATTAATAAAATTAAGCATTCATTTTTTTTTGTTTAATTACTTTTTGTAAGACCTTTAAATTTTGAATTTTATTAAGTTAGAGCTAAACCCCTTAATTTTTATGTTTTAATTATTTTTAAGAACTTTATTCATTTTAAAGTTAATCGGTATATTCTCATAGTTCAATCCTAACTCTGTAGTTGAAAATGAAATTTTGGGATTATGCAAAAGAAGGTAGGAAAAGGAGCTTACTTGAGAAAATATTCAGAAACTGAACCCGAAATAATACGACCGAAGAAACCCCAGATGCTGGTGAGCGACACGAAAATGGAAACATCGGCGTGGCCAAGGGCCAAACCGATCTGCGCCATGTTGTTCATCACCGCCAGACCGGTTCCCATCCCACACAAAAACGACACGAAAAGCAGCCAAAACTCCCATGTTTGCATCATCTCGTATATCGTGTGCTCCTCTCCGATGACCGGACTAATCTTTTCCACCACCGCTACCACTTCCTCAACCGTCATAACCGGCGCTTCCTCGTTCTCCGCCGTCGTTGAGTTAGCTTCTTGTTTAAGCAACGGTTCCTGTTGCTGATGCTCCATGTCGGGTTCCAACCCGACCAAGCACCAACTCTTCAGAAAACAATAAACCGGAACCGCCAACGAACTGGCTAGTAAAATAACAAGGACGATAACAAAAACGAGCGAGAAAACTTGATTGGTTGAACCGATGAGGTCGTTAGTTAAAAGATAAATAGCAACCACGACGGCAATTGCGTTGAATACCGTAAAATAGCGAGCCTCTTCCTTTTCCGTAGCGACGGAAGCGGATTGGGGGATTTCACGGAGGAAGAAGGTAGCGGCGAGGCAAACAGCGAAAGGGATGACGGCGAGCATGATGAGGAATTTGGCGGGATCATCGGAGAAAAGGGCGCCGCAGAGGTCTGTGAAAATGGCGGTGCTGAGACCGATGTAGCCTTTCAAGATGCCGGAAACAGGGCCACGGTTGCGGCGGAAGTTGCGCATGCAAGTCACTAACACCGCCGTGTTCATCCATGTGGTGCTGTTGCCACCCATGCACAGGAATATGCACATCTGTAGATACCAAATCCGAAAAAAATAAGTATATAAACAAACAGTATAACTTATGCGGAAAATCATGGAGATTTTGAACAAAGAAAAGGACCCATTTGTAGGGAAACGGATCTCAATAGTGAAAGACAACAAATTTTTTTTAATCAAATAAACTGTATACACTAGCAAGTAGCAACATAAGTGTTCGATAAAATGCTTAACATAACAGTTCTTCTACCTGCCAATAAGGAAGTGGTTGAATTTTCCTGCTGACGACTAGCCATTGAACACCATAACCCAACAACCCTTCAACGGCGCCAATAAGGAGAATTACGGAGGTCGGAAAACGATCGGAGGCGAGGCCGGAAAGTATACCGAAAGCTTTACCGATATCTTTAGCCACAGACAAATTGTTGAGCTGGAGCTGGGTAAGGTTCATAAGCGTCTTGATAGCATCAGAGTAGTTGGAAAATGTATAGTTATTGCCTGCAATGGCTTGGACCCATACGGCCGAAACAAAGCCTAGCCATTTCCAGGCACTCAAAGTGTAAGCTTCACTATACCCCATTAACACTTAGCTTCAAGCTTTGTTAAAGCAGCAAAAAAAAGGATGTTGAGAAGAATTTGAATGGTGGGTTTGAGGAATTTATAACTAATGTAGCAGTTCGGGTAAAAATAGAAGGGTAAGCTTATTTTTTCGCGTATAATTTTGACCAACTAATTCAAATCGTATTTTTCAGAAGTTTAATATGGGGACGCTCTTAATCTAGTTCGAATTACTGGCTTTGCTTAAGGGACCTAGCGTCAATTCTACTTCGAATTACTATTTAGATCTTTTTCCACCAATAAATCAGAGACTGCTAAACACTTAAACACGTTCGAACTCATATCTTTCGTATATTTATTTATCAGGGTTTGGTTAAAAATATTTTACTGTATTTCTTGAGAAATATGTAGTTTCAATATGAATTGAAGAACAATGTTGACGTTTAGGGTTCCTATTACCTTTTGCTTTGTTGCAAGTTGCCAAATTGCAATCTTTGTATTGACAGGTTGTGGACTGTGGTTATGGAATGCCTTCGGGTTGGGCCCAGATTCTTTATATAATAATAATAATTCTTTATAGAGTAAAGTACACAAATTACAAATAGTCATTAGACCATCTCAACAAATCTAAAATGGCCACTAAACTTTTAAAAGGTACATATCGGGGCAGGATTTAAAATTCAAATTTTATTACAAAATGATTACTGAGTCGTTAATTTTCATTAAGTGAGTGATGTGATAGTTATGAAAATTTTGAACAATCACATATGCAGTTCTCCATATTTACACATTCAATCAGTTTAATTATTATTTTCGTAATATGAGGGATTAAATGTGTAAATATGAAGGATTAGGTGTATTATTATTCAAATTTTCGTAACTACCACATCACCCACTTAATGACGGTTAAAGACTCCGTGATCATTTTATAACAAAACTGAAATTTAATGTCCAATATATAACTTTTGAAAATTTGATTACCATTTTATATTTTCTTGAAATAATTTAGGACCATTTGTGTACTTTTAAGTATATGATTCCATAACTTATAAGATGTAACTCGTAACTACCGCTGCTCACTGACCTCTCACCGGGGACCGAGTCAAGTGGGAAAGTAATTGTCTCAATATTTAATGATTTAATTGTTTTTAGGCAATTGATATCGTTAAAATTATTATAATTAAGTCTTTATTCATTTAAAAAAAATTAATTTAATATTTTCTTAAGACTCTTAAGTTGAAATTAATAAAATTAAACTTTGACCCATCATTTTTCTGGTTCAATCACTTCTTAAGACAATTCAATTAAAAATTAATAAAATTAAACCTTAACTCTTTAATTTTTATGATTTAATTAATTCTGGTACAGTTATGAATATTCTTATTTGGGCAATTGTTATACAAGTTCAGGTTCAAGTTATACAAATTCGGGTTCGGGTTCAAGTTCAAGCACGAAAGCAGGAGGTTCTGGTGAAGCAAAGTTGACAGATGCGTCATGGATGAATGGAAATTACATAAATAGTCACATAACTTAGGGTTTCAGTGTGTAATATATAAAACCATTACCTTAAAAGATTCTCCCTTAGGGTTTCAGTGTGTAATATATAAACATTAAGGGTAAACTACATAAATAGTCACATAACTTTTAGGGTGCTTTATTTTGATCACCGAACTTTTGCTCCACTTTTAGTAAATTTTTTCTCGTTTATTTCCGTTAAAATATGTTGATGTGACACATTAATTTTCTTCTTTCCTTCCTCTTTTTTTTCTTCTTCTTCTACTATGTTTTTCCTCTATACCTTAATCACAAGAATTGCACTATTTATTATCAACGACATGGACATAAGCCGGTTGCACCATTGGACATAAGCTAATGTGTCACGTCAGTATTTTTTAACGTAAATTAACAAGAGGAACCTTACTAGAAAGGGGCTAAAAATTTAATAATTATAATACAAGTTTTAAAAATTCCGCGACCAAAATTTTTGCAGGCTCGAGAAGATCAAGATTTTAGACAAAATCTGTGGGCATGGCATGCAGGTACGGCTGTGTAACGTAAACGTTGCCATTAATTTAAGCAACAAAAACTGAAGCCTGTCCCACCATAGTAATTGACTCAATGTCAACATCTTTTGCTTTCAAAATCTTGAAAATTTCATTACATGTACAACAAGCTAGAAAACACCATTTTTAATAAACTTTATGTTGAATACAACCAACGTAACCGAATCCAAAATAGATTATGACACGCTCTCTTTGCTCTAGGTTGTGGGTTCAAGACTCAGTATGAGCTAAAGTCTTCTTTTCCACCTTCTAGATAGAAATTGTTTAAAAAAATGTCGTACTTAATTTGTTACATTGATGATAACAGTCCTAAGAAATATAAACTTAATTTACTAGGACAATATTCTTAACTTAATTTGTTACATTGATAATATTAAATTTAAACTTTTAACTTTACGTAAGAAATATAAACAAGTGGGTAGGCAGAGGCTGGCAATTTTTGGCACCACATGGATGTTCATGTTGTCATGTAGCTGAGCAAGTGGCCCTAAAGATTGGGACCAAACGTCGTATTCCGGTTCAAAAACGTGAATGGGACGAATCAGTGACGAATATATATTTGGTTTAATTGTTTCATTTTTGTTCGAAGAAATTCAATTTTATTTTGATTTTAATAAAGATATCAATTCAATTTATTCGATTTTAATGATTTATTTGATTGTTGATATTATAATATATAAAAATCGAACTGGTCCAATGTACACTATAGATTTTGGGTTGCGGCAACATGTACCCATACTTTGCTCACTTTTTGGACCGATATCGCATATGGATTTTGAATTTCATGACTCATATCGAGTCTGATTTTACTAGATGCTTTAAGCAAGGTTAAAGATTTGAATTATGTCGTTATGAATAGAACAAGTTAAGATGAGAGAGTCGAATTATAATGAGTCACTACAGTATATGATCTGAATTAATCAATCGAATCTAAAACATCATCATCCGTTAAGCCAGTGGTGTAATGAGAAAAGATTCTTGTTTATTTTCATGTCATGATAGACGCCGAAAGAGATGTTCGAGCCTCGACAGCCCTTACCCATTTAATAAGACATTGGTTCGGGTAGACCTCTTGTGGGCCTAATGAAATAGTTTCTGGTTTACCACAATGGATCCTCATCCAAGAAGATGTTGGGTTTCTTAGCTTTTGTTATGGTACCTGTGCACATTGGTTGTAAATGAACCGAACATTTAGTGAATTGTTCGTAAATTGTTCAGCGGGAAGTTTATTTATGTTCGTTTATTTATTAAACGAACGGACATAAATAAGATTTTTGTTCGTTTAATTAAATGGACAAACACGAACAAAGGGCTTCTTCGTTCATTTATGTTCGTTTATGTTCATTTAAGTTTATTCACATATGTCTAGGGGTTTTCATTGTTCGGTTAAACCGAACGAACCAAAACAAAATTGGTTAATCTATTAGATAATTTTAGGTTTCGGTTAATGATTAAGAGTTTTTTTAAATTTTAATTATCAATTAATTTGGTTTAAAATCGGTTAATTAACTGAATTAATCGAACTAACCTAAAATATTAAATATTTAACACATTATATATGTTCGTTTGTGTTCGTTTATGTTCATTCGTGTTCGTTCGGTTCGTTTACAGGCCTACTTGTGCAGTAATTCCAACTTGGTCCAATTTGGAAAAAAATAGATTACTTTGAATTTTTTATTTCAGTTCATGTACTTTTAATCTCTTTCAATTTGGTCCTGAAAATAAAAAAAGACTAGTCATTAGAAAGGTATGCCGATTTATCTCGGGTTTTAAAAAATATATTTACTAGAAACTCGCTGAGAAAAACATGACTAGGGATGGTTATAGGTCGGGTCAAATCAAGTTTTTGGTCGATCCGCACATCACTCAACGTTTGATGATCCTCCACTCGACCCGACATTTGATGATGCTCTACTTAACCTGAAATTTAGGGTAAAAACACTCATTCGACCCGACCCGACACAAATAATTTTTTTTTTCATTTTTATTCGGTAAAATTCGAAGTTAATTAAAAAAATATAGAGAGAATGGGGATTATAATAATTATCCCATTTTTATTTGACAAATTAGGAAGATAATCAAAGAGGGAGAAAGAGAGGGGGAGCATTATAGCAATTATCCTTAAATATTTAGAATAAAAGTATACTATTATCATAGGTTGGATATTTTTCACCATAAACTCGAACCTTAACATAAACCTAAATTTTCAACAACAAAGAAAAACCCTAACCTAGAGTTGAGTTAAATAATCATCTCTAGACATGGCGACTTTGCCCATCATTATAAAAACAATCTCAAATTCCTAAATAATACTCGACCAATTATATTTCTTTAATTTTCTTCAAACCATATCATTTCTCTCAGTTTCTTTTTATATAAAACTTTTTCTTAGTTTACAATCATCTTCAAGAAAAAAGAAAACTAATTGCATTTTCAATTTGCACAAAAGCAACTTTTGGATTTATCCTTCCATTTCATACATCCACAGTTGGATAGGTACACCCTTTTGATGATGATTGATGAAAATGTTGCATCTGCTTAGCCTACTGAATTTGCTTTCCCAAAAGAATTACATATGTTGAAATTTGATTTTTTTTTTTGTATAAATTGATTAATTAAATATTGGATTTTTTTAATATGCTGGTGTGATGCAAGGGTAACATCTGTTCAACTTTCTTAGTCTTTTCAAAGACGGCACACACATCATGTAATACTGGTGCTCGAACCTTTGCGACCAAGACACAAAGGAATGAGCTAAATATCGGATTATTATATCTATGTCATTATCATATATATGTATTCATAAATGATGGTAGGTGGTCTCATTAAATATTGTTCTTTTAATTGTTTTTCAATGATTCAAATAATTGTGAAGTATTTAACATGTGTAAGGTGAGAATTTGGTTGTCATGTGAGAATTTGTAGCTCTTCCTCTTAATAATGTTGTTTTTAAAGTTGAAACAATATTTTTTTTTGGGTGTACAATGTACATTGTTATTGCACCAAATATTTATTAGTATTAATTGGTAAATTAATTTAAGTACACTAATTTTCTTTTGGAACGTATATTTTAATTTTACATACAAAACAAGGGTTGCAACTAAAGTCTCAAAACACCCCAAGTGACAATTTGGTTTTCCAAAACATAACTACTCACTCCACATAACACAGCTATGGTAAATTCATACTATTAAATATCGGTTGCATCGTAATATGAATGGACCGACAGGGTGATGTAACAGTCGTATCTTCTAAAAATTTAAAAATTCTTATGTATTTTAAATATTTTTGTATTTTATATTGATAATCTAATTTTATACAACTGAAATTTTAAATTCCTACACAATTTTACTAAGTATAAAAGTGTACACTCCTAACATGAAATCATATGTCTGTCCTGATCATAACAGTTTT
Organism: Hibiscus trionum; assembly: GCA_030270665.1. Taxonomy (NCBI): domain Eukaryota; kingdom Viridiplantae; phylum Streptophyta; class Magnoliopsida; order Malvales; family Malvaceae; genus Hibiscus; species Hibiscus trionum. Next base: position 890,346 of record BSYR01000011.1, on the reverse strand, counting down.
TAAAGTCATCGTGACGCCCAACAGCAATTTAGAAACATAGTTATTTTTAGACAAAAAATTACGACGCAATATCCGCAACCACAACAACAATTTAGCAGTACGATAAAAATCAGAAATCAGCTGAGTTGTAATTGTTAGTGAACTTTAGTGGCATTTCCAAAACCTATTTCTTTATATAAATCCCATTGCAGCTTTCAATTCTCATCACCAACGCTTGCAAGTTTCAGCGACAAAAAAGAAAGAGAAAAGGAGCAACGAGTTGTGAAGTCACTCAAACAACCCTTCAACAATGGCTATGGCATTCAAGATGGTAAATCACAATTAGTTCATTAACTTTTGTCATTTTTTCTTAGTTTCATTTTGATTTTATTTTTACGTAATTCACTCGATTCGAGTTTATGATATTTTAGGCTACGACCGGGATGTGGGTCGCCGATGAGTGCAAGAATTCATTCATGGAGATGAAATGGAAGAAGGTTCATCGATACATAGTGTTCAAGATCGATGAAAAATCGAGGCTGGTGACCGTTGATAAGGTCGGTAGTCCCGGGGAAAGCTACGATGATTTTGCTGCATCTTTGCCTACGGATGATTGCCGATATGCCGTGTTCGATTTCGACTTCGTCACTGTTGATAATTGCCGGAAAAGCAAGATCTTCTTCATTGCATGGTTCGTCGCCTTTCCTATACAATTCGTCGCTAATTATGGAGTATCTTTCAATTTTCTTTTTGTTAGTAGAACCCAAGTTGACTATTTTACCCTTTCTAAAATGAGAACTTCATTATTTATACAAAGGGTAACATGGAGATGGTACATATAAAACATTAATAATTAGCTCATTATTTCTTTCATTAGTCGGAAAATAACCAAATAATTAAGCTTTTGATTAGGATTATTTTGGGGGTCAAATAGTTTATTTCTAAATAGAAATTTGTACATCTATAAAAGGATTGAATATATACATATATTATAAAAGAAACGAAGTTGTTTGGGTCTGGTTATTGTGACCCCTTTGTGAGGAGACACTTCTTCTCTTAAGGTTACAAAGACTAAGCCAGAATTTGAAGTTGGAAGGGGTAAAACTTAAATTTTAAAAGGTGAATGGCAAATTTACAATTATTTTAATTTTTTCAAAAAAATATAAAGAATCAAAGGTTAAATTTTTTTTTCGTTCCCATGAGAGCTACAGCTCCGTCACTGCATGAGCCCCCAAAATATTTTCTACCTATCCATGTATGTTGATTTTGGGATAGGTACCCTTTTGTTGAAGATCGTACGAGCTTTTCTTAAGAATATAGAATGAGTTATTTCAATGAACACATTTTTAAGATTGTAATGTCAATACAAATATGCAATGACTTTTGAAATTAAAAATCAAATTAGGTCGAACATTAAATAGAAATAAATTTATCGTAATGTTATTTTTTACATTTACAAAACTTAAATTTTAAAATATTATCTAAATGACATTAAACCCTTTACTATTTGATCCGACAAATAAAACAAACAATTTAATAAGATTTGCAATGGTGGTGATTGATCACCATTCACAAGTCAACACCCCACCTTTTTTATTTCATTTCAATTAAGGACAAATTGTTGGCCAAAAACAAAACCAAGTACAAAATTGCATGCCACCCACTGAATTGAACCAAATTGATGGTCCAAATCCATTGAAATTAAAGATGATAAAAATGGTGGGTATTTTTGTTTTTATTCATTTAGGTCCCCAACAGCATCAAGAACAAGGGCAAAAATGTTGTATGCAACATCAAAAGATGGGCTGAGGAGAGTGCTGGATGGCATCCACTATGAAGTTCAGGCAACAGATCCCACAGAGATGGGGATGGATGTGATTAAGCATAAAGCTTATTAGGACAGTAATTATAGATGTATTAATCATGTTTATCACCCTCTTACTTTCTTGCTTTTCTATTTTGATCACTCTCCAACATGTGCTTTTATTTCTTCTTTTCTTTTATTGCTTTTATTTCCATGTGTACTAATTCGAGGACAAAGTAGCCATCACCTCCACCTTTTCTTTTATTTAATTATTATTTTAGATTTTTTAACACTTTATAAATTATTTTTAGACCTACTAAACATATAAATGTATTCTGAAAATTGTATCAACAGCTCTTGTAGCTTAGTTGGTTAGAGCACCCGCTTAGTAAGCGGGAGGTCTTGAGTTCAACTCTCAACAAGAGCAATAATTTAGATTCATATGAATATAATGTTGGTAAAAATACTTGGCTATTGACCTGATTGGATGTTTTTTCTAAAATTTCGGAGATCGGGGCAGGTTCGAGTATTTGCTAGAAATTCCCCGCCCCGGTACATTTTTATATTTTTATTATATTTATAAAAAATATCATTATATTTAAACATTTTTATGAGTTTTAAGCTATTTTTTGTTTTTGTTTTGGTTCATACTTATTGTAAAATTTTGTTAGATGTTATTCATGTTTTAATATATTCGATTCTAACGGTCAATGATTCAAGTTTATTCTTTTAAATATGTAGTTTAACATGTGTATAATTTAAAATTGGTTTTATTTTATTTTTTATATAAGTTTGAAGTCCCTTGAAACCATAATTTGTGATTGTGGTGGAATATTGATCGAATCTAACATTTACCGTCGACGAAGATAAATTTTTTTTAAACTTTTCGAGGCGGGTCGGGGCGGGATCGAATTTAAAGGTTATTTTATCGAGACGGCCGGGATAAGTAAATTAATATTTTAATTTAGGACGGGACGGGGTCGGGTATAAATTATAATATCTTATAGGCCGCCCCGGCCAAAATCCCTACGTGTGGATTGATCATATGCAATAGAGGGACTAAATCTTATAAAGAGCGCATAGTATAGGGACCTTTTACACAGTTTGACCAAGCTAAAATGAAACGACGGCGTTTAAAGGATTTTCATAGCACACCGTCTTCTTGGAGTCTTGGCTTGTCCCCCAAGTTCTTTCAGTCAAAAACACTCCTCTCTTCACCTTTTCGAACATCATCAGATTGGAACTAAAAAACCAGACCAAAACTAAAAAACCGATCCTTCAGCACAATCTCTGTCTTTTGTTCTAAAAAGGGTAACAAAAACTTTGAAATTTGAAGGAAAATTAAAGAAAAAAAGCTTTAACAAAAATGGCGAGATATGATCGAGCTATTACAGTTTTCTCCCCTGATGGCCATTTGTTCCAAGTGGAGTACGCTCTCGAAGCCGTCCGTAAAGGTAACGCCGCCGTGGGTGTCCGCGGCACCGATATCGTTGTCCTCGGCGTCGAGAAAAAATCCGCCGCCAAGCTCCAAGACTCCAGGTACAAATTCACCTTTCACACGATCTTCTCAAGTTGGGTTTTTTTTTTTTATATAGATTAATCTATCGAATTGCCACTTTTGTAATAATGGGATTTTCGAATTATATGCTTACTGTGATTCTTTTATTGTTTGTACTAACAGAAGTGCTAGAAAGATTGTGTCTTTGGATGATCATATTGCTCTGGCTTGCGCGGGTTTAAAAGCCGATGCTCGAATCTTGATTAATAGGGCTCGAATTGAATGCCAGAGCCATAGGCTTACTGTTGAGGATCCTGTAACTGTTGAATACATAACACGATACATTGCTGGTCTGCAACAGAAGTATACACAAAGTGGCGGTGTTAGACCGTTCGGTCTTTCGACATTGATCGTCGGGTTTGATCCCTATACCGGCGTTCCTTCTCTTTACCAGACTGATCCATCTGGAACATTTTCAGCTTGGAAGGCTAATGCAACTGGGAGAAACTCTAATTCGATGAGGGAGTTTCTTGAGAAAAATTATAAAGAAACTTCCGGACAAGAAACGGTGAAGTTAGCTATTCGTGCTTTGCTCGAAGTAAGTTTTTCCGTGTGCATGCTGTGGCTTGAGCTTGGTAGTTTTAAGATTAAAGATACAAATTTGACAAGTTAAAATATTTTCTAACTTGGATTTGCCTGTCTCGAATCGATGGCATGTGCTATATGCTTTTGTATTAACAGATATGAAATGCTCTTTTAAGGCTGTTCTAAGGGCCTCGGTGTTTAATAAGTATTCGTTAGGTATACTTTATGAGTACTGATATGTGTGGAGCTGTTTCTTCTTATACAATGTACTCTTTCGTGTTATAATTTTTTACATTAAAGACTGAGAATCAGATATTAATTGGTTAATTTGGTTGTTGATGTAGGATAGTTACAATTAATTCTAGTTTGAAGTTTATGATGGTTTATGGAGGGATGCTTAGGTGAGTTAGTGAATATGTGTAGCCCGGGAATTCAGCGGACATAGTAAAAGAGATATCAGATTGATCATTATGTATTTGAAACTATCTCGACTTGTTTGTTGCTGGAACTTTATGAGATTGCTGTTATTGTAACTTGATGTTGAGACATTTATAAGAAAGTTTTTTAAAGCTAGTAAAAAGCATGATATTGTAAAGTTGAACTGAGCTGGAATCTAGAGCTTATGCTGCTATCAGGACTCATCAAGACAATGTGGTTCGGTTTCAAATGTAGTTTTGCCTGTGTAGTTGGTTACATTTGTTCGATTGCTCATACATTGGTTTGGCATAGTTAATTAATGCATTGATTTTGCTGTTCTTATTTGTCTGCGGATGAGACCATAGTCGGTGATTTTCTTTCTGTTTCTAACAATTAGGTTGTTGAGAGTGGGGGAAAGAACATAGAAGTAGCTGTGATGACAAAAGAGCATGGACTGCGACAACTAGAAGAAGCTGAAATCGATGCCATTGTTGCCGAGATTGAAGCAGAGAAAGCAGCTGCAGAGGCTGCGAAAAAGGCCCCGGCCGCCCCTAAAGAAACCTAGTTCAATATCTCGTATTCCCATCTCCCCGGCCGAGTTTGTCCTTCCTTTAATTCTCCCTAGAAATGTTATTCTGTTATGTTGATTGGTTGGACATGTTGAATTTTAGTAAGTTTCAGAACTTTATATTTCCAGCAGCATGCATTTGTTGTTACAAGACTAATATTTCTTCTTTTAATCTCTTTGAGTTTTGGATTTTATGGCAAAGGCAACAGCAGAAGTTCTTGTGGCCACTTAGAAGACCACAAACATCACAACTTACCAACAATTTTCCACTCAGATTTAAGGTTGAGCAAAAGCTGGTGCAAACTCACTCAACTAATACAGTTGGCTTTTTTTCGGCTTTGGTTAAGTGAGAGAATGGCTAGAAAATTTTAGGCTAAAGTTTACAAATGGTCACTAGATTATAGTAACTTGTTCATTTTGGTCACTCAACTTTCGAATGTTACAAAATGATCATTAAAACGTTAATGTTTTTGTTAAAAAATAGTCATCAAGCCATTAAGGGATAGCGTGGTACTTAAAAATTATAATAGTATATTTAGTCCTTTATATTTACACATTTAATCAATTTAATTTTAATTTAAAAAAACCAATAAATTTAACCTTCAATATTTACACATTCTATCAATTTAGTCTCATTATTCAATTAGAAAAATTAAATACATTTAGCTTTCATTATTTAATGAAACTACCGATAAAAATAATCTAGGAACTAAAAATATGCATTTTAAAAAGTTGATAGAACTAAAAATGTCAAATTATAGTAAAAGGACCTATACAATTTGACCAAAAAGTGGATCCTGGCTACAACGAGTAGAGTAGGAAGAAAAATGCCATGAACAAAAACAACATGAAATGATGCAATTTGTAGCTTTAAGTATTTCCCAAGTACAAAAGAGACCGTTTTGTAACAGAAATATCATGGATTAAAGTGGCTCAAGAGCATTGTCCATAGTTTTGTTATTTACTTAAAATAGAAGACCTTTAATACTGTAATCCATTGTACGGCCAATAGTGCCGATACGACGGGCTATCATGTACGAGAAAATGAACAGCATAACTAGCCAGATGATTGTACCAAGTTCTGCTAACCGATAATGGATGATGTTCTGTTCTAGAAAGACACTACTATAAGCTTCACTTCATTTTTTTACGGACCTCGTACAAGTAGCTTAGGATCACCACCGCAGCGGCGACGGCAACCCCAACAGCACTCTGTGCCAATACAGTGCTGTCCTTCACGATTGACTTGGAGCGAGCGGAACTAGGAGTAAACCCGAGTTCCGAAAGTTTCTTGTGAGATTCCGCATAATCTCGGAAGAATGCATCCTCGTCCTGCCAAAATGCAAAAAATGTGGGGGAACATGTTAAAAGGATTGGCCACATTCCAACTATTTCGATCAATTAACCATATACCGGCCTAGGAGTTGGCTATTTAATGGTTCAGGTATCATGCAGAAATGATATAATGAACATCGGCCAGTAACACCTAAAGGGATATCGAAACATTATCGACAGTGGTTCGCATGAGACTGTTTGTCCTAAATTAGTTAACATTAGACTTGGATCAAGCAGAAACATCATCTACATGCAACAAATTACTAATTTAAAATCAAGCACAGGTCGGTCACAGGTTGGTAAGTAAAGGCTCTATATAACAGCAGAAACCCCACTTTAAGCAAGGTTGGATTCAGTTATACGAAGAAAAATGATTAACTGCTCAAATGGGTTTGCATGGTAGGCTAACTGCTCAAATGGGTTTGCATGGTAGGCTTAATGTACTATTCCTACACTTCAACCAGTGCACAAGCGGCTCAAATAGAAACAATAAAAGCAACATAACAATCTACCAAGAATAGAGGTCTGCTAAAACCAGACAAAAAACAGTGTTGAAAATGATCAACTGCTCAAATGGGCTTGCAGGGTAGGCTCAATGTACGATTTCGACATTTCTACCAGCGCACAAGAGGCCCAAATAGGAACAATAAAAGCAACGTAACAATCTACCAATAATAGAGGTCTGTTAAACCAGACAAAAAAACCATATTGGATGTTAAGGCAATTACATTACAAAATTAGCAACATCCCCCAGATCTCTCTGGATGTATAGGTAAGAAAAATGGAAGCGATTCAGTAATAGTGTTACCTTGGCATAGAGCTCTACATACTTGCGGAACTCCGGGTCCTCTAACAAAGCCTTGTCTGTAGGAAGTTTCAAAAGCCCTTCTGATTCCCCTTTTAGCAGCTCCCTGGTACAATAGTAAATGGCTTCATATAAATTTGTGTAAGAAGGAAACTTGATACCTTGCAAAACACAGATTTAATCTTACACGAAGTAGGAATTATCAAACTTCAGAGGTTCATTGGTCCAAGGGCCATCAAAACCTGATCTCTCTGGGTGAGCCCTACCCTGTAACACAAAAGCCATCCCAAAAGGTTTGATATTGATCGTATAACAAACAAATCTAGGCTAAGAGAAAATCAGAATAACAGTTGTCAGAAAAATGTACCAGAGTGTGACCCCCAGATAAAGCCACAATGTCCTTGTCAGATAGACCCATTCGATAGAAGATGTCCCTCAGATGAGGTGCACCTAACACCAAGATTCAGGAGGGAAAAAGAGATGCAAAATTTAGAGCACAAAAGTTCAGACTATAGAAACATAAGTTTAGACAAGCATTTAAATAAGCTTATAAGACGTGGAGCAATGCATACAGAAGTGTTCGCTGGACTAATGGATAACTAATGGCATTTTTGTTTCCACAGGTACCTTGTTAGGTGCAGCAGTGGACTACATGATTAGTCCAAAACTCATTGCCAAGGGAAAAACAACTTTTTTTGGAACATGTCTGCGTAGTTTCTAAAAACAACAGAACAATTGGCCAATGAAAAAAACTGCATGGATACAAGTACCACACCAATCTCTCCATGTATAGAGTATTGCTCAAATGTCACTATTGTTAACTAATCTAATTTGTCACTTGAATGGTACAAAAAGGCTTCTGGACAATAGCTTGCTGCTGATACAAAGACTTCTAGTAACTGTGGTCCCGGTACAATTCTTGGCTAGCCTCTAAACATACAAACATGACAGGTAAACCATACCACTAACCTGAGGGTTCTTTCTTATTAGTGGAGTCTAAAACCACCAGCAATGAAATTCTTGTCAACAATCCCCACCCGGACATTTATTCACCAAGGTTCTTAAAGAAATAGAACGTGAAGCAGGGAAACTTTAGAACTGGTTAAAGTAACCCACACTCAATCCAAAGTAAGCATTCTTCGAAAGAATTTTTATTTCGATAAACAGACAGCAATAAATGTTTAGAATTCATGACTTGTTCTATTAAACAAGGTACTGATGACACAACAGTCATAACTCAATAATATATTCTATGAAGCTCATGTTTAGTTCATTAGAACTGCAAAAAAAATGAAACTAAGAAGCCAAGATTCCAAATGCTTAGAGTACTATTTCTTCCATCCCGTTGGAAGAAACCAATAACAAACAATGCAAAATGAAGCAAAAGATCTGACTCAATTTACTAGATAGATCATCCAATTATCAAAATGTACAAATATTCACAGTGCTACCCAGAAATCAGAATTTACAGTTCTCCCAATAATGGGAACAAAAAATTAATTTTTTGTTCCATAAATGGCTTCAGAAATTTATTTTACCTCTTTTAGCATCTGGAAGTCGCCCTTCCTTGGGGCATATGTTTGAATCCTATTAAATAGAACATGGTTAATCAAATAAATTAAAGAGGAAACAAGCTACATTTGCCAGATAAGCCCTACAAGATACCTTTCTTCCTGGTACAAAGTCAATAGTAGGACCTCCAGTGACTTCAACAGCAACAACACCAGCAAGCTGAAATTGAAAATGATACAGTAATGAGTAATTCACATCCAACACATAATCATCAACTTCAATTTAATCCAAGTGCAGCCATTTGTGTGGTGCAACATATGACGACACATGTGTGAAGAAACAGAGTGTTACTGCTGTAAGTATAGCAAACATTCTCAAACTCTATGCGATAGAGACCTCTATAGTAATTACTCATGCAGTTCATATTTCATTATTCCAAACTACTTTTATACTAATCACAAATTTAACTTAATTTATAACCACTTCTTTGTCATTTTAACGAAACACTACATAGACTAAGCTACTTCTTTCTTGTTCAGTACCAGCTATCCCCTCAAAATCTAACTCACAAAGATCTTAAACAGTTCTAGACCTACGTAAATATTAGTTTCATATCATACTGTATTTAGTTGACATACAACTACATTACAGAGAAATCTAGTTAATTAAATAAAATATATGACTTCCTCTGAAGAACCTAAATGGCAGAACTTTGCCTCAAGCTCCAGCAAGGATTTTAGATTAAAAAAAAAATTGAACTAATCAGTGTGTTAATGTTTCTTAATTTCCCCAATGTGCTCATGGCAGAACAGAAGCACAGGAAGCATGCAATGATCTCGTTTAGAAGGCAAAAGATTTAGACATTAACACACAGATTAGTTTTGAATGGTGCAATTATATCTGGAATAAAATGCATGCTCTCTTTCAACTTCATATTCACCTGGTATAGGTCTGCATATGTGATCTTAGGATGTTTAGCCTTCACTTCCTCTGAAATGTGTCAAAGAGAATAATCTTAAGTCAGAATAAGCAAATAAAATCCAAACATATTTCAGTTTTGAGATGTATAATCTAACATAAACTACCAGACTATACATATGAAGATATGTTACGAGCATAAGCATGGAATATAAAAAAATAGCATATATATTCAAAGTTTCAAACATTTTTACAATTTCAGCTCGGATGGTAGCTGGTAAAATTGACACGTTTCTACCACCAACTTCCAAGGGAGGACACAATTGACAGTTCTTCCAAACAAAGTACCACCCAAATGACTCAAACCTAATGGAGCCACACAAGTTCAACCTTATGTAGCTAGATCAAAATAAGATCATTCCAATCACTTTTTAGTGTATTTCTTTCCATTTTTGCATTAGGATCGTACAAATTACATTACCCTGAGCTAAATTCTTGCTAAGAAATTTCAGCAGATCTGCCATATTCCTTTCTGATAATCAAGTCATGCTGGTATGTGAGGTTTTGAAGTAAATGGTTATGCTAAAACCTATATTAACACCACTCCTCAGCATAATTAGCAATTGGCAGTCCTGCTTCCATCATTTCTAACCCTTATAAAAGGATAATACAAACCCTCTCCAGTGAGTGCAAAGCCACAGCAGTGTTATTTGTACATCTCATCCTCTAAAATTAGAATCATTATCATATCTAATGTTGATATGATATAGTCCCTAAATATAATGTTGATATGATATAATCCCTAAATATAATGTTGAAGAGATATGTATTCTTCCAATCTTGGAATGCTCGCAAGAAAATTACCGATTAAAAAACTAATGTTGAATATCAGTTAACTAATAGCAGCTATGAGTCAAGTCAACTATTGCATTGGATGATAATTACCGATTAAAAAACTAATCCATAAACATTTACACAAACATAATGGTTATATATACCTAGATTAAAGAACTAAGAAATTAAAAAAGAAAATTTAGAACTAGAATCAAACCACAAAACTCAAGAGCAATCTTCAAGCCGCTATTGGCGCCATGAGTGTACTCTTCTTCATTCCTTATGGATCCATTTGGACCACCAGTCTTAGTGCTCACATCGTACGTCCCAGCGTCGTGCCACCTAAAAAATCAATTGAAAATGAGAATTTCATCAATACAAAGCTAGATTTAAAAAAAATAGTAATAATATAACTTCGCCTCTGTTTTCAGGTTGATCTAATATTTATTAATTAGGAGCACTAAATTTCATTTTTCATCTTGTTATATTTCTAAAATCCTTTATATAAACAAACAACAGAGAAGAATAAGAAGATAGTGAAAATACACTAAACGAAGCATGATATTTCTTGAGAATTCATCAAGAAAAAAGGCTAAAATTAAAAGGATAAAACTAATAATAACATTCCTTCGCGCTTCTATTTTCAGGTTTATCTGTGAAATTTCTTGATTATTAACACTAAAATTTCATTTTCTTTCTTGTTATAGTTCTTGATTCTTTTTACAGAAACAAACAACGAAGAGAAAGAAAGTACGCTAAGCGAAGCATGATAGGAGCGCAGTTCTTGAAGGCGATGAGAGAGCGGAGGTCTCGACGAGCTTTGTCGATCTCCTTGAGATACTCGGTGTCGACTACTGGAAACGCCATTGAAATGCTTTCTAGCTCGTTTCGATCAGCTCTGAGAGTAATGGAAATGGTCAAGGAGGAGCTTAATATATTGTGATTTTGAGTCTGTGTGCGTGTGAGCTTGTTTCTTGGGATTTGGAAAACCAAAAGAAGATAAGCCAATGAAACGGGATATGGTTTTCTTGCTTGGACTGTTTGGAGCCTCGGGAGTTGTGCTCGCCTGTGATCGACTTCATTTTAAAATGGGTTGCTTATGTGGCAAATAATTGCTCAAAGTATAATTTTTTCGAATACCTCATGTTTTTAAAGTTATTTAAATAGGTGTTCGTTGTGACTGTCCGTTAAAAATAGTTTCATTAACCAATAAAAACATGACATGTAGCAGTATTAGACATTTTTTATTTTATTTTTTAACCAATAAATCAAATTTTTTAAAATATTTTAAAATTTTTAAATAATCTCAAAATAGTCCCAAAATCTCTAACCGCCAAATCCAGCCACTACCACCAGTGTGTCACGTTTTCGGCGACAGACTGAAGCACTCTCCCATTTAGGGGTGAGCAAAACTCGACTCGACTCGAAAAAATTGATATTTTTTTTCAATTTCGAGTTATTCGAGTTGTTCGAGTTATTCGAGTCAACTCGATTAACTCGAAAAAAATTCGATTTCGAGTCGGTTTGGAATTTGCCCAACTCGAAAAATTGAAAAATCGAAAAACCGAATTTTACAGTTTTGCAATTTAGTCACTGATTTCATTTTTCTTCAATTCCTCCTTTATTTTAAGTCCATTTTTGACCAAATTTAAACCACATATTCCTAAACCAGCGTAGAATACATATTTATCTTTAATTTATATTTTTAAAATAAATTTCATATTTTTTCAATTCAGCCCCTTAACTTTGTATAATTTCCTCATTTCTTCAACATCTCCTTCGTTTTAAGTCAATTTTGACCAAAATTGAACCACATGCTCCTAAACCAATGTAGAAACCAGAATACCTATTTAGCTTCAATTCATATTTTTAAATTAAATTTTCTACTTTTGTAATTTAGCCCCTCAACTTTGAATGTTTCCCATTTCTTTAATTTCTCTTTCGTTTTAAGTCTATTTTTTACCAAAATTAAACCACATGATTCACTAACACTATATAATATCTATATAACTTCAATTCATATTTTTAACAAATTTATTCTTTTTTTTAATTTAGCCCTTTAACTTTATATTTTATTCAATTTGATCATTCAACCGATTTTTTTGTAATTTTTTTCTTTACATCAATTCATTGACTCATTTATACCCCCATCAGTACTTTATCCTTAAAAGTTCCTTATTTAAAAATAATATTATAAATATATTTTAGAAGTTTAGATGATATTTTTTTATTAAATAACATTACAAATCTTACTTATGCATGTGAAAAATAATATGAAGAAATATATATATATATATATATATATATATGCATATCTTATATGAATAGAGAAAGTCGTTTAAATTAGAATCAAATCGTACTATAACACGGTAAATAATTACAATTAAATTTGTATAGAAACTCGAAAACTCGACAATATAATTCGGAACTCGAAAAAAGTTTGTTGCAATTCTCTTTTTTGAACTATTATGTTTTTGTTTTTATTGGTTTGTATCTTTTGACATGTGATGTTGGATTTTCTAAACTCTACTGTGTTATTTGCTTTAGTTATTAATATATTTTAGGGTACTCTTTTCCTCTTTCCGCTATCTTTGGTCTCGTCTTGGCGTTACCTAGATAAGAAGGAGGTTTTTAACGAGGCCCGTAGTTTATAATGGAAGGTTGAGTTTTCTTTTTGTTGGTTTGGTTGTTACAATTGAAATTTGGACAGGTTTACCTTGTTTGATGAAAAATGTGTTCTTATTTTTGTGCTTTTAGAATCATTGTATTGTTTAGTCATAAGTCAATTTATACGTATGTAGATATAATTCAAAATCTTTTTTTATACATGTGAAAAAATAATATAAAGAAATATATATGTAGATATAAATAGAAAAATGTTTAAATTAAAACCAAACTCGAAAAATCGAATCGACTCGAACTCGCTAAAATCGACTCGAATCGAAAAAATTTCAATTTAAGTTCAAGTTGTAAAATATGACGATTGAACTCGAATAACTCAAATTTTTTTGACTCGACTCGACTCGCTCGAACGCTCACCCCTACTCCCATTGCTGAATGACCCGCACACCGTTCATCGCCCGTTATGCCGTCGTTCGTCGTAAATTATTCGAATGAACCCTTCGACGATTTCGACGTTTAGCATGGCTTCGGTCGATTTCTGACAACAAGGTGATAGGGTAAATGCTCGTGATGGTCCAGCGACAGATGTTGTGGGTGGCGGTGTGACAATCGACGACGAAATCAAGTCAAATTGGAATTTGAGTTTTGGGTGTTAGGAATTTCAATTTTGGGGCTAATTTGTGAAATTAAGAAAATATTTTGTTTTTATTAATTTTTATTTATTTTTAAATATAATTTTAGAATTTTAAGAAGCTGACACGTGTCATTTAACGGTGAAAATTAACGGACGTTGACGGCGAGCACCTATTTGAGTAACGTTGAAAATGTTAGGCACCTATTTGACCTGAAAATTACTTTAGGCACATATCTAAAAAAAGGTATAGTTTGAGCACTTATTTGCCACTTAAACCTAATATTAAACTAAACTATCGTGGTAGTAATTTTTTTTTGCCAACGACGTAGTCATTTAACTTTTAAAATTTGTATTACAATTATTAAAGACTTATCCTTGAATAAGTGCTTAAACAATACTTTTTTTAGATAGGTGCATAAACTTTGTTTTGAGCCGATTAGATGCTTAACGTTTTTTTTTCTGTGATTCAAATAGGTGCCTCACCGTAACGAACGTTAATTTTCTACCATTATCTAATGAAAATCGTACACATGGCAGTACTAAACATTTTAAATTTTATTTTAAAAAATAAATAAAATTTTTTAAAATATCCTAAAATTTTCAAATAATCCAAAAATAGTCCTCAAATCCCTAAACCCTCAAATCCGACCATTCCCACTGACGTTGGTTGCGTTTTCCAGCGACAGAATGAAGCACCCTCCCCTCGGCGAACAACCCACACACCGTTCATCGTCCGTTATGCCGCCGTTCATCGTGAATCATTAGAATGAACCATTTGACGATTTCGGCATTTCACACGTCGTCGGTCGATTTTCGACGACGAGGTGGTGGAGCAAATGATCGTGATGGTCTGATGACGGAGTGATGAGTGGCGCCATGGCAATCGACGGCGAAATCAGGATTTTGATTTTGGATTGTTAGAGATTTCAAATTTGGGGCTATTTTGTGAAATTTGGGTTTATTTCGTTTTAATATATTAAAATATAATTTCGAAAATTTAAGAAGATGACACGTATTAGATAACAAAAGTTAATGGTGAAAATTAACAGACAGTAACAACGAGACACCTATTTGAGTAACGTTAAAAAGGTTAGACACATATTTAATCCAAAACAAAGTTTAGACACCTATCAGAAAAAAAGTATAGTTTACTGTTATGCCATTATTAAGTTTTTAATTTGTTTTCGGTTATTGTTTTTGAAATATATTTTTAAAATTTTCCTCCCAAAAAACACACGTTTTAAGAATTAACAACCGTCACAAAATATCAAATTTTTAATGATCGAAGTTGTCAGGTTAATCTCAACAATAAGAATACTCCATTTGACTAGAAGACCAATATAGTTTAGTTTCAAACTTACTTAACAGTTGAAAGCGATGGATCAAAAAAAATTTAGTTATTAGTTTCGATAGATATTTGATTGATAATTTAAGAAATTAAAAAAATGACGAGTTCGAATCAATATCGAAGAATAGAATAAGAAGTGAAGTGGTTTAGTGACCTTTTCGACTGAATAAACTACCAATCGACCTCAAAAGTCAAAACAACTATAAAATGAAAGAGGGGTACAACTCTAACACCCTATTTGAATCGGTAGGAACACATAATTCGAGTCAAGTCGAGCAAGACCCAACTCAACTTGATAAGTTTGTAAACAGTTCGCTATTTTTCTTTATAAATTCTTTTATGATTTTTGGTGGCTACCTTAAAAAATTATGTTCCAAGAAGTTTAAATATTAGTTGAAAATACTAGAAAAGTTCATGAATTGCTAGGTAATTTACTCATAAAATTTTGGTTTCAAATTTTCAAAACGGTTTGTGTTTCCCGAGAACTAAAAATAATAATTTTTATTAATAAGAAATTAAATTATAACAACGAGTATTTCTTTTTTTATTACTTTATGTATAAAAGTAGAAAATAGTAAAGTCTTCAGTTTACACTTTCTATATAAAAAACACATTGATAGTTAAAATTTCGAAAATTTTAAAGCATTCTCTCATTTGTTGTTCATTGAAGATTGTTGAGAAACTAAAAAAATCTCACACTCAAATATCGACTCTATCTCTAACTCGGTCATGACAAGTTCGTTTATTTATCTCCTTAGACTTCATGTTTTTTTTTTCTTTCTGAAATTCATTGTTTATATTAAGCTATAATAGTTAGAAAATGAGTTTATTAACAAAGGCCTAATCAGAGCAGAACAATAGACTAGAGAAACCTAAACTAGAGCAGATCTAAGTAGGGGTGATCATTTATCGAATCGAGGTAAAAAAATTTAGAGTTAGCCGAGTTGAATAGTCATATTTTATAAATCAAAATTTATATGAAATCTTTTCGAGTCAAGTCAAGTCGAGCGAGTTGTTCGAGTTTCAGTTCAAATTTAATTGTAAACACTTTTATAATGTTATCCTACTAATTAGTTCTAATTTAAACGTTTTCTATAATCATATACAATACACATATATATTTCTTCCTATGTGATATATAAGGGAAAAAATGAGAGACTCAACTCGAACTTGAAAATCATCCACTAATTACTAAAAATTTCAAGTTACTTTAATTTCTATTTTATAACTCAAACTTTATTTAAATTTTTTTCGAGTTGAATACTTTCGCATCAAGTCATAATCGAATTTTTTCGAGTCAAATTTTATCTGCCCTATATCCAAGCACCTCACCACGGCTGTTTCAAGCTATTGTGCCAATACCTCTACAAGCAAACTATTGACACAACTGAAAGCCCCATCAAAAATTAGTTTCATAAGGCTATCACTCGGAGCTACCCATACTTAACCCTCTTGGGAATAGATATTGTCTTACCTGAATCTTTAGCAAACATCCATGGCAAATCAAGAAAGTGTATATTTTGTTTGATCTCTAGGCCTCTCAATTGGTTGAATGATTTAAGGCGAGGCTTGTGGCTAAGGGGTATACTAAACAAAGCTTATTATTGTTCGTTTGATTTTGGCTCTTGCTTCCATTTTTATTGGCCCTTATAACATGGATGTCCATAATACCATTCTCCAAGATGATTTATCCGATGAAGTTTATATGTTACTACCAGATGATTTTTGAAGTTAGGGGGAGAATGTGGTTTGTCGACTGCAAAAATCTCTCTATAGGTTGAAGCAAGCGTTTAGACAGTAATAAGAAGCTTTTTAAAACTCTTATATCAGCAGATTTTAAGCAAAGCAAGCATGACTATTCCATGTTTACAAAGCATGAAGGTACTAAATTAGTTCTTGTGCTTGTTTACGTTGATGACTTGCTCATAATTGGGAATGATGCTGTGATGATAGAGGAATTAAAAGCTTTCTTACATTTCAGTTTCAAGTTGATTATTTGCTTTGATTTTACCCACATGTGTAACTTTATTTACAGCATAGTCCCTCCAGTACCTATAAATCGGAAGCATAAGGAATTCAGACCAGAGAATGCACAAAAAAGGACGTCTGGAATCTCTTTGTTTCTGGTCCGTCCATTTCTGGATCATTTTGTTAACTTTCTCTGCAAAATTAAGAAAAGTTCATATTTTTGTTCTCTTTGCCCCCCCCCCCTTTGAAAAAGTGGCCGCCTTTTGCATTGTAGGGTTTCGAATTGTCATCTATGGTAACACTGCTGCTCTTTCTTCGATTCTTTGCTTTGGTTTCTTGTTGAACATTTGATTTTATTCTCGTAATGTTTGAGAAAATGTTGTGTTCTAACTTGATTATTTGCTTTGATTAGCTTGTTTTTTAATTAAAAGAGCATGTATGTGCAGAAATTAGAACTTTTTATACGCTCTTAATTTTATTCTTGATGTTGATATTTGGTAATTGAGCACGATTTATTATCTGGGTTAGGTTCAAAATCGAAAATTTATCTCTCCTTTAGCTACATTCAAGTTTTTACCTTCCATTCCCCTAGGGTTTCTACCTGTAATCGAACCAGGAAGTGTTTTCCGGGAATAACATGGGTGATATTCCAAGCAGTTGTTCAATGGACAGTTTTTTCGATGAATTATTTAATGATTCTCATGCTTGTACCCATACACATACATGCAACCCACCTGGTCCTGATAATTCTCATACACACACCTGTTTCCATGTTCATACCAAAATTGTGTCTGCCTCAACTGAAGATAAGACTGCTAGTGATGACACTGCTGGGTCTAAGGAGAAGTCGAAGAAACGCCCGCTGGGTAATCGTGAAGCTGTCAGGAAGTATAGGGAAAAGGTTAAGGCACGAGCTGCCTCGTTGGAGGATGAGGTTATGAGATTGAGGGCGGTGAACCAGCAGCTGTTGAAGAGGTTGCAAGGTCAGGCTGCATTGGAGGCTGAGGTTGCTAGGCTTAAGTGTTTGCTTGTGGATATTCGAGGAAGGATTGAAGGGGAGATTGGATCGTTTCCGTATCAGAAATCAGCAACTACTGTTAACCCAATGAACGTTCCTGGTGCTTATGTGATGAATCCTTGCAATGTGCAATGCAATGATCAGATGTATTGCCCTCATCCTGAAGTCGAAGGGAGAACAGGAGAAGACGCAGCGCTGAATGAACAAGGATTTAATGGGTGTGACATTGACAATTACCAGTGTTTTGCTAACCACAACTCAGGAGCAAAGGAGCTTTCTACAGGTGGGGTTGGAAGTGCAGGGTCCAACGGCAATTCTTCTGGCAATAAAAGGAGGAAAGGTAAAATTTAAAGATTTTTTCTCTTAATTTTATAATTTATGATGAATACTGTAAAGTTAGTTTCTCTTAATTTATGTCATCTTCTGTAACTATTATATTGGTTGTAGTTATTTGCTTATCTAGTTCTGTCTTGGTACTTCAAATCCAAATTTTTAATCTTCTAGGAAGTTTTTTGCACAATTTGTGCTTCTTGTACCTTGTCATGGCTGCTATAAGGAGTTTTCCTTTTCTTATTATGTTGAAGTTATTTGCTGTAAATATATAATTCATTTGTTGTCCTAAGCATGTCAACCATATGGTAATTCTGGTTTAAAGAAAAGCAGCATATTTGTGTTGAATGTAGAAAATGCCTGATTCCTTGTGGTGCATGAGCCTTACTTAAAAGATATAGGAACTTGTTCTTGCAAAGTTCCGAATATTATGAACTGTATTAACCGTTTCCAAACTAATTATTGCTGCTTACGATATATAGCACTCTGCTTTTGAGTATGTTTTGCCTATGATACTGATATTTGTTCCCTCGGTAGGAGTCCGCCCAGCTACAGCGGGTTGAAGAACTGTTGAGATGAGCATTATCGACAGTCCGTGGGGTACTATACTTGTCTTCCAACAAGCAAATTTCTTGGGATGCAGGTCGCATTGCTTTTGGTCATTAGAGATTTGCTGTGGTCATCTTAGTTTATGTCCCTGGAGTATAAATAATCGTCTTCCAAAAAGCTGCATCCTTGGGAGGCATCACCTTCTTCCCTCGGGTTGCATTACTTAGGGGTTTTTAGAGCTTGGTTGGTGGTCTTCTTAGTTTATGGATTCTAGCAGACAAACTTGTAAAGCTCGAACTCTGGATTTATACCACCATCTATGAGCGGTTACCGACAGTCTGGTTTCTCACCAAGCTAAACTCAACTGAATAGAAGGCCTTATCTCATCTTCTTACTCACGATGCTTGGTTGCAGGTTAGCTTGCATAGTTTCAGCCATTCCTATTCTAAGTTTCTAACTTTGCATGGCTTCCACTAAGCACAAAAAGTTTGCTTTTGCCGTAAGCATCCTGTTTAGGAATGCGGCGAGATGTGCATACTCGAGGGAAACACCCCGTCATCTTTTAACTGATGTTTTGATCGTTCATTGCCCGATGAAACCTTACCGATTGTTGTAAAAGATGGGTTAGTCAAAATTGTAGTTTTTTTGTTCTTCTTTCTCACTGATATTGCCTGAGAATAGCCTCCTAGGTGACCATTCAGGCTTGGGGGGACTTATGTCTTTATTGTTTTTTTTTTAACCCACACCGTACACACATAGTACTCGAACCCGGATCATCTAGATGAAATAGGTCATCCTTTACCATTAGAACCACTCCACGGGATCTATGTATTTATTGTTTGTCCTACGTATTTTGATACCTTTTGTTTGATTTTCAAACGTCAACAAAAAAGAAGGAGAAAACACGACAGCCGCCCGCCCCCTCTATTTCTTATGGCTAGAAAAAGAAAATAAATGAATAAATAAAAGAAAGGTGAGGGTGAATGCGCTTTGTTGGGGGCTAAGTTATAATGGTGGGAGTGAGTTTCTTGGGAACAAGACAAGTCAAAACTTAGAAAAATAGCAAAAGCAGACCTTGCTTGCTTTAAAGAAACTTTACGAACCCCATAAATAAGAGAGATTCAAACCCCCCCCCCCCCCCAAAAAAAAATAAAAATAAAATAAATCTCAAAGAATCAACGGCTATTTATACCCTATAATTAAAGCATCAACGGACAGTAGACATGAGTTGCGTGTGTCGGTCTCCAATGTAGAGAGAAACCTGACATTTTGCAAACTCTTTTCCTTGTTCCCATCTTTTGTAAGGATGGGAAGCCCATTTAAATAAGTCTAAAAGAACCGTGAGATGTGTTGGAAAAATGCGAGGAAACGGTTATTTTGAGCCTTATTTCGAATGAATAAAGTAGAAGTTGCGAATAAAATTTCATTTTGGTCTTATTCTATTCTATAAACTTTTACAACGGTATCTTATATGCTCAAAATAGTTGAGAACTGAATAAGAAATTAATGCTCAAAGTAAGAGAGTTGTGAATTGAATAAATAAAATAAAACTCCTATATCTTATACGGATGATATAAATAAAATGAAAAGTGTTTATATGCACTTACTCAATTTATAGTTATTGAATGACTTAAATGAAAATTGTGCCTCGCGCACAGCGTCTGCGAAATTTAATCTCATTCGAGTTGGTTTTCAACAAGTTAATTTAATGCCCTTTCATTTACTTGTTTTTCAATTACGTTGGCAGGTAGATCTGCATGCTTTATACAACCAAGACTTGAGCAATGAAAGGCGCAAGTTTAGCTGCCCTGCCATTCATATTATTTCATTTCACTAGGAAACAATACGGTCCACCACCACTATTCCACCACTAAACTCCAAACTTTATTTATTTATTAAGGTTAACTGGTGTGGGTTATCCCCAAATCGAATATGTAAATAACGTAAACCGAATACTTAAATACAAGTCTTTTGTTACTCCACCTGTTATTAGAATCAATTAATTAATCAAAACCTTCTAATTTGCAACATCAATTTAGACCTATAATTTACAATATCATATTAAGTAGGGAGATTAACTCCAAATTTCAACATAATTGAGGGACTAAAACCACAATTAAACCTTCATTTCGGGTCATGCCTATATCATGCATGCATGTGACATACTAATAAATATTAAAAGTATTTTCAATAAAAATAAATAAAAAATTATAAATAATATACGGATTTTAAATTTTTAGGGACGAACGCCCCTCGTTTGCTAAATTACGGGTCAATATCACTAAACCACTTTGCCTAAAGCAAAAGGAAAGCAAAGAGAAGTAGTTGGGAAGCTGCATTTGTGCACCAAATACGAGATTGAATTGCCTTTTGGATTCTTTTGCAAATACCCAAAATTATTAAAAATCGAAATGATGTAGCTGGTCAATGAAGTGAAGCAAGGCACCGAGACGGACAGGTAGCTAGGAGCTTGGGTTTTCTTTTTCTTATGGGTAAATTATCTCCAAGGCCACCAAACTATTGGTTCGATTCTTTTTTGACTATTGAACTAGGGATTTTGTTAAATATGCCATTAAATTATTAAAATGGTTTCTAAAGGTTTTCTTTTGTTACACCATTCGATCAAATACTCATCCCTAATGGTTTCAATTAAATCACTGACCGTTAGTTTTTTTACAAAATTGCTGACATAGTAGCTAAGCAAATTTGTATAATTACACCTCTAGTCCTTATTACATAACCTATCAATTTGATTTTGATTTTAATTATTAAAATAAGATTAGAGTTAAAGAGAATCAACAAAATATGTAAATAACATGAACTAAATGTATAATTATAGAGTTTTATTTTTTTTAATTCTTTGATGCTCGCTGATTATATGATTTTCGATTATATATATAATCAAACCTCTAAACATAGATAATTTTTTAACATTAACCCCAAATCCAATATAAATTAACTTATTTTTTCAATTAGCTCAATTATACTACTCCAAACAAAGTATAATATGCCTTTTTTAATAGATATACAACTTTGCCACGTTCACATGCAACTAATTATATATTGAAAACAAAACTTTAAAATAAACCCTTATCATATATAGCAAAATGTCATTTGAAACTTTTAATTATGGTCAAATATTTCACCATAAATTTGGTACTAATTTCATCAAATTCAAATTTGGTGAAAGCATATTTTGACTACTAATTTTGATAATAAAAAATACTTAAATTTTAGTTTGGATTTCTATTTTAAAGCAAAATCAAAAATCAATTAATAATATATTGGTTATTTTTGCAATATTTAACTAACCAACAAGTAACTTATCCTACATTCCAGATAATCTAACTCGACCAGTGATCAAACTATTCAAATTATTGATTTACGTATGATATGATTAAATAAAAAATTTAAAATAAAATAATTTTAAAAAGAAAACTTCTAAATCAAGTTTTTCTATGATTCTCACTTTTTTATTAGCTCACTATAATCTATATATATGATTTTGACATATTCGAACCGAACAAACCATCACTTATCACTTTAATTTATCAATACGATATGATCATGATAACACTAATTAAATGCTCAAAATACAATTAATTTTCTTAATTATATTAAATAATGTAGGTTTAGAGTGCTTAATAAAGTGCGTTTTGAATGACAATAAAATAGATAGAAAATGAAATACACATGAAGGTGAGATAAAAAAATAAAAAAAAATATGTTCACAAAAATAAGCTTAAACTGTTATAAAAATTCTAGAAATAAGGGAGAGTTATAATAAGAATCCTATTCTTTAGGTTTTCCAATTGGTAGACATAATCTCAGATTCCTTTTCTGTGCATCTAAAATTAAAAACAAAATGTTTGACCAATTCAAGAGTTTAGTTTTTATTTATTCAAACAATTAAATAAACTAAATCCAAATTATAATTTTGATTCAAAGGCAAACAAAACAAATACCCTCTGAAATCTCTGACCCGATAGTTTAGTCACAAAATCTGCATGTGTACGTAGTTGTTTAATTAGACAGAAAAAGTAAACAAAAAACTCTATACATATATATCAAACACCCTCCTCTTTCCTTTTGTTTTCCATATTTCCCTCTATTATCAAACAAAACTAGTGATTTAAAAAAGATTTCTGGGAAAAAGAAGGTTTTGCTTTGTTGGTTTCATTGATTTGCTTTCTGGGTAGGGTTGTTTTGGTTGAAGGTTGAAGAAGAGTGATAAAAAATGGCTTTACAAGCTCAGTTACATGCAGATAATATTGGGCTTCCAATTCCATTATGCGGTTCTCTTGATTGTGGTGGCGCCGGCACCGGCGCCGGCCTCGGCGGGTTTAATCAATTCTGTTTCAGACAGCCACACCAGCAGCAACTTCAAATTCAGCAGCTGAATAATCAAAATAATTGCTTTGAAACCATGGCTTCTTCTCAAGATGAGAAGCAAAGATACGAGATTGATCAGTTTATGAAATCACAGGTGTTAAATAATAACAAGAAAATATTGTGCTATTTTGTTGATTTGTGTTTTGATTTGTTTGTTTTTTGTTTTTCCAGAACGAGAGATTGAGATTATTATTGCAAGAGCAAAGGAACCAACTTGTTGCAGCCATGGTGAAAAAGCTTGAATCCAAGGCAACTCTTTTACTCAAACAAAAAGACGAAGAGCTCGCGAAAGCAAGGAATAAAACAATGGAGCTACAAAATCTTGTAAACAAACTGGAGATGGAGAACCAAGCATGGCAAAGAGTGGTGCAAGAGAACGAAGCAACGGTTGTCTCTTTGAACAACGCGCTCGAACAATTACAGCAACAGCAAAACCAAGCCGGTTGTTGTTTCGACAATGGAGTCGGTGATGCAGAGTCTTGCTGTGAAGAAACAGAAGAAGAGAATAACAGAGGGTTTGTTGAAACCACGACAATGGTGGTCTGTAAATGTTGCAATTCTCGAGGTTCGTGTGTTCTGTTCATTCCTTGCAGACATCTTTGTTCATGCAAAGATTGTGCAGCTTTTCTTGATTCTTGCCCTGTTTGTAGTACGGCAAAGAAAGCTAGTATAGAAGCTTTGATTTCTTAGGCAAGGAGTATATGAAATGGATTTGATTTTGAAAGAAGCGTAACTAGTTGCTAAATTCATAACTTATACTTTACACAGGGATTAGTTTAAGAATTTAGCCAAAGTTTCTATCATCTGTTAATGTACATATGCTGCAACTGTGTTCATATCAGCTTGCATCAAACAATTTAAGCAGACACAATCACACAAATGACTATATAAACATGAAATTCTTACCATAACAAAAGGAATCTTTGTTTAAACAAGTTCGAATCTACGATATCCGGGAAAATATAATGATTGTTAGATAGATCAATAGAGACTATATCCAAAAAATTGGCTAATGATAATGGCAATGCCAAGAGCAATTGCTATAAAGGAAGAAGCCCAAGTGAGTTTCTCAGTGATTCTGGGTACCCTGTCCTTTAATGCTTCGCTGCATGTGCCTATAAACACCGTGTAGCTTCCCATTGCCACTACGGTTCCGAGCAAGAACATGATGAGGAACGCAGCACCGGCCAAGCGAGACGGCAATGCAAGTGCTGGCAAAATCATCATTAGTGCGTCTGGCTGCAATCCGTGAACAATTCCTGTGGCAAAAGTAGCAAAACCGATGTTTTTCTTCTCGATTGCAGGGTTTTCGAGTGTTCCGTAAACACTAACATCACACTCAGTACCGTTCCCTAAGGCAACACAGGGAGCTGGAACTTGTGTAGCTTCTCTTATGCCCATAGCTCCAATAACGAGCAATGTTAAGCCCACCACCCTTGTACCCCAGGTCCGGATAACTTCAATGTGGAGTCGGTCCTTTAGAAGTAGAAATATGAGGCCAAAGATTACCTGACCAGCATCATGGCCACAACCCCACAGAGCTCCAACAACAGCGCTTCCCATTCGAGTACGACCGATTGATAGCGGAGCCAAAGCAGCAAGGTGGTCAGGCCCTGATAGGGTGTGTAAACAACCGGCAAAGAAACCGGTCCACGCACTACTTAGTAATTCAGCATGGATTAGTCTGCTCCCAGCTGCAGCGGCTGCAGTTCCGCCGGTTTTAGCTGTGGTTTGAAAGGTTGCAAAAGCCGCTGGTGCGAAAATCGGTTGAATTAAGAACATGATAACTGCAGAGAGTGCAACAGACATCGCCCCACTTGTGATTGCCTGAAACATAGAACCCTTTTGTAAATTAAGAGGGCAACACTTT
Source organism: Hibiscus trionum (assembly GCA_030270665.1). Taxonomy (NCBI): domain Eukaryota; kingdom Viridiplantae; phylum Streptophyta; class Magnoliopsida; order Malvales; family Malvaceae; genus Hibiscus; species Hibiscus trionum. The sequence goes on along the minus strand of BSYR01000011.1, from coordinate 865,360 downwards.
GTTCGAATTCCACATCGAATTCTAATCCAAATAAACTGCAAATTATGCCGAGTTTTATACAAATGCATAACAACACACGCGCGCACACGCACACGCACGCACTTCGTTGGGTACAATACAAGCATAGATAAACAACAGTCTTTCTGGCTAAAAATGTTCATCCCAAGGCCATGAATCCTAAGCCAATTTTTCAAATGATTCTTTTCTTCTAAACAAACTAGGAAACAATTAAATAATTGAAATAGAAAGGAAAAAAAACTGAAAAAACTCCATTTTTTAATCAAAACAATAGTTTCACTAAACATTGCCCAAATTTCACACCTTTCTTTGGGAAGAAGCTCCAATTGCAATAAGCTTGAGGACATTGGAACCGGGTGTTGACCCATTTTCTGAGTCGGCTCGGGAAGAAACGATTGGAGACAAACAATAGCTTGCATTGGATTGAACACGTGAAAACTGAGATGAGTCATCGATCTTGCATGAAATTGACCTGACTCGACTGAGTTGAGGTCGAGCGAGAGAAGGAAGTAAATTGAGTTTAGGAGAGTCGAAACTGGCGAGTCGAGAAATGAAAGGAGAAGGCTTTCGAGAAATTGGCAAAGGGGTTGGAGAAAAGGAGTATAAAAGCCTTTCCATGGCTTCCCTTTTGTTGTCTCTTCGAAAGCAGAAGATTGTGAGGAGCCGTCTTTTGAAGATAAGAGTTTTGGCAGTTAGTGACAGGAAACGTTAACTGAAAATTGAAAAAAAAAGAAGGTTCATTCATGCTTTAGTCCCTAAATTATTACATGTTTTCCAAGTTTGAAAAAACTATTAACCGTTAACCGACTGATTAATCGAAAAAATTTCAGTTCGATCGGTTAATTAGGTTAAAATCGAAGTTTGAACACTCCTAACACAATCATCAAATTAAAATGAAAAAGTTGTCAAATTCAAGTATTAATGTCGACTAAAATAAAATTTAAGGATTAAGTTAAAAAAATCATCAAGTTCAAGGACTAAAAATTGAAAAAAGTAAAATATAAATGTTCACTCCAATATTAAGCCTTGTGGCTAAGATCAAGGGCTCAACTATTCTTGGTAGTTCAATTATTCAAGAAAAACCCAGTATTACATGCAAAGCCTATTACCAAATTTTCTCTACACAAAGCTACTTTCATGCTGCTATATTCAAGTACCAAAATAACATCACCATATCAAATATACTAATATCTTGCTCATCAAGCAAAATCACAAGAGCTCATCTGCCAGAGATTTGCCCTGGAATTTATCCATAATCGACGCTATGGTCGAAATGGTTTTGTCCAATTCCAAACACTGAAGCTCGAGTTCGTCTAAACGAGCCTTGGTTTCCTTTACTTGCTCTCGTGCAACGGCGGCCTCTTTTTCTTTCTGAGCTAGATCTTCCATTTTCAATTCTAGTTCTTTCCTTACTGACTCTAATGATTGGTCGTGCTTGCCCTTTTTGGCTTCGAAAGTTTGGCGTTGACTAGCGAGCTCGACGGCTTCTGAGATTTCGTTGAGTAGAACACGCAGCCAACTGACATCGATACCAGAGGATTCTACATCCTTGAGAACAGAAAACATCTCTTTTATTTTTGCTTTAGTCAGTTGCTTGAACGGAGTGGAATGTAGCTCTTGAACTACAGCACACAAGCATTCTAAATAATAAGCACGCATCGAAGCTGATTCCAAATGACAATTAGCTGCTATGTCTCCATACTTGTCGAGAATCGACTGTAGAATCGTGGAGATGCTTGTTTTCACATGGTATTTTCCAACCGATACACACGAATCAGAGATAACAGATTCAACCTCTTCCTCCTCGTCGCTGTCTTCTTGAGCTTGGCCAATTCCTAAGAAACTAAAGGCTGAGCTAAGGGCTTCTCTTACATCCTTAGCATTTGCATCCGAACTTATCTTCGGGGAATCTTGCAACTTCTCTTCTTGTTTAACTTTGGTCGGTGCATCAACAGGAGACTGTAAGAGACAAAGGCATCAGAGAGAATACACATGGATACGAAACTGAGAATAACTAATGCTTCCATATGCAAGTGCGTCAGCCGAGGAACTTACCATGTGTTTTCCGGACATCTGCAATGGTTGAGAGTATTGAATTGGTGCCTTCTCAAATGATTGATCTTGGGAATAAATCTCTACGGACTGTTGCTCGGAAGATGAAAACGACTCACCATTCTCTGCTTCCATCTTCTTCCTAGAAAAATGTGACCGAGGTGACCTAGGGTCACCAGGGTAAACTGCACCTGCTGCATGGGGGCTTTCAAGTGCTCGAGGGGTCTGTGGCAGAGATTCAGATTTCTTTTTCCTACCAAAGCTTCTGGAGGCATCAAGAAATTTTGAACCTACAACGATAAAAACCGTAGTCAGGAACATGTAACCAGTAACCACACCCACAACTTGAAAGAAAACATCAATTTCGAGGAAAGTCCATCGATGTTACCAAACTGTCAAAAATACGTGTAGAAGTCTATCTGCAATATTGTGCCAAAACAGAACAAATAAAATCTTAGAATACACCACAACCTAAGCATCGTTACCGGATTCTTTTAGGTTCCATCGCACATATTTTGCATGAGTTAAGATGATTTAGGGCAATTTGGTTCCACTCGACCCCGATCACTATTCCTCTTCTCATGCACAAGTTCTTTGTTTACCATTTTCAACATTCCAAACTCCAGTCAGAAATTAAGCTAACAAATTTTAAGTTTCAATGGTAGCCTTACAAACATGTCCTTATCAACCAAGCTAAAGAGAAGCTATAGACAAAGGGGAAACCAAGTGCAAAGGTGCTAACAAGAAAATTAAAATCTTCATAAGGTGAGCTTAACCAAACCACCACAATCGACTGACGCCCGTACAAACATATATTCCGAACGTGCTCTTTCTCCCGGAGACATCTTTGTTATACACACACATTATATATCATTGACCTTTTTCGATGAATTAAAGTTTAGGTCAGGGCAAGCTATGCTCTTCCTGAGAGTAGGCCATCAAATGGAACTACTGATGAAATTCGAGCCTTAGTTTTCGCTGCTAAGGCACTAACGAGTACTCAACCAACATAATAGCTACACCAAAACTTCCTACAGATCGATGATGCTTCGGTTTAACTAGATTACTTAAACCATTAACTAGATTCTAGTCATAAACCTTGCATCAATCACAGTGAATGAATCAATAGCACATGAAGCTCAAGGTCAAGGTGTTTTCCATTGAACAATTTAACAGTAAAAATGACATGAATTTCCCATAAAAAGCTGGAAATAAAGCAGCTAAGCAAGGATTGGATTTGATTACTTAATGTCTTTTTTTCCTTTGCCTTTGTTCCATTGCCTTCAGCAATCTTCTCTAAGCAGAGGACACCACATTCATGGTATGGATTTGCAGCATTAGGACAAGCTGGGTGAACTCTTCCATTCCCATCCATGGCCTTTACCTTTGTAAAACACAGAAATATAAATTAAAACACAAAATTCACATGCAATTGAAAAAATAAAGCACAAAGATCCTTGCTTGCTATCTCAGGAACTTTCACCATGCACCAAGTGTTTGATCCTTTTTCTCAGAAAACAATTTACAAATTAGGGAAAAAATAGATCTGTTTCTTCTCAAGAGAAAAGCAGGAAAATTTTGACCCAAAACTCCTTTTGGTCTTCTTGTTAATAAGAAGAAGAAAACCCAGAAAACTGAACTTCAGAATTCATATATTAATTTTCTTTCATGTTTTCCTACACTTTCCACCCTTCCAAACAGAGGATGTTCATATTGATTCCAGAAGATCACCTTGTATAAACAAAAAATAATAAGCACAAGCACTGAAACAACCCAATGAAGATTAGTAAAGAAAGGGGAAGAATACCAGACAGGAAGATAGAGGTTGAGATAAACACAGGAACAAGAAGAGAATCCGAAGGAAATCGATTATCCGTGGACAAGATTTTATTGTTGAAAAGTCTTTGTTTTCCAGTTTTCTATGTCAGAAAGTTTGACTAATGGGATATGTCTGAAAGCTGGGTTTTTTATTATAAAAAGACAAAAATGAAGAAAAAAATGAACTCTTTTGTCTCGGGGGTTTTCGTACTTTGACATTCATCAAAACATGTCGAACTAGTCGGTTTTTGTAAATTCAGAAATAAAAAACATGACAATGACAGATTTTTTCACAATATTGTTATTTTTTTATTTTTTGGGTCAACTACTACTGAAGTCACTCAACTATGGGTAAAGTTATATTTGAGTCACTCAATTATGGGGTAAGGTAAGGTTACATTTGGGTCACCCAATTATTAAAAGTTATATTTGGGTCACTCAATTATGGGTAAGGTTACATTTGGGTCGCCCTTCATATTTAAAATATATATTAATTTATGTATTATATTAATTAATGATTTCAAATGAAGTACTCTAGCGTTAATGAGGGTATACAAGCGATTTGGAATAAAAATGACTAAATTGATATACTTTTTTTAAATACTAAGGGCGGCCTAAATGTAACATTACTCATAATTGAGTGACCCAAATGTAACTTTTAATAATTGGGTGATCCAAATGTAACATTACCCATAATTAAATGACCCAAGGGTAACTTTAAATAATTGAGTGACCCAAATGTAATCTTACCCATAACTGAGTGACCTCCATTGTAGTTCATTTGAAATCACTAATTAATCTAATACACACTAATATAGTTTTTTAAATAGGGTAAACTACTGCAGGGGTCACTTTCGTTTCCCGTTTGTACAGATTTAGTCACCACTTTTGAAAAGTGCCAATACGTGGTCATCTACGTTTTCGATGTGTAGAGACTTGGTCACTCCGACGTTATAGTCCGTTAGTCCCCTAACGGATTGCTGATGTGGCGGAATTAAAATAAGGATAAATTACTGCAATAGCCATTAAAATTTATCTCATGTACATTTTTTCTCCTCAATTTAAAAAAGTAAACATTATAGTCACTAATAAAATGTTTCTTTATAATTTCACCCTTAAATTTTTAAAAATTCATTTTTCAATCCTAAAACCTTACAATCAATTAGTACAATAATATTATAAATGCTTAGATGAAAAATAGGTGCCCAAAGTATACCCTTTGAAACTTAGGTGCCCAAATTGCTCCTATTTAATAACTCAAACTTAAAAATTTAGTCCACTAACTACTAAAAAATTCGAGTTATTGGAATTTCTATTTTATAATTCAAACTTTATTTTGAATTTTTGAGTCGAGTTTATGAAATTATGAGTCGAGTATTTTCACATCAAACCAAAAAATTTAATTTTTTCGAGTCAAGTCGAGTTATTGGAATTTCTATTTTATAATTCAAACTTTATTTTGAATTTTTGAGTCGAGTATTTTCACATCAAACCTAAAAATTTAATTTTTTCGAATCAAGTCGAGTGTTGCACTTCCCTACATATAATTTTTAAACCAAAGTCGGTCGAACTCGCGTTACTCCGACAGGCCTTTATCGGCGTTGATCGGTCGATTGCCCAGTTGGGTTTTGCTCGCCATGGCTCAGAGATGACGATGGTACTGACGGCACGACGGAAAGACGGTCGAGGCGGCCGAAAAACTCAAAAATCAGAGGCGAGAGGGAGGTTTCCGTCGAATCTTTAAATCGATCTCCACGATAGACGAAGCGTCGGTTCTGCGCGTGGTGCTCGGGGTTCGATTCAGGGCACGACGGCGAACAAGGAGGTGACGGCGGTGCATGCCACGACGGGGTGGTGGAGGCGATCGGAAGAGTGGCCGATGGGGTTAGGTGAAGGGTCGGGGAAGGCTTCTCTCTTTTTCTCTTTTTTTTCATATTCGAAAAGAATTAAATGAGCCAGGTTAAGAATTCTTTTAAAATTAAAAATTATATGTAGGGAAGTGCAACACTCGACTTGATTCGAAAAAATTAAATTTTTAGGTTTAATGTGAAAATACTCGACTCATAATTTCATAAACTCGACTCAAAAATTCAAAATAAAGTTTGAATTGTAAAGTTTTAGGATTGAAAAATGAATTTTTAAAAATTTAAGGGTGAAATTATAAAGAAACATTTTTATTAGTGACTATAATGTTTACTTTTTTAAATTGAAGAGAAAAAATGTACATGAGATAAATTTTAATTGCTATTGCAGTAATTTACCCTTATTTTTTCGTTAATTAATTCCCAATCCTTTAGGGGACTAACGGACTATAACGTCGGAGTGACCAAGTCTTTACACATCGAAAACGTAGATGACCACTTATTGGCACTTTTCAAAAGTAATGACTAAATCTGTACAAACGAGAAACGAAAGTGACCCCTGCAGTAGTTTACCCTTTTAAATATGAAGGGTGACCCAAAAGTAATATTATCATAATTGAGTAATCCAAACGTAACATTTAATAATTGGGTGACCCAAATGTAACTTTACCTATAATTGAGTGACCCAAATATAACTTTACTCATAATGAGTGGCCTTTGTTGTAGTTTATCCTTTTTTTATAACCAGCTGTTTCTAATTTATTTATTAATTACTCATATTATATATATTATGGAGATTTATTACGTAGATAATTTTTTAATTCAATTTATTTTTTGATAAGGTATGAATCAGATTATTAATCTTATTTAAGCGGTTTAACGATTTATCTCAAATGGTAGTCGATCATTGTAATTGTTTTTAATAAATAATAATATAATTTTTTGGCCAAAAAATAATAATATAATAAGGTAATGTTTAATTATGTTTGTAGTCATTGTACTCTTCATACATTTTTGGAAATTATGATGAGAAATAATTTTGAATTGTTTGATTTAAAATTAGTATGTCTATAGTTGTTGTCAAAAAATAATTCTAAGTAGATAAAACATTTATTCCAATTATTAAAATATCGAATTTTCTTTGAATCTATAAAAATAAGGAATTTTATATTTTACTTCTTATGTTGTTATATATGAAAATAGTAACCAAACGTGTTTTTCTATTTTCATTTTCTAAAAACAATATTTATTTTATCAACCAGCCATTTTTAAAAAATTTTAAAATAGAAAAAAATATTTTTTAGATATAAGAATATAAAATGAAAACATAAAATATTTCCCAAAAATTCATTCGTAGCCCAACTTTTTGAAATTAAAATTAGAAAGACAGAGTTTGAAGAGCTCAAGGGCTGAAAGCATAATTAAACCATAATGTAATGGAACTAAAGCTAAAGGCTACAACCTTAACACTTGAGCCTTTGTTTTGCCTTAATGTACGACGGCATTTATGATTTAACATTACATGTATGTAAGACACGTGTCCAATTAGCTTTATTTTAAAATTTTAAAATTATTTAGTTTTTTTAGTATTTGTTAAGTGAGCTGGTTATCAGCCAAAATTTGTAGTTCAACTAGACAACTCTAGTTTTCGTTATTTTAGCAATTAATGATACTATATGGACTTTTAAAAATAATAATATATAACGACAATTAAATATTTAATTATTTAGTTTAAGAATCGCCAAAAAATGGTGGCGTTGTTCTTGCTTAATACGTATGACAAAACATGCGTAGAATTGAAGGCCAAGGGGAGAATATTGCTGCTTTTATTACATTGTCCAATTTAATTATAACGAAGGACAAGAAAAGTGAATATTTTTAAATCTATAGAATTGAAGGCCAAGGGGAGAATATTGCTGCTTTTATTACATTGTCCAATTTAATTATAACGAAAGACAAGAAAAGTGAATATTTTTAAATCTATAGAATTAAGTTTATTGAATTGTTTTAGAATTTGATCAAAAAAGTAGAATGTATAAATTTTAAGGGCTAAAATTGTTATTATCAGTGACGGAGCTTAGTAGCTCCTGGGAGGGGTTGTGGCCCCCGCAGGGAATTTTTTATTATCCTTTAATTTTTTATATTTTTTAGAAAAAAATAAGATAATTGTAAATTTGCCCCTATCTTTCAAAATTTATGTTTTGCCTCTTCAACTTCAAATCTTGGCTCTGTCTTTGGTTATTATATCAAGTTTTTATTTTAATTTCTAATGATGACTTATTTGTCACAGAATTTTATTCTTAAAACTATAATTGAATGACTAAAAATTATTATTATTATTATTATTATAGCAAAGGTCATGTATGACGTGAAGATGTTGACTTTTGAATCCAAAAAGTAAAAGGCATGCAACTCGTAGGCCATGTATCGACCACGCAAAGAGAAACAAAAAAGAGAAAACAAAATAGAGCACGAGCCAACAACTTTGAATAAAATTAAAATTAAAGCATGGATTTGGAGTTTCAATTTTTCCTTACTAAAAAACAATAAAGAATCGAATTTTGCAACCATCCAAAGATCCATCAATCACCCTATACTTTCTCTAATTATTAATAGCTAAATAATTAGAATATATTATTTTAATTTTAATTTTTTAAACATATATTAAAATACTTATCTACTATAAATTACAAAACCGTAATTTTTATTCATTTGAAATTCAAGCAGCCACCGCCACCATTGCCTTATGCATAGCCGTCGTTCCTCACCGATAAACAACATCTGAATAGCGTAAAAAATTTAAAACCCTAATCAGTTAGCATTTGAATAGCATTTAAATGTTGGTTAGGATTTTCTGAAGATATAGAGGTAGGCATGAAGATAGGCAGGTAACTATTTTAAAACCCTTAATTATTTTCGGTATATGTTTGTTTCCCCTAATCTAGTTTAAATAGCAATTGAATGTCGTTCCCCTGCCATTGTTCTTCAGGCCTAGCTAGTTGATAGAATTATAATTTAAGGGTGGCGGCAATGACGGCAACGGCAACGTTTAAATTTCAAATGAACAAAAATTAATGTTTTGTAATTTAAGGGTAAATATGTATTTTAATTTATGTTTAACAGAAAATTAAAAATAAAATAATATGTTTTAATTTACCTTTTGATTTTTAAATAATTTATAATTATATGGTGAATACTTTAAATTTTTAATTTTTATAAATTAAATTACTGGTGCTCGTCGAGCGTAGTAGACTCATCATTTTATTTAAATCATGTCCTGTGTAATTTTTCTGTTTTTATTCTGATTTAAATCTTATTATATACGATTCTATCGAATTGCATTGTTAGTATCCCGTAAAATTTCTTTTAAATGTCTATTATTTTAGGAATAATTAAAATTTTAATGAGGTTTCATTTCATTTTTCATGTCGTATTGGAAATTATAAAAAAGTTTTTTTTAATGAAGGATTTTGGGAACAAAAACGGGTGGGTAGTTGCTTAGTTGGTGGTTCCAGCTGGCTAAATGGAAGGGGACAATAACTTTGGGGTTTTAATTATTTTGGTGTTAATCCTAAAATTAAGAGGCTTTAATTTATATGGAGTAATATGTATATCAAATATTTTTTATATAATTTCAGAGAAAAATAAATAATAATTTAATTCTTACTTGAATAGTTGATGGTGTTAACTTATAAAAATAGCGGAATTAAATCATGTTTTTTTAGAATGAGTACGTCGGATTTATTCATAAAAGAAAAATTAGGAAGAAAGTTTATAACTTAATTCAAACAAAACCCTAAAAATAAAACTAACGCCCCTAAATCAAACAAGACCAAAAAAAGAAGAAGGTACAAAACTTAATTCAAAGATTCAAAACAAACTAGATACAAAAAATCACCAAAATTCAACGATGAAGGTAAAAGCATCAACAACAACATTAAAAAAAAGGATATTGCAGAATTGGGGTACGTTGACAACACGTTTATTACCAAAACTCGATTGCGAACAATAACAGTGATTAATCTTGCATCTAAATTTAGATCGAGGGTCTAACGCAGGGAGATCAACAGGATAACCAAATTAGCGCCATCTTGATCAGTCGTGGCAGCGGCAGATCTAACCCTAATAGAAAAATAAAACAAAAAAAAACAAGCCAAAAGGCTGAATAATGTGCTAAGAAGCAAATTTATTAAAATAAAAATAAAATCAAAAGAAACGAGATAAATGAATAAAATAGAATGACCGGTGGTCGACAACCAGCACTAAAAATAGTGTCGCCGCCGGCCATAAAATAAATAAGAAAGAAAAAGATGGCGGCTCTAAAATTTTTTTAAGGAAAAATCCTAGTTTATTTTATATGATGTTATGTTTTGCGGAATCAAATCATGTTAAATTAAGGTGTAAAGATCAAAACTCAAATAAGATGAAATTTATTTTTTATTGTTCTTAAATAAATAAATAAATATAGAGTTAAAAATAATATTATAGTGACAAAACACGAAATTATGAAATAAAGTTTAAGGCAAATTACACTCATAATAATTTAATTATTTGTATTTTTTTCAGAAACTAACTATAAAAAATTATAAAATAGTCCTTTATGATTTCAGATTCGTTTTTTTTAATTACCAACGGTTCATGGATAGATAACAAGGCCGCTTCTAAATTAACATAATAATAAATTTAGCCTTTTTTTAACTTTTACATGTCTGTATTATTTTAATCATAATATAAAAATAATAATCCCAACCTTATTTTCCAAATCCATTTCAATTTGGTTTAAGCATATCTAATTATTAGGCATGTAAACAAACCGAACGAACACTAACGAGTGTGTATTCATGTTCGTTCATTTAATTTTAACCGGACAAATGAACAAACACGAACATAAGCGAACACAAAATTTCTTGTTCTTGTTCGTGTTAGTTTATTAAGGAATGTAGCTTGTTCGTGTTCGTTCGTTTAAATGATAAACGAACACAAATGAACATAAACGAACATATATAATGTGTTAAATATTTAATATTTTGGGTTAGTTCGATTAGTTCAGTCAATTAACCGATTTTAAACCAAATTAATCGATAATTTAAATTTGAAGAAAAGCTCTTAATCATTAACCGAATCTTAAAATTATCTAATAGATTAACCAATTTTGTTTTTGTTCGATCGGTTAGTTCGGTTTAACCGAACAATGAACACCCCTACACATATGTGAATAAACTTAAATGAACATAAATGAACGAATTACCGAACGTTCACGAACATAAATGAACGAACAAGCCCTTTGTTCGTGTTCGTTCATTTAATTAAACGAACAAAAAATCTTGTTCTTGTTCGTTCGTTTAATAAATAAACAAACATAAACGAACTTCCCGCCAAACGGTTCGCTGAACGTTCGGTTCATTTACAGCCTACTAATGGTTTAAGGTTGTAAGCCCATGTTCTTCCTTGTTTTGCCGACGAATAAGTCTTTGGATTTGAGCAATCCCGGCAGACATCCGCTTATGGTCGCAAAAGGAAACTGGGCCACCGCGTCTTTCCTCCCCAGGGAAACCAAAGCAATGGCTGAACCAGCCTCGTACTTTGCCATCTTCATCTCTTTGCCTCCGCTGATCAAAGCCTTTAAGTTCTTCGCAACTACCATTGCATGTTTTTGAGCTAAAAACCCTTGTTTCAGCTCCTGCATTCATGTCTACGATGTTAGGAATAAGATACTCGAATTCGGCACGCTCGTTATTAAAGCATTTCGGTATCGGACTTACCGGGACATCGGTGATATCTCCGATGGCAAATATGTTACTGCGACCCTGGACTCTCAAATGCTCATCAACCATCAACCTTCCATTTCCATCCAAGTTGGTCTTCAACATTGTCTCATTAAGCCATGTTGAAGCCAAAGGTTTTCCGGCACAAAGGAAATGGCAATCCGCTTTGATGCTTTCCCCTGTTGTGGTTTTGTATACGGATTGACTTCCGTCTGACGTGGTTGAATTCAAGTCAACTGCTTGCTCCAATTTGACCTCAACTTTCCTTGATTTCAACCAACGTAAAGTCTTGTCGGAAGCCTTTGTTCCAATGAATTCCAGCAACCTTGACCCCTTGTGAACCAATGTAATCTTCTTGTCGGGGAAATCGGTGGCTATTTCTCCGGCGAGTTCAACACCGGTCGGTCCTCCTCCGACAATCAAAATCGAATCGGCTGATTGTATTTTTTGATTATCTGTCAGTATAGATACATACATCACATGTATATATATTAGAATTATGTTACTCGAATTCGAGTATAAAAGGTATATATATATATATGTATCATTTGAATGTTCCCCAAGATTTTGTTACCTTCTTTGTATTGATGAAGTCTCTCGGTCTTGGTTGTGGGAACAACATCCCTGTGTCCAGTAGCAATGACAAGATAGTCGTAAGAAATACGACGGCCATCGGCCGTCAATACTTCGGTGTCGGTTATATTCGTCGCGGCAGATGTAATGATACTTCCGTTTGTAAGGTAATCACGATGGTTTATCACCGATCTTTCCGCAAACGATGGCTCTACCATGTTCCTCAAGTTCGCCCATGTAATTTCAAGATACTCCTTCCTAATAAACATACATCAAAACAAACCTTTTAATGTAAGTAAAAAAAATCAACAGTTCAACAATTTATACGTAACGGAGTAGTAAAACGGAGCTCACGGGTCGACTAGGGTGACGGCAGCATTGAATTGCAAGGACTTGGCAAGGAGGGAGCCAGCAATGCCACCTCCAACAATAACTATTCTTCTTGTTTCTCCTCCTGATTCCATGATTTCTTCAAATTTGCTTTTTGGTTTCAGATTATTGAAGAGAATTTGAATGGGTGGGGGCTGAATTTAAAGAATTGACATTTGCCAAGAAGTTTCTAGCAAAATGAATTTCCTTGTTGGTCAAGAAAGTTTGGGTCAAAGGACAAAGACAGAGCAAAACACGGTTTTCGCCAAATAATAATTCTTTCCTTTATTACAGGTTCATTGGACTGGATTTGATGAGATTTCATCATAGGTTCTTTCTTTTGTATTTAATTAGGGTTGAGCAAAATTCGACTCGAGGCGGAAATACTCGATTCGTCTTGACTCGATTTAGAATTTTATAAATTCGAACGACTCGAAATTTTTTAAAATAAAGTTTGAGTTATAAAATAAAAATTCCAATAACTCGAAATTTTAGTAATTAGTGGATTTTTTTTTTTAAGTTTGAGATGAGTTCCTCAATTTTTTTATGATATATACATACTAATATATAAAAATATGAAGAAATATATGTGTGTATATCTTACATGATTAGAGAAAATCGTTTTAATTGAAATTAAACTGTACAATAACATGATAAATAATTAGAATTAAATTTTTATAGGAACTCGAAAACTCGACTCGAATCGAAAAAATTTCAAATAAAATTTGAGTTGTAAAATATGACGCGTCAACTCGAATAACTCAATTTTTTTGACTCAACTCGATCGAACGCTCACCCCTATATTTAATATCGATATTCTAGAATAGCTGCATTGTTATTGTTATTGTTATTATTATTATGGTTCGAATCTAGAATATCTTTGTTTGTGTCCAACCTGACTGCAAGTTAAGTATACATTTTAAGTTTAAAAATGACATATTAATGACTTAATGGATTGTGTATAGACGCCTTAATAGAATATGGGTAAATTACACTAGTAGTCCTAAAAAAAAAAGACATTGTTTTTAAGAGAATCAAATTGAGATTTTTAGGGGAATGTACAACACCTAACCAAGAGATTAAGTAAGGAATTTGAATGTTAATGAAAAAAAGAATATTAAAAATAAAATATTAATGGATAAGAAGAAGAAAATATAATATGTTAATTATAATTTGTAAATGATATAAGTATATATTTATAACATTAATCAAAATATATATTAATGTTTGAGTTTGATGTATTATAAAATAAAATATAAAGCAAATAAGTAAATAATATTTATATTATATTGTGATTAAAATTAATTTATTTTTTATAACAATATATTAATTATAACATAAATTATAAAATATTTTTGTAACACCAATTATAATGTTTATAACAGTATGGAATATAATATAAGAATGCATTTATATTCTTATAATATTTTATAAATATATTTCTATAATGTTATAAAATTTAAGATAAAAATATTAAAAGTATCATATTATCAATACAATCTAAGATTATTTAAGATTGTTATAATGTTATTAAAACTCTTTCAATTTTTTTTACTCACACATTTTTTTATAACGGTTATTTTTTAAGAATTTCTAAATAATTTTTAGTTTTTAAGCGTGACGACCTTGACCGTCTACCGACGGTGATTTTTTTATTGAAAAAGAATACCCCATGTGCCTCGTTAAACCCCTTAAAGTTGAATGGAAAAAAGTACACATGGTGGTATATACATCATAAGAGAAGAAGCGACATGCGCAAAAGCGCTACATAAAAAACAAAAGGGTACTCACATACGATCCCGAGTAACAAGTACCTCAATCGTAGGCGGAGGTATCGTGAATGTCCATTTTCCCACCGGATGCCCCCGAGCCAAGCTCGCCAACTTGTCCGCAACCATATTCGCCTTCCAAGAGACATGATTCATAGTGAGATCCCAATCTCGACTCACATAATTCTTTATGCTCACCATCAAAGCTTTATCATGAAGGCACAAAGAGGTGTTGCCAATAATCTTAACCACAATAACATTATCAACCTCTAAATCAACATGGTGATATCCAAGATTCCAAGCATATCTCAGAGCCTAATGCGCTGCCCATAACTCGGCCATAATCACCGAACAAACGCCAACACTCTTTGAGAAACCAAATAACCACTTACACGTAGCATCACGGATAACACCCCCGATGGCAGCCATGCCATTCGCACCACCGACAGCGCCGTCGGAGTTGATCTTCACACGCCCCAGTCCTAGTTTGGTCCAGCTAACGTCCGTGGTTTCCAGCACACCAGCACGCAGCTGTGGAGGCATCTGATTCACCAAAGGAGTAGCTGCGCACTCATCCCTCATACGCGCAGCAAAACGCACAACATCCCCGATGTGCAGTTGGTCATTGTCGAAAGTACGAGCGCATCGATCCTTCAACAAACCCCAGCAAACGATCGCAAACAACAATAACCAGTGGGGTTGCGGCGATACTCTAACATTCGTGCCCATTATATTGGATGAGAGCCATTCATGTAAGGGCAGTTGCATGAATCCATGAAAATGGGAAGGGAAAACAAAGTAAGACCATACTCGACGCGTCATGGGGCAAGAACGAAGAATATGATTCGTATCCTCCAAGTCACTCTCGCAAGAAGAACAGCTGCTAGAGGAGGCCATATGTCGTCGGCAACGTTCAACATTAGTAAGAATACGGTCATGGGCGACTAGCCAAATAAAGGTGCGAACACGTTGGGGGACATTAAGCTTCCAAATCACCTTTCAAAGTGAATTAGCCTGACTACCCATCTCACCATCTAAAGCAGCACACGGAGTGGCCGTTGAGAATAATCTCGAGTAGTCCCACCTCCATCCTGGCTTATCACGGCCAAACGACGCACGAGGCGGGTGCACGACATCAATGGCCATAACCTTGCTAGGCGGAAGCACCTCAGCAAGCTTGTCCCAATCTCATGTACCCGAGCGGTGCACCATGGCAACCACGGGAAACGAGGCCGGTTGAGCACTAACTAAGCAATACGATGCAAGAGGGTGATCAATATCAAGTCAACGATCCCACCAAAAATTCATGTGTTAACCATCCCGAACTTGCCAACATACACTATCGCAAACCAAATCCCAAATACGGCTCAAACCTTTCCAAAGTCTCGAACACTCGGAACGAATAATATTTCTAGGGCAAACTCCATCCCACTTGTACTTATTGTTTTGTTTTTTTACTTTAGTTTCTTTTTTATTTTTTTTATTTTTCGTTAATTGTTTTGGCATGTTCTTCATCTTTCGTTATGGCACGTTCTTTGTTTGTCTCTATGACACGCTGATATTGAAGATGTCTACTACCTGATGTATGTTACAGTTGAATCTTAACGCACAACATTGCGTGGGTTGGTTGTTCGTGGAGCTAACCAAGATGTTTTTCTCTTTTTTATTGATTGGAGTAATTCAATAATTTGCGCTCTTCCGGTTAGCACTCCAAAATTTCACTATGGTGATAGATTTGAAGAACACTGATGAAGATTTTATGAAAAGATCTAAATTTACTATTTATGTTTATATACTATTTATTTTTCTACGTTTATTTTTTATATTTTAAAATATGTTTGTCTGCGTGTTTCTTCTTATTATTTTAATAAAATATAGTGTTTGATTAAAAAAATTGCTATAATGTTGTTAAAAAATTCTATAATGAAATTATCCCTATATTATTGACAAATATTGATTGCCACGGATGAAGTGCCACACAATATGTAATATAGGCTCGAGAACACCCTAAAATTTCTTCTCCACTTAACGTCCCAACTTGAAAGACTATTCGCAGTATTCCTCTTCAGATTACCGCCGGACTGAAATCGGAGAGAAGATGATCGTGTGCGTTGCCGTCGTCGGCCATCAGGTACGACCACCGATCTCCGCCGTTCTTTCTTTCACATATCGAATATCTTATAATTTTCCTTGTTTCTCATGATCTGTTTTTCTTATATCACGAGGGGATGAACAGAACAATCCTCTGTACATACAGAGCTTCACCGACGCGGATGATGCTCTGAAACTCCACCACATCGTACATTGCTCCCTCGATGTCGTAGATGAACGAGGTAATCATATTACCACTTTAATCTAAGGATTCACTTTCTTGTTTATCTTCATTGAGATCTGGATCGGGCGTATTTAGGGCAAAAATTTTTAGAATGTTCATTTTTAGTGAAAATTCCGTTTAGGTTGATTTCAAATTATAGATTTTGAATGTATGATGTAGGATTATACTTTTGTTTATATATATTTGTAGTGAACAATCCGAAAAAATCCGGGCCGACATTGAACGATACGTTTTTGGGCTTGCTTTATCCTACTGAAAATTATAAAGTGTAAGAAGTTAATTTTTATCCTTTGTTTTACGTTTGATTTGAAATTCTTGTGTTGTGATTTGTGAGTGTTGCTAATCTCTAACTTGTTGTGTATGGTTGTGTTGTATGCAGCTATGGTTATTTGACTAACACAAAGGTGAAGTTCATTTTAGTGACTACGGATTTAGATGTTAGAGACGCCGATGTCAGAAATGTAAGTATTGCTGTTCCTGACAATGGTGGTAGGAGTTTAGGATTGTATTATAAGTCTATGAATCTATTATTTCGATTTCGTTTCTTTGCTCACTGGAGAGAGGCAATGTTGATTTGTCGTAATGCATTGTTTCTCGTAATATCTTTATTTTTGCCTCTCCATCTTCGCTTATTAATCTCAGAACTTTCGACACTATGGGTCTATACTCTATAGCTATGTTTCAAGAACCTAATTATCTTGAGAGCATGCATGTGCTAGTGTTGGAATTGAATTTATCTTGGTATCGAATGGATTTTAGCTGAGTTTCTCTTTATGTTTAGTCGAGACACTGCCCAAGCTTTAGCCAACCTTGAGGTAATGTAAGGCTGTACTCTCTAGTCTTGGATGATGACAATCTATGGAGATAATAGAAGGGGGAAATATGGAGAATGGTAAACTTTTGAGTAAATTATCATGATGTGTTTCTATCTACAATGTTAGTCGGTTTATCATGATACTTGGATAGGACTAAGCAGCTAGACCCGCTCATGCAGAAACTCTCGGAAATCTTGGCGGTTGTTTCTGATTGAAGTGAAACCAAACATATTTTAGCTATTTCCCGGTTCTTTCGTAGATTTTGCTATGTGGAATTATATTATTTGTAGATGAGGTGGTTAAGATTCCCCTATATAGCTGTTGGTTTGATTGTTCTATGTCATCCTATTGGATGATAAAGGTGGTAACGTTAAGAGTATGTTGCTTTGCTAGTAATTAGACAAACAAGACCTAATTCTTGCTGCAGCTTTTAATCTTGAAGTGGAGGAACATTATTGTCCATATTTTGAATGGTTGCTGAACATGTTACTATGGAATCTTATTTTTGTATTCGAATGTATAGTTCTTCAGGAGGTTCCATGCTGCATATGTTGATGCCGTCTCAAACCCGTTCCACGTTCCCGGTAAGAAGATAACATCCAGAACTTTTGCAGACAGAGTGAGCACCATTGTCAATTCTTTTGGGCTGAGTTCAGCTGCGTGATTCTGGTTTGAACCCTTTTCCTACTGCCTTACCTAGGGGTTCGAACATACCTTAGTTTCGAAGGCTTTGTATCATTCATGATTGTTACTTTTTTGTTTTCAAATATTCATGTTCTATACCTCTTTTCTAATATATTGTGAGCAACCTCAGACAAATGCTATCCATTAAATGAAAATCAAAATGTTTGAACTAGAACATTTAAAAACGAAATGCATTGGTTGATGAAGCCATGACATAGTGGATAAATTGAGTTCTACATGTTGACGAGTTAAAACTCATCGTCGTCTTCCTCCGCAATGTGCTCTGCAAGCTCTTGCTCTTGTTGTTTTCTTTCTCTTGTCTTCTCAGCACTTTCTTTCTCCTTCTGTGAGTTCGGCGGGAACTGAAGCGCACACACTGCCTCGTTATGCATATTGAGGTAGAAGGCAATCCTAGATTTGAATGCCATTTGAGGCTCGGTTGTAGAGTAGATATCTCCTGCTTCCTTTGATAGCATGCATCCATTGGCATGATCTAATGTTGCATCGATAGCTCCATCTTTGATCGCCTTGGCTACTATACTCTCGGCAT
Source organism: Hibiscus trionum (assembly GCA_030270665.1). Taxonomy (NCBI): domain Eukaryota; kingdom Viridiplantae; phylum Streptophyta; class Magnoliopsida; order Malvales; family Malvaceae; genus Hibiscus; species Hibiscus trionum. The sequence goes on along the minus strand of BSYR01000011.1, from coordinate 846,750 downwards.
CGGCAACACTGTCCAATCTAGTTCCTTTGCAATATCATCGAGAGTATAGCTAACCCCTAATTTCAGTAAGATCACCAGTGAGTTCATAGCAAAGAGAGTAATAGAAATAGAGCGTAGCTGCTAGAACATCAACGGTCCTCTTATTCACATTCTTCACCCGGGCAATGCCGGGAAAGGAACACGCTGTCGCCTGAAACGATATAATCGTTACACAAAAAGAAGAGTTAACATCACGAGAAGCTACTTGCAAATGTATACCTCATTGTATTTCTTTTTCATCAACCAGAAATATCAGAACAACCAAGTAGCAGTAGATTTCTAGCTCGGGCTGCAGAGGTTGCAGTGTAGACTTCCATCTCATGTTCATCTTCCTACAAACAATATAATTGAATTCTAAAAGAAATAATTATTTAAAAAATTCAAAACATGTTATAATTCTTGTAGATAGCCACGGCAATGGAGAGAGCGGATTCGGATATTTGCAGATACCCAATTTACTTTGTTTTTGGATAATATAGAGGTGTTGTGGATTCATATAATATTTAGATTCAAATATTTTAATTACTATCCGTAGAAGAGTCGGTGTAGATGCACATATATATATTTTAACATATTTTAGCACTCGTTTGATGTTCGTGCAGTAAAGGAATAACAGAAAATTGAACAAGAATCCAATTGGAAACTGATTTCCATTCATATCATTTTCACAGCTTATACATAGGGTATTTATATACTAAGCACATCGATTAAGCTCAGCTATATACAAAACCCTAGAAGCTAAACAGATTACTAACAGTCTTCCCTAATTGCTTAACAAACTAACTGCTGCTAATCAGCTGCAACTATCGAGAACCATCCATAGCTCTATCTAGAACCATTTGCTGCAGTTAGCTTCTTCATCGAGAACAATCTGTTGCACTTTGCTTACTCAACATTCTCCCTGCTTTTCCAGCTTCCAAGTTCTTCCTTGGAAATCACCTGCAGTCTGGATCGAAAATCACAGAAGAATGGTCTTGTTAATGGCTTCGTTAGACCATCTGCCACTTGATGTGTTGCTGGTACATAACTCACCGTAATTTGTCCTGTTGCGACCTTCTCACGAACAAAGTGTGCATCAAGATCCATATGCTTAATACGTGAATGATAAACTGGATTAGCACTTATAGCTATCGCGCTAGTGTTGTCACTCCAAACTTCAGGAATCTTCATCTTCTTAAAACCAATCTCTTCGAGCAAAGCTTTAATCCATACAACTTCAGAAGTCACATCAACAATACTTCTATACTCGGCCTCAGTGGTGGACCGAGCCACCGTCCGTTGCTTCTTCGAGCTCCAAGTCACCAGATTACCACCAAGATACACACAACCTCCAGACACAGATCGCCTATCACTGAGACTTGCACCCCAGTCAGCATCAACAAATGCAGTCAGGTTACACACACTGGAAGAGGTAGCAGCTGCCTTGAACAACAAACCATAATCCAAGGTCCCTTTTAAGTAACGCAACACTCGTTTGACAGCAACTAAATGCTGCTCTCTAGGCTCATGCATAAACTGAGCCAATTTGTTAACACAAAATGCGATATCAGGGCGTGTGTGGCAAGCATACAGCAACGCTCCTACAATACTTCGATACTCCTTTGCATCAACAAGAGAAGGCCCTGCATCTTTGCTCAACACTGAATTGCTTACCATTGGTGTAGGAACAGCATTAGCACCAAGCATGTTAGTTCGAGTCAACAACTCTGTGAGATATTTACGCTGACTCAGCAATAACCTGTCACCTTTGCGATCAACCTCAAGACCAAGAAAGTAGTTAAGAGACCCCAAATCCTTCAGAGCAAACTTCTCCCCTAATAACTGAATCACTCGCTCAATATCCTCAGTTGAGGAACCCGTGAGAATAATGTCATCAACGTAAACCAACATATAAACCTGACCAGCTTTGCAATTACACACAAATAACGATACATCAGCTCGAGACTCCTGGAACCCAATTTCTTTTAAGAAACTGTTAAGCTTAGCATGCCAATTCCGTGGTGCTTGACGCAGCCCGTAAAGAGCACGTTGTAAGCGACACACCAACCTGGAACCATCAGCAGCAACTTCTTCAAAACTTGGAGGTTGATCCATAAACACAGTCTCCTCCAAATCGCCATTCAAAAAGGCGTTATTCACATCAACCTGCCTAAGAACCCAGTTGTTTGACACAGCAAGTGACAACACAACATTCAACGTTGTTGCCTTCACCACTGGACTGAAAGTGTCCTTAAAATCCTGACCTGGAACTTGTGAAAACCCTTTCGCAACCAGTCTGGCTTTGTACTTATGAATCGACTCGTCCGGATTACGCTTGAGTTTAAACACCCATTTGCAGCCCACGGTAGACCTTCCTTCAGGCAACACCACAAGCGACCAGGTCTGATTGTCCTTCAAAGCTCCTAATTCAGCAAGAACAGCAGCTTTCCAATGAGAAGAGTTTAAAGCTTCCTGTATGTTCATGGGCTCAACTTCATCACATACAGCATTTGAAACATAAAGCTTAGGCTTAAAAATCCCATTTTTGCTCCTCGTGAGCATAAGATGAGCATTGTTACCATCCTCTGAAGCACACCTGCTAGTAGAAGAAACAAGAACATCTTGTATGGGCTCATTAGACTCAGTAGCCACCTCTTGTATGCCTTCTCGCACGTGCGAAACAGCCTCATGATCACCTAAGTCAGCCAACTCATTTTCATGCACACGCACGTTCACGTGCTCAACATCACCATGCACAGTCAACCTTTCATCAGAAACTTGTTGACCTTCAGGCTCAGGTGTCAAAGCCTCATTAAGAACACGAGACCCTCGATCAGCATCACCTGAACCAGAAGTACCAGGACTCTCAACACCTCGCGAAGCATCACGCACAGGAGACACAGAAGCAGCAGTAGCATTAGAAACACCAGCTACTGGATGACCTTGAGTAACACCCTTAGATGGCACCTCCAACGACCGAAACTTAGAACAGCCAGGACCCTCAGACAATTTATTAGAAGAACCTGCAAAGGGAAAACACGCTTCATCAAAAACAACATGACGCGAAATATACACCCTTCCACTAGGAGCCAAGCAAATATATCCTCGATGTTGAGAGCTATAACCAAGAAACGTGCATGGTTGGGATCGAAAGTCCAACTTATGAGCTTGAAACATCCTCAGATGAGGAAAACAACGACAACCAAAAATCTTCATTTCACCATACTCGGGAAGCTTGGAAAACAAACACTCGAAAGGTGACTTTCCTTGTAAGACACGAGACGGCAACCGATTCAGAAGATATACTGCAGTACACACAGCATACGACCAAAGATGAAAAGGCAAGGAAGCTTGTGCCATCAACACCAAAGCAAGTTCCACAATACTACGATGTCTCCGTTCAACGGTCCCATTCTGCTCCGAGGTATGAGGGCAAGTAACCCTGTGTTTAATACCTTCAGCAGCTAACACCTTTGACAAGCTACGATATTCGCCACCCCAATCTGACTGAAACTCCTTCACACAAGTACCAAACTGTGTCTGAACCATCTTGTGAAACAATCGAAAAGCCTGCAGTGCTTGGGACTTATCCTTAAGCATATACAACCAGGTATGCCTAGTATTAGCATCAACAAACGTAACATAATAACGATAGCCATTTGAAACCACATGGGCAGGGCCCCAAAGATCAGAAAAAATTAGCTGAAACGGTTTATCATAAACAGTAGAAGAAGGTGTAAAAGGAAGTTTGTGACTTTTTCCCATTCGACAAGCTACACACATAGGCAACTCGATTTTATTGAATTTGGAAGAAAACTTTACATTCGAACTAGTACATACTTGCATAAGACACTCATGAGCAGGATGCCCAAGGCGTCTATGCCACAACTCATAACTACTGCCTACATTAACACTAGTTATATTCTGCTCAACTATATTGCAAGCAGCATCTCCACCATCCTGAACCAAATCCATAGCAAACTGATATAAGCCATCCCTCTCAGCTCCTTGAAGCAGCACATTCCCTGTCACCTCATCACGAACCAAGCATCTCGAAGCATGAAATTCAAAAAACACTCCATTGTCTCTAGCAAACTTAGACACCGAAAGAAGATTTCTTGTTACTTGTGGAACATGTAAAAGATGAGACAAACGAAGCTTGCGAGATGAAAAAGAAGACAAACACATAGACTGACCCATCCTTGCAATATTAAGCTTATGCCCATTACCAATAACAATCTTACCTGGGCCATTGTAGCTGGAGGAATGAAGCAAATTCTCTGATTCCGGTGTGACATGATGAGTTGCCCCCGAATCAGCAACCCAGGATGTATGAGCAGCAGACATGACATTCACCTGAGGCTGATCTTGATCATGACTATGCAAAGGCGAATCATCAAAGGCCCCAATGTGAAGAGTGCCTGCTTCTTGTCCAGCGTCAGCCTCAAAATCTTCATCAAATCTATACCAACAGCGTCCTGCAAGATGACCAACTTTGCCACAAATTTGGCACTGAATCTTGATTCTTCCACCACGTCCTCGAGCACCAGAACGACCAGAACCAAAATGTTGACCACCACGAAAGCCACCATGATACGCACCGCGATTATTCTGTGTATGACCACCACGATAACCAATTTGACCACCACGAGAGTCAGATATACCTCCAGTTCCATGAGCAACATTAACACTAACTGGAAAAGAATCATTATGCTGAGCATTGAAACCAGCAATCTGAGCTTCAGCATCAACCAGCAAGGATCGAACACGATCAACAGAAATTGTTTCCTTGCTTGATGTAATCACAGCTACAAAGGGTTGATAGTCCTTAGGAAGACCATTCAGAATGCTCGCCACCTGTTCGACATCAGAAATAGCACTTCCACATGAGATCAAAGCATCACAGACTTCCTTTATCTGAGTAAGGTAAGCCCTCATCGATTCATCTCCCTTCTTGATGGATCTAAGCTTGTAATGCAAGCTCATCACAGACGTGGTAGACCGATTCGAGAAGAACTTCTGAACCGTATTCCACACATCTGCAGCTGTCTCAGCACCAACGAACTGAGGAAGAAGATGAGAACTGATTGTAGACAACAACCAGGACGCAAGAGCGCTATCCTCAGCAACAAAATCTTCATATTCATCATTTGGAACCATCGTACCATCTGCTGTACGAACCGTCTCTGCTGGAGTCTGAGCTTTACCAGTCAACAGCTTCTCCAACTTGTGACTACGCACCGTCAGCAACACTTGCTGTTTCCACAGCAAAAAATTCATCTCATCAAGAACGACATTAATCTTCTTATTGGTAAACATCACGAACAACAAAAAAGGAACGACCCGCAAGAATCGTAGTAGAGCAGTGGAAGAAGAAAAGAAAACCAAGATCGAAAAGAAAAAGCACAAGAACTCGTGAGAAGCTCAAGCACTACTGGCGAATGATACCATAAAGGAATAACAGAAAATTGAACAAGAATCCAATTGGAAACTGATTTCCATTCATATCATTTTCACAGCTTATACATAGGGTATTTATATACTAAGCACATCGATTAAGCTCAGCTATATACAAAACCCTAGAAGCTAAACAGATTACTAACAGTCTTCCCTAACTGCTTAACAAACTAACTGCTGCTAATCAGCTGCAACTATCGAGAACCATCCATAGCTCTATCTAGAACCATCTGCTGCAGTTAGCTTCTTCATCGAGAACAATCTGCTGCACTTTGCTTACTCAACATGCAGAGATCTTCACAGCACTAACCTCTGATTATGATTATGTCGGTGGGCATAGAAAGATAGATCCCACTCAATTGATGATTATTTTACCGATGTAATTAGACCTGGGTAGCGGGGCAATCTATCTAATAGTTTGGTTTGCTTGCCACTCTTTTTTCACACTGTAAAGCGTCTCATTTGGATTAGAGGCAAGAAAACTCAAGAAGGCTTCTGGATTTTGACGGTATGCTAATCTCTATGGAAGTATTTATTTTTCTTTGAACATTTATGTTTTTGTATGAAATTTTAGTGGACTAGTCCCCATTATACTTCCTTCTAGATGCGTTGTATTTGTAATATTTTCCATGATTTTTAATACAATTCAATTGCTATTGTCAAAAAATTTAAAGTCGAATTAAGAATCTCTGCATGTGACACACGTTTTCTCCGTCTTTGTGGTACACTCTTTCTTTAATTTTGTAGTTTTTTTATCTGTTGTTTTGACATGATTTCAACATACCTTAACTGTCGTTTGGTGCTCGTACAAAGATTTTCATGGCATTAGTTTCTGATTTTGATTCTGTTAGTGGTCATAGGAAGATACCCTCACTCGATTGATGGTTGTTTGTCAATGTAATCAAACCTGGGTAGCGGAGCAATCTGTCTGATAGTTTGGTTCGCCCACCACTCTCTTTTCACTCCGTAAAGCATCTCATCGTCATGAAGACTTAAATTTTAACGGTATATTAATCTTCATAAAATTTTAGTGGACTACTCCTTATTATTCTCTTTTAAGAACCTTGTATTTCTAATATCTTTTATAATTTTTTAATTGTAGACCATAGTAAGGACATGCCAATAGAAAAAATTTCATTATGGCTTAGTATGTCTTAAAACTATCTTCTTAAAATTCGTCATTATATAAACTTAAAACTTTATTAAAAAGATTATCGGAATCTAACATAACTCGGTTTTATATTACTTTTGTTTTCATTATAGATGAGTATGACCCATCACTCGTGGGATCTATCTTCTTATCATAAGGTTCTTAAGATTTGGCTATCTGATTTTAATAACGACATACTACCCTCCACACTATTATTCATCCATTCTCCAATTGTACTGTTCTGCATTTATGGAAGAAGGAACAACTTGGCCCAAATGAACCCACAGCTTCAATTAATTTCAAGATGTAGGAATCTTTTTCTTTTGGTTTAACTACTTATCTGATCTATCGATCGATTAATCTAGATCGAGTTTTGCAATGACTCATTACGAGGGTGACTCTATATAGTTTTCTACATTCATAATATTATGATTCGAACCTCCGACCTTGTTTGAGAGATCTAATGCCCTTTTCGCTAGACTAACTGGTTGTTGGTATGAATTGACTTTTCTAACGCCCACAAACTCAATTGTTTAAAAAAAGAGAATTGAATTTACAAATATCCAATATAAAACTGCGTAAATCGTTAACTAGAGTATATCACACCTATATTGTGTAAATATGTTGAGTTTGTAAATTTTAATAACGAGTTTACTGTTTGTTTTAATTTTAGATTAGCTTATAAACCTGTTGATGTTCGATGAGACACCAAGCAAGGGAGATAGAGAGAATGATCAAAAGATTGAAGGCAATATCAGACAATTCATTTCTTATAGAGTTGAGACGAAGAGCCACAGTTAATTCGGTAATCAAAATTGTAGAAAAGAAAAGAAGATGTGAGGAGAAAGAGGTGTTATTCCCCTAATTATGTTGTGTTTTCAGTCTGTCATTTCTTCTTCGGTTGTATAAATATTTATAACCTTGAATCTGTTTGGTGAATGGATGGTGTTAAACCTGGCGACAATCTATGGACGAGTTGTTAAAAATAGACCTAACTTTTAAATATCAAACTCTACAATTCGGCCACATAAATAAAGTGTTGTAACAACTGACTATATTTGTTCTCGAGATCGTGTAGACCTCTAATTTTATCGTCTCCAATATTAGAAAGCTGCGGTGACCATTTTAGGATTATCGAGTACAAGACACTGAAGTCATTTTTGGATACGAAGATACCAGGCATGACAAAACTTTTATAACAGCAATGGTATTAATGAAATTAAACTTAAACTTTAAACTTCAATTTAATCAATTAGACTTATTATACGCATTAATATATGTATATTATTTGAGGTGAGGTGAAGCAAACCGATATGTGTAATATCATACAGCCTTGAAATAAGTTGTACCAGTCAGCAACAGCTAGCCAGGCATTGAACAAAATTAGAAATATATCCAATCAAGTATTTTGGACCGTCGTCCTTTCACATGCATTTAATTTCAGTTTTATTGTATACTCCTATATGTTAGGTGAAGGGACAAATCTCCTTTTTCATTTTATCCAATTTCCCTCTCCATGCAGTTTCACGATACAATTATATGTTTATTTCACAATAATAATAATTGTACTATATTATCTTGTGTAATAATTGAAATATAACATATTAGGGAAATGTCCTTTCCGAAATTGATGAATCATCAAATCCAACTATAGTTACAATTATATCATAATAATTGGATAGAATCGATGACAAATTAAAGTCTTTTTTTGAAAGCGATGAATCATCTAATTTGATGTTGTAAATAGAGTAAATTAGATTAAAAGAATCGTTTCATAATAAATTTTTACAGTATTTATTCTGAATTAATCATTTGATAAATTAGAAACCGTTGTTATACCTAAAACAATATTTTGTATTTCAACATTCTCTACAACTTTCTTTTAATTTTAAAATTAAGAAGTTAATCTGAGATCCACTAATTAGTCGAGTGGTCAATGATACTCATGTTGTTTCAACTCGTATGAGTTCGAATCTTGATATTTTCCTTGAAAATATAATATCTCTCTATTTAATCATTGATAATTTCTTTATTTTAATGATAAAGTGTTATTCATATTCCTCTTGTCTAGGAGTAGGGGGTGTAAATAAACAGAACATTCGACGAACTGTTCGTAAACCATTCATTTATGTTCGTTTAATAAACGAACAAACACGAACAAAAGTGTATTCAGTTCGTTTACGTTCACGAACAAGCTCATTATTGGCTCATTTATAAGCTCGTTTATCCGGTTTCTCTTTTCCTTTTATTTTTTTACATTTTAAACATTGGTGAAAGTAGGGACTAAATTGAACCCATGATGAACTTTGAAGTTCAAACTGTGATGCTTAAAGAGTTTAAGGACTAGTGATGTAATTTCATCATTTTACGAATATATAAATGAACCTGTTTGGCATACATATAAACGAAAATGTTAACGGACATGTAATGAATATATTCGCGAATGTTAAAAGAATATGTTCGTGAAAGCTAAACAACGGACACAAACACGTTAAAAAATAAATAAACAGATATGAACACGATATTAAAAAATTATACAAACATAAATCGAACATAATTACCTTAAAAATAAATAAATTAATACAAAATTAGTCTTATTAGTTCAAAATCAATCAATTTACCCCTATCTTGTAGAGTTTAGAACTCCTTTTAACTATATAAAAATCAACCAAGCAAGCTGCAAGCAAGGTTTGTCTGTGTGTTACTCGGTTTTTCTAACAGTAACCTATAATAACGACCACCGCCCAAGGTACCACAATTTCATACTACTTTTGATAGAACGAACACGCGTAACAACATAGTGGCACAAAGATGAAAACCACCGGTGATGATTAGGTTCGTGGCAAACCAAATTGGCGCCACCTGTTAACCCATTGCATCTTTAATTCTTTACTTCTGCTGTAATGTAAATATTTTAAGTGAAAGCTTAAGTTTGATTCTGTTTATATAATTACCGAACATCATCGAAATTTTCAGACAGATAAGATGTTATTAGGGTCTGTTAAGCTTAAGTTTGTGAAAGCTTCTCTCTTTCAATATTTTGTATAATTTTTTTTACCGCAGGGGGTGTGTGGAGCCCAAAACTGGAGCTTTGCTTTGCTGGCTTCGAGCTCTCCATTGTTGGTCTTTTATGGGTTTTGTCTGTTGAGAGAAACAAGAGAGATAAGGGGGAGAAAGAGAGTTTTTATATGTATTTTTTGGGGACCAAGCCGAAATCTTTTCACATAAAAAGGACTTTTTTTTTTGAAGCTCATCCATTTCATGTCTCTTTATTTTTCTTCTTCAATTATCCCATCACTTGTTGAATCTTGATACCAACCAAATCAGAAGCCAAAACTCAATTTTTCTTCTTTCTTTTCATTTGATTTGATTGATCCATAGATCTGCTCATTCCAAGCTTGAAGTTTCTTACTTTTCTATTCCCAGATCTTCCTTTTCCAAGTATATAACCCAAAGTGGTCAAATTAAAAGGTAAGCTTCCTCCTTTTGGTCTTTCCCTTTTGTTTTTCTGTACTTGGTGTTGGAAATATAAGTTGAATCATGAATGATTAATGGGCCTAAAGAGTTTTTTGAAACTGGGTTTTGTTTGAGGTTCTCAATGCGAAACATTAGACCTTCTGGATATTCTAATGGTCTGACCAAACTAGTTCGTTGAAAAAAAAAGGTGATCTTTGACCGATTCTCTTGTTTCCAAAAAACCCTTTTGTGCTTTTGTTGATTGTTCCAGCAGAAGCTTGTACGGTCACGGCTTTCCCGTTTTAAGAAGGAACACTTTCTGTTGTTTGAGCTCAATATTATTGATCTCCTAGTGTTTTGTACCTTCTAGTTGGTGCTGTTTCCATTTAGGAGTTGTGGAAGTTACTAAGTTGCAGTTCTGCACATTGAACTGCTGCTAACCTTTTTGGTGTGCTTTGTTCTGTTGTTGTTGTTGTTGCTTCAGTGTACCAAAGGAGGATAGGGCTCATCCTTCAATTTTTTAGGGCCTGGTTTAGATGAGTATCGGGAGGGTTCTGTGGGTGAGATGAGGGATGTTATCTGGGTTGATGAAGTTTCTTAGGGCCTGTTTTCGACCGAGTTCGGATCGATATGTTCGCACAAGTTCTGAAGCTGGAGGCCGTCGCGATGGCCTTTTGTGGTACAAGGACTCAGGGCAGCATATCAATGGTGAGTTCTCGATGGCAGTTGTTCAGGCAAACAATTTACTTGAGGACCAGAGCCAGCTTGAGTCTGGTTGTTTGAGTTCACATGACTCGGGTCCCTATGGTACTTTTGTTGGTGTATATGATGGGCATGGGGGACCAGAGACTTCGCGCTACATCAACGATCATCTCTTTCAACATCTAAAGCGTGAGCACAAAGCATTTGCTAATGTTGTAATTTTCTGTTACACTTTATTTACTGATTTGAATGGGATGAAATGATTGTTAGTTACTGTGGCTGTGGTGTAAACTTGTTGCAGTGATAGTTAAGGGTTTGTTCCGAATCGAGACCAGGAGATACCTTTGTTATGTTTCCGTTCTCACTTTTGTACTGGTTATATTTGCTATGTTCAGGATTCACTTCAGAGCAACAAGGAATGTCAGTTGATGTGATACGGAAAGCGTATCAAGCAACAGAAGAGGGTTTCTTGTCTCTCGTTACCAAACAGTGGCCTATGAAACCACAAATTGCAGCTGTTGGATCCTGCTGCCTGGTTGGTGTTATCTGTGGTGGAACTCTTTATGTTGCCAACCTCGGCGATTCCCGTGCTGTCTTGGGGAGAGCTGTGAAGGCGACAGGAGAGGTTCTAGCCATTCAGCTGTCGGCTGAGCATAACGTGTGTATAGAGTCTGTAAGACAGGAGATGAAGTCATTGCATCCAGATGACTCACAAATTGTAGTTTTGAAGCATAACGTATGGCGTGTAAAAGGTATCTTACAGGTGCGTTTCGCCATGTATACATTTCCTTTTTAATTTTTTAGTAGTAATTTAACTGCTAGGATGAGTAGGTAATGGCGTATTTCTAAACAGCAACTTGTCTCATGGATTTCATATCTGTTACACCTAATGTACGAACGCCACATGCTTTGTTATACACTAATGAGGTATCTGCTTTAATAATTATTAAAGAATCCCCGAACGATGAGAGAATGAGAGAGAGGTATAGTACATTCCACAAATGTATGCTATTTGTCCATCAGCAGTTCAATATTGTAATGTCCTTTCTCTGGTTTTCCATGGTTTGTTATCGTATCTCACCTTTTTCGATTGTTTATTGACAGAATTCTTGATCTTTCAGATTTCCAGGTCTATTGGTGATGTCTATTTAAAAAAGGCTGAGTTCAACAGGGAGCCTTTATATAAGAAATTCCGCCTTCGTGAACCTTTTAAAAGGCCAATATTGAGTGCAGATCCATCAATATCAGTGCACCAGCTGCAGCCACAAGATCAATTCGTGATATTTGCATCGGATGGGCTTTGGGAGCACCTGAGTAATCAGGAGGCTGTCGATATAGTTCAAAATCATCAACGAAGTGTAAGTTTATGCTTCAATGTTAGGTCTCGTTTATCTTGTTACACTTTCATTTGGTTCAAGTATGAAAGCCTTTCTCCATAGTCTTAACTTCCATTTGGCTAAATATGATTGTAAATCGAAACTGATATAAACAATGTCTGTAACGAGTAGTGTTTTCCGGTTCATCTTCCTGCATGATTTGCTTGTGTGCGGGTGATCTGAAAATAAGGGTACCAAAAGAACATTGAATTTTAACCTTTTGGTTTTGGACTATGCAGGGAAGTGCAAAGAGGCTGGTAAAAACTGCTCTACAAGAGGCCGCAAAGAAGAGAGAAATGAGATATTCCGACTTGAAGAAGATCGACCGCGGTGTCCGCCGACATTTCCACGACGACATCACAGTAATTGTGGTGTTCCTCGACTCGAACCTAGTGAGCAGGGCCAGCTCGGTTAAGGGCCCTAACCTATCCGTTAGAGGGGGAGGAGTTAACTTCCCTCCTAACATACTAGCTCCTTGTGCCACCCCAACCGAAGCTGGTGGCACCTGATCATATATGCCTATATCGCATGTTGTTTTTTCCTTTGATGTGAATACCAGGTAGCTTCCGAAAAGCGACGAAAGAGGAGCGAGCCTTCGATTCTTTAATGTACACCGTAACTTTTAACAGGAAACTAATACCCGCATTTAGCTTCATGTATGTTGAAAAACTCGAAAGAAGTAGAGAAATTATTTTCCTGGTGATCTTATCTTTGCTGAAACTCTTATAAACATTATTTCTCGATTCATAGATAAGTGACCTATCGAGCAATATATCCATGATTTCTGTAAATATTGCAACAAAACCTGAGGTACATAATATCTGACCTATGCAACATTATTTCATCAAACAAAACCTGAGGCACATATTAACTGACCTATGCAACATTCAAGATAATTAAGGGGTTCTTCTGAGAAACAAAGCTAAAATATAGCAGAGGATGGAGTCAACTGAGGCTAGTGCAACAATGAGCCCGGCAACTAGGAGTTAAAATAGCAGTCTCCAGCTGCAAAAAAGCTGACGTGGAAATGAATAAGTTGGAGCATATAGCCCATATAGCCCGACTTCAGTTTTTCGATACTTACCGTGCTTACGAAGCTTGGCCACTCTATGTATTTCAGTTGACTAGGTTGCTCAACCAGAAACACAGACAAAGATGTTATGCCCCTAAAAGCATCATGCCTCAGTTACTCAACATATACAACAAGATTATATAATAACAGGGGAAGGGAGAGCATTCTTTAGTGGATTACCATATGGTTTCTCTAATCAGACTTAGCCAAAAAGGTTCCTCGTCATCGTAACTCGATTGACGACCTACGGACACGACATGCCTGCTCGTACAAGGCTTCCTAAGAGAACTTCCTCTAGAAATCTATAGGGAGAAAACATTCAAACATCAAATAAGCAATACCCATCATAAACAGAATTTAAGACAAATATTACCTTCTCAGAAGCCAATTGGTTAAGCTTATAACAAGCAAACCTACAAAATTAAAATTCAAGGGGAAAAAAATCAAAAGCAGTCCAAAGCATCATAAAATAATTAAAAAAGAAAAAACAAAACCTGAAGAATTAGCCGGCAACTTAGAAGCAATCATCATTGTTTTTACAGTCTTGCCCACTGCTCAAGAAGAAGAAGATTAACAAATACCCAGACAGCAAAACCATGTTTTAACTCACTCCAATCCTTCCCTTCCCAGGGGGATTCAACTGCTGATAGTTATAATACAAAACCTTACAATTAATGTAAGTAACTCCGAAATGACAAGAAAGAAAATAACAAGCAAAGTGTGATTTGGATGGTACCTTTTGTTTGCGAATTGTGAGAAGGAAGATGAAGAAGCTCGACCGTGGAATGTCCTCTCGCTACAAAAATCAAAACCCAGTCGCTATGTATTGCGGGCATTGCATTGGGCACAAGACAAAAAAGCCCATCCAACAGTAAACTCGACAACTCGACTGACAAGTCGTCGTTTATCCGTCAAAATAAATAAATAAATTAATCTCTTTCGACTAACAATAAAATAAAGAAATTAAGTAGATATAGGGAAAGAGGGTTCAGTTTAGTGACTTGATCCTGTTAGCCTTTTTTGTCCAGGAATATCTGCAAGTAGGCGTTAAAAGGAAAATGGGAATGTTTGAAATGTTGAGCAAGAAAATAAATAAAGTGCGGATAATAATAAAGAAAATTCAAGAATGCAAAATAGCCTCGAACCAGCTCCTTCAATTCTTTCGATCACTGAAATAGATTTTTATTTCGGGGATCATGTCGGTTACAGTCTACGAGGCCCAACCCGTCGTAACTTGTTTCTCTCTCAAGTAACCAATCCTCCCAAGTCTATCTTCGAAAGATGGTTCTTAAATAGATCCACCACGTCTATCGCCGTTAAAATATTTAGAATAAAAACAGGAAAAACCCGACTCAGAAATTGTCTAAAATAGAATCGCTTCTGATTTTATCTTTCCTTAGCGGACCGCCGCTAAGAGTGTTCACAGGAAGTCGAAATTTGCCACAGGCCGATCCTTCCTCCCAACTATGTTTTTAAACGATTTCAGACCAACGAGCTCTTTTTGATTTGAAAAACGGATAAAAAGCTTTAGTAAGGCCGATTGCCAAACTATCTAAGCATAAAGATAAAAATGATTTCCCAAAAGAATTTAAGCAAAGTTCAATTCTCACGAATCGAATTGACCTGGCTGGTTCTTGGCTTAAAAGACTTAGCTAAGCATGATATTAATTATCATACTTAACTTGGTTTTTAGAAAAGTAATTAAATAACATAAAATAAATGGAACAAGGAAAAATAAAGGAAAATAACTTTTATTAAAGTTAAAAACTATTTACAAAGGAAAAGCTAAAAAAATACTCAAAGCTAAGAGATCATCACTAAAAATGATTGATTGATGATCTAAGCCTTTACCAAGGATGGTATTTATAGGCTTAGATTTTCAAAGATAAGGTGATGAGATAATTTAAAATAATAAACAAAAGATAAAACAATTCAAATGTTTTGAAATTTAAATGCAGGAAATCTAATCGGATAAGCTGATAAGATCTCTCAGAACGTTCCAGAAGCTTCTAGAAGTCGCCACGTCATTGCCACGTCACTGCCATGTCAGACGCGTCGTGCCCATGATGCCAGTCATGACAGAATTATAATAAAAACTACAGAAATGCCCAATTTTCACTGCTATTTCCAGAATCGGATCGCTGCACAAAATATAATGAAAACAGCATGTATTAAGGAGCAAGAAGTCCAAATAACTAGAAAAATAGCAAATGAAATATGTCATATTTGAGAACTCATCAAATTCCCCCTCACTTGTCTCATACTTGTCCTCAAGTATGTCCGAAAAAGATATTAACCAAGAATGCATTCTTCAAGCCATCACAAGTTTCAAGCATAATTATAAGAGTTCAAGTGCAAAAGAAATACCATGAAAGAGACACAAATCAAACCAAGTGGATATAAGCAAAGAACAACCTTTCATTCTTTCAATCGTCTATCAAGTAATAATCAAATCCTAACCTAGTCTTAATCCTCACCAGGGTACACTCAAGAGCACTCAAAGTGTTTAAAGGTAAATGTGAAGCAAAAGCACTCTAAGTCATGCATGAACAAAGGTTTCCATAGGCTTGTAACAAGTTCAATTCTCCACTACTTATTAGAATCGAGGTGCAAAAATCATTAGGTCTTTTATTCAAGGTGTAATGTGGGTTTAGAAAAGGGTAAAAAGATGGAAAGAAAATAAACAAAGGAAGATGATCAATGCAAGATATTTCAAACAATAAATAGTGAAGACAAAAGAGGAGCTTAAAGATGGGCAAGCAAACACACAATTTTTTCTTTTCTTCTTTTTGAAACTGTTTTTCTTTTTTTTTCTTCTTTTTTTTTTCTTCGAAGCAATTGCTTCCTTTAATTCTATTTTTTTTCTTTTTTTCATTTTTTCGGAAAAATTCTACCCTTTATTCGAATTGCAGCTCTTTTTTGTCTAGCAATACAATTTCTAGCATTTGATCAATCAAAAAGTTTGGTTGAGGGTTAAGCCAAAAAAATGGGATATAAGGCTTCAAGAGGGTTCACTAAGCGAAAGGTAAGTTTTAATGAAAGAGAGAAAATCCTAATGCCTAAATCATCTTAAAGCACCTCATTCTAGTGTAGTCTCAAATCGTATACAAGCCACAAGTTCTAGATTCCTAAATTCAAGATGACACTCTCAAGCAAGGAAAACGAGCATAAAAAATAAGATGCATGCTCAAGGCTCAAATTCTCACAAAATTAGGCTAAGTTGATTAAGCTAGGAGAAAAATCCAATTATCACAATCAAGACAAATTGAAAAGAGATGTCAAACTATCATTATACTCATGCCATTTGATTATCAAAATGTCAACATTCAAATATTCCTATGCACTATAACAATTATAACATGCTGGATATAATGCAATGGCAAGGAAAATATTTTCTCAAAGTTAAACCAAAATCAAACATATATCAGATAAGCATGGCAAGTGGTTTGCTACTCTCCCCCTCACTTAATGAATTGCCCAAATTCATAAAAATTAAAGAAATAAAGAGAAAATAAGGGCAAAAGATACTCCCCGTGGATGTAGAGTGAGTCGATGGGAATGGTGCACTATGAGTGGCTCGGATCAGCGGCGACAGAGGGCTTTGAACGAAGCTGCCGGATGTGCCAAAGAGGGTGCAGTGAAGGGCGGTTCGGCGCTCTCGTCGGGGGAGCGATCTCGTTGCTGGTCGTCGGCCACCACGGCGAGGAGGAGGAGTAGGGACTGGCCCGAGTTGCTGGAAGGACGCGAACAGCGGCTGACGGTTGGGGAAGGAGGAGAATGAGCGATGGAAGCCGTCTGAGTGGGGTTCTCGATCGGGGCTGGGGGCTTGCTGTCGTCGACCACCGCGGCGTGGAGGATGTGCGGGACATGGTGAATTGCGGCTGAGTGAGTTTGCGGCTGGGTGTTTTGTGTTTTTAGGGATTTGGTGGTTTTGGGAAGAAAGAAAGAAAGGAATGGGGGAAAGGGAAAAATGGACGGGTGCTAAGGGGAAAGGGCTTGGGCTATCGTGCACCGTTCATTGAGCGTGTTAAAATGCACCGCATTAATGAAACGGTGCACTTCAGCTGAGGTTATGCTTGCCATTGCTGTGTGCGAAAAGAATCCTGCAGAGGGAAAAGAAATTTATTATGGCAATTAAAAAAAAGGAAAATGAAAAATGAAGCATAAATTAAATTATTAAAAAGTAAGTAAAAATTAACGAAAAATAAACCAATGGGTTACCTCCCATTTAGCGCTTTGTTTAACGTCGTTTAGCTCGACGACCTTTGCTAAATTTTTATTTCTTTAAAAGTGGGTTTTTCTTGGTCATAAAAAAAACAAAATCAATCAAAATACCGAAAGTAAATCTCCCCGGCAACGGTGCCAATTTTGACAAGTCGTCGTTTACCCGTCAAAATAAATAAATAAATTAACCTCTTTCGACTAACAATAAAATAAAGAAATTAAAACAATAAACAAAAGATAAAACAATTCAAATGTTTTGAAATTTAAATGCAGGAAATCTAATCGGATAAGCTGATAAGATCTCTCAGAACGTTCCAGAAGCTTCTAGAAGTCGCCACGTCATTGCCACGTCACTGCCACGTCAGACGCGTCGTGCATGGTGTCGTGCCCATGATGCCAGTCATGACAGAATTATAATAAAAACTACAGAAATGCCCCATTTTCACTGCTATTTCCAGAATCGGATCCCTGCACAAAATATAATGAAAACATCATGTATTAAGCAGCAAGAAGTCCAAATAACTAGAAAAATAGCAAATGAAATATGTCATATTTGAGAACTCATCATCGACTCGACTCTAATTTTTTTTAACATTAAAATGTTAACTTTGTTAAAAGTCTTGTTTAATTTTAATAGACTGATTAATTTAAATTTATCTCTATAATAGAGATTTGTCAAGTACTTTAACCTAAATATTATTAAGGTTAATCACTTATGTTTTCCCTTGGTCATCGATTCTCAAAAACGACCAATAAAGTCACTTACGTTTTCGAGGTGTAAACTTTTGGTCACTTAGCCGTTTGTTGCCGTTAAACACTAACATGAAGCTGATTTGAAACAATAAAAAAGATAAATTACCTAGAAAAAAACCCTAAACTATTACTTCACTCAAATTTTGACCACCGAAATTAAAATAAGGGAAAACTACACCGGTGGTACCCTAACTATGTCTGTTTTCCTACTTTGGTCCCAAAACTATATTTTTCGGCAAAAGAGTCCCTTCCGTTACACAGTTCTCCTGTTTTGGTCCCCCGACGTTAAATAACTAACGGTTTTGCTGATGTGGCATTTTTTAATATTTTTTAAGGCTGACGTGGCATTTTTTTAATATTTTATAATCATTTCTCTCTCCTCTTATATATTATTTTTATTTAATTTTATTCACCCAATCATGTTGTGACACGTGTCACTACACTATTAGGTGAAAAACCCCTCAAAAATCCTTAAAATTAAACTTGGTAACGCTGGGATTCAAACCCAAGACCACCAACGCACCAAGCATACGCTTGAACCAACTAGGCCAGGTTAGATACTTGATTCCAATGTACTAACAATTATATTTAAGCTGTACAAATTAACCCAAAAAACCCTAAAAACATAATTGGTGCCGCTGGGAATCGAACCCAAGACCACCAGCGCATAAGGCATGCGCGTAAACCAACTATGCTAGGCTGGTTACTTGATTCAAATCTATTAACATTTATATTTAACCTGTACAAATTAACCCAAAAAAAATATTTTTAAATTAAAAACAACACATTCGAACGCAATACCTTATTGAATTTTTTTTAAATATTTAACCACCAAGTTAAACTAGTAAATTGTGCTATTTTAAATTAAATATATTTAACTAAATTATGTTTATAATTAAAAAATCAAACTAATTTTTTTACTTTGATTGATAATAACAAAACTAATTAAATATTTATTTATTATTATAAAATTATTATAAATTAATATTTATTTATTATAAAATTAATATTTATTAATAATATAAGAGGAGAGAAATAATTAAAAAATATTAAACTAATAATATTTATTAAAACTAAATTATGTTTAAATTAATATTTATTTATTATAAAACTGCCTCCAACACCTTGGTCTAAAAGGGCCTTACAATGGGCTCGTTGTAATTTTAACTAAGTAAAATGTAACCCCCTCGTCCCGGTCTGGTCGGATGACCGGTCCGAGTGGGCCACACGGGGAAAACCGAAGCGAAACCCGTTAAGGTTTCCCCTCGGTTAACGACCCTAAAAATTTCTTTTTATTTTATCTTGTCTGTATGCATAATTAAAACCTATGTGAAGCACAGCAGCGGAAAATACAAACAATGTAACATACACCGACCAACCAAAACATTAAACAGCTCATTTTAGTCTTTTACAGCAGGCCGTTTCGAAACGCCCTTAGGGTGTTCCGAAACGCCTTGACTTAGTCAACAGGCCAGGGTCAACCATAGGGTGACCGTTTCGAAACAGGGGTGACCCGTATCAAAACGACCTTGACGGTCAATTTCTCGTGGTCAACGAGATTTGACCGTTTCGAAACATCAAAGGCCCGTTTCGGAACGCCTTTATCTCGTCAATTTCTCAAAATTCCAGTAGCAAAAATGTTTCGAAACGACCCCCATCCGTTTCGAAACGGCAGGCCATTTGCAAAGGAACCGTATCGGAACATGGTGACCCCTTCCGAAACGCCCCCTGCCTGCAGACTCGTTTTGACTGTTTTAAGGCATAAGGGTGCCCCAAAACACCACCAAAACACCCTACAACATCATAACAATTAAACTTAAGGCAACCCAACTATATTAGCATGCTTCAACAAGATTAAGACAAGTCTAACACTAAGGCAAGACCTCACAAGACATGCATTCATTCAACATCATTCAAACGTAGAGACAACATCTAAGGCACATGGCTAACATTCGAAATGAGCAATTTAGGGATGCGTTACTATTCAACATGGCAACACCCATCATACAAAAGCAAGATATCAAGGAGTCTAACATGCTCCTAAACGACTAACAACCATTCATCAAAATAACACATGTCCCATTGCTCTAACTATTACATGTCCAACATTAAAAACTCATACTTGAAGTACTCAAGGCTAACAACCACACTTGGAGGCCCTCCACTTGCTCGAGCAACCCGCGAACTAAGGATCTGCAATGTTGAACAAAGAGAGCGTAAGCAATAATGCTTAGTGAGGGTAAGCTCTAAAAACAAACCTCAACATTGCAGGGTCCGAGCACGATCTAGCCAAGGCATCACACAAACATACCAAGATCCACAAGAGCCACGAGATAAAATGCATGAGCAATATACAATATAAATGCCATGATCATGAGCTCAATTCCACAATACATGTAATCACATTCAAGCATTCCATCAAGGATCATAAACCTCAACACATTGATACTCATATCAAACAACATTGGCACCTAGCTATGACCCGAATACACGGATAAACATGTTGGAACTCACATCCAACAACCACATTACCTCACGGTGGGATTACACTCATCACCGGTCTCGCAGAGGGGATTCCACTCATCCTCACGCCCCGTCGATGGGATTCCACTCATCACCGACTATATTTAAATACAATTTCCGAGCGAACCCGTACTCCTCCTTGGTGACTCAACGCCACCAAGGCCACGCGCGAATTTTGACTCATGTGTACACACTAACATCCTAATGATCGATCATTTGTATTCAAGTATACTAGTGCCAACATTTACTCATTTCACATTACCCATTTCAATCAATTTCGTGCATAGCACGTGCTCACCAACAACCATCATCATGCATGTCTCAAGCATCACAAGTCATATCTCATCTCACATGTATAATACAATATACATAAGCATTCATATCACATTTCATACGAGACATACACAACCACATAATAGAGTTCATCCAAAGGCTCTAGATCAAGCTTAGGATTAGGCTACCACCCTAATCCTAACTCTAGGTGGGTCTACCAAGCCCAACCTAGTCCATATACTCGAACCAACTATTTTAAAACCATTTAAAACAATTAACCACTCACCTAAGCTTCCAAGCTCAAAGACCAAGCAAGCAACCACCTTCAATTCTCCGGATTTACTTCCGATGCTTCACCGATGCCCAAACTCGATTCTAATCAAACTCAAACACAAAAAAAACATCCACCATCAGTAATTCATCGTTGGAATTAACCCGGAATGCAATTCCACCACAAAACTACCATGTTGCAAGCATGAACAATTTCCATTTTTCACCCATTCGGATGGCCCCAAGACCATGTCCAAAAACCATGTTTTCAACTTCCATTACACCCACCAATGATCCCAATTCAACCCCTATCCATAGTACTATCAAAAGCCAATCAAAACCCACCTAAAACAGCCCCCAAAACTCACCCAAAACCCTCCCAAAACCCCAAGTTTACCCAAGTCCGAAAATTGTTCAAAATCATTTGAAATTCACATATGATACACCCTTTGACTTCTATATACCATAACTAAGCATAACAAATCAAAATACTTCACTTAACCACATAAAGATTTCATTTTTAATCAAAACATTCAAAACTTCCATTTTCCAAAACCTTCATGAAAATGAAAATGAAGAGTACTTTTGTGGAGGGGAAGATGAGGGGAAGTCAAAAATACCTTTACCTTTCAAAACGGAGTTGAAATGAGTGAGAAATGGGATGGAATAGTAGCTTGGTGGAGAGCTCTTCCCTTTCCCGTTGGTGAAGAAGAGAGTGAATAGGAAAAATGGGTGTTTAATGGTATAAAGGGGATTTAAATTAGAAAAGGGGTAAATTACAATAAGGCCATTAATGAATGGTTATCCTTGTTTTTAAAATAGCTCTTCAACTTTGAGTCTAAATCATTTTGGTCCCATTCAAATCGTTTATTTTGAAACCCGAAACTTTAAAGGATCATTTTAATTATAAGACCGAGCCCAAAATAATATTAAAATATTAGTTTCACCTAACCCCTAAACCCGGGTGTTACAACTCTCCCCCACTTAAGGAAATTTCGTCCCCGAAATTACCTGGTGGAAACAAGTACGGAAACTGCTCAACCATATCCGCTTTCCTCTCCCACGTGGCCTCTTCCACACCTCTATGTCTCCACAACACCTTGACCAACTCTATGGTCTTGCCACGCAACACCTTGCTATCAGAAGTAAGTATCTCAACGGGTTCTTCATTATAGGACAAATCCGGATTTAACTCTATCTCCTCAACGGGCATCACATGCGAAGGATCCGATCTATATCTCCTAAGCATAGACACATGAAAGACATCATGGATCTTTTCTAACTCAGAAGGTAACCTCAAACGATAAGCTACAGGCCCAATCCGCTCAACTATCTCATACGGACCAATGAACCTCGGACTCAACTTGCCCTTCCGGCCAAATCTCATTACCTTCTTCCACGGAGATACTTTTAGAAACACTTTCTCACCCACTGAGTACTCAATCTCTTTCCTCTTCAAATCTGCATAAGACTTCTGGCGATCGGAAGCTGCTTTCAAACGGTCACAAATCAACTTCACTTTGTCGGTAGTCCCCTTAAGTAAGTCTGGAATAGGTAACAATCTCTGACCTGTCTCAGCCCAACAAATCGGAGTCCTACATCGTCTACCATACAAAGCCTCATAAGGGGCCATCTGAATACTAGACTGATAATTGTTGTTGTAAGCAAACTCAACCAACGGTAAGTGCTTCTCCCAAGAACCCTGGAAGTCAATCACACAACAACGAAGCATATCCTCTAGAATCTGTATCACTCGCACTGACTGCCCATCGGACTGTGGATGATAAGATGTGCTGAAATGCAACCGACTACCTAAAGCACTATGCAAGCAACCCCAGAACCTCGAAGTAAATCTAGGATCCCTATCTGAAACAATAGACTTCGGAACTCCATGAAGTCTCACAATCTCACGGATATACAAGTTCGCCAACTTGTCTAAGGAATCCGTGGTGTTCACTGCTAAGAAGTGAGCACACTTAGTGAACCTATCAACGATCACCCAAACTGAATTCTTCCTCGAAGGAGACAAAGGCAACCCCGACACAAAATCCATGGTGATCCTCTCCCGTTTCCATTCCGGAATCTTCAAAGGCTGTAGCAAACCTGAAGAAACCTGATGTTCTGCCTTCACTCTCTGACAAACCATACAACGGCTCACATACTCGGCTACATCTCTCTTCAAACCAACCCAGAAGTAATCATTCTTCAAATCTCGATACATTTTGGTGCTACCCGGATGCATAGAAAAGGGACTCGAATGTGCTTCGCTCAGAATCTGACGTCTCAGCTCAACATCCTCTGGTACAATAATTCTATCTCTAAAGCACAACAAGCTCTCACCACTGAAACTATACTCAGTCGGTCTTCCTTTGGCTATGTCCTGAACATGAGGAACTAAGCTCGCATCTTGCAACTGCTTCTCTCTAATCAACTGAATCAAAGAAGGCTTCACTTGCAACTCGGTGATCAAACCACCATCATCGGACACACTCAATCTAGCAAACATAGCTCTCAACTCAACGGCTACTTTTCTACTCAAGGCATCGGCTACTAAATTTGCTTTATCCGGATGGTACTCAATGGTCAAATCATAATCTTTTAACAACTCTAGCCATCTTCTTTGTCTCAAGTTCAACTCTTTTTGTGTCATCAAGTACTTCAAGCTCTTGTGATCGGTGTAAACAATGCACTTCTCCCCATACAAGTAATGTCGCCAAATCTTCAAGGCGAACACAACTGCAGCTAGCTCTATGTCATGAGTAGGATAGTTCTTCTCATGAATCTTCAACTGTCTAGAAGCATAAGCAACGACTCTCCTTTCTTGCATCAAAACAAAACCTAGGCCTACGTAGGAAGCATCACTGTAAATCACAAACTCCTTACCTGAAACAGGTTGCACTAACACTGGAGCATTTGTCAAAGCTTCTTTCAATTTCTCAAAGGCCTTCTGTCTTGCATCTGACCATTCAAATTTGACTCCTTTTTGCAACAATTTAGTCAAAAGAGTAGCTACTCTAGAGAAACCATCAACAAACCTCCTATAGTAACCGGCTAATCCTAAGAAACTCCTAATCTCGGTCACGGACTTAGGTTGTTTCCACTCAACAATAGCCTCAATCTTCGATGGATCAACTCGGATGCCTTCGGCCGAAACAACATGGCCAAGAAATACAACCTCTCGAATCCAGAACTCACATTTACTAAGCTTCGCATACAACTGATTGCTCAATAATCTCTGTAAAACAAATCTCAAGTGCTCATCATGCTCTTCTTCTGTCTTCGAGTACACAAGTATGTCATCAATGAAGACAACTACAAAACGATCTAGATAGTCTCTAAAAATTCTGTTCATCATGTCCATGAATGCTGCTGGTGCATTCGTGAGCCCAAATGGCATCACAAGAAACTCATAGTGACCATATCTAGTCCTAAAAGCCGTCTTCGGAACATCACACTCTTTCACCTTCAACTGATAGTACACGGATCTCAGATCTATCTTCGAGAACACTGAAGCACCTCTCAACTGGTCAAACAAATCATCTATACGAGGCAACGGATACTTGTTCTTCACAGTCAACTGATTCAACTGCCTATAGTCAATGCACATACGCATGCTACCATCTTTCTTTTTCACAAACAACACTGGAGCACCCCACGGAGAACTACTAGGCCTAATGAAACCACGGTCTAATAATTCTTGCAACTGACTCTTCAATTCTTTCAACTCTTTCAGAGCCATGCGATACGGAGCTATCGAAACTGGATTAGACCCTGAAACTGTCTCAATCACAAACTCAACATCTCTGTCAGGAGGCAAACCCGGCAACTCTTCAGGAAACACATCTGGAAAGTCACACACTGTTCTGATATCTTTCGGTCTAGCTTCACTCATATCTGGATTCATCACATAAGCTAAATAAGCCCCATATCCAGAGTCCATTAACCTATGAGCCTCTAAAGCTGACACCACATTAGACAAGAACTTAATGTTCTCGCCTACTACTAATACCTCGTAGTCATCAGAAAGCTTCAAAGAAATTCTATTTGTCTCAAAATCCACACTAGCCCGATGCTCAACCAACCAGTCCATACCCAAAATAATATCAAAGCCGTAGAAAGGAAGTTCCATCATATCAACTGAGAACACATGACCCTGAATCTTCAGTGGACACCTCCTATACATACGTCTAACCACAACTGTCTCACCAAAATAACTAGTAACATGCATACCTACATCTAAGATCTCAACAGGGATATCTAACTTTTGTGCATGCTCACTCAAAATGTAGGAATGCGTAGAACCCGAATCAACCAAAGAAAGCAAAGACATAGACTGTAACTCGAAATTACCTACTATCACATCTGTGTTGTTCCCGGCCTCTTTCTGAGCATAAAATCTCGCTGGTCCTCCCGCCTCTGGCTGCACAGCCACAACATGAGCAAGGTTCCTCTGAGCATCTACCCTAGGTGCATCAGCCCTAGGCTGGAAGTAGCCACGACTGTTGAGTGTGTAAAAGTTCTATTATTTACACCCTTTTTAACCCATATTTCTGCTGCATTCAAGCATCATTGCATTGCATTTAGGTTAGTTTTCAATAAAACATCACAATTATATAAAAGGCACGGATTCTACTAAAAGATGGCTATTTTTGCAGGTATCTGTCATAGTAGAAGATGAAGGCAGGCGCAGGGCAGAGAAGCAGGAGAGCGGAACTGGACAAACAGCCAAAGAAGACGAACCTGTCATGGACCTGTCGTGAAAGCATGGTGACAGCAGATTTATGAAGAGGAAAAGTCAAGTGGACCTCGATAGATAGAGAAAAATCTGCTCATCTGTCGTGTGAAAGCCAAATATTTTTCCAAGCCCCGGATCAAAAGACATGTCAAGCCAAAGCTCAAGGAGGAGAATTTCCATGAAACAAGGAGGCGGCTGGAAAGTAGGAGACTTTAGAGATTTAGTCTTTATTAGAATCTTACTTTTAATTAAAGTTGTAATCCTTGTTACCTTAGAATACTTGAGCCCAAAGCTTATATAAGGGCATAGTTTTGACCTAGGAGAGAGGATCCCTCATTCTACCCCATAACCGAAACCAAAAACCCCCTGTCGTCCACCCGTCACCGACATGTTCTAATTTCCCCCTAGGGCTACGGGTTGTTTTGTAAAGTAGTTGCAAGGGTTGGTTTGTTTTAGGATTTTTCAAGTTCAATAAAATAAACTTCAAGTTCTTTTATCTTGGTTTTAATATCTTGCAAGAGCATCGGGAGAGCATTGTGAGGTTATCCATTTACTTAGCATCGGGAGAGTTAAGTATACGAAAGAGATAAGAGCGCGTTCTCTAGTTTATAGTTGAACCATCTCGTGCCTAGGGATAGGGCGAGGTTAAGTGGCTAAGGAAGAATTCATACACATCGGTGTTCATCCTTCGATTCACGCCGGGAGGTATCATCAAAGACGTGATCATCGACAGACTTGTGCCTAGGGATAGGGCAAGGCAGATCTGGGATTCTTGCCAAGCTTGAAGTACGGAGTTGGTGTGTCTGCTGCCGCGACTGCCAACGGACAGACGCCGCGACAGGTGCTGTCGGCGACGGGAGCGACGACAGAACTGGAGATCCTAAGCAATTCAATACCTACACTACCGAGCAATTCAATACCAGCCCATTCTCTCTATCTTAATTTCTCAATCCTTTATTTTACGTTTTTACCTCATTATTCTCGTGACAACTCTTAATTATTTCCTTTACTTTCGTGCAGTAAACAAGGTGAAGTCATTAGCCCAATCCCTGTGGAGACGATATCCGATACTTCGTATCACTTTACTACTTGCGTCGTGTACACTTGCACTACAATTGCGATAGACTATTTTACACGCAACAAGTTTTTGGCACCGTTGCCGGGGATTGGCAACATAACTACATCTTTCGTTTATTGCACTTTTTACTTTTATTCTTATTTTCGTTTTTTTTTTCTTTAATTTTTCTTTTGTGTTTTCAACTCTTGCTTTTCACGAGGTTTTCTTGTTTATGCGCAGATCCAAAAGAGGTGAAGATCCTGAGTATAAATTAGATCCGGAGATCGAACGTTCCTTCAATCTCAAGAAACAACTTCGCCGACTTTTAGACAGAAACGAATATCTCGAAGAACAGCTAGAGAAGATGGCCCATAACCAACCTGCTGGTGGATTCATACCACCCCTTGGCAATAATAACCCACCTGTCGCCGATCCGCCCGCAGCAGGTGGACGACGGTCATGTCGTGACTACATGCTGAATGATCATGTAGAGCTGGAGACCACGCTGCCGGATATTGATGTTGATAACTTCGAGCTTAAACCTGTCATGTTTAGTATGATCAACAACGTCGGACAGTTTAGTGGTTCTGCAACAGAAGATGCTAGGGAGCATCTCAAAACGTTCCAGGAGATCTGTGGTTCGTTTAGACTGCCAGGAGTTAGTCCGGAGATACTGAGGCTTCGGTTATTCCCTCACTCCTTGAGGGACAGAGCTAAAACTTGGTGGAATAAACTAACACCGGGTTCTATTATGACTTGGGCAGATCTAACTCGTGAATTCTTATCTCGTTTTAATCCTTCGCATTTATCTGAGCGATTACGTAATGAAATTGCTACTTTTCAACAGGAAGATGAAGAGCCAATGCACGAGGCCTGGGACAGGTTTACTACTCTTCTTCGAAACTGCCCTATGCATGGATTCCCCGTCTGGAATCAGGTTACAAAGTTCTATAATGCTGCCAATCTACAAACTCGCATCCGAATTGATTCTGCAGCAAATGGATTACTATTGGATAAAGATCCGGACGAGGCATTACAAGTTCTGAAAAATTTAGCTAAGAATGAAGAACAGTTTCCGACAGCTAGAAGAGGGGGTAAACGGGTACTTGCTGCCAAGGACTATGAGGCCGACAGCACTATGAAATCACAGGTAGCATTCCTTACTAAAGCCATGAAACACTTATTGAATGAAGAGGACTTACGAGGATTTGCTGTCGAGGAAGTTTGTACTACTTGTGAGGGAAATCATAGTAGGGATGAATGCCCTATAAATATAGAAGAAGGAAAATATGTTGGAAATTACAAGCCAAACTACAATTCCAACAACTACAATCCTAATTGGAGGAAAGATCCCAAATTTTCTTGGAGTAACCCTAACAATGCTCTGAATCCGCAAGTGCATAATCAGAATCAGGGGGGTCCTAGATTGTTGACACGACAGCAACAGCAGCCGCAGAACATGCCGCAGAACCTGTCACCGCAACAGCAACAGCAGCCACCACCTGCCACGAGTAGTGTATTGGAGCAGACTCTGGCCACTTTTATGTCTCAGACTGGTACGTATATGGAGAATATTAATCAGTTTGTCAAGAAGACGGAAAACTTTATGGATGAAACCAAGATGAGAATGACAAATCATGAGGCTACCTTGAAATCTCTAGAGACACAAATGGGTTAGGTGTCCCAGCATATTAAGCCAAGGCAGAATGGAGGTTTCCCTAGTAATACTGAAAATGCTAGACCGCCCCCACATGAGCAATGCAAGGCGATTACTACTAGGAGTGGGAAAAAGTTACCAGGGCCGGAAAAAGAAGCTGAAACAGAAAAGAAACCTGCCTTGGATAAACCTGCCGAGGAAGCTGCCCCGACAGGTGACAAACAGACTGCTGCCGATAAGCCTGTCACGACAGTAGAAGCGACAGAGGAGAAAAATGAAGAACATCGTCCTCAGATTCGTATGCAGTGGGAAGGACGTGTTGCTGATTACCGTCCCCCACCACCCTTTCCTCAACGGATAAAGCAAGCTAAGCAAGAATCTCAACTTAAAAAGATTTATGATATTTTTAAGCAGGTTCAGATTAATATTCCGCTGTTAGATGCCGTTAGGGAGATGCCCGGTTATGCTAAATTTCTCAAGGATGTCATGTCAAAGAAATATAAACTTGGGGAGTTTGAAACGGTAAGGATGGCAGATGGTTGCATGAGTATTCTTCATCGGCAGCCACCCCAGAAGAAGAAGGATCCAGGGAGTTTCCTCATACCTTGTGTGATCGGTGACAAATTTGTGGGTAAGGCACTTTGTGATCTTGGAGCTAGTGTTAATCTAATGCCCAAATCTGTTTTTCAGAAATTAGGTATTGGGAAGGCGCGGCCCACGACAGTTACCCTACAGCTAGCCGACCGCTCTTACGTTCACCCCGAAGGAAAGATTGAAGACATTTTGGTAAGAGTGGATAAGTTTATTTTTCCTGCTGACTTTCTTATTTTAGATTGCGAGGCAGATGAGAACGCACCAGTCATCCTTGGGCGACCCTTTTTAGCCACGGGAAGATCACTGATTGATGTGGAGAGAGGAGAACTCACCATGCGAGTAAACGATCAAGAGATTAAGTTGAATGTTCTCCAATCAATGAAACGAGCTGATTTGGACGAGGAATGCAAGGCCATCATTGAGGTGACCTTTGATTACCCCTGCTTCAGGTCGGGCTGCCGTGATATAAAACTTGGTCACTGCTGCGACAGCCACTTAAAGACCTGTCACGACAGTTATGACGACAGCAACGACGACAGCACCGATGACAGTGACTCCTCTGCATCCGATACATCTGACACTGCAGGTCAAGAGGAGGTCGACTGGTTAGACCATCGTCCAGGTAAGTTATTCGAACCCTTGAATTACACTTCGGATAACCATTTAATCCAAAAGCCCTCTACTGTTGAACCACCTGTCTTAGAACTTAAGCCCCTGCCAGGGCAGCTTAAATATGCTTATCTTGGTTGTGATAACACAATGCCCGTAATCATCTCTGCTAAGCTGCCGCAGGAACAGGAACGACAGCTGGTCGACATGTTAAGACAGCACAAAAAGGCAATTGGATGGACGATAGCAGACATTCAGGGCATTAGTCCGGCAATCTGTATGCACAAAATCCTCCTAGAGGAAGACCATAAGCCGACTATTGATGCCCAGAGGCGGTTAAACCTTGCGATGAAGGAGGTAGTGCGTAAAGAGATAATTAAATGGTTAGATGCTGGTATTATTTACGCCATCTCCGACAGCAAATGGGTGAGCCCGGTGCAATGTGTTCCAAAGAAAGGAGGCATGACCGTGATAACCAACGAAAACAATGAACTAATCCCAACCAGGACTGTGACCGGTTGGAGGGTTTGTATGGACTATCGGAAGCTTAACAAAGCTACCCGAAAGGACCACTTCCCTTTACCCTTTATTGATCAAATGCTTGATAGATTAGCGGGTAAATCTTATTATTGTTTTCTTGATGGTTATTCAGGTTATAACCAAATTGCTATTGCACCGGAGGATCAAGAGAAAACGACTTTCACATGCCCCTACGGAACATATGCCTTTAGGAGGATGCCGTTCGGCCTTTGTAACGCACCTGCCACCTTCCAAAGGTGCATGATGGCAATATTCTCCGACATGGTAGAAGACTTCCTTGAGATTTTCATGGATGATTTTTCCGTCTTTGGAGACGATTTTGAGAGCTGCCTCAGCAACCTCCAAAAGGTACTTGAAAGATGTGAAAAAACTAACCTTGTTCTCAATTGGGAAAAATGCCATTTTATGGTAGATGAAGGGATAGTTTTAGGCCATAAGATTAGCTGCCGTGGGATAGAAGTCGACAGGGCAAAAATAGAGGTCATTGAGAAGCTGCCGCCGCCAACAACTGTCAAGGGCATTAGGAGTTTTTTAGGGCATGCTGGTTTTTATAGAAGATTCATTGCAAATTTCTCAAAAATCACCAAGCCTCTATGCCATCTCCTAGAACAGAACCGACCCTTTGACTTTAACGAAGAATGTACTGAAGCATTCAAGGTTCTGAAGGAAAAATTAGTGACAGCCCCCATAGTACAGCCACCAGACTGGACACAACCGTTTGAGATCATGTGTGATGCTAGTGACTATGCTGTCGGGGCAGCACTTGGGCAGCGCAGAGACAGGCTGTTTCACGTCATATATTATGCTAGCAAAACATTAAATGAAGCCCAAGTGAACTATACCACCACAGAAAAGGAGCTGTTAGCTGTGGTGTTCTCCATCGACAAGTTTCGTTCTTACATACTTGGAACGAAGGTAATAATACACACCGACCACTCTGCCCTCAAGTATTTGTTCGCAAAGAAGGATGCGAAGCCTAGGTTGATACGATGGATCTTGCTATTACAAGAGTTCGACCTTGAGATCAAAGATAAAAAGGGGACAGAAAATCAAGTGGCAGACCACTTGTCGAGGTTGGAGACGGGACAGTCTACCGTCAGATGAGACACACATACTGGAGACCTTCCCAGATGAGCAGCTCTTTGCTGCTGCAGTCGCTGTCGCGACAGCCATGGCGGCAGGTAAGTTTTCTAACCTTCCCTGGTATGCTGATTTCGTTAATTATATAGTTAGCGGAATATTACCTACTGATCTTAATTATCAAGCAAGGAAGAGGTTCCAAAATGATGTTAAACATTATTATTGGGACGAACCTCTTCTTTTCAAAATGTGTGCAGATCAGGTTATAAGAAGGTGTGTACCACAAGAAGAACAAGAAGACATTCTCCATCACTGTCATGCTTCACAATATGGAGGTCACTTAGGAGGCAATAAAACTGCTGCCAAGGTGCTGCAGTCAGGGTTCTACTGGCCGACACTTTATAAAGATGCACAGGAATTTTACAAGAGCTGTGACAGGTGCCAGAGGACAGGTAACATCTCGAGGAGAAACGAGATGCCACTGCAGAATATTTTAGAAGTAGAGATCTTTGATGTTTGGGGGATTGATTTTATGGGACCTTTTCCATCTTCGTGTGGAAACCTTTACATCCTCCTAGCAGTGGACTATGTCTCCAAGTGGGTAGAAGCAATCGCAACGCAAAAGAATGATGCCAAAACGGTCCAAAAGTTTCTGCACAAAAACATTTTTTCTAGATTTGGCATCCCTAGAGCGATTATCAGTGATGAAGGGAGACATTTCGATAATAGGGTAATTGCTGCCGCTTTGAAGAAATATGGTGTCAAGCACAGGATCGCGACAGCATACCACCCACAGACCAATGGACAGGCTGAGATATCCAATAGGGAAGTGAAGAACATACTTGAAAAAATGGTTAAACCAACTAGGAAAGATTGGTCTTTACTTCTGAATGATGCATTATGGGCATACAGGACAGCTTTCAAGACTCCATTGGGCATGTCTCCATTCCGACTGATTTACGGGAAAACCTGTCACTTGCCTGTCGAGATCGAGCACAAGGCATATTGGGCAATTAAGGCAGTGAACATGGACTTGGATAAGGCCGGCCAGAAAAGGTTATTAGATCTGAACGAAATTGAAGAATTACGGACAATGGCCTACGATAATGCAAGGATTTACAAGGAAAAGACTAAGAAGTGGCATGACAAGAAGTTGCTGCCACGACAGTTCTGCCCAGGGCAGCTTGTGTTGTTGTTTAATTCTAGGTTGAAACTCTTTCCAGGGAAGCTTAAATCTAGATGGTCTGGCCCGTTCCAAGTGGTTCAAGTTTTTCCCCATGGTGCCATTACAATTCAATCATTAAAGGATGGGCACCAATTCAAAGTTAATGGACAACGCCTCAAGCACTATCAGGGGACTGAAGCCCCAGGACTACAGGAAGTGGTTACTTTAGATGATGCCCCACAAGGCATCACTAATTTAACCTAATTTTTATTTTTACTTATTTTATTATTATTAGGAAATTAGGTTTATTCGAATAATGTTTTGTTTTATAATTTCAGTTTTTAGGAAATAAAGGAGTCAAGAAGAAAAGAAGAAGTGAGCCAAGCCCACCGCCCATCCATCAGCCCACTAAAGCCCATTTACTGAAGCCTGCCGTTTCGGCTGCCGCCGCAGACGGATACGACAGGCTGTCAACAGACTGACACGGCAGACGCAGAAGCGTGCGGCAGACGCACAGCAGACGCATTAATACGTGTCAGACGCGCTATATTCAATCTGCCGCCCCGTTATTCTCGCCTGCCGTTGCGGCATTAAATGGGCAGCTACTCGACCGCTATATAAACCCCTTCCCCTCTTCATTTTTCATCACTTCTGTTTTTTCTCTCTTGTTATTCTCTTCTAGTTTTATCTATTTTTCTTTCTTTGTCAGCCCTTGCAACCAAAAATGTCTTCACGACAAACCCGTCAGAACGCTGCTGCCGCTTCTTCTTCAGCAGCAGCAGCCCCGTTCGCTAACAAGGAACTATGGGAGGAGCGGAGCTTCATCTATAACAGAGATGCCCCCCATATGGGACTCCGGCCGTTCATAATGAAGGCCATAACAGCACAACTTTGGGAGGACTTTGCCGAACAGCCGGCAGAGCTTAATGACACTCTGGTCAGGGAATTTTATGCGGCGATCGACAGCAAGACGGCGACATCTGTCACCGTCCGAGGAGTGACAGTTCCTTTCACCACCAGCAGCATCAACCATGTATTCGGCCTTTTCTTTGGCCCCAATGATGATGCTCATCAACAATTTTGGGACACCCTCGACGCTGCCGGACATGATGCTGTCATGAGGGAGTTGACAGAAGCGGGAACGACATGGAGCACCAGTAAGAAGAACCCTCACTCTGTCAACAGAGGGCAGCTACTCCCTGAGGCAAAACTATGGAACGCGTTTATCAAAAAGCGTATCCTGCCCTCATCCCACCATACGACAGTCAACAGGCAGCGGTTGGCCCTCATCCACTCTATCATGCATGACAGGCCCATCAATGTGGGCAGATACATGAGGGACAGCATCCTCGATTGTGCTTTCCGCTCGGACTCACGACTATGCCTACCATCAACCATCACTGCCCTCTGCCGCTGTGCTGCCGTACCAGAGGAGCCATCCGACAAAATCAAGAAGGGCAGCGGCTGGACAGACAGCAACATCTCCAGCCTCATGGAGGTCGTAGCTGCAACTCCCATCAACGCCTTCGACCCAGACGCCCCTCCTGCTAATTCCGATGATGAACCGGCTACCGAACCTGCCCCAGAAGCTGCCACCAACACCGCTCCGACAGATCAGAACGCCCATATCCTTGCTGCCATCTTGAGGATAGAGGAGCGCCAGATGGGTTTAATGACTTTCATCCGTGACTTCTCCAATGCTACGGTAAATTTCATTACCAATACTTTAAATTTTACGGATGTCATTTTCCCCACCTTCCCCGCCCATTATTTCTATATCCCCTCCCCCACTCCTACACCACCTGTCTCTCCCCACGGAGAATCTGCCTCCTCCACACCATCCCCGACGGAAGCCGGCAGCCCATCGGCAGACACCTCCCCTCGAGGAACAAAGCGAGCTGCCACTGATGACAGCCCTCTTGTCCGGAGGAATTTGGACAGCGCCTTCACACGAGTGAAACGTATTAAGCATGTGGCCGACAAAAGAAGGCTGTCCAAAGCCATCACGAGTGACAGCTGGGACAGCAGCAGCAGTTCCGATGTCCGACTAGTGGAGCAACCTGCCCTTCAACCTGCTGAAGAACCTACCCCTCAACAGGCCGATGAACCTGTTGAGCAACCTGCTGTTGAACCTGTCCAGCCCCCTCCTCAGTGCAGGCGCCGCCATCAGATCCGCGTCAGCAGCAGCAGTGAGAGCAGCGCGTGAAAATTTAAGTCTTTATTTTCTCTTATTGCTGCCTGCCTTTATATTTTGTGATGTACTTTTTTTTTCTATCTTTCTTTTATTATTCATGTCATTTTGCATTGAGGGCAATGCAACCCTCGAGTTTGGGGGTGGCAACCCTCCATCATTAATGGAGTCTTAAGTACATCTTTTTATTATTTGTTGTGTCTTTTATTTTAAAGCTTTTCTAAAAAAAAATATATATATATATATATATATATATATATATATATATATATATATATATATATATAAATTAAACTGTTGGCTTAAAACTGTGAAGTTAACTTACCTGTCATGACAGCTCTGTCGTGGCAGCATCTTTAGGACAGGTTAAGGAGAAGTTTAGAGCCTTTCTATAGTTCTGAAAACTTAAACACCATTGTGACTGTTATACTGCTTAGATTTCTTTTAGCCAAACTAGAATAGGAAAACTTAGCACTTAGAGTAGAAAAGAGACTAGAATCTCAGGAAACCTAGAGGTGCCTACCACCGGCTCTAGGCAGATAACCAGAGAAAAACTTCTAGAGGTGCCTATCACCGGCTCTAGACAGTTAACTAGAGGTGCCTGAAATACTGGCTCTAGTAAAAGAAAAGAAGTTTGAAAAAAGGAAATAACTAGAGGTGCCCAATTCTGGCTCTAGTAAGAAAAATAAAGAAAACAGTCTCGTAGGAAAAACTCTAAACAAGCTAAAGTCGAATATTCTAGTGAAACTAAGAGAGTCTTGGCATATAACTGTTCACAAGCATGCACACACTGCACGAGAGCTATGGGGAGATTCCGGACAGATCCTAACCTATCCGACAGGTTGCTGCCGCCAAAGAGAATGAGCGACGGGTAAGGGACAGTTCACTATTTGAAGGCCAACACAAAAAAAAAAATTCATTTTTCTTTCTTCATTGCTTGAGGGCAAGCAAAAACTTGAGTTTGGGGGTGTGTTGAGTGTGTAAAAGTTCTATTATTTACACCCTTTTTAACCCATATTTCTGCTGCATTCAAGCATCATTGCATTGCATTTAGGTTAGTTTTCAATAAAACATCACAATTATATAAAAGGCACGGATTCTACTAAAAGATGGCTATTTTTGCAGGTATCTGTCATAGTAGAAGATGAAGGCAGGCGTAGGGCAGAGAAGCAGGAGAGCGGAACTGGACAAACAGCCAAAGAAGACGAACCTGTCATGGACCTGTCGTGACAGCATGGTGACAGCAGATTTATGAAGAGGAAAAGTCAAGTGGACCTCGATAGATAGAGAAAAATCTGCTCATCTGTCGTGTGAAAGCCAAATATTTTTCCAAGCCCCGGATCAAAAGACATGTCAAGCCAAAGCTCAAGGAGGAGAATTTCCATGAAACAAGGAGGCGGCTGGAAAGTAGGAGACTTTAGAGATTTAGTCTTTATTAGAATCTTACTTTTAATTAAAGTTGTAATCCTTGTTACCTTAGAATACTTGAGCCCAAAGCTTATATAAGGGCATAGTTTTGACCTAGGAGAGAGGATCCCTCATTCTACCCCATAACCAAAACCAAAAACCCCCTGTCGTCCACCCGTCACCGACATGTTCTAATTTCCCCCTAGGGCTACGGGTTGTTTTGTAAAGTAGTTGCAAGGGTTGCTTTGTTTTAGGATTTTTCAAGTTCAATAAAATAAACTTCAAGTTCTTTTATCTTGGTTTTAATATCTTGCAAGAGCATCGGGAGAGCATTGTGAGGTTATCCATTTACTTAGCATCGGGAGAGTTAAGTATACGAAAAAGATAAGAGCGCGTTCTCTAGTTTATAGTTGAACCATCTCGTGCCTAGGGATAGGGCGAGGTTAAGTGGCTAAGGAAGAATTCATACACATCGGTGTTCATCCTTCGATTCACGCCGGGAGGTATCATCAAAGACGTGATCATCGACAGACTTGTGCCTAGGGATAGGGCAAGGCAGATCTGGGATTCTTGCCAAGCTTGAAGTACGAAGTTGGTGTGTCTGCTGCCGCGACTGCCAACGGACAGACGCCGCGACAGGTGCTGTCGGCGACGAGAGCGACGACAGAACTGGAGATCCTAAGCAATTCAATACCTACACTACCGAGCAATTCAATACCAGCCCATTCTCTCTATCTTAATTTCTCAATCCTTTATTTTACGTTTTTACCTCATTATTCTCGTGACAACTCTTAATTATTTCCTTTACTTTCGTGCAGTAAACAAGGTGAAGTCATTAGCCCAATCCCTGTGGAGACGATATCCGATACTTCGTATCACTTTACTACTTGCGTCGTGTACACTTGCACTACAATTGCGATAGACTATTTTACACGCAACAACGACCGCGCCCACGACCTCTCTGGAAATCATTCGCTCTCGCAGGAGCCTGAGCAATGTTCGGTGCCTGAGCCGCCTGATGCGGACAATCCCTCCTAAAGTGGTCCCTCGAACCACAGTTCCAACAAGCATGGAAGTTACCCCAACACTCACCAGCGTGCTGTCTCCCACATCGGGTACACTCGGGCAAACGCCCTCCTCCTCTATGGCCCTGATGGCCCCTACCATGGTGGCCACCGCCACGTCTATGATCAAATTGATGTCCGCCACCTCTGTGCCTCTTAGCATCTCTACCATCAAAGTGGTTATGCCTCTTGCCAGAACTAGAACCACCAGATCGTTTGGCCGAACCCAAACTATGCTCCAAATCCTTGGCCCTCGCGACCAATACATCAAAGTCTGAGTAGTCAGAAGCTAGTGTATACCTCTTAACCTCTTCATTCAATCCGTAGCGGAATCGGTTACAGCGTTCCACTTCAGTAGGAACCAACTCTGGGGCATACTGACTCAAGCGAACAAAGCAGATCTCATAATCAGTCACAGAAGCATCTCCCTGAGTAAGAGCCATAAACTCCCACTTTTTCTCATCTAAGTACCTCGGTCCCAAGTACCTCTTCCGGAAAACGGTCTCAAAGAAATCCCAATCTATCTCAGCCTCTGGAACCCCGGTAGTAATGGTGACTCACCAGGTGTAGGCATCACCCTGAAGCAACGAGATCACACAACCCAATCTACGTGCGCCCGCACAACCCATCTGAGCCAAGATACGAACTGTCTTCTCCAACCATAACTCCGATCTCTCTGGAGTGGATCCTCTAAACTCCTCGGCTCCCAAGCTACGGAGCCTCTCCAAAGGTAGACTAGCATCGTCACACCTAGGCTGAGCTGCAGCCTGAGCTCCCGCAACTGCGGCCTGGAATGCTCCTGCTATGGCTTGCACTAGCGGAGTCATATCAATTCCAGCTAGACCTTGGCCACCTTGGCCACCTTGAGGTCCCTCTTCTTCAGCTCCATCCTCGCCTCCAGCTCCGGGCGGAGGAGGTGGTGGTGGTGGAGGTGGTGGAGGAGCGCCAACTCCCGCGGCCACCGGCCCTTCTAGGTGAGCCTCCACACCAACAGCCGGCCCAACAGGAGCCGCAACCCGTGGTTCCGGACGAACCACTCTCGGCCTACCTCTTGGTCTAGACATCGCTCTCACAGATATCAACTACAACCACAACAACGAAACATACAAAGCTGGGTTAGCAAGGCAAGGCTTCCAAATGTTCAAGTACGTTACCTCACTTAAAAAAAATCATTTTTCCAATGTAATAGTAGCAATGAGACTCACACACACATACTTTGAATAAACGGTCAATCATACTTACCAAACAAGCAATCATACTTACAAAGCAAGCAAACACCGTGCATATCAATTAAAAACTTGAACTTACCTCACTTACCTGCCCAAGGTCTCGGTAACCTTAGGCTCTGATACCAACAAGTGTAACCCCCTCGTTCCGGTCTGGTCGGATGACCGGTCCGAGTGGGCCACACGGGGAAAACCGAAGCGAAACCCGTTAAGGTTTCCCCTCGGTTAACGACCCTAAAAATTTCTTTTTATTTTATCTTGTCTGTATGCATAATTAAAACCTATGTGAAGCACAACAGCGGAAAATACAAACAATGTAACATACACCGACCAACCAAAACATTAAACAGCTCATTTTAGTCCTTTACAACAGGCCGTTTCGAAACGCCCTTAGGGTGTTCCGAAACGCCTTGACTTAGTCAACAGGCCAGGGTCAACCATAGGGTGACCGTTTCGAAACAGGGGTGACCCGTATCGAAACGACCTTGACGGTCAATTTCTCGTGGTCAACGAGATTTGACCGTTTCGAAACATCAAAGGCCCGTTTCGGAACGCCTTTATCTCGTCAATTTCTCAAAATTCCAATAGCAAAAATGTTCCGAAACGACCCCCATCCGTTTCGAAACGGCAGGCCATTTGCAAAGGAACCGTATCGGAACAGGGTGACCCGTTCCGAAACGCCCCCTGCCTGCAGACTCGTTTTGACTGTTTTAAGGCATAAGGGTGCCCCAAAACACCACAAAAACACCCTACAACATCATAACAATTAAACTTAAGGCAACCCAACTATATTAGCATGCTTCAACAAGATTAAGACAAGTCTAACACTAAGGCAAGACCTCACAAGACATGCATTCATTCAACATCATTCAAACGTAGAGACAACATCTAAGGCACATGGCTAACATTCGAAATGAGCAATTTAGGCATGAGTTACTATTCAACATGGCAACACCCACCATACAAAAGCAAGATATCAAGGAGTCTAACATGCTCCTAAACGACTAACAACCATTCATCAAAATAACACATGTCCCATTGCTCTAACTATTACATGTCCAACATTAAAAACTCATACTTGAAGTACTCAAGGCTAACAACCACACTTGGAGGCCCTCCACTTGCTCGAGCAACCCGCGAACTAAGGATCTGCAATGTTGAACAAAGAGAGCGTAAGCAATGATGCTTAGTGAGGGTAAGCTCTAAAAACAAACCTCAACATTGCAGGGTCCGAGCACGATCTAGCCAAGGCATCACACAAACATACCAAGATCCACAAGAGCCACGAGATAAAATGCATGAGCAATATACAATATAAATGCCATGATCATGAGCTCAATTCCACAATACATGTAATCACATTCAAGCATTCCATCAAGGATCATAAACCTCAACACATTGATACTCATATCAAACAACATTGGCACCTAGCTATGACCCGAATACACGGATAAACATGTTGGAACTCACATCCAACAACCACATTACCTCACGGTGGGATTACACTCATCACCGGTCTCGCAGAGGGGATTCCACTCATCCTCACGCCCCGTCGATGGGATTCCACTCATCACCGACTATGTTTAAATACAATTTCCGAGCGAACCCGTACTCCTCCTTGGTGACTCAACGCCACCAAGGCCACGCGCGACTTTTGACTCATGTGTACACACTAACATCCTAATGATCGATCATTTGTATTCAAGTATACTAGTGCCAACATTTACTCATTTCACATTACCCATTTCAATCAATTTCGTGCATAGCACGTGCTCACCAACAACCATCATCATGCATGTCTCAAGCATCACAAGTCATATCTCATCTCACATGTATAATACAATATACATAAGCATTCATATCACATTTCATACGAGACATACACAACCACATAATAGAGTTAATCCAAAGGCTCTAGATCAA
Source organism: Hibiscus trionum (assembly GCA_030270665.1). Lineage (NCBI taxonomy): Eukaryota > Viridiplantae > Streptophyta > Magnoliopsida > Malvales > Malvaceae > Hibiscus > Hibiscus trionum. The sequence goes on along the minus strand of BSYR01000011.1, from coordinate 806,228 downwards.
GCTTAGGATTAGGCTACCACCCTAATCCTAACTCTAGGTGGGTCTACCAAGCCCAACCTAGTCCATATTCTCGAACCAACTATTTTAAAACCATTTAAAACAATTAACCACTCACCTAAGCTTCCAAGCTCAAAGACCAAGCAAGCAACCACCTTCAATTCTTCGGATTTACTTCCGATGCTTCACCGATGCCCAAACTCGATTCTAATCAAACCTGTTTGACTCAAACATGTTTTAAGGTCTTTTCGTTGAGGTTTTAGATGAGCAGGTTTAAAACGGCCTTACAATGGGCTCGTTGTAATTTTTTGAAGAAAGGTGAGCCTCATCAAAAACTAGGGGCCTCATTACAATGGCATAGTGATAAATATTAATTAATATAGAGTTTATATCGTAGGTTCTGATTCATCTAGGGCCAATGCTAGACCTAAACGTGAGAGGCGTTCTTCTCGACGTTAGAGCTATTGCTGCTTGATGTGTGTTTTCTTATTGTGCTATGTAATAATGATTTTTACCGTGTGATATTGTTTTATATCGTATGCATATTTTTACATGTGATGTGGCATGATGAATTTTCCATGCATTCATACTTGATTTTTTATTTAACTAAACATCGGGTTTATCAAATTGTGTTCATCGGATTTATCGAACAATGAAATATCAAATTTATCAGACTATGTTTTGAGACTATTACAAATTTGATTTTACATCATTGTCTGCATGGGATGAGATTGTACGGTGGAAGCAGTAGTTTTTTTACCACACTAAGCTCTAAGCTCTCTAGCTTACACCCCATAGTTTCTCTAGCTTACACCCCATAGTTTCTCCTTTCAAACATACTCAGACTCTCTTAGGCAACTCGGTACCTGGAGCATCTCGTATTTTACTCGATTATTTTATCATCGGTATGAACTTTATTTTAAACTACCAGATTATTTTAAATTTATGTTTTTCGACATTTACGTAATTCAAACCGTGGAACTTTATATTTTTGGGATTATGTTTTAGCATGTAATTACATACTTTATTTTAGATATTTTATTAAATGATCAGAATATTTTTATAACGTTTAAGTTTTTTGGACAATTATGGTATTTTACAATAATTATTATTATTTAATAATTATTTTGTTTTATAAAATATTTAAACCTAAAGTCTATTACCTGAGGAAAATTTTTCAACAACGTGCTAAATTCAGCATTTTCATTTAGGCTAAATATAGGGGATTACAGGACATGCACCCATTCGATAATGCATGATAACATCATAAAATATGAATTCAATAATGCGTGATAACATCATAACCACCAACAGATTGAACTTCATGGTGAATCCTTCGAAGGAATTCATCCTTCTTATCATAAAATATGAATTCAAAAATAAGTGGATCATAATATTCTTTCATCTGTCATCGTGATAAAAAAAGATAGAAAAGAAAAAAGCCCAGATTAGTGTGAGAATCATTAGAAAATAAAAAAAACTAAGAATTCAAGCAGAACAAATAGTTGTAGAAAACTAAAATTTGAGTGTAAGAAGACAATAAGCATTACCTTGGCATTTTTTAATTATTTTTATTATTTCATAGTATTTTTTTGTCTCTCCCGTAAAACCTAATGATATATTATAATATTTTTGATCGACAAATGCATGATTTTATTAATGGACAATCATACATAGAAGCACAACCAACTGGCCTCGTTAAAACCCCCTAGACCTAATTGGGGAAAAAGAGTACCGTCGGTTGTGATAATGAAACCAAAAAAATTCGACAAAAATCAACAAGCACGCTCTCAAATCCATGTTGTCCTGCCAACACCACCCTTAGCAAGGGTATCCGCTAAATGATTGGCTTCTCGAAACACATTCGAAAAGCACACCCGTGGTAAAGCCTCACATGCCTCATCTATCTGATAAAACCAACGCCATAGTCTCCAAGGCCGATGCTCCAACCCCTGCACCCACGCCACAGCCACCGTCGAATCCGACTCGATGACAACCGATTGCACCCCGTCCTACGACATCTCCCGCAACATCCGCAACGCAAAGGCAATCTCGTGCAATTCCGCCTCATTAGAGTCCGCCATCCCAATCGCTCCTGAAAATAGCCCCACAATCCGATTATACCAGTCCCGTAATACTCCTTAACACCCCGCCAATCCCGGTTTACCTCAGGCTGCCCCATCCACATTGAACTTCCACACGCCCCTCAAAGGAGGTGACCACACCACCCTTTTCTCTCTGATGGTGTCACCCGCAACTCCACTCTACACTTAAGCGGGCATTCCCACCATGCCACCTCACAAAAGTAAGTAGGACCAAACCTTGTCCTAGTCCAATGAAACGATCGTAATTGGGCCAAGAAAAAAATCCCCTGACTCGTATGTCGCTTATCTTGAAACATACGCTCGTTTCGTGTTAACCACAACGACCTTAAAACACTTGCGCATCCGATAATCCACCATTGTCGCGTATCACTATAGAAGAAGTTGTGGTAACACTGACTGATAAACTCCCTAACCCGCCAAGGTCTCACCACCATCACCCCCACCAGTCAAAAAATGAATTCCAAACCTGCCAAGCAATCTCACAATGCCAAAAGATATGATCGATGTCATCCTCGCCAATCCCACATCCGCAGCAAACCAGAGATGTATCCCCCAACGGAAAACCACGATCAGCTAACATACGCAACGTTGGCAACCGGACAACCAAAATGAACCAAAGGAAGCACTGGATCTTTGGCAACAAAGGCAGTTTCCAAGACTGGCTCACCTCTGACACGTCCGAAATACCAAAGGACGACATCAGTTTATGCAGTGCACCAACCGAAAATTTTCCGGTCATCTCATGTATCCAAACAAGGCGATCCTCCACCCCGCTTCGCAAAGAAAATCCTATCACACACGTCTGCATCTCACGAACCAAACCCATCTCAAAGGACCGAAGGTCCCATCGAAAACAATTCCCCCACTCCTCGAACGGTATGCGTAACATATCACACACCCTCGCCACCTTGTCGCACACCAATCCAAACAATCGAGGAAAAACAAGCTTCAAAGGTTCTGAAATACACCAACAATCATGCCAGAAAGTATGCTCTCGCCATCACCTAATATCCAAGAGAACTGAGCGACATTCAAGAACCTCGACACACATTCATCTTGTTGAACTTCCACTATTTGTTTCCACATTGCTGACATAGTCCCCTTGCTTCTATGGTGAATCCGCCGCGGTAAGGTCTCCGTCCTATACTTTGCATCAATAATTTCCCTCCAAAGAGAGTCTTTCGCCCCAGCATATCGCCACGCCCATTTCGCCATCAAAGCCAAATTCCGATCACGCAAATTCACCACTCCTAAGCCCCCCAAGCGCTTCGATCTACACGCTACTTTCCAATTCACTCGGCTAAACTTTGATCGCTCCTCCTTACCTCCCCAAAGGAAGTTCCTCCGGATATGATCTATTTTCAGAATAATTCGCTTCGAGACTAAAAACACTCTCATGTAATACACAGGCAAAGCAGAGAGAACTGAGTTCACCAACACAAGCCTTCCCGCAAACGAAAGCGAGTCACGTTTCCATCCTGCGAGCCTCTTGCGAAACCGTTGTACCAACGGGTCCCAAATCTTCATATCTCGTGGTTAGACACCCAACGGAATACCCATATATCGTATCGGTAACACACCCTTCGGGCAACCCATGATACCCACCAATTTGTCCATCACCGACTCCTCAATGCCAACTCCAATAATGCATGATTTATCATAGTTAATCTGTAAACCGGAAAGAAACTCAAAGCAAGTGAATACCCTTTTCAAATTTCGTGTACTATCAACATCACCCTTAATGAACAACACCGTGTCATCCGCAAACTGAAGATGCGACATCGATACATCCCCCACCATACGCACACCTTTAATCAATCCCAATTGTTATGCATTCAACAAAAAATGATGAAGAATCTCCGCTACCATAACGAATAAGAGAGGCGAAAGCGGATCACCTTGTCTAAGCCCCCGCCTCATAGGAAACTCCTTAGTCGGACTCCCATTAATAAGCACCGACAACCGAGCCGTCTCCACGCATTCACTAATCCAACGAGACCACCTCTCCCCAAATCCCATCCGTATCAACACAAGATTCAGGCATTTCCAATCGATACAATCATAAGCTTTTGCAAAATCAAGCTTTAAGATTAAACCACCCGACCTACCTTGATACTTCTTCATCGAGTGTATTACTTCGTTTGCCAAAAGAATGCCATCAAGAATTTGACGCCCATTAATAAAAGCAGCTTGAACATCACTTATAAGCACTGATAACACCATTTGAAGTCTTCTTGCCAAGCACTTTGCCACGATTTTGTAGATGGAATTCAAGAGACATATAGGGCGATAGTCCCCCAACAAGCGTGGATGTTCCTTCTTCGCAATCAACACAACAAACGCCGAGTTCGATCACTTTGGCAACCTACCCGAATTATAGAAATCCTCCATAAATTGCTTGATGTCATCTCTAATGAAATGCCATCCCTTCTTAAAAAATTCAAAAGAGAACCCGTCCGGGCCCGGCGCCTTCGCCCCCTCGCAACTCCACAACGCTGCTTCACCTCGGCCTCAGAGAACTTCCTCTCCAACAAGCCCCGTTGTTCAGCCGTTAAGCTACTGAAGTTCACCTCCGGCATTAGTTCTCCAACAGTCGAGCGTCGTGTAAAATGTTGGGTAAACTCCCTACACACCAACCTTTTCAATTTTCGCGAATCCGTCACCCATTCCCCTCCAGTTTGCAACCCCCTGATTGTGCTCTGCACTTGCCTAATCTTCGCTGCCTTGTGGAAGAAGCTAGTGTTGCGGTCCCCCTCGGCCAGCCATACCGCCCTTGATTTTTGTCGCCACAACGATTCGCGCATGTGAGCCAACTTCCATAGCTTCAAATGCAATTCCATACGTTCCATTTCATCGGCCGCGGACAAGTTACCAAGCCCAACTTGTGCATCTAAGCTATCTATCTGGTGAGACAAATCAACAAATTGCTTATCCACTTCCCCAAAATGTTCCCTATTCCACCCCCTCCAACACTTCCTTCAATCCCTTCAATTTCATTCGTATCGAAGAACCACTCTTCCCCATAGACAACCGCTACCATTCTTTCTCCAATAACGGTAAATCATCCAACCAAGCATTGACGAAACGGAACGGCTTCGGACCACGATCACCCATGTCACTTCCCAACACAATCGGCGAATGGTCCGATAATTCTTTAGGAAGATGCACTACCACTAATGAATTAAAGCGTGCAGCCAACCATTCGACACCAAGAACCTATCCAACCGGCAGCTCTTTCCACCTGGTCCGAACCATGTGAATTGTTTCCCTTTCACCGGAACATCCAGAAGTGCAACACGTTCGATAAAGTCACAAAAGCCTCCATGCCTTTGCTTAGCTGAACACACCCGCGACGTTCCTCCTGGCACTTCACCATATTGAAGTCGCCAGCAACACACCACTCAATCGACCGCGATAACACGACCTCAAAAATACCTTCCCAAAATGTAAATTGCTCCGCTAAAACACAAGGTGCGTACACCCCTATAATCCCACACAACCAATCCTCCCGCACCCATTTCCCTTCTAACACCACCATATTTTTGCGAACATCAGAAACTGTCACTTGAAAACCCATAGTATCCCATATAGCCAACACCCCACCTGATTTACCATCGGACGGAGCAAAAATAAATTCAAACATATCTGAATACCACAATTGACTTACTAACCTTTCCGTGATGCATTCCGTCTTGGTCTCCTAGAGTAGAGCCAACACGCATCGATGTTGTCGTAGAACCCGTCTGATCGACCTTCGTTTCGCGGCCGCACCAAGCCCCATAACATTCCACGACAACAGCCTCATTCGTCGCTATGCATGTGCCTCGCGCGCCTCCAGTAAACGCGCTATATCCTGTATCACGTCCTCTTCCCTACCCTTTGTGACAGCTCCAATTAAGTTCCCCAATCGGATGGTCTCTGTCGCCTCCCTTAGAATTTCCTGTTTGCGGCACAAGAAATCCGAGTCGGACAGTGATCCGTTAGCAATTTCTATCGGATTCGATTTCTCCTCTGTTTTATTCTTCCTCGGACGACCACAGCCCCTCTTTGGTGCTTTGTCCACCACCGTTGAGTCTCCTATCGTGGTATCAACTCGATTGAGTTCCGATAGAAGTCGAACTCTTCTATACTCACCATTAAGTTCAACTAAACTTGCCTTATTAGCCCTGCTTTGATCACCATGTGGCCCAATTATCCCCGGGTTCAATTCAATCCCTTTGTTCCGAACACTCGTGTCCTGAACTGTACCACATCGGCTATCGCAACCCTGCTCAATTTCGTCAATACTACACCTTACATCGCAGCTCATGCCCTCCCCCAAATCTCTATTCTCCATCCCTAATGTTTCCTCCTCCATCCAACTCTCCGTCGCCTTCACCCTCCAATCCTCCCTCCGATTGTCCTCTCAAATTTTGTCTAGATAACTCTTCTCCAGCATATTATGCTCCTCCGGTACATGTTGTTGTTCCTCAGTAGTGAGGGAATTAGGTACAATCGTCTTATCGGAATCATCATCCTTTTCTACAAACACCAAATTCGACTTCCAATCTACCCCTCCATCTCCCAACTTCTCTCCCTCATCCGAGCACGGCCCCAATTCACAGCAATAATCACATTTCGGACCTATCTCTTCCTCGAATTCTGTGACCCGGATGATGAATGTCGACTCCCCCACCTTTAATTCCATCATCTCGTCGATGTGGAAGGTCCAATCCGTCTCTATTAAGAACCTTGCTCTCTCAAAGGACGATGGTGCTATCGTATCCATATCTATACGTACCAAATCACCCCATAGTGCCGCAATATTTTGGAACGTTGCCTCCGACCAGACATGAATCGGCAATCCGCTAACTGTCAGCCAAGTGTGTCGGTTAGGAATCGCCATTGTAGGTGACCACTCCACTACATTTTCGAGCCATTGATCTAGTATGCCCGATGCGATCATCTCCATCCGCAAGAGTTTGTTCTCAAACGTTAGCAAAATTAACGATTTGGCAACATGCATCACTGAAAAACCTTTGAGGTTAGCACGTTGAAACTCCTTGGCCAAATCCGCAACCTGACTCGGCTTGCGACAAAATCCTAATGCACATAATTGGAGAATATCCAACTTTTCCTTATCAATAATTCCCAAAACATGTTTGTGCTGCTTATCCCTGGTTCCCACCGCACTGGCGCTACCTTTTTTCGTCGCATTCGCATCTAACCTATATGAATTCACCTGTGTTTGTCCCTTCGATTGAAATTTCCAATCAAAGTCCTGCCCTTATCGCAATCGTTGTCTTGGGTTGAATTCCCTCTCCCTTGTCGACGTTGCCAATATCCTGATCGGCCCTCATCCATGGCCATAGAAACCTTAATTCTCGAACCATATAGCCAAAACCCGTCAAATCTCTCGATTACCCGGTCCGCATCCTCCCTCGATCCCATCCTCACAAACCCGAATCGCACTCCCTCCCTTGAACGTTTCGTAGGGACAAAGACATCTACCACTTCTCCATAGCGATCGAAGACCTGCCACACGCCCTTCCAATGCAATTGCTCCGGGAGATTGTAAAAGAACAGTGTCCATACCCTCCTTCACTGTGATTCCCTTCGCGCTCAATCGTTGCGCTCGCTTACTCTCTCCACCATTCTCCTATATGCTCACTTGCACAAAATAATATCAAAACAATTTGAGAGGAAAATTTAGAGTTAACCAGAAGCAAACGATCCCTACAAGGCCACAACAGGTTTGAGTTTATCAGTATTTGCTACATATATTATAATATTTTTTATGATACCAATTAGGAGGGACCAAAATAAGAAAAGAGTAATAGTAAGGTGATCAAAACAGGAAAATGGTGATAGTTAGGCGACCAAAAAAGATAAAAAAATGCCAAGTCAACGATTCCATTAAGTTTTTAACAGAGGGAGACCAAAACAGAAAATGTATCTAACGGGAGGAACGAGTTTGACGAAAAAAAATAGTTTAAGTGACTAAAACAAGAAAAATGTGATAGTTTGGTGACCACCCATGTAGTTTTCCCATAAATAAATATGGGAGAAAAAATCGGCCCTTCCCGTTTTCTGGTTTCCTTGTATAAATTAAAAGGTAAACTACGCGGGCGTCCATTTTATTTTAAATCTTTTCTTTTTGGTCACTAATTTTAAAAAAGTTTAGTTTTGGTCACATACATCATCCGTTAATCCTATTAATTTAATGACATGACACGTTAATGAAAATTTTTAATTTTGACGTTGAACCATTTCAATTTTTTACATTCTTAACTAAAAACAAAAAAAAACATTGGTAAACTACATCCATGACCACCCAACTATAGGTATAATTTTATTTTGATCATCGATCTTTCAATTTTGTCATTTAGACCACTCAACTATTTGAATGGTACAATTACGTCACTTGTTGTTAAAATCTAACGGAGAATGTGATGTAGTAATTAACTAAATTTTGTATAGTTACATATTTAGTCCTTGTTACTTACATACTAAACCAATTTAACTTTGATTTTAATTTTAATTTAGTTTAATAAATTTGATTCTCTAATCAGATGGTCACGTGTCACCATCTAATTCTAGAATTTACGTCTGATTTATTTATTTAGTTTAATAAATTTACTCTTCTAATCGACTACCCAATCATCTTCGACTACCCAATCGACTAATGATCTCGGGTCATACACAATTTTATGACACAACTAGCATGCAAGTGTCATGACAGGGTAAATTACTGGGATAGTCACCCAGCTATTAGTGTGTTTCTATTTTATCAAACGAAAAAAAACCTTCCATTTTTCAACAGCGTTGCCAAATTTGATCATTTTAGTCATTTGTTTGTTAAAAAATTTAAAAAATTGCTGATGTAACATTTTCTAATTAGATAATTATATAATTATTTAGTCCCGTCATTCATAATGAACCCACCTCACCAACGCCATCCTTGTCTAGGGGTGTTCATTGTCGGATATCGGATCGGACTCGATCTGATTTTTTTTCGGATATTCGATTTTTCGGATCGACAATATAGTGATTCGTATCCGATCTGGAGAAAATCGGATATCCGGTTTTTCGGATACCGGATAATCGTATCGGATATTCGGATATCCAATTATTCGAAAATATAATTTGATTCAACTATTTTTTTTCGAATTTGAAGGTTGTATTTATGAAAATTTCAAAATTTCGAATATAACAAATAACAAATTGCTAAATATAACAAGATTCACATCTATGAAAAAATCGATTTTTTAAATTTTCGGATATAACAAGCATCAAATTGTTAAATATAACAAGATTAATATTTTTTAAAAATTAGATTTTCGGGTTTTCGGATAATCGGAAACTTGAAATATCGCGATCCGTATCCGATCTGGAAAATCTATAATCGGATCGGATATCAGATCCGAAAATAAAAATCAAATCAGATATCTGAATTTTCGGATCGAGTCATTGGATAATCGGATCATATCGGCTAGATCGAATATTTTTGAACACCCCAATCCTTTTCCATCATCAGCTCATCATTTTCAAATTTGTTGCAAGGCACTAACATATAGTTATTTTTTATATCATATTTTAATTAATTTTCTATTCAATCTTCACAATTGCTTATAACCCACCCATTTTTATTTATTATTATTCCATTTGAAAAGCAATAATGCAATTTAAAGTCTTCATTTGGAATTAACGTGTAAAAGTGTATAATATGTTATGGAAATTGAGATAAGAAAAAAAAAGCTAATATAAATGTAATGAAAAAGTGAATGAAAATGAAAAAACAAAATTCTAAAATAATGTTTACAAACATAATACATTTTACCTTGGAAACTCTATATAAATGGACATACCACAAAGTGAAGCATGCATACACTATCAATATTAGAAAGGGAAGAATAAGCATTCTACGGTCGTTGTGGTTGCTTTAGGAAAGAAATAGAGGTGAATTTAGGTTAAAATAAAATTTTAGGGAATAAAATAAACAAAAATATCTTCATATTAAAATTATTGGACTAAATATAAAAATTCAAAAGAAATATAGGTCAATTTTGGGTTAAATAAAGATTTTTAGGACTAAACTGAACAAAAATATCCCCATAGTAAAAAATGGGCTAAATTATTAAAAAAATAGAAAGAAATAGAGATCAATTTCGGGTTAAATAAAGACTTTTAGGACTAAAATGATCAAAAATATCTTCATATTAAACATATTGGTTTATATTATAATAATTAGAAAGATATAGGGGTATTTTTTTTAAATAAAGATTTTTAGGACTAAAATAACAAAAATATCATCATATTAAAATGGACAAAATTATAAGAAATAGAAAGAAAAAGAGGTCAATTCTGGGTTAAATAAATTTGTAGGGACTAATATGAACAAAATATCATCATATTAAAAATATTGGACAAATTTATAAAAACTAGAAGAAAAAAAATAGGGGTCAATTTTGTGTTAAATAAAGATCTTCAAGACTAAAACAAAATTAAAATATTGCAAACTTAACGTGTAATTTACCCTTTTTATTAAAGTTAGTTGATTTTTTGTTAACAAAGTGACACATGGCGTGCTTTGAATGGTCTGTGAGATTTTTTTTCAAGGATAAAATTCATAAATGGTCACTAAACTTTACTTCAATGTTCATTTTGATCATCAAACTTTCAATTGCTACAAAATGGTAACTAAACTATCGACTTTATTACAAATTGGTCACTGAGTCATAACTACCGTTAAATGGGGTGATGTGAAGGTTTGGATAAAATTGTTTACTCACAATTACTCCTCCATATTTATATATTTGATTAATTTGGTCATAATTAGAAAAAATATAAATTTAAGCTTATTATTTATAATTCTAACAATTTAATCCTATTTTTATTAGAAATAATTTAATATTTAATTAAACTTGATGAATGATTCAATAACTAATTTTAAATTATACCCAAAAAATTATTTTAAATTAGAAAAAAAGTTTAATTAATCACCTTTTTTATTCACGGGGTCATCCCTTTTTTTATTCAGTGGTGATATGCTAACATTCTGAATGTAAGTATCGCGACTTTACACGATTTGTGAGTCATTCGTCTATAATCTAACCCTAACTCAAAGTATCTATTAATATAGGCATTTAGTGACAAATCGGTAGTGACTAGGAGTAATTTTGTCACAAATATTGAACTTTTGTGATAATTTTTTTGTGCGCTGCTATTAGTATAAGTAATTGTGATGTATTTTTATTTGGTCACTATTATTGTAGTAATTGTGACGGTTACATTTTTTACAATTAAATTCTCACTATAAGTCTATAATTGTGACAAAAATTTCATTGATAGTGACGATATATAAAGTGGTCACTATAATTTAATATTTGTGGTGACAATGAAATTGTTGTCACTTAAAATTTTAGTTTTTGTTGTGATAAATTTTGTCACTAATGAAAAATAAAATTAATGAAAATTAGATATTGTTACAATAGCAAATTTATTTTTATAATAATAGTAGTAATAACAATTATAAAAAAAATAAATTTTCCATAAATTAGTTTTCCAAAAGATAAAATAATTCTATTAGTCTCTATACTATGTATAAATTGTGTTTTAGTCATTCTATTTTGATCAATTTTAGCCCCTATATTTTTCAATTTTAAATTTTTTAATCATAATCTAAACTGGACAACGCAATATGACTAAATTACAATAGCTAAAAATGATCAAATAAAAGAACAAATATTAAATATGCAACTTATGTATAACAAATGGGCTAAAAATAAAATTTTACTTAACATATTTAAAGACTACCATTCTCGTCAAGATCGAAATTTAAAAATTTAAAAAGCACAGAAACTTAAAGTGACCAAATTAAACTAAAAAGACTAATATGTAACATTGTGAAAAAAATTTACACTTATATTTGTTTTAACTTTGCATGTAGAGTTAAAATTTGCATTGTCAGTATATCAAATAATTATCACATAAATAATAATTCTACCAATAATTTTAATTTAATTAAATTAATTTATGTAATCAATGAAAATATAATACTTAATATCTAATATTTAATATTTTATGTGTAAATTTTAATATTCATATGTTTATATTTTAAAACTAAATTAATTTTTTTTTTATTTTCTTGGATAAAATACCTAAATCATCACTTAACTTTGCTCTATGACCTATTGTAGTCACTGAACTTTTAAAACGATCAATTTGCTCACTGAACTTTACTTTTTGACCTATTTTGATCACTTTGAATTATTTTATTAATATTTTTATATGACATGGTATATTTTATTATTATTAAATATAAAAATAATTTAAAATAAAAATAAATTTATAGCAATGATTGTTCCGTAATTGAAAAATTGTTGGTGAAGTTGGGGTTGTCGGTGAAGGTGAAAAGAGTGGGTTGAAGATGAGGGTTGTGATCGGTGGAGGTGAAGAGAATAGTTTTAGGGTTTGTGGGTTGGAGATTAGATATGATTTGGAGTTTTATTTTTGATTTTTTTAATTATTTTTATATTTAGTAATAAATAAAATATAATTTTTAAAATTATTTTTTATATTTAATAATAATAAAGTATACCACATCATACCAAAATATTGATAAAATAAATGAGAGTACCAAAATAGGTCAAAAAGTAAAGTTTAGTGAGTAAATTGATCGTTTTGAAAGTTCAGTGACCAAAACAGGTCAGAGAGCAAAGTTGAGTGATGATTTAAGTATTTTACCATATTTTCTTCAACAAAGGTATTTCTTATAAGAAACCATAGAAAAATTAATTAAATTATTATTATAATAATTAGTGTTATAATTAATACATATTTTTAAAATAAATCAAATTAATTTCAATTACAATTTAACATAAATACTATTTTTCTTTCAAATTTTTTGTATAGCATAGTGGATACACATTGCACTCCCCTCTAAAGGTTTCAGGTTCGATCATCCATGAAGCCATGCATTGTGAAGGTGTCTCATCATCTATAATTAAAACTTCAGTGACCTAATGAAAGGTTAAAAGTGTTTGCAAAAGACCCAATAAAGTTCAGGACATAAAATAAGATGTTTAAATTAAAAATATAATTATTATGTAGTTAATTTTTTATTATTGAAAGTGACAACATATTTTAGACACTATTTTAATATGTATTTGTGATAAAAAATGTTTGTCACTAATAAGAATAACATTAGTGTCTAAATTTTGATCACTATTATTAATCTGTTGTGCCAAAAAATGTAGTCATAAAAAATATAACTAATTGTGACGAAATACATAAAATTTGTTACTAATATAATATTGACAGAGTTATTAGTGACGACTGGTGATGACTCGGAAAATTGGTCATTGTCTATTTTAGTGACTAAATTTAATATTTTTATTGACAATTTTCAACGTCACTAAAATGTATTTTCTTGTAGTGTAGATACTTTATTACAAAGAAAATCTACTCGAACTAGATTTTTACTTTAAACAAAAGTATGAATGTAGAAGTATAGTCATGTAGAGACAGTAATATGACATTAATTCAAGCCGGAATAAGACATAATTCGAGTCACGTCTTCTAACTATGTATTTTATTTGTCCATTATGAAATTACATACAAACTGCGCATGTGAAGTGTTTCCTTAGAAGGAAAAAATATTAATATAAATTTGATTCGATTCATATATTATCATGTGTTAGGTTTTTCTTTTCTTGTTGGTAACATATCATATGTAAGAATTGAATGAGTGTTTTGAAGTTAAGTAAAATTCTTAATTAATAGCTTGAAGAAAAATGTTTAATTAATTATTATTTTTATTCACTGGGTCATTCATTTTTTTATTTAGTGGAGATATATTTACATTCTGAATGTAAATATCGAGGTTTAAAACCATAAAAAATGAGACAACATAAACATCATAACCACCCGACCAATTAATCACGGGTCATTTACAATTTTATAACACTACTAGCATGCTAGTGTAAATTACTTGAATAGTTACCCAACTATTAGTGTGTTTTTATTTTAGTAACCGAAATAAAAAAAATCCCGTCAATATTTTCATTGACATTATAAAATTTGATCATTTTAGTCACCCGTTGTTAAATAGTTAATGAAATTGTTGATATATCATTTTTAATCGGATAATAATACATTTAGTACTTAATATTTACGCATTATATCTATCTTAAATAATTTAACAATTTTAGTTAAAAAAGTTTTCTCACCGTCCTCCATATCACGTGGTTATTTCTTAAAAGATTATATAAACTAAACTAACTCTAAGTTTATAGCAAATGAGATTTAGATTAATTATTTTTTAACGGTAAGGTACAGTGCCTTTCTAAAAATATTGGACAAAAATTATTAGAAGAGATTATTTCGAATTTCGATTTTTTTTTATTTTGGATTAATCTTCAATGTTTGTTCTGTTACCACATTTCCAAATTATGATAATAATTTTTCATTATTAAATTTCTTAATATTTTACTGTTTATATATGTTAAAAGAAAATACATCAAGATTTACGCGGAAATTCTTTTAAAAAATCATGAGCAGAACATGAAAATTTCATTAATGTCAAAAAATAAAAAGGAAACAAGAGTATGGTGATTTAACACTATTTTTTGAGTCATTCGTTTATAATCTTAACCCTAATTCAAAGTATCTATTAGATACAATAAAACAAACATTGTCCTATATTATCATGTGTTAAGTTTTTCTTTTCATGTTGTTAACATATCATATGTAAGAATTGAATGAGTAGAATTTTAAAGTAAGTGAAGTACCATCATTTATTCTTAATTAATAGCTCGAAGAAAAAAGTTTCAAACAATTTTAATTGAGCACATGTAATGTTATTGAATTTAAAAATAAATTTACAAGCAATACACCTTGGAAACTCTATATAAATTGAGCAAGCCACAAAGTGAAGCATGCATACACTACTAATATTAAAAAAGGAAGAAGAAGCATTAGGAAAGATGAATGCTCCAGTGGTGGTGTTAGTGTTTGTTTTGATGAGTTGTTTGTTAGTCGGCTCTCAACCAATGCAACCATCGACCACTACATTTGCCTCGTACTTATTTGTTCTCCAATCGCCGCAAGGTGTTTGTGCTTCGACTATTGTGTGTAAGGGAAATATTCCCACCGACTTTACCATTCATGGCTTATGGCCACAAGATGGAAACAATAGAGGAGTACCCTCATACACAATAAGCAATACATGCTCCACTTTGCAAGTCGTAAGTCAAGCAAAACTCAAGGTATGTAAGCACCGTTTTATATTTGTTGTATGTAAAACAGATTCTAACATCATTTAATTATTTTTATTGAAACTAATCAGAATACACTGGCTAAGTCTGGAAATTTGAAGCTGAAGCAGCAGCTAAACCAAGCATGGCCAAACCTGAAGAACACCAACAATCCTAATCTAAATGAATTTTTTTGGCTCCATGAATGGGAAAACCACGGAATGTGCTCCGATTACGGAGATAATTCCGTTGTGTATTTTGGCGCTGCCATCAACCTAAGGAATAACGTTGTTTCAGGTGAATTAACTTTCTACCATTAATTGATGGTTTGTAATTTTTCAACAAATCTTTGCTTATATACGAATTCTGGTTTCTTTGAGCCAGTTTTAAATTTTCAGCCTAGAACTGCATACACAGTAGATGGCATTGCAAATGCAGTATATACGCAATTAAACGGAAGACCGGAGGTCCATTGCGTCACAAGCAGAGCCGCAAACCAAAAACTCCTGGGAGAGCTTCGTTTATGTTACAAAAAGGGGAATCCGACTCCCAATGGTATCTACAACTGCACACGTTTTTACTCAGGCACCTGTAACAGTGTGCAGGAATCTATTACTGTCCTTTAATCGGTTCGTGTATTATGCATGCTTTCGAAATCAATATTTAAAATAAATGCCTAGACAATAAGTATTTGGTAAGGACTATTTACCAGAAAGTTAATATAGCAGTTTTAAGAGTTATGAAGTTTATACAAGGGGAAACGAAGAAATGTTAAAATCATGCCTGATGCCCCTACCCCAATCACAATCAGTTTTTTAAGTTGCCAAACTCCTCGCAATGAAACAAATTATCAACTAATTGTATGATTAACCCATTTTTCTCCCAAATAGCAATAAAGACCCAAACAAAAATTATAGCAAACAATTCAAAGCCAAAAGAAGAAGAGAAAAAAAAATAACAATATACAAAGCGATTTGAACTCATATCTTCTTAGATAAACATCATCCATCTTTTTCACTGCGACACTTGTTAGGTTCTTATTATTATTTTTACATTTTGAGATGAAATTGTAAAAGAATTATTGTAAGCACTAAAATATAAATTAAAAATTTGGATATAAGCACCCATAACCATAACCAAGCTAACTCTCTATAAGCAAACGCAAAGCTCGTGTGAATTATTATATATGCACAAGTCTTGTGCAGAAAAAAAAGAGAGAACAATTTCCAGAAATATACCACAGAGGAAAAGAATTGAAGCCACTTTCAAGAAAGTAGAGCTAACCCCTGCACATTACATTCAACTATTGGAGACATCAGTCTCTCTAAAGTATGATTCAAGCATGTAAACCACTCCATGTCTTGGACCTGCAAATAATGATATGCAACTTATTTGTTCTGCATATTTCAGAATATTATAAGACAATATAGTCGACATGAGGTGCATATCAAGAGAACAAATCTCATGAAATCTTACCTCTTTTGTTGTAGTTCCCATCCATCTTTGTGCTCAATATCAATTTGATGCGCATCGTATTATACGTTCCTCATACTCTGATCTTCCATTTATTGTAACCAAACTCTCAACATAAGCAGTAATTTGCATTGTGTCCTTTTCAGCATGCATACCAAGATTTTTAAGCTCTCGTGTGGAGGGGTGAAACAGCACCAGTTGATGTTCCGAGCTCTCAAAAAACAATTCCCCATTTTTCCAAAACCCCAAAGGCCACTCAACTCCAGGAACAGATTCAATAGTGAATTGTTTAGTCCATGATCCATTCATAACCCACAAGTCAAAAGATTTCTCAGTTCCTTCATCTGGCTGTAAAATAGCACCAAGTAAACCGTTGAAGTCCAAAAGATGCCAATAAGATTGTACTAAAGTACTAGGCAATGATAAAGTTGAAAACTTTTCATTAACCATATCAAATGAAAGAATAAGGTAACCAGAATCCCCAGCTGCATGCCAATAATAAAACCCATTTAAGTATTTGTTAAACAAAGGACAATCACGAACATAAACCCCATTAGTTGAAATTTCCTTCCATGAATCACTTCTAAGGGAATATAACTCAGCTTGATGGTTCGGATCAAACGACAAGTCGTCAAAGTGACTAATAACGAATCTTAAAACTTTATAGTCATCAGTTTGAGAATCATACCCAAAACCAAGGCCATCAAAACTAGTGTAATCCGCTGAAGGAGGGCGTTGGACTGAGGATTGAGGAAGTATTTTGAACTCTCTGGTAGATGGGTTCCAAAGGGCAACCTTATCTTCAGGTTCATTTAAACACAATATTCCATTACAAGGACCATCAACAAAAAGGTTAGACCAGCCTTTTCCAAAAAAGGGTATGTGAAATTTCTGCTTTGCTGAAAAGTTTTGGCCTTTCTCAGTGGAAAGCTGATAGAAATAATGGAGGCCATCAATGGTGTTACCTTGAAAACCTTTGAAAAGGAGATTAAGGTTGTTGTTTCTGAGGTTGTTATTGTGGTGTTTGGTAATGAAAAGTGGGGTTTGAAAAGAACAAGACCAGGGCTTACAGACGCACCTGAAACGTGTCAAGGACTTAACTGGAAGCTTTGAGAGAATCTCCAACACCAAAACCTCTGGTAAATCAGATCCAGTTTTGCTCAAACCTTGCATCTTTGCGTTGTCTATTTATGTGTTTTTTATGGATGGTTTTATTTCGGAAAAGAAGATCTGAAACAACACGCAGAGGCAGAGGCAGAGCAGAAGAAACAAAACCTATATATAACATGTACATTGACGGGCCTGGCCTAGCCTAGCCGATCCTCTTGTAATTTTGTCATATTTTAATCTTACTTTTATTATTGTGGAAGGCTTAAATCAAAATCGGTGCTTTAAAGTATATAATTTTGAACTTTATGTGTCTACTATTAATTGATGTTAAATTTTTTTAATTAGTTAATGTTCGACACACGCTATTAATTTAATATTTTTTAATTTTTAAATAAAAACACCCAAAAATTCAGTTTACATAAAAATCATGAAATTTTGAAATTTTCATAAAATAGTCCCCAAATTCCTAAAATTTGAGGGATAATAAAAGGAGGATCAAGTGTTGGCTTTGTTCTCGAGTCTATTGGGGATGATGGAGTCTAATGAAACTGAGATTCAAACGATTTCTTATGCCTTATATGTTGGTTGATTCGTCGATGGCTTCGTCGGTGATCATAGAATCAAATTCGAAGGTAGCATTATCATGGGTACTTCTGCTTCATACTGAGCGGCATATTAAGGATAAAGATAAGATGAGATAACTTTTATCTCATTCAAATCCATGAGATAAATTTTAGTCAAATCTCATTCAAATCCTATCTTATCCTAATCTTATCTTGTATTTGAATATTTAATTTGTATTTAATATTTTATTTACCTTATTCTTGTATATCCATTTGTAAGCCTATATGTATTGGTCAATTGTAAATATTATAATTATCAAATATACCAATCCTTTACATGGTAAACAGAGCCAAGTAGAATTTTTCTACTCATTTTTCTTCACTCTTTTCTGCTCTTCTTTAAACCGAGTCTCTTTTCATGGCTCCGTCTTCTACTTCCATTGATCTTGTGCATCTTAGTGCACCGACCAATTTCTCAATCAAACTTACATCTGCTAACTTTCATGTTTGGCGTCACCAAGTGGAGGCTACACTCATTGGTTTTGGGCTCCTCAGTTATATTGATGGTTCACATCCTTCCCCGTCTAAGTTTATCGATGCCGCTAAAAACAATTGCTAATCCTGAATATATACGATGATATCATCATGATCAAATTCTTATCAGTTCTCTTCTTGACAGTTGTGATGATCAAGTTCAACCATTTATTTCACCTGCTATCACCACCAAAATTGCATGGGATACTCTCATTGCAAGTTATGTTCGAGCATCTACCGACCGTATCCTTGCTCCGCCTCTGATCTTGCATGGTAAATATTATAATTATCAAATATACCAATCCTTTACATGGTAAACAGAGCCAAGTAGAATTTCTCTACTCATTTTTCTTCACTCTTTTATGCTCTTCTTTAAACCGAGTCTCTTTTCATGGCTCCGTCTTCTACTTCCACTGATCTTGTGCATCTTAGTGCACCGACAAATTTCTCAATCAAACTTACGTCTGCTAACTTTCATGTTTGGCGTCACCAAGTGGAGGCTACACTCATTGGTTTTGGGCTCCTCAGTTATATTGATGGTTCACATCCTTCCCCGTCTAAGTTTATTGATGCCGCAAAAAAAATTGTTAATCCTGAATATATACGATGATATCATCAGGATCAAATTCTTATCAGTGTTATTCTTGACAGTTGTGATGATCAAGTTCAACCATTTATTTCACCTGCTATCACCACCAAAATTGCATGGGATACTCTTATTGCAAGTTATGTTCGAGCATCTACCGGTCGTATCCTTGCTCTGCCTCTGATTTTGCCTTGGCAAACTGTCCCGCATTCGATGAAGATCTCTTGATTTCTATTGTCAATCAATTGGGTTATGATTTTCGTCCAATTGTTGCTGCCTTACGTGTATGTAACACAACGACATCCATGTTTGAGTTGTCTGAGATCTTAACTGAACATGAGAGACTCCTACAAGAATCTGACAAAGCTACACCTTGGTCTAAAACGGCTTTACAATGGGCTCGTTGTAATTTTAACTAAGTAAAAAGTGCAGAAATTGAGGTTTTTCAATATAATTATTTTTAGAATATCGTATTCTAATATATGTAATCATAAATTTTGATTCAAACATGTTTAAAGGTCGTTAGGTAGAGGTTTTAGACGAGCATGTTTAAATGGGCCTACAATGGGCCCGTTGTAATTTTAACTGAGTAAAAAGTACAAAAATTAAGGTGTTTAAATATAATCATTTTTAAAAGCTCGTATTCTAATATATGAAATCATAAAATTTGATGCAAACATGTTTTAAGGTCATTTGGTAGAGGTTTTAGACGAGCATGTCTAAATGAGCCCTACAATGGGCTCATTGTAATTTTAATTGGGTAAAAAGTGCAAAAATTTAAGTTTTTCAATATAATCGTTTTTAAAAGCTTGTAATAAAATATATGAAATCATAAAATTTGACTCAAACATGTTTTAAGGTCGTTTCGTTGAGGTTTTAGATGAGCAGGTTTAAAACGACCTTACAATGGGCTCGTTGTAATTTTTTTGAAGAAAGGTGAGCCTCATTAAAAACTAGGGGCCTCATTACAATGGCATAGTGATAGATATTAATTAATATAGGGTTTATATCGTAGGTTCTGATTCAGCTAGGGCCAATGCTAGACCTAAACGTGAGAGGCGTTCTTCTCGACGTTAGAGCTATTGCTGCTTGAGGTGTGTTTTATTATTGTGCTATGTAATAATGATTTTTACCGTGTGACATTGTTTTATATCGTATGCATATTTTTACATGTGATGTGGCATGATGAATTTTCCATGCATTCATACTTGATTTTTGGTTTAACTAAACATTGGATTTATCAAATTGTGTTCATCGGATTTATCGAACAATGAAATATCAAATTTATCAGACTATGTTTTGAGACTATTACAAATGTGATTTTACATCATTGTCTGCATGGGATGAGATTGTACGGTGGAAGCAGTAGTTTTTTTACCACACATCGATTGGTGGAAGCAGAGAGTGGTTCTGGGGAACCTTACTCTTCGGACGGTGATGTAGTTAGGATTCATTGAATTGTTTTCTTTATAAGTTAAAGCTTTTGTATTGTGCATCGTCATTTGTGAATTTAAAGATTTTATCAAAATATATATGATTTTGAAATTGAGATTTTTATTGCACTTTAGAGACACACTAAGCTCTCTAGCTTACACCCATAGTTTCTCCTTTCAAACATACTCAGACTCTCTTAGGCGACTCGATACCTGGAGCATCTCGTATTTTACTCGATTATTTTATCATCGG
Source organism: Hibiscus trionum (assembly GCA_030270665.1). Classification (NCBI taxonomy): domain Eukaryota; kingdom Viridiplantae; phylum Streptophyta; class Magnoliopsida; order Malvales; family Malvaceae; genus Hibiscus; species Hibiscus trionum. The sequence goes on along the minus strand of BSYR01000011.1, from coordinate 784,939 downwards.
TATGAACTTTATTTTAAACTACCAGATTATTTTAAATTTATGTTTTTGGACATTTACGTAATTCAAACCGTGGAACTTTATATTTTTGGGATTATGTTTTAGCATGTAATTACAGACTTTATTTTAGATATTTTATTAAATGATCAGAATATTTTTATAACGTTTAAGTTTTGTGGACAATTATGGTATTTTACAATAATTATTATTATTTAATAATTATTTTGTTTTATAAAATATTTAAACCTAAAGTCTATTACCTGAGGAAAAATTTTCAACAACGTGCTAAATTCAACATTTTCATTTAGGCTGAATATAGGGGATTACAGGACATGCACCCATTCGATAATGCATGATAACATCATAAAATATGAATTCAAAAATGCGTGATAACATCATAACCACCAACAGATTGAACTTCATGGTGAATCCTTCGAAGGAATTCATCCTTCTTATCATAAAATATGAATTCAAAAATGAGTGGATCATAATATTCTTTCATCTGTCATCGTGATAAAAAAAAGATAGAAAAGAAAAAAGCCCAGATTAGTGTGAGAATCATTAGAAAATAAAAAAACTAAGAATTCAAGCAGAACAAATAGTTGTAGAAAACTAAAATTTGAGTGTAAGAAGACAATAAGCATTACCTTGGCATTTTTTAATTATTTTTATTATTTCATAGTATTTTTTTGTCTCTCCCGTAAAACCTAATGATATATTATAATATTTTTGATCGACAAATGCATGATTTTATTAATGGACAATCATACATAGAAGCACAACCAACTGGCCTCATTAAAACCCCCTAGACCTAATTGGGGGAAAAGAGTATCGCCGGTTGTGATAATGAAACCAAAAACACTCGACAAAAATCAACAAGCACGCTCTTAAATCCATGTTGTCCTGCCAACACCACCCTTAGCAAGGGTATCCGCTAAATGATTGGCTTCTCGAAACACATTCGAAAAGCACACCCGTGGTAAAGCCTCACATGCCTCATCTATCTGATAAAACCAACGCCATAGTCTCCAAGGCCGACGCTCCAACCCCTGCACCCACGCCACAGCCACCGTCGAATCCGACTCGATGACAACCGATTGCACCCCGTCCCACGACATCCCCCGTAACATCCGCAACGCAAAGGCAATCTCGTGCAATTCCGCCTCATTAGAGTCCGCCATCCCAATCGCTCCTGAAAATAGCCCCACAATCCGACTATACCAGTCCCGTAATACTCCTTCACACCCCGCCAATCCCGGTTTACCTCGGGCTGCCCCATCCACATTGAACTTCCACACGCCCCTCAAAGGAGGTGACCACACCACCTCCTTCTCTCTGATGGTGTCACCCGCAACTCCATTCTACACTTAAGCGGGCATTCCCACCATGCCACCTCACAAAAGTCAGTAGGACCAAACCTTGTCCTAGTCCAATGAAACGATCGTAATTGGGCCAAGAAAAAAATCACCTGACTCGTATGTCGCTTATCTTGAAACATACGCTTGTTTCGTGTTAACCACAACGACCTTAAAACACTTGCGCATCCGATAATCCACCATTGTCGCGTATCACTATAGAAGAAGCTGTGGTAACACTGACTGATAAACTCCCTAACCCGCCAAGGTCTCACCACCATCACCCCTACCAGTCAAAAAATGAATTCCAAACCTGCCAAGCAATCTCACAATGCCAAAAGATATGATCGATGTCATCCTCGCCAATCCCACATCCGCGACAAACCAGAGATGTATCCCCCAACAGCAAACCACGATCAGCTAACATACGCAACGTTGGCAACCGGCCAACCAAAATGAACCAAAGGAAGCACTGGATCTTTGGCAACAAAGGCAGTTTCCAAGACCGGCTCACCTCTGACACGTCCGAAATACCAAAGGATGACATCAGTTTATGCAGTGCACCAACCGAAAATTTTCCGGTCATCTCATGTATCCAAACAAGGCGATCCTCCACCCCGCTTCGCAAAGAAAATCCTATCACACACGTCTGCATCTCACGAACCAAACCCATCTCAAAGGACCGAAGGTCCCGTCGAAAACAATTCCCCCACTCCTCGAACGGTATGCGTAACATATCACACACCCTCGCCACCTTGTCGCACACCAATCCAAACAATCGAGGAAAAACAAGCTTCAAAGGTTCTGAAATACACCAACAATCATGCCAGAAAGTATGCTCTCGCCATCACCTAATATCCAAGAGAACTGAGCGACATTCAAGAACCTCGACACACACTCATCTTGTTGAACTTCCACTATTTGTTTCCACATTGCTGACATAGTCCCCTTGCTTCTATGGTGAATCCGCCGCGATAAGGTCTCCGTCCCATACTTTGCATCAATAATTTCCCTCCAAAGAGAGTCTTTCGCCCCAGCATATCGCCACGCCCATTTCGCCATCAAAGCCAAATTCCGATCACGCAAATTCACCACTCCTAAGCCCCCCAAGCGCTTCGATCTACATGCTACTTTCCAATTCACCCGGCTAAACTTTGATCGCTCCTCCTTACCTCCCCAAAGGAAGTTCCTCCGGATACGATCTATTTTCAGAATAATTCGCTTCGAGACTAAAAACACTCTCATGTAATATACAGGCAAAGCAGAGAGAACTGAGTTCACCAACACAAGCCTTCCCGCAAACGAAAGCGAGTCACGTTTCCATCCTGCGAGCCTCTTGCGAAACCGTTGTACCAACGGATCCCAAATCTTCATATCTCGTGGTTGGACACCCAACGGAATACCCAGATATCGTATCGATAACACACCCTTCGGGCAACCCATGATACCCACCAATTTTTCCATCACCGACTCCTCAATGCCAACTCCAGTAATGCATGATTTATCATAGTTAATCTGTAAACCGGAAACAAACTCAAAGCAAGTGAATACCCTTTTCAAATTTCGTGTACTATCAACATCACCCTTAATGAACAACACCGTGTCATCCGCAAACTGAAGATGCAACATCGATACATCCCCCACCACACGCACACCTTTAATCAATCCCAATTGTTCTGCATTCAACAAAAAATGATGAAGAATCTCCGCTACCATAACGAATAAGAGAGGCGAAAGCGGATCGCCTTGTCTAAGCCCCCGCCTCATAGGAAACTCCTTAGTCGGGCTCCCATTAATAAGCACCGACAACCGAGCCGTCTCCACGCATTCACTAATCCAACGAGACCACCTCTCCCCAAATCCCATCTGTATCAACACAAGATTCAGGCATTTCCAATCGATACAATCATAAGCTTTTGCAAAATCAAGCTTTAAGATTAAACCACCCGACCTACCTTGATACTTCTTCATCGAGTGTATTACTTCGTTTGCCAAAAGAATGCCATCAAGAATTTGACGCCCATTAATAAAAGCAGCTTGAACATCACTTATAAGCACTGATAACACCATTTGAAGTCTTCTTGCCAAGCACTTTGCCACGATTTTGTAGATGGAATTCAAGAGACATATAGGGCGATAGTCCCCCAACATGCGTGGATGTTCCTTCTTCGCAATCAACACAACAAACGCCGAGTTCGATCCCTTTGGCAACCTACCCGAATTATAGAAATCCTCCATAAATTGCTTGATGCCATCTCTAATGAAATGCCATCCCTTCTTAAAAAATTCAAAAGGGAACCCGTCCGGGCCCGGCGCCTTCGCCCCCTCGCAACTCCACAACGCTGCCTTCACCTCGGCCTCAGAGAACTTCCTCTCCAACAAGCCCCGTTGTTCATCCGTTAAGCTACTGAAGTTCACCTCCGGCACTAGTTTTCCAACAGTCGAGCGTCGTGCAAAATGTTGGGTAAACTCCCTACACACCAACCTTTTCAATTTTCGCGAATCCGTCACCCATTTCCCTCCAATTTGCAACCCCCTGATTGTGTTCTGCACTTGCCTAATCTTTGCTGCCTTGTGGAAGAAGCTAGTGTTGCGGTCCCCCTCGGCCAGCCATACCGCCCTTGATTTTTGTCGCCACAACGATTCGCGCATGTGAGCCAACTTCCATAGCTTCAAATGCAATTCCATACGTTCCATTTCATCGGCCGCGGACAAGTTACCAAGCCCAACTTGTGCATCTAAGCTATCTATCCGGTGAGACAAATCAACAAATTGCTTATCCACTTCCCGAAAATGTTCCCTATTCCACCCCTTCAACACTTCCTTCAATCCCTTCAATTTCATTCGTATCGAAGAACCACTCTTCCCCATAGATAACCGCTACCATTCTTTCTCCAATAACGGTAAATCATCCAACCAAGCATTGACGAAACGGAACAGCTTCGGACCACTATCACCCACGTCACTTCCCAACACAATCGGCGAATGGTCCGATAATTCTTTAGGAAGATGCACTACCACTAATGAATTAAAGCGTGCAGCCAACCATTCGACACCAAGAACCTATCCAACCGGCTGCCCTTTCCACCTGGTCCGAACCATGTGAATTGTTTCCCTTTCACCGGAACATCCAGAAGTGCAACACGTTCGATAAAGTCACAAAAGCCTTCATGCCTTTGCTTAGCTGAACACACCTGCGACGTTCCTCCTGGCACTTCACCATATTGAAGTCGCCACCAACACACCACTCAATCGACCACGACAACACGACCTCAACAATACCTTCCCAAAATGTAAACTGCTCCGCTAAAACACAAGGTGCGTACACCCCTATAATCCCACAGAACCAATCCTCCCGAACCCATTTCCCTTCTAACACCACCATATTTTTGCGAACATCAGAAACTGTCACTTGAAAACCCATAGGATCCCATATAGCCAACACCCCACCTGATTTACCATCAGACGGAGCAAAAATAAATTCAAACATATCCGAATACCACAATTGACTTACTAACCTTTTCGTGATGCATTCCGTCTTGGTCTCTTGGAGTAGAGCTAACACGCATCGCTGTTGTCGTAGAACCCGTCTGATCGACCTTCGTTTCGCGGCCGCACCAAGCCCATAACATTCCACGACAACAGTCTCATTCGTCGTTATGCATGTGCCTCGCGCGCCTCCAGTAAACGCGCTATATCTTGTATCACGTCCTCTTCCCTACCCTTTGTGACAGCTCCAATTAAGTTCCCCAATCGGATGGTCTCCGTCGCCTCCCTTAGAATTTCCTGTTTGCGGCACAAGAAATCCGAGTCGGACAGTGATCCGTTAGCAATTTCTATCGGATTCGATTTCTCCTCTGTTTATTCTTCCTCGGACGACCACAACCCCTCTTTGGTGCTTTGTCCACCACCGTTGAGTCTCCTATCGTGGTATCAACTGGATTGAGTTTCGATAGAAGTCGAACTCTTCTATACTCACCATTAAGTTCAACTAAACTTGCCTTATTAGCCCTGCTTTGATCACCACGTGGCCCAATTATCCCCGGGCTCGATTCAATCCCTTTGTTCCGAACACTCGTGTCCTGAACTGTACCACATCGGCTATCGCAACCCTGCTCAATTTCGTCGATACTACACCTTACATCGCAGCTCATGCCCTCCCCCAAATCTCTATTCTCCATCCCTAATGTTTCCTCCTCCATCCAGCTCTCTGTCGCCTTCACCCTCCAATCCTCCCTCCGATTGTCCTCTCAAATTTTGTCTAGATAACTCTTCTCCAGCATATTATGCTCCTCCGGTACATGTTGTTGTTCCTCAGTAGTGAGGGAATTAGGTACAATCGTCTCATCGGAATCATCATCCTTTTCTACAAACACCAAATTCGACTTCAAATCTACCCCTCCATCTCCCAACTTCTCTCCCTCATCCGAGCACGACCCCAATTCACAGCAATAATCACATTTCGGACCTATCGCTTCCTCGAATTCTGTGACCCGGATGATGAATGTCGACTCCCCCACCTTTAATTCTATCATCTCGTCGATGTGGAAGGTCTAATCCGTCTCTATTAAGAACCTTGCTCTCTCAAAGGACGATGGTGCTATCGTATCCATATCTATACGTACAAAATCACCCCATAGTGCCGCAATATTTTGGAACGTTGCCTCCGACCAGACATGAATCGGCAATCCGCTAATTGTCAGCCAAGTGCGTCGGTTAGGAATCGCCATTGTAGGTGACCACTACACTACATTTTCGAGCCATTGATCTAGTATGCCCGATGCGATCATCTCCATCCGCAAGAGTTTGTTCTCAAACGTTAGCAAAATTAACGATCCGGCAACGCGCATCACTGAAAAACCTTTGAGGTTAGCACGTTGAAACTCCTTGGCCAAATCCGCAACCTGACTCGGCTTGCGACAAAATCCTAATGCACATAATTGGAGAATATCCAACTTTTCCTTATCAATAATTCCCAAAACATGTTTGTGCTGCTTATCCCTGGTTCCCACCGCACTGGCGCTACCTTTTTTCGTCGCATTTGCATCTAACCTATATGAATTCACCCATGTTTGTCCCTTCGATTGAGAATTTCCAATCGAAGTCCTGCCCTTATCGCAATCGTTGCCTTGGGTTGAATTCCCTCTCCCCTGTCGACGTTGCCAATATCTCGATCGGCCTTCATCCCTGGCCATGGAAACCTTAATTCTCGAACCATATAGCCAAAACCCGTCAAATCTCTCGATTACCCGGTCCGCATCCTCCCTCGATCCCATCCTCACAAACCCGAATCGCACTCCCTCCCTTGAGCGTTTCGTAGGGACAAAGACATCTACCACTTCTCCATGGCGATCGAAGACCTGCCACACGCCCTTCCAATGCAATTGCTCCGGGAGATTGTAAACAAACAGTGTCCATACCCTCCTTCGCTGTGATTCCCTTCGCGCTCAATCGCTGCGCTCGCTTACTCTCTCCACCATTCTCCTATATGCTCACTTGCACAAAATAGTATCAAAACAGTTTGAGAGGAAAATTTAGAGTTAACCAGAAGCAAACGATCCCTACAAGGCCACAACAGGTTTGAGTTTATCAGTATTTGCTACATATATTATAATATTTTTTATGATACCAATTAGGAGGGACCAAAATAAGAAAAGAGTAATAGTAAGGTGATCAAAACAGGAAAATGGTGATAGTTAGGCGACCAAAAAAGATAAAAAAAAAAGCCAAGTCAACGATTCCATTAAGTTTTTAACGGAGGGAGACCAAAACAGAAAATGTATCTAACGGGAGGAACGAGTTTGACGAAAAAAAATAGTTTAAGTGACTAAAACAAGAAAAATGTGATAGTTTGGTGACCACCCATGTAGTTTTCCCATAAATAAATATGGGAGAAAAAATCGGCCCTTCCCGTTTTCTGGTTTCCTTGTATAAATTAAAAGGTAAACTACACGGGCGTCCATTTTATTTTAAATCTTTTCTTTTTGGTCACTAATTTTAAAAAAGTTTAGTTTTGGTCACATACATCATCCGTTAATCCTATTAATTTAATGACATGACGCGTTAATGAAAATTTTTAATTTTGACGTTGAACCATTTCGATTTTTTACATTCTTAACTAAAAACAAAAAAAAAACATTGGTAAACTACATCCATGACCACCCAACTATAGGTATAATTTTATTTTGATCATCGATCTTTCAATTTTGTCATTTAGACCACTCAACTATTTGAATGGTACAATTACGTCACTTGTTGTTAAAATCTAACGGAGAATGTGATGTAGTAATTAACTAAATTTTGTATAGTTACATATTTAGTCCTTGTTACTTACATACTAAACCAATTTAACTTTGATTTTAATTTTAATTTAGTTTAATAAATTTGATTCTCTAATCAAATGGTCACGTGTCACCATCTAATTCTAGAATTTACGTCTGATTTATTTATTTAGTTTAATAAATTTACTCTTCTAATCGACTACCCAATCATCTTCAACTACCCAATCGACTAATGATCTCGGGTCATACACAATTTTATGACACTACTAGCATGCAAGTGTCATGACAGGGTAAATTACTGGGATAGTCACCCAGCTATTAGTGTGTTTCTATTTTATCAAACGAAATAAAAAAAACCTTCCATTTTTCAACAGCGTTGCCAAATTTGATCATTTTAGTCATTTGTTTGTTAAAAAAATTAACAAAATTGCCGATGTAACATTTTCTAATTAGATAATTATATAATTATTTAGTCCCGTCATTCATAATGAACCCACCTCACCAACGCCATCCTTGTCTAGGGGTGTTCATTGTCGGATATCGGATCGGACTCAATCTGATTTTTTTTTCGGATATTCGATTTTTCGGATCGACAATATAGTGATTCCTATCCGATCTGGAGAAAATCGGATATCCGGTTTTTCGGATACCGGATAATCGGATCGAATATTCGGATATCCAATTATTCGAAAATATAATTTGATTCAACTATTTTTTTTCGAATTTGAAGGTTGTATTTATGAAAATTTCAAAATTTCGAATATAACAAATAACAAATTGCTAAATATAACAAGATTCACGTCTATGAAAAAATCGATTTTTTAAATTTTCGGATATAACAAGCATCAAATTGTTAAATATAACAAGATTAATATTTTTAAAAAATTAGATTTTCGGGTTTTCGGATAATCCGAAACTTGAAATATCGCGATCCGTATCCGATCTGGAAAATCTATAATCGGATCGGATATCCGATCTGAAAATAAAAATCAAATCAGATATCTGAATTTTCGGATCGAGTCATTGGATAATCGGATCATATCGGTTAGATCGAATATTTTTGAACACCCCAATCCTTGTCCATCATCAGCTCATCATTTTCAAATTTGTTGCAAGGCACTAACATATAGTTATTTTTTATATCATATTTTAATTAATTTTCTATTCAATCTTCACAATTGCTTATAACCCACCCATTTTTATTTATTATTATTCCCTTTGAAAAGCAATAATGCATTTTAAAGTCTTCATTTGGAATTAACGTGTAAAAGTGTATAATATGTTATGGAAATTGAGATAAGAAAAAAAAAAGGTAATATAAATGTAATGAAAAAGTGAATGAAAATGAAAAAACAAAATTCTAAAATAATGTTTACAAACATAATACATTTTACCTTGGAAACTCTATATAAATGGACATACCACAAAGTGAAGCATGCATACACTATCAATATTAGAAAGGGAAGAAGAAGCATTCTATGGTCGTTGTGGTTGCTTTAGGAAAGAAATAGAGGTGAATTTAGGTTAAAATAAAATTTTAGGGAATAAAATAAACAAAAATATCTTCATATTAAAATTATTGGACTAAATATAAAAATTCAAAAGAAATATAGGTCAATTTTGGGTTAAATAAAGATTTTTAGGACTAAACTGAACAAAAATATCCCCATAGTAAAAAATGGGCTAAATTATTAAAAAAAATAGAAAGAAATAGAGATCAATTTCGGGTCAAATAAAGACTTTTAGGACTAAAATGATCAAAAATATCTTCATATTAAACATATTGGTTTATATTATAATAATTAGAAAGATATAGGGGTAATTTTTTTTAAATAAAGATTTTTAGGACTAAAATAACAAAAATATCATCATATTAAAATGGATAAAATTATAAGAAATAGAAAGAAAAAGAGGTCAATTTTGGGTTAAATAAATTTGTAGGGACTAATATGAACAAAATATCATCATATTAAAAATATTGGACAAATTTATAAAAACTAGAAAAAAAAATAGGGGTCAATTTTGTGTTAAATAAAGATCTTCAAGACTAAAACAAAATTAAAATATTGCAAACTTAACGTGTAATTTACCATTTTTATTAAAGTTAGTTGATTTTTTGTTAACAAAGTGACACATGGCGTGCTTTGAATGGTCTGTGAGATTTTTTTTCAAGGATAAAATTCATAAATGGTCACTAAACTTTACTTCAATGTTCATTTTGGTCATCAAACTTTCAATTGCTACAAAATGGTAACTAAACTATCGACTTTATTACAAATTGGTCACTGAGTCATAACTGCCGTTAAATGGGGTGATGTGAAAGTTTGGATAAAATTGTTTAATAACACAATTACTCCTCCATATTTATATATTTGATTAATTTGGTCATAATTAGAAAAATATAAATTTAAGCTTATTATTTATAATTCTAACAATTTAGTCCTATTTTTATTAGAAATAATTTAATATTTAATTAAACTTGATGAATGATTCAATAACTAATTTTAAATTATACCCAAAAAATTATTTTAAATTAGAAAAAAAGTTTAATTAATCACCTTTTTTATTCACGGGGTCATCCCTTTTTTTATTCAGTGGTGATATGCTAACATTCTGAATGTAAGTATCGCGACTTTACACGATTTGTGAGTCATTCGTCTATAATCTAACCCTAACTCAAAGTATCTATTAATATAGGCATTTAGTGACAAATCGGTAGTGACTAGGAGTAATTTTGTCACAAATATTGAACTTTTGTGACAATTTTTTTGTGCGGTGCTATTAGTATAAGTAATTGTGATGTATTTTTATTTGGTCACTATTATTGTAGTAATTGTGACGGTTACATTTTTTACAATTAAATTCTCACTATAAGTCTATAATTGTGACAAAAATTTCATTGATAGTGGCGATATATAAAGTGGTCACTATAATTTAATATTTGTGGTGACAATGAAATTGTTGTCACTTAAAATTTTAGTTTTTGTTGTGATAAATTTTGTCACTAATGAAAAATAAAATTAATGAAAATTAGATATTGTTACAATAGCAAATTTATTTTTATAATAATAGTAATAATGACAATTATAAAAAAAAATAAAGTTTCCATAAATTAGTTTGTCAAAAGGTAAAATAATTCTATTAGTCTCTATACTATGTATAAATTGTAACACCCGTGTTTTGGGGTTAGGAGTTAACCGGGTTCATGGTTCGAGTCAATAAAATTTAATTAAAACAATTCAACCTAAATTGTGATATAATCGGGCTTTAGTAAAAAGAAGAGGGACTAAAAGAGTAATTTGACCCAAAAGTCTCTAAAAGCAAGACAACTTTAAAACAAAAGTTGTCATCTTTCCCCATCTTCCCCTTTCCAACGTTAGAAAGCATTTTCCCCCTTCCAAACTCTCTCAAACTTCAAGCCACTATTCCATCTAATATCCACTCCATTTCAAGGTGTTTTTGAAAGGTAAAATCATTTTCTAACTCTCCTCTCTATTACCTATCTATACATGGTCTTAGATTTTAAAGATATGAACTTTTGAAAATTAGGGTTTATATCAAAGTTTGGATTTTTAAGGGGTTTTCCATTTTGTTTTGATAAATTGAGTTGGGGCTTTGTTTAATCAAGTTGAAATACACATGATATGTTAATTTGGTTAAGTTTTGGTAAAAATCCGAAGTGAGCCCTTATACCCATTTTTGAGTTGTCAAAAACACCATTTTTGGTGGGTTTTAGGTTGAAAACAAAGGGCTGATGGTTAGGGTATGTTAGGAGGGTGATTTGGGATGTTTTGGAGGTCATTTGGGTGTTTGGAAATGGATGTTTCAGCCAAGGGTTGTTGGATTACGAATTTGAGATGTTTGGGGATTTAAATTGATTGGAAATTAGGGTAAAGTTGATTTGAATTCAAAGGTTGTGTGATTATTGAATATTAGCATTGATTTTGGCTATCGGTTGTGTTTTGGTTGGTTAGAAGCAAGAGAAGACGATGGAGAAGCTTCGGGCTCGAATCTGGAATTTGGATGCTTGGTAGGCTAGTCGGCTTGTGCTATAAAGTGGTCGGTGAGTGGATATTGTTTTTAAATGGTTTTAAATATTGGTTCAAGCATGCGAACCTAGGTTGGGCTTGGTAAACCCACCTAGAGTTGAGGTTAGGGTGGTAGTCTAATCTCAAGCTTAAGTTTAGGAAACTTTGGTTGAACTTCTAATTGCTTGTTATGCCTCTTATTTATATGTGTTTACGGTAGATATGTATATGGTGTTATACATGTTGTTGAGGCATGGTTTGATGCATTGATATGCATGTGGTTTGGATTGTGAATTGTGCATGATGATGTTCATGGTGGGTACATGCTAGGCATGGAAATGGGTTGTGAAATACATGTATGTGAGACATGATATTTGATGCATTGTTATATGCATGTAGCTATGAAAAATGGATTGCGTTTGATGTTGGCACTAGTATGCTTGGGTACAATGATCGATCATTAGGATGAGTGTGCACACAAATTGAGTCAAAACGTACGTGGCCTTGGTGGCGTTAAGGCACCAAGGAGGAGTACGGTGATGTAATATTCCACCGGAAGCTTTTATATATTTCTACGTGATGATGAGTGGAATCTCATCCGTAGGGCATGTGGTGATGAGTGGAATCCCGCCCATGCAAGGACCGGTGATGAGTGGAATCCCACCGAGGTAATGTTGTTGTTGGAAATGCGTTCCAACGGGTTATCCGCGTATTCGAGTCATAGCTAGGTGTCAATATGAGGTTGTATGTGTATACCAATTTGAGATCATGTATATATATATATACTTGCTTGTTGTGAAATGTGATGCCCTTTATGAATTGATATATGATGTGGGTAATGCATTGTGTTATGTATCTTTGTACGTTGAGCTTATGGGTTGTTGAGCATGGCATAATGTGATTATATGTTCATGCATCATGATCATTTTGGCTTATGCGGATCGGAGGTAAGAACATGCATTTCATTATGGAAATTGCTCGTGCTTGGACCCTGCATTGTCGAAGGTTTGTTTTATGAGCTTACCCTCACTAAGCTTTTATGCTTACGCTCTCTTTTGTTCGACAATGCAGATAAATAGCTTATGGGTGGCAAAGGCAAGGAAAGGACTCCAGGTGTTGCTTTTGGTGAGCTCAATGTATGAGTTTTAAGTAATAGAATGTAATAGTTAAGCAATGGGATAAGTGTTATTGATTTGAGTTTTGATGCATGTCGTTGTTGGCTTGGTTCGTGAATGTCTGGTTTGATTGTAAATATTGCTTATGTTACATGCCATGAATGTCTACATGTTTTGGTTGCTAAGGCATGAAATCTTAAGTGCTTGTATGTCCATATATGCATGAATTGCCCTTTAATTGGAATGCTATGTATGAATGCTTTAATCCATGTTTGAATGACTCCCTTGGCTTAAATATGTGTGCTTGCATGTTCGTATATGCTTAGGTGAGTCGAGAAATGCATTTAGAGTCGTTTTGGGGTCGTTTAAGTTGAATTTGAGGAATTGCAGTGCAGGGGGTATCGATACCCCTAGCTAGGGTATCGATATTTTCTTGCCCAAAGGCCTCAGATTTTGCCTGGGGTATCGATAGGTATCGATACCCTCCAAAGTTACTGGAATTTGGAGTTTTGGGTGAGAGTAGAGCGTACCGATACGGGGTTCCCGAGTATCGATACGGGTCTACTCTGTTGACCAAGGAGGGTTGACCGAGAAAGGGGTATCGATACCCCTGGTAAGGGTATCGATACGGTCTTCTCGTGGTTGACTTCTTGGGTTGACCTAGAAAGGGGGTATCGATACCCCTGGCAAGGGTATCGATACTGTCTGCCCTGTAAGCTTAAAAATGGACTGTTTATGCATGGCCGGGGTTCGAATGTGTTTTCCTTGTATGTTTCCGCTGTTGTGAATCACTTAGGGTTTAACCATCCTCTAGACAAGATTAAAATAAAAAGAAAAAAAGTATAGGGTTGCTAACCGAAGGGAACCTTAACGGGTTTCACTCGGTTTTCCCCGTGTGACTCGCTCGGACCGCTCATCCGGCCAGACCGGGACGAGGGGGTTGCATAAATTGTGTTTTAGTCATTCTATTTTGATCAATTTTAGCCCCTATATTTTTCAATTTTAAAAATTTTAATCATAATCTAAACTGGACAACGCAATATGACTAAATTACAATAGCTAAAAATGATCAAATAAAAGAACAAATATTAAATATGCAACTTATGTATAACAAATGGGCTAAAAATAAAATTTTACTTAACATATTTAAAGACTATCATTCTCGTCAAGATCGAAATTTAAAAATTTAAAAAGCACAGAAACTTAAAGTGACCAAATTAAACTAAAAAGACTAATATGTAACATTGTGAAAAAATTTACACTTATATTTGTTTTAACTTTGCATGTAGAGTTAAAAATTGCATTGTCAGTATATCAAATAATTATCACATAAATAATAATTCTACCAATAATTTTAATTTAATTAAATTAATTTATGTAATCAATGAAAATATAATACTTAATAACTAATATTTAATATTTTATGTGTAAATTTTAATATTCATATGTTTATATTTTAAAACTAAATTAATTTTTTTATATTTTCTTGGATAAAATACCTAAATCATCACTTAACTTTGCTCTATGACCTATTGTAGTCACTGAACTTTTAAAACGATCAATTTGCTCACTGAACTTTACTTTTTGACATATTTTGATCACTTTGAATTATTTTATTAATATTTTTATATGACATGGCATATTTTATTATTATTAAATATAAAAATAATTTAAAATAAAAATAAATTTATAGCAATGATTGTTCCGCAATTGAAGAATTGTTGGTGAAGTTGGGGTTGTCGGTGAAGGTGAAAAGAGTGGGTTGAAGATGAGGGTTGTGATCGGTGGAGGTGAAGAGAATAGTTTTAGGGTTTGTGGGTTGGAGATTAGATATGATTTGGAGTTTTATTTTTGATTTTTTAATTATTTTTATATTTAGTAATAAATAAAATATAATTTTTAAAATTATTTTTTATATTTAATAATAATAAAGTATACCACATCATACCAAAATATTAATAAAATAAATGAGAGTGACCAAAATAGGTCAAAAAGTAAAGTTTAGTGAGTAAATTGATCGTTTTGAAAGTTCAGTGACCAAAATAGGTCAGAGAGCAAAGTTGAGTGATGATTTAAGTATTTTACCATATTTTCTTCAACAAACGCATTTCTTATAAGAAACCATAGAAAAATTAATTAAATTATTATTATAATAATTAGTGTTATAATTAATACATATTTTTAAAATAAATCAAATTAATTTCAATTACAATTTAACATAAATACTATTTTTCTTTCAAAATACTATTAAATTTTTTGTATAGCATAGTGGATACACATTGCACTCCCCTCTAAAGGTTTCAGGTTCGATCATCCATGAAGCCATGCATTGTGAAGGTGTCTCATCATCTATAATTAAAACTTCAGTGACCTAATGAAAGGTTAAAAGTGTTTGCAAAAGACCCAATAAAGTTCAGGACATAAAATAAGATGTTTAAAATTAAAAATATAATTATTATGTAGTTAATTTTTTATTATTGAAAGTGACAACATATTTTAGACACTATTTTAATATGTATTTGTGATAAAAAAAATGTTTGTCACTAATAAGAATAACATTAGTGTCTAAATTTTGATCACTATTATTAATTTGTTGTGCCAAAAAATGTAGTCATAAAAAATATAACTAATTGTGACGAAATACATAAAATTTGTTACTAATATAATAGTGACAGAGTTATTAGTGACGACTGGTGATGACTCGGAAAATTGGTCATTGTCTATTTTAGTGACTAAATTTAATATTTTTTATTGACAATTTTCAACGTCACTAGAATGTATTTTCTTGTAGTGTAGATACTTTATTACAAAGAAAATCTACTCGAACTAGATTTTTTACTTTAAACAAAAGTGTGAATGTAGAAGTATAGTCATGTAGAGACAGTAATATGACATTAATTCTAGCCGGAATAAGACATAATTCGAGTCATAATTCGAGTCACGTCTTCTAACTATGTATTTTATTTGTCCATTATGGAATTACATACAAACTGCGCATGTGAAGTGTTTCCTTAGAAGGAAAAAATATTAATATAAATTTGATTCGATTCATATATTATCAAGTGTTAGGTTTTTCTTTTCTTGTTGGTAACATATCATATGTAAGAATTGAATGAGTGTTTTGAAGTTAAGTAAAATTCTTAATTAATAGCTTGAAGAAAAATGTTTAATTAATTATTTTTTTATTCACGGGGTCATTCATTTTTTTATTTAGTGGAGATATATTTACATTTTGAATGTAAATATCGAGGTTTGAAACCATAAAAAATGAGACAACATAAACATCATAACCACCCGACCAATTAATCACGGGTCATTTACAATTTTATAACACTACTAGCATGCTAGTGTCATGTTAGTGTAAATTACTTGAATAGTCACCCAACTATTAGTATGTTTTTATTTTAGTAACCGAAATAAAAAAAATCCCGTCAATATTTTCACTGACATTATAAAATTTGATCATTTTAGTCACCCGTTGTTAAATAGTTAATGAAATTGTTGATATATCATTTTTAATCGGATAATAATACATTTAGTACTTAATATTTACGCATTATATCTATCTTAAATAATTTAACAATTTTAGTTAAAAAAGTTTTCTCACCGTCCTCCATATCACGTGGTTATTTCTTAAAAGATTATATAAACTAAACTAACTCTAAGTTTATAGCAAATGAGATTTAGATTAATTAATTTTTAACGGTAAGGTACAGTGCCTTTCTAAAAATATTGGACAAAAATTATTAGAAGAGATTATTTCGAATTTCGAATTTTTTTTATTTTGGATTAATCTTCAATGTTTGTTTTGTTACCACATTTCCAAATTATGATAATAATTTTTCATTATTAAATTTCTTAATATTTTACTGTTTATATATGTTAAAAGAAAATACATCAAGATTTACGCGGAAATTCTTTTAAAAAATCATGAGCAGAACATGAAAATTTCATTAATGTCAAAAAATAAAAAGGAAACAAGAGTATGGTGATTTAACACTATTTTTTGAGTCATTCGTTTATAATCTTAACCCTAATTCAAAGTATCTATTAGATACAATAAAACAAACATTGTCCTATATTATCATGTGTTAAGTTTTTCTTTTCATGTTGTTAACATATCATATGTAAGAATTGAATGAGTAGAATTTTAAAGTAAGTGAAGTACCATCATTTATTCTTAATTAATAGCTCGAAGAAAAAAGTTTCAAACAATTTTAATTGAGTACATGTAATGTTATTGAATTTAAAAATAAATTTACAAGCAATACACCTTGGAAACTCTATATAAATTGAGCAAGCCACGAAGTGAAGCATCCATACACTATTAATATTAAAAAGGAAGAAGAAGCATTTGGAAAGATGAATGATCCGGTGGTGGTCTTAGTGTTTGTTTTGATGAGTTGTTTGTTAGTCTGCTCTCAACCAATGCAACCATCGACCACTACATTTGCCTCGTACTTATTTGTTCTCCAAAGGCCGCAAGGTGTTTGTGCTTCAACTATTGTGTGTAAGGGAAGTATTCCCACCGACTTTACCATTCATGGCTTATGGCCACAAGATGGAAACAACCCCAATACACAATAAGCAATCCATGCTCCACTTTACAAGTAGTAGGTCGAGCAAAACTCAAGGTATGTAAGCACCGTTTTCTATTTGTTGTATGTAGAACATATTCTAACATCATTTAATTATTTCTGTTGAAACTAATCAGAATACACTGGCTAAGGCTGGAAATTTGAAGCTGAAGCAGCAGCTAAACCAAGCATGGCCAAACCTGAAGAACACCAACAATCCTAATCTAAATGAAAAATTTTGGCTCCATGAATGGGAAAACCACGGAATGTGCTCCGATTACGGAGATAATCCCGTTGTGTATTTTGGCGTTGCCATTAACTTAAGGAATAACGTTGTTTCAGGTGAATTAACTTCCTACCATTAATTGATGGTTTGTAATTTTTCAACAAATCTTTGCTTATATACGAATTCTGATTTCTTTGAGTCAGTTTTAAATCTTCAGCCTAGAACTGCATACACAATATATGGCATTGCAAATGCAGTATATACACAATTAAACGGAAGACCGGAGGTCCATTGCGTCACAAGCAGAGCCGCAAACTAAAAACTACTGGGAGAGCTTCGTTTATGTTACAAAAAGGGTAATCCGACTCCCAATGGTATCTACAACTGCACACGCCTTTAATCAGGCACCTGTAACAATGTGCAAGAATCTATTATTGTCCTTTAATCGGTTCGTGTATGATGCATGCTTTCGAAATCAATATTTAAAATAAATGACTAGACAATAAGTATTTGGTAAGGACTATTTACCAGAAAGTTAATATAGCAGTTTTAAGAGTTATGAAGTTTATACAAGTGGAAACGAAGAAATGTTAAAATCATGCCTGATGCCCCTACCCCAATCACAATCAGTTTTTTAAGTTGCCAAACTCATCGCAATGAAACAAATTATCAACTAATTGTATGATCAACCCATTTTTCTCCCAAATAGCAATAAAGACCCAAATTTTTTCCATAAAATCTAGACTAATGCAAAGTAAAAAAAAAAAGAAATGAATCCACGCAAGCACAGCTCGACTACTGTTTCAGATTGCAACTGAAATTGAAGTTTATGTATTCTATTAGAAAAGTTTAGAACTTGGAAATATAAAAATTACAAAGAAAACGAAAGATTCTTGGAGGATAAAAAAAATAACACTTACTTTGAGAGGAATCTGAGATTTCAGCTGAAAAGGAAAGCCAAAATCAAAATTAAAACTCGAGTAATTCAGTTTATTCAAACCAAACAAAAATTATAACAAAAAATTCAAAGCCAAAAGAAGAAGAGAAAAAAAAAACAATATACAAAGCGATTTGAACTCATATCTTCTTAGATAAACATCATCCAGCATTTTCACTGCGACACTTGTTAGGTTCTTATTATTATTTTTACATTTTGAGATGAAATTGTAAAAGAATTATTGTAAGCACTAAAATATAAATTAAAAATTTGGATATAAGCACCCATAACCAAGCTAACTCTCTATAAGCAAACGCAAAGGCTCGTGTGAATTATTATATATGCACAAGTCTTGTGCAGAAAAAAAAGAGAGAACAATTTCCAGAAATATACCAGAGGAAAAGAATTGAAGCCACTTTCAAGAAAGTAGAGCTAACCCCTACACATTACATTCAACTATTGGAGACATCAGGCTCTCTAAAGTATGATTCAAGCATGTAAACCACTCCATGTCTTGGCATGTATATGGATGGACCTGCAAATAATGATATGCAACTTATGTGTTCTGCACAAGTTGAACAATCACAACTTTATTTCAGAATATTATAAGACAATATAGTCGACACAAGGTGCATATCAAGAGAACAAATCTCATGAAATCTTCTTACCTCTTTTGTTGCAGTTCCCATCCATATTTGTGCTCAATATCAATTTGATGCGCTATGTATTATACGTTCCTCATACTCTGATCTTCCATTTATTGTAACCAAACTCTCAACATAAGCAGTAATTTGCATTGTGTCCTTTTCAGCATGCATACCAAGATTTTTAAGCTCTCGTGTGGAGGGGTCAAACAGCACCAGTTGATGATCCGAGCTCTCAAGAAACAATTCCCCATTTTTCCAAAACCCCAAAGGCCACTCAACTCCAGGAACAGATTCAATAGTGAATTGTTTAGTCCATGATCCATTCATAACCCACAAGTCAAAAGATTTCTCAGTTCCTTCACATGGGTGATAAATAACACCAAGTAAGCCTTTGAAGTCCAAAAGATGCCAATAAAAATGTTCTAAAGTAATAGGCAATGATAAAGTTGAAAACTTTTCATTAACCATATCAAATGAAAGAATAAGGTCACCAGAATCCCCAGCTGCCTGCCAATAATAAAACCCATTTACGTATTTGTTAAACAAAGGACCATCACAAACAAAAACCCCATGAGTTGAAATTTCCTTCCATGAATCACTTCTAAGGGAATATAACTCAGCTTGGTAGTTCGGATTAAACGAATCCTCTTCAAAGTGACTAGTAACGAATCTTAAAACTTTATAGTCATCAGTTTGAGAATCATACCCAAAACCAAGGTCATTAAAACTAGTGTGATACGCTGAAGGAGGGCGTTGGACTGAGGATTGAGGAAGGATTTTGAACTCTCTGGTAGATGGGTTCCAAAGGGCAACCTTATCTTCATAGTCATTTAAACACAATATTCCATTACAAGGACCATTAACAGGAAGGGTATTCCAGCCTTTTCCAAAATAGGGTATGTGAAATTTCTGCTTTGCTGAAAAGTTTTGGCCTTTCTCAGTGGAAAGCTGATAGAAATAATGGAGGCCATCAATGGTGTTACCTTGAAAACCTTTGAAAAGGAGATTAAGGTTGTTGTTTCTGAGGTTGTAATTGTGGTGTTTGGTAATGAAAACGGGGGTTTGAAAAGAACAAGACCAAGGCTTACAGACGCACCTGAAACGTGTCAAGGACTTAACAGGAAGCTTTGAGAGAATCTCCAACACCAAAACCTCTGGTAAATCAGATCCAGTTTTGCTCAAACCTTGCATCTTTGCGTTGTCTATTTCATGTGTTTTTTATGGATGGTTTTATTTGGGAAAAAATATATGAAACAACACGCAGAGGCAGAGAAGAAGAAACAAAACCTATATATAACATGTACATTGATGGGCCTAGCCGATCCTCTTGTAATTCTCAAAACCCTTTATTTCTCATATTTTAATCTTACTTTTATTATTGTGAAAGGCTTAAATGAAAAAATAAGTGCTTAAAGTAGGGGATTCAAAATTCAGTTAAAATCAAATTAATCAACTGAACTAAAATTTCAGTCGATTAATTATATGTTAGCTCAGTTAACAGTTAACTTTTTCTGAAAGTTCGATTTTCAGTTAATTCGGTTCGGAATATGTTAATTAACCGAATTACCCAAATTAACCATAATATATATGTTTAACATATAAGAAACTATGGAGAAATTAACTGAATTAAGTAAAAATTAACCGAATATATATATTAACCGAAAATTTAGATATTTCATAGTTATTTCGGTTAATTCAAAAATTAACTGAATTAACCCAAAAAAATTCAGTTCGGTTGATTTTTTTTACCAAAATTCAATTCAGTTAACGGTTAAAGGGTTAAAAACTTCGGTTAATGATATTTTGGAAATTTGGTTCGGTCGGTTAACCGAATGAACACCCCTAGCCTAAAGTATTTTTTTGAACTTTAGGCGCATATCGTTAATGGGTGTTAAAAAAATTCTTTAACCAATCAATGCTCGACACGTGACACTAATTTAATTTTTTAAACAAAAACACCAAAAAATTTAATTAATCATAAAATCCCAAAAATTTGAAACTTTTACAAAACAGTCCTCAAATCCCTAAAATTACCCAAACCTAAACCCCCAAATAGCCGACGCTTTCGCCGTCCGTCGCCGGGCCAAGGAGGTCATTTCCTCAACATGGCGTCGCCGAAAATGGCGTGCGGGCCAAACGTTGATTTCGTGTTCGACGTTCGGCTGCACGTCGTTCTTCGTTTCCGGCGACATCGTTTTGGGGGAAATGACCGCATCGATCTGGCGACTAGAGGGGTGTACTGAGGGGCGAAGATCGATGGCGGAAGCGGCGACGATTTGGGGGTTTGGGTAATTTTAGAGGTTTAGGGATTGTTTTATAAAAATTGTAAACTTTAGGGATTTTTTGAAAAACAGAAAGTTTTTGTTTTTAATTTTTAATTTTAAAAATAAATTAAATATGTCATGTGTCAAGCATTGATTGGTTAAAGGTTTTTTTAACACTTATTAACGGTAAGGACCTAAAATTATAACTTTTGAAACTTTGGGCACCTATTTTACAAAAAAAAATGCTTTTCAAAAAAGACATACTCTGAGCACCTATTTTTCATTTAAGCCATTGTGGAACTAATTTAATATTAAGTTTACATATTTTAATCTTACTTCAATAATATTATTTTTGTCGCCCTCATGGTTTCAGGATTACGCCCAGACTAATCCTGATCAACCCGCGTCGCATACTTGATTTTGGTTGATGAGTCTTTTAGCAAGAATTTTTTACATATACAAAGCTTCAAACTCGAGTCATGCTTAAGCGATAACAAGTTACTTACCCATTGGGCTTTAATGTTATACTACCATTTGCATTTGTATAAAAATGCATATGTCAAATTTAGGGTAAATTAAATAAAATGCTAACTATTGCTTTAATAATTGTTATTTATAACTTTATTAGAATTAATTCTTTAATTATGTTATTGTTACGAGTTAATCACGTACCAATTTTATTGTAAATGACTAAAAAATTATTATATTGAATAATAATATATATCATTATAATATTTTTTTTCTTAAATATTTTTTTCATATATAAGATTTCTTACCTAAATAAACTTAATAAACAATAATAAATCTTTAAATACTTAATCCAATTTCACCTTAATACTATTAAAAAAATTATCCAGCTCAGTATTGCCTTCGTCTGCAATAATAACACAAACTACAATCTTTATTTGAATTTCAAACAAAATCTTGATGAATATATTCAATAATCCTTATTAATAATAAAACAAGCTGCATTAAAATTTTCTTTGGTATGTGTATCTCCATAAAAATTTTATTTTTCTTTGTTTTTGAGTTGTAAAATTTTTTTGGGTTGTTTTAACCCAAATTATCTTCTTATTGAATGTGTTGTAATTGAGTTTCTTTTATGAATTTAATAAAAATTCAGTGGCTATTCAAAAAAAACACAAGCTGCATTAAATTTATTTTATAATTGTAATTATGATGAGCAAAGTTTTAAATTTTTCTACAATTATTTATGTGGGAGATTTCAGACGTAAATATTTATTTATATTTGAGCTTAAGTTTGCGTTATTGTTCGAATAAGATTTTTCAGTACTAATTAAAAAAGCAAACAAAAAAAACATTTACACCCGTGAACGGTTTGAGTCCAATTTTAAGCAAATTGTATTCATTTGGCAACTCGAGTTAAATGGCTTTTTTCCTAACAAATTTTTCTAGCGTTCAAGCTTTTTTATTTATATTCCATTCATAGGGATAACAAAAGGATGGGTCGGGAGAGGTTTTTGGTCAATTTGAACTTGACCTAGCATGATTCTAACAAAACCCAACTCTATATTCAATATTATTTGAGGGATAACAAAGGGAGGTCGGGTGTTGGCTTTGTTCTCAGGTCGATTGGGGATGGCGGAGTCTAATGAAACTGAGACTCGAACAATTTCTTATGCCTTATATGTTGGTTGATTCGTCGATGGCCTCGTCGATGATCATAGAATCAAATTAGAAGGTAGAATTATCACGAGTACTTTATTAAGGATAAAGATAAGATGAGATAACTTTTATCTCATTTAAATCCATGAGATAACTTTTTTTTTAAATCTCATTCAAATCCTATTTCTATCTCAATCTTATCTTGTATTTAAATATTTGATTTGTATTTAATATTTGGGTTTTATTTTGATACACAAGTTGTGCAAAAAAAATTTACAATCTTTTTATAAAATTTAAAATCTAAATCACAATCACTAGAACCTAAATCCTAAGCCCTAAGTCCTAAACTCTAAGCTGTGCATCAAAATATTTTCCTTAATATTTTATTTACCTTATCCTTGTATATCTATTTGAAAGTCTATATGTATAGGTCAATTGTAAATATTATAATTATCAAATATACAAATTCTTTTCATGGTAATCAGAGCCAAGTAAAATTTCTTTATTCATTTTTTCTCCACTCTTTTCCGCTCTTCTTTAAACTGAATCTCCTTTTATGGCTCCGTCTTCTACTTCCACTAATTTTGTTCATCTTAGTGCACCGACCAACTTCCCAATCAAACTTACGTCTGCCAACTTTCCTGTTTGGCGTCGTCAAGTGGAGGCTACTCTCATTGGTTTTGGGCTCTTCGATTATATTGATGGTTCACATCCTTCCCCATCTAAGTTTACCGATGCCGCGACAGCAATTGCTAGTCCTGAATATTTACGATGATATTGTCATGATCAAATTCTTATCAGTGCTCTTCTTGGCAGTTGTGATGATCAAGTTCAACCACTTATTTAATCTATTATCACCGTCAAAATTGCATGTGATACTCTCATTGCAAGTTATGTTCGAGCATCTCCCAGTCGCATCCTTACTCTCAAGTCCAAGTTGGCTTGCAATCCGCGTGGTTCCAGGCCTATCTCCGACTACATGAAAGACACGTAGGATATTGCCTCTGATCTTGCCTTGACAAATTGTCCCGTCTTTGATGAAGATCTCTTGATTTCTATTGTCAATCAATTGGGTGATGATTATCGTCCAATTGTTGTTGCCTTACGTGTATGTAACACAACGAAATCCATGTTTGGGTTGTCTGAGATCTTAACTGAACATGAGAGACTCCTACAAGAATCTGACAAAGCACACCTCGATCTAAAACGGCCTTACAATGGGCTCGTTGTAATTTTAACTAAGTAAAAAGTGCAAAAATTGAGGTTTTTTAATATAATCATTTTTTGAATCTCGTATTCTAATATATGAAGTCATAAAATTTGATTCAAACATGTTTTAAGGTCGTTGGGTAGTGGATTTAGACGAGCATGTCTAAATGGGCCTTACAATGAGCCTGTTGTAATTTTAACTGGATAAAAAGTGCAAAAAATGAGGTTTTTAAATATAATCATTTTTAAAGCTCGTATTCTAATATATGAAATCATAAAATTTGATTCAAACATGTTTTAAGGTCGTTTGGTTGAGGTTTTAGATGAGCATGTCTAAATGGGCCCATTGTAATTTTAATTGGGTAAAAAGTGCAAAAATTTAAGGTTTTCAATATAATCGGTTTTAAAAGCTCGTAATAAAATATATGAAATCATAAAATTTGACTCAAACATGTTTTAAGGTCGTTTCATTGAGGTTTTAGATGAGCGGGTTTAAAACGGCCTTACAATAGGCCTGTTGTATTTTTTTATGAAGAAATGCAGGCCTCATTAAAAACTAGGGGCCTCGTTACAATGGCATAGTGATAGATATTAATTAATAAAGGATTTATATCGTAGATTCTAATTCAGCTAGGGCCAATGCTAGACCTGAACGTGAGAGGCGTTCTTCTCCACGTTAGAGCTATTGTTGCTTGAGGTGTGTTTTCTTATTGTGCTATATAATAATGATTTTTACCGTGTGACATTGTTTTATACTGTATCCATATTTTTACATGTGATGTGGCATGATGGATTTTCCATGCATTCATACTTGATTTTTGATTTAACTAAACATCGGATTTATCGGGTTGTGTTCATCGGATTTTTACCTATATATAACATGTACATTGATGGGCCTGGCCTAGCCTAGCCGATCATCTGGTAAATCGGTGCTTTAAAGTATATATTTTTGAACTTTAGGTGTCTACCATTAATGTATGTTAACTTTTTTAATAAATTAATATTCGACACGCGGCATTAATTTAATTTTTTTTTTAATTTTTTAAACAAAAACATCCAAAAAAATCAATTTATCATAAAAATCCTAAAATTTTGAAAATTTTGCAAAATAGTCTCCAAATTCCTAAAATTACCCAAATCGCCACCGCTTCCGCCGCCGGTCGCTGCCCCTAAGCACACCCCTTTGGTCGCCGAACCAAGGCGGTCTCTTCCCCCAACATGGCGTCGCCGGAAACGGCGTGCGAGCCGAACATCAATTTCGCGTTGGACATTCGATTGTATGTCGTTCTCAGTTTCTGGCGACGACGTTTTGGGGGAAATAACCACCTTGGTCCGGGGACCAAAGGGGTGTGTTGAGGGGCGACTATTGGCGGCGAAAGCGGCGGTGATTTAGGGGTTTGGGTAATTCTAGGGATTTAAGGACTGTTTTGTAAAAATTGTAAACTTTATGAACTTTATGAAAAACATAAAGTTTTTTGTTTTTAATTTTTAATTTAAAAAATAAATTAAATTTGCCACGTGTCAAGCACTGATTGGTTAAAAGATTTTTTTTAACACTCATAAACGGTAGGCATCTAAAATTATAACTTTTGAAACTTTGGACACCTATTTAAAAAAAAATACTTTTCAGAAAAGACATACTTTGAGCACTTATTTTTCATTTAAGCCATTGTAGAAGTAATTTAATATTAAGTTTACATATTTTAATCTTACTTCAATAATATTATTTTTGTCGCCCTTCTAATTTTAGGACTATGCTCTGACTAATCCGGATCGACCCGCGTGGCACAATTGATTTTGGTGAGTGAGTCTTTTAGCATGATTTTTTTGCATACACAAGGTCTCAAACTCGAGTCATGCTTAAGCGATAACAAGCTACTTACCCATTGGGCTTTAATGTTATATTACCACTTGCATCTGTATAAAAATGCATATGTCAAATTTAGGGTAAATTTAATAAAATCTAATTATTGCTTTAATAATTGTTATTTATAACTGTATTAAAATTAATTCTTAGATTATATTAGTGTTACGAGCTAGTTACGTACCAATTTTATTGTAAATAACTAAAAAATTATTATATTGAATGATAATATATATCATTATAAAATTACTATTTTTCTTAAATAATTTTTTCATATATAAGATTTCTTACCTAAATAAACTTAATAACCAATAATAAAATCTTTAAATACTTAAGTTACAATAAAATCTAACTAAATTATCTGTTAAAATTTAAATTTCCTATCTAATTTCACCTTAATACTATTCAAAAAAAATTATCCAGCTCAACGTCGTATTGCTTCGTCTGCAATAATAAACAAACTACAATCTTTATTTGAATTTCAAACAAAATCTTGATGAATCGATTCCATAATCCTTATTAATAATAACACAAGCTGCATTAAATTTATTTTATCACTGTAATTATGATGAGCAAAGTTTTAAATTTTTCTACAATTATTTATGTGTGAGATTTCATACGTAAATATTTATATTTTTGCGTTATTGTTCGAATAAGATTTTTCAGTACTAATTAAAAAAACAAACAAACAAACAAACAAACATTTACACTCGTGAACTGTTTGAGTCCAATTTTAAGCAAATTGTATTCATTTGGTAACTCGAGTTAAATGGCTTTTTTCCTAACAAATTTCTCTAGCGTTCAAGCTTTTTCCATTCATAGGGATAACAAAAGGATGTGTCGGGAGAGGTTTTTGGTCAATTTGAACTTGACCTGGCATGATTCTAACAAAACCCAACTCTATATTTAATATAATTTGAGGGATAACAAAGGGAGGATCGGGTGTTGGCTTTGTTCTCGGGTCTATTGGGGATGATGAAGTCTAATGAAACTGAGATTTAAATGATTTCCCATGCCTTATATGTTGGTTGATTCGTCGATGGCTTCGTCGGTGATCATAGAATCAAATTCGAAGGTAGCATTATCATGGGTACTTCTGCTTCATAATGAGCGGCATATTAAGGATAAAGATAAGATGAGATAACTTTTATCTCATTCAAATCCATGAGATAACTTTTAGTCAAATATCATTTAAATCCTATCTTATCCTATCTCTATTCTAATCTTATCTTGTATTTAAATAATTAATTTGTATTTAATATTTTATTTACCTCATTCTTGTATATCCATTTGTAAGCCTATATGTATTGGTCAATTGTAAATATTATAATTATCAAATATACCAATCCTTTACATGGTAAACAGAGCCAAGTAGAATTTCTCTACTCATTTTTTTTCACTCTTTTACGTTCTTCTTTAAACCGTGTCTCCTTTCATGGCTCTGTCTTCTACTTCCATTAATCTTGTGCATTTTAGTGCACCGACCAACTTCTCAATCAAACTTATGTCTGCTAACTTTCATGCTTGGCGTCACCAAGTGGAGGCTACACTCATTGATTTTGGGCTCATCGGTTATATTGATGGTTCATATCCTTCCCCGTCTAAGTTTATCGATGCCGCGAAAAACAATTGCTAATCCTTAATATCTACGATAATATCGTCAGGATCAAATTCTTATCAGTGCTATTCTTGGTAGTTGTGATGATCAAGTTCAACCACTTATTCAATCTGCTATCACTGCCAAAATTGCATGAGATACTCTCATTGCAAGTTATGTTCGAGAATCTCTCGGTCGCATCCTTGCTCTCAAGTCCAAGTTGGCTCGCAATCCGCGTGGTTCCAGACCTATCTCCGACTACATGAAAGGCATGCAGGATATTACCTATGATCTTGCCTTGGCAAACTGTCCCTTCTTGATGAAGATCTCTTGATTTCTATTGTCAATCAATTGAGTGATGATTATCGTCCAATTGTTGTTGCTTTACGTGTACATAACACAACGAAATCCATGTTTGAGTTGTCTGAGATCTTAACTGAACATGAGAGACTCCTACAAGAATCTGGCAAAGCTACATCTCGGTCTAAAACGGCCTTACAATGGGCTCGTTGTAATTTTAACTAAATAAAAGTGTAAAAATTGAGATTTTTCGATTTAATAATTTTTAGAATCTCGTATTCTAGTATATGAAATCATAAATTTTGGTTCAAACATGTTTTATGATCGTTGGGTAGAGGTTTTAGACAAGCATGTCTAAATGGGTCGTACAATGGGCTCGTTGTAATTTTAACTGAGTAAAAAGTGCAAAAATTAAAGTTTTTAAATACAATCATTTTTTAAAAGCTCGTATTATAATATATGAAATCATAAAATTTGATTCAAACATGTTTTAAGGTCATTTGGTTGAGGTTTTAGACGAACATGTCTAAATGGGCCCTACAAAGGGCCCATTATAATTTTAACTAGGTAAAAAGTGCAAAAATTTAGGTTTTTCAATATAATCATTTTAAAAGCTTATAATAAAATATATGAAAACATAAAATTTGACTCAAACATGTTTTAAGGTCGTTTTGTTAAGGTTTTAGACGAGCATGTTTAATACGGCCTTACAATGGGCCCGTTGTATTTTTTTTGAAGAAAGGTGAGCTTCATTAAAAACTAGGGGCCTCATTACAATGGCATAATGATAGATATTAATTAATATAGGGTTTATATCATAGGTTCTGATTCAGCTAGGGCCAGTGCTAGACCTGAACGTGAGAGGCGTTCTTCTTGACGTTAGAGCTATTGCTGCTTGAGGTGTGTTTTCTTACTGTGCTATATAATAATGATTTTTACCGTGTGAAATTGTTTTATATCGTATGCATATTTTTACATGTGATGTGGCATGATGAATTTTCCATGCATTCATACTTGATTTTTTATTTGACTAAACATCGAATTTATCAAATTGTGTTCATTAGATTTATCGAACTATGAAATGTCGAATTTATCGGACTATATTATGAGACTATTACAAATGTGATTTTACATCATTTTCTGCATGGGATGGAATTGCAGGGTGGAAGCAGTGGTTTTTTTTACCACACATCGATTGGTGGATGTAGATAGTGGTTTTGGGGAACCTTACTCTTCGGACAGTGTTGTAGTTGAATTCATTGAATTGTTTTTTTTATAGGTTAGAGTTTTTGTATTGTGCATTGTCATTTGCGAATTTAAAGATTTTATCGAAATATATATGATTTTGAGATTGAGATTTTTATTGCACTTTAGGGACACACTAAGCTCTCTAGCTTACACCCCCATACTTTCTCTTTTCAGATGTACTCAGATTCTCTTAGGCGACTCGGTACCTGGAGCATCTCGTATTTTACTCAGTTAATTTATCATCAGTATGAACTTTATTTTAGACTACCAAATTATTTTAAATTTATATTTTTGGACATTTACGTAATTCAGTCTGTGGAACTTTATATTTTTTGGATTATGTTTTAGCATGTAATTGCAGACTTTATTTTAGATATTTTATTAAATGATCGAAATATTTTTATAACGTTTAAGTTTTGTGAACAATTGTGGTATTTTACGGTAATTATTATTATTTAATAATTATTTGTTTTATAAATTATTTAAACCTAAAATTTATTACTTAAGGGACGGTGACGTCCTAAATTCAGCTTTTTCTTCTAGACCGAGTTTAGGGGTTACAGGACATGCTCCCATTCGAAGCATTATCACATAAGCCTTTGAAAAGAGACGGCGATGCAACTTCTTCTCGGACTACCGTCAATAAGGCAGCTATCGCAATCAGGTTTCCGTCCTTCATGTAACGATATATTTCTTTCTCAACCTCTTTCATGACCCTAAAACTCAATCTTGATAGAATCCTAAGAACAAGCTATGTAACGCCCCGGTTTAGGGCCGAGAGTTATTGATTTTGATATAGGATTAGTTCCGGGTTAAATTTAGATTAAAATGCTGATTTTATAAAAAAAATGTCATTATTTACAATAATGTCATTAATGAAATTTGAAAAATAGGAATTTTATGTAAATGAAATAAAGAAAAGAAATTTGAAAAGTGTCATCTTCTCCAAAAATCCCCTTTTTCCCCCAAAACCTCTCCTAAACCCTATTTCACTATTCCATTGCCTCAAATTCCTCATCCAAGCAAGATTTTTCAAGGTAATCTCTTCCTTGCTTAGATTCTTACATATTTAACTTGTACTCATTGAAAACCTTCTTTTAAAACCCATTAAAATGCATTTTTGGGTGTTGAGTTGGAGAAATGGGTATTTCTATGAGATTTTCGTTTGGGTCTTTTGATGTCATGTTTAAGGGTGTTTTTAATCATGTTTTGTTGTCTTAAAAATGCTAAAATGGTGGCTAATTGTAGGAAACCCGAAATGGGTCTAAAAATGGGATTTTTAGGTTGAAAAGGGTGAGTTTTTAATCATGTTTAAGGGTATTTTTTATCATGTTTTGTTGTCAAAACAAGTCGTGGCCAATAGTTGGGTGGTCACTGCAGTAGTTTTCTCTTTTAAAAAAAGTTAAATGTTGGTCACATACATCATCCGTTAATCCCATTAATTTAAGGGTAAACTACCCTAGTGACCACCCAACTATTGGTCGCGACATGTTTTGACCACCCAACTAAAAAAGTTTAAAATTCGACCACCCAATTATTTAAATAGACCTATTTTGACCACTGTCCGTTAGAAGCTAACGGAAAGGTGACGTGGCCGTTAAAGTAAAATGTGTATAATTACACATTTGGTCCTTGTTAGTTACCTATTATATCAATTTAGTCCTAATTTTAATTTAAATAAATTAAATTGATCAACCAATATGATGATGACACGTGTCGTCACCCGATTAGATGATTTTAATCTAATTATTAATTTATTTTTCAATATTTAATATATTTATTTTCCTCCAATCAAGTGGTGACATGTGTCACCACCTAAGGGAAGGAAAAATTCAAGAATAAAGGGTAAGTTCTTGGCATGGGGTTTGAACCCACAACCTCATCGGTGAAAATCCACGACTTTACCACAACACAAATCCATTCCTAATAAAATAAATTGCACCAGTTTTTATATCTCTTATAATGCAGTAAAGTGTTAGGGAATAAAGATTTAAAACTAGTTGCAATGGAACTCTAACGTAAATCACTTGGGATGTGTAAAACCATACAAAACACTTTATCAATTCAAATAATTAATTTAAATATGAATATACTTTAAAAATAAAAACATATTCAATTTAGTTTAAAAATATAAAGATCATATATCTAATTTTATTTTAAATCTTGCTTTAACTATACATTAAATATATTTAAAATATATTCATATTTAAATTAATTATCTAAATTGGCTAAATGGTTTGTATGGTTTTACACATCCCAAGTGATTTAGGTTTGAGTCCCTTTGCAACCAATTTTAATTCTTTATTCCCTAACATTTTACTGCATTAGAAGATATATAAAAACTGGTACAATTCGTTTCATTAGAAATGAATTGGTGCAGTGGTATAATCATGGGTTTTCACCTGTTAGGTTGTGGGTTTAAACCCCATGCCAAGCTCTTTCCCTTTATTCTTGAATTATACTTCCATCCGGTGGTGACATGTGTCACCACTTGATTAGAGGAAAATAAATATATTAAATATTAAAAAATAATAATTAGATTAAAATCATCCAATTGAGTGACGACACGTGTCATCACCATATTGGTTGATTAATTTATTTAAATTAAAATTAGAACTAAATAGATATAATAGGTAACTAAAAAGGACCAAATGTGTAATTATACACATTTTACTTTAACGGCCATTTCACCTTTTCGTTAGCTTTTAACGGCCGATGGTCAAAATAGGTCCATTTAAATAGTTGGATGATCGAATTTTAAATTTTTTAGTTTGGTGGTCAAAACAAGTCGAGGCCAATAATTAAGTCGTCACATGGGTAGTTTACCCTTAATTTAATGACATGGCACGTTAATGAAAACTTTTAGTTTTGACGTTGAACCTTTTCGATGTTTTTTACCTTCTTCACTAAAATCTAAAAAAAATATTGATAAATTACATCCATGACCACCCAACTATATGTATAATTTTATTTTGATCATCGGTCTTTTAATTTTGTCATTTAGACTACTCAACTATTTGAATGGTGCAACTAACGGAGAATGTGATGTAGTAATTAACTAAATTTTGTATAGTTACATATTTAGTCCATGTTCCTTACATGCTAAACTAATTTGATTTTGATTTTGATTTTAATTTATTTTAATAAATTTGATTCTACAATCATATGGTGACACGTGTCACCATGTAATTGAAGAATTTACATTTGATTTATTTATTTATTTAGTTTAATAAATTTACTCTTCCAATAAGATGGTGACAAGTGTTACTATCTAATTGGTAAGTATATTCCTTTTTTATTTTTAGTTTGGATCCATGCCTTCGATTGGTTATCGTATCTCAAGACATACAATATCAATTTTTATTTCTTTAAAAAATTATGAAAACAAGATTAGTTATAAGATTAGATGGCCATGGATTTTTAGTATAAATGCCATTATTTAATTTATTGAACGACTAATTCAGATCAAGAACTATATAAATTTATTATGGGATGATTCTCTCAATTCAACTTGCTTCATTCACGATGTTAAAATTCGGACTCTTGACATTGTTAAAGGACCTAGACGTGTCAAGTGACAGAACTTGATGAAAGAGTTTGAAGCCAACCTAATCTTTTAAAAAAAGAACAAAGGTTTAAATCGAAAATTTCAAAAAAAACAATGAAGGCTTTAATTTTTTTTCAAAAATTTGGGTTCTATTTTTTAAAAAAATATTTGAGAGACTTAATGAAATTTTTTTAAAAATAGAAGGATTTAATTAAAATTATTAAAAACTTGAAGCTTAATATAAATTTAGAAAAAAAAAATTAGTGGGAGCCAGTTATATTTTTGAAAACTTTTAAGACACCAAATTATAAATTTCCAAAATTCGAAGGATATAACCTCTATCACGTTAAACCTTCACTAGTGATAATTAGACGTGCGTTTTAACCCAATTTAATTTAATGTTTTTATTTGGGTTATAAATCATATGTCATTATGAATACACCAATAGTCAAATCCAGAAACAAATTATTATATTTAACAAAATATACGTATAATATATTTGAAAAATAAAATAAAACATGTAATTTCCTTTATCAGTCATTTTTAGAATAAAAATCAAGGAAAGGAAAAAAAATTCAACTTCAAGTCATGAATCTCTGTCTTTATCAATGTTTGGCAAAAAAAAATCTTTTTTTCTCAATGGTTTAATTCTGTCTATTGTCCTTAAAAGTCTAACTTATATAGTTGTTAATAGATTTCTGTTATTTTTTTAATATTCTAGTGTGATTAGATAGTAATATTTGTTTTGTATTCTTAGTCTTTTGAAAATACCGTGCAAACCACTCAATGAGTTCATATTTCTGTTAAATTTGAATATGTGGTATATGCTCCATTCACAATCAATTTGGTTGAAAGGATCGTTCTCATAATGAGTCTCTACAATACATTATCTTTATTAGTTAACTAATGGATTAAATACCAGTGAGCGGTGGTTATATAAAAAAATGGTGTTATCGATTCAACTTCAATTTGTGGAATTAAAAAGAAGAGTGACTAAATTTTGAAAGTCCAAGAAGGTATAGGGACCGAGAGCAGAATTAGACTCATTGAGAAAGAATCCACTTCCACAGTTCCAAGCGTTCCTATATTAGCAGTTCGCCTCAACATTAGTTCAAAGAAAAAGAGAGAATAAGAAAATGGAGAAGAAGCTAAAAGCATTAAGCCACCTATACGTCGCCGTTTTCATGTCGGGCTTCGCGAGCTCCATAGTGGTTCCTGCAATCATAGATGTCACCATGTTCGCCCTTTGCCCCGGCACCGACGAATGCTCCGCCGCCATTTACGTCTCCGGCATCCAGCAAGCCGTACGTTTCTTCTTCACCCTTCATTTATTAATAAAATGTTTACCAGTTAAATCTTCTTCTTCTTCCTTTTTTTCTCATAAGCAAAGGCTTACTTTAAATCTGCAGTTTTACAGTTAAACTTGAACGTATCGGATAAGGTATTATCTAATCATACTTTTTCTTAATCTTTATCTCATATCGGATTTCTTAGAATTAACATTATTTTCTTTTCGATTGGACCATAGTTCAATAAAAAAATTATTTTATAATTTGGAACCCGACAGTTTTATTAATAAAAGACAAACTAGAACATAAACTTTAAAGGTTTTACGACATTAAAAAAACAATTAAAAAATGATAAATTTAAAAAGAAAATTAAAGGCTACTCCAGGTCAAATTAGACACATCTTTATACCACATCAAATCTTGATTTGAAGTATATTGTAGGAGGAGTGAAACAAGAATTAGATGAAGATTTTAATAGATTTTTATTTGCAATTCTTTAATTAACTTCATAATTACAATTAAATTTGCATTAGCCGCATATGAAGATTATAATAGTTTTTTATTTTGGAAGAATGTCTTTTCAATATCATATATGTGGTGAGATGTAGGGGTGGGCGGTACCGATCAATTTGACCAGAATTAGTTTTAATAGTCACTCGTTCTTAAAAGCTGGAGCCAATTCTGGTTAAGAATTGATCCTGGTAGTAGTGGGAACCGATACCAATAATGGTAACTGGTCAATTGGTCAACTATTAAGAAAATTTAAGCAGAATAGGAAAAAAATTCAACCACCAATAATAATATTAAATAACAAAGCCAGAATATTGTATGCTTGAAGATTGAAGTCTTAAAACGAGTCATACTCATAATATTCATACATAAAGAGAAAGAATAAACTAAAGAACTTTACGTCTACATCCACCAAAACATCAGCTAAAGTGGTCCTAACAGACCAGTACCGAGTACCTACTGAGTATCGGGTTTAAAAAATCAAGATCTAATCCCGGCCCCGATTGTAATTAAGACCTAAATTTTGAATCTGGTCCCAGTTCGACCGAAATCAATTTCAGATAAAAATACACTCAGTCCGTAAACCGAGATTGGGTAACCGAATTTTTTGCCCACCCTAATAAAATGTGTAATATCTTTCATGGAAATTAAGGCTGAAAATGTCCCTTGTTAGCAAACAAATTCCCTAATACGCTAGGTGCCATTTGGGGTAAATTGAAATGTGCAAGCCAATTTATACATGTTCAAACAAGACACGTTATGCATCACTGTCACAGTTCGAACAAAACCCTGTTTGGTCCCTCGGCTAGTCTGTTCATGGATTTGTCACGTGACATTTGGAAAACGAGACAAAACGTACGATAAAATCCAAGCAACTGAAGGGTCCATTTCATATTTCTCATTTTATTTTGTTTAATTTCAAAAAAAAAAAACGAGTTTAGATTTTCTTCCGAACACAACCATTTATTCTTCGATCTGGATAGGGTACCATGCTCCACATTGCTGTGTTTGTCGGCTGTATATTTCAGGACAGATATATATAGAAAATAAATAATTTAGCATAAGTATAATTATGATTTTAGTCCCTCTATGTAATTATATTATCGATACAGACTTGTTATTTTAGAATTAATTTTAGAGAAGAATCTTCTACATGAATTCGTAAACTACATGTAGAGCATGAAAGTAATTGAGGTTCACAAAATGTTGCAACATGTATGGAAGCTCGCAGTGATGGACTGAATGGACTGAGGAAGTGTTAGAGACAGTCGCACCCTTATAATTTCAAATTCTTATATATTTTAGAAATTGTCTTTGTATTTTATATTGATGATCTAATTTCCTATCACCTGAATTTCTTAAATTCTTATTAGTTTACTAAGTATAAAAATTCGCACCCCTAACAAAATCTTGTGCCCCCTGCATGCAGGTGATAGGAATAGGGACGGCCCTGATGATGCCACTTATTGGGAATCTGTCGGATCAGTATGGCAGGAAATCTCTCCTCACTTTACCCATGGCTTTGTCCATCATCCCCTCTGGTACGTATGTTCTTAGTCACAACTTTCCGTACACGCACGCGCGCACGCACGCACGCACAATATGCATGCCAAAAGATTGATATATTGAGTTATATATAAAAATTAATTGTCTTCTTGCAGCTGTATTGGCATGCAGCCGAACAACCAATTTCTTTTACGCGTATTACGCCCTCAGGACGCTCACTGCCATGATCTGTGAAGGCAGCATAAACTGCCTTGCTCTTGCTTATTTGGTAAATCATCTGTAGTATTGCTTTGTAATCTTGGCACCAATGCACATATTCACGACCTTGATACTTTATTCGGTAATCGGAACGTATTATGACATGAAAAAATAACTCGAACACGTCTAATGTCAACCTATTGATTTCGTTTACACTTAAAATCTAAAGTTGATCAAGTTTATGGGATTTCCTCTGCAGGCAGACAACATAACAGATAGCCAAAGGGCATCTGCATTTGGAATCCTCTCGGGTATAAGCTCTGGTGCATATGTATGTGCAACCTTAGCGGCTCGTTTCCTATCCGTCGGTTCCACATTTCAGGTTCCTTTTTAGTTTTTTCCCCTTAATTCTTCTCTGCAACCTCCAAACTGCACCTTTCCTCATTGTTGAATCTAATATTTGCAGGTAGCTACGATAGTATCGATGCTTGCGCTAGTCTACATGAGAATTTTCCTCGAGGAAAGTATACCCGATCGAGATGACGGTATGACACAACCAATCTTGAAAGAAAGTGAAGATGCCATTCAAAGGGATGGCAATGTTGTGCCTAGAAAGATGCCTGCATTCAAGAGAATTCCATCCCTCGGGGACATTATTTGCTTGCTGAGGAGCAGGTACTAGTTTGCTGTAACTTTTTTCTTTCGCTTATCAATGTTCGAAATGACCGATGAAGTTCTGTAATTTCAGTCCATCATTTACCCAAGCAGCAGTTGTTGCTTTCTTATATAGTTTTGCAGAGGGTGGGATGGTAGCTTCATCAATGGTATGCTTTTTCCCTTTCCAATTGTGAAATTAATGTTCACTTTTACCATAGTTTCAAAGTCTCTTATTATAGTTCAAAATTTTGTGACCGTGCAGTACTATTTGAAGGCTCGTTTCCACTTTAACAAGAACCAGTTTGCTGATTTGCTGCTAATTGCTGGAATTATAGGTACCGCCTCGCAGGTATAAACACTGTCGGTACATTTCTCGTAGCTATTTCGATTCTTCCTGTTGATCGAAAAACAGTAAAACATTGTTATTCTTATATGTTTCCCGCAGTTGTTTATCATGCCCTTATTGGTATCTCCCATAGGAGATGGAAAGTTGCTTTCAATAGGACTCTTCTTTTCATGTATAAACGTAAGAGTTGTATTTCTCAACTTATGCTCAATATTTTATTAACTATGGTTGGAATACATGTAAACTGATGAATTTCTTACCTGGCTTTATTTTGCAGAACATTATTTACAGCTTGGCCTGGTCACCTTGGGTAAAGCACAACATCAAAATTAGATAAATCCAGAGTTTAACGTAGTCGGATCATAACGTGACAACTGCTTATCTGTATTTATATCTCGTTTCTTCGAATGATTCATATTTTCCTGCAGGTTCCCTATGCATCTACTGCATTATCTGTTGTGATGGTCTATGCATCACCGTCTGTAAGTTCTTCCTTTTAATGGCATTTGAAGGTTAGCTTTGTTCTATTATCTGAAAGGCTGTCTGTTGATTGAATTATACAGTTACGCAGCATTGTTTCGAAACAAGTTGGCCCGGCGGAGCAGGTAACTGTATCACCTGTTTTGAATCCTTTTCTTCATACATGAATTTAACTGTTAAAACATGTTATTATAACCAGGGAAAGGCTCAAGGATGCATATCAGGAGTGAGTTCCTTGGCCAACATCATTGCTCCATTGATTTTCAGTCCTGTCACAGGTTTGTAAAGATTGGTATTTTCTACCCTTTCCCCCAGAAAAATTACAGTTGTTTTTTTTTTACTGTTGAAGGTCAATTAACCAATGATTTCTACTGTTTATCCAGCACTATTCCTATCTGAAGAGGCACCATTTCATTTCCCTGGCTTTAGTCTCTTGTGCGTTGCCGTCACATTGGTATGGACTTTTACTTGGTATTCTCTATCCTTTTTACCATTGTAGATTCGGTCTTACGCAACTAAAACGACTCTTTTCGACTTTTATTTAACAGGGAATTGCCTTCATTCTGAGTTTGACAATAGGGAATGCTCCTTCAAATTCGAGTGACAAAAACAGCAGCGGTCGCATGGAGGTTTAGACACGAGAGAGAAAAATGATGTCTGTATAGTAATTATAGAAGGTGAAAGCCTATGACTTTCTTTACCAATGGAGGATTTCATGATAGGTAAGACAGAACATAAGCTATAGGAATATATTGTTTACTTATGAATATGTATGTACAAGTGCAATGACTAAACAGGGTTACCACAACATTATGAATATGTAAGAAAAACTGTTCTTACGGTAGGTTGTCAAGTGTCAACCATTGTTCATTTTAATCCAGTGGCAGATTGGTCTGTTCGACGTGCTCCGATTCTGATCCGTCTTCCGTTCGTGGTATTCTTCTTGTCCACCAAAGCTTCTCCCTCAGCCAAATCACCATAAACACCTTGTTCCTCGTTAGATTGCCCGGCACTGGAAATCGCAGTAACCAAATAGACCCCACTGGTTGTCTGGTCAAAATCAGAGGTGGAACCGATGGTGTGAAAATGCAACTGTTGAATCTGCTTACAGATTCTGAGTTGAATGTAAATTTCCCAAAGGTGTTGGAATTAACCAACTTTCAGGTCATGGAATTGGGTCATGAATATGTAGCTCGGAGAGTATAGAGATAAAGTAGCAATCTTGCGGTTAAGTACCGACGACGATGATTTCGTGATGCTCGCCTCGTTTGCCACAATGTCCAGTACTTAAGCTTTGTTAAGATCGGGTGAAAATGGACTGGTTTTCTATAGTATCGGATCGTGTTTAAATTTAAGTTGATTGAATCGGGTTTTCGAGCTCGATGTTAGGATTGACAGGTCTAACTACTCGGTATGAGGTCACAATAGGAGATAAATATCAAAACCTTGAAACTGATATTCCTAATGCAAAGAAATATACAATATTAGATTTACCCATATTCAGACACCCAATGAAACTACTTGTTCTGCTATTCATAGAACTTTATCTTACATAGGCTTATGAATCTTCGATTTCAGTCTCTCTCGGGAGCATTTTCCGAAACTCTTCTTGCACTGAGGTTACCTGTATATGACCACACCTTCTCAAACTCGGCTGCGTACGGTTTCTCGTGTTTCCAGTCAGGTTCTTCCTTAACACCATTTCTGTTCAAAGAGGAAGCCGCCCTTACTGGACTTCCGGTAATTGGAGTTGAAGAACAGAAGGTCGGTGTCGCGAAAGGAGAGGCATAAGGAGTGTGCTGAATCGAGAAGGGGCTGGGAGACATTCGCCTCTGTATGGGACGACCGCTGAAGCCGCTCCTGCTGAAAAGGGAATTTGATTCTGCTTCAGCACAGTGCTTGACAGCATCATCAACATATAGCACATCATCTATCCTTGCCATAATGTTGAAGGCCAAACTCTCCATCACCCTCGAGTAGCTTTCGAGAATTGATTGCCCAACGTCCTGCAATTAAAAGGTAATGAGGCCTATATAACGTAAAAACAACGAGGTCGATTCAAACCACAAATCTAGCAAGGGTGGGAACCACTGCTTACAAAATGTACCTACCAAGTAGTAGAGGTTCAAGAGAGATTACCAAAACAAGATAACGTTATTTGTAAATTTACTCAACATAGGCCCCATCATCCCCCCATTAAAACACTGTGGTCCCAAGGTCATGGATGGTACACATTGGCAAAAGATACAAGGAAGCAACATAAGTTGGTCCTATTCTTCCCAAATCTCATTTATTAGACCACATGGTTAGGCAGACACAATGAAGGTTTGATGCAAAAATACCTTATTATATTGAATTTTGTTCATATCCAATGCTGTCTGCGGAAGGCCAGGAAAACGAACCCTCAAGCTATGTAAGAGGGTCTCAGCTCTTTGAGAAAGAAAGTTATTCTTTTCACTGTCGGACACAAGACCCTTGACCTTTCCTCCCCAGGAAGAGCGCCTACCTTTCATGTGATTCGTGTGTTTCCTCTGATCTTTCTGCTTCCAAACATGTACTGCTGCCTCGATCCTGTTGGCTATTTCCAGAGTGTGATGTTCTGTTGACAGATCAAGGCAATCGAGGAGACATTCAGGCGAGAACTGATCCGCTGTTATGTAGCGGTAGATAATATCTCCGAGACAAGCTTTTCCATTCTGATGACAAGGAAAATATGTTAATTGTTAACCCTTCAAGCAAATCATGCTAAAATGACAATTAGATCACAGCAACTGCCGGCGAGTCAATTTTCAACAATGCTGATTACCTAATATTAACATTTAAGAAATCTTACCCTATACGGAAACAATGCATGACTGCGAAAACTTCAGCTGCTTGAGAAACATAGCGACATACCTTTGGTAATGTCTCCAAGTAAGCAGTAGGTATCTCCATCTCGGCGAGCACACTGCTATTAATAGCCATGGCTGCCTTGAGTATTTGGTTTGTGCTATCCCTGCATTGTTGCAATTTCTTCCTTGTATCCTCTGACAAACCATTTGGCGGTACTTTTGGACAAGGCAACCACCACTTCTCCTCCTGCCTAATCGAGGGTCTCCCTCCAGAAACAGATGAAGAATAAGCACCACAGTCCCCACCATCTCCCACAACTATCCCACGATCAACATACCAAAAGTCCGCCTCCCGAAACCCGTCAAGCATGGTAATCAAAATCGCATCGAGCTTCTTAAGGGCTGGAAGGTTTATATACAAATCCGACCTTGGCCTTGTAACCATGACTTCATAAGTTCCTCCCCCGGGGAATTGTTGTACCGACGGTACAAGTTCAACGATTGAATCGCTCACACACAAGAGCCACTCCATTTCCCTCCTCCACATTGCCTTCTTCTGCGGTGCTAATGGCTCTAATCTCCATAGCTCACCGAACACGGTAGCTGCCATTACAAAGAAGAGCACCCAGAGAGTTACACAAAATATACATACATACATACATACATACTACAAGGAATTATAAGCAAAATCAAACTAACCGGAGAGATTCGTGATTGCGTTCGAAATGGCGAGTGCAGTACACACTCCTTTCCCACCTCCAGACATGTCTTCTCCTAAAAGTAGCTTAGCAAATCTCTCCTTCATCATCTCAACTCCTACATACATTGAAAACATTACAAAACCCAGGTTAATGTTTAATTGTCCCAAAATTCCTTTAAAATTTATAAAAATAATTGCAGATTTAGAATGATGTTAAAGGTGCAATTTTTCCTTGATTTTGTTTCCAATTTTCCATACTTTTTTCACATTTGATTAAGTAACTTTTAAGGACAGATATAGAAACAAGCAAAATCGATCTGAGTAGAAATATACTAACCATAAATCTACTCACTGCAAATTTTCTACTAAATACTTTGGAAGATTTTATTCTAATTATGATGCAAAAAAATATCAGAAATAAGTGAAGAAACCGGAAATACCGGACAAATCGGTGTCACGCTTCTCAGTCTTCTCGTCATCGTCATCCCAAATTACGACATCCTTCCCACCAATCACCGGCACCTGGAAACCGAACCCTCCGGCAGCCATTAACCTCGGGGATGACGTCATCGAACTCGAACACCCTTCTCCATCGAAACGCCGACACGAGAAGCTACTGCAACTCTCGGACTCGCTGACGTCAGCGCTCAAACTGTAGCTCCCACACCGCTCGCTCTGCTGATCGGAACCGTCGTCGGAATATTCACTTGCCATGGTCTTTTTTAGTCACAAAATCCAACGGCTTTAAAAATATAAAACAAAAAGAGAAAGCCCTCAGCCGGACATTTGCTAAATGAAGAAGAAGAAAGTTAGGGTCTTTCCCAGTTGTAGCAGTGAAGTCGAAAAAGAAAAAAAAAATTAAAGTGAAAGATAAGAAATCTTTCACATTCTCTCATACACAAGTTTTCGTTTTTTTTCCACCTTTCTCTCTCTCTATAAGTGCAGAAACTTTTTTGTTGCGTTTCTCTCTCTCAACCATAACCATTTGTGACAGTGTGTTTGTGTGCGCAAAAGCTTAAAGAGACGGCGTTTGCCCCGTGGTTTATCTTTCCGTCAAACCTCGGCCATGGCCCTTAATTAACCCACCCGACATTAGCCTTTTTCTTTGGAGTTTGTACACCACTCCTCTCAATTTCCTCTTTCTTACCTTTCTATTATATTTTTCAAAATCGGATTGGATTAGTCAACCAATAAATTAAATAATAATGGTTATACCAAAAACAAAATTAATGATATGATTAATTTGACTGTTGATTTAACTGTATAATAATATTGTTGATTGAGTCTAGTTTAA
The DNA here is from genome assembly GCA_030270665.1 of Hibiscus trionum. NCBI lineage: Eukaryota > Viridiplantae > Streptophyta > Magnoliopsida > Malvales > Malvaceae > Hibiscus > Hibiscus trionum. The sequence continues at coordinate 742,310 of BSYR01000011.1, read as the reverse complement.
TCGACATTATTGTTGGTACAATATACATGAGGATAACGAGCACGCTTAAACACTCGATATCCTTCAATTTATGAATGAGAAAAGATCTTAAAAGTATACTAATGTGTACGGTATTAAAAAATTATATATAATAATATTTTTAATATAGTTGTATAGAATTTTAATCATTTATTGTTGGAAACGAAATGTTAAAGATAAACTAAACATTTTTTATTAATACAAAAACTAAAAGGAAAAATCTTTTATTAATAACAAGGTATAAAGCTAAAAAATAGTCGTTCTACAGATAGAAATTGTTAATTAACTAACTATAAATGGTTTAAAACGACGTGGTAAATCAATATAGCAGTGCATACCGTGATATCAACGTCATATAGACACATATGTTGACTTTATAGAATAACACATCAGTCGAAAAATAATTTTATAAAATTGTATAAAATATAAAATATTTTTTCCTCCTGACGTGTCATTCTGTTAGGTCATTTCAAATTGTTTATCGTCAATTGTTTCATAAAAACACGGGCAAAAATAATTATTCAATTAAACGTTAGAAATATTTTTTGACATTATACCTGATAAAAAATATCATAGTATTATTTTCCCAATATGGATGAAACATATGAGCTCGTGGTTTGTAGATGAGATGGCGCGAATTTTGTTTGCGTGCGAAAGGGGCCAAACGGCGGTTAACTCCTTTGCCGGGGGGAGGGAAGGCTACAAAGCGGACGTTTGTACCAGCAATAATATGAGCTCGCGTCCCTAAGCGTTTGATTGATTAAGAAATTGATTTGGATTTAAAAGATTCATCATGGCCATTGGCCAGTGAGAGAAAGCGTAATTAATGCGGTTTTGGAAGTTTTGAGGCAGAGATAATTAAATGGAATCTGAACCGTTAGAAGCAGTGGGATCCAGGTTTTTATTTAATGGTCGGGATGTGGAGAATGGGAAGAATCTTTAGCGGCTAAAAGGCTGACATTGTGCGGAGGAGAAATAATCGATGTCGGATATGGTTTACGTATACAACCGGTTATGATATATTGATAAATGATAAGTCTATATATATAATTACATTCTAAATAAAATATCATAATTCGAATTTATATAAGATAGAATTTTAAGCGATTATGATATGTTAACAACAAATTAATTGTATCAAACGTATTGAAAGAATTATAATTTAGATTGTAAATTCAGATATATATAATAGAATTCAAAGAATTTTAGAGGATAAAATTATAAGTTTTTGGAATGACCTAAAATATAATTTTATTATTGTTTTAACTCAAAATAATATTAATTTTAATAAAATTAAATTAAAATCTACATTTTATAAAACTTTAAAACTACGAATTTAAAAAAATAAAATAAAACATATATTATCTCATTATTACCTTTAGACTATTCAAAAAAATATGGATAAAAAATATTATCATTTGGGAGGTCATAACCCCACCAACACCCTCTCATCCTCTGTTCAGATATATGCCAATATTTGATCATTTTTTTTATTTTTTTTAGAATATGCTGGTGTGATGCAAGGGTAGCATCTGTTCAACTTTCTTTTAGTCTTTTTTCAACGAAGGCACACACAACATGCAATACTGGTGCTCGATCCCGGGTCCCAAGGGATGAGCAATATTTGATCATTTTTGTAAATTGAAATAATATTTATATTTGGGAAATTCTAAGGTGAGGCAGTTTAAGGTAAGGTTAAAATACGGACCTACATAAATTCTTACTAAAATGGTAAGAATTTAGGTAGAACCGAAAATCTTATTAATTGGGTAATAAATTGTGTAATTACATAAATTTTTATCAACTGAGTAAGAATTTGTGTAACTAAACAAATTATTAACAACTGAGTAGGAATTTATGTAAATCTGTCTCATTTTAGTTGTACCCTAAGGATGTCTCACCTTAGAACTTCTCATTTTAAGTTTGGGTGTTAAAATTGCTATGTGTTAAATAGATAGAGAAACATCATTCTATATGTTAAGGTCTGAATCCTTATTAGGTACGTAGTTGTTTATTGTGAACTTGAATATTTGAATTTGAATTTTATAAAAAAGTGAAACATTTTAAAAGCGGATTCCAATCTTGGTCATCCAATTGTTTTATAATTCAATTTTTTAGAACATTTAATGTGGATTTAGATTTAAATAGTGTTACTCAAAAATTTTAAAGATAAAAAAATAGATTCAAATTTACGGACATGTTTGTTATTCCGAATAATTAAAAAGATGCATATAAGTCTTTAATTAAGGATGAGTCTGTCAAGCTCCACGAGCACCGATGAGCATTACTAACGACGAGCACCGATGAGCGTTACTAACGACGAGCACCGATGAGTACCATTAGTTCAATTTATAAAGATTAAAAATTTAAAGAATTTACCGTATAATTATAAATTATTTGAAATCAAATAATTAAAATGTATTATTTTATTTTTAATTTTCTTTTAAATATAGATTAAAATACATATCTACCCATAAATTACAAAACCCTAAAATTTGTTCATTTAAAATTCAAGTCGCCGCCACCGTAATTGTCATCCCCGCTGCCCTGCCACTGTTTCAGTAAATGAATTCCAGTGACTAATACAAAGGCTTGTTTATTAATAAACGAAAGGATAATGTTTTAGTTCCAATGACTAATAATCTAAACGACATTGTTCGTTTATTAATTAGTTCCACCGACTAATACAAATTCTAAACCCAACATATGAGATTTCTTAATTTCCAATTGTGTCTTAGTTCCAGTGACGACAAAAGGATAATGTTTTCTCTTAGTTTCAGTGTCTTAGTTTCATAGAAAATGTTTTCTTTTGTTAGTTTTCTCTTGGTTCCAGTGACGATCATTTAAGTACGTCGGCCATGCAGAGGTAACTACGGTAACATTACGAGGTAGTGACGGCGGCGGCGGCTTAAATTTTAAATGAACACAAATAGAGTTTTGTAATTTAGGGATAGATTGATATTTTGATCTATGTTTAAAATAAAATTAAAAATAAAATAATATGTTTTAATTAATTTATCTTTTAATTTTTAAATAATCTATAATTATACGCCGAGTCCTTTAAATTTTTAATCTTTATAAATTGAATTAGTGGTGCTCATCGGTGCTCGTCGTTAGTGGTGCTCATCGGTGATCGTCGAGTGTGGCAGAATTTTCCTTTAATTAAAATATAATCTAAACTTTAATTCAATGATTGGTCTTTTAATTGAAAAAACTATCATTTAGAATTTTAAATGGATGAGGAAATTGTAATTATCACTTAAAATTTAGTGTGAAAAATTTAATGAAAGATGTCATTAACTAATTATTTTATTAATTTTTACACTAAATTTAATGAGTTTGACCACTCAAAATATCATATTAGCTGGGTCATCTACTAAGTGGGTATACAAGGTTTTATACATGTCCCATTTAATATGTCCAGTATTAACTTTTTTTGGGTCATTTTTTTTAACTTTGGCTCGTTATTACTTTAAATTTATTATTAATAAAAATGTGAAAAATATGTTTTAGAAGTCTTCAATCAATTAGTTTTAAAATATATATTTTATAAAATTTAAATAATTTAAATATTTAAAATAATTATGGTTAAAGTTAAAAATCGCTTTTAAAAAGTCAATATTAGATATATTGAGTGAGACGTGAGTAATATATTTTTCAAAACAATAAATGTAATACAATTAATGCATCTTTTACCCATTAACAATTTTTAAGATTATAAATACAATACAATTAATATTTTCAAGATTATAAACACAATAAATAATTTTCAAAACTATAAATGTATTATAATTAATATTTTATTTTTTAATATAATAAGAAGAGAGACTAATCTGTTAGGCTCGATCGTCACAACCGAAATGTTTGCCAAGTGTGGAGAAGATTGGATGTTTGAGTGTTTTTGTAGAAGCTAAAAATATAAGAGTTAAACACAAGGATTTAGAGTGGTTCAGCTTTCTAACAGAAAGATTTGTGGAGAAGATTGGACGTTGGGTGCGTTTGGTTGACGAAATGTAAGATTATCTCTAGAAATAAGATTCTCGGAATGTAACATTAACTGACACATTATTGAGAATGTTGCATTATCTTGTTTGGTTTATTTGGTAGGAATGTAAGATTACTCTGTTTGGATGGAGGTATATAAGATTATCTAGAAGTAAAATTTATTAAATTGTCCATGTGTTATTTTTTCTTTTTTACATGTTGAACTTTTAATATTAAATTAAAAATACATACACAAAAAGTAATAGAACTATTTTTGTTACACTAGTTAGAACTTGCAAAAACTATATATTAATCATATTATTAATATAACTATTATTTTAACTATTTTTCTAAAAATATATTTTATATTTACATACCCACGTTACCTTCTATTAAAATATTTTTGTGAATTTTTAAATACTAAACATTTAATATGTTCAAATTTTTTAAAATTTTATTACTTGTACCTTTCAAAAAAATTATTACTTGTTACAAATTGGCAAGTAAATTAAAATAAATAATAAAATAACTCTAAGAGTTGTATAATATTGATAAGAATTTTAGATCATAAGTTTAACCTACTAAAATGTTTTATAAGATGATAAATATCTTATAAATCAAAGAATAAAATTCAAAAATCAACACCTAACTTAGTAACTTATTAGTTTCAAGCAATATGCAATCACAACATATAATCAATAAACATTATAAATATAATATTAATAAAATATAATAAATATTAAAACAATATTTAAATGCATGTAACGTTAAATTAATATTAAATAAAAAAATATTTAATTAATTTACCCCACACAGTGGCAGATTAAATTTAATAAATGATCATATGAACAAAATTTATTAACTTTATGGGCAATATGGTCCAAAGGGATGAGAATTGACAAATAGCTAAGAAATCAAAGGGAATCACATCCTACAATTTAATGAAAAATGCGCTATTGTTGAGAATGTAATATTACCCCTCAGTGAAAATACACTCAACCCAAATGTGGTTATGTAATTCTAGAAAAGATCATTCCCTTGATAATGATTTTTTTCATGAACCAAACACCCCCTCAATGTCATAGTTAACCAAAGATGACTCCCCTTTAATAACGTGGAAAAATGATAATTTCCGTCAATAATTTTTATTTAACCCACTTACCTAGTTTTTAACCCCTTTTTACCCACGTTAATCAGAGTATAATGTCAAAAAGTATCTTAACGTTTGATTGAGTAGTTATTTTGACATTTTTTGAAGCACTTTAACCTTCGATATTTCATTTTAGGCTAAAATTACTCATATGGATGAAAACTATTAGTCAACTATTAATTTTTTAATGGTCTAAAGGTGATTACAAGGTAGTATTTGTTCATACATATTCTTAATTCTTTGACAATACGCATACACTGTTAGTCAACTATTGATAAATGACTTTGAATGGCATGACAAACATACACGACATTGCATAATGACATAGTATTGTCATATAAACAAATGTGCTTACTTGACATAATGACACATCAATCAAAAATAATTTTATAAACTTATAAAAAATATAAAATTAATTTTCTTGTTGGAGACTCAAATGGTGGATATGTGAGCATGATAACTTATACGTTGTTCTATATCTCCATGAATCTAGGAACTTTTACTTGTACTGTATTATTTGGTCTACGTACCGGAACTGATAACATTCGAGATTATGCATGATTATACATAAAAAAAAAATTGGTGACACGCGTCGTAACGTGTCAAGAATAATTTCCTTCTTCCAAATAAATAAATAAATAAATAAATAAAGGAATTAAATTAAGTATAGATAGAGAAGTAGGAATCGAACCCACAAGGACTTGGACTTTCCTTGTTGCGCCTTTGACGTTTCTGAACCAAAAGATGATGGAATTGAGTTTGTGTGATTTGGGGGGATTGCAATGAAATGTAATAATTTAAGAGAGCAAGAAGAATGGTTTAAAGATGTTAAAACTAATAATAGAGATATTCAGCCTTGGCTAAGCTTTGACTTGTTCTACTTGGTTCATTGGTAGAGATTTTTTATTTCGAAAAACTTGTTGACGAAATTACTACAAGGTCAATCCTTGAGTTTTCTTTGTAAACTGAATTTCCAAACCCAATGTTTAGCTTCAGTTTTGATAATTCGTCAAACCAACTCAATGTTTGAGAAAACAAATTCTTTAAGCTCGTAACCAACTCGAAAAGTTATTTCTATAAAAACGATTCGATCTCAATTTCCCTTAGTAATCTATTTACTAAGTGTGTTCCCTGGAAGTCGGATTTGTTTCAATAACCGATCATCCCTCCCACTTGATAGATCAAAACAACTGTTTTCTCCAAAGTCAATCTTTGGGTTTAAAAATCATTTTGATTTTGAAAATAAAGTATGAAGAAATCGAGAAAAGTTTCCGAAATGTTTGAAGCATAAATTTGAACCCCGCCTTGAGAACGCGTCATTGCATAATCCTTCGGCTTAAGAAGATTTAGCCGAGCATGGTTATTAAATTAATCATACTCGACATTTTAGAAATAATCTAAAGAAAAAAACTAAAAGGAAAAAAAGAAAATTTGAAAGAGAAATGATTCAAGTGATAAATTCAATTGAATGATTGATTGATGAACAAGTCTTACCTCAAAAGGGGTATTTATAGTGTTTCAAATAATCTAGGTAAACTTAAAATGATAATTAAAAATTAAACAAAATAATTATCCAAAGTTTAAAATTTAAAATTCAAAAATCCGGATATAAGTTATCTGATAAGCGGCTTGATGAGCTATCACTGCTGCTGACGTCAGCTTCTAAAAGATGCTGACGTGGCGCCCAGTCAGCATTCATGCCCTGATTCATGCCCATGAATCTGCCCATGACTCCAGCATTTTCTGTAGCATTCCAGCTTATTTCCAGCATCACGTCCCCTGCATGAAAACAACGTAAAACAACCCAGTTAAGTCCCTCAAACTTGTATTTAATCGAAATAAGGACAAAAAACACAACCAAAATAAATACTCATCATTTGGCTCTCTTTTTAACTCTATATCATTTTATTAAGTCATTTCAAGTTGTTTATCATTAGTTCACTAAAAGTTTTTATCTATAAAAGAACAATTTTAACTTAAAATAAAACATTATATATTAAAGTACTTAAAAAAATAAAGACTAAGATGAGTACTTGATAAAACGTTAGAAACATTTTTTGATATCGTGACAATTTGTAATATTTACTACAGAGATGAGATGTTGAGATCATAGCCATTAATGTAGGACCCACGTGGTAATAATATCATTAAGATCGTAGGGTGGAATTATGTTGTCCCTTAGAGATTAGGGACCACAGTTATAGCTATTTAATTATTTCACTTATATAATAAAAAAAACGATAAAACAACACACAAATATTTAAATCCGTGGAGTTTGATGCACGTGGTTGAGAATTTGAGACGAGGCATGGAGAAACATCATAGGTCGGCTGGTCGGATACTATATGGAATGACAGAATGTGAGCTTTTTGACTTTAAGCTGTAAATAGTGTAAAGCTGTCCATGGCCCAACTCGGATGGTTTGACTCAGAATATAGTTTCATTTCAATTCTCGGACTAAATCTTCTAACGTTCAATTGAATTAATGTTAGAAAAAATGCATTATTATCAACCCTTTTCATTTTGGATTGTTTATATATATATACACACATATACATCTATCGTATATGTATATAAAATAGATAATTAACGAGTGGTCAAGTGAAAAAGTGGATGATGTTCATCTTAGGAGATCTGAGTTCAATTGTTTTGTCTGCAATGTATGTGCATTATCAAAAGGTTAAGAATATATATGAGCAGTCACAAACACCACCTTATAATCACTTTTAGACTATTCAAAAAGTACATTTATCATGTAGTAATTTTAAGTTGACTGACATAGTCGTTAAATTTTGTGCACATCAGTCGTATTACCAATTGTATTACCATGCCGATGATGACGAATCGATTTTGATGACATGATAGTACAAATGAAGAGTTTTTCGAATTAATTATTTATTTTAAAATTATATATTAAAAAAATCAATGTCAATTGTAGTGTCACATCATTAAGATTGACTCGTCATCATTTTATTGGAGAATGTTAATTTATTAAAAGAACATGACATATTGACATGCTAACTCAGATGTTAATTATTTAACGACAGAGTGTCTGACATAGAAAAAAACTGTTGATGATAATGGTTATATTAATCAACGACAGTCAAATGGTGAGATTGCTATAACTTAATAATTTAAGGATTAAATTGATAACATTAAAAAAGAAGAGACAACATTACTAACTTTAGAAAGACTATGATAACTAAATTTATACAATTAAAAAGAATGAGCAAAATGATTGATTTAAAATTACTTTAAAAGTAAAATTACCCTTCAAGTCTAAAATACACATAAAAGTGAGATGAGAACGAGCAAATATTTATCACAATTGTTCCGTTTCCATTACATGTAAGGATGCCGACTTTACTATTTGTAATTTATATGAAATTTGAATTTGTAAATTTATTTTAAAATTCGAATATTTCTATTATTCACGCTCATATATCTTAAAAATAAATTCTTACATTTAGAATAAACCAATACGAAATTTATGTAGTACTGATACCGATAGATGTTATTTTACTGACTCTACTCAGGCTTTTTATAAAGGGGTAATTAAGTTTTTTGAATATTAAAAGGGTAATTAATTAAATATTAATCAACTTGTTGATTGAGATTATTGGAGTGTGGATTGTGGGGTTAGTGATATCACTGACTACCATATAAATTAATGAGTTAATAAATCCCAAAGACGTTGGGAGTGATAACCACACACACACATAATAATAATAATAATAATAATAATAATAATAATAATAATAATAATAATAATAATAATTGCTTTGGTGGTAAGATTAAATATTATTTTAAAAATAGAATATTTTTTTGAACCAGAAAAAATAAAATATTACTCAACAGAAAATGTTAAAAATAATAACATGTAAGTAAAGTTAAAAAAAATTAATTCATTTTGAAGCATATTTTTTTGAAAGCTAAAGTGATTACAAGTAGTATCTATTCTGAGAATGTATTTTCAATCATTTGGCAAAGCATGCTTAATCACTCTACTGCAACTGCGGGTTCTCTAACCCATGACTTCTAGGAACAACAATCGTTCTCTTAACCACTGAGGCAAATTGATTCGTATATCTTAAAGCATATTAAGTTATAAAAATTAATTTTACAATAATAATTTAGGATTCACGAGTTAAAGTTCACGAGTAAAGTTAAGAATTGCTCAAACATACTATTTCTTGATAGTAAATGATCTTTAATTAAATCAATTCAACTATATTTTAAACCAACAATATTTAATTTATTGGTCAACTCAACAACATTGCAAAAAATTCGAATATATAGATAATAATGGTGAGTATTTGATCGAGTTGAGTAAAAAAGATTGAGTTAGTCAAGTTGATAAGTCTTATTTTATTACACACATTTTATTTGAAAATTTTTCGAGTCGAGTTTATAAAATTCGAGTCAATTTTCTATTCAAATGTAATTGTAAGCATTTATCATGTTATGATATTGCTTAATTTCAATTTAAATAGTTTCCTATAATCATATTAGAATTACAATAAAATCAACATAATTACCAATTATAATTTGAGTCAATATCTAACAATATACCAAATAGAATTGAGGACTCAGACTCGAACTTGAAAATCAATCCACTAATTACTAAAAACTTCGAGTTATTCGAAGGTCCATTTTATAACTCAAATTTTATTTGAAATTTTTCGAGTTAAGTCAAATTTTGTTCATCTACGTAGGTAATAACAAACTCCAAAAAGGTGTAGGAAAGCACATATTATTGGCATTGACAAATATTCCATATTTACTGTCTTTCCTCATTGCAGAGTGCTTATAGGATAAATGAGTTTAGCTGCTAATACCAGATAGAAAGTGAACAAGGAAATCTCTTTTCTTTATATTATCTAAACACATCAATTATCTCAATGGTAGTGTAAATATGCCTTCAAGAGGTGAAATGAGATAGTGTTTTTCTTAAGATAAGAAGATATTGTCACCCGATTACCGTGCTAATCGAGTTCGATGGAGCTTGTCTCTAATGGAACAAAGGCTAGTTACTAAGCATGGTTGACAGAATGGAAAACTGTATCCCGTCCATATCAGACTGGTTATACTTGTGGAGATACGAATATGAGTCGAATACTGGCGAATAATTCCCTCAGAATCCACAAACGAGTGACTGTTGGTCTGCATGTGTCCATATAGCTTGCAAGTTGCAACAGATTGTTTGCAGTAGTGAGACTATAATTCATGCCAACTGAACCACAACCCCATTTATTTAATTTACTGGACTACATGTTCTTCAATATCTTAATGTACTAGTGAAAGGAATGCCGGTCAAAGGCAGCCAGTTCTCTTTGCTCAAAAGGAATGATTGGACAGTGAAATCCATGGCAGTCGCTCTGTCGATTTTGCGGTAACCCTTCCAATTAACCCTCGCGCCGAGGTTAGCACCGGGGCCACGGTTGTTGTACTCACCATAGTAGATGGTTTCTTCGTAATCGACTTTGTCAGGTCCATTGAAGTGCATCCATCCTTCAGGCCTAATGAAGTCTCCTAGTGCCGACTCCATGATAACCGTTGTAGAGAATTTCTTCCGTGGCCTGCCCAAGTATGTCGCGATTTTGAACCTGTCGTCGAAGAGCTTCTGCTCAGGGACAATCCTGCAGTTTTGGATCACAATGCCGGTGTTCTCATCGATGTAGTCCTTGCCCTGCGCTGTCACGGTGTTGAATTGATTATGCATTGCTCTCCTCACAATGAGCAATGAGTTCTGGATAATGGTAGGGGAGTCACCGAAGATGAAGTCAATGGATCCCGAGATGACACAATTGCGGAAAAACTGACGATTTGCTTGATTGTACAATGTGTCTTGGTAGGCATCCATCCTACAATTGAAGAAGGCCGACTTATCCGATTGAACGCGCAACGCCACGGCCTGGTGCTTTTCAGGGCCAGCAGTGTTCTGGAATCCCATGGATTTGGCAATGAATCCATTTCCAATAGCAGCTGAGAATCATGATGAATTAATCGGTTCGAGTGGTCTTTTGCAAGATTATGTGATACAAAAAAAACAGAATGGTCTGAGTTCTTAGAAACGTACCGAAAGTGGCAGTCCGCCATGTAGTAATTCCAACACCACCTTTTACACCCTTGCGACCGGTGACAATAGTTGTTCTCGGGCTATCACCGTACATGAGGATATTGGTGTATTCTTTGTCTACGGTGATGTACTCGTCATAGATTCCAGCCTTGATGTATATAACATGCCGGACTTTGGATCGTTTGGGAGCGGCAGCCAAGGCTGCACCGATGGTCTTGAACTGGCCACTGCCATCTTGGGCCACAACAGCATTCGGTAACAAGTTGCTGTCATCAATCCTTGCCAAAAGACGCCGGTCTTTAACCGAGAACCATGACGGATAACCATCGTTCTCAACGAAAAAAAGTTTACGGCAGTTAGGATTATGCAACTTAACATCGAATTTGGAAAGAATGTCCACCAAATGTGTTACAATCGTCAAGGCATTGCCTGTGAGTTCCCTAGCCTCAACAATACCCTTCTGCAGGGTTTCTTTCATTCTGCTGTCGTGTTCGAAACCATCCAAGCACGATTGTTGGTACGAAATAACAGCGCTCAACCAGGTTCTTAGATCATTTACGCGTTCGTAAATGTTGTATATTTCACTGTTGTTAACATCAAAGTACGATGCCTGAAGTGAATCGACAGCGTAGTTCATCATATCCTTACAATCATCCAAGGCCATGTTCGTGAGGCTATTGTTATTGGACCGAACAATCAACGAATCGGAGTAGTGTAAGAACTTCTTTACCGCTTCCTCGGCTGCCAAGATAGCCTTGGCAACGAGCACTTTAGGATCAGTGCTATTAGCGGAGCAGAGAGTCTTGTAACAAGATTCTTGGTAATCAGTAGATGAACAAAACTTAGACACTACCTTCAAAACCAGAGACAGTTTGTTTTTATTATTGTGATTGCGACGAACCGTAGTTACGACACCAACGATGACCGACACAAAAAGAAGGATCGAAATCCCAGCAACGAGCACTTTCGTCGACATCTTTGCTATTTTCTTTTTTTCTTTCTCGTTTGATGAAATCCAATATGGCTGGCAATGAGTTTTATAGCATGGAAAGAGACATTAATAGGTTACAACGTTAGTGGTTATCACTAAATTTAGACAAAGAACAAGGGTGTTTTGATTTTAGTTTTGATCTTCATCAATGAGTTCACTCGGCTCTAAATTTATATTTTTAGTTTCTCGTTTACCGTTTGATTCATTTTTCATTATTATTTTTTAGCTCGGCAACATGCATGATTTATTAAAAGAATATCATACATAGCCATCACTACCATAAGCCTCGTTAAAACCTCTCTAGAACCTATGTAGAGGAAAAGAGTACTCATGGTAGTGTGAAAGAACGGATAAACACCCATACAACAAATGAACATGAACCGAAAGGATCCCACCCCTAATACAATCCAAAACAACTTATCCAAAACGCTTAAACCATTCAGGTCGGTCGACACCACTCTTAGCAAGGGCATCCGCCAATTTATTCGCCTCTCGGTATACATGATGAAAGCAAACAGCAGTCAACGCGGCACAAGCCTCATCAATCCGTCGCAACCATCTCCAAAATTTCCACGGTCGCTTCTCATGGTGTAAGACCCATGCAATGGCCGTTGTAGAGTCCGATTCAATCACAAGTGGCATCTGTAAACCATTCGATCCAAGCATCATCTCTAAAGCAAAGCAGATGGCTTGTAATTCCGCTTCATTCGAATCTGCCATTCCAATCGGCCCCGAGAACAAAGCTAGGATATGACCAAACTCATTGCGCAAAACTCCACCACACCCCGCTTTACCCGATTTCCCTCTAGCTGACCCGTCAACATTGAGTTTCAACACTCTTGTAGGCGGCATCACCCAACTAATGTTCGCCCGTCTCGAGTCACTTTGTGGCTGAAAATCACAAAGCCATGGGCACTCCCACCACGTCGCTTCCATTACCACACCCGGGGGTAAACCAGTCCACACCCAATACATCGATCGTAACTTAATCAAGAAAAACAATTCACCCGCACTCGCCTGTGTTCCATTGAATAGACAATTGTTCCTCGCCAACCACAACGACCATACAACCGCCGCACAGCTTGCTAACCACCACTCCCTCACCCTACCAGTAAAGAAGCTGCCAAAGCATTGCTCCATTAATCCCACAAACGCTCTCGGCTGTACAATTACCACTCGCCACCATTGAAAAAAACACAGCCAAATCTTCCACACAGCAAGGCAACGAAACACAATATGGTCCAATGTTTCCTCCACCCCACGACACCAACAACACATAGCTGATTCCGCCGCAATCTGCATCCCTCGGCCTTGCAACATGGCCATCGTCGGCAACCTATCAAGCAAGGCAAACCACAAAAAATGTTAAACTTTAGGAGGAATTGGCAGCTTCCAAATCGCGGCCAGCTCGACATTCACCTCAAGACCAAATGATTGCATCAAATTATACAAACCAACCACAGAAAATTCACCCGTATCCGAAGGTTTCCATACGAGTCTATCCACAAAATTGAGACAAAGACGAAAACCCCGTACACATGCCCTGAGTTCGCACACTTGATCAGCCTCAAAAGAGCGCAGGGCTCGTCCAAAAAATGGCTCCATTCCTCATGTTCAAAGTTGCCCTATCTCGTGTAATCCTTGACTAGCGCCCTTTTATTAATCGCCAAGCGAAATAATCTCGAGAAAGCCATCTGCTATACACCAATTATCCTGCCAAAATAAAATCTTCTCACCATCGCCCAACATCCAACGAAATTGCGAATTCCCCATAAATCGACGCACCTCCTCATCACCCTGTACTTCCACTATTTGTCTCCAAACCGTGGACATCTTTCTAACCCCTACAACATTAGGTTGCCATCAGATGGCATTACTACCATACTTAACGTCAATAATCGCTCGCCAAAGAGAATTGTCATTCATCGCATAACGCCAACTCCACTTAGCCAACAAAGCCAAGTTTCGAGCGCGTAAATCCACCACGCCCAACCTCCCATATCGTCTAGGCCGACAAGCAATAGACCATTTTACACGGCTCATTTTGATTTTTGTATCCGATCCTCCCCATAAAAACCTGTGCCTTATCCGATCAATTTTGGTGATTATACTCCGTGTGACCAAAAATAACCTCATGTAATATAGTGGCAACGCCAACAACACAAAGTTAACCAAGATCAATCTCCATGCAAAAGACAATGCATCACGCTTCCATCATGCCAAGCACTTACGAAACCGTTGGAGTAAAGGATCCCACATTTGCAAACTCCGCGGATTAACACCCAATGGTAAACCCAAGTACTTAATCGGCAAATCAACACACTCACAACCCAAAATAGATGCAACAGTCGCTACTAACTCTTCTTCCACTCCTACCCATACAAGCTGATTTGGCATAATTAATTTGCAACCCAGAAGCATATTCAAAACATGTTAAAATTCGCTTCAAATTTCTAGAATAACATACCTTTGCTTGAAAGAACAGGATCGTATCATCCGCGAACTGTAAGTGAGACACGGCACAACCCGCCGCCACCGACACTTCTTTAACCACCTCTAAGTCTGTCGCATTACGCAGAAATTGGTGTAACATCTCCGCCACAATCACAAACAACAATGGTGATAGCGGATCACCCTGTCGTAGCCCCCTATGCATCGCAAACTCCCTAGTCGGGGAGCCATTCACTAAAATAGATAGTCGTGCTGTACTAACACATTCCAACATCCAACTACGCCACACCAGCCAAACCCCATTCGAATCATGACTTGGTTTAAACAATCCCATTTAATGCAGTCATATGCCTTCGCAAAGTCAAGTTTCAGAATCAAACCCCTTTACTAAACTTCCTCTTCTGTAGAGAATGTATCGTCTCATTTGCTAACATTATACCATCCAATATTTGTCGTCCCCTTACGAATGTCGTCTGCACATCACTAATCAACTTCGGCAATACGGATTGCAACCGCCTCGCCAAACATTTGGCCAAGATCTTATATAGAGAATTAAGTAAACATATCGGCCGAAAATCCCCCATAACTTTTGGATCATCCTTCTTAGGAATCAGGACCACAAATGTCGAATTCACTCCTCGCGACAACTTACAAGATGCACAAAATTCATTCACAAATTGGAGCACATCTGTCTTAAGAAACGACCACCCTCGCTTATAGAATTCAAAGGTAAAACCATCGGGTCTTGGTGCTTTAGAACCTTCGCAGCCCCAAATTACCTCCCTCACCTCATCTTCAGTAAATCCAACTTCCAAACTAGCAGCGTCAAATTCGCTTAAACAGTTAAAACTCACGGCTGCATCCAACGAACCGGCCACCTGTATCCGTGAGAAATACTGACAGAATTCGCGGAAAAAAATATCCCTTTAATTGCTCCGACTCTGTTAACCAATCACCTCGCGATATCACCCCCTAATCGTGTTCCTCATCGCTCTAACCCTTGCTACCCGATGGAAAAACTTTGTATTTTGATCACCCTCCTTCAACCAAGCTATACGCGATTTTTGTCGCCAAACCGACTCACGAAACCTTGTTAGCTGCCATAGCTCAACATTCAGCTGCCACCTCTCTGCCATATCCTCCCAAGATGCCGATCCATCCGCGACTCTATCATCCAACCCATCCAACTTTTGAGTAACATAACCAATTCTAGCTTCAATATTGCCAAACGAACCATCCTTCCATTGCTTGAGGAACGCCTTCATCCCACTCAATTTCGCCAACATGCCCAGCTCACCCCATCCCTCATTCAACTCACCCATTCGCAACCATTCTTTCTCCATCATCCCCACAGACTTCTTTGACGCTAGCCACGCATTCAGGAAACGAAACGGATGCGGTCCACTATTCATTGGATCACTAGCAAGCAAAAGAGGCAAGTTATCCGACAAACCTCGCGGCAATGCTAACACCCTTAAATCCCCATACTTCGCAGTCCACTCCGGCGAGACTAGAAAACGGTCAATGCGGCTACATTGCTTGCCCAATCCGAACCATGTGTATTGCTTCGCCTGTAGCGGGATATCGATTAAAGCATTTAATTCCACAAATTCATGAAATAACACCATACCTCGAGACATAAGTGCACAACCACGCCGTTCTTTTGGATGTAAAATCATGTTAAAATCCCCCCAACACACCACGACAAAGAACTATCGGACATTTCCTTACTCAACGAATTCCACAACTCCTCTTGTTCCCCTAACACACACGGTGCACATACGCTAATAATTCCACATCGCCACTCATCAAGAAGCCATTCACCCTCAATCTTCACAAAACGCGCTCCCAATTTAATTGACTTTGCCGCAAATCGAGCCGTATCCCACACAATTAATATTCCCCCTGACCTTCCTGTAGACGGGGCAAACGCAAATTCAAACGCACCGGAACTCCAAATCCGACCAACCAATTCATCCGTAATTTCTTCAAGTTTTGTTTCTTGTATAATTAGTAACTCACATCTATGTTGTCGCACAAGAGTATGCATTGCTCTTCTCTTCGATGCCGAGCCCAATCCCCTCACATTCCACGACAACATCCGCATTCCGCGTTGCTATTGTTGGCCCTCACGGGCTGCGATCATCCTAGCAATATCTTGTACAATCTCATTCTCATTCCCTACAATTTCCGCGCCAATATATTTCCCCAATATCAATGTCTCACGTGCTTCCTTTAGGATCGATCTTTTCCAATTTTCAAAATCCGAATCCGATAAAGAACCGTTGGCAATTCCTTGCGATCGAATGACATTCTTTTTTGGACGTCCCCGGCCTCTTTTACTCAAGCGTTGTTCTGCCTCTTGCCGTTGTTCAGGGGATAGAGAACTCAAAAGAATTTCAAAAATTTGTCTCACCCGATGTAGTTCCCCATTTGCTTCAACTATTTTTGCTTTACCAGCCCTTTGAATTTCGGATCGTGGCCCATCCATCAGCGGTCGAGGCTCATTATCGCTTTGTCCATTCTGTACTATCATCCCAGATTTTTGCCACCGTGCCTCATCGCTCATGCTCGACCCATAGTCCCTCCCGACCATGTAAACATGTTCCTCCTCGGGTCGTGCAACCACACCAACATCCTCGTCCGCCATCCAGCTCACCTCCCTTGATGTCACCTCCAAAGCTTTTCCATCAACAACACAATTATCCGTCCACAATCGATTCCAATGTACCACATTTCCCCCCGCCCCCGAGAATGAGTCTGGGACAATTGTGCCATCCGATCCCATCTCCTTGTCTCCCTTAGTCATACTATCGAGGGGTATTTCGTCACTAGCCTTGTCACTCCCCGTCTTCGTAACACTTGCGTTCTCCGTAACCCCACAGCAACAATCACATTTCGTTCCCAAGGACTCCTCCATCTCGGCAATTCGCACACGAAATGTATGCTCGCCCACTTGCAAATCAATCAATGTATCAATATTTTCTATCCAATCCGTTTCAATTTGGAAATGTCATCTTTCAAACGACGTCGCCGCCATAGTTTCAGCATCCACTTGTACTAACTCCCCCCATAGTTCAACAATGTTCTTACAAGTTCCTTCGGACCACGCGTGAATCGGAATGCCGCTCGCTGATAACCAAACTCGGCGATTAGGCATCCCCAATTTAGAATCCCAAATCATTACATTCTCCAACCAACAATCAAACGAATTTTCCTCCAATAATCGCTTCCGAATACCCGTGTTATCGAACATCAATAAGATCATCGATCCCGCGGCTCTCATAATCGAAAAACCCTCTAATTTTGCTTTTTTGAATTCCATTGCCAGTTCTTTAATACGAGGTGGTTTCCTGCAAAAACCCACAGCGCAATTTCGTAATATGTCGACTTTGTCAGTATCAATCACGCCCTCCACCACTCTCACTTCGATCGTCGTCTTCCACACTTCCTCCCGCACTGTACTCGCGCGATTCGACTGCGATTGTGTCCTATCCGGTTTTGATTGATCCCCTCTCCGTTGTGATTCACCTGATTTCTTCTTCCAATACTTGTCGCGTAGATCCCTTTGTGCGTATGTCACCCTAATCCACGATCCATACAACCTAAAGCCATCAAGTCTCTCCATTACCCTATTCGCGTCTTCTTTCGATCCCATCCTCACGAACCCAAATCGTTTCCCGTCACGGGATTTCTTCGTCGGAACGAATACATCCACCAAAACACCGTGCCTATCAAACACTTGCCAAATGCCCTTCCAATGCAATTGTAACGGGAGATTCATCACAAACAACGTCCAAACCCTCTTCCTCTGCGATCCCTCTTGGGATTTCCCAGCCAACGCCATACTTACGGAATATAGGAAGTTTTTTTGAGAGAGTAAATTCTTACTTTTTAAAACGATAACAATCTTCCATTTTTCATTATTATTGTTTGGTTCATCTTGCCATATCTGAATTCGTAGCTGTTAGACATTGGTTTATATTACGGTTTGTACCCGTGTGAGTTACTGGTTGGTTCTTGCTGATTATTGTCGAAAATTCTGTATTGGCTGCTGTTGGAATGTGATTATAATTTAACAGTCAAGTATCCATGGAAGAAAATATCTCAGGAGAGTTTAAGAGTTTAATTAGATAAAATAAGGTGTTTTCTTGTCCAAGAGAGACTTGAAATTGCACCCGAAAACATATAATTTGGCCGTCTTACTTCCAACAAAAAAGAAGTCCGAATAAGCAGTGTAAATGCAGAATAAACATGTAAAGCTATGAAGAAAAACGAAAGTGAGAATGAAGAATACTTTCGATTCATGTTTCCCCCAAATAAAAATGGATGAAGTATGTTACCAATTTGAGAACTATTGACAATGCATGCCCAATTACTCTAACTGTAGCTGCTGGTATTCGAACCTACTTTTAGTGTGTTGAAATAACCCTTCTAATGAATCTCTTCTACAATTGAAAATTTATTGGACTACATGGTCATCAATATCTCAATGTAGCAGTGAAAGGAATGCCAGCCAAAGGCAACCAAGTATGTCGCGATCTCGAACCTGTCGTTGAAGAGCTTCTGCTCGGGGATAATTCTGCAGTTTTGGATCACGGTACCGGTGTTCTCGTTGATGCAGTCCTTGCCCTGTGCTGTCAGCGTGTTGAATTGATGATCCATTGGCCTCCTCACAATGATCAATGAGTTCTGGATAATGGTAGGGGCGTCGCCGAAGATGAAATCGATGGTTCCCGAGATGACACAGTTGCGAAAAAACTTGCGATTTGCTTGATTGTGCAAGGTGTTTTGGTATGAATCCATCCTACAATCGAAGAAGATTGATTTGTCTGATTGAACACGAAGAGCCACTGCTTGGTGCTTTTCAGGGCCAGCAGTGTTCTGGAATCCCATGGATTTGGCAACGAATTCGTTTCCAATAACAGCTGCAGTCCATTAAGATTAAGGGTGAGAATCGTGATGAATTAATTGGTCTGAGTTCTTTGAAACATACCGAAAGTGGTGGTCCGCCATGCGGTCATTCCGCCACCATCTTTGACACCCTTGCAACCGGTGACGATAGTTTTTGTCGGTCCATCGCCGTACATGAGGATATTGGTGTAGTCTTTGTCTACAGTGATGTGCTCGTCATAGATTCCAGCCTTGATATAGATCACATGCCGAATGGCATCTGAGATTTTGGGAGCCGCAGCTAGGGCTGCACCAATGGTCTTGAACTGGCCACTGCCATCCTGGGCCACTACAGCACTCGGTATCACGTCGTTGCTATCATCCTAGCCAAAAGGCGATGGTCCTTAACCGAGAACCACGACGGATAACCAATTTTCTTAACATAAACAACTTTACAAGATTTCGATTTAGGATTAGGCAACTTAAAATCGATTCCGGAAATAATGTCCAACAAATGTGTTACAATCGTCAAGGCATTGCCTGTGAGTTCCCTAGCATCAATGATGCCCTTCTGCACAGTTTCTTTCATGTTTCTATCGTGTTCGAAACCATCCAAGCACGATTGTTGGTATGATATAACAGCGCTCAACCAGGTTCTGAGATAGTTTACGCGTACATTAATGTCGTATATTTCACGGTCATTAAAGTCAGAGTACGATGCCTGAAGTGAATCAACGGCATAGTTCATCATATCCTTACAATCCTCCAAGGCCATCTTAGTGAGGCTATTGTTCTTGGCCTGAACAATCAGCGAATCGGAGTAATCGAAGAACTTCTTCACTGCTTCCTCGGCAGCCGAGATAGCCTTGGCAATGAGCATTTTAGAATCAGTGCTATTAGCAGAGCTGAGAGTCCTGTGCCAAGATTCAGGGTAATGAGTAAATGAACAAAAACTGGACACTAGGTTCATATCCGGAGACAATTGTTCCGTATTATTCCGAGTGAGATGAACTGTAGTAACAACACCGATGACGATTCCGACCACGAGAATGATTGAAGCCCCAACAATAATCACTTTCTTCAACAACTTTTTCATAGTTTGATGAAATTCATAATGTCTGGCAATGAGTTTTATTGCATGGAAAAGAGAGAATGAAGTCTTACAAAATTGTTGCAGATTGGTTATAACGTAGTGGTTTCGAACAAAACTTTCAACTGAATAGTGGCTATTACTCCATTAAATTTAGACAAAGAAAAAACATGTCTGGAATTGCTGTTTGTTAAAATTGAAAAAAAATTGTTTGCCTAACTGTTAGCAATACTTTAATGTATTACCGATTGTAACTATAATAACTATATCCGAGTATATTCAAATTTATTATTTTTTTATAAATTTAACCTGAAATAAATAAATAAATAAATATGTGGCTATCTGAAATAGGCTTATCTTTCTCACTGCAAAGATGTTTAGAGCAGCGTATTAAAACGCCCACTTCCAAAAACGAAAAAACAGAGGATTTTATCTAAAAAAAACAGAGCCATGGCAGCCCTGAACCTCGTTAATGGACGCCAATCTCTCGTTCCTTTTCCCGCCTCCACCATGTTATTTCCGAGACCACCTTCCTCGCCACTCTCTAATTACAGTTTTGCCACTTCATCTGGTAAAAAAGTTTCCTCCTTTTTCAGTGTTCTTCATTATACAATCATTTTTATTGATAAAGTTCACTCTTTGAACTGTATTTTACTTCTTTGGACAAGACCCAAGTGATTAGAATAGTTGATTGTTATTTTCTCTCCTTTAATTTGTAATTTATTTATTTTCGCAGTCTTGTTCTTTTTATAGTTCAAGATTAGAAGAAAAATTACTAAGTTTGAGTTTTTTTAATGCAAAGTGTTGAACTTTAAGCTGTAGTTTTAGATATTAGAGGCTAACAATTCTTATTTGAATGGTGGAATTGTTTGATATTTAGTTCAACTTTGCTTTAAATTTTCTAGCTCACAAGGTGTTTGTTTTTGGGGTCCTTGATTTCGCTTTGGAAGTAAGGGATAACATTTCAAGAACATTGGAATAATTATTTTAGTTTTAGTTTTTTTCTTCTTTTGGAAGTTTAGTATTTTGAGCTCCTTTGATCATTGGAATAATTATTTTCGAGTATTCATATGGTTTTTGCAATTTTATTTGTTTGGTTTTTTGAAGTTTGCATTTGTATATGTGATCTTATATCTTCTACTGATTTTCTTTTTCCCTAGAGAGGGAGTATATCTTTCAGGATTATGCGTTAATTCCTAGATATTTTGTTTTCGAGTAAATGCAGGCTTCCTTTCAAGAACATTGGCCCTTTTCTCTCCTGGCATCTTGGTTTGTAGAAATAGTTCTTCGAGAGGAGCTCGGGGAAATCAATCGAGAATTAGATCAGGTTGCTTTAGTTATTCTTCCAGTCATGCTTTAGCTTTCTCTATCAGTGGATATTGTAGTTACCATGTGAATTTTCAGCATCGGTACAGCGAGTCACTGATGAATTGGTGGAGGATGAATCAAAGGATTCTCTTGTCAGTGGGGATTCTATTCGCCAGCGATTTCTTGATTTTTATGCTTCTCGTGGTCACAAGATTATTCCTAGTGCTTCTCTTGTGCCAGATGACCCAACAGTTCTATTGACAATTGCAGGAATGCTTCCCTTCAAGCCAATTTTCCTTGGGAAGGTAATTGATCATTTTTAAATAAGCATCGTCATCAATAAATAACATTTACTGAATGCTAAAGATGGCAGTTAAATTACTACATTTAAATTAAATTGATATTATTTTGATTGTTTGACCTTGATGTGATGAAACTAGCTCTTTATATTTAGATTCCCAGACAAGTGCCTCGTGCTACTACTGCCCAAAGGTGTATACGCACAAACGACATAGAGAATGTGGGCAGAACGGCAAGACATCATACATTTTTTGAAATGCTTGGGAATTTCTCCTTCGGAGATTACTTTAAGAAGGAAGCAATCCAGTGGTCATGGGAGCTTTCCACCAAGGAGTAAGCATGAATTTATTATTGCTTTATGAATGCCAAATTCAACATCGATTGATTTATTCATTGTTTTTCTCAAGCATGGTGGTTCCTTATCACACATTCAGTTTCTTCCATACGAAAATGAAAGTTGTTTGTGCTTACAGATTTGGGTTACCATCTGAAAGATTATGGATAAGCGTGTACGAGGATGATGACGAAGCTTTTGAAATATGGCACAATGAGGTAATCCAGGATGCACTTTAGCACTTATTTGATTTTTTCTTTTATGAATGTTCCCCTTGTAGATGTTCTCTCTCTCTATAAGTTCCCTTGATTGATCAATGTGTCTCTTCCATCGTGCCTGTATTCTAGAAGCTACACTTTTAATTTTGGATGGATTAGAAAATAATATTTTTCATGTTATGTTAAATGATTTTGTTGATACAAGTTCTCATCAGGTGGGTGTTCCTGTTGAACATATAAAAAGAATGGGTGAAGAGGACAACTTTTGGATGAGCGGCGCTACTGGTCCCTGTGGTCCATGCTCTGAGATTTATTATGATTTCCATCCTGAGAGGGGAACTGCTGATGTGGTTGGTACTTACTTCAGGCAATTCTTTTATTTCTTTCATTTGGGAAGGTGGTTGGCCATTGGTCAGGTTACTTACTCGTAGGTCTCTCATTCCAGTTCTTTTCTTTCCCTTAACCTGGGTGAGTAATATGCAGGATCTTGGGGATGATACGAGATTTATAGAGTTCTACAATCTGGTATTCATGGAATACAATAAAAAGGATGATGGAACACTCGAGCCCTTAAAGCAAAAGAACATAGATACTGGTCTTGGCTTGGAGCGTATGGCACGCATTCTTCAAAAGGTATTTATGATTTTTTTCTTCTCTCTCGTGTCAAACTAAAATCATATTCCACTGGAGGTATACCTCATGAGCATCATTTGTGAAGCTATATGCTTTGAAAATTAAAATCAACTTTTTTTCTTCTTTTTTTGCAGGTTCCTAACAACTATGAGACTGACTTGATTTATCCAATTGTAGAAAAGGCATCGGCACTGGCTAATATCTCATATCCCTTGGCAGATGAGCAAACAAAGTTGAAATTAAAGGTAAAGTTTTCAGTTTGTTTGTAACAACCTTTATAAGATTTAAGATATCATGGCCAATAAAGTTTCTTACTTTGTTTTATAAATATATCTTTGTTTTTAAAATTTTCTGTTGCTTTTAGGTTGTGGGAGATCATCTACGGGCTATAGTATATCTCGTATCGGATGGTGTTTTACCATCAAATATTGGTAGAGGTTACGTGGTTCGACGGCTTATCAGAAGGGTTGTTCGAGCTGGCAGGTCCCTTGGAATAAAGGGGGTTGAAGGAGCATTTTTACCTATAATTGCAGAAAAAGTAATAGAACTAAGCACCCATATTGATTCAGACGTCAAGATTAAAGCTCCCCGTATTCTTGAGGAGTTGAAGAAGGAAGAGCTTAATTTTGTGCAAACTCTAGAGAGAGGAGAAACATTACTTGAAAAAATGTTAGCGGATGCATTATCAAATGCTGAGAAAAGTGGGACTGTGCCTTGCTTGTCTGGAAAGGAAGCATTTCTTTTGTACGATACTTTTGGATTTCCAGTGGAGTTAACCACAGAAATCGCTGAAGAACAAGGTGTTACCGTAGATATGAATGGTTTTGATATAGAGATGGAAAACCAAAGGCGTCTATCTCGGGCTGCACATAATGTTGTTAAACTTGCAGTTGAAGATGGTGCTGATCTTATGGATAATATAAATGAAACCGAATTTGTAGGATATGATACCCTTTCTACTCAAGCAGTAGTAGAAAGCCTCATGGTGAATGGGAGCCCGGTGATACAGGTTTCTGAAGGAAATGATGTAGAAGTTTTGTTGAACAGAACACCATTTTATGCTGAATCCGGTGGTCAAATTGGAGATCATGGTTTTCTATATGTTACCGGAGGTGAAAAGCAACAGACAGCTGTTGTGGAGATCAAGGATGTCCAAAAATCCCTAGGTGACATATTTGTTCATAAGGGGACTATTAAAGAAGGGGTTTTGGAAGTTGGCAGAGAAGTCAAAGCTGCTGTGGATGCAAAACTGAGGCAGCGGGCAAAGGTACCGGCCTTAATTGTGGCATAGGCATACGCCTTTTTTAAAAAATATATATATATAGTGAAACAAATTTCCCCATGACCATGTGACTCTCAAATCTCAATAGCATGAGGGCAATTGGTCATATCATCTAACATAGACTATCTTAAGTTTTTTTCCTTTCTTTTTTTTCCTTCTTTCAGGTCCATCACACCGCTACTCATTTGTTACAATCAGCACTTAAGAAATTAATTAGCCAGGAAATATCACAAGCTGGCTCCTTAGTGGCTTTTGATCGTCTCAGGTTTGATTTCAACTATGGTCATGCCCTTACTGACACTCAGCTTGAAGAGATTGAGAGACTGATCAATGATTGGATCGAGGCTTCAACATTTCTTAAAACAGAAGTGATGCCTCTTAAGGATGCAAAAGAAGCTGGTGCCATTGCAATGTTCGGGGAAAAATACGGCGAGCAGGTATCTGTTCATTCTTCATAATACCAACGATGTTTATGCATGCATTGTTTAGCTTGTCTTTGAATCATTTTCAGTTCATTTGACAAGATTGCATGCTACTATAGTCTATAGCCTAGCAAGATCTTTAGTACCTTGAATGTCCCAGCTAGAACCTGAATGGCTTTGCACTTGCTAATAGAAATAGTTCTTCCTAAATTTTTTTTAACCCCATCATAGGTAAGAGTTGTGGAAGTTCCTGGTGTATCCATGGAGCTTTGTGGTGGGACCCATGTCAGCAATACTTCTGAAATACGTGTCTTCAAAATAATATCCGAGCAAGGGATTGCATCTGGAGTCAGGCGTATAGAAGCTGTTGCTGGCGAAGCATTTATCGAATATATCAATGTTCGGGAATCACAAATGAAGAACCTATGCTCCATGCTCAAGGTTAGTTCTCTTTTCGACTCTTGTGGTTATAACTTGAAACCTCTCCCAACATGCTTCACTGTGAAAGTTTACTTTTATCCAAAAGCACAAAAACTGTTTCATTCTGTCCAACTGTTGAAAGGCGTATTTAAAAAAAAGAAGAAGAAAAGCTTATCTGATACTATGGCGTTTGCTCCATTCGATATTTCTGTTTTACTTCTCTCTGGTACTCGAAACATTTTCCTTTAGCGACTATCAGAGATTTTAATGTTACTTAGCATCATGTTTGCAGGTCAAAGCTGAAGAAGTGACTACTAGGGTAGAAAAACTCGTAGATGAGTTACGAATGTCAAGAAATGAAGTTGCTAATTTATGTACAAAAGCAGCCGTATATAAAGCATTAATGATTGCAAACAAGGCATTCGAAGTCGGAACATCACAAAAGATAAGGTATTATGTTTTATATATCAAAAGCATAAATTGTGCTACACTGGTAATCGGTTTTGTAATAGCTATTCTCTTTATCAATTCAAAACCCAAGGCTTACGTATCGTTACTCCTCGTTGTGACTTGATATACCTCTTCTCAAAGTATTTGTTAACTTGTTTTCCAGGGTGCTAGTTGAGTCATTGGATGATGTGGATGCCGATTCACTAAAAGTTGCCGCTGAACATTTAACCGAAACACTGCAAGATCCTGCAGCTGTAATCTTGGGCTCCTGTCCAGATGAAGGGAAAGTTAGTTTAGTTGCTGCTTTCACTCCAGCAGTGGTTGATCTGGGTGTACAGGCAGGGAAGTTTATAGGCCCCATAGCTAAAATGTGCGGAGGAGGAGGTGGTGGCAAGCCGAATTTCGCTCAAGCAGGTGGGAGGAGACCCGAGAATCTGCCGAGCGCTCTCGAGAAGGCACGGGAAGATATCGTCTCGATTCTATCTGAAAAAGCAAGCTGAAACACTTCTGATTTCTTACACAGTAAATATTTCGAATGAACGATAAGAATGCCATCAATAGGCAAGGAAAAACGACTGTACAGGTTAACTTTTACATTCTTTTTAAAGATGAATACCATAGCCAAAACTAAATGTTTCATAGGACAAGTTTCGGCTATGGCAGTATTGGTTGTTATGGTCAAATCCCAGATTCATTGCTAGAAAATTTAATTGAAACAGGGACATTTTCTGCTTGATTCTGACCCAAAAACACAACAATGGATAAAGCATCGAGTTTCAGGCAGCTGGATAAAAGCATAAGTCGTGTGTCCACGTCAGAACTCAGAACCCGTAGTTTATGATGTCCAAACTTGATTAATACTGTCAGAAAACTCAACAAAGCTTTTCCTATTTAAAATCTAAAATATACACAAACATATTTAAAACTACACAAATCTTCAAGTTCTTACTTATTACAAATACATGCACAGCTCTTCCTGATTAGTGATTACAATATGTAAGCCTAGCAGCCAGTATTCAAATCAGTCCATGGTTTTCTGGAAATGGTGAACTGTAGTCCATATACTAATCTGCATGTATAAATAAACCCCAAACCCTATCTTTCTTTGCCATAGTATTAGTAACAAGAAGTAAAAAGAAAATGGCTCCCTTTGTTTGGTTGCTTTTCCTTCTCCTGTCTTCTGCTACTGCTTGTGATCGATGCGTGCATCAATCCAAGGCTACTTTTGTCACCTCAGTCTCTGCACTTACATGTAATTATCAGCCAACTTATACATATACATACATACATATATATATTATATTTCAATATTCTTGATTAGTAACATTTGTTTTCTGGTTTTGACATCTGCAGCTGGAGCTTGTGGATATGGTTCCTTTGCAATAAGCCTCAACGGTGGGAACCTTGCCGGTAGTGGTTCCCCTCTTTACAAAAACGGTGCTGGTTGCGGTGCTTGCTTTCAGGTAAGATGTAAGGATCCAGCACTGTGCAACAGCAAAGGGGCTAATGTGACACTGACCGATCGAAATTACGATAACCGAACCGACTTTGTTCTCGGCTTCTTCGCTTTATTGGACATGGCTCACGACGGCATGGCCCGAGAGATTTACAAACGTGGGGTTGTGGACATCGAATATAAAAGGATACCTTGTGTATACGAAAACCAGAACTTAGCTGTTAGAGTTGAAGAATCCAGCCAAAGACTACTTGCAGATTAAGTTGCTGTACCAAGGCGGCCAGACTGAGATTGTAGCCATTGGTGTAGCTCAGGTTAGTCCAGTTTTAAACTATATAACTCTTTTTTCGTTAGTCTTTAATGGAGTAGGTGTTGATTATGATTTGCAGGTTGGGTCTTCATTGTGGAGCTCCATGAGTAGGAACTATGGGGCAGTTTGGGACACGAACAGGGTTCCAAGTGGTGACTTGGAATTCAGGTTTCTGGTCACATCTGGTCACGATGGGAAGTGGATTTGGACCAAGACTGTGCTTCCGGCTAACTGGGAACCTGGAGAGATTTATGATACTGGAGTTCAGATCACTGATATTGCACAAGAAAGTTGCTCTCCTTGTGATTACGGGACTTGGTGAATGGTGATGAGAAGATGAATAAAGAAAGAAAAACTATAGAATATACATAGTTTGAAGAATAATTTGGGTACAAGACGTTTACCCTGTGTGGTTTGAGATAATTACTTACTTATCCCCTCATATTTGAATAAAATGTCACAAATATCTCTTTCGACCTATTTATTAAGTAAATTTTGAATACAATAATTATACCCATGTCTTAAGCAATGTTAAACCTTCGAATCTTGACATTGTGAATGGAGAAATTGAATTAGAAAAGTCACCCATAATGAATCTCTACAGTATATAATCTGAATTAGCCGACCAATAAAAAATAATTAAGTTATATCTAACTTTGAGTAAATTAAATATTTTAAGAATTATAAAAAACAAGTAAAAGAGAAAATTAAAAGAAAATATATATGTATGGTCTATTTTTTGCAGTTAGTTTTTTTTTTACTCTAATTTGATTAATCTTAGTTTATATACATTTCAAATTTTGAAAGTAAGTCTAGACTCAAATAATAAAAGGATAACATGTCTAATTTACAAGACTTAAAGTGATCAAAGAACTAAATTGTAACTTATGTGTAATATTAGGACTAATAATATAATTTGACTTAACATATTAAACGACTACTATTTAGGTTAGAGACTAAATTCAAAATATTATAAAATTAAAAACGCTCAAATTAGAGTATAAAGACCAAGTTCCTAACCAACCTATAATACAAGAGGTACGAAAAGAAAACTTTAACCTATTATCGTTCATGGAAATTTTTAAAATAATTTAAACTTGATTTTAATTTAATTATAAATTAACGTCAAGATAAATCATTTTCCTTCTTTTATTTCTTTACTTTTATAGTTTAATCAATTCTTCATTAAAATCTTGTAATAAAGTTATTTGATTTTAAATAAAAAATAATTTAATTAATCCATCATAAGATTAAGTAAAGAAGTTCAGATTTATATAATTGAATTGGGTATATGTTTAAAATACTTGATTTTATTAGAATTTAAATATAATTTAATTACAATTTAATTTCACAATATTTTAATATAATTTTAAACAATTAAAATTTTCATTTTCTATTTTTTATTATCCAGTGCGATTACAAAATAATATTTATTCATTAATATCTTTAAATAATACATACACATTTCGTAGACAAACATAAACAAATAAGTACTATTTTTCTTTTTCAAACAATACATAGATAAACATAATTAACATCAAACTTTAGAGGTAAGTGTATTTTACCCAGATTATTATTATTCAAACTATATATAGTATTTCCTTTCTTCCTTCCTTTGTTCATCTTCTAATCACCAACTCCCATAATCACAAGGAGAGCAATTTTCTTGTGCAAGGTCAGTGATTTGGACTCCAGAATCGTAAACAACTCCAGTTTTCCAGTCCGCCGGAAGCACATATTTTGCCCAAATCCACCTGCTGCCATACCCAGAAATGACCTTAAACCTGAATTGCAAGGCACCGTTTAGGTATCTGCTTGTATCCCAGACAGCCCCATAGTTCCTGTTCAAGGAGTTCCAGTTCGAAGACCCGACCTGAAACGATAATCAAACCAGATTGTTCGGTCCGAGATTCTGCATCAGTAATGAAACAGAAGTACGTACAAAGTTGAGTTTAAAAACAGGGCTAACCTGAGCTACATCAATGGCTACAATCTCAGTCTGTCCGCCTTGGTACAGCGGTTTAATTTGTAGGTAATATGGTTTTTGGCTTGATTCTTCGACTCTAACGGCTAAGGTCTTGTTCTTGTATTCACATGGTATCCTTTTATATTCGACGTCCACTATACCGGCTTTCAAAATGTCTTGTTCCTTGCCCTTGTTAGCCATGGCCATGAAAGCTTTGCTGCTAAGAACAAAGTCGGTTTGGGTACCGTAACTGCGATCGGTTAGTGTCACCTTTGTCCCTATACCTCTGCACAGGTTTGGATTCTTACATCTTATCTGCAAAAAGAAAAACATGTTAGTTTCCAGTTTCCACTACTGTAATAATTAAGAAACAATAAGAGCCAAAAACTATTACAAACCTTAAAGCAAGCACCGCAGCCAGCTCCGTTTTTGAAAAGAGGAGAACCACTAGCTGCGAGGAAACCACCGCCGAGGCCTAATGCCAAGGATCCATATCCACAAGCTCCAGCTGCACGCGTCAAATCCACAAAACAAATGTTACCCACCAAATATTTCAGAAAACTATGATCTGGGTATTAAATATATCAACCGGTAAAGCTAATTACATGAAAGTGCCTCGACTGAGTTGACAAAAGTAGCCTTGGATCGGTGCACGCATCGATCACAGGCAGTAGCAGAAGAAAGGAGAAGGAGCAGAAACCAAACAAAGTGAGCCATTTTGTTTTTGCTGAGTTAAAGAAATGTTAAGTGAATATAGTGAAGAGAGTTAGGGTTTATGGGGTTTATTTATACATGAAGATTAGTATGGACAACTGTTGAGCATTTCTGGAAAACCATGGATTGATTTTTTATATACTTTATAAAAACCCTTATCGGATTTGAATTCTGCTTGCTAGGTTGACATTGTAAGAGAAGAGACGTGTATTTGCTCAAAGGCTGAGAAACAAGAAAAAACAAAAAGAAGTCAAAAAAAGAAAAAGTCTTACACTAAATCTAAACTTTTTTCCCCTTAAATTATTCATAGATTTAGAAAAATTATAAATTAATAGTACTTAAACCTAAAAAATTCTCAAATGAGTTCAAGATATTGATGAGGTGGTTCAACAACTAATCAAATTATAAATTAATAGTAATTAAACCTAAGATTTATGTTGGGAATAAAATGAGAAAGAACAAGAATAATGAATAAGAGAAAGAGTATGAGTGAAATTTGTATTATTTTCAAATATAGACTTATATACGTCACTTCAAAAAAAACTGACATATACCGACGGACACAAATTTGTCGGTAAAACATCAAATATCCGTCGGTATATACCCTAAACCCTTTTACCGACGGACAAAAGAGAAATTCCGACAGACAAAAGGCCGTCAGTAATACACTTGTCGGTATAAAGTGATGCCGACGGACAAAACCGTTGGTATAGATGTTCTGAGCCTATACCGACGGACACAACCGTAAGCATAGGTGCGGACTACCCCGACAAATTAGGGTATATATTCCGACGCATTTTGTCCGTCGGTATAGGCTCAGAACATCTATACCAACGGTTTTGTCCGTCGGTATAACTGTTATCTATAATGACGGTTTGTCCATTGGTATAGGGTCAGAATCTATACCAACGGTTTTGTCCGTTGGTATAGCTGTTATCTATAATGACAGTTTGTCCGTCGGTATAGCTCCTAGCGGTTATCGTTTACTGACGGTTTTGTCCGTCAGTATATGTATCATGTATGATCAGTATAAAATATTTATACCGACAGTTTTGTCTGTCGGTATAGGTGTGATTGGTATTTATTTGTTTTTTTAAATATCAAATAATTATTAATATATTCCATTATTTTTATTTAATATTTTTTATTTTAAATATTAAAATTACTAAAATTATTATAACAAAAATTATTTCATTTTAAAGGGAAAATATTAGATTTAATGTTCGAATAAAAAAAAGTATGTAATACATAATCAGTAAAACATGTACCTACGAGTTTAGTACAGACAAAAGTAATATGCAAGGAAATATTTTTGTTTCTTAATAACTTACATAATAAAAGCTAGAAATAATTGAAGATCACCCTCTATTGTCTGCCAGCATCATTTCCTCTTGTATTTTGTTGATTTGTTGAAGGCAAGGATGGATTGGTACAATTGATTGGTGCTGAAGCACTACCAACATCAGGTGTTGCCTAATAAAAGTAATTAAAAGAATGAATTTAAATAAAAAATAAATGGAATAATAAAAAAGAAAAATATTTTGAATACCTCTGTATCAACCATACGAAGCAAAGCATCCATATCAGACACATGTAGATCTGAACATTGTTGTTGAAAGTAGGGTATAAAACAAGTTTCAAAAAGTTTTTCTAATTTCGCATCCTTAGATTTCAACCCTTCCACTTCTTCAGTATTTTGAACTGATTGTGAAGGTCCAGATTCCTGAGAAGAACGAGTGTGAACCGCCCCTACACAACGAACACGTCCTCTTCTTCCCGGTCCTTTAACTTGAGCAAACACTGTAGAACTAATGTTTTGATATAATATTTGAAAAATATTTTGGACTAATTTAAAAAGAATTTAAAAACATTTCTAAAGTCCAAACATCTTGAAATTATGTTTAGGAAGTTTTTAAATTGTTTTTAATGTGTTTCAAAGGCCAAATTTCTCAAAAACCATAGGGCGTTTCGAAACACCATAGGGCGTTTCGAAACAGGGGGATTCCAGTGGCAAAACGTTTCGATACACGTATCGAAACGGGCCAAGCGTTCCGAAACGGTATAGGCCGTTTCGATACGCCTACGTGGCAACGACCCTAACGGCTATAAACCCCAACGGCTCTTTCCCAAATAATATTCAAAATGCAGGCGTTTCGAAACAGGGTTAAGGCGTTCCGAAACTGCTAAGGGTGTTCCGAAACGGCTAAGGGTGTTCCGAAACGGGTACCCCGACAGGCTGCAACGGCTATCTCTATAAAGAAGGCGTTCCGAAACGGGCTTGAAGCGTTCCGAAACGGGTAGCAGCTGAATTGCATTTTGGAGGAAATTAAAGTCTTCAAACGGCTATATTTTGATCCCAACGGCCATAAACGGCTACATACTCAATTTGGAGTATAAATAAGACCTCCAAGCATCAAGATTGACAAGAGCTTCAATTGTTACAACATTATGAGTGAAAAACTTGTCTAGAGCTTAAATCGTTTATTTCTTGCTTAGACAACACTTGTGAGCTTACTTTGTTAAATTTGCTCAAGTGTCTTAGGTTTTGGGTGAGTGCTTCATTGTGCAAACAAAATACCTATTAGAGGGTTCAAGTTTGCTTCTTTGTTTATCTCTTTGTAAGAGAAGGGTTCCTTCAAGCTTTGGGTAGAAAGCTTCGAGGGTTGTGATCAAGGCTTTGGGTAGAAGCTTGATCGTTGTAAAGGGTTTCCTCCTGATCCTAGAAAAGGGGACGAATCAATTAGTGGATTGATTGTGAAATCCTTAGTAGGAAGCTAAGGTAGTGGATGTAGACCTTGGTTAGAAGGTTGAACCACTATAAATCATCGTGTCTTTATTCTTTTAGCTTCCTAAACCCTTCCACCCAAAAATTCATCTCTCCACCACTTGGCGAGCATAATCGGTTGATCGAATCGAGCGTCGAAAAACCCAACAATTGGTATCAGAGCTTGGCTCAATCGAAGGGGATTCACATCCTATTGAGAAGATCCGGCAAGCTCGATCAACATTTCACCAACCGGCTCAAAATGTCGCAATCCATCAACATACCGCCTTTCTTCGACGGAAATCACTATGCCCATTGGAAGACAAAGATGAAATTCTTCTTGAAGGCAAATGATTACAAACTATGGGACATAGTTGAAGATGGTCCGTTCGTGCCTCAAGGAAGCAAAGCGGAATGGAGTGCCAACGATCGCAAGAAGATGGAGCTAAATTGTAGAGCCTTGCACATGCTCTTTTGTGCTTTTGGCCCAACCATCTATGAGAAAATGTCTTCTTGTGAAAGTGCCAAGGAGGTATGGGACAAGCTTGAAGTCACATACGAGGGGACTAATGAAGTCAAGGAGACCAAGATTGGGCTCCTCACCTTAGAGTATGAGAACTTCAAAATGGATCCGGAAGAGAACATCGAGAAGATGTTTGATAGATTCTCCACCATCATCAATGGTCTTAAAGGTTATGGAGAAGCCATTCCGGAAGAAAAACTTGTCCGAAAGCTCATCTACTCACTTCCCGAGTCTTGGGACTCAAAAAGGACCGCCATCATCGAAGCCAAAAATTTGAAGACTTTGAAGCTTGATGAACTCATGGGGTCACTTCTTACTCATCAAATCATGAAGAAGAACAAAGATGATGAGAAAAGGAGGGAAGAAATTAGAGCTATGGGAGAGAAGAAACTCAAGAGTATTGGCATCAATGTAAATGCCATGGCTCTCAAATCCTCCACATGTCATCATGAAGATTCAAGTGAGGAGGATAGTGAAGATGAAGAGATGGTCCATCTCTTCAACAAATTCACCCGGTTCATGAAGAACAAAATGGAAAAATCCAAGCATGAATCGAGGAAGAAGATGAAGGATTCCCACAAATCCAAAAAGAAGGGATCATCTTCTAAACAAGCATACGTGGCCACTTGGAGTGATGAAGACTCCACCGATAATGAAGTAGCCCACCTATGCATGATGGCCCTCAGTGAGGGGGAGGTAACTTCTAACTCATCTATTTCAAATTCGTATACATTTGATGAGTTACAAGAAGCCTACGATGAATTGGTTTTTGAATTCAAGGCTTCATTTTCGAAAAATAAAAAATTGATTTCAAAGTTGAAAACCGAAAATGATTTGCTTTCTAAAACCAATTTAGAGTTTGAAGCAAAAATTAAAAATTTTGAGCTTAAAGTTTTAAACCTACAAAATTTGCTTCAAACGATGGAAAGAGATCATCAAAAAGAAGTCGATGATCTCAAAAAGGAAAAAGATTTGATTTCCAAAGAACTTGAAAAGAAAAACAATTTTGGAAAATCAAATTTTTATGTAAGACAATCTAGTGCCCCTAGATTTTTAAATGGAAAATGTTTTAGAAGTGTTTGGGTCCCAAAAGGACTAACCACTTCAACTAAAAAGGATGAAATTGAAAAATGGATTCCTAAGGGGACTAAATTTTGTGCTACTAACGTCTATGGATCCAAAGCAATTTGGATACCAAAAATTACTTGATTGTCTTTTGCTAGGTGTGATGGAGAATGATCAACAAGTCAAAAATTGAGGGGGAGCTCCATGCACACAAGGAAGAACACTTGAAGAAGGAAGGCTTCACATCCTCCCTTGAGTTCAAGTGTGGTAAAATCTAGTTGTTTTAGTGTTTATTGATTTATTTTATTTTATGTCAACTAGATATTCATAAATGTTGAACTAACATTCCAATGATGCTTTGAGTAAGGGGGAGCCATTTTTTTTAACCAAAATTTTAAGTGTCAAATTTTTTTTGCCTCCTATGTTATCTTGAACATAAATGTCATTTTAAATTCTTTTTGATATAACAAAAAGGGGGAGATATAAATGGTTTGAAAAATTGAATTTTCAAACGAATAAGGGGGAGCTTTATTTTATTTCATATCTTAATCTCTTATTCACAATTTTAAAGTTAAAGGGGGAGAATCCCAAACAATTTTTCAAGTTGGTTTTATTATATCAAAAAGGGGGAGATTGTAGAACTAATGTTTTGATATAATATTTGAAAAATATTTTGGACTAATTTAAAAAGAATTTAAAAACATTTCTAAAGTCCAAACATCTTGAAATTATGTTTAGGAAGTTTTTAAATGGTTTTTAATGTGTTTCAAAGGCCAAATTTCTCAAAAACCATAGGGCGTTTCGAAACACCATAGGGCGTTTCGAAACAGGGGGATTCCAGTGGCAAAACGTTTCGATACACGTATCGAAACGGGCCAAGCGTTCCGAAACGGTATAGGCCGTTTCGATACGCCTACGTGGCAACGACCCTAACGGCTATAAACCCCAACGGCTCTTTCCCAAATAATATTCAAAATGCAGGCGTTTCGAAACAGGGTTAAGGCGTTCCGATACGCGTTCCGAAACGGCTAAGGGTGTTCCGAAACGGGTACCCCGACAGGCTGCAACGGCTATCTCTATAAAGAAGGCGTTCCGAAACGGGCTTGAAGCGTTCCGAAACGGGTAGCAGCTGAATTGCATTTTGGAGGAAATTAAAGTCTTCAAACGGCTATATTTTGATCCCAACGGCCATAAACGGCTACATACTCAATTTGGAGTATAAATAAGACCTCCAAGCATCAAGATTGACAAGAGCTTCAATTGTTACAACATTATGAGTGAAAAACTTGTCTAGAGCTTAAATCGTTTATTTCTTGCTTAGACAACACTTGTGAGCTTACTTTGTTAAATTTGCTCAAGTGTCTTAGGTTTTGGGTGAGTGCTTCATTGTGCAAACAAAATACCTATTAGAGGGTTCAAGTTTGCTTCTTTGTTTATCTCTTTGTAAGAGAGGGGTTCCTTCAAGCTTTGGGTAGAAAGCTTCGAGGGTTGTGATCAAGGCTTTGGGTAGAAGCTTGATCGTTGTAAAGGGTTTCCTCCTGATCCTAGAAAAGGGGACGAATCAATTAGTGGATTGATTGTGAAATCCTTAGTAGGAAGCTAAGGTAGTGGATGTAGACCTTGGTTAGAAGGTTGAACCACTATAAATCATCGTGTCTTTATTCTTTTAGCTTCCTAAACCCTTCCACCCAAAAATTCATCTCTCCACCACTTGGCGAGCATAATCGGTTGATCGAATCGAGCGTCGAAAAACCCAACAAACACATCATTTGACCATGAATTTTGTGATAAATTATCAGAAGACGAGCTTTCATTTCTCTTCTCTTGAATACGTTCCTAAAAATATAAGCAAGTTAAACATATAATATAATAACTATATTATATTTATACCAAACACATATACAAGACTTAATAATAATAAATTACCACAACAACCGCGGTCCTGAAATTCACGATGCTTTCATCTTTGCGTGTACGAGATCGAACATATATACTAGCTCGTGTTGGTGGGATTCCATTAAATTCTGTAGTCTGACATTAAGAAAACAACGAGAGATATTAGAAACAATTTTTCAAATAAATGGTAATAATAAAGAAAATTATACGCACTAAGTCTTCAACAATCCTAGGGAAAGATCTTGTTCCCGTGCAATGCGGTTCACTTAGCTTTGAACTATTTGATCTATTTGTGGCACTTTGTTCCTATTCGAATTATAAGTAATAAATTGTTAATAAAAGTTTAAATATTAAAGTTATAGAAATTATAAAACTGTAGTATTTTACCATCGCCTTTGAGGACAACCAATATTTAACAAGTGTCTTCAATTGGTCCAAATTCACTCGTGGATCCTTGCAATTTTCGACGATCTGCTCTACAGTTTGGTTCTCATCAAATATTTGAGATTTTAATTCATTTTTCCACTGCCTCCATTTGGTATTCATATATGAGAGAACCCATTTCTTAACATGTTTTAATGTGGCTTCATCAACGCCTTCCTCCGAATCAAATGATTGAAATTGAAACTTTAACTGCATTAACAAAATAAGAGGGTATCACAATCCAAGAACAATTATTATTTAGATAAAGTTAGTGTTTTATTATCCAAAGGTAAGCAAGCAAGATGCTCACAAATATAAAAAGTAACAGTTTTAGAGTGTAATCCAAAACAGTCACCAGAATCAAAATTAAAATCAAATGCAATGATAAGATTGTAGTGTTTCTTTAATTGGCAGACACACGGTGGGCAATTATTATACCATACTGCTTTCAGCATGCCACAAATAAATAATTGTATATATATTCATGCTATTCCTAAATCTAAAGTGGGAAAAAAAAGAAATATTGTTTCTATAAAAGCAGTGCTTGTTTTCTCAAAGTCAAATGATAATTCAAAACAAATCATGTAATTCTAAGAGAGAACTTAAAGAATAGAAGCATATTGTTTCTGTATAAGTATAACCTTGTTTCTAAGAATTAACTTCAGTTTAAAATAACTAAATTTCAAATGTTTCTATAAAAGCAGTACTTGTTTTTCTGGACATTTACTTTTGACATAGATGCATGTAGGAAGGTCTATAACAACAAGGGACATTTACTTTTGACAAGTATTCAATTAGTGCACATACCTCGTCGTGGACCACATTTCTTCCTTCTTATTGTTCGGCATCTCATGCCAATTCAAATAATTAATTGGCGCAAACTCAGCCTTTCGCACCATCGTTCCAATAAAGCGACATAAGCAAGTCGGTTCTTCACCCACAAGTTGATATAAATTGTTAATTTTGACATTAACGCGTTGTCCCTCTGGCAGCTCTCAAATATCCGGCATAAGTGTTGCTCCTCGAACTTTCTTATGATTAATGTCCTCTACATGAATATGAGTAAGTGCAAATGAAACTCAAACAAATAATTATATTTGAACCGTTAATTTGAGGTGAAAATATCATACATGATAAGAGGGAAACTATAATAACTTGGATCACCCCCAAACCAGAAGGATTATTGCGTACCTAAGTTTCCAATATGATAATCATTGAATGTTCAAAATTCTGGTCATTATAAAAGATAGGCAAAATAAGCTGCGCGATCTGGATGAAGCTTAAATCGGTTCTTGTTAATCACCCCAAAAAAGAAGAAGAAAAAATAGAGCTAGTCACAATAAATTTATCAAATCAGTAACTAAACAGAATCAAGAGCAAGATAATCTGAAATAAGCGAGTATGTAGCAAACATAAAAAGATAGAGAGTCGAAACCTAGAACGACAACGAAGCAGGGGTTCATCAAAGTTGGCAAAGAGACAAATGGCCGTCGACGAGCGCGAAAGAGAGCAGAAGACGTATGCTTGGAGCCAAGATCGGCGTTCAAAGCCACGGCCGTTGGCGAGCGCGAGAAAGAGCAGAGCTATTTGGGTGAATTTTTAATTCAGGGACTGGGACTTTTGGGGAATCCTATATCGAGGAAATAATTAAAACGCAAAAAAATTTAACCTGCCTATACCGACAGTGGTAAATACCGTCGGTAAATATTTTACCTATACCGTCACACAAGTTTACATATACCGACAAACAAGTTCACCTATATCGACGGTCAAAATAACCGTCGGTATAAACTACACCTATACCAACAAATACAAAAAATCGTCGGCCTATGGTTTACCTGTACCGACGGTCTCAGTACATCGTCGGTATATATCACATCTATACCGACACATTCTTAATCCCCGTCGGTATATATTACATCTATACCGTCAAATTTTGTATCCATCGGTATACATCAGAACTTTTACCGATAGTGTTGTTTTCCGTTGGTATATATTATCTATAGCGACGACATTTGTCCGTCGATATAATCGGGCGTCGGTATATGTACATTTTTTTTGTAGTGTATACAATGCCTTTAATAAATCATTTATTTATAGGTATAAGAATTACATAATAAATTAAACTCTAATTAATGTAGATAATATTTCTAATGATAAAGTAAGTCAAATCTCCTTGATAAAGTTCTTATCATGATAAACATCCATCCATCCATCCACATAGATAAATATTCATAACACTCCCCCTTGGATGTCTATAAAGATAATGTGTCTCGTTAAAACCTTACTAAGATAAAACCCACTGGAAAAAAAAATTCATTAGTGAAGGAAAAAGAGTACACACATCTTTAATACACATAACATGTTACCTCATTAAAAACTTTACCAGGAAAACCCATTGGGAAAAAACCTCGGTTAAGGGAAAAAGAGTGCAACATGTATTTACTCCCACTCATGAAAACATCACAGAAGATCTTTGAATCTTCATAATTCAATCTTGAATATTATATATTTTCTAAAGATTGTGAGGGATGAAACTTTGGAGTAATATGTTTCATGATTATTCCACCTTTCAATTGAGATATAAATTTTGCATTATCTCTACACAAGATAGCTTTGTATCATATCTTGTGAAAGTAAATTACATATCTTCTAGATATGTTGGGTCAATAGTCACATTTTTGGCATGCCTCGTGTGCATAACAATTATTTCTACAAGATTTGAGGAGGCATCGATGAATGTTTGAAGATCTAAAGGTAATGATCTTTGTATATCTATAGATATTTCTTGACCAACTAATATATTATGCTTCTAGAAGAATTATTTATTTATCTTTCTTCCGAAGATAAATTTATTCACACTCAACAATCTTACAATTATTGGGATACTCAATAGATATGCTTTATCCATATTGAAACTTCTTTAAGATTCTTTCGACTTATGTCCATTCACAGACAAAAACACATATTTAAGTGCTCGATCGTTAGGTCGAGACAAAACCACTTCTTAAGTTTCTTTTTCTCAAATACTTTCATTAAGTACTTTGAAAACTCTTCATGAGTTTCCAATTTAGAAGTTCTAATAATATCATGAATCTTGATCCA
Source organism: Hibiscus trionum (assembly GCA_030270665.1). Taxonomy (NCBI): domain Eukaryota; kingdom Viridiplantae; phylum Streptophyta; class Magnoliopsida; order Malvales; family Malvaceae; genus Hibiscus; species Hibiscus trionum. The sequence goes on along the minus strand of BSYR01000011.1, from coordinate 702,065 downwards.
AACTCTTTTATAAAATGCATAAGGAAATATGATCATTCTTATATTATCATGAAACTGCACAGGATTCAATATTTTAAATCTTTGGTGACCAAATTTTGAATTTTAAAAAGGTGTATGAGCTTGTAGCATTATTAAACCGCTTTAAAACAGTGGGTGATGAATAGGTATGTGAAAGTTTTGGCCCTTTCAAGAGGGATGAAAATCATCTGCCCCCATTTGTGCCCCACTTTAAAATAATGGGTTTAGGGTTTAGGGTTTGAGGTTTAAGGTTGGGGCTTAGGGTTAGGGTGTAGGGAATTAGGGGTAGGGTGTATTTTTTAGGGTTTAGAGTTTAGAGTTTAGGATATGAAAATTAGGATTATGAGGTAAGATTTAATTTTTAAGTATTTTTAGGCAGGGGCATAGAAGGAGGCATGGTTAGGGGCAGAAGATTTTTACTCCTTTCAAGAGTCGGAAAAGATCAAATTAATCAAGTTTTGGCATCAAAACACGGGTCAATGGATTCTGACGTGGACACACCTTTTATGTTTCAATCAGCTGCCTGAAACTTGATACCTTTCGGGTCAGAATCAAGCAGAAAATGTCCCTGGTTCCTAACATAACATTTCCGATGTTTCAATTAAATTTTATAGCAATGAATCTGGGATTTGACCACGACAACCAATACCGCCATAGCTGAACGTTGTTCCTTTCGAAAACTTCATGGTTTTCCAGAAATGCTCAACAGTTGTCCATACTAATCTTCATGTATAAATAAACCCCATAAACCCTATATCTCTTCACTATATTCACTTAACATTTCTTCAACTCAGCAAAAACAAAATGGCTCACTTTGTTTGGTTTCTGCTCCTTCTCCTTTCTTCTGCTACTGCCTGTGATCGATGCGTGCACCGATCCAAGGCTACTTTTGTCAACTCAGTCGAGGCACTTTCATGTAATTAGCTTTACCGGTTCAATCTCGATTGATATATTAATTTAATACCCAGATCATAGTTTTCTGAAATATTTGGTGGGTAACATTTGTTTTGTGGATTTGACGCGTGCAGCTGGAGCCTGTGGATATGGATCCTTGGCATTAGGCCTCGGCGGTGGTTTCCTCGCAGGTAGTGGTTCTCCTCTTTTCAAAAACGGAGCTGGCTGCGGTGCTTGCTTTAAGGTTTGTAATAGTTTTTGGTTCTTATTGTTTCTTAATTATTACAGTAGTGGAAACTGGAAACTAACATGTTTTTCTTTTTACAGATAAGATGTAAGAATCCAAACCTGTGTAGAGGTACAGGGACAAAGGTGACACTAACCGATCGCAGTTACGGTACCCAAACCGACTTTGTTCTTAGCAGCAAAGCTTTCATGGCCATGGCTAACAAGGGCAAGGAACAAGACATTTTGAAAGCCGGTACAGTGGACGTCGAATATAAAAGGATACCATGTGAATACAAGAACAAGACCTTAGCCGTTAGAGTCGAAGAATCAAGCCAAAAACCATATTACCTACAAATTAAACCGCTGTACCAAGGCGGACAGACTGAGATTGTAGCCATTGATGTAGCTCAGGTTAGCCCTGTTTTTAAACTCAACTTTGCACTTACTAGTTACTTCTGTTTCATTACTGATGCAGAATCTCGGAACGAACAATCCGGTTTGATTATCGTTTCAGGTCGGGTCTTCGAACTGGAACTCCTTGAACAGGAACTATGGGGCTGTCTGGGATACAAGCAGATACCTAAACGGTGCCTTGCAGTTCAGGTTTAAGGTCATTTCTGGGTATGGCAGCAGGTGGATTCGGGCAAAATATGTGCTTCCGGCGGACTGGAAAACTGGAGTTGTTTATGATTCTGGAGTCCAAATCACTGACCTTGCACAAGAAAATTGCTCTCCATGTGATTATGGGAGTTGGTGATTAGAAGATGAACAAAGGAAGGAAGGAAGAAAATATTGACGTTCGTATGCATGGTTTGAATAATATCTAAATAATTGCATGCATTCCTCTGCGGGCATGCTATAAATATTTGAATCGATGGTTTGTAATAGATTTTAAATAAAAATATGAATAAAATAATACCTCTATTTATTACAATATGGTATATGCAGTTAAATGTAGAGTTAATTGAATATAGTTACTTGTATCAACGCTATCTCACATTGGTGCTGTGACAACAACTTACGAACAACCTTTTTTTCCGCCAACGAACTCAAACTCTGCACATTTTGACAACACTTTTATCATGTCGACTAATCCTCTCGGCTTCTTGTTCGATCAATTCTGCTATATGTTTCACCATTGACTCCTTATTCCTTATTGTCGACGCACCTAAAAATTTGCCTAATTCCAAAGTCACACAAGCTTCTTTTAAAATCGCCTATTGTTTTCCTCAAAATCCGATATTGCCTCGTCCGTTTGTTGCGTTGTAGCATTTCATCGCCCACCACTCTTCTTTCGCGAGATTGTCGACACCTCTCTTTCTATATGCACGACTAAGTTGAGGATTTTAAACGCCGTTTTGCCTTTTCCAGAGTCCTTACTAGGGGTGCTTATTGAGTTGAGCAGCTCGCAAACAGCTCGAGATCGACTCGGTCAAAATTCGATTAATGCTCGACTCGAGTTGACTCGACTCGAACTCGAGATCTTAATGAGTCGAGTTGAGCAAGGCCTGGCTTGACTCGATAAGTTCGTGAGCTACCTTAAAAAATTATGTTCCAACGAAGTTTAAATGCTAGCCGAAAACTCTAGAAAAATTTAGTGACTTGCTAGGTAATTTACCAATAAAATATTTGATTTCAATTTTTCAATTTCTCGAGAATTTCAAAAGTTAATTAGTATTAATAAAAAATCAAATTATATTAATTAGTCTTTCTTTATTTTTTATTAAAACGTTTTTATGATATTATTTTATGTATAAAAATTGAAAAGTGAAAAAAATCTTTAGTTCTCATACAAAAAATACGATTGAAAGTCAAAACACCAAAAATCTGAAGGCATTCTCTCCTTTTTAGTTCATCGAAGATTGTTGAGAAACTAAAAAGAGTTTCACACTCGAATATCAACTTCATCTCTAACTCAGTCATGGCATGTTCTTTTATTTGTCTTCTTCGTCCTCACGAGCTTTTTCTCTTCTGAATTTGTATGTTATATTAAGCTCTAATAGCATCACTAGACTTTTACCTATATTTTAAAAAAAATAAGGTACAAATTTTAGTGAACTTAACGAGCATCGAGATTTTTTAACTAGCACAAGTCGAGCAAAATTTTAGCGAGCTTAACGAGCAACGAGTTGAGTCGAACAGCAAAATTTTTTAACGAACACGAATTGAGCATTACTCAACTCGCGATCGACTCGTTCGATAAGCACCCCTAGTCCTCACCCATATGGTTTTCTTCTTCTAATCTCATCAAACAATCCTTCTGGATATTGGTGGTCAATTTCCAAGGTTCAAAATCAAGGGTCATTGTTCACCAAGTCCTTGTTCAAAGTCCTTAGTGCAAAAACCAATTAAGTAAATTCCCTAATTATGGTCCGCTCCTATATTCAATCCATTTTTTCTACGTGGAAATATGTATATTGTAATTATGGTTCAATATGATATAGGTTTCTATAATTAGAAATGGTCAATTCTTTCATTATTTTGTTTTTTTCACCAATATTCCATGGTTAGTCTAACAAATTATGTTCAAATTAAGTCGACTTTGAAATATTTTTTTGTTGATTTGATTCGAATTATTAATACAACTAGAGGCGGACTCATGTACGTCTTAGGAGAGGCTCCTGCTCTCATGCACGAGAATTTTTTTATCTTTTGTTTTGTATATTAAAAAATAAATTAATTATAATCTCATATCCACCTTTCAACATTAATGTTTTGCGCTCAATTTTCTAACTTTTAATAAACGTAGTACGCACATGTAAATTATATTGTTGGACTTTAAATCTTTTAAAATAATTATTATTCTCTTTTTTCATTAAACCACTTGCAGAATACCAACAACCTTAATTACTTTAATAATAAAAATGACTAAATTAAATTCAGTCGAAGTCGAAAAGTGAAACCGTGTTTTCCGTACTAATCAGTAAAACTATTTCCGCGAGAAGTTGTATTACATGGGACATTTGAACTTCTTCAATGTTAGCAAGCAAATTCTGGGAAATTGCCGCGAAAGCTACCTTTGTTGCTGCCAACATTTTTTTAATTATCCTTTTAATGTTTAATTATTAATTCTTATCTTTCCGTTTTTCTCTCTGTATTTTGGTGCATTTTTCGTTTTCTTTCTAGGTCGTTTGATCGCTCTTTTTATATATTTTTTTTCAAGAGTAAATTTAACGACGCCACGACTGATCAAGATGATGGTTATTTATAATTCTGCTGATCTACTCTGCTCTAGATCCTTGGATTGAATTTGGATACGCGATTTGCGTTTGTGAATAGTTTCTCACGACTTTCGGCTCTGATTTGTAGTTTTCGGTAGTCTTTCAATAGTTTGATCCCCTTTGTGGTTTGTTTACCGATGCAGTCAGATTTGTTCGTATCTAGTTTTTTTCCGAATCTTTTAGTTGAGTTTTTAACTGTAACCCCCTCGTCTCGGTCTGGCCGGATGACCGGTCCGAGAGAGCCACACGGGGAAAACCGAAGCGAAACCCGTTAAGGTTCCCCCTCGGTTAGCAACCCTATTTTTTTTCTTTAATTATTCTTGTCTAGATGCCTTATTAAGTCCTATGTGGAACATGACAGCGGGAACACAGACACCATAGCAACGACCAACCCAAACAGCCCCTTAAAACAGCCCATTTACCCTTTTTAAACAGGGCGTATCGATACACCTTCAGAGGGTATCGATACGCCTTGACCGGGGTCAACACCCTATGGTCAACGCCGTTGGACCGTATCGATACGCTTGAACACCGTATCGATACGCCAAGCACTCTACAACTCCCCAAGATTTCAGAGAGTTAAGAGGGTATCGATACACCCTTGCGTATCGATACGCCCAGCCTAACCTGAATTACAGAGAGTTTGGACCGTATCGATACACCCCACGTATCGATACGCCCAACCAAAACTGTTTTCTCGGAGCAAGGCCGTATCGATACAGCCCTTGGGCGTATCGATACGCCATGCACTGTAAGACCACAAAACTTAGCTAAACGACCTCAAACACGACTCTAGATGCAACTCTCGACTCACCTAAGCATATACAAACACGTAGGCACACATATACAAGCCAAGGGAAACATTTAAACATGGACTAAAACACTCATGCATAGCATTCATGTCAAAGAGCAATTCATGCAACCTTGACATACACAAGAGCTCAAAAGACCTTAAAGGGAACAAGACAACTTGAAAGGTTTGCATTCATACACAAGGCAACCTAAGCATTCTAAAACATGCCATCAAACATCGAAACATTCATCAGAGCGTAACGTGCTTACAAACCAAACATCAATCCAAAACAACATCAATTAAATGAGTCACACATGCTCATACAAGACCTTTGCCACATTGCTAGCTAATACAAAATCGATAACCATACTTGAGCTACAAACTTGGAAGCCCTTCTTGCCTTGCCTTGTGCTAACGCCACGCTAATGATCTGCATTGTTGAACATAGAGAGCGTAAGCTATAAGCTTAGTGAGGGTGCTCTAAAGTGAAAAACAACAACAATGCAGGGTCCAAGCATGTTAATCCTAGTCTACATACATCAAACATAGGCATAATATCAAGTAGACTTAGCTAGGCTTTCAAGTGGCATATATGGTCTCTCAATCCTAGCAAGATTTCACATCATTATCAATTATCATATACAATACCATATATCAAACCACATATCACCATCATATATCACATTACATAAACAAGTTTAATTGGCCACTTTAATTACCCCGATTGTGCGGATATAAACCTTGACAACACTTTACCTCGGTGGGATTCCACTCATCACCGGACCTTGCATGTGCGGGATTCCACTCATCGCCACATGCCCTACGGATGGGATTCCACTCATCATCCCGTAGAAATATAATAAGCTTCCGGTGGAATGCTACATCACCGTACTCCTCCTTGATGACTTAACGCCATCAAGGCCACGTACGTTTTGACTCAATTTGTGTGCACACTATCCTAATGATCGATCATTTACAACCGGTAATTTTAGTGCCAATTATTATAACCACAACATGTATCACCAACCACATATCATCAACACATTCATGCTCAACACATATATCCACAACATGATATACATATACATGCACCATCTAATCACAAGCATTTGAGCATAGTTATCGAGCACATAGCATTCAAAGAAAAATTAGACTAAGTTAACTACTTGGATTAAAAGGAAGCGGCCTACCAAGCACACTTGCACACACACACACTACTCATGCTCGAACCAACTTCAAAACAAGTTTAGACCACTCACCGTCCTCCCTTAGCAAATCGAACAATCCTCCTACGCACCTGGATTCGGTCCCAAAGCTCCTTCAACGTTTCCCCTTGCTTCTAGCCAAACAAAATACATTCATCACTTCCCAAATCAATGCTAATTCAATCATTAATCCACATCGCAAAACACAACTCAATTTCCACAAATTCCAAATCACATAGCATCCCAAAAACCCAATTTTCGGACTCCCACAACCAAGGGCTGAAATACCCAAATTCAAGCATCCAAAAGACTTCCAAAACATCCCAAATCACCCTCCTAACATAAATAGACCATCAGCCCTTCAATTCCCACACAAATCCTCTCAAAAACCCAATTTTTCAAACCCTAAAATTGGCCCTAAAGACCCCCTACGAAAATTCATCCAAAGTTGACCAAATTCATATATGTTGTATACTTTAGCATGATTAACAAAAACCCCAACACAATTTCTTAAGACCAAATGAAAAACCCCATTAAAACCCAATTTTTCATCATAAACCCTAATATTTCAAAACCCACATTTTTGAAATCTAAGACAATAAGCAAGTAGAGGATGGAGAGGAGGTTGAGAAAATACAATTACCTCTTAAAATGGTGTGGAAATCGGGTGCTAAAATTGATGGAATAGTAATTCCAAGCTTGGGAGGTTTTAGAAATGGTGGGGGTTTTCAAAATGGGAAAAGGAGGAAGAATGGAGGAGGAAGACAACTTTACCATAAAGTGGTCTTCCTTTATTTAAAACTTGGGTAAATAGCCCCATAGGTCCTTCCCAACTTAATAAAACTCAATTTGGTCATTATCTGAAGTTGGTTTATTTTAATTTAATTTTATTAGACTCGAACTGAACCCGACTAACTCCTAAGCCCAAAACACGGGTGTTACAACTCTCTCCCACTTAAGGAATTTCGTCCCCGAAATTACCTGTCTGAAAGAGATACGGAAACTGCCGTTCCATATCCTCCTTCCTCTCCCAAGTGGCCTCGTCCACACCTCTACGTTGCCACCGCACCTTTACTAGCTCAATTGATCTACCCCTCAACACTTTACTGTCTGAAGCTAAGATCTCAACGGGCTCTTCCTCATAGGTCAAATCCGGATTCAATTCAATTTCTTCTACGGGCATAACATGCGATGGATCGGACCTATACTTACGAAGCATGGAGACATGGAATACATTGTGTATCTTCTCTAACTCGGATGGCAAGCGCAACTGATAAGCAACGGGACCAACTCTCTTCACAATCTCATACGGTCCTATGTACCTCGGACTCAACTTCCCCTTTCGGCCAAATCTCATCACTTTCTTCCACGGAGACACTTTCAAGAACACCTTCTCACCCACCGAGAATTCAACTTCCTTCCTCTTCAAATCGGCATAGGACTTCTGCCTATCCGAAGCAGCCTTCAAGCGATCACAAATCAATTTTACCTTGTCGGTTGTCCCCTTGAGCAAATCTGGCATAGGTAACAATTTCTGTCCTACCTCGGCCCAACACACTGGAGTTCTACACTTCCGGCCATACAAGGCCTCATACGGAGCCATCTGAATGCTCGACTGAAAACTGTTGTTGTACGCGAACTCTACTAGAGGCAAATGCTTCTCCCAAGTACCCGGAAAGTCTATGATACAACATCGCAACATGTCCTCTAAGATCTGAATAACTCTCTCTGACTGACCATCTGACTGAGGATGATAAGAAGTGCTGAAGTTCAAACGGGTACCCAAAGCGGTATGCAGACTCTCCCAAAATCTAGAAGTAAACCGCGGATCTCTATCTGATACAATGGACTTCGGTACACCATGTAACCTCACAATCTCACCAATGTACAAATCGGCCAATCTATCCAAAGTGTAGGTAGTGTTGACTGCCAAGAAGTGAGCACACTTCGTGAAACGATCTACTATTACCCAAACTGAGTTCTTCTTCGTAGGAGTCAAAGGCAAACCCGAAACAAAATCCATGGTGATGTTCTCCCATTTCCATTCCGGTATTCTCAACGGTTGTAACAAACCTGAGGGAACCTGATGTTCCGCCTTCACTCTCTGACACACTAGGCACTTACTCACAAAGTCGGTTACATCTCTCTTCAAGCCAACCCAAAAGTACTCATTCTTCAAATCGCGGTACATCTTCGTACTTCCAGGATGCATAGCAAACGGACTATTGTGGGCTTCAGTCAAGATCGTACGTCTCAAATCACTGTCTTCAGGCACAACTATTCTGTCTTTGTAACATAAAACCCCATCGGAACTGAAACTGTAGTCTGAAGATCTACCCTCGGCTATATCTTGCACGTGAGGTGCCAAAGATCTGTCTAAGAGCTGTTTCTCCCTAATCATCTGACCTAGAGTAGGTCTAACCTGAAGCTCGGCTATCAAGCCACCATCTCCAGACAAACTCAATCTAGCAAACATAGCTCTCAAGTCCACGGCCATCTTCCTACTCAAAGCGTCGGCCACTACATTGGCCTTACCCGGATGGTACTCAATGGTAAGATCATAGTCTTTTAGTAGCTCTAACCACCTACGCTGTCTGAGATTCAAATCTCGCTGAGTCATAATGTATTTCAAACTCTTGTGATCGGTGTACACTGTGCATTTCTCACCATACAAATAGTGCCTCCAAATCTTCAGAGCAAACACAACTGCAGCTAACTCTATGTCATGGGTCGGATAGTTGCGCTCATGGGTCTTCAACTGTCTTGAGGCATAAGCCACTACTCTCTTGTCTTGCATAAGGACACATCCCAACCCTACATAAGAAGCGTCACTATAAACTACATAGTCCTTCCCGGACTCAGGCTGAATCAAGATCGGAGCTTGGGTCAAAGCTTCTTTCAATTTTTCAAAGGCTCTCTGTCTTGCATCTGTCCACTCAAACTGAACACTCTTCTGAAGTAACTGTGTCAAAGGAGCGGCTAATTTAGAGAAACCCTCTACAAACCTCCTATAGTATCCGGCTAAGCCTAGGAAGCTACGTACCTCCGTCACAGACTTTGGTTGCTTCCACTCAACAATGGCTTCAATCTTCTTCGGATCAACTCTAATGCCTTCAGCTGACACTACATGTCCTAAGAAGACTACTTCACGGATCCAGAATTCACACTTGCTGAGCTTCGCATACAACTGATGATCTAGCAAAGTCTTCAAAACAAGTCTCAAATGTCGGTCATGGTCTTCTTCAGTTCGCGAGTACACCAAAATGTCATCAATAAACACAACTACAAACTGATCTAGATACTGGTGGAAGATTCTATTCATCATGTCCATGAAAGCTGCCGGTGCATTAGTCAACCCAAATGGCATGACTAAAAACTCATAATGACCGTATCTAGTCCTAAAGGCCGTCTTCGGTACATCAACCTCTTTAACCTTTAGCTGGTAGTAACCTGATCTCAAATCAATCTTCGAAAAGACCGATGCTCCTCTCAACTGATCAAACAAGTCATCGATTCTAGGCAACGGATATTTGTTCTTCACTGTCAACTGATTTAACTGTCTATAATCTATGCACATTCTCATACTTCCATCCTTCTTCTTCACAAACAATACTGGTGCACCCCAAGGTGAAGAACTAGGTCGAATAAAACCTCTATCTGTCAATTCTTGCAACTGAGTCTTCAACTCCTTCAATTCTTTCGGTGCCATACGATACGGAGCAATCGAAACAGGAGCTGAATCAGAATAAGTCTCAATGCTGAACTCTACCTCTCTGTCCGGTGGTAACCCTGGCAACTCTTCTGGAAACACACTAGGAAAATCACATACTGTCCGGATGTCCTGAGGTCTAACCTCACACATGTTAGGGTTCATCACATACGCTAAGTATGCTTCACACCCTAACTCAACTAATCTCTTAGCCTCTAACACTGAAACCACATTGGATAAGAACTTCACATTCTCACCCACCACAACAATCTCATAATCATCTGTGAGCTTCAAAGAAATCCGCTTCGTTTCAAAATCTATCCTAGCCCTATGCTCCGTGAGCCAATCCATACCCAGAATCACATCGAAACCGTAGAAAGGAAGTTCCATCATATCCACTGGAAACACATGCCCCTGAACCATCAACGGACACCTTCGATACATCTTCCTAACCACTACCGTGTCCCCAAAAGAACTAGTAACACTAACTCCTACCTCTAACAACTCACAAGGCAAATTCAAAGACTGTGCATGCTCACTCAATATGTACGAATGTGTAGACCCAGAGTCAATCAAAGAAAGCAAACCCAAAGACCGTATCGAGAAGTTACCTGCGATCACATCGGTGTCATGCTGCTCCCCGCGCTGAGCGTAAACCCTAGCCTGTCCTCCGCCCTCCGGCTGGACTGCAACTACATGAGCTAAGTTTCTCTGACCATCGTTCCTCGGCTGGAAATTACCTCTACCGCGCCCGCGGCCCCTCTGAAAGTCGTTGGCTCTAGCAGGAGCCTGAGCTGGTGCCTGTCCCACCTGATGTGGACAGTCACGTCTAATGTGGTCTCTAGCACCACAACTCCAACAAGAATGGTAGTTCCCCCAACACTCACCGGTGTGGTTCCTCCCGCAAGTAGCACATGTGGGCAACCTCCCTCCAGCTCTCTGACCCTGATGGCCCCTACCGTGGTTACCGCCACCACGCCTATGATCAAACTGATGCCGGTTGTCCCGATGCCTCTTGGCATCACCTCTATCGAAGTTGCTGGACCTCTTACCCGAACTAGATCCACCTGACCGCCTGGTCAAACTCAAACTGTGCTCTAAGTCCTTGGCCCTCGAGACCAAGACATCAAAATCAGTGTAGTCTGAAGCTAGAGTATAAGTCTTGATTTCTTCATTCAGCCCATAACGGAAACGGTTACAACGCTCCACCTCAGTAGGTACAAGCTCGGGTGCATACTGACTCAGTCTAACAAATTTGATCTCATAGTCGGTCACCGACATACTCCCCTGAAGTAGAGCCATAAACTCTCTCTTCCTCTCGTCGAGGTATCGCGGACCCAAATACTTCTTCCGGAACGCTGTCTCAAAGAACTCCCAAGTAACCTCAGCGTCATCCATCCCCGAAGTAACGGTGACCCACCAGGTGTAGGCATCACCCTGAAGCAAAGACTCCACACAACCTAACTTGCGATCTCCAGTACATCCCATCTGAGCAAGAATACGGACGGTCTTCTCAAACCACATCTCTGACCTCTCCGGAGTAGCACCTCTAAACTCTTCGGCCCCAAGGCCCCGAAGTCTCTCTAATGGCAATCCGGTGCCCTCACCCTGATGATGAGCTGCCTGACCTCCAGCTACTGCAGCCTGGAATGCTCCGGCTATTGCCTGAACCAACGGAGCTAAGTCGATTCCGGCCGGTCCTTGGCCACCTTGGCCACCCTGGCCTCCTTGTGGTCCCATTCCTTCGGGCCCGGCCTCGCCTCCCACTCCCGGTGGAGGAGGTGGTGGTGGTGGAGGTGGTGGAGGAGCTCCAACTCCAACCACTGGCTCTCCCACCTGAGCCTCAACTCTCACAACTGGCTCGACTCTCGGAGCCTCTGCCCGTGGTTCCGGTCGAACCATCCTAGGCCTCCCACGTGGTCTCATGGTCCAACTAGCAAGGTAAACTACAACAAGAAACAGATAAGGATTACGTTAGTCAAAGCAAGGGTCCAACAGTGCTCAAGTATTCCTCTTTTCAAAAATCCTTTTAAATTAAGTAGTAGTAGCAATGGGCACAACTCACACCAGACACGACAATTCATGCTTCAAAACAGCATACTATCAAGCAAACATCAAGGATTCATGGCAAAGCATGCATCGAACATCATAAGCACTTAACACATTAAGCTTACCTCACTTACCTGCCCGAGGTCTCGGTAACCTCAGGCTCTGATACCAACAAATGTAACCCCCTCGTCTCGGTCTGGCCGGATGACCGGTCCGAGAGAGCCACACGGGGAAAACCGAAGCGAAACCCGTTAAGGTTCCCCCTCGGTTAGCAACCCTATTTTTTTTCTTTAATTATTCTTGTCTAGATGCCTTATTAAGTCCTATGTGGAACATGACAGCGGGAACACAGACACCATAGCAACGACCAACCCAAACAGCCCCTTAAAACAGCCCATTTACCCTTTTTAAACAGGGCGTATCGATACACCTTCAGAGGGTATCGATACGCCTTGACCGGGGTCAACACCCTATGGTCAACGCCGTTGGACCGTATCGATACGCTTGAACACCGTATCGATACGCCAAGCACTCTACAACTCCCCAAGATTTCAGAGAGTTAAGAGGGTATCGATACACCCTTGCGTATCGATACGCCCAGCCTAACCTGAATTACAGAGAGTTTGGACCGTATCGATACACCCCACGTATCGATACGCCCAACCAAAACTGTTTTCTCGGAGCAAGGCCGTATCGATACAGCCCTTGGGCGTATCGATACGCCATGCACTGTAAGACCACAAAACTTAGCTAAACGACCTCAAACACGACTCTAGATGCAACTCTCGACTCACCTAAGCATATACAAACACGTAGGCACACATATACAAGCCAAGGGAAACATTTAAACATGGACTAAAACACTCATGCATAGCATTCATGTCAAAGAGCAATTCATGCAACCTTGACATACACAAGAGCTCAAAAGACCTTAAAGGGAACAAGACAACTTGAAAGGTTTGCATTCATACACAAGGCAACCTAAGCATTCTAAAACATGCCATCAAACATCGAAACATTCATCAGAGCGTAACGTGCTTACAAACCAAACATCAATCCAAAACAACATCAATTAAATGAGTCACACATGCTCATACAAGACCTTTGCCACATTGCTAGCTAATACAAAATCGATAACCATACTTGAGCTACAAACTTGGAAGCCCTTCTTGCCTTGCCTTGTGCTAACGCCACGCTAATGATCTGCATTGTTGAACATAGAGAGCGTAAGCTATAAGCTTAGTGAGGGTGCTCTAAAGTGAAAAACAACAACAATGCAGGGTCCAAGCATGTTAATCCTAGTCTACATACATCAAACATAGGCATAATATCAAGTAGACTTAGCTAGGCTTTCAAGTGGCATATATGGTCTCTCAATCCTAGCAAGATTTCACATCATTATCAATTATCATATACAATACCATATATCAAACCACATATCACCATCATATATCACATTACATAAACAAGTTTAATTGGCCACTTTAATTACCCCGATTGTGCGGATATAAACCTTGACAACACTTTACCTCGGTGGGATTCCACTCATCACCGGACCTTGCATGTGCGGGATTCCACTCATCGCCACATGCCCTACGGATGGGATTCCACTCATCATCCCGTAGAAATATAATAAGCTTCCGGTGGAATGCTACATCACCGTACTCCTCCTTGATGACTTAACGCCATCAAGGCCACGTACGTTTTGACTCAATTTGTGTGCACACTATCCTAATGATCGATCATTTACAACCGGTAATTTTAGTGCCAATTATTATAACCACAACATGTATCACCAACCACATATCATCAACACATTCATGCTCAACACATATATCCACAACATGATATACATATACATGCACCATCTAATCACAAGCATTTGAGCATAGTTATCGAGCACATAGCATTCAAAGAAAAATTAGACTAAGTTAACTACTTGGATTAAAAGGAAGCGGCCTACCAAGCACACTTGCACACACACACACTACTCATGCTCGAACCAACTTCAAAACAAGTTTAGACCACTCACCGTCCTCCCTTAGCAAATCGAACAATCCTCCTACGCACCCGGATTCGGTCCCAAAGCTCCTTCAACGTTTCCCCTTGCTTCTAGCCAAACAAAATACATTCATCACTTCCCAAATCAATGCTAATTCAATCATTAATCCACATCGCAAAACACAACTCAATTTCCACAAATTCCAAATCACATAGCATCCCAAAAACCCAATTTTCGGACTCCCACAACCAAGGGCTGAAATACCCAAATTCAAGCATCCAAAAGACTTCCAAAACATCCCAAATCACCCTCCTAACATAACTAGACCATCAGCCCTTCAATTCCCACACAAATCCTCTCAAAAACCCAATTTTTCAAACCCTAAAATTGGCCCTAAAGACCCCCTACGAAAATTCATCCAAAGTTGACCAAATTCATATATGTTGTATACTTTAGCATGATTAACAAAAACCCCAACACAATTTCTTAAGACCAAATGAAAAACCCCATTAAAACCCAATTTTTCATCATAAACCCTAATATTTCAAAACCCACATTTTTGAAATCTAAGACAATAAGCAAGTAGAGGATGGAGAGGAGGTTGAGAAAATACAATTACCTCTTAAAATGGTGTGGAAATCGGGTGCTAAAATTGATGGAATAGTAATTCCAAGCTTGGGAGGTTTTAGAAATGGTGGGGGTTTTCAAAATGGGAAAAGGAGGAAGAATGGAGGAGGAAGACAACTTTACCATAAAGTGGTCTTCCTTTATTTAAAACTTGGGTAAATAGCCCCATAGGTCCTTCCCAACTTAATAAAACTCAATTTGGTCATTATCTGAAGTTGGTTTATTTTAATTTAATTTTATTAGACTCGAACTGAACCCGGCTAACTCCTAAGCCCAAAACACGGGTGTTACATTAACCTTTTCCATATATGGTCCTTATATGATCTAAAGTGAATAATTTTTTGCGTCAATATTATTGGAAAATGTTCAAATTATGTATTTAGTTTACAATGTTACCTATAAAATTTTATTGTAATTTTAGATTTTTTTTAATGAGACGAGTTATTTTTATTGAAAAACCTATAATTTAAAAATATTACATGCAATAACAAAAAAAAACATGACTAGGACATGCTACAATAAAGTAGAGAAATTTATAAAAAAAACAGTAGAGTACGTGAGACAATTTATGCTAAGAACGCGGGGTTGCTCTTTTTATTTTCAATCAACAACATGGAGAAAGTCAAATATGAAAGTCTTTATTCATATATTATAAAAGAAATTGATTGAGACGCCGCTAATTAGCTTGCTGCCAAAGTAGTAGTACATTTAATTTTATTATTATTATTATTATTATTATTATTATTATCTATTTCCGTACAAGATAATAGTTATGTTTGATTTTAAATCTAAATAAATTCATGTACAACTAAAGTTGTATAGACTGAGTCAGAATTAAACAAAAGAAGGAATGAAATACTAATAAACTTCAAAAATACAATAAATTATTAAATATTTAAATTCAAAATTCAAAAACAATGCCTCGTTTGTCTAACATATAAATTTATAGAGACATAATTGTTATTAGAATATATTCATCATTCTTAATTAAATATTTAATAAGAAATGTATATATTTTTAATTTAAATACTTATTTTTTACATGTCTAAATTATTATTATATCAAAACTTATCGAGTATTAATTAATTTGGCCATTAATTGTCGGTGATATTGATTTGTTTATTAGTTTCCGACAACCATCATTAAGAATTAATCTCAATTTAATATGGAGTGGAGTCATCAAGTCAACATTTCAGTATATAATATACTAATCTCTGAAGTTACGGCTTGACCACTTCAAATATCGTACGTGTTTAAGTCCAATTTAATATTAGTTCAAGATTTATTGCGTTTGTTGTGTCCAAAATACTAGTATAAGTTCAGTATGTTTTAAATTTAACCATCGATCCGATTGCGTTACGATGATTATTTGGAGTTATGATAATTCTTGCAATACTCTTAAATTCGAATTATGATAAATTCTTGCAATATTTTTAAATTCTGGTATGAGAAACAAATAGCGATGAGTCATAATTGAATCATGAGGGCATAATTTGTTTAATTTTGGGACGATCAGGAATTTAAAAAATAATTAAGTTATAAAAATAAAGCTAAAGGGTCACTTTTGTCATTGTAGTAGTCTTAATTTATCGATTTCGCCCATTTGGTATTTTCGCATCAATTTAGTCCTTGATGTAGTTCAATTACATCACCGTTTGCCCATTGACTGACGGAAGCCAACGTTAACCGTTACGGTGGTGACGTGGCAGATTACGATGACATGGCAGAGGGTAAAATTAATTTTTCAAGCGAGTTCGAGGGCAAAATTGATTTTTAGTCAAAAAAATATGAGTGCAATACAAAAATATTAAAATAACATTAAAAATAATAATTTTTATCAATATATGACTTAAAAATAAAATAAAATAAATAAAAATATTTAAAGTTAAGTAAAAATTATAAAATTAAAATATCATAAGTTAATAAATTATAAATTATTTAATAATTAAAATTTGAAATATTTATAAAATATTAAAATATAAAAAAATCATAAAAAATTGGACGATTTTACTTTTCTTTCTCTTCAAAAAAATGTAAGGAAGAAAGAATTTTAAAGTACAATTAATGTGATTCTCTCAACCAAACAATTTTTTTTTTTACTTTTTTTTGTGCTTCTATCTCTGAATACTAAAAAATTAAACTCTACACTCTAAGTCTAATTTTTAAATCACAAACCTTAAAATCTACAATTTATACCCTTTACTTGATTAATTTTATACACATAATTTTATGATTCATACTCACTTTATATTGATAAAATTTTTAATTAGAATTTAAGATTTAAAGTTTAAAATTTTAAGGTTTGAAATTTATTGATCTACGGTCAGTCGATCCCCAAATTAATTTTGGAATAAGACTAGAAAGTGTGGGGCTCTGATATGACCTGGCATAGGGAAGATAGATATAAAATAAATTGGGGGTAAACTTGAAAGAATAGACTTTACCATTGTGATTCGACCTCCAAACTTGAGTGACTTTAATTTCTATCCGATCAATTTTGCTCTTACTTTACCAACAATTGGGGACCAAATTTGTAAGCCATTCTTGCTATGACCCAAGGAAAGTCCCAAATATGTGCAAGGAAGCTCTTCACTCTTACAAGAAAGCAAGGCTGCCCAATAATCGATCACCTCCTTAGCCATATTAATCCCAATCAGTTTGGACTTATTCAAATTTAACTTCAATCCCGAGGCAAGTTCAAAGCCTCTAAGAATACGGATAATATTTTTTATTTCAAATTCGCTATTTTCGGTGAAAACAATTAAATCGTCCGTAAATTAAACGTGAGAAATAGTCTCTGGACGGTTACTGATACGAACTCTAATAAACAGTCTTAAAAATACAATTTTAGAAAACATCAAGCTAAGAGTCTCATCAATTATATCAAAAAGAAGCAGGGATAATGGGCATCCTTGTCTCAAACACGTTTAATGGCAAAAGAGTTGGTGGGGAAGCCATTTACCAGAACTAATATAAAGGAAGTAGATAAACACATATTAATCCATGAACACCAAGTTTTGCCGATTCCCATTTAACCAAAAAAATTGAGGGGAAGGGGGTCAATGTCTAATTTAATTAATTATTTCTTGAAAAGAAAATTAGGCCTCATTAAGAACTCTTTTTACGTCAAATTCTGCGGAGGCGAACTTGTAGAAGGAAAAAATTAGGCCTAAAACGTACTTAAACCATTAAAGTTAAGAGACAATTGTCCCTTCTACTTGTGTCCCTGGAAACATATGAATTTTGAATAAAAACATTTTAAATTTAAATCGATTAAATTATTATTCAGTACTGACATATAAATATTAAGCTAAAGGGTTAAATTTTTCCCTATAGTAATTCAAAATCAGCAATGTTGCCCTTACTTTTTTTCCTGTAATTTTGCCCTCAAAGTCAGCAAATTGAAGCAATGTTCCCCTTTAACCAATTTTGACTTTTAAATGCTGACGTGACAGTTAACGGTGCTAATGGAGCAAGTTTGCCCTCGAAGTCATTAATTGCAACATTATTTGCCCTCAAAGCAATTTTACCCTTGGTTTATTTAGTTTTTGAATAAAATTAGATAAATAATTTGATTTTTGAATTGAACTTTAACAAACATAATATATAAAAATCGATTAACAAATTGATATAAATATCCTTTAGGTCCTTGGTAGTTTAAAAAAAAAACAAAAGTGAGAACTCTCACAAAAATTAAAATATTATTCAATTTAAAAAAAATCTATAAATTTAATAAAAACAAATAAGATATTCTAAAAATTATTGAAAATAAAAATTAATATAAAAATTAAAATGTATTAGAAATGATAAAATGTAAATATAAAATTAAAAGTATTTATAAAGTATTAAAATTTTGAACAATTTTATCAAATTTTCTTTTGCTTTTTTATATTAAACTGATGTTCATTAATATTTGATAAGTTTTATCACTACTCTAATGGATGGACGATTCCATTGAAAATATTTTATTAGTTAACTTAGCATAACCAGAAACAATCGGATACTTTTTCAATGAGTTTTATAAATATTTCAAAATTTTGATTTTTTTTATATTTATAACTTTATATTTATAAATATTTTTATGTTAGTTTTTATTTTCAATAATTTTTTTAATATCTTATTTATTTATTAAACCAAGGGTAAAATTGCTACAATTAATGGCTTCGAGGACAAAATTGCATGAATGACTTCGAGTGCAAACTTACTCCGTTAGCACCTTTAACTGCCAAGTCAGCATTTAACGATCAAAATTGATCAAAGGGCAACATTGCTACAATTTGCTGACTTTGAGGACAAAATTACGGGGGGAGGGGGGGGGGGGAATAGGAGCACATTGTCGATTTCGAATTACTACAAGAGTAAATTATACCCTTTAGCCTAAATATTAATACTTAATTTTAGTGTCGATACTAAAATGACCTACTTGGTTTTTGCCCAATTGTAGGTGCAATACTCAATATGCACTATTAAAAGAAGCCACCAAAGCAAGGCAAAAGATTCCAGCCCTAATTTTGTTAATAGAACAAATGAGATTTGAAGGATATTCTTCATAATGAACTTTTATTGTTTTGATTTAAATTAATAAATTAATTGTATCCACGTAAGACTCAACATTATGAGTGTTTATGGTAGGTTATTCGTACCGTTTAGCTTAAATGGTTGGTTAACCGTTATAGCGGTTATTATTCGTAACTTAATCGTTAAAAAACGGTTAACCGTTAATTTTTTAAATGTTCATTATTTCTTTTTTAGAATAATAAATAGGCTTAATACAACTTTTTCCCCCTAAAGTATACCCGATTTCCCAACTTGCCCCCTAAACTTCATTTTGGCCACTTTTTCCCCTTAAACAATTCACCGTTACCCATTTTGCCCCATTCTGTTACCCTTTTCCGTTAAAATTTTTTTCAGCCAATAACATGCTGCCACGTCATCAACGGATTGACTAAGTCAATCCGTCTGGTTTTATTTAAAGGGTAAATGACATGTCAAGTCTGTCAGGTTTATTTTTTATTCAATTTAGTCACTGAAAAGTCTATTTTTACCTTAAATTGACCCCTATTTGTTTCGAAATTTTATAACTTAGTCCATTATTTGTTATTATTAATAATATTATTAATAAAATATTATTAACATTTTAATATTATGGATGAACAGTTTGTTTGCTCTCTCACCTCTTCGTCTTCTCCATATTACCCTTTCTCGTCGTCTTCAATGTCGATTTCACCGCCAGATATCTGCATTTCGCATAACAATCTGGTGAAATACATAAACCCTTTTTTGTTTGCTTGCTTGTTTGGTTTGTAATTTTTTTTTGTTTGTATTTTGATTTGTCCGGCTTTGTCGAATAAAACCAACGGAATGCGAGGAAGCAAATATAACGGTAACGCCACTGGTCCTCCACGAACAAGATTGGAGAGGCTTCTTAGAGAAAGGGAGTTGAGGAAATTCAACAAGTCCTTGAATGATGGTGACACTGAGTTATCGAACAACGACCCTTATTCTCCCGATTCTGAAACCTCGAGTTGGTTCACCGATGAGGAATCATTAGAAACCATTTCAGCCAACAGATGTTCTTCCGACGAATGCGAAAGGCAAGATTTCCGAGCTTCCAAACAGCGCTTGTTGGTGGTTGCTAATAGGCTTCCGGTTTCTGCAGTTAGGCGTGGGGATGATTCTTGGCACCTTGAGATAAGTGTTGGAGGCTTAGTCAGTGCACTTCTCGGTAACAAACGATCACCTCTTTTTTTTCTCAATCTCTCGCATTGTGTTTCTTCTCTTTTCTGGAATTCATTTTCAATTGTTTAGATGCAAACTGCGTTCTTTAATTTGTTATGAAGGTGTGAAAGAATTTGAGACAAGGTGGATTGGTTGGGCTAGTGTGAATGTCCCTAATGAAACTGGACAAAAGACATTATTTGTTTCTAATATTATTAAATATTAACATTTTAATAAAATAATATTATTAATAATAACAAATAATTGACTAAATTATAAAAATTAGAAACAAATAGGGGTCAATTTAAGGTAAAAATAGACTTTTCAGTGACTAAATTGAACAAAAAACAAACCTGACAGACTTGACATGTCATTTACCCTTTAAATAAAACCAGACGGATTGATTTAATCAATCCGTTGATGACGTGGCAACATGTTATTGGCTGAAAAAAATTTAACGGAAAAGGGTAACGGAATGGGGCAAAATGGGTAACGACGAATTGTTTAAGGGGAAAAAATGGACAAAATGAAGTTTAGGGGACAAGTTGGAAAATCGGGTATACTTTAGGGGAAAAAGTTATATTAAGCCTAATAAATATATATCTCCGATAAATATTGTATTAAACTGATAAGATCGAAAGGGAGTGCAGATTGGGATGTGACTCGATGGTGGGATAGCCCTTGGTTTTGCTTCTCAATTGGTTCGACAAAGAATATGATCCTAAATAAACATGCTGCCTCATGTTTAGGAAGTTTGAAGTTCTCAGTCATTGAAGGTATTTGGGAAGGAAGGGCAGGAGTAGGAGGAGTGGTGAGCACTGAAAATGGTATCATCCGCGGGCTGTTTTATGGTCCGATAGATAATTTGGGAACTGATTTTGTTACGGTGTCAGCTATTAAAATAGCTTTGGAAATGTGTATTCAAGCTAAAGGGTGAGGTTTATCTGGTATGGCGATAGAGGTAACGTCCCGCTCGGTGCTGCATTGGATGCTTAATCCTTTAAGTCGTTCATGGTGTTTGTGGCTCGATTTGTTGGTGGTAGATCGACTGTCAAGTAAGTTTGGTTCTTTGAAGTTTCAGCACTCGTTGGCAGCTAGGAAAGGATTGGCTGGAGGTCTTGCGAAGTCGGGATCAACAAAATCAGATCTGTTCAAAGCATGGTGGTGAGCTCTGTTTTGTCTTTTCTTTTGGATTAAAGTGGGTAAAAGAATAGATTATTTACAGTAAAATTAGGTGCTGATGTGAAATTAGAAAGTGAAGTTAGTCATGTGTTTGTTTGGTAGTTTAAGTTATGGTGATTTTTGTGGTAGATAGAGTCTAAGTGCATGAATGTTAAGTGTTGTAATGTTTGTTCTTGGGTGTAATTCTTCGGGTCTGGTTCTTTAGTTTTTTGTTTTTCCTGGTTGTTAAGCACTCTTTTCCACATTTAAGTTTAGGGGAGTTTTTAATGAGGCTTGCAACCGGGTAGGTGTAAATGATTCGATCAATAAAAAATATTTTATGCCGAGCAAAAAAAAGATAAATATTGTATTAAATTTTTTTAAAAAAATTAACTTAAATAGAGAAATTTTAAACACAAACTTTATACTTAATTAAAATAAAGTACATAAACCGTTTAACCTTAACGGTTAGGTTAATTAACCTATAAAATGGATGGTTATACCGATTAACGATTACGGTTTATTTTGCACACAACTACCCATTATATAGTATCTAGATGTATCGAAATAATATCGAACAAATAGTTTAAGAAATAGTAAGTAACCTACAAGACCAATTCAAAGAGAGGTAAATCATAAAGGTTTGAAAAGACTTGATGACTCATCTACAAGACTACAATCCTCAATTCGATTGTTCAAAGATCAATGGCGGAGAATTTACTTGGAAAATAAAGCTTGTTTGCTAGCAATTCCCTGGAATTTCCCAGGAAAAAAAAGCTAGCTACAAAGGAGGGTCAAGCAAAGAAAAGAACACAAAGAAATAAAAAATCCTCGTCCACGTCCACCCTTCTCACTCATGACTCTGTAAGCGCGTGGGTTCCACCATTCAAGAAAAATGACCTCAGTCTCTCTCCCAACACAAATTTAGTTGGGGGGAATTCTAAAAATGGTCCCTCTATTATTCCATTTTGATGATTTCATTTTTCTATAATCTATTACTTTTTCGAAATGTCTTCCTTAATCTGAGACCAACGTGACACTGACACAAACATCTTGGTATTCAAAATTTACAAAAATTACCGACATTTGACCCCACGTCTTCCCTAACAATTGAATTAAGTTTTTCACTAAAGAAAAATGTATATTATTTGTCCAATTGTACAAGAAAATGACAAATGTATATGCCGAATCATAGTAGATAGACAAAACCGTCAGAAACACATAGTAAAAGGACCTTTTATAGAATTTGACCAACTGTTTTGCAGAAGACTTGGTAAACGCTTCCTGTCCGAAACGTTTATAAAATAAGCAGATGTTCATCCACCAAACATCGTGTCTTTTGCATGCAGCAAACATTTCTCATATTTTCTATACTCATAGGATCACTACGTAATTATAATCAGAATGAGCAGCGAGTCCAGTATGGATGATAACACCTCAAAGATCGAACTTCCAGGCTTCCGATTCCATCCGACAGAGGAAGAACTCCTCGAATTTTACCTCAAAAACATGATTTACGACAAGAAGTTCCATTACGATGTTATCGGGTTCCTCAACATCTATCGCCATGATCCCTGGGACTTGCCTGGTAAGTGTATGCATATACATATACATATGCGGTAGTGTTGCGGCGACCTTTAAAATCGTTACTCTTGACAGAGATTGGTTAATATAATTACATTGTTGTCGTTGTGTTTTCTTTATAGGGTTGTCGAAGATTGGGGAGAGGGAATGGTATTTCTTTGTGCCGCGAGATCGGAAACATGGAAGTGGTGGGAGGCCTAATAGGACTACTGAGAACGGGTTCTGGAAAGCCACCGGCTCCGACCGGAGAATCGTGAGTTTGTCGGAGCCGAAGCGCGTTATCGGCCTGAAGAAGACTCTTGTTTTCTATAAAGGGAGAGCTCCACGAGGGAGCAAGACTGATTGGGTGATGAACGAGTATCGTCTCCCAGACGGTTGCACCTTTCCTAAGGTATACTATACCTCTTTTTCATTTAATGGACTAAATTTCAAAGTACAAATAATACAGGAACTGGAGGCAGATATACCTACAAAACACATTACCAAACTAAAAAGACTTGACTTTTGACTTCAATACTTTCATGGGTCAAAATTTGGAAAACCATAATATTTAAAAATTTTGAAAACAATTTGTTGGATCTCCGAACAGAGTTGGTCTAAATAAAAAATAATTTAATATCACTTAAATATGTATCAAATTTGAAATTTTATGTATACAAAAAATCCGGCCTATACACTTTTGCGCGTGGCTCCACCGCTATTAATATGAACACATTAGTATTATGATTCTGGTTGGCCCCAAGTTTGCAAATGCCACTATCATTATGAGTGACAAATGCCCCTATTTAGAATACACTGGCGGTGTAAACTGAAAGTATCAACAAGCGTTTTAGTTTTAGGGTATAAAGAGTTAGTTTATGATATATAGTTTAGGGGTCTAGGTGTGGGGTTATAATTTAGGGATAGTTGTTTTAATTTAAGGTTTAGGGTTATAATTTAGGGTTTATAGGTTAAAACCTAAATTCTCACCATATTACCCTAAAACTAAACCCTAACCTATAAACCCTAAATTATAACCATAAACCTTAAATTAAAACCCTAAACCTTAAATTGAAACAACTATCCCTAAATTATAAACCCCTACACTTAAACCCATAAAACCTATATCCTAAACTAACCGCCAGTGTATAGGATATTAGTCCATTTTGAATATGTTTTTTTCTAATTTTTTTGGTATGATTGAACATGCAGGATGTGGTTTTGTGCAAAGTATACAGGAAAGCAACTTCCCTGAAAGTTCTGGAACAAAGGGCAGCAATGGAGGAAGAGTTGAAGAACACCAACACATCTCCATCATCTCCACCAATTGCAGCAGCAGCAGCACCACCACCCCAGTTGTTCTTCAAGCAAGAAATGGAAGAAGAGAAAGCACCAGAGAAGAAGAAACTGTCTTCTGCATCTCTGCAGTTTCCATTAGGCAGTGAGAAATTACCAGAGCTTCAAATGCCTAAAATGCTGAGTGACTGGACACAGGATCAGTTCTGGGTTCAGCTCAACAGTCCTTGGTTTCAGAATCTCACAACTTATGCCAACATCTTGAATTTCTAGTGGCTAAAAAAGGCTTAATTAATTTATTTAAACCCCTTGATGTTGTGTATATAAAGCTATATGTATCTTCCTTCCTACTGTTTAGTTAATTGTAGCCTAAGAGTAAGAGGATGAGTGTTTCTTCTACAGCTTCAAGCATTTGCTGGTTTTTTTAATCATTTTTTTTTTGCATAAATGTTTACATCCGACTAATTCGTCTGATGTAACTTTTGGTGTTTTATTTTAATGGAAAGTTGTAAATTTTTGATAAATTATTGTATATAACGTTGTAAATGAGACAAGACAGATCGTAAGCTATTCGAGCTTAATTTAGTCGAGCTACTTGATACCCGAATCGAAAAGTTCGCGAGCTACTCGAAAATATTATATACTAATTTTTTTATTTTTTATAATTTAAAATATAAATTCCTAAACTTAAAACCCTGAAATATAAACCCTAAACATAAGTTTTAAATCGTAAAATCTAAATCATAAATTCTAAACCCAACAACCTAAACCTCTAAATCTTAAACCAACACCCTAAACCCTAAAATTAACCAGCTTGAATTTATACTTGTGTATTAAAGTTTTTTTCTTGATAGGGTTTTAAATGAGACGTGATAGATTGCGAGATACTCGAGTCTGACATGATCAAAGATCGGTCAACACTTGAATCGATTAGGCTCGAATAAAACTCGACTCGAATTCTTAACGAACCGAGTCGAGCTCATATTTCTCAGGCTCGTTAAAAATTACTCGAGCTCGAACTCGACTCAAAATCTTAACGAGCAGAGACGAGTTCAGCACTACTCGAGCTCGACTCGGCTCGTTTACACCCCTAATCGTATATTATCCAAGATAAACAACACACTGCTACAATGAATCTAAGCATTTATTTAGACCATCGTTCCCTACAAGAAAATAAAACAGTGTCATGCAACAATGTCCAACAATCTAGATAAGTTGGACATGATCACTGTTGTAATATTCTTATTTTTGAATGCATAAAGCTAGTGCTTATTATTCCTTAATGCCATCATTTTGACACCGAAAGTTACATCGATTCCACGAGTCCATACCCGTTAGGCCCGTAAGGTGTCATATTGTAGCAGTCAAGATTGTCGCCGGTGCTAATTCCGAGCAATGTAGTGTACCTTTTGTAGAACGCGATGCGGTCCTCTACCCTAGAGTCCGGACCACCATGACCGCATTCCAGGCCGCCGTTGATGATATTTGTGAGCATACCGTACCCTGGAAGTCGACCTAATTGAATGTCTCTCTCGGAAGGCGTCCATACTCCGGTGATTACGTCGTGACAAGAAGGTTTCGGTGACTGCGCAGTCATCCAGAACCAGTAAGAAGCCTCAAAGGCCATCGTAACGTTTTTTATCAGCATGTCAGCGTCTTGTAAAAGCTGGTCCTTTAGCCCTATGGTGTCTCCATATTGTCCATAATTAGCATTCCTGAGATATCAAATTTAAATTCATTATGCAACATTCGATTTAAATTCTAGTATTATAAACGAAACAAATTTAACTTGAAGAGTAATTTTTATAGCGAATCTCTATCATATTCAAATTCAGATTAATCGACACAATTATATTATAACAATATGTAATTATTAAAAGAAAAAAACAATTGGCGAAGGGTAATGAAAGTTACCAAGAAAGTTGAATGGGGCCTCGGCCACAATATCTTTGACCAGGAACACATGGGTAGTTTACTTGTGCGGCGTCACAATATTCCGAAGGGCAACCATCTTCCTTGTTATAGCAGTATCCCCAATGATCTGGACCGTCATCTGCTGTTGGCCACCCCCCTACAAAACCATCAAATTTATTGTTAAAACGATACAATATTTATGTGTTTGTGTAGTAAATAACAACTCTGAGAAAAATAAACTTAGACAAATTACCTGTAGTTTCGTGGGAAGTTTGGCCTAAGAAAGCAGCAACTTCCCTTTTCCGAGTTTCGTCATCGCCGGTGGCGGCAAAGGCCGGATAAGACTTTGCGGCGGCTATGAAAGCTTCATAGGTGTAGAAGTTCACAGCATGGCAGCGAGGGTCGTTTCTATAGGGAAACATCGTTTCAAACATTTCTCTTGATATAATGTCACCGAGTGTAGCGCCACCAGGGGCGGGTGGAGTGACGGGGCTAGGTGGAGGAGGGCTGGGTGGTGGAGTGTCGGGGCCGTCGGTGCAATTCATTTGGCAACCTTTTTCCACGAGGCAGTAGTCGTCAGTGGTGCCACACCAGCCATATCCGCTACAACATAAACCTCCCGGACAAGGAATACCATGATTTTGCTTCCCACACTGCTCGGCTGTGCTTAAGAATACACAGTACAAAAACAAAGAGGAAACTAACCACAACCAAAACCTCATATTTTTCTGAAATATAGGTAGATTTTTATCAACTTTTGCGAGTGATGAAGTACCAGAGGATAGGCCTATTTATATGGAGTATACAGTTTGTAAAGTTGGAAATGTTTAAAGCGTGGCTACCAAATTTCAAACATTAAAATTTTGTTATTTTAAAATAAAATTTCAAACATATAAATTAATGGAATCGGCCAAATCATTACGAGTTCAGATTCTCATTTACTAAATGACAAACCATTAATTAAATAAAATTGAAAACGTTTAAAATGTAGGTAGCTTATATACAATTTCTCTTACTTCAATTATTGGCATGGATGCTATTTTTTTTAATGGAAATGAGGTGATGAGATGACTCGTAAAGTTGGAGTTTGATATTTAATTTATTTATTAAAATTAAAAAAATAAAAAGTAATTTTATTTTATTTTTTAATTTAAAAATAAAAAACAGACTTAAAAATTAATTAAATTTAAAATACTTTAAGAAATTAAAGATTCTTTAACTCCTTGATAATGCGCACACACATCTTACCCATATTATGATTAAACTTGAATCTTCTAAGATAAATATCACTAAATTTTTATAACTATATGAATTTATATATCTTTGTCCCTAAATACACTCATAAAATATGGAAAATGATAATGATTTCATATTCTAGTTTGCCGGAAGACAAACCATTTATTAAATAACATTTGAAACGTTTATCATGGAAGTGGCTATATTCCATTTTGTTTAGTTCAATTATTGGCAACGATTATTTTTTTAAGGGTAAAATATGTAAATCATCGTTAAGTTTTGTTCTTTGACTTATTTTGGTCACTAAAGTTTTAAAACGTTCAATTTATTCACTGAACTTTATATATTGATTATTTTTTTCATTACTCCTCCGTTAATCTCTAACACCTTTATGACGTGGGATAAAAAATAATAATAGTTGATGGGTAAAATACGTAGATCATCACTAAACTTTGTTGTTTGACCTATTTTAGTCATTGAACTGTGCTCGATGACATATTTTAGTCACTGAAGTTTCACATGTTATGGTCCACGTCATAACGGTGTTAGAGGGTTAATGGATGAGTGATGAAAAAAGTTTAATGTATAAAGTTGAGTGAATAAATTCATCCGATCGGGTGATGACATGTGCCGTCATCCGGTTGGTTGATTAATTTTATTTAATTAAATTAAAATTATGACTAAATTGATATAATATGTAACTAATATGGACCAAATGTGTAAGTATAAAAAAATTCTTTAACTGCCACATCATTGGTTGATTAATTTTATTTAATTAAATTAAAATTATGACCAATTTGATATAATATGTAACTAACAATGATCAAATGTGTAGTTATATAAATTATCTTTAACTGCTACATCACCTCTCTATTAAATTTTAATAGTTGTTGGTCAAAATAAGTCCAATTAAATAATTAGGTAGTCGAATTTTAAATTTTTATAATTCAATGATCAAAATAAACCAGACCTAATAGTTGAGTGTTGACGTTAATGTTTTTTTTTCTTCCTTTGTCTTGGACCACGATTTGAATTCGGCTTCGATATTGTTCTTTTCCTGGTCCACGATTTCATCAGATTCTCATCTACCAAAAGGCCGGCCAATTATTGCACTAATTAAAGTTGGAAACGTTTAAGACATGTCTATTCAATCATTTTAAATCTAATCCCTCAAGTTTGAAATTTATTCTTTTTATATTTGGATTTAAATTTTTAATCTTATAAATGATATTGTTAATATTTTTTTTTCAAAATTTGCCATTAATTAAGATGCATTAAATCACTTAAACTAGGTTAAGAGGTCAAATTTTGATGTTTTGAATGAGGTAAATTGGATTTAAAATTTTAATCTTGTAAATGATATTGTTTTTTTTTGAATGGATACTTTATTAGAATTTGAAACCCGACTAAATTACGCGCCTCATTAAAAAAAACCCCTAATCCTAATGGGGGAAAAAGAGTGCAGCGTAATCTAGCCATTACATCGAAGTAGCATCGCAATAACACCGTGACTAAGCATCAACCAACAACAACTAGAATGCCATACACAAATCTGCCGCCAGGCATTAGCACGCAGGTTGCCTTAATCCATGACCACATGAAGCTGGTATTGCTACTGCTGCTCCGTGAACAGATGGTTCATGGATCTTGCTATGCCCTTCTTGGCTAAAGAGTCCGCCGTGGAATTTTGCTCCCTCGGAACTAGCTTCGAACTCCATTTTACCTTGTTCCCCAAGGCTCGGCATTCACGAACTAATGGCTTGAAGTTAGCTGGGCAGCCATCAGGAGAATTGAGCCATTCCAACACTAGCTTATTATCCGACTCTAGCAATAGTAAGTATTTTACCCATTTGGATCTGCAGAAAAGTAAAAGGGCTTCTTTTACCGCGAGCAACTCTGCCGTAGTAGGGTCCGTCACACCTACTGATTTAGAAAACGATATCAAGCACTTACCCTTCGAGTCCCTCAAGCATCCGCCAATACCTGCCTCCCCAAAGCCTCCATGAACAACCCCATCAGTATTGAATTTGACACATTCCGACGGCGGTGAAGACCAGTTAGCAACTATTGTCGGCAACTTTGGATTCAAAAACGTGCAAAATAACCCTGGATTTTACAGTAACTCTGTCGTAGTAACTGTAGCGTCGGGCCAAGTAGCTTTACACCAATGACTTAGGCGTAGGATAAAGATATCGAACAACCCCAACACTTGAGGGTTTATAGTTCTGAAATGGGCATCGTTCCTATAGAGCCAAGTAGACCACACAAAGCAGTGAAAACTTAGGAGCCAAACCTTCGGCGTCAATGCTCTGGGTCGAATAAAAGTCCACTGAAATAACCAATCCGGGAAGTATTGTGGAATCGTGGGATGAACGTCCCAGATCTTGCACCACTTTTTCCATACGGCCCAGGTGAAATTGCAATGACAGAACAAATGGTGGACAGTTTCTAGCACTTGGTTGAATAGGGAGCATTGGCTCGAGGCTTGTTGGATACAACCCCTCCTCAAGAGAGCCGACTTAGTGGGAATTCTATCATGAACCGTTTTCCAAATAAAAGCCTCGACTTTGGGGGGTGCTAGACCAAGCCAAACCAACTTCCAAATCGGGTTGCTGGGCTGATTGCTTGCACCCACAAGCTTCTCGCAAGACTTGACAGTGAAAATCCCATTAGAGTTTGCCATCCAAGTGAAGCTGTCCTGATTTTGGGAATTGGCCTTGAAACCCGATAGAGTGTTGATCAACCGTGACCAGCTGCTAAGCTCATCGTTGAGCAATGGCCTCACCACAATGATGGTCCACTGCCATACGCCATTAATAGGTCTGCCAAAATCAGCCACCACCCCTAGTTTATGCGTAGATAACGCGAAAATGCAAGGAAAAAGCTGAAATAAAGGGGCAGCACCAATCCAGTAGTCAAACCAAAAAAGGACTCGATTTCCGTCACCGATAATAGCTCTGACATTTTGAGGAAACGTGGCTTCATAAGAGCGGTAGTTCTTTAAAATGTTCCGCCATACCCAAGATTTACCACTAGGGCTCAGGTTCCTTGGCAGAAACGAAGTTTGAATTTTCTCATATCGGGCGCCAATAATTTTGCGCCAAAGGCTAGAGGGTTCCACACCATACCTCCATATCCACTTTAGCAGTAGGAACTGATTCTTTTGCCTGAAATCCACGAGACCTAAACCCCCGAACTCTTTCGGTAGGCACAGTGTTTCCCAACTTAACCAGTGTATAGGTCTTTTATCGCTGGTACCCCATAAAAAGTTCGCGGTCATCTTCGATAACTCCTTGCTAATTTTTGCCGGCATTGGAAACATAGAAATGAAGTAAATCGGCAAATTGGATAGTACCGATCTAACTAAGGTGATTTTGCCACCAAACGATAAGGACTTCGCCTTCCAGCCCGCAAGCTTTGATCGAACCTTTTGGACGACAGGTTCCCATATTTTAGGGCTGTTCTTGCAGTGCCCCAACGGCAGCCCAAGATAAGTATTCGGTAGATCTTCTCTCTTGCAGGATAGGAGAGCGACCCATCTATCAACATTTTCCTTCTCCATGTTCACACCGATCAATTTTGATTTGCTGATGTTAAGCTTCAATCTTGAGGCTAATTCGAAACCCCGAAGCACGCGAACTATGTTTCTTATTCCTTGTTCGCTAGCACTGTTGAAGACGGTTAGGTCGTCCGCAAATTGGATGTGCGAAATGCATTCTGACGCATTTTTGAAGCGAATACCTTCGAACAGTCCCAGCTTCACAGCCTTAGACAACAACTTAGATAAGGCCTCAGCAATGATGTTGAAAAGAATGGGGGACATGGGGCAACCTTGCCGCAAGCCCCTGTGAATGCTAAAGGTATTTGTTGGAGACCCGTTTACCAAAATCGAAATAGTTGCGGTTGAAAGGCACTTGTAAATCCAAGAACACCATCGCCTGCTAAAACCCATCTTATCTTTGATAAGCATCAGGAAATTCCAATCCACCGAGTCGTAGGCCTTGCGGAAGTCGGCCTTAAAGATCACCCCTTGTTGGCCTCTACTTTTTATGTAGTCAATGACCTCGTTAGCAATGAGCGCGCAGTCGAGGATTTGTTTACTGGCAGTGAATGCAAATTGCGTTTCGCTAATTAATTCCCCTGATACGTTGCTGATACGCAGAGCCAGAACCTTGGCTAGGAGCTTATATATTATCCCCACCAAACTTATAGGGCGATAATCAGATATGGCTGAAGGGTTGTTTCCTTTTGGAATTAGAACCACAAATGAATGATTAAAGGATACGTCTGTAACATTACCCTCATGGAATGCTTCGAAAAAGGCCATGACTTCCCCTTTGATATTAGTCCAAAATTTCTTGAGGAAATTGACATTGAAGCCGTCAGGACCCGGGGCCTTTGACCCTTTCATGGTCGATAAGGCATGCTGGATTTCATCCATGGTGAATGGCTTATCCAGATTTGAGGAGGATACTTGGTCAAGCGTGCTCAATCCGCAAACAATACTAGCCACTGGAATAGTTTTTGGTTGCTTATAGAAATCCCTGAAATGCTTTTCTACTGCCAATTTGATGCTACTTGGATCACTTAAGAGATGATTGTTGACGCTCAGAGATGTAATGCTATTTTTCCTGCTTCTTGCCGACGCCACCAACTGAAAGTACTTGGTGTTTTTGTCCCCTACCGTAAACCACTGTAACCTTGATTTTTGAAGCCACTTTCTCTCTTCAGTTCTGATTAAATTCCAAAGATTAGCCCTGAGCAATTTCAATTCCATTATTTTACCAAGATCGCTCGGATTCTGTGATATCGTATCCTCCAACTTATGGCACTTTGCTTCAAGATCGGTAATTGCGATAGATGGATTTCTTACATTTTTCTTAACCCACTTCCTCGAGTTTAATTTGCAATTACGCAGCAGAGTAATGATGCCTCTACCTTGGTACTCAATGCATGACTTCTCAATGGCCTTCACGATTTCATGATTTTCAGACCAATTATCGAACCACTTAAAGGGCTTGGGACCCCACTGATGTGCTGAAGTACACAATAAGACCGGATTATGATCCGATATCCCTCTTGGACATATCTTTTGTGACAGGTTCGGCCAAAGAAGAGCGAAATCATTTGACAACAAGAATCTGTCTAGTCTGCTGAATGCCAGCCTATCACGCAGATTAGACCATGTATAGGACCCTCCAGAAGCCGGGGGATCAACAAGGCCAGCTTCGTTTATAAATATGAAGAAGGCTTTCATTGCAGATTTATTCCAATGTATACCAACCTTTTCTTCGACAGATTTAATGATATTGAAGTCACCGCCCAGCAAGGTAGGGAGGCCGGCTCCGTTGATCATTCCGATTATACGACTGAAGAGATCAAGCCTTTTTGCAGGGTCATTAGGAGCATATATGTTGACGATCAAGCACTTTACATTTGAATCCAATAAGGTCCCAGTCATACTGATATAGTTCTGTTCTAATGAGTAGTTCTCCATTCGGAAAAAGGAAGTATCCCAAATATTTATCAAACCACCCGATAGGCCTGACGCGGCCGAGAAAACGAAGCTTTGATTATCACTTCTACCCAGTATCCTTCTCATGGCTTTTGCATCAAAGTCTTTCATTTTTGTTTCCTGCAGGAGAATCACGCGTGGATTGTGTGCTTTATTCAACCTGTTGACAGCCGCTTTTTTCTCCATAGAGCCCAAACCTCTAACATTCCATATGGCACATAAGCAAGAATTAGTCATAACCATTAATTAAAATCTCGAGCTCAAGACGCCGAGCCAACGGGCGCTACTCTTCACCGCTGATAATCCGGGCTAGCTGGCATTGAACAATCTCATCGGTGGCCTCAAAATTCAAACCCACAAGTTTGCAAACCTCCAGGGTGGCCTTGGCTTCTTCCATGATGGTAGGATTGGAAAGGGGGGAGGGCAAGGTATTATTTTGGACCACAATCGGCGGCTGGGAAGGGTTAGAGGACGGAATATTGAGGGGGCAGCGGTGGAATTAGAGGCTGAGGATCGACTACGGGGGACAGAAGGGAGAGGTGGGGACCAGTGGGAAATGTTAATGGATCTGAAATGGGCAAGGGGTTGGGGGAAAGGGTGATTTAGATAAATGGGCCGGATGGCAAAAAGTCCAGTGGAGGGATCCAAGGTAGGGGACGTGGGCTCACTAGAGCCCAAAGAATTTGGTGGAGAAACAGCTTTGACCGGAATGTCAACCAGCTCAGAAGAAGAGGCTGGAAGGTTCTTATCAATTATATGAGAAGTAGGCTGGGCATTAAAAATGCGGCTGGTGGTCTCCACGCATGTAGGAGGGATGGGTATTCCCGAGGTCTGGGGAATGATTGGGGGGCAGGCATCATTATCACAGCCGGCGTCGAAATCAAAATGCCACGGTTTAGTTCCACAAACTGACTCCAGCGCATTGTCCTCTTGGTTTACCGCCGGCATATCGGCGTCAATCCACCTCCGATCGTCTTCACATTCTTTGACATGGACGCTTAGGGTGAAATGCTTACCATTAACGAAAACGTTAGCTGTCGGAGGGACATCTGAAAAGCATCTGATCTTAGTCAAAATCCTTGCACTCTCTAAACTATTTTTGAGTAGGGTGTCATCGTCGATCCTTAGAACCACACCCCACCTGCTAACTATGGCTCTGAACAATGCTGCATTCCATGCAAAGACCGGGATTTTTTCCAGGACAATCCAAACCTTCAAGTTCTTGTTTGAGTAGAAATCCTCCGTACTGTATATTTCATCGAACCATGAAGCTAGGAGCTGCTCTCTAAGATCCCAGAAGATCTGCACCTGCTCTTCCTCTTCGAAATGAACTAGCACGTAAAAGCCACTTATTTTGCTGACCTTAACTCTAAAACCATATGAAATTAGTGCTTCCTGGACCAACGAAACATCATACATTCCCTTAATGCATCCCACCAAACTTTGCTTTAGCCAAAGCATGTCGTTTTGGGGAATGGAGAAGTGAAAGGGCTCAAGAACGGGGTTTACTGGTGTCGAAGTTTTCTGTTGCACTGGCCGGGGTGGATCGTCTTCAGTGGGGGCTGAACAGTTAGTTTCCAGCTGCACTGGAACACGCGTTTTGCTAGAGCAAAGAACCTCTTTGTAAGAACGACCATCCGTTTGTCTCGAGACGTGGGCTAAGCGAGTGGGGATGGCTGTGTTGGTCAGGTTGCTAGGATGCTTTGGCGAGCGTGGGCTCAGGGACGAAGAGGATGAATTTGACTTCCCCTGATACACTTTAATAACGAATCCGTCCATTCTTCTGTTATTGGCCTTGTCAATTGCATATGCAGCTTCTCGGCTTGTCTCATACCTGATGAATGCAAAAGTATCTCTCCGGTGAACTCTCTTCGGGTTGTTGTAAGCTATGTAAGCGTCTGTCACTGCGCCGTACTCTGAGAACGCGTTTCTTAGGGTCTTAGTGTGAATTCTCTTGCTGATATGGTTGATGAAAATGGTAAAGCCTGTCCTGGTCTTCTCCCTTGGGCTTGAGTTGGCTCTGTTGCGTTGCCGCCGGACTTCCCTTGCGGTGGTTCTCCAAAGTCCTTGGCCTGAGACTCCAGCGCTCCTCCTAACCATTGTAAATTGAAAGTTTTGTCTACATTTTGTAAATGATATTGTTAATATGTTTTGAATGAAGCAAATTTGCCATTAATTAAGATGCACTAAATCACTTAAACTTACGAACAACCTTTTTTTCCGCCAACGAACTCAAACTCTGCACATTTCATGACAACACCTTCATCATGTCGACTAATCCTCTCGGCTCCTTGTTCGATCAATTTTTCTATATCTTTCACAATTGACTCCTTATTCCTTATTGTCGACGCATCTAAAAATTTGCCTAATTCCAAAGTCACACAAGCTTTTTTTAAAATCGCCTATTGTTTTCCTCAAAATCCGATATTGCCTCGTCCGTTTGTTGCATCGTAGCATTTCATTGCCCACCACTCTTCTTTCGCGAGATTGTCGACACCTCTCTTTCTATAGGCACGACTAAGTTGAGGATTTTAGACGCCGTTTTGCCTTTTCCAGAGTCCTTACAAGGGGTGCTTATTGAGTTGAGCAGCTCGTAAACAACTCGAGATCGACTCGGTCAAAATTCAATTAATGCTCGACTCGAACTTGAGATCTTAATGAGTCGAGTTGAGCAAGGTCTGGCTCGACTCGATAAGTTCGTGAGCTACCTTAAAAAATTATGTTCCAACAAAGTTTAAATGCTAGCCGAAAACTCTAGAAAAATTTAGTGACTTGCTAGGTAATTTACCAATAAAATATTTGATTTCAATTTTTCAATTTCTAGAAAATTTCAAAAGTTAATTAGTATTAATGTGCTACCTTAAAAAATTATATTCTAACGAAGTTTAAATACTAGCCGAAAACTCTAGAAAAATTTAGTGACTTGCTAGGTAATTTACCAATAAAATATTTGATTTTAATTTTTCAATTTCTCTGACAATTTCAAAAGTTAATTAGTATTAATAAAAAATCAAATTATATTAATTAGTCTTTCTTTATTTTTTATTAAAACGTTTTTTATGATATTATTTTATGTATAAAAGTTGAAAAGTGAAAAAAAATCTTTAGTTCTCATACAAAAAATACAATTGAAAGTCAAAACACCAAAAATACGAAGGCATTCTCTCCTTTTTAGTTCATCGAAGATTGTTGAGAAACTAAAAAGAGTTTTACACTCGAATATCAACTTCATCTCTAACTCAGTCATGGCATGTTCTTTTATTTGTCTTCTCCGTCCTCACGAGCTTTTTCTCTTCTGAATTTGTATGTTATATTAAGCTCTAATAGCATCACTAGACTTTTACCTATATTTAAAAAAAATCCAAAGTACAAATTTTGGTGATCTTAACGAGCATCGAGTCGAGCAACGAACAACCATGCATGTATCGGTAATCCACTGATTGATAGCCATACTCTACAGTTACCTGTATCAAACTCCGGCTCCCAATTGTGCACTTTAGTAAACCATGTGCTCAACTTTGTGTTCTCAAGAACTCTCCTCCTAGATTCTACACTCGTGAACATTAGTAAGATTTTAGAACCCGCAATCCGCATCAACAACGAAAAACCATCCAATTCTGCTTTCAAGACACATGATATACGATGAATTTTTCAAGATTTTCAAGTCAATATTGTTAATTTAAAAGTTTAATAAACTATTTTTCTTTTAATGCTTAATTCTAGCTCTATTCCTCGGTATATATGTAATGATCTCTGTATTTACACCCACTGGAATTGAACTGTTTTTTTCTTCTTCTTCTAATCTCATCAAACAATCCTTCTGGATATTGGTGGTCAATTTCCAAGGTTCAAAATCAAGGGTCATTGTTCACCAAGTCCTTGTTCAAAGTCCTTAGTGCAAAAACCAATTAAGTAAATTCCCTAATTATGGTCCGCTCATATATTCAATCCATTTTTCTACGTGGAAATATGTATTGTAATTATGGTTCAATATGATATAGGTTTCTATAATTAGAAATGGTCAATTCTTTCATTATTTTGATTTTTTCACCAATATTCCATGGTTAGTCTAACAAATTATGTTCAAATTAAGTCGACTTTGAAATATTTTTTGTTGATTTGATTCGAATTAGTTAAATACAACTAGAGGTGGACTCATGTACGCCTTAGGAGGGGCTCCTGCTCCCATGCACGAAATTTTTTTTATCTTTTGTTTTGTATATTAAAAAATAAATTAATTATAATCTCATATCCACCTCTCAACATTAATGTTTTGCCCTCAATTCTCTAACTTTTAATAAACGTAGTACGCACATGTAGATTATATTGTTGGACTTTAAATCTTTTAAAATAATTATTATTCTCTTTTTTCATTAAACCACTTGCAGAATACCAACAACCTTAATTACTTTAATAATAAAAATGGCTAAATTAAATTCAGTCGAAGTCGAAAAGTGAAACCGTGTTTTCCGTACTAATCAGTAAAACTATTTCCGCGAGAAGTTGTATTACATGGGACATTTGAACTTCTTCAATGTTAGCAAGCAAATTCTGGGAAATTGCCGCGAAAGCTACCTTTGTTGCTTCCAACATTTTTTAATTATCCTTTTAATGTTTAATTATTAATTCCTATCTTTCCGATTTTTCTTTTTTTGTGTATTTTTCATTTTCTTTCTCGATCGTTTAATCGTTCTTTTTATGTTATGTTTTTTTAAGAGTGAATTTGACGACACCACGACTGATCAAGATGATGATTATTTGTAATTCCGCTGATCTACTCTGCTCTAGATCCTTGGATTGAATTCGGATACGCGGTTTACGTTTGTGGATAATTTCTCACGACGCTCGGCTCTGATTTGCAGTTCTCGGTGGTCTTTCAATAGCTTGATCCCCTTTGTGGTTTGTTTACCGATGCAGTCAGATTTGTTCGTATCTAGTTTTTGTTCGAATCTTTTGGTTGAGTTTTTAACCTTTTCCATATATGGTCTTTATATGATCTAAAATGGCTAATTTTTTGTGTCAATATTATAGGAAAATGTTCAAATTATGTATTTAGTTTACAATGTTACTAGTGTTGTGAATAAAATAACGAAGAACAACGAACAAGAATAAAAGATTAAAGAGAAGAGAGAGAGAGAGAGAGAGAGAGAGATTTGTATTATTCTCAAAATATAGAATTGTATACAATGCCTTCAATGAATCATCTATTTATAGGCATAAGAAGTACATAATACATTAAACTCTAATTCATAGAGATAATATTCCTAATAATAAATAAATCAAACTCCTTTGATAAAGTTCTAATCATGATAGACATCCACATAGATAAATATTCATAACACTCCCCCTTGGATGTCTATGAAGATAATGTGCCTCGTTAAAACCTTACTAAAATAAAAACCCAGTGGGGAAAAAAATTCTTTAGTGAAGGAAAAAGAGTACACACATATTTGATACGCATAACATGTTGCCTCATTAAAAACCTTACCAGGAAAACCCATTGGGACAAAACCTCGGTTAAGGGAAAAAGAGTGCAACGCGTATTTACTCCCCCTCATGCAAACATCAAAGAAGATCTTTGAATCTTCATAATTTAATCTTGAATATCATTTTTCTAAAGATCGTGAGGGATGAAACTTTAGAGTAATATGTTCCATGATGTATCCACTTTCAAACTGAGATAAACATCTTGCATTATCTTTACACAAGATAGCTTTTATCATATCTTGTAAAAGTAAATCCACATATCTTTTGGATATGTTGGGTCAATGGTCTTAGCCAAACACATTTTTTTGGCTTGCCTCGTTCATAACAATTATTTCTACGACATTTGAGGAGGCATCAACGAATGTTTGAAGATCTAAATGTAATGATCTTTGTATAATCATAGATATTTCTTGACCAACTAATATATAGTGCTTCAAGATCAAGAAAAAATATAATTATCTTTATTCACATCCAACAATCTTACAACTATTGGGATACTCAATAGATATGCTCTATTCATATTGAATATTCTTTAAGATTCTTTCAGCTTATGTCTATTCATAGACAAAAGAAATATATAAAAATGTTCGATCTGCAGGTCGAGATAAACTTGATGTAAAGATTCAAGTACTTGTATTGAAAGTACTTCATGAGTTTCCAATTTGAAGCTCTTTAGGAGTTCTAAAATTATCATAATGGATCTTGATCCAAACTCCTTTATAAAATACATAAGAAAAT
This sequence comes from Hibiscus trionum, assembly GCA_030270665.1. Taxonomy (NCBI): domain Eukaryota; kingdom Viridiplantae; phylum Streptophyta; class Magnoliopsida; order Malvales; family Malvaceae; genus Hibiscus; species Hibiscus trionum. The sequence continues at coordinate 662,691 of BSYR01000011.1, read as the reverse complement.
CTGACCATTCTTATAGTATTTTCTCAATTAGTATTCACTAAGGAGATTATACCAAATGCGCCAAAATATTCATGAGACATGTCTAAATAAATTTCCTTAGAAATTTCCAAATGCTTATAACATTTTAGATCCTTCAAGGATAAATATGGATCCACAAATAATTAGACGCATGTAAAATTTTCATAACTGCCAAAGTAATTGCATCCACCATGAAGTAATTAAAACTTTTTATAAATCATAGTTCAAGTCGTATTTACGACTACTTATTTGCGCCTCACTTGCATTACACCTTTAGGTGTTTGGACTGCTGGTCCAAATACTTCTATTTTAGAAGTTTAAAGCGCCTTTCAACATCGGCCAATTCAATATCTATACTTCTGGATAGATTTTATACAAGATCCTCGATTTCTTTCTTTACTTCTATAGAAGTATTTTATGTAAAATTGTTTGTAAAATCGTTGTCGACAACTTTCCAATTTTCTGGTTCCATTCTCGTAATGACATAACTCATCGAGATCTCTTCAAGATTTCAATCTTTATTTCAGGTACCTGAAACTCTTCTAGAGTTTTATTATTTGTTATGTCTTGGGTCTCTTCAAGAGCACCCGCCTCCAATATATGACCATCTCATATTACTTTCTATTTACGAGAATTTTGATCATTGGAACCATTTCAACTATCATGCTTCAGGCATGATTTACATTCTCTCGCTCTAACATGTAATTTAAACTTAGAGCGTTTCAGCTGGTATATGAGACTTAATTACTCTCATTGGGTCAGTAAATATGTCTGGCAGTTGACATGTAATAACATGAATTATCTTATGAACTTCTAGTTCATATACGAGGATCTAGATAATGATAATTCATTTTTCTCTATCCAGCTGATTATTATCTCCCCCTGATGTTGAGAAAAATCATGTCATAAATGATTCTCCAATTAATGTTTAAGAATTTAAACATAAAAGGAGACTCGTACTCAATATATATTCTCAACCCTTTTTATTTACCCATTTTGTGCGTTGTGGTGGAGCAATTCATATCGCACATTCAAAACTCATAAAATGGGAAATGTATGGTTTCTGACCAAAAACCAATCATAACGGGGAGTTTATTATAACTTGTTGGCTTGATGCGTATAAGTGTTGCTATATGGAAACACCATATAAATAATAACTCTTTTGTTCTCATAGTTTAGCTATTAAATAGGAGGCATTCAATTGAAATTTTGCTAAACTATATTTTTCATAATCAATAGGCTTTGTAACAATTGATATAGCCTAAAATATAAACCCACTAGTTTTTCAAGACGAATAGTCTAACTGCATAATCTGAATCTTTTAGAATCAATCTCACAGACTTCTGGTTGTAAGTCGATAAAACAATGTAGATGCATCTACTAAAATCATATAAAACTTTCCACATTTGTGGATATATAGGCCCATATTTCGTTCAGATGTGCAAGACATACAGTCTCAACTTCAGTACAAGAACTTTAAGTTCTAATTCTTTTGGTAAGTGGGATCATCTATATCCTTTGAGAACAAACAACACAAGAACTTCAGGTTCTTTTAGTAAGTGGAATTAATCAATTCCTTTAAGTAACACAAGAACTTCATGTTCTTTAATAAGTGGAATTTAATCCATTCCTTTGAGAATAAGCACTACAAGAACTACATGTTCTTTTAATACACGTGCATGTAAATCTCAATAATTTCTGCACCATTATTGATCAGGATGGTCTAACCGATCATGCCAACTATATATATATATATATGTGTGTGTATATATCTCTGAATTTGTAAACTCCTTGTTTACCATAACATGTAATTCAATCTCACTCGTACATGTCTAGTACGACCATCAAAATTGTTCCTTTAAATATGAATATATTTAGCTCTTTCGGAGCTTTAAATTGAAATTATCTTTTGGTAGCAATATATAGCTCTTCTAGAGCTTTCAACTGACTTTTTGGCTACCAAAACTTATATCCATATTGGCTTATTTCAAATGACAATTGATAACATATGTTATCTATAATTCCCAAAGGGATAGTTTGCGAACTCATATTGCTCTCTTTATGACTTTGACGAGTATAACGCACTGTGAATATGGAATAAAGTTCTATTTGACAATAACATATTTGCTCAACCAGAGCCTTTTGTGATATTAGTACTTCCGGATATAGTACTCACATTATTCCCTTGCATTTTAATCGAGAAATGCATAATTGTGCACCTTTCAAAATGTGCTTTGTTTCATTTACTTCAGGTAATAAAAATATGTACTTTGTATCATTCACTTCGAGGAATGAAAAATATAAAATATAGCACATCATATCAAGTCGATTATCTATCAGAGATAAACTTTCAAGTGCTCTTCCGAAGTATTGATATTTTAGTACTTTGAGAAATACTACTCATATTTCCCCTTGCATTTAAATGGGAAAAATATTTCTTATGCTTAAGTACAATATGAGTACTTGCATTATCTGCTAGGCATAAATAGCCACAATTCTAGGCATAAATAGCCACAATTCATTGTATATTTTACTCCAGAAGTAATCATATTCTTCAAATAATAAATTAACATAAAACGTAAATAAATAATATGTGAAATAAATAAACATAAAGCAAACTAACATAAATAAATAATAAATAAAACGAATTAACATAAAAATAAATAAATAAAAAAACCAATTATTCCTGTTAGAGGTTATAAGGGAAATAAAATAAATGGTAAATTATTCCCTTCAAGGGTTATGAGAAAATTAACAATATCCAATTGAGTTGGACCAATAACGCCATAATTATTTTCGCCATAAACAAATTTTGTTTATATTTTATTTCATTTATCATTCATGATTATGGATAAAGTCCATAATACTTTGGCGTTTGACAAGTACGAAACCAATGGTTTATAACATCACATTGGTAAAAGGATTTCACTTCCTTAGAATGATCTTTATCACTCTTGTCATCCTTATAACTTCGCTACCAACGGGTAGAAGTATTCTTAAAATGACTATATTTTTCATGTGTATATTCATAGCCTCGACCACGACCACAACTTTTAATGTGATTTTTTATTCCTTCCATAATATAATCTCACATTCACTTCAGGGAATGGAGTAGAGCCAGTGGGCCTTTAAAACCTTTTTCACATATCCTTATCACAGAGAACAAAGATTTAATCCTCGTACGCGGCATTGTTAAACATGTCCACAAGGTCCTTTAAAAACCTTCTTTGAGACTAGTAGCCTCGTAGAACGGGATGTCCAGCCAATTATACTTGGATTATATCGAAATTATGTCTCTAATTGAATAATGATTTACCATGTTTGCATTCACTTCAGGGAATGAAACAGATCCAATAATCGCATGGAATAAATATCATGCTTGCATTCACTTCAAGGAATGCCCCATCATTGATAATTGCATGGAATAAACATCATGCTTGCATTCACTTCAAGGAATGCCCCATCATTGATAATCGCATGGAATAAACATCATGCTTTGCATTCACTTCAAGGAATGCCTCCCATAAAACTTTTTGGATAAAGAAGAATTTTCGTAACTTGAAATTGGGAGAAGTCAATGGTCAAGTTTTTCAACGAAGAAGAAACATTGCTTTCGAGCAAATATAGACTTTATAATAATCTTCTTGTAAATTCAAAATCATCATGATTTATCGCACTTTAAAATAATAATATAAAGAATAAAAATAAAACCAAAATTTACCGATATTGATTTTTCTCTCGTGGACAATGGAGACATAGCATATGACCGAGATAGCTTCTCATAGTCCCTTTATATCACATCTCTTTCCAAGCCATTTAAGCATATCATGTAAAACTCAAAACACGGTTAAAAATATTAACTTTTACCAAATAAAATGACATAAATAATAATATGAAAAATATCAAATATAGTCATATAAGTAAAAGTATGAATAAGCATACCGCTAATTAACCCTTTTAGGAACAAGAGAAAACACACGTAATTTACACCAAACGCAACTTCTTCGTCTCTGTCGATTCGTCTTTTGGTTTGTGAGAAGCCACAAATTTATCTCTTTCCAATGTTCGAATAAAATTAAACATACTTCCAAAATTTTCAAAAATTAAAACAAAGTTAAAATATAAAGAGAAAGACAATCGATAACTAAAAAAAATAAGGAGAAAAAAAACTTATCTTTGGTTTATTCTATAATCGAATTCTTCCCGGTAACTTCTTTTGAATTATAACGATGAAGACCTCAGTTGATTAGAGTCTCGTGCTGATAACGTGTTGTGAATAAAATAACGAAGAACAACGAACAAGAATAAAAGATTAAAGAGAAGAGAGAGAGAGAGAGGGAGATTTGTATTATTCTCAAAATATAGAATTGTATACAATGCCTTCAATGAATCATCTATTTATAGGCATAAGAAGTACATAATACATTAAACTCTAATTCATAGAGATAATATTCCTAATAATAAATAAATCAAACTCTTTTGATAAAGTTCTAATCATGATAGACATCCACATAGATAAATATTCATCACAACTTGTACATTTTTATTGTAATTTTAGATATTTTTTAATAAAAATAGTTATTTTTATTAAAAAAAAACTTATAATTTAAGAATATTACCTGCAATAACAAAAAAAAACATGACTAGGACATGCTACAATATAGTAGAGAAATTTATAAAAAAAACAGTAGAGTACGTGAGACAATTTATGCTAAGAACGCGGGGTTGCTCTTTTTATTTTCAATCAACAACATGGAGAAAGACAAATATGGAAGTCTTTATTCATATATTATAAAATAAATTGATTGACCCACCGCTAATTAGCTTGCTGCCAAAGTAGTAGTACATTTAAGGGTAAACTACATAAATGACCATCATACTATTGGAAAAGTCGCGATTTGACCACCTTATTTTTTTCCGAAGCAATTAAACCACCAAACTATTTAAATAGTATCAATGTGACCACCATCCGTTAGAGCTTAACGGTAGGATGACGTGGCAGTTAAAAAAATAGGGGTATAATTACACATTTGGTCCTTATTATTTACACATTCTTTCAATTTAGTCCTAATTTTAAATTAATAAAATTAATTAATTATTTCGTGACACGTGTCAACACCTTATTGGAGGACTTTAATTATTTATATTTGATTTAATAAATTTATTTCCCTCCTCTAATCAGGTGGTGACACGTGTCACCACCTATTTAGAGGAGAAAAAACATTTTCAAGCAACATGCTTGCCAAGGGAATCGAACCCAGGCAGCAAAGGGTACTTGGCAGCAGCACAACCACTACGCCAAACCCAATCTTTTGTTTAAATATACTCCATTAAAAATATATTGCTTATTTATTTTACATTTATTCTTTTAATTCAACATATATAATCATCCAATTAATTTCACATATATATCCCTAAACTCCAAACCCTAAACACTAATTTCACATATATAATTATCAAATTAATTTCATATAAATAACCCTAAATTCTAAACTTAAACTGTAACACCCGGGTTTAGGGGTTAGGTGAAAATAATATTTTAATATTATTTGGGCTCGGTTTTATAATTTAAATAATGTTCCGAGTCTTGGTTTCAAATCAATTAATTGTGTTGACCATGTTTTGAAATTTAATCCCAAATAGCCATGGATGGTGTGCCCTTGTGAATATCCCATTTCATTAAGGGCAAAAGGGTCTTTGGGCCTTTAAATTAAAACAAAACAAAAACACCCAATTTCTACTATTCACTTCTTCTTCAAAACACACCAACGGGAAAACAAGAGCTCTCTACCCAATCTACTGTTTCATTCAAAAGCTCCCTCATTTCAACTCCATTTTGAAAGGTAATGATATTTTTGACTTCCCCTCATCTCCCACTCCATGAAAGTACCTTTTATTTTCATTTTCATGAAGGTTTTAGAAAATGGAAGTTTTGAATATTTTGATTAAAAATGAGATCTTTATGTTGTTAAGTGAAATGTTTTGATTTAATATGCTTAGTTATGGTATATAGAGGTCAAATGGTATATCATATGTGAATTTCAAATGATTTTGGGCAATTTTCGGAATTGGGTTTCAAGGGGGTTTTTGGAGGGTTTTAAAGTGGTTTTTAGGGTGGTTTAATGTTGGTTTTGGGGGGCTGGTGGTAGTATGATATATGAGGGTCACTTTGGGTGTATTTGATGGTTGTTTGGATGCTTGAAATGGAAGATTTCAGTGGGTTTTAGGGGCTGCTCGGGAATTCTGTTTTGGGCTTGTTTTTTAGTGTTGGATGCTTGAAAATGTTGATCCGGGTTAGTTTCGATGATGAGATATTGATTGTGAATGTTTTGTTTGTGTTTGATATGGATTAGAATCGAGTTTGGGCATCGGTGAAGCATCGGAAGTGAATCCGGGAATTTGAAGACGGTCGCTTGCTTGGTCTTTGAGCTTGGAAGCTTAGGTGAGTGGTTAATTGTTTTAAATGGTTTTAAAATGGTTGGTTCGAGTATATGGACTAGGTTGGGCTTGGTAGACCCACCTAGAGTTAGGATTAGGGTGGTAGCCTAATCCTAAACTTGATCTAGAGCCTTTGGATGAACTCACATATGTGGTTGTGTATGTCTCTTATGAAATGTGATATGAATGCTTGTGTATATTGTGTTATACATGTGAGATGAGGCATGATTTGTGATGCTTGAGACATGCATGATGAAGGTTTATGTGGAGTACGTGCTAAGCACGGAATTGATTGAAATGAGTAATGTGAAATGAGTAAATGTTGGCACTAGTATACTTGAATACAAATAATCGATCATTAGGATGTTAGTGTGTACACATGAGTCAAAAGTCGCGCGTGGCCTTGGTAACGTTGAGTCACCAAGGAGGAGTACGGGTTCGCCCGGAAATTGTATTTAAATATAGTCGATGATGAGTGGAATCCCATTGACGGGGCGTGAGGATGAGTGGAATCCCCTCCGCGAGACCGGTGATGAGTGTAATCCCACCGTGAGGTAATGTGGTTGTTGGATGTGAGTTCCAACGTGTCTATCCGCGTATTCGGGTCATAGCTAGATGCCAATGTTGTGTGACAAGTGTATCATTGTGTTGAGATATATGATCTTTAAATTGGATGTTAAATGCGAATACATGTATTGTGGAATTGAGCTCATGATCATGGCATATATGTTGAATAGTGCTCATGCATCTTTATCTTGTGGCTTTTGTGGATCCTTGGTAAATATGTGTTTTACCTTGGCTAGATCGTGCTCGGACCCTGCAATGTTGAGGTTTGTTTTTAAGAGCTTACCCTCACTAAGCATCATTGCTTACGCTCTCTTTGTTCAACATTGCAGATCCTTAGTTCGCGGGTTGCTCGAGCAAGTGGAGGGCCTCCAAGTGTGGTTGTTAGCCTTGAGTACATCAAGTATGACTTTTAAATGTTGAACATATAATAGTTTGAGCAATGAGACATGTGTTATTTTGATGGCTATGTTGTGGTCGATGTTGTTTGGGAGCATGTTAGACTCCTCGTATGTGTTGGCTATTTTGACTTGGGATGTATGCCTTGCTTGATACCCTGTTAGCATGTTGCTATTTTGAGGTTGTCTAAGTGTTGACCTTTGAATGCTTAATTCCTTAAATGATTGGTATGTATGCATGACTTGTGTTGTTGTGCCTTGGTGTTTAGTTCGTTTTGTTGATGTTGAAGCATGCTTGTATGTTGGGTTGCCTTAAGTTTCATTGCTAGTGTGTTGTTATAGGTTGTGGAGGTGTTTTGGGGCATCCTTGTGCCTTAAAACAGCCAAAACGAGTCTGCAGACAGGGGGCGTTTCGAAACGGGCCACCCTGTTTCGATACGGTCCCTTCGCATTTGGCCTGCCGTTTCGAAACGGATAGGGGTCGTTTCGGAACATTTTTGCTACTGGAATTTTGAGAAATTGGCGAGATAAAGGCGTTCCGAAACGGGCCTTTGATGTTTCGAAACGGTCAAATCTCGTTGACCACGAGTAGTTGACCGTTAGGGTCGTTTCGATACGGGTCACCCCTGTTTCGAAACGGTCTCCCTATGGTTGACCCTGGCCTGTTGACTAAGTCAAGGCGTATCGGAACACCCTAAGGGCGTTTCGATACGGCCTGCTGTGAAGGGCTAAAATGAGCTGTTTAATGTATCGTCTGATTGGTCGATGTTAAATTGTTTGTATTTTCCGCTGTTGTGCTTCACATAGGATTTAATTATGCCTATAGACAAGATAAAGTTAAAAGGAAATTTTCTGGGTCGTTAACCGAGGAGGAACCTTAACGGGTTTCGCTTTGGTTTTCCCCGTGTGGCCCACTCGGATCGGTCATCCGACCAGACCGGGACGAGGGGGTTACACTTGTTGGTATCAGAGCCTAAGGTTACCGAGACCTTGGGCAGGTAAGTGAGGTAAGTTCAAGTTTTTGATTGATTTGCACGGTGTTTGCTTGCTTTGCAAGAATAATTGCTTGTGTGACAAGTATGTTGAATTGTTTTATTTCGAGCATGTGTGTAAGAGTCCCATTGCTACTATTACATTGGAAAAATGATTTTTAAGTGAGGGAACATACTTGAACACTTGGAAGCCTTGCCTTGCTAACCCAGCTTGTATGTTTTGTTGTTGTGGTTGTAGTTGTAGTTGATATCTGTGAGAGCGATGTCTAGACCGAGAGGTAGGCCGAAGGTGGTTCGTCAGGAGCCACAGGTTGCGGCTCCTGTTGAGCCGGCAGTTGGTATGGAGGCTCACCTAGAAGAGCCGGTGGCCGCGGGAGTTGGCGCTCCTCTACCACCACCACCTCCTCCACCTGGAGTCGGGGGCGAGGATAGAGCCGGAGGAGATGGACCTCAAGGTGGCCAGGTCCAGCTGGAATTGATATGACTCCGCTAGTGCAAGCAATAGCGGGAGCATTTCAGGTCGCAGTTGCGGGAGCTCAGGCTGCAGCTCAGCCTAGGTGTGACGATGCCAGTCTACCTTTGGAGAGGCTCCGTAGCTTGGGGGCCGAGGAGTTTAGAGGATCTACTCCGGAGAGATCAGAGTTATGGTTGGAGAAGATAGTTCGTATCTTGGCTCAGATGAGTTGTGCGGGCGCACGTAGGTTGGGTTGTGTGATCTCGTTGCTTCAGGGTGATGCCTACACCTGGTGGGTCACCATTACTATTGGGGTTCCAGAGGCCGAGATAGATTGGTATTTCTTTGAGTCCGCTTTCAGGAAGAGGTACTTGGGACCGAGGTACCTAGATGAGAAGAAGCGAGAGTTCATGGCTCTTACTCAGGGAGAGGCTTATGTGACCGATTATGAGATCCGCTTTGTTCGCTTGAGTCAGTATGCTCCAGAGTTGGTTCCTACTGAAGTGGAACGCTGTAACCGATTCCGCTACGGATTGAATGAAGAGGTCAAGAGGTACACGTTGGCTTCTGACTACTCAGACTTTGATGTGTTGGTCGCGAGGGCCAAGGATTTAGAGCATAGTTTGGGTTCGGCCAAACGATCTGGTGGTTCCAGTTCTGGTAAGAGGCATAACCACTTTGATGGTAGAGATGCCAAGAGGCACAGAGGTGGCAGACATCAGTTTGACCATAGACGTGGTGGTGGCCACCATGGTAGGGGCCATCAGGGCCATAGAGGAGGAGGGCGTTTGCCCGAGTGTACCCGATGTGGGAGACAGCACGCTGGTGAGTGTTGGGGTAACTTCCATGCTTGTTGGAACTGTGGTTCGAGGGACCACTTTAGGAGGGATTGTCCGCATCAGGCGGCTCAGGCACCGAACATTGCTCAGGCTCCTGCGAGAGCGAATGATTTTCAGAGAGGCCGTGGGCGCGGTCGTGGCTACTTCCAGCCTAGGGCTGATGCACCTAGGGTAGATGCTCAGAGGAACCTTGCTCATGTTGTGGCCGTGCAGCCAGAGGCGGGAGGACCAGCGAGAGTCTATGCTCAGAGAGAGGTCGGGAACGACACTGATGTGATAGCAGGTAATTTCGAGTTACAGTCTATGTCTTTGCTTTCTTTGGTTGATTCGGGTTCTACGCATTCCTACATTTTGAGTGAGCATGCACAGAAGTTAGATATCCCTGTTGAGATCTTAGATGTAGGTATGCATGTCACTAGTTCTTTTGGTGAGACAGTTGTGGTTAGACGTATGTATAGGAGGTGTCCACTAAAGATTCAGGGTCATGTGTTCTCAGTTGATGTGATGAAACTTCCCTTCTATGGTTTTGATATTATTTTGGGTATGGACTGGTTGGTTGAGCATCGGGCTAGTGTGGATTTTGAAACAAAGAGAATTTCTTTGAAGCTTTCTGACGACTACGAGGTAGTAGTAGTAGGCGAGAACATTAAGTTCTTGTCTAATGTGGTGTCAGCTTTATAGGCTCATAGGTTGATGGACTCTGGATGTGGGGCTTATTTGGCTTATGTAATGAATCCGGATATGAGTGAAGCTAGACCGAAAGATATCAGAACAGTGTTTGACTTTCCGGATGTGTTTCCTGAAGAGTTGCCGGGTTTGCCTCCTGACAGAGATGTTGAGTTTGTGATTGAGACAGTTTCAGGGTCTAACCCAGTTTCGATAGCTCCGTATCGCATGGCTCCGAAAGAGTTGAAAGAATTGAAGAGTCAGTTGCAAGAATTATTAGACCGTGGTTTCATTAGGCCCAGTAGTTCTCCTTGGGGTGCTCCCGTGTTGTTTGTGAAGAAGAAAGACGGTAGTATGCGCATGTGTATTGACTATAGACAGTTGAATCAGTTGACTGTGAAGAACAAGTATCCGTTGCCTCGTATAGATGATTTTTTTTATCAGTTGAGAGGTGCTTCAGTGTTCTCGAAGATAGATCTGAGATCCGGGTATTATCAGTTAAAGGTGAAAGAGTGTGATGTTCCGAAGACAGCTTTTAGGACTAGATATGGTCACTATGAGTTTCTTGTGATGCCATTTGGGCTCACGAATGCACCTGCAGCATTCATGGACATGATGAACAGAATTTTTAGAGACTATCTAGACCGTTTTGTAGTTGTCTTCATTGTTGAAATACTTGTGTACTCGAAGACAGAAGAAGAGCATGATGAGCACTTGAGATTTGTTTTACAGAGATTGTTGAGCAATCAGTTGTATGCGAAGCTTAGTAAATGTGAGTTCTGGATTCGAGAGGTTGTATTTCTTGGCCATGTTGTTTCGGCCGAAGGTATCCGTGTTGATCCATCGAAGATAGAAGCTATTGTTGAGTGGAAACAACCTAAGTCCGTGACCGAGATTAGAAGTTTCCTAGGGTTAGCCGGTTACTATAGGAGATTTGTTGATGGTTTCTCTAGAGTAGCTGCTCCTTTGACTAAATTGTTGCAAAAAGGAGTCAAATTTGAATGGTCGGATGCAAGATAGAAGGCCTTTGAGAAATTGAAAGAAGCTTTGACGAATGCTCCAGTGTTAGTGCAACCTGTTTCAGGTAAGAAGTTTGTGATTTACAGTGATGCTTCCTACGTAGGCTTAGGATGTGTTTTGATGCAAGAAAGGAGAGTTGTTGTTTATGCTTCTAGACAGTTGAAGATTCATGAGAAGAACTATCCTACTCATGATATAGAACTAGCCGCAGTTGTGTTTGCATTGAAGATTTGGCGTCATTATTTGTATGGTGAGAAGTGTATAGTTTACACCAATCACAAGAGCTTGAAGTACTTGATGACACAGAAAGAGTTGAACTTGAGATAGAGAAGATGGATAGAGTTGCTAAAAGATTATGATTTGACCATTGAGTACCATCCGGGTAAAGCAAATGTAGTAGCCGATGCTTTGAGTAGAAAAGTGGTCGTTGAGTTGAGAGCTATGTTTGCTAGATTGAGTGTGTCCGATGATGGTGGTCTGATCACCGAGTTGCAAATGAAGCCTTCTTTGATTCAGTTGATTAGAGAGAAGCAGTTGCAAGATGTGAGTTTAGCTCCTCATGTTCAGGACATAGCCGAAGGAAGACCAACCAAGTATAGTTTCAGTGGTGAGAACTTGTTGTGCTTTAGAGATAGAATTATTGTACCAGAAGATGTTGAGCTGAGACGTCAGATTCTGAGTGAAGCACATTCGAGTCCCTTTTCTATGCATCCGCGTAGTACCAAAATGTACCGAGATTTGAAGAATGAATTCTTCTGGGTTGGTTTGAAGAGAGATATAGCCGAGTATGTGAGCCGTTGTATTGTTTGTCAAAGAGTGAAGGCAGAACATCAGGTTCCTTCAGGTTTGTTACAGCCTTTGAAGATTCCGGAATGGAAATGGGAGAGGATCACCATGGATTTTGTGTCGGGGTTGCCTTTGTCTCCTTCGAAGAAGAATTCAGTTTGGGTGATTCTCGATAGGTTCACTAAGTGTGCTCACTTCTTAGCGGTGAACACTACGGATTCCTTAGACAAGTTGGCAAACTTGTACATCCGTGAGATTGTGAGACTTCATGGAGTTCCGAAGTCTATTGTTTCAGATAGGGATCCTAGATTTACTTCGAGATTCTGGGGTTGCTTGCATAATGCTCTTGGTAGCCGGTTGCATTTCAGCACATCTTATCATCCGCAGTCCGATGGGCAGTCAGAGCGAGTGATACAGATTCTTGAGGATATGCTTCATTGTTGTGTGATTGACTTCCAGGGTTCTTGGGAGAAGCACTTACCGTTGGTTGAGTTTGCTTACAACAACAGTTATCAGTCTAGTATTCAGATGGCACCTTATGAGGCTTTGTATGGTAGACGATGTAGGACTCCGATTTGTTGGGCTGAAACAGGTCAGAGATTGTTACCTATGCCAGACTTGCTTAAGGGGACTACCGACAAAGTAAAGTTGATTTGTGACCGTTTGAAAGCAGCTTCCGATCGTCAGAAGTCTTATGCAGATTTGAAGAGGAAAGAGATTGAGTACTCAGTGGGTGAGAAAGTGTTTCTGAAAGTATCTTCGTGGAAGAAGGTAATGAGATTTGGCAAAAAGGGCAAGTTGAGTCCGAGGTTCATTGGTCCGTATGAGATAGTTGAGCGGATTGGGCCTGTAGCTTATCGTTTGAGGTTACCTTCCGAGTTAGAGAAGATCCATGATGTCTTTCATGTGTCTATGCTTAGGAGATATAGATCGGATCCTTCTCATGTAATGCCCGTTGAGGAGATAGAGTTAAATCTGGATTTGTCCTATAATGAAGAGCCCGTTGAGATACTTGCTTCTGATAGCAAGGTGTTGCGTGGCAAGACCATAGAGTTGGTCAAAGTGTTGTGGAGACATAGAGGTGTGGAAGAGGCCATATGGGAGAGAAAAGCGGTTATGGTTGAGCAGTTTCCGTATTTGTTTCCACCAGGTAATTTCGGGGACAAAATTCCTTAAGTGGGGGAGAGTTGTAACACCCGGGTTTAGGGGTTAGGTGAAAATAATATTTTAATATTATTTGGGCTCGGTTTTATAATTTAAATAATGTTCCGAGTCTTGGTTTCAAATCAATTAATTGTGTTGACCATGTTTTGAAATTTAATCCCAAATAGCCATGGATGGTGTGCCCTTGTGAATATCCCATTTCATTAAGGGCAAAAGGGTCCTTGGGCCTTTAAATTAAAACAAAACAAAAACACCCAATTTCTACTATTCACTTCCTTCTTCAAAACACACCAACGGGAAAACAAGAGCTCTCTACCCAATCTACTGTTTCATTCAAAAGCTCCCTCATTTCAACTCTATTTTGAAAGGTAATGATATTTTTGACTTCCCCTCATCTCCCACTCCATGAAAGTACCTTTTATTTTCATTTTCATGAAGGTTTTAGAAAATGGAAGTTTTGAATATTTTGATTAAAAATGAGATCTTTATGTTGTTAAGTGAAATGTTTTGATTTAATATGCTTAGTTATGGTATATAGAGGTCAAATGGTATATCATATGTGAATTTCAAATGATTTTGGGCAATTTTCAGAATTGGGTTTCAAGGGGTTTTTGGAGGGTTTTAAAGTGGTTTTTGGGGTGGTTTAATGTTGGTTTTTGGGGGCTGGTGGTAGTATGATATATGAGGGTCACTTTGGGTGTATTTGATGGTTGTTTGGATGCTTGAAATGGAAGATTTCAGTGGGTTTTAGGGGCTGCTCGGGAATTCTGTTTTGGGCTTGTTTTTGAGTGTTGGATGCTTGAAAATGTTGATCCGGGTTAGTTTCGATGATGAGATATTGATTGTGAATGTTTTGTTTGTGTTTGAGATGGATTAGAATCGAGTTTGGGCATCGGTGAAGCATCGGAAGTGAATCCGGGAATTTGAAGACGGTCGCTTGCTTGGTCTTTGAGCTTGGAAGCTTAGGTGAGTGGTTAATTGTTTTAAATGGTTTTAAAATGGTTGGTTCGAGTATATGGACTAGGTTGGGCTTGGTAGACCCACCTAGAGTTAGGATTAGGGTGGTAGCCTAATCCTAAACTTGATCTAGAGCCTTTGGATGAACTCACATATGTGGTTGTGTATGTCTCGTATGAAATGTGATATGAATGCTTGTGTATATTGTGTTATACATGTGAGATGAGGCATGATTTTTGATGCTTGAGACATGCATGATGAAGGTTTATGTGGAGTACGTGCTAAGCACGGAATTGATTGAAATGAGTAATGTGAAATGAGTAAATGTTGGCACTAGTATACTTGAATACAAATGATCGATCATTAGGATGTTAGTGTGTACACATGAGTCAAAAGTTGCGCGTGGCCTTGGTGACGTTGAGTCACCAAGGAGGAGTACGGGTTCGCCCGAAAATTGTATTTAAATATAGTCGATGATGAGTGGAATCCCATCGACGGGGCGTGAGGATGAGTGGAATCCCCTCCGCGAGACCGGTGATGAGTGTAATCCCACCGTGAGGTAATGTGGTTGTTGGATGTGAGTTCCAACGTGTCTATCCGCGTATTCGGGTCATAGCTAGATGCCAATGTTGTGTGACAAGTGTATCATTGTGTTGAGATATATGATCTTTAAATTGGATGTTAAATGCGAATACATGTATTGTGGAATTGAGCTCATGATCATGGAATATATGTTGAATAGTGCTCATGCATCTTTATCTTGTGGCTTTTGTGGATCATTGGTAAATATGTGTTTTACCTTGGCTAGATCGTGCTCGGACCCTGCAATGTTGAGGTTTGGTTTTAAGAGCTTACCCTCACTAAGCATCATTGCTTACGCTCTCTTTGTTCAACATTGCAGATCCTTAGTTCGCGGGTTGCTCGAGCAAGTGGAGGGCCTCCAAGTGTGGTTGTTAGCCTTGAGTACATCAAGTATGACTTTTAAATGTTGAACATGTAATAGTTTGAGCAATGGGACATGTGTTATTTTGATGGCTATGTTGTGGTTGATGTTGTTTGGGAGCATGTTAGACTCCTCGTATGTGTTGGCTATTTTGACTTGGGATGTATGCCTTGCTTGATACCCTGTTAGCATGTTGCTATTTTGAGGTTGTCTAAGTGTTGACCTTTGAATGCTTAATTCCTTAAATAATTGGTATGTATGCATGACTTGTGTTGTTGTGCCTTGGTGTTTAGTTCGTTTTGTTGATGTTGAAGCATGCTTGTATGTTGGGTTGCCTTAAGTTTCATTGCTAGTGTGTTGTTATAGGTTGTGGAGGTGTTTTGGGGCACCCTTGTGCCTTAAAACAGCCAAAATGAGTCTGTAGATTGGGGGCGTTTCGAAACGGGCCACCCTGTTTCGATACGGTCCCTTCGCATTTGGCCTGCCGTTTTGAAACGGATATGGGTCGTTTCGGAACAATTTTGCTACTGGAATTTTGAGAAATTGGCGAGATAAAGGCGTTCCGAAGCGGGCCTTTGATGTTTCGAAATGGTCAAATCTCGTTGACCACGAGTAGTTGACCGTTAGGTTCGTTTCGATACGGGTCACCCCTGTTTCGAAATGGTCTCCCTATGGTTGACCCTGGCCTGTTGACTAAGTCAAGGTGTATCGGAACACCTTAAGGGCGTTTCGATACGGCCTGCTGTAAAGGGCTAAAATGAGCTGTTTAATGTATCGTCTGATTGGTCGATGTTAAATTGTTTGTATTTTCCGCTGTTGTGCTTCACATAGGATTTAATTATGCCTATAGACAAGATAAAGTTAAAAGGAAATTTTCTGGGTCGTTAACCGAGGGGGAACCTTAACGGGTTTCGCTTCGGTTTTCCCCGTGTGGCCCACTCGGATCGGTCATCCGACCCGACCGGGACGAGGGGGTTATATAAACTCCAAACCCTAAATGCTAAACCCCAAACTTTAAATATTAACCATAAATGTTTAGGTTTTTAGTATTTAGTGTTTGGGGTTTAGGGTTTAGCATTTAGAATTTAGGGTTTAGGGTTATTATGTAAAAAAATTTGATGAATGCAAAATTAGAGTTTAGAGTTTAGGGTTTAGGGTTTAGCATTTAGAATTTAAGGTTAGGGTTATTATGTGAAATAAATTCGATGATCACAGAATTAGAGTTTAGACTTTAGGGTTTGGGGTTTGAAGTTTAATATTTAGTTTTTAGGTTTAGGGGTTAGCATTTCATTTTGGGGTTTAGGGTTTGGGGTTTGGGTAAACCCTAAACTCTAAACTCTAATTTTGCATTCATCGAATTTTTGCACATAATAACCCTAAATTCAAAATTCTAAATGCTAAACCCCAAACACCAAATACTAAAACCCTAAACATTTATGGTTAATATTTAGGGTTTAGGTTTTAGCATTTAGGGTTTGGAGTTCAAGTTTAAAATTTAGGGTTATTTATATGAAATTAACTTGATAATTATATATGTGAAATTAGTGTTTAGGGTTTAGGGTTTTATATGTGAAATTAATTGGATGATTATATATGTTGAATTAAAAGAATAAATGTAAAATAAATAGGCAATATATTTTTGATGGAGTATATTTAAACAAAAGATTGGGTTTGGCACAGTGGTTGTGTTGTTGCCAATTACCCTTTGCTTCCTGGGTTCGATTCCCTTGGCAAGCATGTTGCTTGAAATTGTTTTTTCTCCTTTACACGTGTCACTATCTAATTAAATAATTAATTAATTTTATTAATTTAAAATTAGGACTAAATTGAAAGAATGTGTAAATAACAAGGACCAAATGTGTAATTATACCCCTATTTTTTTAACTGCCATGTCATCCTACCGTTAAGCTCTAACGGATGGTGGTCACATTGATACCATTTAAATAGTTTGGTGGTTTAATTGCTTCGAAAAAAAGTAAGGTGGTCAAATCGCGACTTTTCCAATAGTATGATGGTCATTTATGTAGTTTACCCTACATTTAATTATTTAATTATTATTATTATTATTATTATTATTATCTATTTACGTACAAGATAATAGTTATGTTTGATTTTAGATCTAAATAAATTCACGTACAATCAAAGTATTTAAACTTAAAATTTAAAAATACTGCCTCATTTGTCTAATATATAAACTTTTAGAGAACTAATTATTATTAGGCCAAAAATTTAAAAGAATATATTCATCATTCTTTAATTCAACTCCAACTTAATTAAATATTTAATAAGAATTGTATATATTTTTAATTTAAAGGTCTAAATTATTATTATATCAAAACTTATCGAGTATTAATTAATTTGGCCATTAATTGTCGGTTATATTGATTTGTTTATTAGTTTCCGACAACCATCATTAAGAATTAATCTCAATTTAATATGGAGTGGAGTCGTCAAGTCAACATTTCAGTATATAATATATCAATCTCTGAAGTTACGGTTTGACCACTTCAAATATCGTACGTGTTTAAGTCCAATTTAATATTAGTTCAAGATTTATTGCGTTTGTTGTGTCCAAAATACTAGTATAAGTTCAGTATGTTTTAAATTTTAACCATCGATCCGGTTGCGTTACGATGATTATTTGGAGTTATGATAATTCTTGCAATACTCTTAAATTCGAATTATGATAAATTCTTGCAATACTTTTAAATTCTGGTATGAGAAACAAATAGGGATGAGTCGTAATTGGATCAGGAATTTAAAAAATAATTAAGTTATAAAAATAAGGCTAAATAGTTACTTTTGCCCATGTAGTAGTCTTAATTTATCGATTTCGCCCCTATGGTATTTTCGCATCAATTTAACCCTTGAAGTAGTCCAATTGCATTACCGTTTACCCCTTGACCGACGGAAGCCAACGTTGACCGTTAAGGCGGTGATGTGACAATTTATGATGACATGGTAGAGGATAAAATTGATTTTTCAAGCGAGTTCGAGGGCAAATTGATTTTTAGACAAAAAGTATGAGTAAAATACAAAAATATTAAAATAACATTAAAAATAATAAAAAATAATTTTTATTAATATATGACTGAAAAATAATTAATTTTTAAAAAAATAAGTAAAAAATATAAAATTAAAATATCATAAGCTAATAAATTATAAATTATTCAATAATTAAAATTTGAAATATTTATAAAGTATTAAAAAATATAAAACAATTTATCAAAAAAAATGGACGATTTTTATTTTCTTTCTCTTCAAAAGAATGTAAGAAAGAAAGAATCTCGAAGTACGATTAATGTGATTCTCTCAACCAAACAATTTTTTTTTACCCTTTTTGGTGCTCCTATCTCTGAATAATAAAAAACTAAACTCTACACTCTAACTCTAATTTCTAAATCACAAACCTTAAACCCTTAATTTACTTGATTAAATTTATACACATAATTTTATAATTCATACTCACTTTATATTGATAAAAAAAATTAATTAGGGTTTAGGATTTAAAGTTTGAAATTTTTAGGGTTTGAAATTTAGAAATTAGGATTAGAGGGTAAAAATTATTTTTAAGTTTTGATTTTTTAATAATTTATAATTTAATAGCTTCTGATATTTTAGTTTTTTATATTTTTTTACTTATTTTTAGATTTTTTTAATTTTTATTATTTTTAGTCATATATTAATAAAATATTTTTAAATATTTTATTATTTTTACATCATTTTAGTATTTTAATATTTTCTTAAATTTGTATTTTTACCTAAAAATTAATTTTGCCCTCGTACTCAACTAAAAATTAATTTTACCCTCGAACTCGCTTGAAAAATCAATTTTGCCTTCTGCCACATCATCCTAAACTGCCACATCGCCACCGTAACGGTCAATGTTGGCTTCCGTCAGTCAAGGGGCAAACAGTGATGCAATTGGACTACTTCAGGGGCGAAATTGATGCGAAAATATCATAGGGGCGAAATCGATAAATTAGGTTACTACAAAGGCAAAAGTGACCCTTTAGCCTAAAAATAAAAAAGAGATAAAATTTAATTTCACTAATTTTAAAATTAAAAATAAAAAAATACTTAAATCATACTTTTTTTAAAAGAGATTTGAGATTTTCATTAAAATCATGACATATGATACGAGCCTCGTTAAAAACCTCCTAAGCCTAAATAAAAAATAAGTGTATTGTATCAATGCTTACACGAAAACAATAACATAATCAGTCCAGCCATATTACACAACTGATCCCTATCTGAGTAATACACCAAAAATCGCAGTATCGGAATGCATTGCTAGAGGGTTAAACCTGTTCAATATTGTAGAAATCCTTTACCCATAATATGCCTCTCTTCACCAAATTATCAGCCAGTGAATTTGATTCTCTCGACATGTACTAGATGCTCCATACAATTTCTTCACATAGCTTTCGGCAATTGGAAATTAAAGGTTTGAATACAGCAGGGCATCGCAGCGGTCTCTATATCCAATCCACTACAAGCTTGTTATCGTTTTCGATAATCAACTTGAAATCTTTAGCCCATGGTTGTTGAGTGTAGGAGAAAGTGGGAAAATATGTATTTCATTGCTGTATCAATACAAAGAAATGGATGATATATATATATATACACAAATGCATGAAGAAGAAACCCTGCTCAGCAAATTCCTAACAAACTCGGTTACTGCTCCAGCCCATGCATTGCGTTTGTTGCAACGTTCATTCCAGCCATGCACATCGTTCCAGAAGATTCTTCATACGATAACATTCCCCCTGCTCTTTTCTTCTCTTTGTGAAATTTCATCGAGGCTGATGACATTTAGTCTTTGTCGGAATAAGGTGAAGAAGGAACTGGGAAGAGCCTTAGTGAAACCATCAGCAGTTTGGAAGACTGCTGGGACAAAATTGACCAACAACCTTTTGTCAGCAATTTTTTCCCTTACGAAATGAATATCCAAGTCAACATGCTTGGATTGAGCATGAAATACTAGATTTGTACTTAGAGCTACGGCACTGCTGCTATCACTCCAAATAACTGGGATATCCTTCTGAGAAATTCCCATATCTTCTAGCAGGGCGCATAACCATGTGCATTATGAAGCTGTTTCTGCTATGCTTCGGTATTCAGCTTCCATGATTGATCGAGCAACTACCTTTTGTTTCTTGCAAGATCAGGTAAGCAGAGAGTTGCCAAGATAGATGCAGCTCCCAGAGGTGGATCTTCTATCATCAGGTGAGCTTCCCCAATCAGCATCGACAAAGGCAACCGGGCTGGCATTTGGTTTCGAGGGAGGAAGAAGTAAGCCATAATTCAAGGTGCCACTAAGGTACCTTAGTATCCTTTTGACAGCAGCCAAATGATCTTCGCAGGGTTTGTGCATGTATTGTGCTACTCGATGAACACTGTAGGTAATATCTGGTCGAGTATGACACAAGTACAGGAGTGATCCAACAATGATGCGATATCCTTGTGCATCAGCAAGAGGGAGTCCTGAATTTTGAGCAAGTTTGTCTAACACAATCATAGGTGTAGAGGTACTGTTGGCTTTGTCTATTTTTGACTTTGCAAGAAGCTCAAGATTTTATTTCCGTTGGCTTAGAAATAAACCCTCCTTGCTCCTGAGTACTTCAATTCTCAGAAAATAACTGAGATTCCCCAGATCTTTTAGGGAGAAATTTGTGCTCAATAGTCTAACAACATCAGTTGTATGATCTTCAGAGTTTGAGGTGATTATTATATCGTCAACATATATTAGTATATATGTGACCACTTCCAACTTGCAACGAATAAAAAGTGAGGAATCATCACCAGAACTGCGAAAGTCAATGTTGTGTAAACATTCTCGAATTTTAGAATACCAATTGCGTGGTGCCTGCTTAAGGCCATAGATAGCTTTGGTTAGTTTGCATACTAGCTTGGTTCCATCATCAGTATGTGTTTCGAAACCAGGGGGTTGGTCCATAAAGACTTCATCTTCTAAATCACCATTGAGAAATGCTTTGTTGATGTCAACAAGTCTCAATGTCCACCCATTGGTAATGGCTAACGCAAATACCACATTTACTGTAGTGAACTTTACAACAGGACTGAAGGTTTCAATGAAATCTCGGCCAGGCACTTGTGAAAAACGTTTAGTTTAAATCTTGCTATTGTACCGTCTGCATGATGTTTCACTTTAAAAATCCACTTACACCTAACTGGGATTCGACCTTCTAGAAGAGGTACCAATGTCCATGTGTTATTTTGCTGTAAGGCTTTAAATTCAGCAACAACTGCATCTCGCTAGTGAGGAGAAGACAAGGCTTCATGGATGGTGGATGGTATGCTTTTATCACAAGTAATATCAGCAAAGTAAACTTTTGGTTTAAACACCCCAGCTTTACTTCAAGTGATCATTGGGTGTCCTGTGTCAGATGGTGAACACAGAGAGGAATTTTCAGGTGGTGGTATGGTGTCAGGCTCATGGTGGTCACTTGGATCAGTGAGGGTTGGGTCATGAGGAGGGGAGGGACAAAAGTCTGAATTTGAAATAGGTTCAATTTGAGTGGTAGGTAGGCAAGGTGAATTTGGTGAATCAGTAGGTGTAGGGAGTGGTGTGGAAGTGGAAGCTTCTCTTTCAGGACTTATAGATGAAGTGGGAGGGTCAACCGTGTCTAGAGTGTGTTCTTGTGATGCTGCTGGAGAGGCAAGAGTAGAGGCATTGATGTTGAAGAGACCTTCAGCACAAAGGACTAAATGAATAGAGGATATGCACTGAGTAGGCACTGAATTAGGAGGTGTGCCCTTGAGACAAGTCTCATATATACATTTTGTCTCTGCAAAGGGAAAAATACTTTCATCGAATACAACATGTCGAGACACATACACTCTTCCGTTTGGTGCAAGACATTGATACCCCTTGTGTAAGGCACTGTAGCCCAGAAATGTAGAAGGTTGAGATCTATAATCGAATTTGTGAGAATTAAATGGCTTTAGGTGTGGAAAGCACCGACATCCAAATACTCTGAGCATGTCATATGAAGGTTTCTTGCTAAAGAGCTTCTCAAACGGTGAACAATCATTAAGAACTTTGGTGGGGAGGCGGTTGATGAGATACACTGGTGAGATAACCGAAAAAGACCAAAATTTCAGTGGAAGAGAAGCTTGAGCTAGAAGGGTCAAGGCCAATTCAATGATATGTCTATGTTTCCTCTCAACAACTCCGTTTTGCTGAGAGGTGTGTGGGCAAGTAACACGATGAGAGATACCAGCTTGCATTAATATAGGGTGTAGGCTTTGATATTCACCTCCCCAGTCGCTTTGAACAGCTTTCACAGTTGTTTGAAACTAATTCTGAACATAGGCAAGAAAGGATTGGAAGACTGTAGTAGCTTGTGACTTTAGTTTGAGCAAATAAACCCAGCTGTGTCGGGTGTGGGCATCCACAATGGACAAATAATAGAGGTAACCTTGAGAGGCCATGGGTGTTGGACCCCATAGGTCAGTGTAAATGAGCTGAAATGGTGCATCATAGCAAGTTTCAGAGGAAGCAAATGGCAATTTATGTGACTTTCCCATTTGACAAGCAACACACTTGGGTAAACTTTTATTAATATCTGAAGGAAATCGAACATCATGGGATTCACAAAATCGTAATAAAGATTCATGTGAAGTGTGACCTAAATGACGGTGTCATAGTTCATACAAATCGGCTGAAGCAAATGTAAGATGAACTTGAGCAGTAGACTAATTATTACAAAACGGTAAACTAGAATTAAATCTATAAAGGCCATCTTTCTCCTCTCCAGTAAGAAGCACAGATCCAGTGATTTCATCACGAACCACACACGAGCGAGCATGAAATTCCAAGAAGACGTTGTTGTCTTTAGCTAGCTTAGAAACAGAAATCAAATTCTTGGTTATGCTGGGAACATGAAGGACATCATTTAGGAGCAATACACGAGACATAGATGAAGAGGGCAAGGCAGATTGACCCAATTTAGAAATAGGAAGTTGAACCCCATTACCAACAGTAAGCTTACCAGGACAAGAGTAATCTTTGCCATCAAGAAGAGAAGATGAATCAAGGGAGGCGTGGTGAGATGCTCCTGAATCAACGAACCATGATCCTTTGGGTGCAGTGGCTACATTGACTTGAGCAAAACTTTAAGAAGTAGGAACATTGGATTGGTGCATGCCACAGTGATGAGTGCAACAAGAGTGACCAGTGTCAAGGGAGCAAAGATTAACAACAACAGAATCATCTTTGGGTTGAGAGTTGGGTCGTGCCGTGATTGGAACAAAATCTTCATCAAAACGATGACAGCATCGATCAACGAGGTGAACTAACTTCCCACAAAGCTGGCATTGGAGCCTCGAACGACCAGATCTGCCACGATCACCACGACTTGAGGAAGCACGATACGGACGACTGAAGCCAGAATTTGAAGGACGATTTGCAACATCTGAGGGTGCCTGCACCATATTAAGAGATGAAGGGATATCTCCAAGTGGGTTAAAAGAGTGTAGCTGAGTTTCAGCATCAAATAAAACAGAAATGGCTGCATCAAGTGTAAAAGGTTCCCGGCTGGCGGTGATCACAGAAACAAATGGTTGATATTCAGAGGAGAGGCCATTCAAAATGGTGGCAATAGTCTCAACATCGGATACATGGCTGCCACACGCAGCAAGAGAATTGCAGATCTCCTTCACCTGAGAAACAAACGATCGCATGCTGGAGTCACCTTTCTTAACAGATCGAAGTTTGTAATGAAGGCTCATGATTGTTGTGGTGGATTTGCTAGAGAAATATTGAAGAATGGCAGCCCAGATCTCAGCAGCTGTGTCAGCTCCAACAAACTGGGAGAGGAGGGAGGGACTGATCGTGGATAAGAGCCAGGAAGCTAAAGCACTGTCCTGGGCAACGAAAATTTCATAAGCTTCATTCTCAACAGAGGTGCCATTAGCGAAGGTAGCAATGGTCGGAGGTGGTTTGAGATTGCCAGTGAGGAGTTTCTCTAATCTCAGGCTGCGAACGGCAAGAAGAACCTGCTGCTTCCACATGAGGAAGATGTTTTCATCGAGGACAATGTTCACCTTTTTGTTGGTGAATACTTTGGAAGAAGAAGAGCCCCCAGAAACAGTGGCAGTGATCGACGAGCTACTAGTCAGAAGAGCCATGAGCAGAAGAAACCCTAGAGCAAGTATTTAGTGATGAAACACAAGGTGGCCAAGGAATCGCCCGACGAATGATACCATGTTGAGTGTAGGAGAAAGTGGGAAAATATGTATTTCATTGTTGTATCAATACAAAGAAATGGATGATATATATATATACACAAATGCATGAAGAAGAAACCCTAACAAACAATGCCAGCTCACTAGCACAGCTCATCAAATTCCTAACAAACTCGGTTACTGCTCCAGCCCATGCATTGCGTTTGTTGCAACGTTCATTCCAGCCATGCACAGCGTTCCAGAAGATTCTTCATACGCTAACAATGGTGACTTCCGAAACAACGTGTAAGCCTTAATAACGACTAGAATCTCGGTAGATGTTGCATCGATGATACCTACCGACTTTGAAAACGATATAAAACATTTTGCTCGGTATTCGATATTCCACACGAAAGCTTCCATTTTTGGTGATGATAGTACAGACCAGACTAGATTCTAGACATCCTATTTTGTTGCAATGACATTTTGTCTTATTTCACACGCCGATTTCACATTGTACGTACCATTTGAGCTTGTCGTCCAACAGATGATTTCAGGTATTGAAGCATTGGATTTGAAATTCTTGATAACAATAGAAAATTTTTCTCAGACTTCTTTCTCCCAATCAAACACATTACGACGAAGGAGTATATTCCACTGCCACATTCCATTAACAACTCTACCAAAGTCTTCTATGGCCCCACATTTTTGTGTAGAGAGAGCATATTGTCACGTCTGAGAACGGAGTCATTAATCCCACATCGGAAAGGAAAAGGGAGGCCTTGGGATATATAAACGGTGGCGCTGCACATCCTATCAGACATGTCTTCTAGGAAAAGCAACGTACAGGGCAGCCTGACAGATCCAAACGTCACTAGGGATGGGCACGGGTCAGGTTTTTGGCCCACCTACACCCGATCTGAAAATAAACACCCTAAACTTGCACCGAACTCGACTCGAAAATAAATAGCTTAAGGGCTCGAGAAGCCCCTGAACTTTTGAAAAAAAAATCAATTAAGCCCTTAAAGTTTTTTCACACTCAATGTCACCCTTTAACCCCAAAAATTAACCAATCCGACCCTTTAACTAACAAAATTCGTCGTTGACCGTGACGGTGCTGACGTGACAGCCCACGTGTGAATGATGATGTGTTTAGAGGGGCTCAATTGATTTTCTTAGAAAGTTCGAGGGCTTAATTGATTTTTTTATAAAGTTTGAGGGCTTATTTAATCTTTTAAAAAAATTAAAATTAAGAAATTATTTGAAGTAAATTAAAATATTAAAAATATAAAGAAATATTATAATACTAAAAATTAAAAAAAAAACTAAAATAAAAAAAAACACTATCAATGAATTTTTAGAAATATAAAGTTACATTTTCTAATATAAAAAAAAATTCTTCTTTGACCAAGGAAGTGATCTCACTATAAAAAAAGCTTGGATTTTCCTATGATATTACTGCTTGGATGCACCGAGCAAGATGAAGTTCATTGTTTGATCGAATAGAAAAAACTCTTTAATAAAGTCAAGCACCATAGAGACATTATATGCCGCAAGAGTGTTTCTTATTTTTTTTTATTTTCTAACTTAAATTCCATGAAAGATGTTGGTTCAATCAAATAAAAGTTATGTAACTATGTTGTGACATGAGTTTGCATCAGATGTATTGGAATATACTTTAGATTTTACACAACTTATTAGGTTGTAACATAATTTTAATCTTATTTTGTTATTACAATGATCATATGTTTTTTTTAGTAATTTAATATTTATTTTTAGAATATTTTAACAATTCTTTATTTTTTATTTTTTAAAAGATTAAATAAGCCCTCAAACTTTATAAAAAATTAATTAAACCCTCTAACTTTAAAAAAATTCAATTAAGACCCTCTTCCACGTCATCACTTTTTTTAACGTGGATCACCACGTCGGCGCCGCCACGGTCAACGACGGATTCCGTCAGTCAAAGGGTCGGATTGGTTAATTTTTAGGGTTTGAGGGTGACATTGAGTGCGAAAAAACTTTAAGGGCTTAATTGATTTTTTTCAAAAGTTCAGGGGCTTCTTGAGCCCTTAAGCCAAAATAAATATACTAAACCCGACTTCGACCCAACCCGACCTATAGAAAATAAATTAATTTTAGGGACCTAATTGAAAAAAAATTGGGGGGACTTAATTGTAAAAAATTATAACTTGAAGGACTAAATTGTAAATAAAAATTCAATTTTAAGGACCTAATTATAGAAAAATATATAAAGAGGGTATTATTATAAATATCCATAAAAAATTAAGGGAAAATTACATAATTAGTCTTGAGTCAAATCAGATATTTTTCACCCTAAACCCGAACCCGACCCGAATTTATCCTTAATAAAAACCCGACTCGATCGAAACCCATCGGGTTCGGGTCACATGCCCATCCCTAGACGTCACTTAATAATTGTATTCTTCTCCCATCGCCAACAATGAATCGAATATATTGCATAAAAAGAACGTCATTGGATGAGAGCAGAGTCGAGATGCTCCTCCAAATCAAAAATTTGCTGGATGAGTTCAGGTTAGTCGGCAGAATTACAGAAGGATTTGATTTATAGCGAGCTTCAATCACTTTTCGCCAAAGACTATCCGACTCCGATCTGTAATACTATATCCATTTGAAATTTATAAGACGCAAACCACCGTATGATTTTGGCAGACATACAATTTCTTAGCGCACCCAATGTATTGATCTACGGTCAGTCGATCCCCAAATTAATTTTACAATAAGACTGGAAAGTGTGGCTCTAACATGATCTGGCATAGGGAAGATACATATAAAATAAATTGGTAAACTTGAAAGAATAGACTTTACCATTGTGATTCGACCTCCAAACTTGAGTGACTTTAATTTCTATTTGATCAATTTTGCTCTTACATTACCAACAACTGGGGACCAAATTTGTTAGCCATTCTTGCTATGACCCAAGGGAAGTCCCAAATATGTGCAAGGAAGCTCTTCACTTTTACAAGAAAGCAAGGCTGCCCAATAATCGATCACCTCCTTAGCCATATTAATCCCAATCAATTTGGACTTCTTTAAATTTAACTTCAATCCCGAGGCGAGTTCAAAGCCTCTAAGAATACGGACGATGTTTCTGTTTTCATATTCGCTATCTCCGGTAAAAACAATCAAATCGTCTGTAAATTAAAGGTGAGAGATAGTCTCCGAACGGTTACCAATACGAACTCTAATAAACAGTCTTAAAAATACAACTCTAGAAAGCATCATCAAGCTAAGAGCCTCATCAATTATATTGAAAAGAAGCGGGGATAATGGGCATCTCTGTCTCAAGCACGTTTAATGACAAAAGAGTTGGTGAGGGAGCCATTTACCAGAATTAATATAGAGGAAGTAGATAAACACATATTAATCTATGAACACCAAATTCTGTAGAGGCGAACTTGTAGAAGAGAAAAATTGGGCCTAAAACGTACTTAAACCATTAAAGTTGAGAGACAATTGTCCCTTTCTACTTGTGTCCCTGGAAACATATGAATTTTGAATAAAAAACTTTTTAAATTTAAATCGATTAAATTATTATTCGGCACTGACATTTAAATATTAAGTTAAAGGGTTAAACTTGCCTTTATAGTAATCCAAAATCAAAAATGTTGTCCATATTTTTTTCCCGTAATTTAGCCCTTAAAGTCGGCAAATTACAACAATGTTGACATTTGACCAATTTTGATCTTTAAATGCTAACGTGGCAGTTAACGGTGCTAACGGAGCAAGTTTGCCCTCGAAGTTATTAATTGCAGCATTGTTTGCCCTAAAAGCAATATTACTCTTGGTTTATTTGGTTTTTGAAGAAAATTGGATAAATAATTTGATTTTTGGAGTTGAACTTTAACAAATAAAATATATGAAAAATCGATTAACAAATTGATGTAAATATCCTTTAGGTCCTTGGTAGTTTTTAAAATAAACAAAAGTGAGAACTCTCATAAAAAATTAAAATATTATTCAATTTTTTTTAAAAAAAATTATAAACTTAATAAAAATAAGGAAAATTCTACAACGTGCGACGAACACCGATGAACACCACTAATGATGAACACCGATGAACACCATTAAATTAATTAATAAAGATTTAAAATTTTAAGGACTCATCATACAATTAATAATTATTTTTAAAAATTCAATTAAATTATTTTTATATATTAAAATTTTATTTTTTTAATAAGGGTAAACTATATATTTAATACCTCACATATTTTCGTATTTCTATTGAACCCTCATTATTTAAATATTATTTCAATTTGACTCTATTCCTTATAAAAAAATAATTTAACCCTTAACCCTCAACCTAAAACCCTAAACTATTAAACCTTAAACCCTTAAACTCTTAAACATATACCCTAAACCATATACCATTAAAAATAATTTCACCATCATCGATTCAATTCAATGAATTGTTGAATTCTGCTAAAAATTTCAATTAAATTATTTTGTATATATATCAAAATTAATTAAACTCGAATCTCTTAGAATTAAGATTATCATCAGGACATTTTTCTTTTCAGGGTCTGGTCTAATCTTTCTCCCAGCGTTGCCATCCTGCGTCTCGTTTTACTGGTGTGTAACGATTTCCCACCTCATAAAAAAGAACCCTCTGTGTATACCCCCGGGGTAAAATTCATGCAAGAACCAAGTATATAAATTCTTTGCATATCCTTCAAAGAATCAGCCTGACTTACAATTCATCCTTGCAATTGCAATTGCTCTAATCGATTCAATCATCGATTATTGTGATTAATTGTGATGACTTCTTCATCTCAAATAAAATGATAATGTTAATTCTAGGAAATTCGGGTTTAATTAATTTTGATATATGTAAATAAATAATTTAATTAAATTTTTTAGCAGAATTCAACAATTCATTGAATTGAATTGAATCGATGATGGTGAAATTATTTTTAATGGTATATGGTTTATGGTATATGTTTAAGAGTTTAAGGTTTAATAGTTTAGGGTTTTAGGTTGAGGGTTAAGGGTTAAATTATTTTTTTATAAAGAATAGAGTCAAATTGAAATAATATTTAAATAATGAGGGTTCAATAGAAATACGAAAATATGTGGGGTACTAAATATATAGTTTACCCTTATTAAAAAAATAAAATTTTAATATATAAAAATAATTTAATTGAATTTTTAAAAATAATTATTAATTGTATGATGGGTCCTTAAAATTTTAAATCTTTATTAATTAATTTAGTGGTGTTCATCGGTGTTCATCATTAGTGGTGTTCATCGGTGTTCGTCGCACGTGGTAGACTCATCCTAAAAATAAATAAGATATTCAAAAAATTATTGAAAATAAAAATTAATATAAAAATTAAAATGTATTAGAAATTATAAAATGATAAAATGTAAATATAAAATTAAAAGTATTTATAAAATATTAAAAATTTGAACAATTTTATCAAATTTTCTTTCGCTTTTTCTATATCAAACTGATGCTCATTAATATTTGATAAGTTTTATCACTACTCTAATGGATGGACGATTCCATTGAAAATTTGTTCGAAGAATATTAGTTGACTTAGCATAACTAGAAACAATCGATCACTTTTTCAATGGGTTTTATAAATATTTTAAAGTTTTGATTTTTTTATATTTATAAATATTTTTATGTTAGATTTTATTTTTAATAATTTTTTTGATATCAGCCCTATTTGGCAATTAGCTGATAACAGATTACATTAACTTATAGCTGATTGCATTAGCTGATTTGACTAGCAGATTGTATTAGGCTATTAGCTGATTGTATAAAAATGTTTGGTAAAATTAACTGATAGCTGATTGTATAAAAATTTTATCAATACTTGTTTGAATAGTTTATTAGTTATCAATATTTTGTATCTAATTATTATTAATTAGATCTATAAAATTATTTTTAATATAACTTCTCTAAACATATTCAAATGATTTATATAGTAATTTATTATTTATATAATTATTTTAATTAATAAATTTAAATACACATATAAATATGTGATAATAAAAAAAAGTAAATAGGATTAGCTTATAAATAGGGTGAGAAAATATTTAATTTAGGTTATTTTGAGATTTTTGGTAACTGGTAAGGGTAAAAGAGTCTTTACAACTCTAATATCAAAAAGCTCTTATTATGAGCTGTTTCAAAATTAACGGTTTCACCCCAATCCGTTGTTTACCAAACAACAATATTAGCATATTTGACTGGTCAAACCTCTAATTATACCTCAAACCTCTAATTTTTGCCCAAACCTCTCTGTATCAAACATGGTCATCTTATTTATTTATTAAATCAAGGGTAAAATTGCTGCAATTAATGACTTCGAGGACAAAATTGCATCAATGACTTCGAGGGCAAACTTGCTCCGTTAGCACCGTTAACTGCCATGTCAGCATTTAACGGTCAAAATTAGTCAAAGGACAACATTGCTACAATTTGTTGACTTTAAGAGAAAAATTACAGGAAAAAAAATAAGGGCAACATTATCGATTTCGGATTACTGCAGGGGTAAATTATATCCTTTAGCCTAAATATTAATACTTAATTTTAGTATCGATACTAAAATGACCTACTTGATTTTTGCCCAATTGTAGGTGCAATACTCAATATGCACTATTAAAAGAAGCCACCAAAGCAAGGTTAAAGATTCAAGCCCTAATTTTGTTAATAGAACAAATAAGATTTGAAGGATAGTCACCATAATGAACATATATTGTTTCGATTCAAATTAATCAACTAATTACATTTACGTAAGACCCAATATATAGTATCTAGATGTATCGAAATAATATCGAACACAGAGTTTAAGAAATATTAACCTACAAGACCAATTCAAAGAGAGGTAAATCATAAAGGTTTGAAAAGACTTGATGACTCATCTACAAGACTACAATCCTCAATTCGATTGTTCAAAGATCAATGGCGGAGAATTTAGTTGGAAAATAAAGCTTGTTTGCTAGCAATTCCCTGGAATTTCCCAGAAAAAAAGCTAGCTACAAAGGAGGGTCAAGCTAGCTAAAAAACGCCGCTATAGGGTTAAAAAAACGCCGCTAAAGAACTGTTTTGTTGTAGTGATTATTTGTCCAATTGTACAAGAAAATGACAAATGTATATGCCAAATCATAGTAGATAGACAAAACCGTCAGAAACCCATAGTAAAAGGACCTTTTATAGAATTTGACCAACTGTTTTGCAGAAGACTTGGTAAACGCTTCCTGTCCGAAACATTTATAAATAAGCAATGTTCATCCGCCAAACATCGTGTCTTTTGCATGCAGCAAACATTTCTCATATTTTCTATACTCATAGGATCACTACGTAATTATAATCAGAATGAGCAGCGAGTCCAGTATGGATGATAACACCTCAAAGATCGAACTTCCAGGCTTCCGATTCCATCCGACAGAGGAAGAACTCCTCGAATTTTACCTCAAAAACATGATTTACGACAAGAAGTTCCATTACGATGTTATCGGGTTCCTCAACATCTATCGCCATGATCCCTGGGACTTGCCTGGTAAGTGTATGCATATACATATGCGGTTACAGTGTTGCGGCGACCTTTAAAATCGTTACGATGTTAATACTCTTGACAGAGATTGCTTAATATAATTACATTGTTCTTGTTGTATTTTCTTTATAGGGTTGTCGAAGATTGGGGAGAGGGAATGGTATTTCTTTGTGCCGCGAGATCGGAAACATGGGAGTGGTGGGAGGCCTAATAGGATTACCGAGAACGGGTTCTGGAAAGCCACCGGCTCCGACCGGAGAATCGTGAGTTTGTCGGAGCCGAAGCACGTTATCGGCCTGAAGAAGACTCTTGTTTTCTATAAAGGGAGAGCTCCACGAGGGAGCAAGACTGATTGGGTGATGAACGAGTATCGTCTCCCAGACGGTTGCAACTTTCCTAAGGTATACTATACCTCCTTTTCATTTAAAGGACTAAATTTCAAAGTACAAATAATACAGGGACGGGGGGCAGATATACCTACAAAACACATTACCAAACTAAAAAGACTTGACTTTTGACTTCAATACTTTTATGGGTCAAAATTTGGAAAACCATAATATTTAAAAAATTTGAAAACAATTCGTGGGATCTACAAGCGGAGTTGGTCCAAGTAATAAGTAGCTTAATATGAGTAAAAATCTTCTACCCCTAACCATGTCTCCTTATATGCCCCATATTAAAAAACACCTAAAAATTAAATTCTAAGCCATAACCCTAATTTTCATATCCTAAACTCTAAACCTTAAAAAATACACCCTACCCCTAATTCCCTACACCATAACCCTAAGCCCCAACCTTAAACTTCAAACCTCAAACCCTAAACCCGCTATTTTAAAGTGGAGGCACCAATGGAGGCATAACTAAGGGGTAAACGATTTCCATCCGCTTAATATCGCTTAAATATGTCTCAAGTTCGAAACTTTATATATGCAGATGTGAACACATTAGTATTATGATTCTTGTTGGGCCCCAAGTTTGCAAATGCCACTATCATTATAAGTGACAAATGGCCCTATTTAGAAAATGTTTTTTTTTTCTAATTTTTTTGGTATGATTGAACATGCAGGATGTGGTTTTGTGCAAAGTATACAGGAAAGCAACTTCCCTGAAAGTTCTGGAACAAAGGGCAGCAATGGAGGAAGAGTTGAAGAACACCAACACATCTCCATCATCTCCACCAATTGCAGCAGCAGCAGCACCACCACCCCAGTTGTTCTTCAAGCAAGAAATGGAAGAAGAGAAAGCACCAGAGAAGAAGAAACTGTCTTCTGCATCTCTGCAGTTTCCATTACCAGAGCTTCAAATGCCTAAAATGCTGAGTGACTGGACACAGGATCAGTTCTGGGTTCAGCGCAACAGTCCTTGGTTTCAGAATCTCACAACTTATGCCAACATCTTGAATTTCTAGTGGCTAAAAAAGGCTTAATTAATTGATTTAAACCCCTTGATGTTGTGTATATAAAACTATATGTATCTTCCTTCCTACTGTTTAGTTAACTGTAGCCTAAGAGTAAGAGGATGAGTGTTTCTTCTACAGCTTCAAGCATTTGCTGGTTTTTTTAATCATTTTTTTTGCATAAATGTTTACATCTGACTAATTTGTCTGATGTAACTTTTGGTGTTTTATTTTAATGGAATGTTGCAACTTTTTGATAAGTTATTGTATATAGCGCTGTAAATGTGTAAAAATATATGAGAATAATACTTCAGCTGTATTATTTCAGTGTATCTGAAAACTAATTACAAAGACTGTTTATATACAAGTAAAAAGAGAAAAACTAACTAAACCAAAAATAACAGAAATGGTTACAAAATAATTAGTTACAAACTAACTAACAGCTCTCAACACTCCCCCTCAAGTTGGAGGGTGATAAATATCTTTAACCTCCAACTTGGATAAGAGATATCCATGCTGTTGTGAACCCAGGGCCTTTGTGAATATATCTGCCAATTGTTCTGTTGAAGAAACAAACTTGGTGCTGATAAGACCTTCTTGAATCTTCTCCCTCACAAAGTGGCAATCAATTTCTATATTTTCGTTCTTTCATGGAAAACAGGGTTAGCAGCAATCTGCAAAGCAGCCTTACTATCACAATACAACTTGATTGGCTTTGCTCTTTCATAACCCAATTCTTGTAGCAAACCATTCAGCCAAACTAATTCTGCAGTGACAACTGCCATACTTCTGTATTCTGCTTCTGCAGAAGACCTTGCTACAGTGCTTTGCTTCTTTGACTTCCAAGAAAGCAAAGAATTTCCCAGTTTGATACAAAAGCCTGAAACTGATTTTCTTGTGATTGGGCAAGAAGCCCAGTCCGAATCACAAAATGCTTCAAGTTCATAGTTGCTATCAGAGGCTAACAAGATTCCTTGCCCTGGATTCTTCTTAATGTATTTCACTATTCTCAAAGCTGAATCAAGATGAGTCCTCTTAGGATGCTGCATGAACTGACTCAAGTGATGCACAGCAAATGTGATATCTGGTCTTGTGTGTGTAAGGTATATAAGTCTTCCTATCAGTCTTTGGAAAACACTTTTGTCTATCAACAACTCATCTTCATCTCCACTGTGGCAAACCTTATCATACTCAGTTGAAGTGAGCTTAAGATTTTGCTCAAGTGGAGTCAAAGCTGGCTTAGCTCCCCCTACCCCTGATTCTTCAATCAATTCAAGGGCGTATTTGCGTTGATTGACTAGAATTCCTTCTTTTGATCTCATAACTTCAAGACCTAAGAAAAACTTCAACTCTCCTAGGTCCTTCATCTTAAAATTTTGATGTAACAACTTCTTTAAGTCCTCAACAAGACACTTGTCATTCCAGTGATCAATAGATCATCCACATAAATCAACATAATCACAATTTTCTTCTCTTTCTTCATTGTGAATAGAGAGTAATCATACTTACTCTGTTCATAGCCAGCTTTCAAGAGTGCTTCTGTTAGTTTCAAGTTCCACTGCCTGGAAGCTTGTTTTAGCCCATAAAGGGATTTTTGCAGTCTGCATACCTGATGCTCCCCCTGACTGCAAAATCCATCAGGTAAGTCCATATACACCTCTTCAAAAAGATCTCCTTGGAGAAAAGCATTATAGACATCAAGCTGATATAGAGGCCATTGAAAAACAGAAGCTAAAGCAAGAAGACACCTAACAGTGACCAACTTGACAACTGGTGAGAAGGTATCAACATAATCTATCCCTTCTTTCTGGTTGTAACCCTTGGCCACAAGACGAGCCTTAAACCTCTCCACTTCACCAGAAGCGGTATACTTTATCTTGTATACCCACTTACAACCAATCGGCACCTTCCCAGGAGGTAAGGAAACCACAGACCAAGTCTCATTTGACTCAAGAGCATGTAACTCCTCTTTCATAGCCTGAACCCACTTTGGATCTTGAATAGCCTCATGGTAAGATTTGGGTTCAAGTAAAACATTGGTAGAAGAAAGAAAAATCTGAGTAGAACGTGGTAAATGAGAATATGAAACAAAATCAGAAATGGGATAAGTGGTAGAAATCAAAGAATGAGAATGACACACATAGTCATTCAACCAATTAGGATGTTTAGAGACACGAGAAGACCTGCGTGGAGCTACTGGAACAACAGGAAGAGAAGACACAGGAGCTGAAGATGATGACTGTTGCAGAGGAAAAGAAGGATCTGAAGAAGGAGGAACATTATGGTGTAAAGAAACAGTAGGATGTTCAGAAATATTGGGTTGAGAATCTGAAGAAATAGTAGGATGAGGTTCTGAAGAAGTATTAGGTGGAGGTTCTGAAGAAGTATTAGGTGGAGGTTCTGAAGAAACATGAGGTACTGAAGAAGTAGGTTGAGGTACTGAAGAAGTAGGTTGAGGTTCTGAAGAAGGAGGAGAAAGAATGAGGAAATCAGCATCAGGAATGTGAGGAGTAGAAGGAAAGAAAGGTGAAGACTTAGAAATAGGAGAGTGAAATGAAAAGACATTCTCATGGAAAATTACATCTCTATTAACAAAGAATTTGTGAGTTTCAAGATTAAACAAAATGAAACCCTTTTGGGTAAGAGAGTAGCCCATGAAAACAGAGGGCACAGCTCGAGGAGCAAATTTATCACTGGGATGAGGAGAAACAGTAGCATAACAAAGGCAGCCAAAGATTCTAAGAGAAGAAAGGTCAGGAGGTTTATGGTAAAGACATTCAAAAGGGGATTTCCAGTTTAGAACAGAAGAAGGCAATCTGTTGATAATATAACAAGCAGTTTGGACGCATTCACCCCAAAACTTAATGGGAACCTTAGAATGAAACCTTAAAGCTCGAGCTACCTCTAATAAGTGTATGTGTTTTCGTTCAGCAACTCCATTTTGCTGTGGAGTGTGAACACATGAACTCTGATGAAGAATTCCTAAGGAAGTAAAAAGAGAGGTACAAGCTGAATTGAAAAATTCAGACCCATTGTCACTCCGAATGATTTTAGGAGTAATGGAAAAATGAGTGGAGACAAAGGAAAGAAACTGTTTAAGGGATAAAAGAACATCAGATTTGAGGCGAAGGAGGAAGACCCAAGTCATCCTAGAGCAGTCATCAACAACAGTCAAGAAGTACCTATGACCACTATGTGTAGAGACCCTATAAGGGCCCCAAAGATCAATATGTATAAGATCAAAAGGCACAAGAGACCTAGAAGTACTATGTGAAAAAGGAAGCCTAGTCTGTTTTGCTAAAGGGCATACAGAACAGTTATGAAGAATGGTCCTATCAAAAGCAATAGAAGAACACATAGGAAGTTTATAAAGAGTAGAAAAAGCAGCATGGCCTAACCGAGCATGCCAAAGTTCAGTATTATTAGACACAGAAAGTAAAGATGCAGTACAATTAGGCAACGAATTTGAAACATGAAATTTTGAAGACAAACCAGTAGCTCCTTTAGCAAACTCAAAAACATACAAGCCTTTGGATTCTCTACCAATCCCCTTGATCATTCCAGTAGAGAGATCCTGCAAGACACAAATGTTAGAAAAGAAAGAAATGACACAGTGATGATCTTTGGCTAGTTTAGAAACAGACAACAAATTATGAGAGAACTTTGGAACAAACAGAATATTGGAAATAAAGAAACTAGGTGATAACTGAAGAGAACCAGTATGAGTGACCAATTCAGTGGAACCATTAGGCATATGAACAAAGCGCGGAGTAGGACATGAAACAGGATGTAACAAGCTCTCAAAGACAAAAGTGATATGATCAGTGGCACCCGTATCCAAAATCCATTGAGTGGAAAAAGAACAAGCAGGTAAACTACAAGCTACAGTACCTGCAAGATTCACACTGGAATCTGGTTGAGACTGATTCAGCAAACCCAGGATCTGATTATACTGGTCAGCAGTGAACACATGAACATTGGCAGCAACAGGCACAGGAGCAGCACCAGGAACGGAAGATGAATCTTTAGACGCATCAGAACCAATGGCTAACGCTGCCTGAGGTCGTTTCTTGGTGAATTTGAAATCAGAAGGAAAGCCAATCAACCGATAGCACGAATCACGGCGATGGCCCTTCTTCTTGCAGTAATCACAGATGCCGGAGAAACGACGCCCATCAGTACTTCGAGGAACATTAGAAAACAGTGCTGAAGCGTCCCCAAACGAACCACCAGAAAGCTGCAAACGATGAGACTCTTCTTGCACGATCATGGAATAAGCCTGGTTCACCGTTGGCAGAGGCTTCATGAGCAAAATCTGACTGCGCACGGCGGAGTAGGTCTCATTGAGTCCCATCAGAAACTGAAAGAGGCGCTGCTGAACCACATGAGTAGCATTTTGTTGAGCAACCTCACACGTACAAGTCGAAAACGGAACCAAGGCATTGTATTCGTCCCACAAGAGCTTGAGACGGGTGAAATAAACGGAAACAGAGGAATCTCCCTGGACAAGAGCAGCAATCGACCGGTGAAGAAAAAAAACCCTAGAACCGTCGATTTTATCGAAGCGTTCTTTTAAATCTTTCCAGACGGCCGCGGCATTGGACGCAAACACGATTCCGGCAGAGAGATCCTGGCTCACTGTGTTAAGAAGCCAAGAGAGAACCACGGCGTTGCATCTCTCCCACTGTGAATGAAGCGCCGACTCATAGCTCTCCTTCTTGCATTCCCCATCAATGAACCCGAGTTTGTTCTTCGCCAGCAACGCAATCCGCATCGATCTGCTCCATACATTGTAGTTCTCGATGCCGACGAGCTGATGAGACACCAGATTGACGCCCGGTGTATCAGACGGATGGAGAAACAACGGGTGATCGGAATCAATGGTAGGAGGCATCGGAAACAAAAGAAAGAGGAAAAAGAAACCGAAAAAATGGGGAAAAGGGATTTTGACTGAAAGTCAACAAAGAAAGACAACGGGCTAAAGAAAAGAGCCCAAGGAAATAAAGGGAAACGGGCTGGAAAGCCTAGCTCGCGATACCATGTAAAAATATATGAGAATAATACTTCAGCTGTATTATTTCAGTGTATCTGAAAACTAATTACAAAGACTGTTTATATACAAGTAAAAAGAGAAAAACTAACTAAACCAAAAATAACAGAAATGGTTACAAAATAATTAGTTACAAACTAACTAACAGCTCTCAACAAAATGAGACAAGTCAGATCGCAAGTTATTCGAGCGCAATTTAGTTAAAGCTCGGTCAAATTTCGACTTGATTGGACTCGACTCGAGCTCGAACTCGGCTCGAGGTCTTAACGAGCCGAGCTACTTAATATCCGACTCGAAAAATTCGCGAGCTATTCGAAAATATTATATACTATTTTTTTATAATTTAAAATATAAATTCCTAAACTTAAAACCCTGAAATATAAACGCTAAACATAAGTTTTAAATCATAAATTCTAAACCCAACAACCTAAACTTCTAAATCCTAAACCAACACCCTAAACCCTAAAATTAACCAGCTTGAATTTATACTTGTGTATTAAAGTTTTTTACTTGATAGTGTTTTAAATGAGACGTGATAGATTGCGAGATACTCGAGTCCGACATGGTCAAAGACCGGTCAACACTTGACTCGATTAGGCTCGAATAAAACTCGAACTCGACTCGAATTCTTAACGAACCAAGTCAAGCTCATATTTCTTAGGCTCGTTAAAAATTACTCGAGCTCGAACTCGACTCAATATCTTAGCGAGCCGAGTCGAGTTCAGCACTACTCGAACTCGACTCGGCTCGTTTACGCCTCTAATCGTATATTATCCAAGATAAACAACACACTGCTACAATGAATCTAAGCATTTATTTAGACCATCGTTCCCTACAAGAAAATAAAACAGTGTCATGCAACAATGTCCAACAATCTAGATAAGTTGGACATGATCACTGTTGTAATATTCTTATTTTTGAATGCATAAAGCTAGTGCTTATTATTCCTTAATGCCATCATTTTGACACCGAAAGTTACATCGATTCCACGAGTCCATACCCGTTAGGCCCGTAAGGTGTCATATTGTAGCAGTCAAGATTGTCGCCGGTGCTAATTCCGAGCAATGTAGTGTACCTTTTGTAGAACGCGATGCGGTCCTCTACCCTAGAGTCCGGACCACCATGACCGCATTCCAGGCCGCCGTTGATGATATTTGTGAGCATACCGTACCCTGGAAGTCGACCTAATTGAATGTCTCTCTCGGAAGGCGTCCATACTCCGGTGATTACGTCGTGACAAGAAGGTTTCGGTGACTGCGCAGTCATCCAGAACCAGTAAGAAGCCTCAAAGGCCATCGTAACGTTTTTTATCAGCATGTCAGCGTCTTGTAAAAGCTGGTCCTTTAGCCCTATGGTGTCTCCATATTGTCCATAATTAGCATTCCTGAGATATCAAATTTAAATTCATTATGCAACATTCGATTTAAATTCTAGTATTATAAACGAAACAAATTTAACTTGAAGAGTAATTTTTATAGCGAATCTCTATCATATTCAAATTCAGATTAATCGACACAATTATATTATAACAATATGTAATTATTAAAAGAAAAAAACAATTGGCGAAGGGTAATGAAAGTTACCAAGAAAGTTGAATGGGGCCTCGGCCACAATATCTTTGACCAGGAACACATGGGTAGTTTACTTGTGCGGCGTCACAATATTCCGAAGGGCAACCATCTTCCTTGTTATAGCAGTATCCCCAATGATCTGGACCGTCATCTGCTGTTGGCCACCCCCCTACAAAACCATCAAATTTATTGTTAAAACGATACAATATTTATGTGTTTGTGTAGTAAATAACAAC
Source organism: Hibiscus trionum (assembly GCA_030270665.1). Classification (NCBI taxonomy): domain Eukaryota; kingdom Viridiplantae; phylum Streptophyta; class Magnoliopsida; order Malvales; family Malvaceae; genus Hibiscus; species Hibiscus trionum. Next base: position 622,460 of record BSYR01000011.1, on the reverse strand, counting down.
TCTGAGAAAAATAAACTTAGACAAATTACCTGTAGTTTCGTGGGAAGTTTGGCCTAAGAAAGCAGCAACTTCCCTTTTCCGAGTTTCGTCATCGCCGGTGGCGGCAAAGGCCGGATAAGACTTTGCGGCGGCTATGAAAGCTTCATAGGTGTAGAAGTTCACAGCATGGCAGCGAGGGTCGTTTCTATAGGGAAACATCGTTTCAAACATTTCTCTTGATATAATGTCACCGAGTGTAGCGCCACCAGGGGCGGGTGGAGTGACGGGGCTAGGTGGAGGAGGGCTGGGTGGTGGAGTGTCGGGGCCGTCGGTGCAATTCATTTGGCAACCTTTTTCCACGAGGCAGTAGTCGTCAGTGGTGCCACACCAGCCATATCCGCTACAACATAAACCTCCCGGACAAGGAATACCATGATTTTGCTTCCCACACTGCTCGGCTGTGCTTAAGAATACACAGTACAAAAACAAAGAGGAAACTAACCACAACCAAAACCTCATATTTTTCTGAAATATAGGTAGATTTTTATCAACTTTTGCGAGTGATGAAGTACCAGAGGATAGGCCTATTTATATGGAGTATACAGTTTGTAAAGTTGGAAATGTTTAAAGCGTGGCTACCAAATTTCAAACATTAAAATTTTGTTATTTTAAAATAAAATTTCAAACATATAAATTAATGGAATCGGCCAAATCATTACGAGTTCAGATTCTCATTTACTAAATGACAAACCATTAATTAAATAAAATTGAAAACGTTTAAAATGTAGGTAGCTTATATACAATTTCTCTTACTTCAATTATTGGCATGGATGCTATTTTTTTTAATGGAAATGAGGTGATGAGATGACTCGTAAAGTTGGAGTTTGATATTTAATTTATTTATTAAAATTAAAAAAATAAAAAGTAATTTTATTTTATTTTTTAATTTAAAAATAAAAAACAGACTTAAAAATTAATTAAATTTAAAATACTTTAAGAAATTAAAGATTCTTTAACTCCTTGATAATGCGCACACACATCTTACCCATATTATGATTAAACTTGAATCTTCTAAGATAAATATCACTAAATTTTTATAACTATATGAATTTATATATCTTTGTCCCTAAATACACTCATAAAATATGGAAAATGATAATGATTTCATATTCTAGTTTGCCGGAAGACAAACCATTTATTAAATAACATTTGAAACGTTTATCATGGAAGTGGCTATATTCCATTTTGTTTAGTTCAATTATTGGCAACGATTATTTTTTTAAGGGTAAAATATGTAAATCATCGTTAAGTTTTGTTCTTTGACTTATTTTGGTCACTAAAGTTTTAAAACGTTCAATTTATTCACTGAACTTTATATATTGATTATTTTTTTCATTACTCCTCCGTTAATCTCTAACACCTTTATGACGTGGGATAAAAAATAATAATAGTTGATGGGTAAAATACGTAGATCATCACTAAACTTTGTTGTTTGACCTATTTTAGTCATTGAACTGTGCTCGATGACATATTTTAGTCACTGAAGTTTCACATGTTATGGTCCACGTCATAACGGTGTTAGAGGGTTAATGGATGAGTGATGAAAAAAGTTTAATGTATAAAGTTGAGTGAATAAATTCATCCGATCGGGTGATGACATGTGCCGTCATCCGGTTGGTTGATTAATTTTATTTAATTAAATTAAAATTATGACTAAATTGATATAATATGTAACTAATATGGACCAAATGTGTAAGTATAAAAAAATTCTTTAACTGCCACATCATTGGTTGATTAATTTTATTTAATTAAATTAAAATCATGACCAATTTGATATAATATGTAACTAACAATGATCAAATGTGTAGTTATATAAATTATCTTTAACTGCTACATCACCTCTCTATTAAATTTTAATAGTTGTTGGTCAAAATAAGTCCAATTAAATAATTAGGTAGTCGAATTTTAAATTTTTATAATTCAATGATCAAAATAAACCAGACCTAATAGTTGAGTGTTGACGTTAATGTTTTTTTTTTCTTCCTTTGTCTTGGACCACGATTTGAATTCGGCTTCGATATTGTTCTTTTCTTGGTCCACGATTTCATCAGATTCTCATCTACCAAAAGGCCGGTCAATTATTGCACTAATTAAAGTTGGAAACGTTTAAGACATGTCTATTCAATCATTTTAAATCTAATCCCTCAAGTTTGAAATTTATTCTTTTTATATTTGGATTTAAATTTTTAATCTTATAAATGATATTGTTAATATTTTTTTTCAAAATTTGCCATTAATTAAGATGCACTAAATCACTTAAACTGGGTTAAGAGGTCAAATTTTGATGTTTTGAATGAGGTAAATTGGATTTAAAATTTTAATCTTGTAAATGATATTGTTTTTTTTTAATGGATACTTTATTAGAATTTGAAACCCGACTAAATTACGCGCCTCATTAAAAAAAACCCCTAATCCTAATGGGGGAAAAAGAGTGCAGCGTAATCTAGCCATTACATCGAAGTAGCATCGCAATAACACCGTGACTAAGCATCAACCAACAACAACTAGAATGCCATACACAAATCTGCCGCCAGGCATTAGCACGCAGGTTGCCTTAATCCATGACCACATGAAGCTGGTATTGCTACTGCTGCTCCGTGAACAGATGGTTCATGGATCTTGCTATGCCCTTCTTGGCTAAAGAGTCTGCCGTGGAATTTTGCTCCCTCGGAACTAGCTTCGAACTCCATTTCTCCTTGTTCCCCAAGGCTCGGCATTCACGAACTAATGGCTTGAAGTTAGCTGGGCAGCCATCAGGAGAATTGAGCCATTCCAACACTAGCTTATTATCCGACTCTAGCAATAGTAAGTATTTTACCCATTTGGATCTGCAGAAAAGTAAAAGGGCTTCTTTTATCGCGAGCAACTCTGCCGTAGTAGGGTCCGTCACACCTACTGATTTAGAAAACGATATCAAGCACTTACCCTTCGAGTCCCTCAAGCATCCGCCAATACCTGCCTCCCCAAAGCCTCCATGAACAGCCCCATCAGTATTGAATTTGACACATTCCGACGGTGGTGAAGACCAGTTAGCAACTATTGTCGGCAACTTTGGATTCAAAAACGTGCAAAATAACCCCGGATTTTGCAGTAACTCTGTCGTAGTAACTGTAGCGTCGGGCCAAGTAGCTTTACACCAATGACTTAGGCGTAGGATAAAGATATCGAACAGCCCCGACACTTGAGGGTTTATAGTTCTGAAATGGGCATCGTTCCTATAGAGCCAAGTAGACCACACAAAGCAGTGAAAACTTAGGAGCCAAACCTTCGGCGTCAATGCTCTGGGTCGAATAAAAGTCCACTGAAATAACCAATCCGGGAAGTATTGTGGAATCGTGGGATGAACGTCCAAGATCTTGCACCACTTTTGCCATACGGTCCAAGATCGTGGGAAGTCGACCTAATTGAATGTCTCTCTCGGAAGGCGTCCATTTTCCGGTTATTACGTCGTGACAAGAAGGCTTCGGTGACTGTGCAATCATCCAGAACCAGTAAGAAGCCTCAAAGGCCATCGTAACGTTTTTTATCAGCATGTCAGCGTCTTGTAAAAGCTGGTCCTTTAGCCCTATGGTGTCTCCATATAGCCCATAATTAGCGTTCCTGAGATATCAGAATTAAATTCATTATGTAACATTCGATTTGAATTCTAGTATTATAAACAAAACAAATTCAACTTGAAGAGTAATTTTTATAGCGAAACTCTATCATATTCAAATTCAGATTAATCGACACAATTATATTATAATAATATGTAATTATTAAAAGAAGAAAAAAACAATTGGCGAAGGGTAATGAAAGTTACCAAGAAAGTTGAATGGGGCCTCGGCCACAATATCTTTGACCAGGAACACATGGGTAGTGCACTTCTGCGTAATCACAATATTCTGAAGGGCAACCATCTTCCTTGTTATAGCAATATCCCCAATGATCTGGACCGTCATCTGCTGTTGGCCACCCCCCTACAAAACCATCAAATTTATTGTTAAAACGATACAATATTTATGTGATAGTGTAGTAAATAACAACTCTGAGAAAAATAAATTTAGACAAATAACCTGTAGTTTCGTGGGAAGTTTGGCCTAAGAAAGCAGCAACTTCCCTTTTCCGAGTTTCGTCATCCCCGGTGGCGGCAAAGGCCGGATAAGACTTTGCGGCGGCTATGAAAGCTTCATAGGTGTAGAAGTTCACAGCATGGCAGCGAGGGTCGTTTCTATAGGGAAACATCGTTTCAAACATTTCTCTTGATATAATGTCACCGAGTGTAGCGCCACCAGGGGCGGGTGGAGTGACGGGGCTAGGTGGAGGAGGGCTGGGTGGTGGAGTGACGGGGCTGGGTGGTGGAGTGTCGGGGCCGTCGGTGCAATTCATTTGGCAACCTTTTTCCACGAGGCAGTAGTCGTCAGTGGTGCCACACCAGCCATATCCACTACAACATAAACCTCCCGGACAAGGAATACCATGATTTTGCTTCCCACACTGCTCGGCTGTGCTTAAGAATACACAGTACAAAAACAAAGAGGAAACTAACCACAACTAAAACCTCATATTTTTCTGAAATATAGGTAGATTTTTATCAACTTTTGCGAGTGATGAAGTACTAGAGGTTAGGCCTATTTATATGGAGTATATAGTTTGTAAAGTTGTAAATGTTTAAATCATGGCTACCAAATTTCAAACATTAAAATTTTGTTATTTTAAAATAAAATTTCAAACATATAAATTAATGGAATCGGCCAAATCATTACGAGTTCAGATTCTCATTTACTAAATGACAAACCATTTTGAACCAAAAAAAAAATGACAAACCATTAATTAAATAAGGGTAATCTTCACTGATGGTCACTTTTGTTTTGGGTTTGTTTTATTATGGTCACCTGAATTCAAAAAAGATTATTTTGGCCACTTACGTTCGAAACCGTTTCTGTTTTGGTCACTGGACCGTTAACCTCCGTTAATTAAAAATAAAAATTTCTAATTTGACCCCCAAACTTTCAAAACTTCATTTTTTACCATCTTCCCCAATCTGCTTTCCACTATCATTCTTTGTGGCATTTAATATTACTCCACTTTTACAACATTATTATATAGGCTTCACTTTCTTTTGTCATTTAAATTTTTTAGGATATATGTTGCAAGAAAAGAACATATGATTGTGATAAACATGGCTTTCGGATTATAAGAATTAAGAACAGAAATTTAAGTTTACCTAGTGCCCACCAATCCACTGCACTAGTATGGCCTGCACCACTGATAATTTCCTGCAAATATCAGCACAAGCATGGGGCATGCAACAGTTAAATACTAGCATTTCTTTAGCACTTTAGAAATATATAAAGATACTAACCGGGGCAATATACTCTTCAGTTCCGACAAAAGAATTCGATGCACGCATAGGTTCTGCCATAAATATCGGTTTCTGCTGTTTTCTCTTTTCATCAGTTGCCGGAATCAGCAGCTACAAAACACCATTAAAATTTATCAGAATTTTTCCAGACATATAAACTTCAAATACTCTGAGGAACTGAACATGATAAAGCTTTAGATGACCTGGGGTTTGCAAGATGTCAGGCAAGATAAATCAAAATCGGTCAAGGCAACATGTCCATTGTCCTGGAGAAGAACATTTTCAGGCTTTAAGTCTCTGTATATAATTCCTGTGAGAATGGCAATATGTTAACTCAATATCTTATCCATCACTTAATTAAATACGAATTAACAAGTTCTTTTTTTTCTTATCGACATTAACCTACCTTGACAGTGAAGGTACTCCAATGCAACAATAACTTCCGCCGCATAAAATCTACATTAACAAAAAAAAAATCATGTCAATTCCAACTCATATTTGCGAATAAACTGAAAACCTCCCAAAATTTGTTTAAAAAGTTATAACAAGTGTAGCTATATTATTGGGACTCTTTTCTGACACTTAGATAATCAAATATTTTCCGAACAAGGTAAAGTTTAAACATGGCTAATGATAATTAATTACCTCACTGCTTCTTCCTTCATGACCTTCGTTGGTTGTCTGTCCAAAAGCATGAAAAGTTCTCCACCAGGACAGTAATCAGTAATCAGACAAATATGTGTTTTGGTCTGCAAAGTGTAATGACAGTTAGAATTTTGATGTGTTGATATGAATAATGCAAGTCAAAGAACGAGGATCTAATCTGCAATGACCTGCATTACAAGAAGAAAAACAATACAAGGCGGTTTCTTCTGAATTTTTATTAAAGAATGAAGCATTGCATTCATATATCAGTTTCCAGACCTGAAATGATGCATACTGCATACAATGCAGGAAGGAAAGGGTGGTCCAACTATGTCAAGAATTTCTCTTTCTGCACAAGCTCTATGCACCTACAGCAATGGAAGGCATCAGAAAAGTGAAGCCTATATAATAATGTTGTAAAAGTGGAGTAATATTAAATGCCACAAAGAATGATAGTGGAAAGCAGATTGGGGAAGATGGTAAAAAATGAAGTTTTGAAAGTTTGGGGGTCAAATTAGAAATTTTTATTTTTAATTAACGGAGGTTAACGGTCTAGTGACCAAATCAGAAACGGTTTCGAACGTAAGTGGCCAAAATAATCTTTTTTGAATTCGGGTGACCATAATAAAACAAACCCAAAACAAAAGTGACCATCAGTGAAGATTACCCATTAAATAAAAGTGAAAACGTTTAACATATAGGTAGCTTATATACAATTTCTTTTACTTCAATTATTGGCATGGATGCTATTCTTTTAATGGAAATGAGGTGATCAGAAGAGAATAAAAATCCTCTGTTTCTTTTCGGTGTCTCTATTTATGCCCAACACTAAAAAAACACAATAAAATTAAATTTCAAGCCTCAACCCTAAATTCTAAATCCTAACTCTTACGCCATATACCCTAAAAAATATACTCTACCCTAAACCCTAACCATAACCCTTAACCTAAAACCCTAAACCCTAAGCCTAATTTTGAGTGTGGGGGCATAAGTAGGGGCCCTGAAAAGGGGTAGAGGATTTCCATCCATCAGAAGACTCGTGAAATTGGAGTTTGAGATTTAATTTATTTATTAAAATTAAAAAAAAGTAAAAAAGTAATTTTATTTTTTAATTTAAAAATTTAAAAGCAGACTTAAAAATTAATTAAATTTAAAATACTTTAAGAAATTAAAGTTTTTTATTCTTTGATAATGCACACACATCTTGTAAATATTGTGGTTAAACCTGAATCTTCTAAGATAAATATTATATGTTATTTCACTTTGACTACTTGTTGAATTTCTTTAACTATATGGGTTTATATAGCTTCGTCCCTAAATACAGTCATAAAATAGGAAAATTCTACAACGTGCGACGAACACCGATGAACACCACTAATGATGAACACCGATGAACACCAATAAATTAATTAATAAAGATTTAAAATTTTAAGGATCTATCAAATAATTAATAATTACTTTAAAATTTTTAATTAAATTATTTTTTATATATTAAAATTTTATTTTTTAATAAGGATAAACTATATATTTAGTACCTCACTTATTTCCGTATTTCTATTGAACCCTCATTAATTAAATATTATTTCAATTTGACCCTATTCTTTATAAAAATAATTTAACCCTCAGCCTAAAACCCTAAACTATTAAACCTTAAACCCTTAAACTCTTAAACCTATACCCTAAACCATATACCATTAAAAATAATTTCACCATCATCGATTCAATTCAATTCAATGAATTGTTGAATTCTCCTAAAAATTTCAATAATCAACAATTTGAAGAAAAAAAATGATGATCAAAGTCAGTACAAGTTCTTCATTATGTGATATCACAAAGATTAAAAAAATATGGACTTGATTGTGGTTTCGTTTTCAATAGGATAAAGTAAATGCTTGCTACAAGCTCATCTTAGAGTTATTGGAAAGCCATTGCAAAGGAAACCGAGGCCACAGACGCAAGCATAGATCTATTCCGAGTAGTTCTAATGGTGTCATTGATGCATCTTTCAGCTGTGATAACTCGGTTGATTCGTGGGCTGTGACATCTTCGGTCTCATCATTTCCACATCCATGGTTCAAAAGGAGTAGAGCATCGGATCAGCAAATGCGGCTACCTTCACTAAACCGTATGTTTGTCGTCCCGTTAATCTACTGTCAAAATAACTAGTACTATTAAACATGTTATTGTATAATTCCTCTTTCGAGTACCGTTGACTGTTGTTCTTACTGTAAAATCAGTATTGTTTCAGAACTTATTATTGCCTATGAGGCCAAAACCGGCTAACATGGATCGGAGGAGGATCGATATCACGTAATGAAGATCTTGTACGGACTTTGATCATCACTTTTTTTTCTTCAAATTGTTGATTATTGAATTTTTTTAGGAGAATTCAACAATTCATTGAATTGAATTGAGTCGATGATGGTGAAATTATTTTTAATGGTATATGGTTTAGTGTATATGTTTAAGAGTTTAAGGGTTTAAGGTTTAATAGTTTAGGGTTTTAGGTTGAGGGTTAAGGGTTAAATTATTTTTATAAAGAATAGGGTTAAATTGAAATAATATTTAAATAATGAGGGTTCAATAGAAATACGAAAATAAGTGAGGTACTAAATATATAGTTTATCCTTATTAAAAAATAAAATTTTAATATATATAAAAAATAATTTAATTAAAATTTTTAAAGTAATTATTAATTATTTGATGGATCCTTAAAATTTTAAATCTTTATTAATTAATTTATTGATGTTCATCGATGTTCATCATTAGTGGTGTTCATCGGTGTTCGTCGCACGTGGTAGACTCATCCCATAAAATATGAAAAATGATAATGATTTCATATTCTAGTTTGCCGGAAGACAAGCCATTTATTAAATAGGAAAATTCTACAACGTGCGACGAACACCGATGAACACCACTAATGATGAACACCGATGAACACCATTAAATTAATTAATAAAGATTTAAAATTTTAAGGACCCATAATACAATTAAGAATTATTTTTAAAAATTCAATTAAATTATTTTTTATATATATTAAAATTTTATTTTTTTAATAAGGGTAAACTATATATTTAGTACCTCACCTATTTTCGTATTTCTATTGAACCCTTATTATTTAAATATTATTTTGATTTGACTCTATTCTTTATAAAAAATAATTTAACCCTCCCATCAACCTAAAACGCTAAACTATTAAACCTTAAACCCTTAAACTCTTAAACCTATACCCTAAATCATATACCATTAAAAATAATTTCACCATCATCGATTTAATTCAATTCAATGAATTGTTGAATTCTCCTAAAAAATTCAATTAAATTATTTTATATATGATGAAATATTTACTAGTTTTGTAATAACTTATATCACAATTCTAACACTTTTATAATCATTTTACTCAAATTAATATTTACTAGTTTTGTAATAACTTCTTTCTCTTCTATAACATCAAACCCTAATATTTTCCCGAGAGCCTACGTTTTTTTACTGGCAATAGAAAACCCAACTAAATATGTTTAATGATCTAATTTGAGTTTGTCGATTCATGGTTCTTTAATATTTTAAATGAAAAAATAACGATTCATTAAAGTTTTGTTGATATTTTAAATATAATTCCAATTCTACCTAGAGAGGAAAGGGGATTCTAGGATAATTCAACAATTCATTGAATTGAATTGAATCGATGATGGTGAAATTATTTTTAATGCTATATGATTTAGGGTATAGGTTTAAGAGTTTAAGGGTTTAAGGTTTAATAGTTTAGGGTTTTAGGTTGATGGTTAAGGGTTAAATTATTTTTTTATAAAGAATAGGGTCAAATTAAAATAATATTTAAATAATGAGGGTTCAATAGAAATACGAAAATAGGTGAGGTACTAAATATATAGTTTACCCTTATTAAAAAATAAAATTTTAATATATATAAAAATAATTTAATTGAATTTTTAAAAACAATTCTTAATTGTATTATGAGTCCTTAAAATTTTAAATCTTTATTAATTAATTTAATGGTGTTCATCGGTGTTCATCATTAGTGGTGTTCATCGGTGTTCGTCGCACGTGGTAGACTCATCCTATTAAATAACATTTGAAACGTTTGTCATGCAAGTGGCTATATTCCATTTTGTTTAGTTCAATGATTGGCAACGATTATTTTTTAAAGGGTAAAATATGTAAATCATCACTAAACTTTGCTCTTTGACTTATTTTGGTCGTTGAAGTTTTAAAATATTCAATTTATTCACTGAATTTTATACATTGATTATTTTTCTCATTACTCCTCCGTTAATCTCTAACACCATTATAACGTGGGATAAAAAATAATAAAAAATTGATGGGTAAAATACATAGATCACCACTAAATTTTGTTGGTTGACCTCTTTTAGTCATTGAATTGTGCTCGATGACATATTTTAGTCACCGAAGTTTCACATGTTATGGTCCACGGCATAACGGTGTTAGAGGGTTAATGGATGAGTGATGAAAAAAGTTTAATGTATAAAATTGAGTGAATAAATTCATCCAATCGGGTGATGACATATGTCGTCATCCGATTGGTTGATTAATTTTATTTAATTAAATTAAAATTATGACTAAATTGATATAATATGTAACTAATATGGACCAAATGTGTAATTATAAACATTTTCTTTAACTGTCACATCATTGGTTGATTAATTTTATTTAATTAAATTAAAATTATGACCAATTTGATATAATATGTAACTAACAATGATCAAATGTGTAGTTATATAAATTTTCTTTAACTGCTACATCACCTCTCTGTTAAATTTTAACGGTTGTTGGTCAAAATAGGTCCAATTAAATAATTAAATAGTCGAATTTTAAATTTTTATAATTCGGTGATCAAAATAAACCAGACCTAATAGTTGAGTGTTCACGTTAATGTTTTTTTTTCTTCCTTTGTCTTGGTCCACGATTTCATCAGATTCTCATCTACTAAAAGGCCGGCCAATTATTGCACTAATTAAAGTTGGAAACGTTTAAGACATGGCTATTCAATCATTTTAAATCTAATCCCTCAAGTTTGAAATTTATTCTTTTTATATTTGGATTTAAAATTGTAATCTTATAAATGATATTGTTAATATTTTTTTCAAAATTTGCCATTAATTAAGATGCACTAAATCACTTAAACTGGGTTAAAAGTTTAAATTTTGATGTTTTGAATGAAGTAAATTGAATTAAGTAGGTTATCTCCTATAACGAGCCTTTGTTATCTGCAATAACATATCTGCATTAATTAACCAGTGAATTAGATATTAATAGTTATATCAAAAAAATTACCATTAATACACTCAAGATGAAATTAGGTTGAAACTTTAGGAGTCACTAAATATAAATGGTAATAAATGAGAGTTCGAGTCTCGTTGTTGAATTATCAATTTAAAATTTAAAATTTAAAATTTAGTTCAAGAGTAAGTCCAATTTGTTTGATTTTAACATTTGCAGTTTTAAAATTATTTAATTTTAATAAAAGTATGTCAGAATGTACCTAATTTTAAAATTAAAAGGACCTAAAAATAATTGATTTCAAAAATTTTAGGGGCCGAGACTTAATTTCCTACTTTTCAGAAGCTAGGAAACTAAAAAGTAATTAGTTAAGTTGGTGGTACTATATGCAGGAAAAAAAGAGATTGAGTATGCTTAAGCGCTCTATATCTTTTGATTTAATGGTAGGGAGGGTTTGGGTAGTATAAAATTCCATTCTAAGTAGAGGTGAGCAAAATTCGACTCGACTTGACTCAAAATATAATTTTATAAACTCGACTAAAAATGAATTCAAATATAGTTCAAGTTGTAAAATGGACCCGGATAACTTGAAATTTTAGTAATTAGTGGACCAATTTTCAAGCTCAAATCGTAATTTCATAAACCCGACTAAAAAATTCAAATAAAGTTCAAGTTATAAAATAGGACCCGAATAACGCAAAATTTTAATAATTAATAGTCTCGTTTTCAAGTTCTTGTTGAGTCCCTCAAGTTTGCATAATATGTGTTATATTTTGACTCAAATTGTTATTGGTAATTAAGTTGGGTTTTATTGTAATTCTAGTGGTTGAAGATTACTTGGTATTTAAAATTCACTTTAATGAGTAAATATCTATTTTAAGTAGGAGATCTTATTGAATAAGGTTTCTTGGCGACCAAGTATTTGGGTCTATAAATATAAACTATGTTTATAACTTTTTGAATTATTAGAAAATGAGAGAGAGATAATTAATTCTTTGGAGAGATGTAACCACTTTTAGGTTCTTTACAATTATTGTGACTACGTTGTAGAGACGTGGATGTTGGAAAGAGTGTTTTGGTTTCACCGGGTCATGAGATTTGTACATCGAGTTTTGGCATTACATGGGTTATCATATAATTGTACTCTTCGTGTTCTCTACGTTGATAGTGGATTGTTCGTTTTTCTAGTCCGATAGATAGGTTATGTTGAACTACGTTAAATCTTGTCTCTTGTACATGCCTTGGTCTATATTGTTATCGTTTTGGTTATTTTACCGCATACAAAATTTCTAATAGTATGTATATAGCATAGAAAACATTGCGAAGAAATACATAAATGTATATCATATATGGTGATAGAAAACCATTTAATTTGAGTAAAACATTACTATAACATTATAAATTTTAACAATTAAATTTAAACAAAAACTTGAACAACTCGACTTGACTTGAAAGAATTTCAAATAAATTTTAATTTATAAAATAAATTGTCTAAATCAAACCGGAAGTCCTTGGCGGCTGGGCAGACCGACAGGTGATCCAAGGGGCCAGAAAGACGTAACCAACAAGAGATTGGCCATAAAGGCTAGAAAAACCTTCACCCAACTCACCGATAAGCTGCTAACTAAGCAGATAATCGTCAAGCGAGTAGGAGGGGGACAAAGCCACCGAGCCGACGACGAAACCAAGAATGAAACTTGCAAAAACAAAGCATAAAACTGGAAACACCAAGCCTCCTTTTCATCCACAACCCACTCAACAATGGGTCGATCTTCCTCCGCTCAGCAAAAGGACCAATCTCAAACCAAGAACGTTGGGGAGACAAAACCCAATAATCGGCCAAGAAAAAAAATCGAGAAACCACCAAACGAAACGAAACAAAAAAAGACACATAAAAGAAAGCTCGTGCTGAATAAAGAAAGAAAAATTATATGGTCGGACCGCTCCTAGTGAAATCGGAGCCATCGAACAAGAATTGTCTAGGGAGTACAAAATAAGAGAAAAAATGGTTGTGTTGGTTACCGGCCAAGGATGTAACCCCCTAGACCCGCCTATGCGTTAACACGAATCTTAGGAGGTCACATTAGGGTCACAAGAGCGACCCACAGTAAAAATCCAAATAAAAATATTTTTGATGTTTTTTATTTATTTATTATATTAAATACTATAATACAAACCTTTATTTAAATACCATTTCAGAAGTCATTTAGTATGTAAAGGAAACTCAGAAACATTTATATACTCTCATATATAATAATACACGATATACGTGCCTACAAACTGTACTAGTGTTGTACTCCAAAAGTAACGTCGAGAGAACTCCAACTGCGCATGTCAATCACTATACTATGATAGATTTCTTCTATCATGTGATAAAAAAAACATGAACTTCGGAAAGCTCAGAAATACAAAACTACCAATGAATCTTGTAAGTTCGTGCATGTATATGACAAGCATACTCTATCATAATGTTCTGAGAAATATCAAGTTCTAAATTATGGCTCATTATTTGATCAAAAGTATCAGGCAAGAAGCCTATAAAAAAACATCAAAAATATTTTTATTTAGATTTTTATTGTGGGTCGCTCTTGTGACCCTAATGTGACCTCCTAAGATTCGTGTTAACGCATAGGCGGGTCTATGGGGTTACAAAGGATTTTTTAAAATTTGCAATTTTAAGTTTTAATGTTATAGGACCATTGTTGAAAAGAACAGTTGATTTTTTTAACTTATTGCAGACATGACACAACTAGGGGTGAGCGTTCGATCGAGTCGAGTCGAGTCAAAAAATTTCGAGTTATTCGAGTTGACGAGTCATATTTTACAACTCAAACTTTATTTGAAATTTTTTCGATCCGAGTCGAGTTTAAGAAATTCGAGTCGAGTCGAGTTTTCGAGTTTCTATAAAAATTTAATTGTAATTATTTATCATGGTATAGTATGGTTTGATTCCAATTTAAACTACTTTCTCTAATCCTATAAGATATGCACATATATATTTTTTCACATGTGACAATATTTCTTCATATTTTTATATATCAGTATGTATATATCATAAAAAATAGAGGGACTCGTCTCGAACTTAAAAATAAATCCACTAATTACTAAAAATTTCGAGTTATTCGAATTTCCATTTCACAACTCAAACTTTATTTGAAATTTTTTCGAGTTATTCGAGTTTATGAAATTTCGAGTTGAGTCAAGACGAGTCGAGTATTTTTGCCTCGAGTTGAGTTATTCGGTTTTTTCGAGTCGAGTCGAGTTTTGCTCACCCCTAGACACAACTTGTCTCATATGACCAATGTCAGAAAGGTAAGTATGTGATCTCTAATTTTAGTATTAAACAGTTGAAGTATTTTTAGAGGTTTGATCAGTCAAATTCGTTAATTTAAATTTTTGGTAAATAACAGATTGTAATACCGGATTGATGTGAAATCTCTCATTTTGAAAAAGTTCTTTTTAAGAGCTTTTTGAGGCAGAGGTTTGAATAAAATACTTGTAAAGACTATTTTGTCTTTGATAATTATTATTTTTTCTAAATAAAATAAATTTGAATAACTAATAAAATTAAAAAAATCTTAAATAAGAAATTATTTTTTATCGGTAAGTAAGTATGATTTTATTGAAAATAAAAAATTAATATATATATATTTAAATTTAATAATTATTAAAATTATACTTAAAAGAGTGTTGAATTGAAACAAGAAGGATAAAGAAGAAAGCAATAATACCTTAATCGAAAAAACAGAGAAGAAGAAGAAGAAGAGAAGCGAAACAAAATAAAAGCGAAAAATATTTGATTCAGATATTATTTGGTTACAAAGGCCATTAAGAAATGTAGGCCAGATCAAAGATAAGGCCAAGATTGGGTCACCCTTTCATTTATATAGCCCAAGTCCTAACAAACTTGATTATGAATTAACCAATTTGTTAAGGAGCAACCGAGCCTAACAAACTTTAACTGATTACAAAACGAGCCCAACAGCTTCAAATAACAAACTCCAACAAAGAGAATTTCACAAATAAAAAATAATATATACATCCTTCGTATATGCTTAGTAATAATTTGTTAACAATTGTAATAAAAAAAATAATGAGGTCGTGGATACTCTTTTCCTCTTTTTAATGTCCAGATATGTGAGTCCTCGGATTTGTGTTTGGTTATAAGGGTTTTTTTCTTTTATTGAGGTGCATTTCCTTTTAAAAAAATCAAATTAACTGTTTAGTGATTGTATTAAGTTTTAGAGGTTTGGAGATTAAAGTGCAAACATCCTAAAATTTTAGGGACTAACAATGTAGTTTACCCATAATTCTTCTATTTTTTATTTGAAATTATAGTTCAATCATTGATATACATACTCGCTAAACTCATTAGCTAATTATTCCAATTAATTTATGGTTTAGGTTTTGGGATTAGAGTTTTAAGATTAAATTTTTTAAGTTTTGACTTAAAAATAAGCATGCTTGTGTAAAAAAAATTATATCGATAGTGTATCAAGTATTAAGCCTTAATCTTATCCACTAAAAGATGAATATCCATCTTAAGCACTGATTAAGCGTAGAATATTCTCTCGATTCATTCAAACAATGATTAATGTAGCTAATTAAAGATCAAGCACTGATATCATTATTCATACGCCAAGCTTACATAAAACATAAAAGACGACAATTTCACAGAACAAAGCATAGAACACAGTGTCATGCAACAACATTGTCCAACAGTGTAGCTAAGTTGGACATGATCACTGTTGTAATATTCTTATTTTTTTAATGCATAAAGCTAGTGCTTATCGTTCCTTAATGCCGCCATTTTGACACTGAAAGTTACATCGATTGCACGAGTGCATTCGGGTAATGCTGCATATTGTAGCAGTCAAGATTGTCGCCGGTGCTAATTCCGAGCATTTTAGTGTACCTTTCATAGTAGTCAATGCGGTCCTCTACCCTGTCGTCCGGACCACCATGACCGCATTCTAAACCGCCATTGATGATATTAGTGGTCATACCGTACCCCGGAAGCCGATTCGCCCGAATGTCTTCGGCGGTAGGTGTCCATGCTCCAACCATAACGTCGTGGCAAGAAGGTTTCGGTGGCTGTGCCGTCATCCAAAACCAGTAGGCAGCCTCAAAGGCCATCGTAGCGTTGCGTATTAGCATGTCAGGGTCTTGTAAAAGCTGGTCCGTTAGCCCTATGGAGTCTCCGTATTGCCCGTAATTAACGTTCCTAAGATATCAAGAAGTTTTAGATTTTATAATAAAGTTTTATAGTACCTGAATTCATATTTGTCTATTTAAATCGAATATATATATATATATATTAAATGATTATACTATAATATTGTGTTATTAGCTCATCTTCTTGTGTCCTGGCGGTAAAAGTAAATGTTCATCATCCTTTAAGACTCGAGTTCGAGCACCACTAATACGTGTCGTGTGTGCCGTCTTTAAAATGATTAAGAAAGATGAACGGTTTAGGGTAACGAAACTTACCCAGTAAGTTGAATGGGGCCTCGGCCGCAATATCTTTGACCAGAAACACATGGGTATTGTACGCTTCTATAATCACAGTAGTCTGAAGGGCAACCATCTTCCTTGTTCCAGCAATATCCCCAATGATCTGCACCCAAATCTGCAGTTTCCCATCCGCCTACAAAATCATCAAATTTATTGTTAAAGTGATACAATATTCTTAAAATTCGTGAATCTAATGTTGCTTATGTCCATTTAGACGAAATACCGGTGGTTTCGTGGGAAGTTTGGCCTAAGAAAGCAGCAACTTCCCTTTTCCGAGTTTCGTCATTGCCGGTGGCGGCAAAGTCCGGAAAAGACTTTGCGGCGGCTATGAAAGCTTCATAGGTGTAGAAGTTCACAGCATGGCAGCGATGATCGTTTCTAAACGGAAACATCTCTTCGAACATTTCTCTTGATATAATCTTGCCGAGTGCACCGCCATCGACGGGGCCGGGTGGAGGAGGGCTCGGTGGAGCGTCGGGGCCATCGGTGCAATTCATTTGGCAACCTTTTTCCACGAGGCAGTAGTCGTCGGTGGTGCCACACCAGCCATATCCGCTGCAACATAAGCCACCCGGACAAGGAAGACCTTGATTTTGCTTACCACATTGTTCGGTGTTAAAAGTGTTGAAAATGGCTTTGAAATTTCAAAGCAAAATTCAACAAAGTAGGCACCAATTGACAAATTGAATTTGTCAAGTTTGGGTGCAGCAAATGGAGAAAAATGATGCAGCAAATGTTGAAAATGTGGAATGGGGAAATTGATTTTTGGTCCCTAAACTTTAGGTTATTTATAAGTTAGTCCCTAAAGCTCAACTATAAATAGCCTAGCCATTTGCCATTTGAAAACATTCCAAATCATTCTAACCTCCTCTCAATACTAGAGAAATTAGAGAGTTTTCATAGAGTTGTTTTCTCCTTTTTATCAAGAGAGAATTGTCATTGTTTTCTCCTTGTTAGATTGAGAGAAGTTGTAATTCCTATTTTCTCATAGTGAAATTCTTCTACCTTTGTCCGTGGTTTTTACCCTATATTATTTAGGGGTTTTCCACGTAAAATCTGTGTCTCTTTTATCTTCATTATTATTTTCTCAAATTATCAGTTGCGTTTTTGCTCTATTCGACGATCGTATTCCGCAACATTCGGCTGTGCTTAGGAGCACGTTGGATAAAAACAGAGAGGAAACTAACAACAACCAAAATCTCATGTTTGGAAATGTAATTAGATTTCTATCAACTTTGTGAGTTATGATGTTCGAGAGAATAGGTTTATATAAACAGTTTACAGTTTGCATAATTGAGAAACGTGACAATATTATTGAAATTTGAGCATATGTTCTGTTCTTTTCTTGGACCACGATCTCCTCCAATGTTGTTTTTGTACGGTTATGACGATGGAGAAACGTGGCGATATGGTTGAATTTTCTTGGACCCCAATCTCGTCTAATGTTGTTTTCGTACATTTATGAAATATTAAAATTGAGTTGGCTAGTTTCTGATTCTCATCTACCAAAGGATAATCAATTATTGTAATAAAGTTGCAAACGTTTAAGACATGGCTATTCAATCATGATCTGTCCTAATGAAAATAAGATGTTATTATTTTTAAATTATTTGCATTCGAACAATTTATTTGTACAGTGTATTACGTTATTAAAAGGCTAATATTAATGTCCATTTTCAAACTATGCAAATAGTTTCGACTCATGGAATTGTATTAAATTTGAAAGGAAATTATAATGAAATCAATAGAGATAAAAGTTTCAAACTTCATTCAAAGGACAACGTGTTTTAATGTTTTAACTTGTTTGCACATAAATTATGTTATGGGACCATTGTTGGAAAGGACCATTGATATTTTTAACTTATTGCAGACATGGCATTACTTGTATCATAGGACCATTGTCAGAAAGGTAAGCATGTGATCTCTAATTTTAGTATGCAAACGCAACTTTCAAAATTTAAAAAAAACAAACAAACAAACAAACAAACAAAGGCCTACGTACCATGCAACGGCATGCTTTTTCTCTCCGCCACATGCAACAAATTCTTCGCAAATAAGTGATTGTAATAAAAGTGAATGGCTGTTTGAAAGGAAAGAAACTACAGCTAATTTCGTTGTTCTTGTTCGGATGGGCAAGTTATTTTACAGTCCATTAAAGAAATTACACAGGTTAGATTAAAAGGGAAAAACATTGTCAAAACTGATTTTGTGAAGGATGAGTCTACCACGTGCGACGAACATCGACGAACACCATTAATGATGAACACCGATGAACACCATTAAATTAATTAATAAAGATTTAAAATTTCAAGTACTCATCATACAATTAATAATTATTTTAAAAAAATCAATTAAATTATTTTTTATATATATTAAAATTTTATTTTTTAATAAGGGTAAACTATATATTTAGTACTTCACTTATTTCCGTATTTCTATTGAACTCTCATTATTTAAATATTATTTCAATTTGACCCTATTTTTTATAAAAATAATAATTTAACCCTCAACTTAAAACCCTAAACTATTAAACCTTAAACCCTTAAACTCTTAAACATATACCCTAAACCATATACCATTAAAAATAATTTCACCATCATCGATTCAATTCAATTCAATGAATCGTTGAATTCTCCTAAAAAATTTAATTTTGAATTCAATTTAATGAATTGAATTAATTGTGATGGCCTCTTCATCTCAAAAAAAATGATAGTCTTAATTCTAAGAGATTCGAATTTAATTAATTTTGATATATATAAAAATAATTTAATTAAATTTTTGTCCACTCAGAATAAAGGATAAACATGTGAGTTTAATTAATTTAATTAATTTCTAAAACATATGAGATTCGAAAAAAATCACCATCGAGATTAATGTTTTTAATGTCTTTCTTATGGTTATAAACTTTAAATCATTATTTTTTTTTGGATCATGTGTTATGAACTTTTAAGGTCTTTTTAAATTTTAAAATAAAAAAATGAGAAACGGATACCCAGTATTCACGGGTCGGGACACGGGCCAACAAATTTAATACTCGAAGGTCCGGGTACCCAGATTTGAACACCCCTACCAATCAATGGTCCATGTACATCTAATAATATCTATTTATTTTTGTGTAACTTTCAAGTAACCATTCACTCTTTAATTATACGTAGAAAAGAGGTGAAGATTCACCTTGAAAAAAATAAAATGAAAATTTTTATTAGATGGAACCACATATGACGTGGTGAATCAGACTCATCTAATAATTTTTCTAGATACCGACTCTTCTCGTACACGTACTTTTACGCGCGTGATGAAAACAACTTCCTTTCTTTAAAAACTTTGCCATTTTTAGTTACTTAATTGTAACAAAAGAAAAAAAATATTTTAAATAGTATAATTACAGTATATAAATGAAAAAATCATGCACGGCGGGGTAAATTTTATTTCCATGACAAATTTAACTTAATATTTAAATGTTTAATTTAGGATTTATAGTTCATAGTTTTGAATTTATGATTTAATGTTATAATTTAGAGTTTATAGTTTATGAGTTAGAATTTAAGATTGTGATTTATATTTTATATTATGGAGTTTAAATAAACATGTTTGTGTAAAAAAATATACTGACAATGTAAAAATATATTTTTAACATTAATTATTATTTATGAAATGATTTTTTAGTCGTCCTCAAGTGAATTGGCATTGGATTAATTCATGTTAAAATTTTAACTCAGGAAAATAAAAATCATGCATTGTGGTGAAAAATTTGTTTTCACAAGCAAATTTAATTTAGAGTTTAGATGTTTGTTTACAATTCAATGTTTAATGGTTTATGTTTTACGATTTCGAATTTAGAGTTATACAGGTTAGATTAAAAGGGAAGAACATTGTCAAAACTGATTTTGTGAATATTCGATTATGTAGTAGTTGTGGTATACTTGTATAAAAGGGATACTTGACAGTTTTGGTTGGGTTATACAATGTAACTCAGTTTACTATAGCAGATTTTCTGCTCTTGAATAATAAAAATCAATTATCCAAAATAAAAGTGAATGATTGTATTATAAATTTTAAAAATTTGTTGATTAAAATAAAAGATTTTAAAATTTTAGGGGTTATCGGTATAGCTTGACCTTATTTTTTTATTTAAAAATTATAGTCCAATCATTGGTATCATTAGTATTTTAATCAAATTTTGTTTATTATCATATATACTTACTAAACTCATTAACCAATTATTCCAACAAATTTATGTTTCGAATTCAAAGATGTTCCAGATTTTTTAAGTAAAAAAAAAGGTTCTATTCTAATTATCTAGATGTATAACATTGTCAAATGTTGGATCGAGATTTTTAAATAAAAAAAATAAATGTATTTTGATTTTTAACTTTTTGAAGTACAAGAATTAAGAGTTTAGATTCTGCTCTTTTGCACGCTGCTCTCTGCTCTTTTGCACGATCTTTTTCCGTTACCTTCTCTTTTCTCTCCTCTTTTGGTTATGGCTAATGTGGTCTCTGATTTGGCTGGATTGTCAATTGCGGATGATGAAGACGAGATTCTCCAGGTTGAGTCGGAGGTTTCCTTATCGCAAGTTTCTTATGATTACTGCTTTGTGGGGATTTTCTTGACTACAAGCGTTGTCAATTTCCAATCGATGCGCGCAACTCTTGCAAATGTATGGCACCCGATTGGGGGTATTTCAATCTCAGATCTAGGAGGGGGTCGGTTCCTTTTTCGTCTATACAACGGGGTAGATGCCGATCGTATTTCAGATAGGGGTCCATGAAATTTTAATTCCCATCTTCTAGTACTCCATCGTCTAGTGCCAGGAGAAGACCCAATGTTAGTGCCTCTCACGCACCTGGCTTTCTGGATCCTTATTCATGATGTCCCTCACGGTTTTCTGACCACGGTAATCGCAAAATCTCTGGGTAATTTCATTGGTAGCTTTCTTGAGTATAATACTTCGTCTATTGCTTTAGGGTACAGAGGGATAATGAGAATTCGTGTTCGCTTGGATGTTACTCAACCGTTGAAGCGAAGGAAGAAAATTAAATTATCCAATGGTCAGCAACACTATGTCTGTTTTGAATATGAACGATTGACCATTTTCTGTTTCGTGTGTGGTCGTTTGGGTCACTCGGAGAGCTTTTGCCCCCTGTGTATTTCCCATGATGCTGAAAATCTTGTTCAGGGCTGGGACCTTTCCCTCCGTGCACCTTCCCGGCGTTCAACTCCACTGTCAAGCATTTGGCTGAGGGAATCAGTGTGTATTAACTCGCTGAATCAAGGGGATTTGCCCCAAAATAACGCCTTATTTACTACTGCTCAACTTCCCCAATTTCCGCCACCTTTTAAGGAAAAATCTATAGCGGCCAATAATTCACGCGCTTTCCATATTGGAAAATCTGAAGTAACTGTTTCGGGTGTTGCTGAAGGTTTGAATGTGGGATCGATGGATGGTGGTGATGTCTGTATGTATCAAAGTTGCGAGGATAGTCCTATGGGAAATGTTGATGGGTCAAAACGACCCCGTACCGTTGACAAATCTTCAGAATTTTCCCTATCTGGGGATTCGACTGATGCTCACTCTATTCGATCGTCCGGTTCTGCTCTGCAGGCCCGCCGAGCACAATGAAAATCTTAAGTTGGAATGTCCGTGGTTTGGGGAAACCGCGGGCTGTAAACCGTCTCAGAAACAAGCTGAGAGATGTTCGTCCCCAAATAATGTTTCTTATGGAAACAAAACTAAATTGTAGAAGAATGGAACGCATTCGTAGAAGTTGTGGTTTTCTTAATGGCTTTGATGTGGCAGCTGAGGGTTCTCGTGGGGGGCTTTCTTTAGGTTGGTCTCCGGATGTACAGGTTTCGATCGTGTCTTTCTCCATCTCCCATATTGATATGGTGGTAGTCTCATTGGCTGATAATGTTTCTTGGCGCCTTACTGGATTTTATGGCAATCCAGTTGACAGTCAGCGTGTCCACTCTTGGAATCTGCTGCGATCTCTGGGTGAAGACCAAAGCCTCCCTTGGGTGGCAATTGGCGATTTTAATGAAATATTGTATGCGAATGAAAAGAGAGGAGGTCGTATTAGACCTGAAAGAAACATGAATGTCTTTCGCTCGGCACTTCAAGATTGTGACCTTTCGGACTTGGGATTCACAGATCGCTGGTATACTTGGGAAAGGGGTGCTTTTTCATCGACTAATGTTCGGGAGAGATTGGATAGAGGCCTAGCAAATACTGCATGGTGTGCGCTCTTTCCAGATTACGCTGTGGCCCATTTACTACACAATTTCTCTGATCACTGTCCCATTTTATTGGATACTATTGGTCTTCAGCAGTCGACCCCTGTTACTAAGGAACCTAGATTCCGCTTCAATGCTAACTGGGTTCTTGAGGACGATTTTCTTGATGTAATGCAATCCTTATGGTCTTCGGATATGGACCCAGTTCCTTCAAAGCTTCATATGTTAGGCTCTGTTTTGCAGAAATGGAGCCGTGGCCGGTTTAGTAAACGAAAAGCTGAGTCCAACAAGTTAAATAAACGTTTGGCTGAGTTAGTTATGGAAGAGCCAGATGATGACCGTTTAGTGGAGTTGATGGAGGTCAAGTTGGCCTTAAACTTGGAGGCTGACAAAGAGGAAATGTTTTGGGAACAAAGGGCGCGTACTAATTGGTTGAAATGTGGGGATCGTAACACTGCGTTTTTTCACAATTGGGCATCTGCCCGCAAGAGGAAAAATTCAATTCGCTCCCTTATCACTGTTGATGGCTCCACTGTTTCGGATGACCTGGGAATGGCGGCCCTAGCATTCGATCATTTTAAGGGTGTCTTTACTGCTTCTATTGTTTCTGAGCAAGACTCCGTCCTCGATAAGGTTTCTCCTACTATTTCTGCTGCTATGAATTCGGAACTCACTGCGGCTTATTCGAGAGAGGAAATATTTTCAGTTGTAAAAGATATGGCTCCCCTAAAGGCATCCATACTAGATGGTTATCCTGCTCTTTTTTATCAGAAATGTTGGTCGGTAATTGGGACTGATGTTGCTGATTTTTGTTTAGCAGTTCTGAGTGGGTCACAATCTTTTGATAGTTTCAACTCGACAAGTATTGTCCTAATCCCTAAAGTGGATGATCCGAGAAGTCTTGACCAATTCAGACCAATTAGTTTGTGTTCGGTTCTATATAAGATTATAGCAAAGGACATTGCTAATAGACTGCATCGTGCTCTTAATGTTTGTATTGACCAATCTCAAAAGTGCTTTTGTGCCCGGAAGACTGATTTCAGACAATATTCTAATTGCTTATGAGCTGCTTCATGCAATGAAGAATAAGAGGATAGGTTCTAAGGGTTCTTTCGCCCTAGAGTTGGATATGGCCAAGGCGTACGATAGAGTCGATTGGGGTTTCTTGGAACGTATGCTTTTGAAAGTGGGCTTTGACCGAAGATTGGTCTCAACCATTATGGACTGTGTCACTTCGGTCTCTTATTTCAGCTAGATTATTTTTGAAGACGTTTGTATAGTGTTTGGTTATCTGTTGAAGTCAGATGGTCAGTTAGAGAAAGTTATGAGTCAAGTGTTCAAGCAGTGTTGTATGAGATTGTGAATCGGGCTAGTACAGTTGTTTATTTGTTGCGGTTACCACCAGGGTTAGAAAGAGGTTTGTGATGTGTCTGTGAATCTATGATTCGGGGACGTGAGACAGATCTGCTCCGTGCTATGTTTGTTGAAGAGATCGAGTTGAGTTTGAAATTGGCATGCCTTGAAGAATCAGTTGAGATCTTGGTGTAAGATAGCAAGTGTTGTGTGGTAAGTCTTTCGAGTTGATGAGTATGTTGTGGTGAGAAGGAAAGTGTGGAGTAGCATGTTTCAGTGGCTCTTCATGTTCGATGAATTTCGGGGACGAAATTTCCTTAAGTGGGGGAGAGTTGTAACACCCGTATTTTGGGGCTAGAAGTTAGTCGGTTTGTAGTCCGAGTCAATGAAATTAATTAAAATAAATTCAACTTAAATTGTGATGTAATTGAGCTTTATTAAAGAGGGAGGGACCTATGTTGCAATTTTCCCCAAAACATTTTAAAAGGATGACAACTTTTGAAAGTTGTCATCTTCTCCCCTTTTCCCATTTATTCCAACGTGAAACCCCTTTCCCCATCTTCAAAACTCTCCTAACTTTCAAGCTACTATTCCCTTTGATTTCTTCATCAATTCAAGGGCGTTTTTAAAGGTAAAATCATTTTCTAACTCTCCTCTTCATTTCCTATTCATACATGGTCTTAGATTTTAAAAATATGAACTTTTGAAAATTAGGGTTTGATTTAAAGTTTGGATTTTTAAGGGGTTTTCCATTTTGTTTTGATAAATTGAGTTGGGGCTTTGTTTAATCAAGTTGAAATACACATGATATGTTAATTTGGTTAAGTTTTGGTAAAAATCCGAAGTGAGCCCTTATACCCATTTTTGAGTTGTCAAAAACACCATTTTTGGTGGGTTTTAGGTTGAAAACAAAGGGCTGATGGTTAGGGTATAATAGGAGGGTGATTTGGGATGTTTTGGAGGTCATTTGGGTGTTTGGAAATGGGTGTTTCATCCAAGGGTTGTTGGAGTACGAATTTGGGTTATTTGGGGATTTATCTTGGTTGGAAAATTTGGGTGAAATTGATTTGAATTCAAAGGTTGTGAGATTATTGAATATTAGCATTGATTTTGGCTATCGGTTGTGTTTTGGTTGGTTAGAAGCAAGAGAAGACGATGGAGAAGCTTCGGGCTCGAATCCGGGATTTGGATGCTTGGTAGGCTAGTCGGCTTGTGCTATGAAGTGGTCGGTGAGTGGTTATTGTTTTTAAATGGTTTTAAACATTGGTTCAAGCATGTGGACCTAGGTTGGGCTTGGTAAACCCACCTAGAGTTGAGGTTAGGGTGGTAGCCTAATCTCAAGCTTAAGTTTAGGAAACTTTGGTTGAACTTCTAATTGTTTGTTATGCCTCTTAATTATATGTGTTTACGGTAGTTATGTATATTGTGTTATACATGTTGTTGAGGCATGGTTTGATGCATTGCTATGCATGTGGTTTGGATTGTAAATTGTGCATGATGATGATCATGGTGGGTACATGCTAGGCATGGTATTGGGTTGTGAAATGCATGTATGTGAGACATGATATTTGGTGCATTGTTATATGCATGTAGCTATGAAAAATGGATTGCGTTTAATGTTGGCACTAGTATGCTTGGGTACAATGATCGATCATTAGGATGAGTGTGCACACAAATTGAGTCAAAACGTACGTGGCCTTGGTGGCGTTAAGGCACCAAGGAGGAGTACGGTGATGTAATATTCCACCGGAAGCTTTTATATATTTCTACGTGATGATGAGTGGAATCCCATCCGTAGGGCATGTGGTGATGAGTGGAATCCCGCCCATGCAAGGACCGGTGATGAGTGTAATCCCACCGAGGTAATGTTGTTGTTGGAAATGCGTTCCAACGGGTTATCCGCGTATTCGAGTCATAGCTAGGTGCCAATATGAGGTTGTACGTGTATGCCAATATGAGATTGTATGTACATATCCATATAAGTTTATATGCGCTTTTATGAATTGAGATGTGTTGCCAATACGATATGAGATGTGATTTCCCTATGCTTTGAGATATGTTGTTATTAATACATTGCTATATGTATCTTGGTAAGTTGAACTTATGAGTTGTAGAGCATGGCATAATGTTGACTATATGTTCATGCATCATGTTCATTTTGGCTTGGCGGACCAGAGGTAAGACTATGCATTTCATCATGGAAATAACTCGTGTTTGGACCCTGCATTGTCGAAGGTTTGTTTTACGAGCTTACCCTCACTAAGCTTTTATGCTTACGCTCTCTTTGTTCGACAATGCAGATAAATAGCTTGTGGGTGGCAAAGGCAAGGAAAGGTCTCCAAGTGTTGTTGTTGGTGAGCTCAATGTATGAATTTCAAGTAATAGAATGTAATAGTTAAGCAATGGGATAGGTGTTATTGATTTGAGTTTTGATGTATGTCGTTGTTGGCTTGGTTCGTGGATGCCTTGTTTGATTGTAAATATTGCCTATGTTACATGCCATGAATGTCTACATGTTTCGGTTGCTAAGGCATGATATCTTAAGTGCTTGAGTGACCATATATGCATAAATTGCTCTTTTGTTAGAATGCTATGCATGAATGCTTTAATCCATGTTTGAATGATTCCTCTGGCTTAAATATGTGTGCTTACATGCTTGAATATGCTTAGGCGAGTCGAGAAATGCATTTAGAGTCGTTTTGGGGTCGTTTAAGTTGATTTTGAGGAATTGCAGTGCAGGGGGTATCGATACCCCTGGCTAGGGTATCGATACTCTCTTGCCCAAAGGCCTCAGATTTTACCCTCCAAAGTTACTGGAATTGGAATTTTTGAGTAAGAGTAGAGCGTATCGATACGGGGTCCCCGAGTATCGATACGGATCTATTCTGTTGACCAAGGAAGGTTGACCGAGAAAGGGGGTATCGATACCCCTGGTAAGGGTATCGATACGGTCTTCTCGTGTTGACTTTTTGGGTTGACCTAGAAAGGGGGTATCGATACCCCTGTCAAGGGTATCGATACTGCCTGACTTACAAGCTTAAAAATTGACTGTTTATGCGTGGCCGTGGTGCGAATGTGTTTTCTTTTGAATGTTTTCCGCTGTTGTGAATCACATAGGACTTAATATTCATCTAGGCAAGATTAATATAAAACAAAAAAATAGGGTTGCTAACCGAAGGGGAATCCTTTGGGTTTCGCTTCGGTTTTCCCCGTGTGGCTCACTCGGACCGGTCATCCGGCCAGACCGGGACGAGGGGGTTACATTTGTTGGTATCAGAGCCTAAGGTTTTCGAGACCTTGGGCAGGTAAGTGAGGTAAGTTGTGTTTTGTGATTGATATGCACGGTGTTTGCTTGCCATGTAAGCATGTTGCTTGTTATCCGTGAATGCTATGATGTATAATTGTTTGATTGAGAATGTATGTTGTTTGATCGTATGCATATGTTTGCTTGTTTAGCAAGTAAGCCTTGTCATATGCTTGGTTGAGCATGTATGTGTATTGATTTGTTTGAAACATGTTTCGTAGAGTCCCATTGCTACTATTACATCGAAAAAGAGATTTTAAGTGAGGGAAACATACTTGAGCCACTTGGAAGCCTTGCCTTGCTAACCCAATTTGTATGTTAATTTACTGTTGATGTTGTTGTTTATTTAATTGCTTTTCGGTAAGTAGAGGTTGTAGTTTCTGAAAGGGGTGGACGATGTTGAGGGAGTCCATCACCTTAGTTAGGGAGGTATGGTTGTACCGGAGCTGAGGTACCCTTGGTTTGGTTGAGTTAGGATGTATGTGGGTTGATTCTCGATGAAAAGGGACGATGTGATCGTTCTGGCATCAGTTGGTAAAAAGAAGTGAAGACTTGTGAGTGAGGGTCAGAGTGGTATTGATGTTACAGTAGATAAGCCCTTGGTGCTGATTCGAGTCTACCTCTTTTGATTGATTCTAAATCCGTGCCTTCGTATATCGTTAGCCAGAATGCAAGTTTGAATATGTCTGGTGAATTGTTAGAGGTAGGTGCGAGTACCTTGGTTCTTTTAGCGAGATCAAGGTAGGGGTCTCGTGTGAGTAATCTGAAGTTCAGAAGTGTTAGTTGGTGACCGTAAGGGGTTCGGCCTACGATCTTTTTTTTAACGCAAGACAGCCGGTCAGTGTCCGTGAATGGGAGCTAGTTTGTGTGATTGGGTCAGTGTACGTTGAGTTGACTTCCAGCAAGCGGAAGAGATGAAGTCACTTCCGATGTAGTTGAGCCGAGAAGGGAGTCTCGAGCTTTGACTCCAGATTGTTTGGTAGGGGTAGAACAAGTCCAGCAAGACTGTTTGTGTGCGATCAGAATTGAGTCTTGAAGTTACGAGATGCTCTAAGAACAGTTTGGAAGAGTCAGATTTTGTTGAAGAACCAGTCTGAAAACAAGATGACCGAAGACTATCAGTTGTGTACGTGTGAAGTTGCAATTTCTGCGAATACCTCCTTTTGTGTGAGCATGTAAGAAATTAGATATCCTAGTTGAGACCTTAGATGTAGAGACACGTGTGACTAGCCTTTGGGAGATAGTAGTGATCAGAAAGATGCACAGAAGATGTTTGTTGGTGGTTCAGAGTTACTAGTTTCTAGTAGATGTGAAGTGATTGTCTTCCTACGGTTTTGATGTACC
Organism: Hibiscus trionum; assembly: GCA_030270665.1. NCBI lineage: Eukaryota > Viridiplantae > Streptophyta > Magnoliopsida > Malvales > Malvaceae > Hibiscus > Hibiscus trionum. Next base: position 593,427 of record BSYR01000011.1, on the reverse strand, counting down.
TTTTGACAAGGTTTGGCTTGAAGAGCACAGAGTTAGTGTATACGTTGAGATAAAGAGAGAATTGCCTTGAAGTTGCAGATTTTTGTGAGACTGTAGTGGTAGGTGAGGAGGTGAACTTCTTGTCGAATATTGATCCAGCTTTGGAGGTCGAAGATTGATTGAGTTTAGTTGGCAGGCTTGCTTAGCAAGTGTGATGAATTTGATTTTGAATGAAGATTAGACCGCAGAATTCTAGAATAGTTTATGTTTTCCTAGAAGTGTTTGGAAGATTTACTCGGTTTGTCTCTTGATAGAGAAGAAGAGTTCGTTATTGGGACCGTCTCCGAGGTTGCTTCTATTTTGTTAGCTCTGTAACTTATGAATCCCGAGAGAATTGAGAATGCTGAAGAAATAACTTCGAGACTTGTTAGACCTTAGATTCATTAGGCCTAGTGCATCATCTCAGAGTTCTACAGTGTAATTTGTGAAGAAGAAAGAGTGACAGTACGAAATTGTGTTCAGATTACATACAGTCGAAACAAGCGACAGTGAATTATTAGTATCCGTTTCCGAGTGTCAGTGAATTGTAGATCAGTTAGTGTGTGCTTCAGTCTTTTTGAAGATTAAATTGAGATCCGTTTACTACCAGTTGAAAGTGAGGAAAGTTGGAGTACCGAAGACAGCTTTAAGGGCGAGATATGACCACCTTGAGTTTTGAGTTATGCCGTTTTGTCTGACTAGTGTAGTAGTTACCTTCATAGAGATGTTGAGCAGAATATTTTCTTGAGTTTCTTGATCAGTTGTAGTAGCTCTTCTGGATGTTACATGAGTATATTCAAGTACCGAAGAAGACCATGACAGGCTTTAGAGTTAGTATTGTAGATTCTATTAGAGAATCAGCTGTATGCCAAGTTGTGCAATGTGAACTCCGAGTTAATGAAGATGTTCTCCTAGGACATGTAGGTCAGCCGAGTGTGTTAGAGTAAATCTCAGGTAGGCAAAAGAAGATATGAGTTGGAAGAAATTGAAGATTGCGACAGATATTTATAGTTCCTAGGTCTAGCATTGTTACTTTCAGAGAATTGTAAATAGTCTTTTGAAGATAGTTGCTCCATTGACAGATTGCTACAGAAGAATGTTCAGTTGTGTGGTTAGATGCGAGACAATGAGCCCTTGAGAAACCGAAAGAAACTTTGAAGAGAGTTCCGACCTTGAATCAGCTTATGTCAGAGAAAGAATGTGTGAACCATAGTGACGTGTTACATGTAGAGTTAGGTTGTGTGCTTATGCAAGACAGAAGATAGTGGCTTGTTCATCAAGATAGTTGGAAGACTGTGAGAAGAGTTATCTGATATGAGACATAGAGTTGGATACAGTTGTGTCTGCTTCGAAGACTTAGAGACAAAGCTTGTATAGTGAGAAATGCACAGTGTACGTGTAGATATCTTCAGAACTTGAAATATTTGAAGACTTAGAAATCCTTTGGGTTTCGCTTCGGTTTTCCCCGTGTGGCTCACTCGGACCGGTCATCCGGCCAGACCGGGACGAGGGGGTTACACTATCTACCTATGAGAAGGCCTCGGGGCAGTTAGTGAATTTTGCGAAGTCTTCTATTTTTTTTCAATTCGAACACTCCTACACACGTTCGGTCCCATATCAATGCCATGTTCTCTGTCCGAATTGTATCGAGTATGGAAAAATACATTGGCCTTCCTACAATGGTGGGTAAAAACAAAAAAGCGGCCTTTGCGGATCTTTGTGACAAGCTTAACAAGAGATCAGATATCTAGAGCAACAGGTTTTTTTCTATGGGAGCTAAGGAGGTATTTATAAAATCTATTATGCAAGCTATTCCTATTTATGCAATGCAGTGTTTCTTATTTCCAAAGTCCCTTTGTAGTTCTATGGAATCTATAATGTGCAAATTTTGGTGGAGAAATAGCAATACGAGAAAAGGGATTCATTGGGCTAGTTGGTCTAACCTATGTTTCCCGAAGAGTATGGGTGGTATGGGTTTTCGAAACTTAGCCAAGTTTAATCTTGCACTTTTAGCTAAACAGGGCTGGCACTTGCTTACTAACCTGGATTGCTTACTAGCTCGTGTGCTTAAGGCTAGGTACTATCGTGATGGAACTTTCCTGACTGCAAGTCTCGGTTCATGCCCATCATATACTTGGAAAAGTATTTATTGTGCACGTGGCGTCTTGGAAAAAGGTTTGGAATGGAGAATTGGAGATGGTTGTCTGGTAAATGTGTGGACTGACACTTGGTTGCCTAATTCTGTCTCTGGTGGTATAAGTTTTCCATCTGTCAGCAGCAGTATTACTCGGGTGGCTGACCTAATTAGACCTACTGATAATACCTGGGATGAGGATTTGGTGAATTCTATCTTTAATTCACAGCAGGCGGCCATTATCTTAAGTATTCCCCTGCCTACTATTCCTATTCCTGATACACTAGTATGGAGAGGGGATCGCTCGGGGGTCTATTCCGTAAAATCTGGTTATCGATGGCTCCTCCTATCTGAGTATGATCCTAGTTGGGATCCGAATGTACATAATACTGATTGGTTAGGTGGTCTCTTTAATTCTGTTTGGTCCGCTAAAGTCCCTCCGAAAGTCTCTATTGCAGCTTGGCGATTTATACTGAACTATGTTCCTACTTTCTCTAATATGTCTATACGCAGGATCAGTATTAGTCACCACTGTCTCCTATGTTCAGATGCAACAGAAACAAATATCCATTTGCTTTCAGATTGTGTTTTTGTGAAGTCTGTGTGTGCTGGATTGGGCATTACATTACCATTACGATCTACAGAGCAAGATTGGTTGTTATGGTTATCTCTTTTGTTTAAGGGTATTAGCAAATTTCAACAAAGAACACTAGTTGTTATTTATTGGGCTATTTGGCAGACTCGTAATCAAAAACTACATGAGCATCACACCAAAAATCCAGTCGAGGTTATTCAATTTGTAAGTTCTTACCTTCATGAACTTGATGGGTTGGATATTACCTCTCATCAGCCGTCCGCTCAACTCCCTTCACAGTGGCAACCGCCGGCACCAAACATATTTAAAGTCAATTTTGATGCGAGCTACGACAAGGTTACGGCAACTTCAGTCTCTGGCGGCCTGGTCCGCGACGCCGATGGTCTGATTATGGCGGTTTTCTCTTGTCCGAACCGCTTTGTGCGTAACCCAGAGTCGGCTGAAGCAATTGCATGTCTCCAAGCCATCTCGTTTGCCAATGACGCTGGGTTCCGTCGAATTGTTGCTGAGGGTGATTCTCTTGTGGTTTGCTCCAAAATAAATCGACAGGAGCAGGATTTTTCTCGAATTAGTCCAGTTATTTTTAGCATTAAGGAAAAGGCGAAAGTTTTTAAATCGATTACCTTTATGCATGTTCGCCGTGAGCTGAATCAAGCCGCCCATGCTCTTGCCAGATTTGGGAAATCCTTCTCCTCCACCAAGATTTGGCTTGAGGAAGCTCCGCTGGTGGTAGAGGAAGCAGCGCTCATTGACCGCTGGTGGGTAAACCCTCCAGATTGATCGTTTCCGTTTAATCCTTATGCCGGAGTCTACTACATCTTCTTCTCCGATTGACGCACAAGATGCTTGTTTCCCACTCTGTTCCTCATCTTTTCATATCCCCCTTTTGCTTAGGGTTTGAAGTGGGTTTGTTTTGTTGGCTGCACCGTTTGGTTTCTTTTATTGCTTCTGTCGGTTTTAACTTTTCTGTCGGTTTATTTCTACTCTAATAAAGCAGCCATCTTTTGTTCAAAAAAAAAGAATTAAGAGTTTATTTGGATTGGATAATTTATTGTTGCTGCCAACTTTTGTCATATGCAAGTTTAACGCATAAGCCTCCCCACGATCGGCAGTTGGCAAAGGAGGTGTCGGGCCGACGAAACCAACAACAACAAGACCATGATGGTTTTAAGACTATAGATACAAGATCTATGCTGAGCTGGAATTAGTTGAGTTGGGTATAACAAATTGTAACAGATTTGTAACAGACTTGAGCTGTAGTCAAGCCTAGTCCTTGGGCTATTAATAGGCCCGTTCTTGTTATGGTAAAAACAGATGGAAAATACACAATAATTTTTTATTCCTTTCAATTTCTCTCTGTGATTCTTCGTTTCATTCATCCTCTCCCTTACACTTCTTATTCTAAATTTTTTCAATCGATACTCCTCTGAGTATTTCTGACATGGTATCAGAGCCTCTGACCGATGGTGGCGAGTCATCGGAGATCGTTGTGTAAATGCTGGATGATGAAGGTTTGGCGATTGTTAAAGTTCGTCAATAGCAGTGTAGTATAGATGCTTGATTCTCTGGTTTGGTGAGATCGTTTCTGCTTCTTTTCTTCGTTTTTCTTGTTCATCTTGCAATTGTATGTGGTTACATCTGCTTAGCATGATTATTTCTTGCTCTCTGTGGATTGATTTGAAGGATTATTTCTTTTTGATGCATCTGGAAACCCTTGGTTTTATGCTTTGAGTTGATGACTATTCGGATTTGATCTTTGTTTCGTTTCTGTTGAAGTCTCTTCAGTTTCTGTGTATTTTGTCTGTCATCTTCAGTGGCTCTTGCTGGTCTGCTATTTTCCTTCAATTTTTGTATATATTGTTTTTTTTCATTGTGTGATTCTAGTTCATTGTTTGTGTGTGGTCATGGTGGATACTGATTTTGATAATGTTGAACATGAGGTTACTGAGCCTCAATCTAGTGTCAATGGAATCACTACCTCTCCTAGTTCTGTTACCAATAAGGTCTTCTCTACTAAGAAGATAAATGTCATCTTAAATGATCATAATTACTTGCTCTGGCATCAGCAAATTTTACTCACTATTAAGACACATAGATTACTTAAGTTAATAGACAGTAATGTCACTTGGCCTACTCAGTATATCTCTAAGGAAGGAAGTGGTAGTATTAATCATGAGTATGAGTTGTACGAAGAGCAGGATGGTGCTCTTGCGTCTTGACTATTGTCTACTGTGAGTGAGGATGTTCTTCCTAATCTAATAGGACATAACACTGCTTCAGAAATCTGTAATACTTTGTATCAGTTGTATAGTGGGAAAACTACATCTAAGCTCATGTCTTATAGGAGATCTCTTCATTCTCAGAAAAAGGGAGATATGAGCATGAGAGAGTACCTAATGAAAATTAAGTCTATTTGTGGTAGTTTAGCAAGTTGTGGGGAGGTCATCTCTGATCATGAACACATCACATCTATTTTAAATGGATTGCTTTCAGAATATGATCCTATTGTCACTGTTATTACTACTAATCCCACTACATCCTCTGATCTGAGAGCTGTTAGTATTATCCTTCATGATGCTGATTCTCGTCAAACAAATGTGTTTAGTCAAGTTCCTGCCTCATCTCATATGGCTGTTCATCAACAGTCTTATTCTGGTCCTAGTGCATTAACTCAACCTACTACTAGTCCTGGTTCCTCTCAGTTTAATACTAATACTGAGTTACAAAACAATAATTATTCTGAGTCTGTTGTTCAGGCTGTTCATTCTAATGATCAGAGTTATAATAATAATGCCACTAGGGGCAGAGGTAGGGGTAGAGGTTTCTCTAGTGGTGGTAGACCCAAATGTCAGTTGTGTGGAAAGATAGCACATCTGGTTGAAAGGTGTTACAACAAATTCAATTTAAATTTCAAGAATGACTCCTCTAGATCTTTTCAGAACACTGGTAATAGTGGCAATAGGGGTAATCAGTCAAATGTCGCAGCTTATATTTCTGAACATGTGCCAACCTACAATATTGTGTATTATCCTTCACCTCTTGTGTTAGGCTTTACCCCTCAATTACCTACTATTTCTGCTCAGTTGACACCTCAGGCCCCTTCAGTTGTGTCTCGTGGTTCTTACCAGCCTGTGATTTCTCAGCCAGTGGTTCCCTTTCAGTTTGGGCATCAGTCTACTGTCTATAACCTTGTTCAATCTCGCCCTATGTTTCCTTCAGTTGCTTCCCTATGATACTTGTGACTTCTATTCATGTCTCTCATTCTCCAGTGTCTCCTCAGGCCTTGTTGGCAACTCCAGAGGTTGTGGATGATAACACCTGGTATCCAGACTCAAGTGCTACACACCATCTGACTAGGGATTTCAGCAATCTGCAGTCTGGTAGTATTTGTCCTGGTTCAGGAACTGTCGGAGTTGGTAATGGTCAGTCTATTCCCATTGTTTATTCTGGTCAATCTTCTCTTTTAATTGGTAATAAAAATTTACTATTGAAAAACTTGTTATATATTCCTAACATTACTAAGAATCTGTTATATGTGTCCAAATTTACTCAGAACAATCAAGTTCTGCTTGAATTTTCCCCAAACATTTGTCAAGTTAGAGATTTAAGGACAAATCAAGTGTTGTTGCGGGGCTATGAGAAGAATGGACTATATTAGGTCGATGGTGGTTCCTTGAAAGCTTGTCATACTGCAGTTGATGATAATATAGTTTCTGATACAAATAAACATGTTATATGTACTTCCCTTAGTAATAAGAATGCTCAATGTAATGTTGTCAGTAATAATCATGTTGAATGTAATGTTGTTAGTCTTGACCTCTGGCATAGGAGGCTTGGACATCCTTCTAAGGATGTTCTTCTCAAAGCCTTACATCATTGTAGTTTACTTGTTGTTAATAATAAATCTAATGCTAGCTTATGCACAGCATATCAGTTTGCCAAATCTCATAAATTGCCATTTGCTGAATCTGTTACTCAGTATACTCAACCCCTTGAGCTTGTTGTTGCAGATGTTTGGGGGCCAGCTCCTCTATACTCCAATGGTTTTTAATATTTTGTTGCTTTTACTGATGTTTTTACTAGATATACATGGCTGTATTTTTTGAAGCATAAGTCTGAAGTTAAAACTATGTTTGTTCAATTTCACAGGATGTCAGAGAGACTTCTTGATTTTAAGCTCAAGATGTTTCAAAGTGATGGTGAAGAAGAGTTTGTAGCTTTGAGTGGATATCTTAAGGATCAAAGATTTGTTCACAGAATGTCTTGTCCACATACATCAGAACAGAATGGTATTGTGGAAAGAAAGTATCGTTAGATTGTTGAAGTAGGGTTATCTATGCTTGCTCAAGCTTCAATGCCCCTTAAATTCTGGAATGATACTTTTTCAAATGCAATTTTTCTTATAAATAAGTTTCCTACAAAAGCCTTAGATGGTATGTCTCCCTATTAAACAATGTTTCATAGGCTGCCTGATTATAACTTTATGAAAGTTTTTTGATGTGTCTGTTATCCTAACCTTAGGGTTTATCATAGAAATAAACTTCAATTTAGATCTTCTGCATCTGTCTTTTTGGGCTACTCATCTATGCATAAAGGTTATAGGTGTCTTGATCCTAATGAAAGAATTTATATTTCTAGGCATGTTTGTTTTGATGAAAATATTTTTTCTTTTGAAAGCATGTTGTCTAGTAATGTGAAACTAACCCAGTCTTCTTCTTGTAAACATGGTTCATCTGGCTTAAGAGATTTTATATTTTCTCCCGTTAGCTCCTCTAAACAATAGCGGCTAAAAAAGGCTTAATTAATTGATTTAAACCCCTTGATGTTGTGTATATAAAGCTATATGTATCTTCCTTCCTACTGTTTAGTTAATTGTAGCCTAAGAGTAAGAGGATGAGTGTTTCTTCTACAGCTTCAAGCATTTGCTGGTTTTTATAATTATTTTTTTTTGCATAAATGTTTACATCCGACTAATTTGTCTGATGTAACTTTTGGTGTTTTATTTTAATGGAAAGTTGTAACTTTTTGATAAATTATTGTATATAGCGCTGTAAATGAGACAAGACAGGTCGCAAGCTATTCGAGCTTAATTTAGTCAAAGCTCGGTCAAATTTCAACATGATTGGACTCGACTCGAGCTCGAACTCGGCTCGAGTTCTTAACGAGCCGAGCCGAGCTACTTGATACCCTACTCGAAAAGTTCGCGGGCTACTCGAAAATATTATATACTAATTTTTTTTATAATTTAAAATATAAATTCCTAAACTTAAAACCCTGAAATATAAACCTTAAACATAAGTTTTAAATCGTAAAATCTAAATCATAAATTCTAAACCCAACAACCTAAACCTCTAAATCTTAAACCAACACCCTAAACCCTAAAATTAACCAACTTGAATTTATACTTGTGTATTAAAGTTTTTTTCTTGATAGGGTTTTAAATGAGACGTGATAGATTGCGAGATACTCGAGTCTGACATGATCAAAGATCGGTCAACACTCGAATCGATTAGGCTCGAATAAAACTCGAACTCGACTCGAATTCTTAACGAACCGAGTCGAGCTCATATTTCTCAGGCTCGTTAAAAATTACTCGAGCTCGAACTCGACTCAAAATCTTAACGAGCCGAGACGAGTTCAGCACTACTCGAGCTCGACTCGGCTCGTTTACACCCCTAATCGTATATTATCCAAGATAAACAACACACTGCTACAATGAATCTAAGCATTTATTTAGACCATCGTTCCCTACAAGAAAATAAAACAGTGTCATGCAACAATGTCCAACAATCTAGATAAGTTGGACATGATCACTGTTGTAATATTCTTATTTTTGAATGCATAAAGCTAGTGCTTATTATTCCTTAATGCCATCATTTTGACATCGAAAGTTACATCGATTCCACGAGTTCATACCCGTTAGGCCCGTAAGGTGTCATATTGTAGCAGTCAAGATTGTCGCCGGTGCTAATTCCGAGCAATGTAGTGTACCTTTTGTAGAACGCGATGCGGTCCTCTACCCTAGAGTCCGGACCACCATGACCGCATTCCAGGCCGCCGTTGATGATATTTGTGAGCATACCGTACCCTGGAAGTCGACCTAATTGAATGTCTCTCTCGGAAGGCGTCCATACTCCGGTGATTACGTCGTGACAAGAAGGTTTCGGTGACTGCGCAGTCATCCAGAACCAGTAAGAAGCCTCAAAGGCCATCGTAACGTTTTTTATCAGCATGTCAGCGTCTTGTAAAAGCTGGTCCTTTAGCCCAATGGTGTCTCCATATTGCCCATAATTAGCGTTCCTGATATATCAAATTTAAATTCATTATGTAACATTCGATTTGAATTCTAGTATTATAAACGACGAATCTCTATCATATTCAAATTCAGATTAATCGACACAATTATATTATAATGATATGTAATTATTAAAAGAAAAAAAATTGGCGAAGGTTAATGAAAGTTACCAAGAAAGTTGAATGGGGCCTCGGCCACAATATCTTTGACCAGGAACACATGGGTAGTTTACTTGTGCGGCGTCACAATATTCCGAAGGGCAACCATCTTCCTTGTTATAGCAATATCCCCAATGATCTGGACCGTCATCTGCTGTTGGCCACCCCCCTACAAAACCATCAAATTTATTGTTAAAACGATACAATATTTATGTGTTTGTGTAGTAAATAACAACTCTGAGAAAAATAAAGTTAGACAAATTACCTGTAGTTTCGTGGGAAGTTTGGCCTAAGAAAGCAGCAACTTCCCTTTTCCGAGTTTCGTCATTGCCGGTGGCGGCAAAGGCCGGATAAGACTTTGCGGCGGCTATGAAAGCTTCATAGGTGTAGAAGTTCACAGCATGGCAGCGAGGGTCGTTTCTATAGGGAAACATCGTTTCAAACATTTCTCTTGATATAATGTCACCGAGTGTAGCGCCACCAGGGGCGGGTGGAGTGACGGGGCTAGGTGGAGGAGGGCTGGGTGGTGGAGTGACGGGGCTGGGTGGTGGAGTGTCGGGGCCGTCGGTGCAATTCATTTGGCAACCTTTTTCCACGAGGCAGTAGTCGTCAGTGGTGCCACACCAGCCATATCCGCTACAACATAAACCTCCCGGACAAGGAATACCATGATTTTGCTTCCCACACTGCTCGGCTGTGCTTAAGAATACACAGTACAAAAACAAAGAGGAAACTAACCACAACCAAAACCTCATATTTTTCTGAAATATAGGTAGATTTTTATCAACTTTTGCGAGTGATGAAGTACCAGAGGATAGGCCTATTTATATGGAGTATACTGTTTGTAAAGTTGGAAATGTTTAAAGCGTGGCTACCAAATTTCAAACATTAAAATTTTGTTATTTTAAAATAAAATTTCAAACATATAGATTAATGGAATCGGCCAAATCAGTTCAGATTCTCATTTACTAAATGACAAACCATTAATTAAATAAAATTGAAAACGTTTAAAATGTAGGTAGCTTATATACAATTTCTTTTACTTCAATGAGGCTACCATTAATTATTTTGTTATTTAGTTTTATTAAGTTTATAGATTTTTTTTAAAAAAAATGAATAATATTTTGATTTTTTGTGAGAGTTCTCATTTTGCTTATTTTTAAAATTACTATGGACTCAAAGGATATTTACATCAATTTGTCAATCGATTTTTCATATATTCTGTTTGTTAAAGTTCAACTCGAAAAAACTAAATTATTTATCCAATTTTATTCAAAAACTAAATAAACCAAGGTAAAAGTGCTGCAATTAATGACTTCGAGGGCAAAATTGCATGAATGACTTCGAGGGTAAAATTGCCCCGTCAGCACCGTTAACTGCCACATCAGCATTTAACGGTCAAAATCGGTCAAAGGGCAACATTGCTACAATTGACTGACTTTGAGGGCAAAATTACGGAAAAAAAAAAGTTAGGGGCAACATTGCTGATTTCGGATTACTACAGGGGCAAATTTGACCATTTAGCCTTATATAAATTATCTTTAACTGATACATCACATCTCTGTTAAATTTTAACGGTTGTTGGTCAAAATAGGTCCAATTAAATAATTGAATTTTAAATTTTTATAGTTCGGTAATCAATATAAATCAGAACTAATAGTTGAGTGTTCACGTTAATGTTTTTTTTCTTCCTTCCTTTGTCTTGGACCACGATTTCATCCGATTATGATAATGGAGAAACGGGGGAAAATGATTTGAATTCGGCTTCGATGTTTTGTTCTTTTCTTGGTCCACGATTTCATCAGATTCTCATCTACCAAAAGGCTGGCCAATTATTGCACTAATTAAAGTTGGAAACGTTTAAGACATGTGTTATTCAATATTTTAAATCTAATCCCTCAAGTTTGAAATTTATTCTTTTTATATTTTGATTTAAAATTTTATTCTTATAAATGATATTGTTAATATTTTTTTCAAAATTTGCCATTAATTAAGGGATGAGTCTACACGTGCGACGAACACCGATGAACACCACTAATGATGAACACCGATGAACACCATTAAATTAATTAATAAAGATTTAAAATTTCAAGGACCCATCATACAATTAATAATTATTTTAAAAAATTCAATTAAATTATTTTTTATATATATTAAAATTTTATTTTTTAATAAGGGTAAACTATATATTTAGTACCTCACCTATTTCCGTATTTCTATTGAACCCTCATTATCTAAATATTATTTCAATTTGACCCTATTCTTTATAAAAAAATTAACCATTAACCCTCAACCTAAAACCCTAAACTATTAAACCTTAAACCCTTAAACTCTTAAACCTATACCCTAAACCATATACCATTAAAAATAATTTCACCATTATCGATTCAATTCAATTCAATGAATTGTTGAATTCTCTAAAAAAATTAAGCATAGCCATGAATAAATAAACTGAAATATTCAAATTTAACTGAAAACCCTAAATAATCTCATGCTTACTAATTCCTAACTAAATAAAAAAAACATCCAGAATAACATCTTATATAAAATTAAGCATAGTCATGAATAAATAAACTCCAAAACATCCAAATAAGCTTAAAACCCTAAAATAAACTTTTGTTTACTAATTCCAACAAAATACAAAAAAAAACATACTTATATAAAATCAAGCATAGTCATGACTAAATAAACTTTGAAATATCCAAATAAACTCAAACCCTAAAATCTTACTAATTCAACAAAATACCAAAAAAAAAACACCCAGAATCAACCTCTTCTGTCCATCTTTGCATCCATAGAATTTTTATTCTTATACTTATTTGTTCTTATTTATGTTCAATTTCTTATTATTATTATAATAGTTATCATCATTAGTAGTAGAAAAATCCACACTCACCCATGGCTCAACACATAAGCCTATCGGCGTAGGAAGCTCGGCATCTCCGACGCTGATCCAAAGATTATTATATTCCCCTACTATCTCATTCAAATACGTAGTCTGAAAATACGGTGACAACTGCTCGTCGTAAATGTGCTAGAAATTGTCCCAAGTTTCTTGAAACAAAGATTGATCCAAGAAAGTCTCATTCATGGCTATGCTTAATTTTTTTTTAGGAGAGTTCAACAATTTATTGAATTGAATTCAATCGATGATGGTGAAATTATTTTTAATGATATATGGTTTATGATATAAGTTTAAGAGTTTAAGGGTTTAAGGTTTAATAATTTAGGGTTTTAGGTTGAGGGTTAATGGTTAATTTTTTTTATAAAGAATAGGGTCAAATTGAAATAATATTTAAATAATGAGGGTTCAATAGAAATACGAAAATATGTGAGGTACTAAATATATAGTTTACCCTTATTAAAAAATAAAATTTTAATATATATAAAAAATAATTTAAATGAATTTTTAAAAATAATTATTAATTGTATGATGGGTCCTTGAAATTTTAAATCTTTATTAATTAATTTAATAGTGTTCATCGGTGTTCATCATTAGTGGTGTTCATCGGTGTTCGTCGCACGTTGTAGAATTTTCCTTAATTAAGATGCACTAAATCACTTAAATTGGGTTATAAGTTCAAATTTTAATGTTTTGAATGAAGCAAATTGAATTAAGTGAGTTATTCCCTATAATGAGCCTTTGTTATCTGCAATAACATATCTGAATTAATTAACTAGTGAATTAAATACCAATAGTTATATCAAAAAAATTACCATTAATACACTCAAGATGAAATTAGGTTGAAACTTTAGGAGTGACTAAATATAAATGGTAATAAATGAGAGTTCGAGTCTCGTTGTTGAATTATCAATTTAAAATTTAAAATTTAAAATTTAGTTAAAGGGTAAGTCCAATTTGTTTGATTTTAACATTTGCAGTTTTAAAATTATTTAATTTTAATAAAAGTATGTGAGAATGTACCTAATTTCCAAATTAAAAGGAACTAAAAAGTAATTGATTTCAAAAATTCTAGGGGCCGAGACTTAATTTCCTACTTTCAGAAGCTAGGAAACTAAAAAGTACGTAATTAGTTAAGTTGGTGGTACAATATGCACGAAAACGGGAGATTGAGTATGCTTAAGTGCTCTATATCCTTCTATTTAATGGTGTGGAAGGTTTGAGTAGTATAAAATTCTATTCTAAGTAGAGGTGAGCAAAACTCGACTCGACTTGACTCAAAATATAATTTTATAAACTCGAATAAAAATGAATTCAAATAAAGTTCAAGTTATAAAATGGACCCGGATAACTTGAAATTTTAGTAATTAGTGGACCAATTTTCAAGCTCAAATCGTAATTTCATAAACCCGACTAAAAAATTCAAATAAAGTTCAAGTTATAAAATAAGACCCGAATAACGCAAAATTTTAATAATTAGTAGTCCCGTTTTCAAGTTCTTGTTGAGTTCCTCAAGTTTGCATAATATGTGTTATATTTTGACTCAAATTGTTATTGGTAATTAAGTTGGGTTTTATTGTAATTCTAGTGGTTGAAGATTACTTGGTATTTAAGATTTATTTTAATAAGTAAATATCTATTTTAGGTAGGAGATATTATTGAATAAGGTTTCTTGGTGACCAAGTATTTGGGTCTATAAATATAAACTATGTTTAACCTTTTGAATTATTAGAGAATGAGAGATAGGTAATTCTTTGGAGAGATGTAACCACTTTTAGGTTCTCTACAATTATTGTGACTATGTTGTAGAGATGGATGTTGGAAAGAGTGTTTTGGTTTCAACGGGTCATGAGATTTGTACACCGAGTTTTGGCATTACATGGGTTATCATATAATTGTACTCTTCGTGTTCTCTACGTTGATAGTGGATTGTTCGTTTCTCTCGTCCGGTAGATAGGTTATGTTGAACCACGTTAAATCTTGTCTCTTGTGCATGCCTTGATCTATATTGTTATCGTTTTGGTTATTTTACCGCATACAAAATTCCTAACAGTATGTATATAGCATAGAAAACATTACGAAGAAATACATAAATGTATATCATATATGGTGATAGAAAACCATTTAATTTGAGTATAACATTATAAATTTTAACAATTAAATTTAAACAAAAACTTGAACAACTCGACTTGGCTTGAAAGAATTTCAAATAAAATTTAATTTATAAAATAAAATCCGTCAACTTGACTAACTTAAAATTATTTATTCAACTTAATCAAATAATCATTCCTAATAAAATAACGTGTTTTTTTTTGAAAGATTAGAGAGTGCAGATTTCATTCAAACCAAGGCAAAAAAACAAGAAACAATGGGCAACTTAGTCTCAAACACAATGGGTTCATTATAAACTCAAGAAACAGAGCAAAGCAAGGCCAAACAGACAGGACAATAAACAAACTGAAGGAAGAAGAAGACAATCATTGAACAGCTCTGGTAGTGGAGAGCGAGCGCCGATTGTCTAAATCAAACGGGAAGTCCTTGGCGGCCAGGCAGACCGACAGGTGATCCAAGGGGCCAGGAAGACGTAATCAATAAGAGACTGGTCATAAAGGCTAGAAAAACCTTCACCCAACTCGCCGATAAGCTGCTAACTAAGCAGATAATCGCCAAGCGAGTAGAAGGAGGGGGGACAGAGCCACCGAGTTGACGACGAAACCAAAGATGAAACCTGCAAAAACGAAGCACAAAACTGGAAACACCAAGCCTCCTTTTCATCCACAACCCACTTAATAATGGGTCGATCTTCCTCCGCTCAGCAAAAAGACCAATCTCAAACCAAAAACGTCAGGAAGACAAAACCCAATAACCGGCCAAGGAAAAAAATTGAAAAATCACTAAACGAAATGAAACAAAAAAAATACATAAAAAAAGCTCGTAGAAAATAAAGGAAGAAAAATTATATGGTCGGACGGCTTTTTGAGGCAGAGGTTTGAATAAAATACTTGTAAAGACTATTTTGTCTTTGATAATTATTATTATTTTTTAAATAATATAAATTTAAATAACTAATAAAATTGAAAAAAAATCTTAAATAAGAAATTATTTTTTTATCGGTAAGTAAGTATGATTTTATTGAAAATAAGAAATTAATATACATATATAAATTTAGTAATTATTAAAATTATACTTAAAAGAGTGTTGAATTGAAACAAGAAGGATAAAGAAGAAACCAATAAAACCCTAATCGAAAAAACAGAAAAGAAGAAAAAGAGACGCGAAACAAAATAAAAGAGAAAAATATTTGATTCAAATATTATTTGGTTACAAAGGCCATTAAGAATTGTAGGCCAGATCAAAGATAATGCCAAGATTGGGTCACCCTTTCATTTATATAGCTCAAGCCTTAACAAACTTGATTATAAATTAACCAATTTGTTAAGGAGCAACCGGCCTAACAACCATACTAACAAACTTTAACTGATTACAAAACGAGCCCAACAGCTTCAAATAACAAACTCCAATAAAAAGAATTTCACAAATAAAAAATAATATATACATCTTTCGTATATGCTTAGTAATAATTTGATAATGACTATAATAAAAAAAATAATGAGGTCGTGGATACTCTTTTTCTCTTTTTAATGTTCAGATATGTGAATCCTCGGATTTGTGTTTGGTTATAAGAGTTTTTCTTTATTGAGGTCCATTTCCTTTTAAAAAAAATCAAATTAGCAGTTTAGTGATTGTATTAAGTTTTAGAAGTTTGGGGATTAAAGTGCAAGCATCCTAAAATTTTAGGGACTAACAATATAGTTTACCCACAATTCTTCTATTTTTTTACTTGAAATTATAGTTCAATCATTGATATATATACATACTCGCTAAACTCATTAGCTAATTATTCCAATTAATTTATAGTTTATGTTTTGGGATTAGAGTTTTAAGATTAATTTTTTTAAATTTTGACTTAAAAATAAGCATGCTCGTGTAAAAAAAATTATATCGATAGTGTATCAAGTATTCAGCCTTAATCTTATCCACTAAAAGATGAATATCCATCTTAAGCACTGATTAACCGTAGAATATTCTCCCGATTCATTCAAACAATGATTAATGTAGCTAATTAAAGATCAAGCACTGATATCATTATTCATACGCCAAGCTTACATAAAACATAAAAGACGACAATTTCACAGAACAAAGCATAGAACACAGTGTCATGCAACAATGTAGCTAAGTTGGACATGATCACTGTTGTAATATTCTTATTTTTAAATGCATAAAGCTAGTGCTTATCGTTCACTAATGCCGCCATTTTGACACCGAAAGTTACATCGATTGCACGAGTGCATTCGGGTAATGCTGCATATTGTAGCAGTCAAGATTGTCGCCGGGGCTAATTCCGAGCATTTTAGTGTACCTTTCATAGTAGTCAATGCGGTCCTCTACCCTGTCGTCCGGACCACCATGACCGCATTCTAGACCACCATTGATGATATTAGTGGTTATACCGTAACCCGGAAGCCGATTCGCCCGAATGTCTTCGTCGGTAGGTGTCCATGCTCCAACCATAACGTCGTGGCAAGAAGGTTTCGGTGGCTGTGTCGTCATCCAAAACCAGTAGGCAGCCTCAAAGGCCATCGTAGCGTTGCGTATTAGCATGTCAGCGTCTTGTAAAAGCTGGTCCTTTAGCCCTATGGACTCTCCGTATTGCCCGTAATTAACGTTCCTAATATATCAAGAAGTTTTAGATTTTATAATAAAGTTTTATATTACCTGATTCATATTCGTCGATTTAAATCGAATATATATATCAAATAATTATATTATAATACTATGTTCATCATCCTTTGAGACTCGAGTTCGAGCACCAGTAATACATGTCGTCTTTAAAAAGATTAAGAAAATTGAACGAATTAGGGTAACGAAACTTACCCAGTAAGTTGAATGGGGCCTCGGCCGCAATATCTTTGACCAGAAACACATGGGTATTGTACGCTTCTAGAATCACAATAGTCTGAAGGGCAACCATCTTCCTTGTTCCAGCAATATCCCCAATGATCTGCACCCAAATCTGCAGTTTCCCATCCGCCTACAAAACCATCAAATTTATTGTTAAAATGATACAATATTCTTAAAATTCGTGAATCTAATGTTGCTTATGTCCATTTTAGTAAACAAATTTAGACGAAATACCGGTAGTTTCGTGGGAAGTTTGGCCTAAGAAAGCAGCAACTTCCCTTTTCCGAGTTTCGTCATCGCCGGTGGCGGCAAAGGCCGGAAAAGACTTTGCGGCGGCTATGAAAGCTTCGTAGGTGTAGAAGTTCACAGCATGGCAGCGATGATCGTTTCTAAACGGAAACATCTCTTCGAACATTTCTCTTGATATAATCTTGCCGAGTGCACCGCCATCGACGGGGCCGGGTGGAGGAGGGCTGGGGCTCGGTGGAGCGTCGGGGCCATCGGTGCAATTCATTTGGCAACCATTTTCCACGAGGCAGTAGTCGTCAGTTCAGTTGTGCCACACCAGCCATATTCACTGCAACATAAGCCATCCCGACAAGGAAGACCTTGATTTTGCTTACCACATTGTGCGGCTGTGCTTAGGAGCACGTTGGATAAAAACAGAGAGGAAACTAACAACAACCAAGATCTCATGTTTGGAAATGTAATTAGATTTCTATCAACTTTGTGAGTTATGATGTTCGAGAGAATAGGCTTATATAAACAGTTTACAGTTTGCATAATTGAGAAACGTGACAATATTATTGAAATTTGAGCCTATGTTCTGTTCTTTTCTTGGACCACGGTCTCGTCCAATATTATTTTCGTACAGTTATGGAGAAACGTGCCTATATGGTTGAATTTTATTTTAATGTTCTGTTCTTTTCTTGGACCCCGGTCTCGTCTAATGTTGTTTTCGTACATTTATGAAATATCAAAATTGAGCTGGTTGGTTTCTGATTCTCATCTACCAAAGGACAATCAATTATTGTAATAAAGTTGCAAACGTTTAAGACATGGCTATTCAATCATTCTAATTTGTGAATTGATCTGTCCTAATGAAAATAAAATGTTATTATCCTTAAATTATTTGGATTCGAATAATTTGTCTGTATGGTATATTACGTTATTAAAAAGGCTAATATTAATGTCCATTTTCAAACTATAAAATAGTTTCGACTCATGAAATTGTATTAAATTTGAAAGGAAAATATAATGAAATCAATAGAGATAAAAATTTCAAACTTCATTCAAAGGACAACGTGTTTTAATGTTTTAACTTGTTTGCACATAAATTATGTTATGGGACCATTGTTGGAAAGGACCATTGATATTTTTAAGGGTAAACTACATAAATGGTCCCTCGACTATGCTCTAATTATCTTTTGCGTCTTCCGACTATCAAAAGTTACAAACTGGTCCCCTAACTTAAAAAAAGTAACAAATTGGTCCAACGCCGTTAAAAGTTTAACGGCTGATGATGTGGCACTCAGTATAAATTGATATAATTATATAATTAGCCCTCAAATTCTGCACTTATTTTAATTTGACCCTAATTTTAAAAAATTAACCCACATAATTTTAATAGGCTATCTATTTAGTCTCATTTTACCCTCAAATTCCATTTTCCCTTTTCAAAAACAATTTTTCGGCCATGGGTAAAATATGTTATGTTGTTTATGCCTGTTCATAAGCTATCCAAATCAGATTGCAACAGGTCAAGGTAAAACCCAAACTTCTCTTACAATAAGATTGCAGCAATCTTACAAAGGCAAGGTGAACTTCTCTTACAATAAGTTTGCAGCAATCTTACAAAGGCAAGGTAAAATCGCAGGTACCCTATGAACAAAGGCAATAATGGTGTTTATGCCTTTTTAAAACCCAAACTTCTCTTACAATAAGATTGCAGCAGGTCAAGGTAAAACCCAACCCCATGTAGCAGATTGCAAGACCTTCCAAAACCCATTTTCTTTTAGAGCCGCAAGTTAGAATCGGATACAGTGAGAGATTAAAATTTCTGGGTCTTTGAAATTATGAGACTTTGCTTTGCTTTCGCCTTCTGTCTACCACATGTACAAGGATTGAAAGAAGCAGATGTTACTAGAGGGAAAAAGGATTTTAATGGGATAACACCGTCTTAAAGCTCCACAACCATTTTCATGTTTTGTTTAAAACTGGTATTTACTAGAATTGGGAGTGTGATTGGAAAAGTTGTGTTGTTTTATGGGAATAAATGGAGAAAAAGTAAGAAGAAAAGGGTAGGTGAAATGATATTAAATTGATAGATTATTAAAATTATGTGGGTTATTTTTTTAAAATTAGGGTTAAATTAAAATAAGTGTAGAAATTAAGGGCTAGTTATATAATTATATCAATTTATATTAACTGCCACATCATCTGCCGTTAAACTTTTAACGGCGTTGGACCAATTTGTTACTTTTTTAAGTTAGGGGACCATTTTGTAACTTTTAATAGTCGAAGGAAGTAAAAGATAATTAAAGTATAGTCGAGGGACTATTTATGTAGTTTACCCTATTTTTAACTTATTGCAGACAGACATTACATGTATCATAGGACCATTGTCAGAAAGGTAAGCATGTGATCTCTAATTTTAGTATGCAAACGCAACTTTCAAAATTTTTTAAAAAAAAAAGCCTACGTACCATGCAGCGGCATGCTTTTTCTCTCCGCCACATGCAACAAATTCTTGGCAAATAAGTGATTGTAATAAAAGTGAATGGCTGTTTGAAAGAAAAGAAACTACAGCTAATTTCGTTGTTCTTGTTCGGATGGACAAGTTATTTTACAGTCCATTAAAGAAATTATACAGATTAGATTAAAAGGGAAAAACATTGTCAAAACTGATTTTGTGAAAGATGAGTCTACCACGTGCGACGAACATCGATGAACACCATTAATGATGAACACCGATGAACACCATTAAATTAATTAATAAAGATTTAAAATTTCAAGGACCCATCATACAATTAATAATTATTTTAAAAAATTCAATTAAATTATTTTTTATATATATTAAAATTTTATTTTTTAATAAGGGTAAACTATATATTTAGTACCTCACTTATTTTCGTATTTCTATTGAACTCTCATTATTTAAATATTATTTCAATTTGACCCTATTTTTTATAAAAGTAATAATTTAACCCTCAACTTAAAACCCTAAACTATTAAACCTTAAACCCTTAAACTCTTAAACATATACCCTAAACCATATACCATTAAAAATAATTTCACCATCATCGATTCAATTCAATTCAATGAATCGTTGAATTCTCCTAAAAAATTTAATTTTGAATTCAATTTAATGAATTGAATTAATTGTGATGGCCTCTTCATCTCAAATAAAATGATAGTCTTAATTCTAAGAGATTCGAGTTTAATTAATTTTGATATATATAAAAATAATTTAATTAAATTTTTGTCCACTCAGAATAAAGGATAAACATGTGAGTTTAATTAATTTAATTAATTTCTAAAACATATGAGATTCGAAAAAAATCACCATCGAGATTAATGTTTTTAATGTCTTTCTTATGGTTATAAACTTTAAATCATTATTTTTTTTGGATCATGTGTTATGAACTTTTAAGGTCTTTTTAAATTTTAAAATAAAAAAAATGAGAAACGGATACCTAGTATTCACGGGTCGGGACACGGGCCAACAAATTTAATACTCGAAGGTCCGGGTACCCAAATTTGAACACCCCTACCAATCAATGGTCCTTGTACATCTAATAATATCTATTTATTTTTGTGTAACTTTCAAGTAACCATTCACTCTTTAATTATACGTAGAAAAGAGGTGAAGATTCACCTTGAAAAAAAATAAAATGAAATTTTTTTATTAGATGGAACCACATATGACGTGGTGAATCAAACCTATCTAATAATTTTTCTAGATACCGACTCTTCTCGTACACGTACTTTTACGCGCGTGATGAAAACAACTTCCTTTCTTTAAAAACTTTGCCATTTTTAGTTACTTAATTGTAACAAAAGAAAAAATATTTTAAATAGTATAATTACAGTATATAAATGAAAAAATCATGCACGGCGGGGTAAATTTTATTTCCATGACAAATTTAACTTAATATTTAAATGTTTAATTTAGGATTTATAGTTCATAGTTTTGAATTTATGATTTAATGTTATAATTTAGAGTTTATAGTTTATGAGTTAGAATTTAAGATTGTGATTTATATTTTATATTATAGAGTTTAAATAAACATGTTTGTGTAAAAAAATATACTGACAATGTAAAAATATATTTTTAACATTAATTATTATTTATGAAATGATTTTTAGTCGTCCTCAAGTGAATTGGCATTGGATTAATTCATGTTAAAATTTTAACTCAGAAAAATAAAAATCATGCATTGTGGTGAAAATTTTGTTTTTCACAAGCGGATTTAATTTAGAGTTTAGATGTTTGTTTACAATTCAATGTTTAATGGTTTATGTTTTACGATTTCGAATTTAGAGTTATACAGGTTAGATTAAAAGGGAAGAACATTGTCAAATCTGATTTTGTGAATATTCGATTATGTAGTAGTTGTGGTATACTTGTATAAAAGGGATACTTGACAGTTTTGGTTGGGTTATACAATGTAGCTCAGTTTACTATAGCAGATTTTCTGCTCTTGAATAATAAAAATCAATTATCCAAAACAAAAGTGAATGATTGTATTATAAATTTTAAAAATTTGTTGATTAAAATAAAAGATTTTAAAATTTTAGGGGTCATCAGTATAGCTTGACCTTATTTTTTTATTTAAAAATTACAGTTCAATCATTGGTATCATTAGTATTTTAATCAAATTTTGTTTATTATCATATATACTTACTAAACTCATTAACCAATTATTCCAACAAATTTATGTTTCGAATTCAAAGATGTTCCAGATTTTTTAAGTAAAAAAAAGTTCTATTCTAATTATCTAGATGTATAACATTGTCACATGTTGGATCGAGATTTTTAAATAAAAAAAATAAATGTATTTTGATTTTTAACTTTTTGAAGTACAAGAATTAAGAGTTTATTTGGATTGGATAATTTATTGCTGCTGCCAACTTTTGTCATATGCAAGTTTAACGCATAAGCCTCCTCACGGTCGGCAGTTGGCAAAGGAGGTGTCGGGCCGGCGGAACCAACAACAACAAGACCATAGTGGTTTTAAGACTATAGATACAAGATCTATGTTGAGCTGGAATTAGTTGAGTTGGGTATAACAAATTGTAACAGACTTGAGCTGTAGTCAAGCCTAGTCCTTGGGCTATTAATAGGCCCGTTCTTGTTATGGTAAAAATAGATGGAAAATACACAATAATTTTTTATTCCTTTCAATTTTTTTCTGTGATTCTTCGTTTCATTCATCTTCTCCCTTATACTTCTTATTCTAAATTTTTTTCAATCGATACTCCTCTGAGTATTTCTGACATGGTATCAGAACTTCTGACCGATGGTGGCGAGTCATCGGATATCGTTGTGTAAATGCTGGATGATGAAGGTTTGGCGATTGTTAAAGTTCGTCAATAGCAGTGCAGTATAGATGCTTGATTCTCTGGTTTGGTGAGATCGTTTCTACTTCTTTTCTTCGTTTTTCTTGTTCATCTTGCAATTGTATGTGGTTACATCTGCTTAGCATTATTATTTCTTGCTCTCTGTGGATTGATTTGAAGGATTATTTCTTTTTGATGCATCTGAAAACCCTTGGTTTTATGCTTTGAGTTGATGACTATTCGAATTTGATCTTTGTTTCGTTTCTGTTGAAGTCTCTTCAGTTTCTGTGTATTTTGTCTGTCATCTTCAGTGGCTCTTGCTGGTCTGCTATTCTCCTTCAGTTTTTGCATATATTGTTTTTCTTCATTGTGTGATTCTAGTTCGTTGTTTGTGTGTGGTCATGGTGGATACTGATTTTGATAATGTTGAACATGAGGTTACTGAGCCTCAATCTAGTGCCAATGGAATCACTACCTCTCCTAGTTCTGTTACCAATAAGGTCTTCTCTACTAAGAAGATAAATGTCATCTTAAATGATCATAATTACTTGCTCTGGCATCAGTAAGTTTTACTCACTATTAAGACACATAAATTACTTAAGTTAATAGACAGTAATGTCACTTGGCCTACTCAGTATATCTCTAAGGAAGGAAGTGGTAGTATTAATCATGAGTATGAGTTGTACGAAGAGCAGGATGGTGCTCTTGCGTCTTGACTATTGTCTACTGTGAGTGAGGATGTCCTTCATAATCTAATAGGACATAACACTGCTTCAGAAATCTGTAATACTCTGTATCAGTTGTATAGTGGGAAAACTACATCTAAGCTCATGTCTTATAGGAGATCTCTTCATTCTCAGAAAAAGGGAGATATGAGCATGAGAGAGTACCTAATGAAAATTAAGTCTATTTGTGGTAGTTTAGCAAGTTGTGGGGACGTCATCTATGATCATGAACACATCACATCTATTTTAAATGGATTGCTTTCAGAATATGATCATATTGTCACTGTTATTACTACTAATCCCACTACATCCTCTGATCTGAGAGCTGTTAGTATTATCCTTCATGATGCTGATTCTCGTCAAGCAAATGTGTTTAGTCAAGTTCCTGCCTCATCTCATGTGGTTGTTCATCAACAGTCTTATTCTGGTCCTAGTGCATCAACTCAACCTACTACTAGTCATGGTTCCTCTCAATTTAATACTTATACTGAGTCACAAAACAATAATTATTCTGAGTCTGTTGTTCAGACTGTTCATTCTAATGATCAGAGTTATAATAATAATGTCACTAGGGGCAGAGGTAGGGGTAGAGGTTTCTCTAGTGGTGGTAAACCCAAATATCAGTTGTGAGAAAAGATAGGACATCTGGTTGAAAGGTGTTACAAC
The DNA here is from genome assembly GCA_030270665.1 of Hibiscus trionum. NCBI lineage: Eukaryota > Viridiplantae > Streptophyta > Magnoliopsida > Malvales > Malvaceae > Hibiscus > Hibiscus trionum. The sequence goes on along the minus strand of BSYR01000011.1, from coordinate 569,410 downwards.
AAATTCAACTTAAATTTCAAGAATGACTCCTCTAGATCTTTTCAGAACATTGGTAATAGTGGCAATAGGGGTAATCAGTCAAATATCACATCTTATACTTCTGAACATGTGCCAACCTACAATACTGTGTACTATCCTTCATCTCTTGTGTTAGGCTTTACCCCTCAATTACCTACTGTTTCTGCTCAGTTGACACCTCAGGCCCCTTCAGTTGTGTCTCATGGTTCTTACCAGCCTGTGATTTCTCAGCCAGCGGTTCCCTTTCAGTTTGGGCATCAGTCTACTGTCTATAACCTTGTTCAATCTCGCCCTATGTTTCCTTCAGTTGCTTCCCCAATGATACTTGTGACTTCTATTCCTGTCTCTCATTCTCCAGTGTCTTCTCAGGCCTTGTTGGCAACTCCAGAGGTTGTGGATGATAACACCTGGTATCCAGACTCAGGTGCTACACACCATCTGACTAGGGATTTCAGCAATCTGCAGTCTGATAGTATTTGTCCTGGTTCAGGAACTGTCAGAGTTGGTAATGGTCAGTCTATTCCCATTGTTTATTCTGGTCAATCATCTCTTTTAATTGGTAATAAAAATCTACTATTAAAAAACTTGTTATATGTTCCTAACATTACTAAGAATCTGTTATCTGTGTCCAAATTTACTCAGAACAATCAAGTTCTGCTTGAATTTTCCCCAAACATTTGTCAAGTTAGAGATTTAAGGACAAATCAAGTGTTGTTGCAGGGCTATGAGAAGAATGGACTATATTAGGTCGATGGTGGTTCCTTGAAAGCTTGTCATACTGCAGTTGATGATAATATAGTTTCTGATACAAATAAACATGTTATATGTACTTCCCTTAGCAATAAGAATGCTCAATGTAATGTTGTGAGTAATAATCATGTTGAATGTAATGTTGTTAGTCTTGACCTTTGGCATAGGAGGCTTGGACATCCTTCTAAGGATGTTCTTCTCAAAACCTTACATCATTGTAGTTTACTTGTTGTTAATAATAAATCTAATGCTAGCTTATGCACATCATATCAGTTTTGCCAAATCTCATAAATTGCCATTTACTGAATCTGTTACTCAGTATACTCAACCCCTTGAGCTTGTTGTTGCATATGTTTGGGGGCCAGCTCCTCTATACTCCAATGGTTTTCAATATTTTGTTGCTTTTACTGATGTTTTTACTAGATATACATGGCTGTATTTTTTGAAGCATAAGTCTGAAGTTAAAACTATGTTTGTTCAATTTTACAGGATGCCAGAGAGACTTCTTGATTTTAAGCTCAAGATGTTTCAAAGTGATGGTGGAGAAGAGTTTGTAGCTTTGAGTGGATATCTTAAGGATCAAGAAATTGTTCACAGAATGTCTTGTCCACATACATCAGAACAGAATGATATTGTGGAAAGAAAGTATCGTCAGATTGTTGAAGTAGGGTTATCTATGCTTGCTCAAGCTTCAATGCCCCTTAAATTCTGGAATGATGCTTTTTCAAATGCAATTTTTTTTATAAATAAGTTTCCTACAAAAGCCTTAGATGGTATGTCTCCCTATTAAACAATGTTTTATAGGCTGCCTGATTATAACTTTATGAAAGTTTTTTGATGTGTTTGTTATCCTAACCTTAGGGCTTATAATAGAAATAAACTTCAATTTAGATCTTCTGCATGTGTCTTTTTGGTCTACTCATCTATGCATAAAGGTTATAGGTGTCTTGATCCTAATGCAAGAATTTATATTTCTAGGCATGTTTGTTTTGATGAAAATATTTTTCCTTTTGAAAGCATGTTGTCTAGTAATGTGAAACTAACCCAATCTTCTTCTTGTAAACATGGTTCATCTGGCTTAAGAGATTTTATATTTTCTCCTGTTAGCTCCTCTAAACTATATCGGTTAAAAAAGGTTTAATTAATTGATTTAAACCCCTTGATGTTGTGTATATAACGCTATATGTATCTTCCTTCCTACTGTTTAGTTAATTGTAGCCTAAGAGTAAGAGGATGAGTGTTTCTTCTACAGCTTCAAGCATTTGCTGGTTTTTATAATTATTTTTCTTTTTGCATAAATGTTTACATCCGACTAATTTGTCTGATGTAACTTTTGGTGTTTTATTTTAATGGAAAGTTGTAACTTTTTTATAAATTATTGTATATAGCGCTGTAAATGAGACAAGACAGATTGCAAGCTATTTGAGCTTAATTTAGTCAAAGCTCGGTCAAATTTCAACTTGATTGGACTCGACTCGAGCTCGAACTCGGCTCGAGTTCTTAACGAGCCGAGTCGAGCTACTTGATACCCTACTCGAAAAGTTCGCGAGCTACTCGAAAATATTATATACTAATTTTTTATAATTTAAAATATAAATTCCTAAACTTAAAACCCTGAAATATAAACCCTAAACATAAGTTTTAAATCGTAAAATCTAAATCATAAATTCTAAACCCAACAACCTAAACCTCTAAATCTTAAACCAACACCCTAAACCCTAAAATTAACTAGCTTGAATTTATACTTGTGTATTAAAGTTTTTTTCTTGATAGGATTTTAAATGAGACGTGATAGATTGCGAGATACTCGAGTCTGACATGATCAAAGATCGGTCAACACTTGAATCGATTAGGCTCGAATAAAACTCGAACTCGACTCGAATTCTTAACGAACCGAGTCGAGCTCATATTTCTCAGGCTCGTTAAAAATTACTCGAGCTCGAACTCGACTCAAAATCTTAACGAGCCGAGTCGAGTTCAGCACTACTCGAGCTCGACTCGGCTCGTTTACACCCCTAATTGTATATTATCCAAGATAAACAACACACTGCTACAATGAATCTAAGCATTTATTTAGACCATCGTTCCCTACAAGAAAATAGAACAGTGTCATGCAACAATGTCCAACAATCTAGCTAAGTTGGACATGATCACTGTTGTAATATTCTTATTTTTGAATGCATAAAGCTAGTGCTTATTATTCCTTAATGCCATCATTTTGACATCGAAAGTTACTTCGATTCCACGAGTTCATACCCATTAGGCCCGTAAGGTGTCATATTGTAGCAGTCAAGATTGTCGCCGGTGCTAATTCCGAGCAATGTAGTGTACCTTTTGTAGAACGCGATGCGGTCCTCTACCCTAGAGTCCGGACCACCATGACCGCATTCCAGGCCGCCGTTGATGATATTTGTGAGCATACCGTACCCTGGAAGTCGACCTAATTGAATGTCTCTCTCGGAAGGCGTCCATACTCCGGTGATTACGTCGTGACAAGAAGGTTTCGGTGACTGCGCAGTCATCCAGAACCAGTAAGAAGCCTCAAAGGCCATCGTAACGTTTTTTATCAGCATGTCAGCGTCTTGTAAAAGCTGGTCCTTTAGCCCAATGGTGTCTCCATATTGCCCATAATTAGCGTTCCTGATATATCAAATTTAAATTCATTATGTAACATTCGATTTGAATTCTAGTATTATAAACGACGAATCTCTATCATATTCAAATTCAGAACCAAACCTTCGGCGTCAATGCTCTGGGTCGAATAAAAGTCCACTGAAATAACCAATCCGGGAAGTATTGTGGAATCGTGGGATGAACGTCCAAGATCTTGCACCACTTTTGCCATACGGTCCAAGATCGTGGGAAGTCGACCTAATTGAATGTCTCTCTCGGAAGGCGTCCATTTTCCGGTTATTACGTCGTGACAAGAAGGCTTCGGTGACTGTGCAATCATCCAGAACCAGTAAGAAGCCTCAAAGGCCATCGTAACGTTTTTTATCAGCATGTCAGCGTCTTGTAAAAGCTGGTCCTTTAGCCCTATGGTGTCTCCATATTGTCCATAATTAGCATTCCTGAGATATCAAATTTAAATTCATTATGCAACATTCGATTTAAATTCTAGTATTATAAACGAAACAAATTTAACTTGAAGAGTAATTTTTATAGCGAATCTCTATCATATTCAAATTCAGATTAATCGACACAATTATATTATAACAATATGTAATTATTAAAAGAAAAAAACAATTGGCGAAGGGTAATGAAAGTTACCAAGAAAGTTGAATGGGGCCTCGGCCACAATATCTTTGACCAGGAACACATGGGTAGTTTACTTGTGCGGCGTCACAATATTCCGAAGGGCAACCATCTTCCTTGTTATAGCAGTATCCCCAATGATCTGGACCGTCATCTGCTGTTGGCCACCCCCCTACAAAACCATCAAATTTATTGTTAAAACGATACAATATTTATGTGTTTGTGTAGTAAATAACAACTCTGAGAAAAATAAACTTAGACAAATTACCTGTAGTTTCGTGGGAAGTTTGGCCTAAGAAAGCAGCAACTTCCCTTTTCCGAGTTTCGTCATCGCCGGTGGCGGCAAAGGCCGGATAAGACTTTGCGGCGGCTATGAAAGCTTCATAGGTGTAGAAGTTCACAGCATGGCAGCGAGGGTCGTTTCTATAGGGAAACATCGTTTCAAACATTTCTCTTGATATAATGTCACCGAGTGTAGCGCCACCAGGGGCGGGTGGAGTGACGGGGCTAGGTGGAGGAGGGCTGGGTGGTGGAGTGTCGGGGCCGTCGGTGCAATTCATTTGGCAACCTTTTTCCACGAGGCAGTAGTCGTCAGTGGTGCCACACCAGCCATATCCGCTACAACATAAACCTCCCGGACAAGGAATACCATGATTTTGCTTCCCACACTGCTCGGCTGTGCTTAAGAATACACAGTACAAAAACAAAGAGGAAACTAACCACAACCAAAACCTCATATTTTTCTGAAATTAGGTAGATTTTTATCAACTTTTGCGAGTGATGAAGTACCAGAGGATACGCCTATTTATATGGAGTATATAGTTTGTAAAGTTGTAAATGTTTAAAGCGTGGCTACCATGTAAAGTTTGAAATTTTGTTATTTTAAAATAAAATTTCAAACATATACATTAATGGAATCGGCCAAATCATTACGAGTTCAGATTCTCATTTACTAAATGACAAACCATTAATTAAATAAAATTGAAAACGTTTAACATATAGGTAGCTTATATACAATTTATTTTACTTCAATTATTGGCATGGATGCTATTCTTTTAATGGAAATGAGGTGATCAGAAGAGAATAAAAATCATCCGTTTTTTTTCGGTGTCTCTACTTATGCCCTAACACTAAAAAACACAACAAAATTAAATTTTAAGCCTCAACCCTAAATTCTAAATCCTAAACCTTACACCCTATACCCTAAAATACACCCTACCCTAAACCCTAACCATAACCCCTAACCATAACCCCTAACCTAAAACCCTAAATCCTAAGCCTAATTTTGAGTGTGGGGGCATAAGTAGGGGCCCCGAAAAGGGGTAGAGGATTTCCATCCATCAGAATACTCGTGAAATTGGAGTTTGAGATTTAATTTATTTATTAAAATTAAAAAAAAACTAAAAAGGTAATTTTATTTTTTAATTTAAAAATTAAAAAGCAGACTTAAAAAATAATTAAATTTAAGTTTGAAAACATTATGTTAAATTAGAAAGACTTTTGCTCCGCAAAGATAGGAAACCCTAGTGTTCCCATGTCTTCCGCAGGTCTGAACCTGCCGTCGTCTGGTGTATCCGGGCGGCCACCGGACCCTGCCGTCCATGTTCCGATCCAGGCAAGTTTGGAATGTGCTGGTGCGCCGTTGGGGGAAGAGTTAGAGCGGGGCGCAAAGAAAGGAAGGGGTGCTGTCGATGAGGTGCGGGATGAGGGTACCCCGATGGGAGATGTCTGTATGCAGGAGGCTGTTGCTGGAACGTGGATGGGGTCTGAGCCGCCGGTGGGGGACCAGCTGCCGGTGTTGGAGAATGCTAAACCCTCTTTTCGGGATATGGTGGCTGGGAAAGACGTCGGTCGAGAGGTGATGGAGGAATTGGACGTGGATCTATTGAAGGAGGACGTGACGGTTGATCTCGAAGGGGTGTTGCCCAAGATTAACTTTTCTGAACGTGTGCATGAGTCCATCGATGCGAAACTGTCTTGCTCGGTGATTGTTCGCTTGTTAGGTAAGGCTATTGGATATCGTGCGTTATTGAATAGAGTGAGGGCCTTGTGGGTGCCGGTAGGGAAAATGGAGTTAGTGGATTTGGATAATGAATACTTTCTGGCAAGGTTCGAGCTTGAGTCTGACTATGCTAGGGTCCTTTCCGGAGGTCCATGGGTGATTTATGGTTGTTATCTGACGGTGCAGCCTTGGTCTCGCTCGTTTACTACAGTGGAGGATTATCGGAAGCAAATTGTAGTATGGGCGCGACTTCCGGGTCTTCCTTACCGATACTACACCAAGAGTATGTTTTGGGCTATCGCGAATGTTATTGGTAAGGTCGTTCGGATTGATTATAATACTTTGGAAGGGAAGCGGGGCCGTTTTGCTAGGTTCGCAATGGTGGTGGATTTAGGGAAGCCCCTTCCGTCGGGAGTTATGATAGATGGATTTCGCCAGGATATTGAGTATGAGGGGCTCCCGATGATTTGCTTTGCATGTGGAAAGTATGGCCATCAACAAGAAATGTGTGGTAAAGATCATACTTTGGAGGGTGCGGACTCGGTGACTAGACCGGAGAATGTCGGGGAGGTCCAACCGGAGAAAGATTTGTACGGGCCTTGGATACAAGTAATGAATAGGCGGCATCGGCCGGTTAAGACGGGGAAGCAGCTGGACGTAAGGGAGAGAGGGCAGCAAGCTCGTAAAGAGTCATCGGGCTCTAGATTTGGTGTTTTAGGAACCGATGGAGGGGAAAAGTTGGAGAATGTGGCTGCAAGGGGTAGTGTGGGAGTGCTGGCTCGCCCGAACCAGGATAAGGGTAAACAGGCCATGGTGATCGATGTGGAGGTCCTAACGCAGGAGGTGTTGTTCATGGATGGCGCTGGGCCATCGGATAGGAGGGTGGAATCGGTTAAGGCTTAGCCGACGGGAGATGGATTGGCAGGTGTGGTGACATCTGATGATAGGGTGGCGGACGTTGGGTCTAAGGTGGATGATGTTGCTTCTAAAGATGAGGTAGTGGTGGCTCCATCGACTTTAGATGCTAGTAACCATAAGGTGGTGCGTATGGTGGACAAGGAGGAGCGTGGAGTGCTGCGTGATGTGAATGGTCGTGGCTCGAAAGGGATGCCTCGGAAACCTGGGGTTAAAAGCGGGGCTAAAAATCCACTTGCTGCTAAAAGTGCGGGAGATAAGGGGACTAAACTAAAGAAACGTGATGAGCGGGGCCCTTCGAAACCTGTGCTATCAGAATGGATTAATAGTATGACGTCGGAACTAAATGTTGCTGCCAAGGAGGTTGCTGACGGTAACAGATTAGTTGGGGATGCGTCGGTGGCATGGAGAGAGCCGGTCTCGTGGCAATCGAACCAGGTATTTGAGAACGTGGAGGTGACGAATATGTCGTCTTAGGTTCGCTTGTCTCTTTAATATCAGTTATTATGGTTAAAGTTATTTTTTGGAATGTGCAAGGAGCTCTCAGCTCTGATTTATTTCGTTATTTTCGATTTATGTTGCATGAGAAGAAACCGGATATTGTGGCGTTGTTTGAGCCTAGGATTAGTGGTTGGAAGGCAGATGATTTTATTCGTCGTTCTGGGTTTGAATTTTCATATCGGGTGGAGGCTACTGGTTTTTCAGGTGGTATTTGGGTTATGTGGAGACCTTCCGTGCGGTTAGATATTGTGGCGGTTTCGTCGCAATTTGTTCATGGTTGGTGTGTTGATGTGAGTCAGAGGCAAGCTTTCTTCATTTCCTTTGTATATGCAAGTCCGAATAGGGGTGTTCGGAGTCAGTTGTGGGAGCAGTTACAGGCTCTAGAGCCTGCGCAAGGGTTGGCCTGGGTCTTGGGAGGTGATTTTAACGCTATTGCTAGCCCGTTGGAAAGGGAGGGTGGATCCGTGAGTCGCCAGGGAGTTTGTTCGCGATTTGCGGATTTTATCTTTGATACTGGGTTAGTGGATATGGGGTATCATGGCCCTGCTTTTACTTGGGAGCGTGGCGATTTGAAGCAACATCTTGATAGGTGTTTGTGTAATGAGACTTGGTTTGGTGTGTTTCCGGTGTCCGAGGTTTTCCATCTACCACGTCTTGAGTCAGATCATAGCCCGGTTTTATTACAGGTGGGTGATGGCGGGATGGGTAGGATGACGCGACCTTTTCGGTACCTCACGGCTTGGACGGAACATCCAGATTTCCATCGGTTGGTCGTGGATGTATGGAAGGAGGGGCGTTGCATTTTTGACAATGTGTTGGATTTTCAGACAAGGGGGAAGGAATGGAATAAAGAAGTTTTTGGGCATATTGGGCGTAGGAAAACTCTATTCCTAGCGCGTATAAAAGGTATCGAAGTGGCACGTTCCAAGCGAGACTCAAATTTTCTGATTGAATTGGAATGGGATCTGAAGTTGGAGCTTGCGCAGGTTTTAAAGGAGGAAGAGAGTTTGTGGCATCAGAAGTCGCGGAATGCCTGGATTGCTAAAGGTGATCGTAACACACGGTTTTTCCATGTTAGTACAATCCAGCGCCGACGGCGAAATACTATTAAGGCGCTTAAGGTAGACGCTAATCGCTGGAGCTATGATCATCAGGAGTTGAAGTCGCATGCGATGGACTATTTCCGAAAGCTCTTCACGGGTGGGATACACGATTATACTGTGAGTTTACTCTCTGGGAAATTCTTTCAGTTTAGTGAATCAGAGATGAGTTCCTTGTGCGCGGATGTTTCCAAAGAGGAGGTTCGAAAGGTGGCGTTTGAGATGGACCCTTTAAAAGCGTCGGGGGTTGATGGTATTCACGCGGATTTTTATCAAAAGAAATGGGATGTGGTTGGTGACTCGGTCTTTAATTTTGTTAAGGAGTTCTTTGATGGCGGATCTTTAGATAGCCGGATCAATCAAACTCTGTTAGTGCTAATTCCAAAGATTGATGTACCGGAGTTAATTAGCCAGTTTCGACCTATCAGCCTCTGCACGGTGCTGTACAAGGTTATAACAAAAACAATTGTTAATCGGTTGAAGCCTTTTTTACCGAAGTGGATATCGGAGAACCAGGTGAGCTTTGTGCCAGGGCGTAATATTTCTGATAATGTTATATTAGCGCAAGAGATTATACACACCATGAGTAATAAGGCGGGGAGGAAAGGCTTTATGGCAATTAAAGTGGACTTGGAAAAAGCGTATGATCGCTTAGAGTGGCACTTTATCGAGGACACTTTGCGCGAAATTGGTATTCCGGGCAAGCTGATTGGGTTAATTATGCAATGTGTGAGCTCGGTCTCCACTTAATTGTTATGGAACGGGGATATCACGGAGCCTTTTCGACCATCACGTGGAATCCGTCAAGGGGACCCCTTGTCGCCGTATATTTTCGTTCTTTGTATGGAGCGCTTGGCTCATAGTATCACTGCGAAAGAAGAAGAGGGTATATGGAAACCGATTAGACTATCGAGGAATGGTCCAGGGCTTTCGCACTTATTCTTTGCGGATGACTTGGTGCTTTTTGCTGAGGCAGATGCGGGGCAAATGGATGTGATCCACGGGGTGATGGAGGAGTTTTGCTTATGTTCAGGACACCGAGTAAGTATTGCGAAGACACAAGTCTATTTTTCTAAAAATTGTTCTGATCAGATTCGGGACTTGGTGGAGCAACGGTTGGGATTTGAAGTAGTTGAGGACCTTGGGAGGTATTTGGGAGTTCCATTACTGCATAAAAGAGTAACGAAAGCCACGTATGTGTACCTTCTTGATAAGATGGCGAAACGCTTGTCCGGTTGGGCGGCGAAATCGCTTTCATTAGCTGGGCGGATAACACTTGCAAAGGCCGTCTTGCAAGTGATTCCATCGTATGTTATGCAAACGGCGGTGCTACCGAAAGGCTTATGTAGAGAGATGGAGAAAATTATTAGGCGATTTGTGTGGGGAGGAAGTGGTGATCGTCGAGGTCTCTCTCTTATTAATTGGGAGTCTATGCAAAAGTCGTTGTCTAGTGGCGGAATGGGTTTGAAGAATTTGGAATCTCAAAATAGTGCTTTCCTAATGAAGGTGGGGTTTGAGATTTTGACTAAACCGAACAAGCTTTGGGTTCGTGTGGTTAAGGAGAAATACGGTTGGCATGAGGTGGTGCCGCTATGTATTAAGCGGGGTAATTGTTCGCGGTTGTGGCAGGGCCTCAGTAGAGTTTGGGAGGATATTCGTGAGAGTGTGCGCTGGAATATCCGGAATGGTGAGCGGACTGATTTTTGGTATGATATTTGGGTTGACATGGAGGGTCCTTTGTGGTCCCGTTGCAATCTATCGACTATGCCTGACCCGATGTCGGTGGATTGTATGGTGGATGAGTTTGGGGAATGGGATTGGAGACGTCTTGAGTGCTTGCTGCCGAAGGAGGTTTTGGACAAGGTGTCGGCTATCCCACCTCCACGTCCATGGTATGGAGTTGACCAACCGTGCTATCGTTGGGAGGAGAACAAGATGTTCACGATACGATCCGCGTACATGAGGCTTGAAGGGGATACGGCGGGGAGTGATTCTCCATGTTGGCGTTTGCTGTGGGGTTTAAATTTGCCGCAACGGATTCGCGTTTTTCTGTGGTTAGCAATGCGGGGCAGCCTGCTTACCAATGTCGAACGGATGCGCCGTCATCTCACGTCGGAAGGGATGTGCCAGCTCTGCAGACAAGGTAACGAAGACATTGATCACGTCTTGCGTAGGTGTCCTCCTGCACGAGATTTATGGTCGAAGCTGGTACCGCCGGGAAGGTTGGGGGCGTTTGAGACAGTTGAGTGGAATGGCTGGCTGGAGCTTAACCTTCGGATTAAAGGGAGCATGTCGGGTGATGGTTCATCGTGGGTGACATGCTTTGCCGTCGGGTGTTGGCTGCTATGGAAGCACCGGTGCAGTAAGCTTTTGAATGCGGATTATGTGGAGGTAGGGGATATGTATTCAAGGTGCCGGCAACTCGCGCTGGAGTTTGATAGTGTGCCTGCTAGTGTTGGAGGCTGCAGGCGCAACGGAGGGGAGAGGGGTCGTTGGCAGCGGCCGCCTGCAAGCTGGGTGAAGGCAAACGCGGACGGGTCGGTGCAGGGTCAACAACAGACTGCTGCGATATGGGGTGTTTTCCGAGACAGTGCTGGTGTGTGGCTATTTGGTTTTGCTCGTGCGATAGGTAGTTGTTCGGTGTTGATGTCGGAATTGTGGGCGGTGTATGATACCCTCCTTCACGCTTGGAGGTTGGGGTTTCGGAAGGTATGGCTTGAGTCGGATAACTTGGAAGTTATGCGAATTCTCAAGGGTGAGTCGACGGCGTTGAGCGGTGATGCGCTCGTGGATTTAATTTTTGGTTTGTTGTGCCGGGATTGGGAAGTGCGAATCCAACATATTGGACGTGAAGGAAACAAGGTGGCGGATTTTCTTGCGCGATGGTGTAATGGTGAGCGCCGGGGCAATGTGTGGTTGCCGGATCCACCAACGGAGGTGCACGCAAGGGTGCTTGAAGACAGCTGTAGTTAGCCATTTTTAGCTAAAATCATGCTGTATTATCAAAAAAAAATTAAATTTAAAATACTTTAAGAAATTAAAGATTTTTAACTCTTTGATAATGCATACACATCTTGTAAATATTATAATTAAACCTGAATCTTCTAAGATAAATATTATATGTTCTTTCACTTCGACTACTTGTTTTTTTTTTATGAAATGCCGCCCAAATGCTTTATTAAATAAACTGTCGGTTTACACAATAATCAAAGAGGTAGGCCTTGGGAAGCCAACCGGCAAAACATAAAGAACTCATAAAGAAAAGGAAAACAATACAAACTAAAAGCAAACACAAAATGTTAAACGGCAAAACCAGAGAAAACACAACGGGCGACGAAGACCTCCGGCGATGAAGATGTATCGGTGAAAGAAGAACCGCCACTGGAAGCAAGGGGATGGAAACTTTGTTGCATGAATTCCAAACCACCCAAAGAAGAAAATTCGAAACGGAGAGACTTTAAGGAGGATCCGACCACCGTCGGTCCATATCCACCGCCGATCGGACCTCATAAGGAACCTCCTCCAGCCAGTATTCCTCAGCAACCTCCGATTTATACTCCGATGCAAGTGCATGTGCCGCTCGGTTTCCAGATCTCGGCGTGAATAGAAACTCACAGAAACGGAGACGACGGGCTTCCGATTTGATGTCCCAGGTAATAGCTCCGATTTCAGATCTATCAATATCCTTCGATTTCAAGTTTTTAATCACTGTTAATGAATCACTTTCTACCTGGACTAAGGTACACCCAATATCCATGGCGAACGAGATACCATGGAGCACCGCTCTTGCTTCAGCCGTGAACGCCGATGGGATCGCCTGAATCTCATGGCGAGCCGCACCAATAACCTAACCCTCATGATTGCGGATAACGACTGCCGTAGTAGCTCGCCGTTCCAAACTGCAGAAACTTGCATCAACATTAACCTTCATCAGAGAGTGCGGAGGAGCCATCCACGGTTGTGGCTGAGTTTGTGGCAACTCCCGGAGACATGTGTTGGCTATTACCCATTCAGCACAGTAGCTTCTCACAAAGGTAACAACAACATGGGTATTCTGTTTTATTCCTTCGTGGTATTGTTTGTTTCTAGCCGTCCATAATGCCCAGATTAATACCAATGCTTCTGTAACTCTTTGTTTTGAATTATTAACGATCCATTCAAACCAGTCATAGAAAGAAACTGCATTGTACTGTAGAGGCCATGAAAAATTAAGGGCATGCCAACAAGAAATAGCTAAGCCACAATCCCTAACCACGTGTATGTTATCTTCTATCACAAATAGGCAGTTCTGACAGTAAGGATCAGTAGCAATACGTTTGGTATAAAGATTTTCTTTAGTAGGGACATAGTTCATAACGAAACGTCATACCTGTATCTTTACTTTCTCAGGGAGATTTGCTTGCCAAATAGATTTGAAAACTATGTGAGTAGATGCATTGTGGATACTTAGATTGATTAATGCTTTATAGCCATTGCTAACACTGTAGTTACCAGTGTTTTCCAAGCCCCAAACCACTAGATCATCCCTTCCACTTACTGGAATCTAAATTTCAAGTATGCTACTAGCTTCGTCCTCTGTAAATAGTTGTGATAGGATGTTAGTATCCCAACCATCTTTCGCTTCATTAAGTAACTGAGACACCCTACAATATAGAGGGTGTGGAGGAGATTCAATCTTCCTCAGTTCCTTACCCGGTAACCAGTAATCATTCCAAATATTAATGGAATGTCCCGAGCCAACCCTCCACTTAAGCCACATCTGTAAAAGACCTTTAGCACTCCACAAGCTTCTCCAAATCTGCGAAGGTGCTGACCCTAGAGATGCATTCAAGAAGATCGTAGTAGGGAAGTACTTTGCTTTGAGAACCCTAGCCAACAAGGATGAAGGATCCTGCAGCAATCTCCAACCTTGCTTTGCCAATAGGGCAATATTGAACTTCGCTAGGTCGCGAAAACCCAGCCCTCTCACATCCTTCGGAACACTTAAATCTTTCCATTTACACCAATGAATTCCACGACGTTCAACACTTCTTTGCCACCAAAATCGAGCCATAATGGACTCTAATTCTTGACAAAGCGATTTGGGGAAGAGAAAGCAACACATTGCGAAGAGCGGTAGTGCCTGCAGAACTGACCTGATAAAAACAGATTTACCCCCTGAGATAGCTTACAAGAATTCCAGTTCTTGGAGCATTTCAGAAATCGCCTTCTTAAATCTGCAAATGCCTTCTTTTTATCACGGCCCACGAAAGTCGGAAGCCCCAAATACTTTTATGGGTTCGTTGTCATCGAAACCCCTAAAACCCGGAACACATCCTCCTTATTTTCTTCCACAACATTAGAACCAAAGAAGACACCCGACTTATCGAAGTTGATAAGTTGACCAGAGCTACGAGCATAACTATCAAGTATCGACTTAATCCTCCTTGCACCTTCAGCCGTAGCATCCCCAAATAAAATACTGTCATCCACAAATAATAAATGTGTAATCCTAGGGGCATAGCGATTGATACGGATTCCACGCAATCTACCATCTGTTGCTGCATTGCGAAGAAGTGAGGACGGGCCTTCACTACAAATAAGGAAGAGATATGGGCTCAAGGGATCCCCTTGTCTTAGGCCCCTAGTAGGAAAGAAAACTGGGCCTACTTCCCCATTGATAACCACGGAATAAGAAACCGTATAAATACACTGTAAAATCCCGGAGACCCATTGATCATCGAAGCCCATTTTGAGAAGCATCCCCTCAATGAAAACCCATTCCAACCGGTCATATGCTTTGCTCATGTCGAGCTTCAAAGCAAATTCACCTTGTTTCCCAACTCTCTTGTTCCGCAAATAATGAAGAGTCTCGTAGGCTACAATGATATTATCTGTGATCAGCCGATTTGGGACAAAAGCACTCTGGGCTGTATCAATGCAAACAGATAACGCCTTTTGAAAACGATTTGCTATCACCTTCGAAATAATCTTGAATAAGACGTTACAGAGACTGATAGGTCGATACTGAGCCAGTCTAGTAGGTGCATCTGTCTTAGGAATTAGCACAATATGTGTCCGATTAATGCTCTGTAAAGGAATCTCACCCCGCAATGCTGATAGACAAAAAGAAGACACATCGTCACCAACTATATGCCAGAATTTCTGATAAAAGACCACACCTAACCCATCCTCTCCTGAAGCCTTCAAAGGACTCATCTCTTTTATTGCCAACCAAACCTCATCTTTACAATAGTATGCTGTTAGCATAGAGTTCAAATCCGGGGTAATGTAATGTCCAACATTCTGAAAAATATAATCCGCATCGAAAGAACCCTGAGAGGTAAAAAGGTTCTAAAAATAGTCCCTGGCTATTCCATGCAAATCTCTCAAATCATCAACCCACTCATCAGCGTCTTTTTTAATACGGGAGATTTTATTCTTCCTCTTCCGCTTAGAGGCATATCTATGGAAGAAGTTAGTGTTTCGATCGCCATTACGGAGCCAATTTGCCCTCGCCCTTTGCTCCCAGTATAGTTCTTTTTTGTCCAATTCCAGATTCATTTGTAGTTTCGAATCTAACAGCTCTCCAAGCACCTCATCGGTAGGTTGTAATTCATTCAACCTCTCAATCCGTTCCTGTAAATGCTGCACAGTCAGCTTTTTTTCCTTGCGAATTTTCTTGAACCAAAACTTCAGACCCGAACTCACGAACTTGAGCCTGTCCGGAACATCACCCGACGAGGAATCCCATAATTTACGAACTTCCGGTTCGCATGACTCCTCAAGAAGCCATGCCGCTTCAAACCGAAAGTGACATGTTCGATTACTTTCAGCGTCCCCACCTCCCGTAGTAAGCATAAGCGGACAATGGTCCGAAAAGAAGTGGGTCAAATGACAAACACTGGCATTAAGGAACAAATTCCACCAGCCATCATTTGCTACCCCTCTATCCAGCCTTTCTCTGATGAGAGTAGCCTCTAGACGCCCTTTCTCCCATGTGAACCAGGGCCCATGATAGCCCAGATCAAAAAGCCCACAGTCCTCCAGCACGTTACGAAAGCCTCGCATCTGTCTTTCATTTCGAACAAGGCCCCCCTGCTTCTCGAATGAATAGAGGATTTCATTGAAGTCCCCCATAATTAACCACGGGTAATCTGGACTGGTATTCATTTGCCGCAAAAGGTCCCACGAGGCACTCCTCCATCGTTTCTCCGGCGCCCCATAGAAACCAGTGAACCTCCAACATTGTCCGTCGGTATCACATGAAACAATAACATCGATATGCCTATCCGAGTATGAAGATAGAGATATCTGACAGTTTGCTTTCCATGCCAAGGATAAACCACCACCACTACCATGTGAGTTTACATCAACACCATTAGGAAACCCACAAAAACGTCGAACTTTTTCCATACGTACAGAACTTAAACGTGTTTCAATTAAGAAAACCACTGAGGGATTATTGTCTCGAAGCATTTGCTTGAGACGACGAACTGTCCGAGGCTTCCCCAGGCCTCGAACGTTCCAACTCATAACCTTCATTGAGATTGGCTGGCCCGATCTGACGAGCCTGCCATTAAATTGTTGGTTTTAATTTCCCCAATGTTAGAACCCGAAGCACGGGCCCGCTTACTCCCTTCCTTAAAGCCCAATGGACTTTCCTCATCAGCATTACCCATCACAATGTCGAAGCTATCTTTTAAATTAATAGGGGATAAGTTTGCTGAATTACCTCGCAAAACTCCTGAGCCAGCTATAGTTCCCATATTTGCTCGAAAAGAGTCAACTTCAGAAAAGCGTAAATTGTGGGATTGACTTCCCAGATTACTTCCATCACTGCCCATCATTCTCGCCCCTGTCACATCTTCCTCCCGGAGCCAAATACTTGCCGGTGCTGCTGCCCGGCGGGGAGGAGCTCTAAGAGAGCTGTCCCATTCAAGCTTCAGATCGCTTGTACCTTCCATAACTCTTAACGGGCAGAAACTCTCACCATGGCCCAATCTACCGCACAGGAAGCAAAAAATGGAGCGAAACTCATACTGAAAGCGAACATATTCAGTCGCACCATTCAACACTGCAATTTTCTTTCTGGGCTTCAGCGGCTGCCTGATATCCAGCATAACTCTTATTCTCATCATTTTCCGAAAACCCAAAGATAACGACTGCGCATCATACTCTAGAAAGACGCCCAGAAAATTTCCCAGAGATTTAGCCACACCCTCCGACATAAAACCCACCGGAAGATCATGAACCTGGACCCACATTTTAACCGAGAATAGCGGCACTGTCTGTGGATCATCTCCACCCCTCAAGCGATGCAGGACCAACAGATGTGAGTTAAAACTCCAAGGACCACCAGCCTCTACCCTATCTGCATCCACACTATGATAAAAACGGAACATAAAGCGGCCACTCCCTAACTCTAAGATCGAAACACCCCCGAGCGGGTGCCATACATTAGCCATCGTGGATCTCATTGCTTGATAATTCACCACACTTGAAGTGAGAAAAAAGCCAACGAAGCAGTAGTCGTAAGAGATACTGTTCTGGAGATCGCCTTGATCCACCTGCAGAACATCATCCTCCGCATCCGCAATAGTCAGAGTTTGAAGCTGATTCTCCATCGGTACCAGATCAGAAAACACCAGATAGATGAAAAAAGAAGAAAGCGTGCCACTTAGAGCAGAAAAAAACGTGCCACTAAGAGCAGAATTTTTCCTTCGACTACTTGTTGAATTTCTTTAACTATATGGGTTTATATAGCTTCGTACCTAAATGATAATGATTTCATATTCTAGTTTGCCGGAAGACAAACCATTTATTAAATAACATTTGAAACGTTTGTCATGCAAGTGGCTATATTCCATTTTGTTTAGTTCAATGATTGGCAACGATTATTTTTAAGGGTAAAATATGTAAATCATCACTGAATTTTGTTCTTTGACTTTTTTTGGTTACTGAAGTTTTAAAACGTTTAATTTATTCACTGAATTTTATACATTGATTATTTTTTTCATTACTCTTCCGTTAATCTCTAATACCGTTATGACGTGGGATAAAAAATAATAAAAATTGATGGTAAAATACATAGATCATCACTAAATTTTGTTGTTTGACCTATTTTAGTCATTGAACTATGCTCGATGACATATTTTAGTCACCGAAGTTTCACATATTATGGTCCACATCATAACGGTGTTAGAGGGTTAATGGATGAGTGATGAAAAAAGTTTAATGTATAAAGTTAAGTGAATAAATTCATCCAATCGGGTGATGTCATATGTCGTCATCCGATTAGTTGATTAATTTTATTTAATTAAATTAAAATTATGACTAAATTGATATAATATGTAACTAATATGGACCAAATGTGTAATTATAAACATTTTCTTTAACTGCCACATCATTGGTTGATTAATTTTAATTAAAGTAAAATTATGACCAATTTGATATAATATGTAACTAACAATGATCAAATGTGTAGTTATATAAATTTTCTTTAACTGCTACATCACCTCTCTGTTAAATTTTAACGGTTGTTGGTCAAAATAGGTCCAATTAAATAATTAAATAGTCGAATTTTAAATTTTTATAGTTCGGTGATCAAAATAAACCAGACCTAATAGTTGAGTTTTCACGTTAATGTTTTTTTTTTCTTCCTTTGTCTTGGACCACGATTTCATCGAATTCTCATTTACCAAAAGGCCGGCCAATTATTGCACTAATTAAAGTTGGAAACGATTAAGACATGGCTATTCAATCATTTTAAATCTAATCCCTCAAGTTTGAAATTTATTCTTTTTTATATTTGGATTTAAAATTTTAATCTTATAAATGATATTGTTAATATTTTTTTTCAAAATTTGCCATTAATTAAGATGCACTAAATCACTTAAACTGGGTTAAGAGTTCAAATTTTGATATTTTGAATGAAGCAAATTGAATTAAGTAGGTTATCCCCTATAATGAGCCTTTGTTATCTGTAATAACATATCTGAATTAATTAACCAGTGAATTAGATACTAATAATTATATTAAAAAAATTACCATTAATACACTCAAGATGAAATTAGGTTGAAACTTTAGGAGTGACTAAATATAAATGGTAATAAATGAGAGTTCGAGTCTCGTTGTTAAATTATCAATTTAAAAATTAAAAATTAGATCAAGGGTAAGTCCAATTTGTTTGATTTTAACATTTGCAGTTTTAAAATTATTCAATTTTAATAAAAGTATGTCAGAATGTACCTAATTTCCAAATTAAAAGGAACTAAAAAGTAATTGATTTCAAAAATTCTAGGGGCCTAGACTTAATTTCCTACTTTCAGAAGCTAGGAAACTAAAAGGTAATTAGTTAAGTTGGTGGTACAATATGCAGGAAAACAGAAGATTGAGCATGCTTAAGCGCTCTATATCTTTCGATTTAATGGTATGGAAGGTTTGAGTAGTATAAAATTCCATTCTAAGTAGAGGTGAGCAAAACTCGACTCGACTTGACTCAAAATATAATTTCATAAACTCGAATAAAAATAAATTCAAATAAAGTTCAAGTTATAAAATGGACCCGGATAACTTGAAATTTTAGTAATTAGTGGATCAATTTTCAAGCTCAAATCGTAATTTCATAAACCCGACTAAAAAATTCAAATAAAGTTCAAGTTATAAAATAGGACCCGAATAATGCAAAATTTTAATAATTAGTAGTCCCGTTTTCAAGTTCTTGTTGAGTCCCTCAAGTTTGCATAATATGTGTTATATTTTGACTCAAATTGTTATTGGTAATTAAGTTGGGTTTTATTGTAATTCTAGTGGTTGAAGATTACTTGATATTTAAGATTTACTTTAATGAGTAAATATCTATTTTAGGTAGGAGATCTTATTGAATAAGGTTTCTTGGTGACCAAGTATTTGGGTCTATAAATATAAACTATGTTTAACCTTTTGATTTATTAGAGAATGAGAGATAGATAATTCTTTGCAGAGATGTAACCACTTTTAGGTTCTCTACAATTATTGTGACTACGTTGTAGAGACATGGATGTTGGAAAGAGTGTTTTGGTTTCACCGGGTCATGAGATTTGTACACCGAGTTTTGGCATTACATGGGTTATCATATAATTGTACTCTTCGTGTTCTCTACGTTGATAGTGGATTGTTCGTTTCTCTCGTCCGGTAGATAGGTTATGTTGAACCACGTTAAATCTTGTCTCTTGTGCATGCCTTAGTCTATATTGTTATTGTTTTGGTTATTTTACCGCGTACAAAATTCCTAACAGTATGTATATAACATAGAAAACATTACGAAGAAATACATAAATGTATATCATATATGGTGATAGAAAACCATTTAATTTGAATAAAACATTACTATAACATTATAAATTTAAACAATTAAATTTAAACAAAAATTTGAACAACTCGACTTGGCTTGGAAGAATTTCAAATAAAATTTAATTTATAAAATAAAATAAAATCCATCAACTTGACTAACTTAAAATTATTTATTCAACTCAATCAAATAATCATTCCTAATTAAATAACGTGTTTTTTTTGAAAGATTAGAGAGTGCAGATTTCATTCAAACCAAGGCAAAAAAACAAGAAACAATGGGCAACTTAGTCTCAAACACAACGGGTTCATTATAAACCCAAGAAACAGAGCAAAGCAAGGCCAAACAGACAGGACAATAAACAAACTGAAGGAAGAAGAAGACAACCATTGAACAGCTTCGGTAGTGGAGAGCGAGCGTCGATTGTCTAAATCAAACGGGAAGTTCTTGGCGGCCGGGCAGACCGACAGGTGATTCAAGGGGCCAGGAAGACGTAACCAAAAAGAGACTGGCCATAAAGGCTAGAAAAACCTTCACCCAACTCGCCGATAAGCAGCTAACTAAGCAGATAATCGTCAAGCGAGTAGAAGGAGGGGGGGACAGAGCCACCGAGCGACGACGAAACCAATGATGAAACCTGCAAAAATGAAGCACAAAACTGGAAACACCAAGCCTCATTTTCATCCACAACTCACTCAACAATGGGTCGATCTTCCTTCGCTCAGTAAAAGGACCAATCTCAAACCAAGAACGTAGGGGAGACAAAACCCAATAACCAGCCAAGAAAAAAAATCGAAAAGTCACCAAACGAAACGAAACGAAAAAAAGACACATAAAGGAAAGTTCGTAGAGAATAAAGAAAGAAAAATTATATGGTCGGACGGCTCCTAGTGAAGTTGGAGCCATTGAAAAAAAATTGTCTAGGGAGTACAAAATAAGAGAAAAAATGGTTGCGTTGGTTACCGGCCAAGGATTTTTTAAAATTTGCAATTTTAAGTTTTAATGTTATAGGACCATTGTTGAAAAGAACCGTTGATTTTTTAACTTATTGCAGACATGACACAACTTGTCTCATATGACCAATGTCAGAAAGGTAAGTATGTGATCTCTAATTTTAGTATTGGCCATGTTTGGTAAACATTTTTTAGCTAAAATTAGAAGTTTGAAGTATTTTTAGAGGTTTGACCAGTCAAATTTGATTATTTAAATTTTTGATAAATAGCAGATTGTAATACCGGATTGATGTGAAATCTCTCATTTTGAAAAAGTTCTTTTTAGGAGCTTTTTGAGGTAGAAGTTTAAATAAAATACTTGTAAAGACTATTTTGTCTTTGATAATTATTATTTTTTCTAAATAACATAAATTTGAATAACTAATAAAATTAAAAAATGTAACACCCGTATTTTGGGGTTAGAAGTTAGTCGGGTTAGTTGGTTCGAGTCGGTAAAATTAATTTCAATCAAATTGATCTTGGCTTGAGTCCATTGAGTTTTAAACAAAAGGGAGAGATCATTTTGGTAATTTAGCCAAAATAAATTGAAAAGCTAGACCACCCTTTTTGACTTAAAAAGGAACAAAAAGAAAATGTTGTCATCTTTTCCCATTTCTTCTTCTCCACCGTGGAGAGCACCAAACTCATCCCCAAACCCTAGTTACAATCCCCTTTGATTTCTTCCTCATCTTAAGGGCGTTTTTAAAGGTAATCACATATTTGAACTCTCCTCTTCATCCTCTACATTTACCTAGTTTTAGAATTGAAAACTATCATCTTTTTTAAATTTGGAGTTTAAAGAAAGTTTGAATTTTTGATGGGTTTTGCACTTGATTTTGATTTATTAAGTTGGGTTTTGGTTTAATCTCATGAAAATACACATAATATGTTAAAATGGAGGATTTTGGGTGAAAACCTGAAATGGGTTTTTGTGGCTATTTTTGAAGTGTCTAAAACTTGGATTTTGGTGAGTTTTAGAGTTAAATTGATGGGCTGATGTTATAGTAACATTGGGTAGGTGTTTTTGGATGTTATTTGATGATTTTTGAGTAGTTATGGTGTTGGTTTGAATGGATTCCCGTAGCTACTGCTGTAAGTGATTTTTGGGAGTGGAAAATGGGAGTTTTTAAGGTGTCTATGTGAGGAAATGAAGGGTTGATGGTTATACTATGTGTGGGTAGTGTTTTGAACATGTTTAAGAGTGCTTTGGATGACTACATTGCTGATTTTTGATGGGTCTTTGTGGAAGTACGAAAATGGGAAATTGGAGTATGAACTTGGCTTTGAATTGTGAGAATTATGGTGGATTTGTGTGTGGGTGTTAAACTTTGGGTTTGTGGTTGATTTTGGGGCTAATGTATCGTTTTTGAATGGTTAGAAGCAAGAGAAGACAATGGAGAAGCTTCGGGCTCGAATCCGGAATTTGGATGCTTGGTAGGCTAGTCAGCTTGTGCTATGGAGTGGTCGGTGAGTGGTTAATGTTTTTAAATTGGTTTTTAATTGGTTGGTTCAAGCATGTGGACTAGGTTGGGCTTGGTAGACCCACCTAGAGTTAGGGTTAGGGTGGTAGCCTAATCCTAAACTTTAGTTAGAGACATTGGATGAACTCTTTAATTGATTTGTATTATGATGATTATGTATAATGTGATATACATGTGTGTTGAGGCAGGGCTTAATGCATTGTTATATGCATGTTGATGACAAATATAATGTGGATATACGTATGTGTGAAATATGATGTGATAATTGTTTGGATGATATACGTGTAGTGTTGGCTTGTGAAATGAGGTTATGAGGTGGTTGCATATTTTGAGGATCATGGTGAGTACGTGCTAAGCACGGAAATTATATTGAAATTGATGTTGTGAAAGGTTGTGGATTTTATTTAATATTGGCACTAGTATGCTTGGGTACAATGATCGATCATTAAGATGAGTGTGCACACAATTGAGTCAAAACGTACGTGGCCTTGGTGGCGTTAAGGCACCAAGGAGGAGTACGGTGATGTAATATTCCACCGAAAATTTATATATATTCTACGTGATGATGAGTGGAATCTCATCCGTAGGGCATGTGGTGATGAGTGGAATCCCGCCCATGCAAGGTCCGGTGATGAGTGTAATCCCACCGCAGGTAATGGTTATGTTGGAAAATGCGTTCCAACGTGTTATCCGCGTATTCGAGTCATAGCTAGGTGCCAATATGAGAACGTACGTATATGCCAATGTGAGATTATACATATATGCCAATATGATATGAAATGTGATTTCCAATATGAATTGATATGTGAATCAATGTGATATGAAATGTGTTTTTTAATTGGTTTAATGTATGCGTTTACATATGTTATGGATTGAGTTGTTGAGCATGGCATATTAATGAATAATTGTGCATGCATCATTGACATTTTGGCTCTTGAGGATTGGAGGTAAGATCATACATCTCATCATGGTAGTTGCTCATGTTTGGACCCTGCATTGTCGAAGGTTTGTTTTATGAGCATACCCTCACTAAGCTTTTATGCTTACGCTCCTTTTTGTTCGACAATGCAGATCAGTAGCTTGTGGGTGGCAAGGGCAAGGAAAGGCCTCCAAGCGATGCTTTTGGTTAGCTCAATGTATGATCTTTAAATTGTAGATCGTAATAGTTAAGCAATGGGATAGGTGTTGTTGATTTGAATGCTTTGTTGCATGTTGATTTGGTGTGGCTCTTGGATGCCTCATTTGAATTGTAAATCTTGCTTGTGATTAGGGATGTAAAAACAGGTAATCGGATGAGTTTCAGGTCGGGTACTGTCAGGTCGGGTAAAATCGGGTACATGTCATTTTTTTATTTTGACTCGACTCGGGTCGGGTGCGGGTCCATTTCAGGTCGGGTCCATTTCAGATCGGGTCCATTTCAGGTCGGGTCCATTTCAGGTCGGGTTCATTTCAGGTCGGGTCAAAACGGGTCGGGTCCGAAGCAGATAATTGACAGGTTAATTCGGGTTCGGATACACTTCAGGTCGGGTCCATTTCAGGTCGGGTCCATTTCAGGTCGGGTCCGTTTCAGGTCGGGTCCGTTTCAGGTCGGGTCTATTTCAGGTTGGGTTCATTTCAGGTCGGTTGCATTTCAGGTCGGGTGCATTTCAGGTCGGGTAATTTTAGGTCGGGTAGTTTCAGGTCGGGTAATTCAGGTCGGTGTATTTTTAGGATTGAAATTCGTATTGAGTTTGAGGTTGGTACAACCGTATAAGTAGTCGATAGACTTTAGGTTGACCTTCGTCAATCGTCATTGATTTGGAATTAATTATTTAAAGTCATATCAAATTAAAATTATAAAACATTGGAGTAATTAAAAAATAATGAAAATGGGTCAATTTGGACTGAAAAGGGGTCAATTTGGATTAAAAATAAAGTTTCACGGATTATAATGAACAAAAATATCAAATTAAAATTATAAAACATTAGACAAATTTAAAAGAAAACAATGAAAATGGGTCAATTTGGAATAAAAATAAAATTTTGGGGACTGTAATGAACAAAAATTATCAAATTAAAAGTATAAAAATTAGAGTAATTAAAAAAAATAAGTAGATGTCAATTTAGAATAAAAATAAAGTTTTAGGATCTAGAATGAACAAAATTTCAAATTAAAATTATAAAACATGATGAATTAAAATATATATATAAGGGTCAATATGGAATTAAAATAAAGTTAAGGGACTAGAATGAAGAAAATATCAAATTAAAATAATAAAACATTGAATAAATTAAAAAAATAAATGTGGGTCAATTTGGAATACTAAATGTGGACAAATTAAAATAAAGTTAAGAGACTAGAATGAAGAAAATACTAAAACACACATGTATACATACATACTAAAACACATATATATGCATGTATTTAAATTTTAGTATATATATACATGTATGTATGTATATAAGTTTTAGTATATATATATTGTTATAATTATATATATACATATATATATATATATGTATGTAAGTTTTAGTATGCATATATTGTTATATATATATATACTAGAACATACATATTTGTATGTATATATGTATACCCCTAAACAATACCCATAAACCTCAACCCTTAAATCTTATGATCACTAATAATTAGAGTACAAGCCTAATCCCTTAATTCTTAAACTAATCTCATAACCCCAAATAATTAAGTTGGCACATTTACCCCTAAACCCCAAACATGAATATCTAAATCTTACAAACACTATTCACTAATAATTAGAGTGCAAACCTAATCACATAATCCCTAAACTAATCTTATAGTCCCAAACAATCAACTTGACACACTTACCCTTAAACCCTAAACATAAACTCATAAATCTAACAAACAAAATAAATTGAAACATAAAAAGGACAAATCTAAAAATAAATTATTAATTAGAGCCTAAATCACAAATGAATAAAATTATTAAACCTAATTACTTACCAAATCTTTATACGAGGACCAAATCAAATTTAAAGCAAACCAAAAAGCTTAATAATTAATTAATTTATTTATGAAGCATGACCTAATTAAATAAAATTTAAATAAACTAAACCAAAAGTTAAGACTAAAAAAATAAACTAAAACCTAAAAAACCTAAACTCTAACAATCTAATTAAGGAAGGATCTAAAAGATAATTAACCCCTAAATAAAAAAAATCTCCCTCCACTCTCAATTTATTTCATATGCGGCAAAATTCCCTCCCCCCTACAATTTTGTTTCTGGCGGCAAAATTCCCTCCCTCCTCCCCCCCCCCCACCCCATTTTGTTTTTATTTTATATGGTGCCAAAATCCCTCCATTTTGTTTAATATAGTGCCAAAATTCCTCCATAATTTCTTATCAATCAAAAAAACTTTCTCCCCATTAATTCAAAAAAAAACTACCCTTAAACTAATTTTTTTAATATTTTAATAGTTATATTTAAATTTTTAATAAAATTTTTCTTAAATTTAATGATCACAATTAATAAATTGATTTAAATTTTAAATAATTTGTTTTAAATTCATCCATCACAACTTATTAATTTAATAAAACTTTTAAATTTTAAATATTTTTAATAAAATAAATTTAAGTATGTTAATTCTTATTAAACTTCACAAATAATTTATATTGAACGAGTTAGTATTAAATTAATTTAATAAATTAATACTTTACATTTATCAACACTTTACATTTATCAAATCGTAGACTTCTTCAACTATATATCAGGTAAATATCAAGTCAGATCAATATCAGTTCAGGTTAAAAATAGGTCAGGTTCAAAGCAGGTCGGGTCAATTAACAGGTCGGGTTCAAAACAGGTCGGGTCCAAAACAGGGTCGGGTCCAAAACAGGTCGGGTTCAAAACAGGTCGGGTCCAAAACAGGTCGGGTTCAAAACAGGTCGGGTAATATCGGATCTCGGGTCAATTCAGTCGGGTAAAATCGGTTATTTGCCAGGTCCGCTTCGGGTTCGGGTTCGTTTCAGTCGGGCGCAGGTCGGGTTTCAGGTCCACAGTAACAGGTCCAATTCGGGTTCGGGTCGTTTTCAGTCGGACGCAGGTCGGGTTCGGTCACTACAGTAACAGGTCGAATTCAGGTTCGGGTCAACAACAATCGGTTACAGATCGGGTTCGGGTCATTAAATTTTTAGGTCAAATCAGGTTCTGACTCGAGCAGGTTTCAGTCGGGTTTTCAGGTCGGGTCAGCTTTTTACATCCCTACTTGTGATGCATGACTTGTATGCCTATATGTTTGTTCTAAGGCATGAGCCTTTATGTGCTTTATATGTCTCCCTTTTGGTAAAGGCATGAATATTTTGGATGAATGATGCTTGTTGGTGTTGGTTGCCTCGTATGCTTAGATTATGGTTGTTAAATGTTGTATGTATGTTGTTGGTGGCTAGGGGTGTCGTGAATTGCATTTAGAGTCGTGTGTGATGTTGTTTTTGCTGAAAATGGAGGATTGCAGAGCAGGGCGTATCGATACGCCTGAGGGCCGTATCGATACGGCCTTGCCTAAAGATCACAGATTTGGCTGAGCGTATCGATACGCAGGGGCGTATCGATACGGTTTTTGCTCACTGGAATTCTGAGATTTTGGGGAGTTTTTAGCGTATCGGTACGGTGATGGGGCGTATCGATACGGGTTTAACTCGTTGACCACGAGAAGTTGACTGAGAGGGGCGTATCGATACGCTCAAGGGCTGTATCGATACGGTCTTCCCTGAGTTGACTGTCTGGGTTGACTTGGTCAAGGCGTATCGATACCCTTGATAGGTGTATCGATACGGCTTGCCTGAAAGCTTAAAATGGATTGTTCGAATGTGATTCCTTATGAATGTTTTCCGCTGTTGTGATCACTTAAGTATTAAATGCCTTTAGACAAGATTAAAATGAAAGAAAAAAATAGGGTTGCTAACCGAGGTGGGACCTTAACGGGTTTCACGTCGGTTTTCTCCGTGTAGCCTACTCGAACCGGTCATCCGGCCAGACCAGGACGAGGGGGTTACAAAAAAATTCTTAAATAAGAAATTATTTTTTATCGGTAAGTAAGTATGATTTTATTGAAAATGAGAAATTAATATACACATTTAAATTTAATAATTATTAAAATTATACTTAAAATAGTGTTGAATTGAAACAAGAAGGATAAAGAAGAAACCAATAAAACCCTAATCGAAAAAACAGAAAAGAAGAAGAAGAAGAGACGCGAAACAAAATAAAAGAGAAAAAAATTCGATTAAGATATTATTTGGTTACAAAGGCCATTAAGAATTGTAGGCCAGATCAAAGATAATGCCAAGATTGGGTCACCCTTTCATTTATATAGCTCAAGCCCTAACAAACTTGATTATAAATTAACCAATTTGTTAAGGAGCAACCGGCCTAACAACCATACTAACAAACTTTAACTGATTACAAAACGAGCCTAACAGCTTCAAATAACAAACTCCAATAAAGAGAATTTCACAAATAAAAAAATATATATACATCTTTCGTATATGCTTAGTAATAATTTGATAATGACTGTAATAAAAAAATAATGAGGTCGTGGATACTCTTTTTCTCTTTTTAATGTTCAGATATGTGAATCCTCGGATTTGTGTTTGGTTATAAGGGTTTTTTTCTTTTATTGAGGTGCATTTCCTTTTAAAAAAATCAAATTAACTGTTTAGTGATTGTATTAAGTTTTAGAGGTTTGGAGATTAAAGTGCAAACATCCTAAAATTTTAGGGACTAACAATGTAGTTTACCCATAATTCTTCTATTTTTTTACTTGAAATTATAGTTCAATCATTGATATATATACATACTCGCTAAACTCATTAGCTAATTATTCCAATTAATTTATAGTTTATGTTTTGGGATTAGAGTTTTAAGATTAATTTTTTTAAGTTTTGACTTAAAAATAAGCATGCTCGTGTAAAAAAAATTATATCGATAGTGTATCAAGTATTAAGCCTTAATCTTATCCACTAAAAGATGAATATCCATCTTAAGCACTGATTAAGCGTAGAATATTCTCTCGATTCATTCAAACAATGATTAATGTAGCTAATTAAAGATCAAGCACTGATATCATTATTCATACGCCAAGCTTACATAAAACATAAAAGACGACAATTTCACAGAACAAAGCATAGAACACAGTGTCATGCAACAACATTGTCCAACAGTGTAGCTAAGTTGGACATGATCACTGTTGTAATATTCTTATTTTTTTAATGCATAAAGCTAGTGCTTATCGTTCCTTAATGCCGCCATTTTGACACTGAAAGTTACATCGATTGCACGAGTGCATTCGGGTAATGCTGCATATTGTAGCAGTCAAGATTGTCGCCGGTGCTAATTCCGAGCATTTTAGTGTACCTTTCATAGTAGTCAATGCGGTCCTCTACCCTGTCGTCCGGACCACCATGACCGCATTCTAAACCGCCATTGATGATATTAGTGGTCATACCGTACCCCGGAAGCCGATTCGCCCGAATGTCTTCGGCGGTAGGTGTCCATGCTCCAACCATAACGTCGTGGCAAGAAGGTTTCGGTGGCTGTGCCGTCATCCAAAACCAGTAGGCAGCCTCAAAGGCCATCGTAGCGTTGCGTATTAGCATGTCAGGGTCTTGTAAAAGCTGGTCCGTTAGCCCTATGGAGTCTCCGTATTGCCCGTAATTAACGTTCCTAAGATATCAAGAAGTTTTAGATTTTATAATAAAGTTTTATAGTACCTGAATTCATATTTGTCTATTTAAATCGAATATATATATATATATATTAAATGATTATACTATAATATTGTGTTATTAGCTCATCTTCTTGTGTCCTGGCGGTAAAAGTAAATGTTCATCATCCTTTAAGACTCGAGTTCGAGCACCACTAATACGTGTCGTGTGTGCCGTCTTTAAAATGATTAAGAAAGATGAACGGTTTAGGGTAACGAAACTTACCCAGTAAGTTGAATGGGGCCTCGGCCGCAATATCTTTGACCAGAAACACATGGGTATTGTACGCTTCTATAATCACAGTAGTCTGAAGGGCAACCATCTTCCTTGTTCCAGCAATATCCCCAATGATCTGCACCCAAATCTGCAGTTTCCCATCCGCCTACAAAATCATCAAATTTATTGTTAAAGTGATACAATATTCTTAAAATTCGTGAATCTAATGTTGCTTATGTCCATTTAGACGAAATACCGGTGGTTTCGTGGGAAGTTTGGCCTAAGAAAGCAGCAACTTCCCTTTTCCGAGTTTCGTAATTGCCGGTGGCGGCAAAGTCCGGAAAAGACTTTGCGGCGGCTATGAAAGCTTCATAGGTGTAGAAGTTCACAGCATGGCAGCGATGATCGTTTCTAAACGGAAACATCTCTTCGAACATTTCTCTTGATATAATCTTGCCGAGTGCACCGCCATCGACGGGGCCGGGTGGAGGAGGGCTCGGTGGAGCGTCGGGGCCATCGGTGCAATTCATTTGGCAACCTTTTTCCACGAGGCAGTAGTCGTCGGTGGTGCCACACCAGCCATATCCGCTGCAACATAAGCCACCCGGACAAGGAAGACCTTGATTTTGCTTACCACATTGTTCGGTGTTAAAAGTGTTGAAAATGGCTTTGAAATTTCAAAGCAAAATTCAACAAAGTAGGCACCAATTGACAAATTGAATTTGTCAAGTTTGGGTGCAGCAAATGGAGAAAAATGATGCAGCAAATGTTGAAAATGTGGAATGGGGGAATTGATTTTTGGTCCCTAAACTTTAGGTTATTTATAAGTTAGTCCCTAAAGCTCAACTATAAATAGCCTAGCCATTTGCCATTTGAAAACATCCCAAATCATTCTAACCTCCTCTCAATACTAGAGAAATTAGAGAGTTTTCATAGAGTTGTTTTCTCCTTTTTATCAAGAGAGAATTGTCATTGTTTTCTCCTTGTTAGATTGAGAGAAGTTGTAATTCCTATTTTCTCATAGTGAAATTCTTCTACCTTTGTCCGTGGTTTTTACCCTATATTATTTAGGGGTTTTCCACGTAAAATCTGTGTCTCTTTTATCTTCATTATTATTTTCTCAAATTATCAGTTGCGTTTTTGCTCTATTCGACGATCGTATTCCGCAACAATTGGCATCAGAGCCTAATTTGGGTGCGTATATCTACTTACCGTATTCTCTGTTGGTTGCCACTGAAAAGTGGATCCTCCATCATAAGAAAGTAAGTTAGATATTACTCATTCATTGAAGGTGGTGGGCACTATTCACGTCAAAAAGGTGAAATAGTGGGAGCTATCTGAAATAGAAGCTATGGCAACGAAATTTGATATTGAAAAGTTCAATGGGAGAAATTTCTCACTGTGGAAATTGAAGATAAAGGTCATCCTAAGAAAAAACGGATGTCTAGCGGCTATTAGCGAAAGGCCGACAGATTTTACGGATAACAAGAAATGGAATGAGATGGACGAGAATGCTATTGCAGACCTTCATTTAGCATTAGCAGATGAAGTACTATCAAGCATCGAGGAGAAGGAGACAGCCAAGGAGATTTGGGATCACCTCGCAAAATTATACGAGGTCAAATCGTTGCACAATAAAATTTTCCTTAAGAGGAAATTATACACTCTTCGGATGTCAGAATCTACTTCAGTGACAGAGCACTTAAACACGTTGAATACTCTATTTTCTCAGCTTACATCCCTAAGCTATAAAATAGAGTCACAAGAACGTGCTGAACTTTTACTTCAAAGTCTACTTGATTCGTATGATCAACTCATCATCAACTTGACAAACAACAACCTTACAAGTGATCTAGTCTTCGATGACGTTGCAGCTGCTGTTCTGGAAGAAGAAAATCGATGCAAGAACAAGGAAGACAGACAAGGAAATCTGCAACAAGCAGAGGCCTTAACGGTGATGGGAGGAAGATCAACAGAACGTGACCAAAGTAGCAGTCACAATCATGGTAGATCAAAGTCAAGGAGTAAGAAGAATTTAAAGTGCTACAAGTGTGGAAAGAAGGGTCACATGAAGAAGGATTGTTGGAGTTTACCTAAAAACTCCAATCCTCAAGGAAATATGGCAAACACTTCAGATGATGGAGATGCTCTCTGTTGTGAAGCAGCAACAGCCATGGAAGGCAGAAAAAGATTTGCAGACATATGGCTTATTGACTCGGGAGCCACATATCACATGACCTCAAGAAGAGAATGGTTCTATAATTATGAACCTATCTCAGGAGGATCTGTGTACAGCTGCAATAATCATGCCTTAGAAATTGTTGGCGTTGGAACCATCAAACTGAAGATGTATGACGGGACAACCAAAGTTGTTCGAGATGTGCGACACGTGAAAGGCTTGAAGAAAAACTTATTATCCTACGGATTGTTGGATAATAATGCAAGCAAGATTGAAACACAGAAAGGAATCATGAAGGTGTTCTATGGAGCGCTTGTGGTGATGAAAGGTGAAAAGATAGCGGCAAATTTGTACATGCTGAAGGGAGAGACTTTGCTAGAAGCTGAAGCCTCTGTTGCCTCATGTAGTTCAGATTCTACCATGTTATGGCATCGGAAACTTGGACACATGTCAGAACAGGGAATGAAAGTCCTTGTGGAGCAAAAGCTACTTCTGGGTTTAACAAAGGTATCACTTCCTTTGTGTGAACATTGTATTACAAGTAAGCAGCATCGATTAAAATTCAACACATCAAATTCTAGAGGCAAGGCTGCTCTAGAATTGGTTCATTCTGATGTATGGCAAGCACCGGTTACATCCCTAGGCGGAGCAAAGTATTTTGTCTCCTTCATTGATGACTACTCTAGGAGATGTTGGGTGTATCCTATCAAGAGGAAGGCAGATGTGTTTTCAACCTTCAAAGTTTTCAAAGCGCGGGTGGAACTTGATTCTGGAAATAAGATCAAGTGTTTCAGATCAGATAATGGAGGTGAATATACAAGTGATGAATTTGATGACTTCTGCAGAAAAGAAGGCATCAAAAGACAGTTCACAACCATATACACTCCTCAACAAAATGGAGTGGCAGAGCGGATGAACAGAACTCTGTTAGAAAGAACACGAGCAATGTTGAGAGCTGCAGGGCTAGAAAAAGCTTTCTGGGCAGAAGCAGTCAATACCGCCTGTTATTTGGTGAATCGGGCTCCATCAACTGCAATTGAGTTGAAGACACCGATGGAAATGTGGACTGGTAAACCAGTTGATTATTCAAACCTCCATATATTTGGAAGTATTGTGTACGTGATGTACAATGCCCAAGAAATTTCAAAGTTGGATCCAAAATCCAGAAAATGTAAATTCTTGGGGTATGCTGATGGAGTAAAGGGGTATCGCTTGTGGGATCCCACTGCCCGCAAAGTGATTATCAGCAGGGATGTTATCTTTGTAGAAGATAAGCTACAAAGAAAAGAAGGAGATGATAGCACTGATAAAGAAAAGCCAGAGACTACATAGATACATGTTGAAAATGAGTTTGAACAGAGAGATTATTCTGAAGCAGAACCAGAGCTCGAGGAATCAGAACCAGAGAATTCTGAAGCTCCAACAACTCGTCAATCAGATCGTGTGAGAAGACGCCCCAATTGGCACTCAGATTATGTTATAGAAGGTAATGTTGCATACTGCCTTTTAACGGAGGACGGTGAGCCATCAACATTCGAGGAGGCAATGAACAACTCAGATGCTTCGCAATGGATGGCGGCAATGCAAGAAGAAATTGAAGCCCTTCATAAAAATAATACATGGGAACTTGTGCCACTATCACAAGGAAGGAAGCCAATTGGTAACAAATGGGTCTTCAAAATCAAGAGAAATGGTGACGATCAAGCGGAGAGGTATCGTGCAAGACTGGTGGTCAAAGGATATGCTCAGAAAGAAGGTATTGATTTCAATGAAATCTTTTCTCCTGTGGTTAGACTAACAACGGTTCGAGTTGTCCTGGTATGTGTGCTACATTGAATTTACATCTAGAGCAGCTAGATGTTAAAACAGCTTTTCTTCATGGAGATCTTGAAGAAGAGATTTACATGCTCCAGCCTGAAGGTTTTGAAGAAAAAGAAAAGAAGAACTTGGTTTGTAGGTTGAACAAATCTCTGTACGGTTTAAAGCAGGCGCCGAGGTGTTGGTACAAGAGATTTGACTCCTTCATCATGAGCCTTGGATACAACAGACTTAATGCAGACCCTTGTGCTTACTTCAAGAGGTTTGGTGAAAACGACTTTGTTATATTGCTGTTGTATGTAGATGACATGTTGGTTGCAGGCCCCAACAAAGATCATATTGAAGAATTAAAGGCACGACTGGCTAGGGAATTTGAAATGAAGGACTTGGGACCAGCAAACAAGATTCTAGGGATGCAAATTCACCGAGACAGAAGTAGTAGGAAGATTTGGCTTTCACAAAAGAATTACTTGAAAAAGATCTTGTCACGATTCAGCATGCAAGATTGTAAGCCAATTTATACCCATCTTCCTATTAACTTTAAATTATCCTCCAGTATGAGTCCTAGCAGTGAAGAAGAGAGGATGGAGATGTCTCGAGTACCGTATGCATCAGCAGTGGGAAGTTTAATGTTCGCTATGATTTGTACAAGACCAGACATTGCACAAGCAGTGGGAGTGGTTAGTCGGTACATGGCGAATCCAGGCAGAGAGCATTGGAATGCTGTGAAAAGGATCCTGAGATACATCAAAGGGACCTTAAATGTTGCATTATGTTACGGGGGATCAGACTTTCTTATCAGCAGGTAAGTCGATTCTGACTATGCAGGAGATTTGGATAAAAGCAAATCTACAACAGGGTATGTGTTTACAGTTGCTGGTGGAGCTGTAAGCTGGGTTTCAAAACTGCAATCGGTTGTGGCCACGTCAACAACGGAGGCAGAATATGTAGCAGCTACACAAGCCAGTAAAGAAGTAATATGGTTGAAAATGCTATTGGAGGAGCTCGGGCACAAACAAGAGAATGTCTCTTTATTTTGTGACAGTCAGAGCGCCTTGCATCTTGCAAGGAATCCTGCTTTTCACTCAAGAACAAAACACATTCGGGTCTAATACCACTTCATTTGTGAGAAAGTGGAAGAAGGGACGATAGATATGCAGAAGATCCATACCGATGACAACATAGCAGATTTCATGACAAAAGCAATCAACACTGATAAGTTTACTTGGTGTCGATCCTCTTGTGGCTTGTTAGAGACGTAAGCAACATGGAAAGTACGAGGTAGAAAGAATGGTGTGAAGATATGATTGTTCCAATCAAATCTTCAAGTTGGAGATTGTTAAAAGTGTTGAAAATGGCTTTGAAATTTCAAAGCAAAATTCAACAAAGTAGGCACCAATTGACAAATTGAATTTGTCAAGTTTGGGTGCAGCAAATGGAGAAAAATGATGCAGCAAATGTTGAAAATGTGGAATGGGGAAATTGATTTTTGGTCCCTAAACTTTAGGTTATTTATAAGTTAGTCCCTAAAGCTCAACTATAAATAGCCTAGCCATTTGCCATTTGAAAACATCCCAAATCATTCTAACCTCCTCTCAATACTAGAGAAATTAGAGAGTTTTCATAGAGTTGTTTTCTCCTTTTTATCAAGAGAGAATTGTCATTGTTTTCTCCTTGTTAGATTGAGAGAAGTTGTAATTCCTATTTTCTCATAGTGAAATTCTTCTACCTTTGTCCGTGGTTTTTACCCTATATTATTTAGGGGTTTTCCACGTAAAATCTGTGTCTCTTTTATCTTCATTATTATTTTCTCAAATTATCAGTTGCGTTTTTGCTCTATTCGACGATCGTATTCCGCAACATTCGGCTGTGCTTAGGAGCACGTTGGATAAAAACAGAGAGGAAACTAACAACAACCAAAATCTCATGTTTGGAAATGTAATTAGATTTCTATCAACTTTGTGAGTTATGATGTTCGAGAGAATAGGTTTATATAAACAGTTTACAGTTTGCATAATTGAGAAACGTGACAATATTATTGAAATTTGAGCATATGTTCTGTTCTTTTCTTGGACCACGATCTCCTCCAATGTTGTTTTTGTACGGTTATGACGATGGAGAAACGTGGCGATATGGTTGAATTTTCTTGGACCCCAATCTCGTCTAATGTTGTTTTCGTACATTTATGAAATATTAAAATTGAGTTGGCTAGTTTCTGATTCTCATCTACCAAAGGATAATCAATTATTGTAATAAAGTTGCAAACGTTTAAGACATGGCTATTCAATCATGATCTGTCCTAATGAAAATAAGATGTTATTATTTTTAAATTATTTGCATTCGAACAATTTATTTGTACAGTGTATTACGTTATTAAAAGGCTAATATTAATGTCCATTTTCAAACTATGCAAATAGTTTCGACTCATGGAATTGTATTAAATTTGAAAGGAAATTATAATGAAATCAATAGAGATAAAAGTTTCAAACTTCATTCAAAGGACAACGTGTTTTAATGTTTTAACTTGTTTGCACATAAATTATGTTATGGGACCATTGTTGGAAAGGACCATTGATATTTTTAACTTATTGCAGACATGGCATTACTTGTATCATAGGACCATTGTCAGAAAGGTAAGCATGTGATCTCTAATTTTAGTATGCAAACGCAACTTTCAAAATTTAAAAAAAAAAACAAACAAACAAACAAACAAAGGCCTACGTACCATGCAACGGCATGCTTTTTCTCTCCGCCACATGCAACAAATTCTTCGCAAATAAGTGATTGTAATAAAAGTGAATGGCTGTTTGAAAGGAAAGAAACTACAGCTAATTTCGTTGTTCTTGTTCGGATGGGCAAGTTATTTTACAGTCCATTAAAGAAATTACACAGGTTAGATTAAAAGGGAAAAACATTGTCAAAACTGATTTTGTGAAGGATGAGTCTACCACGTGCGACGAACATCGATGAACACCATTAATGATGAACACCGATGAACACCATTAAATTAATTAATAAAGATTTAAAATATCAAATTTGAGCTGGCTGGTTTCTGATTCTCATCTACCAAAAGACAATCAATTATTGTAATAAAGTTGCAAACGTTTAAGACATGGCTATTCAATCATTCTAATTTGTGAACTGATATGTCCTAATGAAAATGAAATGTTATTATCCTTAAATTATTTGGATTTGAACAATTTATCTGTACAATATATTACATTATTAAAAGGCTAATATTAATGTCCATTTTCAAACTATACAAATAGTTTCGACTCATGAAATTGTATTAAATTTGAAAGGAAATTACAATGGAATCAATAAAGATATAAATTTCAAACTTCATTCAAAGGACAACGTGTTTTAATGTTTTAACTTGTTGCACATAAATTATGGCACAGGACCATTGTTGGAAAGGACCATTGATATTTTTAACTTATTGCAGACATGACATTACATGTATCATAGGGCCATTGTCAGAAAGGCGTACGTACCATGCAGCGGCATGCTTTTTCTCTCCGCCACATGCAACAAATTCTTGGCAAATAAGTGATTGTAATAAAAGTGAATGACTGTATAGCTTGACCTTATTTTTTTTATTTAAAAACTATAGTTCAATCATTGGTATTTTAATCAAATTTTGTTTATTATCGTATATACTTACTAAACTCATTAACCAATTATTCCAACAAATTTATGTTTCGAATTCAAAGATGTTTTAGATTTTTTTAGTAAAAAAAAAGGTTTTATTCTAATTATCTAGATGTACACTACACCAAGTTTGATATATAGCGGTGTTTTTCGCGGCATTTTTGAATTAAGCGCCGCTAAATTTAAACATATAGCGGCGTTTAAGAAAAAAGCCACAAAATGACAAAGTATCTAAAACGCCGCTATAGATAGTACATTAGTGGCGTTTTAATAGAAACGCCGCTATAGACGTCGTGTTGGTAGCGTTTTTTCAAAAGCGCCACAAAAGATGTCATTTTCGTGGCGTTTTCTTTTTCAAAAACGCCGCAAAAAATAAAGTCACCGTCCATTATAACTCATTCGGACTGATCCCCTCCCTTACTCAATCCCCAAATGAACATATCGTAAAATCCCTAAATTGTGGGTTTACAAAGCACTAGCATCCACTTATGCAACTGTCGTACACTCTCAATGCCGTCATCGTCACTTCAGTTAGTTTTTCGGTGAACCAAGGCCACCACAATGAAGCTCTCATCCTCTTCTTCCTTTCCAATGGTTCAGTTTCTCAGAAATGAGCCTTCAAGTCCTTGAAACGAGACTTGATTCACGGAGTGTTTTCTCGTCTGATCTTGGACAACTGTCGTTGGATCAATGTTGTTCTGAGGGATACGACTCTCACTGTCGAACGACCTTTCGTTTCTCTTCTCTGGTTTGGCAATGAGAAATATCCTTCATTTGCAAGGAGTGACAAATGATTGGCTAATTCAGTATTTTGTTACTTAACTGTGTTTTTGTTCTTTTTGATGCAGAATCAACGCTTCATCTTGTCTTAAGATTGAGAAGTGAAATTATTGAGCCTTCTTTAATGGCTTTGGCTCGTAAAGACAACCAAGACAAAATGATTTGCCGCAAGTGAGCTCCTTCTTCGTATCTATATTTTATACTATCGGTATTCTTTACTTTTTGTTAAGTCCAGACCTGAATTGATTAAACACAGCATGAATTCACAGACATTTTATTATGTTCTCTTTGTTCTCAGTGGAATGCCATATCACTTTTGTTCTCTCTATTCTTTTTCTTGGGTGTCTGGTGTTTAAGTTGATATGTATTTTTTAGTAACTGACACGCGTCGTATAGTGTCAAAAATAAAACCTTAAACTCAAATAAATAAGATTTAAAATAATATAGCGAGAGTAAGGGTCAATCCGCAGGGAATAGGAATCCTAACACCTTTCATTCTGATTTAGACCAATAACCTGTAGAAAATAAAAGGGGGGTTTTAGAGAAGTGATTTTGAGTGATAAAGAAAAATAATAAGAACGTAAAATAAATATTGAAAATGAATTATGGATTGAATTAGCCTCAAGCCACGCTTTGCCACGACATCTTCGATCACTGAAGTTGATTTTTCTTCGACTTTCCTGCCGGTTACAGTCTACAAGGCCCAACCCTTGCAACTTACTTATCTTGGGTAAATTCAACTCCCAGGGCAATCCTTGAAGTCAAGCTTTAGTGAGTTAGCTACGGCAATCGATGCTAACTCAAATCTGAGTTAGTGCTGGAGAAGCCCGTGCTCGGATAATCGTCTCGATGAGAATTGTTTCCGATTTTGATTCCCCTTAGTGGACCGCCACTAAGTTTGTTCTTAGGGAGTTGAATTGACTACAAGCTTTTCCTCGTCCCCAACGATGGATCTAAACCACTTCAACCCGATGCGCGCTCTCGGAATGAAACAATTGAGATGCCTAAAGATTAGGCCGATTGCCTAATCAATTTTACAGAGAATCTAAAAAGGAGTTGTTGAATGATTGAAGTACTTTCCTAATCTCACGAGTTTAGTCGGGTTTGGCGTTGCTTTTGGCTAAAGGGGATTTAGTTAAGCATGATTGGTGAAGAAACCATACTTAAATAAATAAAGAAAGAAATGGAGAAAATGGAAATGGAGAAAATAGAGAGCTTTTATTAACTCAAGGAAGAAGAGAACAATGGAATAACTTATGATTTAATTCACCCCCAAAGTGGGGTATTTATAGTAGTTGAAAACTCTAGAAACCTAAGATGATAAATCCTAAATTTAAATTAAATTACATAAGATAAATATCCAAGTTTTGAATTTTAAAATAAAAATCCGGATGATAAGCTATCTGATAAGTGGACTGATAAGTTATCTGCGTTGCTGATGTCATCTTCTAGAAGGTGCTGACGTGGCGCCCAGTCAGCATTCATGCCCTGGTTCATGCCCATGAATCTGCCCACGACTCCAGTATTTTTTGCAGCATTCCAACTTATTTCCAGCATTACGTAACCTGCACGAAAACAACATAAAAACAGCCCAATTAAGTCCTTCAAACATATATTCGATCAAAATAAGGACTAAAAACATAACCAAAATAAATACTTATCAGTAACTAATGACTTTGATTTACTTTTTACTGTTAGATTCTTAAAATTTTTATAAATGATTAAAAAGGCACACAAATTCACAGATTCTTCTTAGCAGTAAGCCAAGCCTCTGATTTTAGCTTATTTTTTGTTAAAATTTTGCCATTTGTTCTTAGCATTTCTCTTGAGAAACTAATTGATCATGTTTCCCTCTTAGTTTACACTATAAAATCTGCACATTCAGATCGTAGTTTTCAATTGAGAAAAAAAAAAGAAACATAAACATAAGAAAAAGTAAAAACCCAACTTTTTTTCTTGGAGGATTTGCACAATGAGATTCTAAAAAATAGGTTTTGTTTCAAAGATGCAAAAATATTGATATGTGTTTCAAGGTAATCTTCATTTCTTTATGGGTGGAAACTAAAGGATTGTATTGCAGTCTATAAACTCTTAGATAAGGTTCTTTCTAATCAAGATGCTGCTTTGAGTAAGTATTTTTCTCCACATAAATTGGAGTTTACTAAAATTTTGACGGAGTCCATTAACAACATTGAAATTAATTGCTCACTTTGTTTTCTCAAGTTTTTTTTAACAAGAATCTTAAAGATATTGAAATTTTAGTATACTGTTATTATATATTGTAGGATTAGCTATCTAAATATAATACATTAAATCATTTCTTTACTATATATATATATATATATATGTATATGTGGTTTCAACATTATTTAGTGCTTTTTTACATGGTTTCAAAATTATCTTTCTGATTAAACCCTATACGTAGGTGTCTTGTTAGACAATTTCAGTAGACCATGTGTAGTAGTATGTGCTTAGGTTTCTAGTCTATGATTAATCCTTTAGTTCATTCTCATTAGAAATATATTGATGTATGATAAACTCGTTTGATATCTATGTATATTTCAAAACAGCTAACTTTATTGCTTTTATTATGATATAGCTTGAAGATTTTACTTTATCATACTCAAAAGATAAGTTGCTTATAATACTTATTCACAGAAAATTGGCTTGAAAGTGTGTTTATATGCAATTTTTGTCCAATTTTTTATGTCAAATTGCACAAGATAGTGGAATTGTTTTAACTTTTGGTTTCATGTATGAAATTTGTGTGAGTTGCTGAATTTTAAACTTACTGCAACCTGATAAATTGACATTAGTGTTTGATGCTTCTTTCATGGCAGATGCTTAGGGTGGTTTCAGCTTTTATCGTATCTGTAGCATGTTTGTATTTTGGTGTTAGAAATATCTTTAATCTCAAGTTATATATGTCATTCTTATTTTTTTCATCTTGCTTTACTCGCGCTATAGCGAGGCTAGGAATTAACCGGCGTGAAGAGAAGTGGTGAAAATGGGAAGTACGTCCCTCCTAGTCATGTAGCAGCTTTGACATTATTCTTCTCGGTCTAGATATTGGGAATCACGTTCCTCCTAGTCATGTAAATAGATTAAAGTAAGGAATCATAATGTACTCCCTTCACATTTCAATTTTTTGTGCAACATTTGTAAACAGATTGATTGATTATTATATAATATTAGTATTATTTGAATTTGAATTTTTTTAAGCATGTTGCTATTTGCGGCGTTTGTAAACACAAACGCCACTAAAGATTTTTCTTTTTTTGTGGCGTTTGTTCTTACAAACGCCATTAAAGAACAAAAACAAATGCCACTAAAGAACAGTTTTTCGCAGCGTTTGTAAACACAAACACCATTAAAGAACTGTTGCGGCGTTAGTTTAAGCGGCACTTCTCGCAACACTTTTATAAGCGTTGAGAAAGTTTTTCGCGGCACTAAAAAACGCCGCTATAAGACTAAAAACGTCGTTAAAAACCTGTTTTGTTGTAGCGGTATAACAGTGTTACATGTTGGATTGAGATTTTTAAATAAAAATAAATAAATGTATTCTGAATTTTTAATTTTTTGAAGTACAAGAATTAAGAGTTCATTTGGATTGGATAATTTATTGATGATTCCAATAGCATCACCCTAGTCGATTATAACCTGTTGCCAACCTTTGTCGTATGCAAGTTTAACGCATAAGACTCCTCACGTTCGGCAATTGGCAAAGGAGGTGCCGGGCCGGCAAAACCAGCAACAACAAGACCATGGTCAAAACTCGACTCGAAAAAATTGAAATTTCTGACTCGACTCGAGGTAAAAAAAAAATTCGACTCCTTTTGACTCGACTCGAAATTTCATAAATTCGACTCGAAAAAATTTTAAATAAAGTTTGAGTTGGAAAATGAAAATTCGAATAATTAAAAAAATTTAGTAATTAATG
This sequence comes from Hibiscus trionum, assembly GCA_030270665.1. Lineage (NCBI taxonomy): Eukaryota > Viridiplantae > Streptophyta > Magnoliopsida > Malvales > Malvaceae > Hibiscus > Hibiscus trionum. The sequence goes on along the minus strand of BSYR01000011.1, from coordinate 527,780 downwards.
GATTGATCTTTAAGTTCAAGTCGAGTCCTCAATTTTTCCTAATATATATATACCAATATACAAAAATATGAAGAAAGATGTGTCACACATGAAAAATATATGAAGAAGTATATATATGCATATCTTATATGATTAGAGAAAGTCGTTTAAATTGGAATAAAATTGTACTATAACATGATAAATAATTACAATTAAATTTGTATATGAACTTGAAAACTCGACTCGAATTTCATAAACTCAACTCGAATCAGAAAATTTTTAAATAAAGTTTGAGTTGTAAAATATGAATAACTCAAAAAAAAATAACTCTAGATCGAACGCTCACCGCTAGTTCGCACAACACAACTCCAACAGCACCTGCCCCGCGTGCAGAGAAAAAGGCCCATCAAACCGGGGGGCTAGACCGACGAGCTTGCCTGGGCTGTCGAGACAAGAAAGGATTAACAATATTATTTTGTAGATGGATCAAATTCAGTTTGCAGAACTAGAACAAGAAAAGGATCTCCCCCGATAAGAAGAAAATCAGTCTCCTGCAAATGTTTTACCTCAACTCTGTATCTTTGCCTCTATAACTTAAGGTACACGGTACTTACAAGTTACAAGTGTTGGGGAAACCGGGTTATTTCCCACACGAACGTAGCTTCAAATCTGAGCTGAAATGTCGAGATCGAAACTACCGAAATTTGCACAGCGGACAAACCCGTCAACTGTTGAATATTGAAACCCAATGGAAAAACCCAATAATAAGCAAGCAAAATAAATAATGGAGAGAACACACCGAATTTACGAGGTTCGACGAAAATGTCGTCTACTCCTCGGGCACCACCACCGGATGATAACTTCACTAATACCAAAATGGTACAAACAAATGGAATTCCTAAGAATTCCCAAATATGAGAGAAGAGAAACAAATGGGAGAGATAGATGTTGGGATGATTTCAAATGGCAAATGCTAGGCCTATTTATAGTTGAGCTTTAAGGACTAAACCTATAAATAGCCTAAAGTTTAGGGACCAAAAATTAATTTTCCCATACCACTTTTCCACCTAATTTTCCACTCATATTTTCCATCCACCTTTCGGTGGCTTTTTGGTTGGCAATTTCCAGCCACTTTCAACAAATCTCCACCTTGGCTTGAAATTTCACCAAGCTTTTCAAAATTTCTTCTCCCCAAACGTTATCCTTTGTAGTGCCTCCAAATGCGCCCACGAGCGCCATACACCCGAAGGTGCTCAAACTTGCAAGATGTTAATCAAGTTCAAACAATGATTGAACTTGATTGATGTTACCACCTTGGTCAACATATCTGCAGGATTTTCTGCCGTCGCAATCTTCTGAAGTAGAATCTTTCCTTCTTCAAAGATCTCCCGCACAAAGTGATACCTCACGTCGATGTGCTTGGTTCTTGAATGGTAGACTTGATTTTTCGCTAAATGAATAGCACTCTGACTGTCACAATAGAGACTAATGTGACTTTGAACAACTCCCAAGTCTTCCAACAATCCGTTAAGCCAAATCGCCTCCTTAACAGCCTCTGCAACTGCCATGTACTCTGCCTCTGTAGTTGACAAAGCCACCGTTGACTGTAAAGTAGACCTCCAACTAACTGGGGCTTTTGCTAAAGCAAACAAATACCCAGTAGTAGACCGACGCTTGTCCAAATCACCAGCATAGTCGGAATCAACATATCCAACCACAAACTGACCAAGTGTTTCATCTTGCTCAAACACTAAACCAACATCTACGGTTTGTTGGAGATACCGTAGAATCCATTTCACAGCTTGCCAATGTCCTTTTCTAGGATCATGCATGTACCTGCTCACAACTCCAACTGCTTGTGAAATGTCAGGCCGCGTACACACCATCGCATACATCAAGCTCCCTACTGCATTAGCATATGGAACTTTTGCCATATATTCTCGCTCTTCATCAGTTTTAGGAGATAATTGAGAACTGAGTTTCAAATGAGAAGCAAGTGGGGTACTTACATGTTTTGTGCTTTCATTCATGCCAAAACATTGTAATACCTTTTTCAGATATTGCTTCTGAGTCAAACAAAGCTTGCCTCTCCGTCTGTCTCTACTTATCTCCATGCCGAGAATCTTCTTGGCCTCACCTAGATCTTTCATCTCAAACTCTTGATTCAACTGAGCCTTCAATTTGTCTATCTCTTGTTGACTCTTTGAAGCGATCAGCATATCATCAACATACAAGAGGAGATAAATGAAAGATCCATCTTGTAGCTTTCGCAAATACACGCAATGGTCGTATTTGCTTCTTGTGTACTTCTGCCTCCTCATAAAGCTATCAAATCGCTTGTACCACTGCCTCGGAGATTGCTTCAATCCATATAGCGATTTGTTCAGCTTACAAACCCATTTCTTACCACCAGCATCTACATATCCTTCTGGCTGAGTCATATAGATCTCCTCTTCCAAATCACCGTGCAAGAAAGCCGTCTTTACATCGAGTTGAGCTAGCTCCAAATTCAACTGTGCTACCAAGGCCAACAATGTTCTAATGGAGGAATGCTTCACAACAGGGGAAAATACTTCGTTGTAGTCGATTCCCTCCTTCTGAGCGTAGCCTTTAGCTACCAACCTTGCCTTGTAGCGAACATCTTTCTTGCTGGGAGATCCGTCTTTCTTTGCAAACACCCACTTGCATCCAATTGCCCTTTTACCTTCTGGTAAATATGCCAAATCCCAGGTGTTGTTCTTCTGGAGAGATTGCATTTCTTCATCCATGGCACTTTTCCACTTGTCACTTTCTAAGCTTTGCATTGCTTCTTGATAAGTGACAGGGATATCATCATCAACAACTGGAAGGGCATAGGCCACTGTATCTGTAAATCTAGCAGGTCTACGAATTTCTCTCCTTGGCCTTGTAACTGCAAGTGGTTCTGGTGTCTCCAATGGTTCTTGGGTTTGAACCTCTTCATCTTCTGATTCCTCCATTGGAGTTGGAGAATCAGTAACATCAATTTCTGGACTAATCACCGTCTCTTGAAACTCCACCTGGTTTGGAGTATACTCCACCTGTTGTGGAGTACTACTTGTCTGAACAGCTCCATTTGTTACCTTCTTCAACATGACAGATTCATCAAAGGTAACATCTCTGCTACAAATTATCCTCTTTGTGTCTAAGCACCAAAGTCGAAATCCCTTCACTCCATGAGTGATTCCCATGAAGATAGCCTTCTTTGCTCTAGGATCAAGTTTTGACTCCTTCACATGATAATACGCAGTGGATCCAAATACATGTAAGGAATCATAATCTGTAGCGGGTACTCCAGACCATACCTCCAACGGTGTTTTTCCTCCAATCGCCGATGACGGTAGACGATTGATGAGATGGCCAGCATATGTCACAGCCTCAGCCCAAAATGGTTTGCCCAACCCAGCATTGGACAACATACATCGAACTTTCTCAAGTAGTGTTCGATTCATACGCTCTGCCACCCCATTCTGCTGTGGTGTATGTCTAACAGTGAAGTGTCGAACAATACCATGCTCCTGGCAAACGTCAAAGAGCGGATCACTTCTATATTCCCCTCCATTGTCCGTCCTAAGCCGTTTGATCTTCTTGCCAGTCTGGTTCTCGATCATATTTTTCCACTTCAGGAAAACTTTGAGCACTTCATCTTTAGACTTCATTGTATACACCCAAACTCTTCTGGAAAAGTCATCAACAAAAGTTGCAAAATAGTGTTTTCCTCCCAACGGCGTTGTTTTGGAAGGACCCCACACATCTGAGTGAACATAATCCAAAATACCTTTCGTATTATGGATAGCGGTGCCGAATTTCACTCTCTTCTGCTTTCCCAGAACACAATGCTCACAAAAATTTAACTTGCAAGCCTTTGCACCTTTCAACAATCCTTGCTTTGCCAAAATTTGCAAGGATTTCTCACCAGCGTGTCCCAACCGCATGTGCCACAACTGAGAAGAATCCAATTTGTCTTCACCGGAAGCTGCTGCTACTGCTCCAATAACTGTACTACCTTGGTAGTAATACAAGTTATTTTTCCTGATGCCCTTCATTATCACGAGTGCGCCTGATGTGACTTTCAAAATTCCATCTCTCATAGTGACAACCGAGCCTTTGGATTCCAAAGCTCCCAACGAGATGAGATTTTTCTTCAAACTAGGCACGTATCGGACATCAGTCAAAACTCTGGTTGATCCATCTTGATTCTTCAATCGGATTGAACCTATCCCAATCGTTTTACAGGCGTTGTCATTGCCCATATAAACAACTCCTCCATTTAGTTCTACTAAATCGAAGAACCACTCCCGATTAGGGGACATATGATAGGTACAACCCGAATCCAATATCCACTCGTCTGAGCGGAATGATGACGATGAAGCAACCAGTGATATTTCAGAGTCACTAGTATCATGCTCTGCAACACATGCATCTGGAGCAGCTTTTCCTTTCTTCTTCAGCTTCGGGCAATCTTTCTTCCAATGACCTTTCTCATGACAAAAGGCACATTCATCTTTCCCAAGTCTGGACTTTGACTTTGATCTCCCTCTCATTTTTGGCTTTTGGCTTTTCGAGCGACCTCTTACCACCATGGCCTCCGCTGCATTGTACTTGCTCTCCATCTTGGTTTTCTTTCTGAGCTCGTAACTATACAGAGCAGCAGTTACTTCTTTAAGGGTCACCTCATCCTTTCCGTGAAGTAACGTTGTTTCAAGGTGCTCAAATTCATCTGGAAGAGATGACAACAACATTAAAGCCAAATCTTCATCTTTGAAAGTTTCATCCATGCCTAACAGATCTGCCACTAACTCATTGAAGGCAGTGATGTGTTCATTCATATTGGTGCCTGGTTGATAATCAAATCTGAACAATCTTTTCTTCATGTGAAGACGATTCTGAGAGCTTTTCTTTAGGAATTTTTCCTCCAACGCTTTCCACAGTTTGCTTGCAGAAGTCTCGTTCTTGTAGGCATACTTCTGCTCCCTGGAAAGACAAGATCGAATCGTACTGCACGCCATACGGTTGATTGTTCTCCAATCTTTCTCCACCATATCTACTGGTTTTTCTTCCTCAATGGCAATGTCTAGACCTTGTTGAAATAAAGAGTCTAGCACCTCGCCTTGCCACATGCCGAAGTGACCGGATCCATCGAACAACTCCACCGAGAAGTTTGCATTTGTCATTATCCTCCTCACCGGTATAGAGGAAGAGCTTGATGCCCTATCTGATCCGTCTTTTGCCATGGCAACAAATAATATTCAACAGCACGAACTGGATATTGAAACACTGCACCAGGTAAGTTCCCAGGAAAGAGAGGTGGATCACACGGATCACTTAAATACCCAGTCTTTCCTAGCCAGAACTTTCCTAGACATGCACTGTCACAACACCACACTTCTAACCGAGCAACCGGGATAGCCTTCACCGAAGCTCTGATGCCAATTGTTGGGGAAACCGGGTTATTTCCCACACGAACGTAGCTTCAAATCTGAGCTGAAATGTCGAGATCGAAACTACCGAAATTTGCACAGCGGACAAACCCGTCAACTGTTGAATATTGAAACCCAATGGAAAAACCCAATAATAAGCAAGCAAAATAAATAATGGAGAGAACACACCGAATTTACGAGGTTCGACGAAAATGTCGTCTACTCCTCGGGCACCACCACCGGATGATAACTTCACTAATACCAAAATGGTACAAACAAATGGAATTCCTAAGAATTCCCAAATATGAGAGAAGAGAAACAAATGGGAGAGATAGATGTTGGGATGATTTCAAATGGCAAATGCTAGGCCTATTTATAGTTGAGCTTTAAGGACTAAACCTATAAATAGCCTAAAGTTTAGGGACCAAAAATTAATTTTCCCATACCACTTTTCCACCTAATTTTCCACTCATATTTTCCATCCACCTTTCGGTGGCTTTTTGGTTGGCAATTTCCAGCCACTTTCAACAACAAGTAGGCTTGATCTCCGTTTGCTTCGATTGAGCTTTGATGTCTTTCAGTTTCTTCAAAATGTTTTCGGATCGACACCGAGAAGATTGAACGACTTTGTCATCGGTGCTGAGAAAACCGTGTCACTTGTAAGAACCCGATATTGTGCACGGCATTAGTATCCTTGAAAGGGATCTAGAGAATGATGATGACAAGTATGGATAATGAGAGAAATGACCACTCATTTACCTCCGAAAACGCCAATCTATCAGCAACATCATTTTCCCACTCAAAAAACCGAGTCAGCTGGCCTGTAAATCTTAAGATGATAACCGGAACTGTGAAATGTTTGCATCTTGCCCTGCAAGCACATACTGGTTCTTCCAAGAAATCATGTCTCTGTTCATGTTCACTTTAAAGCATGTAGCATTCTTGTGTGATTTATACACACAAGCACGTATATATCGGCAAAGATCGAGTTTTTAGATGACATTTACTTGCATGAAACCGCATAAACAGATTGTTCCTGATTCCTGAAGGAACTTTTCAGTGCAATACTTGATCTCCATTTAGGGACTTCGGGATGCTTATCACAATTGTGAATGGAGAAGAACACATTTTTCTGAATCCCCATTGCTTTTGCACATTGCATAAGACCAACCTTTCCTTCCCAAACAGAACACATGAAAATTAGATAATCTTAGGTTTGAGCAAGATTAACCATAGTTATTCTTAGTGTTTGATTTTAAGTTAAATGAAGATATTGAGGTGCTTACTGGTGGTTAGAGGGGTGGAGGAGATTAGTAGTGTCCGCCGCCATGACAGAGCAGTGGCGGTTACAGTTATGGAGTTGTGACGGTGGTGGAATGTGCCAGGTGTCGCCAGCCGAGTAGGGAGTCTTAACGCCATTGCTTGCTGTGCCTGTGTTTTGCTTTGCTAGGTGTGTGTATGTGTATTAATTTTGTTCTGCTGAGGGAGAGAAATGAAAATCAAGGATATGTGAGTATTGCCAGATAGAAAGGAAAAAAAAACATTAAAAGGTAGAAGATTTTTATCTGGTTTTATTTCAAGTGAATTTTATGCCACGTATACTTTCACTGTGCGTATAACACATTACACATTATTACCTTCAACTGTCATTTCATGTAAACGTTTTGTCGAATATTAATATATAATATAATTTTTGATAAAAAAAAGAAAAATTACGATAAACCTAGTTAAAAAATTCTCCTAAACTTAAATGGGAAAAAGTACCTATTATAATCGTAACACAAAGAACCTACAAGAGATCACTGGCCAAAAAATAACATGATTATACCAACCTCAACTATAATAACCATCATGTAAAACACTTAACACCTCATCAGGAAGATACGAAAAAAAAAACGTGGTTCAAAGCTATCCATGGAGCTCAGTTTCGTCATCGCATCAGTTAGACGGCTACCCGATTACCCTCTCGAAAGACATGTCGAAACTCAAGTCTCCATCGATACTGTTTGTTTTTTCAATTATATCCGAATGAACCCTAAATAATTCATTGTAATCAAAATTAACGATAAAAATGAAAATATAAATACAAACTTGGTATATTACTTTAAAATATATATACAAACACAAGAGACTATTGAATAATGAACAGTCCTATCCCATTGTTTTTTTGCTGTACTTTCCACATCTGCCTCGCAGTAGAACATTGTAGACAAAGGTAATTCTCCTTTTATCGTTCATTTTTTTCTACTCTTCACATTCCAACATTTACAGAAGCCGGACTGCCCAGGCCTTGCGTTTTCATCTGCAGAGACAGTGAAAGCCGTTGTCCATGGCAGCAACCTCCATTCCCCAATCCCCAATGTATATATATGATTGTAAAAAAGAATGCTAAAGAATTTGAGGGGCGAAAAAATATCATTAATAGTAATATAGTAATTCATTACCAACTCCCCCAACCTGCTTCAATTTCGGTTTTAGTCTGAAAACAACTCTTCCACTTCAGGTTGTTCTTGTTTGTTCGACACATTGTTGTCCTTATCGGGCAGTTCTTTAGTGTTGTTGTCTAAATATTCAACCTCGGTCCAATCCGGATCATCCTCAGTGGTCTCTTGTTCATCGGTCGCTTCAGTAGCATTTATAATATTGCTCTCACTTTCATGGGGATCCTCAGGGGTTTGTTTTTTAGTAGTTTCGGCTCCCTCGACCTCACATATACAGCTATGCGGGTTTTCATGGAACTCACCTCTGCCGGGTTTCACTTCTTTTGGCGCTCCCATGAACCCGATCTGAAAAGCTCGAACTTGAGAGGCGAATTCGTCCCATGTCATGTTGTTTCGGGCCAAGAACAATTTGTACAGCTTCTTAGCATTCGGTCGAATCGTTGGTTTGTGCCCGAAGTATTTCCTGTAAATAGACAAAAACATATTTAGAAACACAGGTAGAAAACAAGTGTGTTGTCTGTGTGATTTATGTAAAGTTGCTTACCTTCGACCAGCTAACATTCTAACCATGTTTCCGTTATTGTTCGAGACAAAAACATCACTTTCATCACAGACAATGTAATCAAGTGCGGCCATGCGACCCGAAAACTTTGAAAATGGTGCTAACTCCTCCTCAGTGGCTATAGTATCTTTTGAATGATAGTTAGGAAAGAGTGCTTTGAGCGGGGCTAACCTTTCTTCACCTCCATAAACTTCACCCGAGGCCACATAAATGTGAACATCGCTTCCAAAACCCAATGCTCTCAGCATTAGACCGATTTCCTCCGGAGTTAGCGGGCATCTCCCTTGCCTTCGCATCTTTGCGGGGTTGCTGGACTGCAGTTTGGGTTGAAATAAACATGTTCAAATGCTTTCAGAAAGCTACTTAGGTTTAAATATGTGTATTTTAACAGTTCACATGGCCTTACATGTAATGTTTTCCACCTCTTCCGGATTGCTCCAAGTTCCTTCCTTTCCTTTTCTCCTCCACCATAATCGCATCCGGTGAATGCGAGCATATCAGGTTCGAACCTATGGAAAATGACATAACGACCTGCATTAATGAAGTCTGTTTTCTCACAGTAAATATGTTGAGACCAACTGATTTAACATTGAATTTACAGCCATTGCAGTAGCCAAATTTCATCAATTATCGGCAATTAAAAGAGACAGAAATATCTAAAGATGACGTGAATAACAATTAATAACAGAGTGCCCTTTACCTCAAGTGCAACGCAATGAAATGCTTAGTTTTCATCTTCATCCTTTCAACCAAGAGTCTGCCTATTTGAAGAATGTGATCCGTGAATGTTAAAGCATGGTAGTTCACCCTACATCTAAGCTTTTGTAGATCTGTTTCCAACCTATTTGAAAGCCTATAATCAAACTTTCTAATCTCAACAGCCTGCATCAGGAAAAAGGATGGGGAAATTGTCAGTTTCCAAATGTTGTGCTTGTTTCATGGGGGGGGGGGGGGAAGTTCAAGACAGATACTATATTAGTAACTTCAACATTTGAAAAGATAGATTAGCATATTCTTGGAAAATGAAGTATAATAAGGCTAATGCTCACAAAAACCACTGAAGCCTTTTAAACCAATGGCTTGTCTTTGTGGTTACTAATATAATAAGGTTTTCTAACCATATGCCTAAGCAAATGCATATGGTTCCATTTATCTTCTCCGCTCATGGTTAGACTTGAGCATATATCCTAAACATATATAGTACATAAATAAAATTTAGAGCTACATACATTCTTCTTAATTAGAACAGGTAGAACACGACTCAGATAACATTTCTCATTGCACTTCCTTGGAAGACTCATGCGACGTGGTATCCAAGGTTTACCTCCCACCGGTGGTAGCTCTTTGACGATCCGAACATCTCGAGAGAGAGATGAAATGAACCGGTCGACATTGAATATTTCAGCAAAACCACTGCATCAAATAACCCATCACATATGAACACACAGAATGACAGAATAGAAACAATTCCCCTGGTTTTAGATTAAACAAGAATATCACAGCAGACCTGGTATCTTTCCAGTAAGAACGCTGATCGAGCTTGGGAATTACCAGAGTTGCATTTAAAATATATGCTGCTACTACAGAATCTACAATCTGTCGCCACAAAAATCAACATTGGCTTGCAATTACTATAGGCAATAAGCAGCAGAAGCTATATAAGGTCTGTTTCAGAAAACTTACCCCTGTTCTCTGTTGATTTAACCCTCCACTGGTGGAGATCAACAAGTAACGATTGAGATGTGTATTCACATCAGCAGCTGAAACATAGAACAAATAATATGAGAAGAAGAAGAAGAAATGAGAAGAAAGCAGCCTAATACTTTACTAACGTGCAAATCAATCAACAATAGAACGAATTAATTACTATATTAAAGGAAGAAACGCCTGAGAACATTTCTTCTTTTCCAGAGAACAAATTTCAACAACAGAGCTGGTGTTCAATCTAAAGCCAATTCCAAATGGAAACAACAATAAAAATAAGGATTCAAAAACTGGAATACTTTACTTTGAAACATATTAGAGGCGTTACTGCATCCATAGTAGAACTTTGATAGACTCGAACTCCATAAATTACGATCTGAATTTCCTCCACTTGCCTAAACAACATTAAAATTAATTAATCAAAACTGATTTTAAGATCCAAACAAGTCATCAAACTCGCATACAAATAAATGACATTAAGATTCAAGCACTTAAACTAAAATGTAGAAAATAATAGCAATAAAAAAAAAAAATCGTACCGGAACCTGAAACACCGCGTCAAAATTGGATTGTTTCCTCACCTAAACAAAACAACAAGCACAAATTTTCTTTTTAAAAAATACATGAAAACAAAATAATATTAATTTTATTTCTCGAAGTTGGAGAAACAAAAAAACGCATAACCGTAGAGAATGTGATGACGTACCAAAGAGTGCAAAGGAAGGAAAGGATTGTTGGCGGTGGGAGGAGGGGAGAAAACGGAGACGGCGAAGAACAAGAGGACGATGCAACAGGAGGCGAAGGAGAAGATACGGTGCCGTTTCCGCCATAGAATCCGGTTCAGGCCGATACAAAAGTCGTTAGAACCGTGAAGAAGGATGTTGTTACGTTCTCTCCTCTTTCTCTTCATTTTCAGAGAGAAAACAAGCTGTTTCAGATTCGTCAGCATCATAATAGTTTCATGTAAATTATTTTTTTTTCAAAAAAATCACTTTTTATATATATTGTATTTTACTCTCTTTTTTCAAAATAAAAAATAAGTAATTATTTTCCATTGTTTATCTTTTGTATTGGCTTGCAGACGCTAATGGCGCGTAAACCTTTGTTTTTTCTGTTTTTCCTTTTTAGGATACTTAATTATAAAATAAGTGTATAAATTATATTTTTTTAAAATAGGTTACTCAAGTTTCTGTTGGTCAATACAAATGTCTCAATTGACTTTAAAATAAATTAAAAATAAAATTTTAGACACATATTTCAGTTAAAATAAAATTTGAAACACCTATTTTAATTAAAAAATATTTTAAATATTTATTAAAAAAACATAGTTTAGACACTTATTTTATAATTAAGCATTTTTAAAAACACTAGTAAATATTTTAAAATATTCAGTTATTTGTGTTTACCCAAAATGACATTAAACATATCTTTACTAAATTATTAAGACAAGCATCTTCGTTAACAAATATATGATCTGTCTAACTGAATATTTAAATAAAAGAGCGTAAAACTATGGGTCAGCAACCCAATTCCCAGATACCGAAAAAATTATTAGATAGACTCAGCTCACCAATTAATAGGGGTGTTCAAAATCACTCGACTTGAATTACCTGACTTGACTACCCGACTACTCGAACATAAATAATCGGATATTTATTCGGAATTTTTTTACTCGACCCGTCATTTCTCGGAATGGGCCCGGGTCAAAAAATATGATTTTTTCGGGTACTCGGTTCCTAATTTTTATTTTATTAGATTACTTAATATTTTTACTTTATAACTATATTTAAATCCCTAAATTCATTCTATATTTGTATTATATGCTTTCATGTTTTAAATTTTTCAAAAAATATATATATTAATTTGTGAATATGTAAGATTCAATATGAAACAAACAACAAGGTTTTCCTATTGCATTTATGCATTAGTAGGTTTTTCTAAAACATATGAGATTCGAAAAAAATCACGATCGAGATTAATGTTTTTAATGTCTTTCTTATGGTTATAAACTTTAAATCATTAATTTTTTTTGTTTGGATCGTGTGTTATGAACTTTTAAGGTTTTTTTAAATTTTAAAATAAAAAATTTAAAAAAATGAGAAATGGATACCCGGTATTCACGGGTCGGGACACGGGCCAGCAAATTTAATACTCGAAGGTCCGGGTACCCAGATTTGAACACCCCTACCAATCAATGGTCCATGTTCATCTAATGATATCTATTTATTTTCGTGTAACTTTCAAGTAACCATTCACTCTTTAATTATATGTAGGAAAGAGGTGAAGATTCACCTTGAAAGAAAAATAAAATGAAAAAATTTCATTAGATGGAACCACATATGACGTGGTGAATCAGACTCACCTAATATTTTTTTAAATATCGACTCTTCTCGTACACGTGCTTTTACGCGCGTGTTGAAAACAACTTCCTTTCTTTAACAACTTTGCCATTTTTAGTTACTTAATTGTAACAAAAGAAAAAATATATATTTTAAATAGTATATATTACAGTATATAAATGAAAAAAAAATCATGCACAAGCTATGTAAATTTTATTTTCATAACAAATTTTACTTAAGATTTGAAGGTTTAAATTAAAATTTATAGTTTAAAATTTTGAATTTATGTTTTAATGTTATAATTTAGAGTTTATAGTTTATGAGTTAGAGTTTAAAATTGAGGTTTATATTTTATATTATGGAGTTTAAATAAACATGCTTGTGTAAAAAATATTATACTGACAATGTAAAAATATCTTTTTAATATTAATTATTATTTATGAAATATTTTTTTTAGTCGTCCTCTGAATTGGCATTGTATTAATCCATGTTAAAATTTTAACTCAAAAAAATAAAAATAATACATTGTGGTGAAAAATTTGTTTTCCACTAGCGGATTTAATTTAGAGTTTAGATGTTTGTTTACAATTCAATGTTTAATGGTTTATGTTTTACGATTTCGAATTTAGAGTTTAGATTTTGAGGTTTAAGATTAATAATTTAAAATTTATATTACAAAATTTAAATAAATATAATCGTATAAAAAATAATTAAAATATATTAAGATGCTTTCATTTGATCCAACGAACCTTGATAATTGAGTTAGTTCGAGTCGTTGGTTCACACCTTTTTGTTCACTACGCAAATTTGGATACAATTTGTGTTTTCTTCTAGCATAAAAATAAACAAAAGAAATTGGAGAATCAGATATAATTATTGCAGACAATAATTTCTCTTTTTAATAAAACTCTTATTTTAATTAGGTGATTAAGATGGTTAGTTGGATATAACGAAATTAATCACTTTTAATGCACCTAATTATGATACTAATCATTGATAACGAAAGGCATGTGAAGTTGATTAAAGACATGGATTACTTACAATGAAACTATACTGCAATTAGCTAAAAGGAATCTGTTCTATTAAAGAATAATGTGTTGTTTTATAAACTTAGAGGTAACAAGGAAGGCAACATTCATATCAACATGTTAAAATCTTTATATTGAAACTATATTTTACATGTGTTTTATTTATAACTTCGGATCTTTTGTTGTCACTTTTTCGCATGTATGACCCTTAAAGTTTTCGAAATTTCTTTAAAATGTTTAAGAATTCATCAGAGTAATCTTTTTATAACTTTCACTTAGCTATATTTCTTCGACGTAACTTCTGTCAAGTCCACTTGATCCACCGGCTAAATTTATTGTCTGACAGTTGAATTTACCTGCTCTGCCAACCCATCAATAGACATCAACCTAAAACTGGCGTCAACTATTAAAAAAGACTTTTGGGACATGTTTTCAACAAGATATATGGGTTATATTTTGATACACGACCTGTGTAAAATTTTACACACAACTCTTTTTAAAATTTAAAACCTAAAACCATAACTCTAAACTTTAAATTCTAAACCATAAACTATAAACCCTAATTAATAATTATAACCCTAAATTTTAAATTATAAACCATACAAGTATACAACCTAAACACATAAACTCTAAACTCTAAACAAAACCTCTAACCTCTAAATTTGACAAAACACATGTAAACTTTAATTTACACAGACTTTGTATCAAAGTTTTTTTCGATATATATATGCACATGTAAGACTGGAAATGGGATACTTAGAACCTCAAACCCGTTGTTCATCATCTTCTCTAATTCATTCCTTCTCTCTTTTCACTCAATCGAAAAAGAATAAATTACCTAAAAACACCACCATCTCACGTTGATTATCAACAAATATAATATTATTTGCGTTTAAATATATATATATATATATATATATATATATAATATAGGGAGAATCTAATTATACAATGTAGAATTCTCTAAGTTTTACATGTTTTTAGATCGTTTGATGAGTGAAACGGATGGATGAGATTAACAGTAGAATATGTGAAGATTATCCTTATGAAAAAAAAAGTAAGAAGTTAATTAGAGCCATCTATTTCCCTCATCCAACGATCCAAAAAACGTGTAAAACTTAAAAGAGTTTTACACTGTATAAGTTAATCATAACTCATATAATATTATTTTTTATATATTATGATTTTTTAATGCATGTATTTTTTTTCTGTATAATTTATGAATGACAGTGTCATAATTTAAAATTCTAATCGTCAAAGTTCCAACAGAGAAATTTCAACAATTTTTATTCGTGTTTTTAAATGAATTGACATATAATATTCCAAGTAGGCCACACTATGCTCAACTGTTGCCCTGACCTTATGCTAATATGAAAATGACATTTGATTTCATTTAGAACTAATTAAACTTAGACTCTGACACTCCATTCATTATTTTTCTCTACTTAGAGAAAAGAAATGCCCCCATTCTTTTAATTTCCACAGTGTTGTCTAAGCCAGGCTTTATATCTTCAGATTCCAATAATTTTTTATTTCCCACAACAAAATTGGACCGCGTTATTTTATTGACACACAGTTTTATGTTTTCTATGTTTGTTTTGTAAGACCAAGTGCAATAGTCGTTGTTTTCTTGTAAGGAGGATGGAATCCAATTGTAAAAAAAAAAAACTATATATATATATATATATATTTATTTATTTGGTACAGTTACTCAACGCACCCCCTAATAAAAGATATAATATATCAAGCCATGATATTTCATTTAATAAAAAAAAAATCATTAGACCGGTTATGGTTATGGAATCCAATGGTTCACCCATACTGAATAATCAAACCGGATCGGGCCATTAAAAAAAGATTGTACCTTTGTAATCCAAGTACAGGCTTTGGCAGGAAATAGGCCCGCACTCAATTTTTGTTTAACGTATTAAAAACACATTCATTGAAGTTCACTGGATTACCTTGTATCACGATTCCACTCATATTAATTTATTGAAAATTTAGTAAAATAATTTTAATTTAATGAATAATTAATACTATTATAATGATATTTTTATTTATATATATATATTAAAAAAATTGAAAATAAAACTAAAACACAAACTCAATAAGTTTATATTTAAAAAATTCGTACCACTCCATCAATAATCAATTACTATAATAATTTTATAAATATATTTTCTACATAAAAAATTATTCACTTACTTTTTTAATGTAACAAAAGCTAATATTATTAATTATGCAATGAAATTCATTAAAAGTTTGATAATTTATATTTCTAAATTTTTAGAGGGAATTTCATTATTTAAATAAAATACTGTAATTGAATCCACAAACTTTCAATATGATTTCAATGAAGTCTTTACATTAGTCTACACATAAGCTTTGTCATTACATGCCTACTTAGATATTATAAGGAGCGAATTTAAAACACGCTTGTAAAAATTTAAACATTGTGTACTTAATATATAGACAACTTAAATGTGCTTAAACCAAAAATAGGTGTATATAGTATATTTTTTTAATTTTAGGTGTCTAAAATATTATTTTGTAAAAATAAGTGTTTAAAGTTTTAAAAGTTATAATTTTAGGTGCCTGCCGTTAATGAGTGTTAAAAATAGACAACTTAAATAGGCTTAAACCAAAAATAGGTGTATATAGTATATTTTTTAATTTTAGGTGTCTAAAGTATTATTTTGTAAAAATAATTATCTAAAGTTTTAAAAGTTATAATTTTAGGTGCCTGCCGTTGATGAGTGTTAAAAAAATGTCTTTAACTAATCAATACTTGACACGTGATACATTTAATTTATTTATTTTTTAAAATTTAAAATTAAAAACAAAAAA
Organism: Hibiscus trionum; assembly: GCA_030270665.1. Classification (NCBI taxonomy): domain Eukaryota; kingdom Viridiplantae; phylum Streptophyta; class Magnoliopsida; order Malvales; family Malvaceae; genus Hibiscus; species Hibiscus trionum. The sequence continues at coordinate 511,442 of BSYR01000011.1, read as the reverse complement.
CTTTCTATTTTTCATAAAATCTCAAAAGTTTACAATCTTTACAAAATAGTCCCTAAATCCCTAAAATTACCCAACCCAAACCCCAAACCGTTGTCGCTTCCGTCGCCGGTCATCGCCCCTGAGCACACCCCTTTGGTCACCGAACCAAGGCGGTCATTTCTCCCAACACAGCGTCGCCGGAAATGGCGAACGACGTGCAGTCGAACGCAAAATCGACGTTCAGCTCGCACGGCGTTCGCCATTTTCGACAACGCCGTGTTGGGGGAAATTACTACCTTGGTCCGGCGACCAAAGGGGTGTGCTCAGAGGCGGCGACCGACGGTGGAAGCGGCGACAATTTGGGGATTTAGGTTTGGGTAATTGTAGAGATTTTGGAACTGTTTTGTAAAAGTTTCAAAATTTTGAGATTTTATGATAAACTGAATTTTTTGGGTGTTCTTGTTTAAAAAATTAAAAAATTAAATTAGCGCCACATGTCATGCATTGATTGGTTAAAAAAAATTTAACCCATTAACGGTAGGCACCTAAAATTATAACTTTTTGAAACTTCGAGTACCTATTTTTATAAAATAATACTTTAGGCACCTAAGGTTAAAAAAAACATACTTTGAACACTTATTTTTGGTTTAAAATTAAGAAAAAGGGAAATAACCATTAAATTCAATGACACGTTCTATTTCTTAATATGACATATCCTAACTGTATATGCAATATGTGCATATGTCCTTAAAAATTGACATATGCACTTCAAATATAATCCACGTCGAACATTAATGTTAAAGTAGATGGTTAGACTAACCGAAAAACCTAAATATAACAGTTGAATGACTTAATTAAAATGTTCAACATTAGACGCGGAACTGTGGGGAGTATATGATGGTTTACGGTATGAATGGCAAGCTGGCATAAGACGAGTCCGGGTGGAGGTGGACAATTTTGTGGTCGTGAAAATGTTGCAGGCCCGGGATGTTGGTGTTACGAGTGCGCTTGTGCAGCGAATCTTTGCTGAGATAAACCGGGATTGGGATGTGCAACTTGTGCATATTTTCCGGGAGGCTAACAAGGTAGCCGACTATTTGGCGAAGATGATGCGTGATGGTTCGTCGGAGTGCCGCGTCTTCCACACAATGCCGACTGAGTTGATGCATTTGATGATGGCCGATATGGAGCTTGATGCTGGGCGATGTTTTTAGCTGTGTTGCTTGTTCTTTCATGTTGTTTACAAGACTTTCGCTAGTTTTTTTTTTTTTAAGCTTATTTTTATGTGTATTTTTTTCTCTAATTAGGTTTAAAAAGAATTTTTAATGAGGTACGTAAAAATATTTATCTTGTATGATTCTTCATCAATAAAATCATATGTTTTGATAAAAAAATCATATTAAAAAACTTATATTAAAAAATTGATAAAAGTTTAAAATCTCATTTTAATCAAATTTTAGTATATTCGAATAATATAATTTGATTCATTTTATCAGTCTATTTTTTCTTCATACAGAATCCTAAATTACTTGCGACGACGGATGTTCAGATTTACACGCAACTACAAGTCTACAATAACTACAGGCTACCTTAAAGACATGGTCAAAATTTATTACTAGTCCCTATACTTTAAGTAAGTTGCAATTTAAGTTCTATATTTTAATTTGACATTTTTAATCTTTATACTTTTTAAATATTAAAAATTAATATTTTTTGTTTCCTAAAGTATCTACTCAAGTGAGTCTAGTGAAGGATAGGGGTGTTCAAACGGTTAATTCGGTCTGTGGTCGAACCGAATTACCCAAAATCGAATTAACCGAACTTTTTAAATCTTTAACCGTTAATCGAACCGAACTTTTTTCGAAATATATTAACCGAACCAAATAAATTTCGGTTATTTCGGTCGATTTTCGAATTAACCAAAATTTATTAGTTTTCTTAATCGAACTTACACTTGTGTAAGACAATGTTGATTGTTTAGTAAATTAAAGAATTAACTTACACCGGTGTAAGACAATGTTGATTGCTTAGTAAATTAAAAAACCGACTTACACCGGTGTAAGTTGCCTTTCTTTCAATTTCTATTTTTTTTCTTTCTTCAATTCCATTTAAATTCTGGTGACCAACATAAAACAAACCCCAAACGAAAGGGACTACGGGTGAAGATGACCCTAATATTTATTATATTTCGGGTAATTCAGTTAATTAACCTATTTCGAACCGAATTAACCGTTAACCGAATTTTCAAAAAAATTTAACCACTCACCAATCGAACAAAGTTCGGTGGCTAACCGTTTAATTGAATTAATTCGGTTTAGTCGGTTAATTCGGTTTAACTGACCGTTTGAACATCTAGGGAAGGGTTTATCTTTTTGGTTTCAAGATTATATATGTTAAGTTAAATTCTTTTGTTTAGTTTATGTATTGCATATAAATTGAAATCAAATTAAAGTATAAGGATTAAATTCAAATATTTTGTATAGTATAGAGACTAACCACAAAATTTGACATCTTAAAGCCTTGTTCTAATGGGGCAATAAAGTAATCTAACCCATTAACGGATAAAGAACACAGATCAACGGGCAGAGTCCGTGTCGGAGCCTTCATCTTTTCGCTCTGACTCCGAGTCCAAGCTAGGGTTTTCAATTTCCCCCTTTTAAAATCCTCAATTTTTGAATCAAACCATAAAACAGGGATGATCTTCCGCTGATTTTGATTTTTTTCTTGGGAAAATTTAACTTTGGAAGTGGAAAACAAATTATGCTGATTATCTTCGAAGTAAAAGGAAAAGTGTAGTAGCTGATGAAGATTACAGATTATTTATTGAGCTATTCGCCTCCTCTTTGGGCGACTTCGATAGCTGGAGTGCTTTTAGTCATAACGCTTTCGCTTTCAGTATATCTTATCTTTGAGCACCTCGCTTCTTACAAAAACCCCGAGGTAAGATTTTTCTTTTTGTTTAGTAAGAGATTTCAGTCCTTTTTAGCTTGTTTAAGTCTTTTTTTCTCTCCTCTTTCTGTTTTTGGACTGGCAGGAGCAAAAGTTTTTGATCGGGGTTATTCTGATGGTTCCTTGCTATTCCGTAGAATCAGTGAGTTTTTTGAATCAGAAAGCTTGATTGTTTTATGTTGTTCAGATCTTGCAAAACCTGGTCTTTGACATTAATTTTTAAGTCGTTCGATGAAAATATGTGTTTTTGATCAGCATATATCTTGAGGTCGGATGAACTAAGCAATGTTCGAAAGTCAAAACTGTTGTCTGAATATCATGGAATACTAGTCTGCCTGTTTGAGTGATATCACTAGCATAGATGTTTATGATAAATGCTGGAAAATTTTGCTTCTAGAGGTGCTTGATGTGGGAAATTTCTGTAGGTAGACTTCTTAAAATGAAATATCATGCTTGGCTTTTGAAAATTGTAAGTAAAACATTTGGTGTTGGAGATTTTGAGTTGAGGTTGCTGGATTTATGTAACGAAATCATGTAAAATTATTGTCATGAATCTTGAATGGTGTGGTCTGATATTTTTTATAGGCTTGCATTAAATGTGTGATAGTTGGTTTTTATTTAATTCTAAGTAACGCCTTCATTTCCTTATTCAGCTTTGGATAAAATTTAAATTTAGTGTGCCTTCGAGTCCGTGGGACATTTAGCATTTTAGGCATAACTTTTGCACTGTATTCTTCATTTTTTTTGCATGATGTATCTTGTGAAATATATGTTATTGGCTGTCTCGCTAACCCAGATTTCTTTAACAGTTTGTATCACTGGTGAATCCATCAATTAGTGTTGATTGTTCGATACTGCGTGATTGCTATGAATCATTTGCCATGTATTGCTTTGGAAGATACCTTGTTGCTTGCTTAGGTATGTCCACTTCAAGAACCTCGGAGTTCAAATAAAGATCTTATTTTTTGATTCTGAATCTGTCTCGCTTCATTGGATTGCAGTTTCTATAGTGGCATCTTCTTTGTTGTTTGATTTGCTTAGATCCTTGTATCTGAATTTTGTATCCCCATATATTGTTTCGATGTCTTTAGGGGACTTTTTACTTTTTGTTTTTCATTCTGTTTAAGAATGTATAAATTTATCTGATCTTTTGATGACTCATAAAAATCATACTGACATGCACGCACAAAGTAAAAAGAAGTAATTCACTAAAGAGGTAATAAAGGAGATTGGACTATTCTGTTAAACTGTATACATGCTAGTTTTTCATGCATTCGACATTAAGGACCTAAAAGTCTAACCATTTCTTTCAAAATATTCTTAAACTAAAGCCTTTGCGTTGCATATGCATTTCTAGTATATAGAGTTTACAAAAGTCCATTATACATCATAAAATGTTAGAGTACAGCACTAGTTTTTGTGCTTGACAACCCTTGTTAAATGTTCCATTTTGCATATCTCTTCTCCTTTATATTCTATAGTGGTCTTCATTTTTCAAAGTTGAGCTGCTGTTTATTTTTATGGCTGATATTGAGAAATTTTCTTTTCTTTATTGCAATCTTTCTTCCAACTTCTGCTTTTAAGGCGGCGAAGAGAGGACTATTCAATTCATGGAAAGACTAGGGTATGCAAGTTCTTTAGCTCCACTATTGGAACTTGATTGTGAGAAGGGAACCGTTAAGCACCCTTTTCCCATGAATTATATCCTAAAACCATGGAAACTTGGTCAATGGTTTTACCAGGTTGTCAAGTTCGGCATTGTCCAATATGTAGGTGCTCTTCAGCTTGTTGAAATGAATTATAAATTTTGCTTGTCATTGGTTCCTATTTTAACAAAGTTGTATGCTGTTGGCAGATGATAATCAAATTATTGACTGCGCTTTTAGCAGTAATTCTTGAAGCTTTTGGTGTATATTGTGAAGGAGAATTCAAATGGGGATGTGGGTAAGTTGATCTTAATGTAGAATGTTACGTAAAATTGTAAAGATATTCTTCGAGTTATCAGTAGGAAGCCTTTCTCTAAGTTTGAAGAAAGTAGTTTTGAAATTGTGATTCATATTAATGCCTCTCTTAGTTCTTCACTAAGCAACAAACTTCAAAAAATCAGAAGATATGATTTCACATAGCACAACTGCTTGTTTAAAATATTCATTAGTGAACCAAGATTTTGTAAAGAACCCATCTGAAGAAATTTCTTATTATCTTGGCTTTGTTCCTGATTTTCAGGTATCCTTATATGGCTGTGGTTCTCAATTTCAGTCAATCATGGGCTTTGTACTGTTTAGTTCAATTTTATACCGTCACAAAGGATGAACTAGCACACATACAGCCATTGGCCAAGTTTTTGACTTTTAAATCAATCGTGTTTTTAACTTGGTGGCAAGGTGTGGCCATCGCCCTTTTTTCTGCTCTCGGTTTGTTCAGAAGTCCAATTGCTGAAAGCTTGCAGCTTAAGTCAAGTGTCCAAGACTTCATCATTTGTATAGAGGTAGATGTCTTGGATCACCAATGTATTTCTTCTAGGTAGATGTCCTATTCACTATAGGTATGTGGATGTGTGGTAATTAAGCAACCAATTGACCTAATGGTATGTAAACTGGAATATCCCCCTTGTCCATCATCTAAATTCAAAGTTTGACATTTCACGGTATTCCTCCAGCGCAGATGGGCATTGCTTCTGTCGTTCATCTATATGTTTTCCCTTCCAAACCTTATGAACTAATGGGAGATCGCTTTCCCGGAAGTGTTTCGGTCCTTGGAGACTATGCATCTGTCGATTCCCCTTTGGATCCTGATGAGGTTAGGGACAGTGAGAGACCGACAAAAATACGCCTGCCGCAACCTGACATAGAGGCTCGAGGTGGAATGACGACAATCAAAGAAAGTATGAAGGATGTATTCATTGGTGGTGGTGAATATGTAAGTCTTCGTTTTTATACTAATAGTGCAGTTTATTGCATGTTTGGAGATTAGTAGCTACCTAAAAGTTCTCCGTCGTTGCATCCGTCAAGGTGGATGGAATATATTAAGTTGCTAATTAGCATTCACTGTATAATCAAAAACTTGAAAGTATGATGAATATTGTCTCCCCTACGTTCGAAATTCATAAACTTTTAATTTTACCTTCACCTGTCTATAAACTCAAATCTTTCAAACGCCAGGATCTTCTATTATTATTACTGAATCTGCTGTTTTTGCCTGTTCAGATCGTAAATGATGTAAAGTTCACAGTAAACCAGGCAGTTGAGCCCGTTGAGAAGGGGATCAACAAATTCAACGAGAAACTGCATAAGATCTCGCAAAACATAAAGAGGCATGGAAAAGACAAGAGAAAGACAAAGGATGATAGTTGTATTGCCGCAACTCCGCGGAGGGAAATTCGTGGTATAGATGATCCCCTCTTAAATGGTAGCATTAGTGATAGTGCGGTTGCAAGGGGAAAGAAACATCGTGGAAAATCAGGATATACCAGGGCAAAATCAGGACATACCAGTGGGGAAAGCGGAGGAGAAAGCAGCAGTGATCCGAGCTATGGTGGATATCAGATTAGGGGCAATAGATGGATTACAAAGGATTAAAGCTCGGATGAGTAATCATTGACTATATGAACTTAAGACACTTTGAGAGATTTGGGGAGACATCACCCATCCATCGGTAGCTTGGTTGTTTTTACATGAGGCAGCTCAGATTTCTTTCGAATTTGTCGCTGTTGGTATAATAGCATCAACTGAGCCGATTGCTTATGCAGGGCACTTGTGGGAAACTGAAGATGTAGTGTAATAGATGTCATGTTGTATAATGTTTATTTAGGGCTTGGCTATCTCATACAATTAAGAACCAAGTTACATAATTGGGACATCTTTGCTCATTTTTGAGTTGATGTCCGCGTTTCAAATGTCTTAAGACCGAGTCGAGGTCGGCTATGTCTAGAAATCATTGCCCAGGAAGTTTTGAACAGAGAACTGCGACTGTATTCTTGCACTGAATATATGCACGATGCTTGAAATGATGATGCATATTATATATTTTTCACATCCATGTACTCGAATCCAAAATGCAACTTATTATTCATTTTGGTTTATTGTATATGACTTGGTCTGCAAAATATACTGTCCTCATTGATCCATGTTAAGTGTCTGCAGAAACACGGTGCTACCTTTACATCCTTATCAGGAAGGATCGAAAACCGCCTTTTTTTTCTCATAGTATTCATTGGAGATAGTTTAGTGGTTAATCTTTCGTGTTCTATTGTGGATTGGTGTTGGTCACAAGATGTTCCAGGTATCTACATGAATGATGGTTGCTTCAGTTTTTGCGAGCTCATTTCGGCATCCGCTTTTGTGTATCTTTGACCGGAATTCCGAGTTATCGGCTGGGATACAACATGATTTTAGGCATGGTCCGCTTGTGTGTGTATGCATGCATTAAGAAACCTAGTGTCTTGGAATTAGGAAGGCCACACAAATTGAGCAGTGGGGCAAAAGACTGTTGGATTGGGGACACAAATTTAATGTATGTTTTTCTTTTATCAGTAAATCTAATGTATGTATAATTGTATATATACATGATGCTGAACTGAAATTGCTACATTTGTGGTACCATTTTTTGAGAAAGATTAATTTAAATTTAGTAAATTCGAACATAAATATAATTTTACGATACAAATACAATAAACAATACATAATACGAATAAACAAATTAGCTTAAATCCAATTCCACTCATCATTTTACTACACAGGGAGCAGTAGCACACATGCAACTTGAGCTGGCAACATTATTTGAGGTCCAACACTGCCTTTTTACTTAACTGGCGGCCCCATAAGGCCGAACAACTGAAATTGTGGACTGGCGGCGGAACCCACGACCTTTATACTTGTTTTAGAAATATATATATAATTTTTTTTTGAAAAAAAAAATGTATATAATTATTTGATATATTATTGGTGAAATAAAACTTTTAATGTACTCGTAAAATTGAATAATAATTTCTAAATAAGACTATATTTAGTGAAACGTGACAATTCAATAAGCCACTTTCCCACTAGAACATTGAGAATCATATTCTTATTAACCATTTCATATCATTATATTTGTGCTTGAATTTATTAAGTCAGCATTTTCCAATTTAATTTAAGTTGATATAACAAATTTAAATACAAACATTCACAACAAATTATATTAAAATTTTATTAAATTATTTCGGAGCAACCACAAGATGTAATTTCAGCATCAAACACAGAAGTCCCAAAGCCTAAGATTTTGTTGTCCCCTTACCTAAACACGGGTGGGGTCCTAATTTACCAAAATAGATACAAATATTGCACGTGAAAACGCGTCGTTTTGTCATGAAAAACCGCGTGAAACGCATAACAGTTTTTCAAATTTTACTTTCACTTTTCCCCAAATAACTTTCCACTTTTAGGAAACCGGAAACCCCGCGAACTAACCGTTATTACAACACCAACCCCCATAAAACCGCCAAATTATTAAAAATTAAAACGAATCAATCCTCATGTTCATAGATACTTGATAACTTTATTTTATTATTACATTCACTAGTGGCTGACCCCTCCATTTTTTTCCCTTTTGCCTTTTCCCCTCAAAATTCACTACTTTTTTTTTTTTTTTTCAGTGAAAGAATAGAAGGATTTTCAGGTACCCTTTCGAGAGTTGAGCTTGTCGGTGGTCGCAGATGGAGAGACAGATTCCGGCGGATTCGGGTTTGTCCGAAGTCGGAGAAGAGAGTGAAGTGGTGGTTAGGGAGTTGATTGAAGTGATAGAGACCGTTGGATCTTATGATGGATTTAGGAAGACTCAAAGGAAGGATTGCTTGAATTTGGTGAGGCGATTGAAGCTTTTGGTTCCACTCTTGGAGGAGATAGAGGATCAGCTTGGTAACCCATCAAATGTTTCCTGCTCGGGTTCGGGTTCGGGTTCGAATTCTCTGGTTAGTTTGAAGAAAGCATTGCTTGGAGCAAAGAAGTTGTTGAAGAATTGTAACTATGGAAGCAAGATATATTTGGTATTCCCATGGTTTTCAAATTTTTCCCCATTTTCTTTGTTTTTGTTTTGCTGTCTTGTGTACTAACTGCAGATGATTTGTTTGACAAAATTAGGCAATGGAAAGTGAGGCAGTGATGAGCAGATTCCATGCTGTTTATGACAAATTAAACCAGGCCCTTGATGGGATGCCTTATCATGAGCTGGGAGTTTCAGTTGAAGGGAAAGAACAAGTAATTTTTCTCCACCTTTCATTTCCAGTATCTTTTTCTTCTATCTGATTTCATAAATTTCCTTAAAAATCCAATATTTTAAGCTTGGATGAACTGAGAATTTCTGGGTAAAAGAAGTTTTGAGGTCTTGAACAACAGTTTGGCTGAGTGTTTCTAAAACAGATATGTATGTTAAAGGGTCAAATTTTGGTTTTGGTCCCTCTCCTATTCTCGAATTTGGGATTTAGTCGTTATACTTTAATTTGGCATAATTTGATTTCTTAGCTTTTATAATGCCATTAGTTAACCAAATAGGTCACACCCTTAACTATTCCAGATAAAATGTTGACTTGAACCGAAATTCCCAGTTTTTAGCTTATAGTGTTCTTTGGCTATAGGTTGAACTAATGAGAATGCAACTTAAAAGAGCAAAGAGGCGAACGGATACACAAGATATGGAACTAGCAATGGATATGATGGTCGTTTTCTCGAAAAACGAGGACCGGAGTGCAGACATTGCTATATTCGAAAGACTAGCTAAAAAGCTCGAATTGCATACGATTGCCGATTTGAAAGCCGAAACTGCAGCTATCCGGAAACTTGAGAAGCGTAGAGGTGGACATAATGACACCATGCAGCGAATCTTAGATCTTCTGGGAAAGTTCAAACAAATTGCAGGGATCGATGAAACTGTTTCACTCGATGGTCCGATTTCGACGAGAACTCTTCAGAGGTGTCAATCTTCGTTAATACCTAATGAATTCCTCTGCCCTATCGCATTAGAGATCATGGCAGATCCTGTTATTGTGGCAACTGGACAGGTAATCTTACAGTAATCACTGTATTGAATGAATGTATGTTTGATTGAAACTGAGATGTTTTTTTTCTTCTATTTGAAGACTTATGAAAGGGAAAGCATTACAAAGTGGTTAAACTCGAATCATCGGACCTGTCCAAAGACCGGACAAACCTTGGATCACTTGTCTCTAGCACCGAATTTTGCGCTCCGCAACCTTATTCTGCAATGGTGTGAGAAGAACAATTTCGAATTGCCAAAGAAGGATAGCTATGCATCTTGTGAGAGCTATCCAGCTGAACTCATGGAAGAAATCTCTTCATTGGTTCGAGACCTATCTTCGAGTCAGCCAAATGTGAGACGAGATGCCGTAGTGAAGATCCGAATGCTGTCGAAAGAAAACCCGGAGAACCGAATTCTCATTGCCAACAACAGAGGAATCCCGGGTTTAGTTCAGTTATTGTACTATCCAGACTCCAAGATCCAAGAACACACTGTCACTGCACTATTGAACTTGTCAATCGATGAGACAAACAAAAGGCTTATTGCCAGAGAAGGAGCCATTCCAGCCATTATCGAGATACTGCAAAACGGAACCGATGAAGCAAGAGAAAACTCCGCTGCAGCCTTGTTTAGCTTATCGATGCTCGATGAGAACAAAATTCTCATCGGAAATTTCAATGGGATCCCACCATTAGTGAACCTTCTACAAAACGGTACCATCAGAGGTAAAAAAGATGCTGCAACTGCACTCTTTAACTTGTCTTTAAACCAAGCCAACAAGTCTAAAGCCATTAAAGCCGGTATTATACCGCCATTGCTTCGTTTACTCGAAGACAAAAATCTAGGTATGATCGATGAGGCACTCTCAATCTTGTTACTTCTCGTATCGCATCCCGAGGGGCGGAACGAGATCGGTCGGCTTTCAGTTATTGAGACTCTAGTGGAAATCATTAGGAGTGGGACTCCAAAAAACAAGGAATGTGCTGTATCGGTTCTTTTAGAGTTGGGGTTGAATAATTCGTCGCTTGCTTTGGCTGCACTTCAGTTTGGTGTTTATGAACCACTGAAAGAGATCACCATAACCGGGACGAACCGAGCTCAAAGAAAAGCTAATTCCTTATTGCAGCATATGAGTAAGTGTGAACATATTCCTTGAACTTTCCTCAAATGGTTACTAATTTCTCTGTGTAAGTTTATGCCTTGTAATGTTATTGGCTGTATAAATATGAATTGCATTCGACTGAACTTTATCCGTTCGGTTTTTGCATCGGAAACTGAAAACCTTCCGTCTTCCGACCACCTCCATCCACGTAATGTCCGGACCAACTCGAAAACTTCAACATTGGATCAGATGTGGGTAAAAGAAGAATCGATACCAACTCGAAAAATCGAGTAATTACGAATTCGAAAAGAATTGAGTCCCCATGAATCCAAAAGATACAAGTAATTCCAAGCATGTTTTCAAGTTAAAAGCCTGACCTATGTTTATTTTTATTGTACACTTATATAATTAGTATTGTAGTTAATATGCAAAGCGTAATAATGACCAGAAGTGTAAATGAATAGAGCATTCGACGAACTGTTCGTGAAGCTTTTGTTTTACGTTCGTTCATGTTTGTTTATTATGTTAAATAAACAAGTACAACAAAATTTTTATGTTCGTTTAATAAACGAACGAACACAAATAGAGATGTGTTAGATTCGTTTATGTTCACAACAAGCTCTTTTTTTGACTCGTTTATAAGCATGTTTACCGGGTATCCATTTTCCTTTTATTTTTTCACATTTTAAGTATAAGTGAAGATAGAGACTAAATTGAACACAAGGTAAGCTTTGGAGTTCAAACTCTGAAGCCTAAGGAGCTTAAGGACTAGTGGCGTAATTTTACCATTTTGGCTATAAACAAACATGTTCACGAACCTTAAAACGAATATGTTATTGAATGTTAAACGAATATGTTTATGAACATTAAACGAACATGTTTGCGAACCTTAAATAAACAAACACGAACACAAAATTAAAAAATTAAACGAATACGAACACAATATTAAAATTATAAACGAACACAAATCGAACATAAACACCTTCAAAAATAAATAAACGAACACAAACAAAACATTGTTCGTTCAAGTTCGGATCATTTATACCGATATATTAATCACATAAGTTGGATTTAAACTCAATTGGGCCGAATCCAAATAAAGACTATGCAGGGGTATCATTTCCTAATACACGTGGCAAAATAGAATATTCAGATTTCCACTATTCTTAACGGCCTTTCTCTTCGTTTCGCAAAGACAAAAGGCTCCGTGTTTTTCTTTTCATGATTCTTTACTTGTAGAAAAGAAAAGGAAACTCTTTCTCTTTTTTTTGGATTTTGTATAATTTTCTAGGGTTAGTGTTTTTGATCGATCTGAGAGAGGGAAGAAATGGGCGCGGAAGGAGATTCGAGTGAGTCACGACCCGGTGGTAATGGAGGAGAAAAGGGAGTGATAGTTAACATCTGCTGCCCCGACCGTAGAAAGTTCACGGTGAGGGCCAACCTCGAATCAACCGTTAGATCTTTTAAAGATGTTTTGGCTCAGAATTGCGATGTCCCGGCCGATCAGCAACGATTGTTTTGTAAAGGTCTAATCTTGAAGGACGACCGAACCCTTCAATGTTATGGTAAGTTTTTAATTGCCCTAGGAAAATAAATTCTTGGGTTTTGTTTCCAATCTTTGGGTATTTCCTATTCTGTTGGGAAAATGAGAAAAACAATCGAAAACGCTTTATTTTTTAAGGAATAGTGCTGTTACTTTGAGAATGTACTGGTTTTGGTTAATGTTATGTTTATATATAGGATTCTATATTTGTGCTGTTTCATAAAAACTTTTGTGAGAATGGCAAGCTTAAGCTTAACACCTTCACGGTACTTTTCTCAGTTAAGGAATGGCATGGTAACTTAAGGGCTAAGGCATTCAGTTATAAGTTGTGTGTATGTAATGCTTAGCTGCTTGCTTAAGAAGATAAATGTATTTCATAGCAGGGTTAAGTAACTTTGTAACTTGTGCTCCGGGATTTATGCTTTACAATCACTTGACCATTTCACTGTCTTCATCCTTGTTGAAGGTTTGCAAGCCGGTCGTACTGTCCACGTTCTCCGGGGGTGTGCCCCATCTTCATCTACGACTCCTGCAGCTACGACAAATGTTGCAACTCCTAATCCATTGCCAAGGGTTCCAATTAGTTTTGGGCCTTCTGGCTCTAATGACAGGGTTGAACTTAATTTCGGCTCTAATGATGGTGCTAGTCTGGGAGCATTTAGTTTTGGCTCTAATGATGGTGCTGGTCTGGGAGCATCCTTATTTTCTGGACTTAATCCACTTGGTGGCAATGGAGGTCTTGGTTTGTTTGGATCTGGACTTCCTGAATTTGAACAGGTGCAGGAACAACCGACTCAAAATCCTCAAGTGGCGAGGGAAATAGTGAGTACACCTGATATTCAAAGTTTGATGAATAACCCAGAGTTAATGCGCTATTTGATTATGAGCATTCCCCAAATGCGTGAGATTATTGATCGGAATCCAGAGCTTGGGCATATACTTAATGATCCTAGCATTCTTCGGCAGACATTAGAAGCTGAAAGGAACCCTGAACTCATGCGTGAAATGTTGCGGAATACTGACAGGGCAATGAGTAATATTGAAGCCTCTCCCGAGGGGTTTAACATGCTTAGGCGAATGTATGAAAATATTCAGGAGCCACTTTTGAATGCTGCAACGATGGCTGGAACTAATGTATATAGTCCTGGTTCAAACCCATTTGCAGCTTTATTGGGCAATCGAGGTAATTCTCAAGCTAGGGACTCGCCTAACAGCACTTCTACAACTGGTTCTGAAACCACACAGGTGCAAACTTCCCCAAACACAAATCCTCTTCCTAACCCTTGGAGCAACAATGCTGGTGGTGGTAAGGTTCAATCTATTGTACTTCATTAGAGAATTTATTCTGTCCGAACAAACTTTTTGGTTCGAAATCCATACCTTTTGATTTTATGGAAATACTGCTTCTTTTGTAGAGAGGAAATGAATACTAGAACCCCAAATGCCTACTTATTGACAAGAAAAGATTGTGTTTACAGAAAGAAACATGATACTGAAAGCTGAGGATACAAGTAGTTTTGATTGTGTAGTTGAAAATCTTAATTTTCTGATGAAAATACTTTGTGCTGCAAATTTTCAGGGGCGACCCGGACCAATTTTGATTGTGTACTTTTCTTTCATTAAATTTGCTACCCTAATAATATCATCTTCATTGTTTCTCCAGTTCCCGCGGAAGAACTGTATGCTACACAATTATCACAACTCCGAGAAATGGGTTTCTACAATACCGAAGAGAACATCAGAGCACTACGTGCTACTGCTGGAAATGTCCACGCTGCAGTTGAGAGAATTCTTGGAAACTCCGGGCAGTAATGCCTCGGGAAATTTTCATGCGTCTAAATTTGGCCTGGTAGCAAACCGCAGATTACAAACATACTTGCTGGTCCCCTTTTTGTGTGCGTTTAAGAAGCAAGCACACGCGATGACAATGACGATGACGATGGTGATGACGATATAGCTGACTAGATCCCAGAACTTGTTGATATTGCTTGTGCATACTTGGGTTGCACCATTTCAATCCTTTTCTTGTTATAAGAACATAAATGTCATTGTGATTTTTTCGACTCCCTTGCTTTTCGATTGAATGGAATCTTACCGGAAACTTTATGCTTGCATCCTCAGATGAACTGTATGAATCAGTTATTCAAGCATTCATTTAGGTGCAAGATTTAACTCATTTCATGCATTAATCTACTTTACTATTGGGGGGGAAACTGCAAAATAATACCCAGTGGAATATTGAGTGGTTCTAAAACTCAAATTTAATGTCAACCAGAATTATTTATTTCGTTGATTTATCTATAGATTTTGTAAATTAAAAAAAATGGAAAACTCCCATGTAACCAATTATCCAACAACTATTATGATGACTTAAGCTCATCTGATACATAGTTGTATATAATAATTGTGATGGATTCTTCTTCTTCATCTTCATCTCCAACTCAAACCCACATCGGATAGGAGGATTATTTCAATCATTAATCTTAAAAATAAGCACAAGAATATGCATTTCAACTATAAATAATAAAAAAAATATGAATAAAATGATTCTATTCGCCCGTGCAATCCACACGCGTAATTGTCAGTGTCATGGCTGCTACAATAATTCAATTAATTTATATAAATAATTCATTATCATTTAAATTTATGATATAATAACTTTTAGATAGCAAATTAATTGTTATGGACGTGGCAGGCGTGAAAGCAATTTTTTAGTGAATGAAATCAGCAGTTGGCCAATTAGTATAATATAACATCGTTTTCATGTTACATAATCAGTTTAATTATGACCACTAATCGTATATTATTATTATTATTGTAGGTAAAAATTGTTGTTGTTTCCTGAGAAAGCAACAAAGTGTAGGCCCTGCCTGTTTTCCTCAAGCAATCAGATTCAAGAAACCATCATTTTTCTGCAAAAAAAACAGGTGAAGGATTCCACGTTTGGACACTAAACTTATAATTAAATTGTTTAATCAGACAATTAATTAATAACCGAAGGTTAAACTGCTAAGACAGTTTCTGGTACGCGGCAACTCGAGCAAAAAACAAGACAAGAGAGCTCGGCCATGGCCTCCCATGATCTTGAGAGCCACTTTGCAAAGAGCGTAGATTCCGTTACCTGTAACTTTCCCATTGGCTAATTGTGGAAAGAGATGATAAAAATAGAAAGGATTGTATTTTCGGACACCTGCAACCGTTGTTTAAGGACAAAAGTTAGGCTGTCCGAAGATTCTTCGAGCCAAGTGGACTGAACTTACTCGTTAAAGAATCTCCAAGTATAACCGCATTAACTTTGATTATATTCAGATTTGATATGACCAAAGCTGGGTTTTTTTTCTTCTCAAAGATTCTTTGTAAAGTGAGCAGCTTTGATTTTACTTCTTTATACGTCTGTTTTCCTTTTCTATTAATAGTAAAATCTGGGATTTGTAAGCAACAAAGAGTGCTTAAGCAGTGGGGTTTTGTTCTTTTATCTAATGTTTCAAATTCAATGTCTGATTATTACACGTGAAACCTGGTGTTGGACTGATTCGGTGTTTGGAAATTCCTCTTTTTATTTTTCATCTTCATTGTACTTCTGTGTTTCGGTTCATGATAGTGTGTGCAATTGGAATGTGTAATATAGGCTAATAGGCTCTGGTTTAGAAGCATTTTTCGACATGGAAGGCGGTGGCGGATTCGCACAGAATTCTACATTCGGGAACTTCTCCGATGCTGCCACTACAATGGATTTTGATTTTATGGATGAACCCTTGTTTGCCGGATGCTGGTTAGAGACTAGCGATGGGCTCAACTTTATGCAGCCTGGTCCTTCAACATCTAGTGGTCCGAATTCGAATGACCCTTCTCAATTGCAGCAAGGAGAGGTGGAAACAACGGTTCCGGACCTTTCTCGAAGTCGATCTATGTCGCGTCCCGGAAGTCTTGCAGTCCAAGGCACTGAGTTGGGGAGTAGATGGTGGATAGGGCCGAGGGCGGAATCCGGTTCTTCATCATCTGTTAAAGAGAGACTAATGCAGGCTATTGGATATTTGAAGGAATCTACAAAAGATAGGGATGTCCTAATCCAAATATGGTTGCCTGTCAAAAGAGGAGGCAAGCATGTTCTTATGACCGAAGGTCAGCCTTATTCGCTGAACACGAATTGCAAGAGTCTCGAAATCTTTAGAGATGTCTCTGAATCCTACAACTTCCCGGCCGAGGAGGATTCAAACGAATCGATCGGGTTGCCTGGTCGTGTCTTTTTGGGGAAGTTGCCCGAGTGGACTCCCGATGTCCGTTTCTTCAGAAGCGATGAATACCAACGTATTAGTTTTGCACAAAAGTACAATGTTGGTGGATCTCTTGCTCTACCGGTGTTCGAACGGGCGAACAGGACTTGCTTGGGCGTTGTTGAGGTCGTCACAACCACTCAAAAGATCAATTATCACCCGGAACTCGAACATGTCCGCAAAGCTCTTGAGGTCTCCTCTGTTTCCTTCATAATGCATCTTTCTGATTCTATGATTGCTTGCTTGTATGTGATGTGTTGTACCGGTGACGTACGTCGTAGTCTTCCATTACCGATTTTTCGTATTTTAATGCACCAACTGTTCCTAGTTTTCTCCATTTTTGTAATGACAACTTTGTTGCATGCATCATATAGTAATTGACTTTTCATTTTTTAGAAAAGTAAATGAAATAATTATAAAACCTTTCAGAAGAGCCAATGGTCAAGTATTTGTTTATTATATTACTCCTTTCGTCATATTCTGGTTTAAATAAAGCCTATCTATCTGCAGGCTGTTGATCTAAGGAGCTCGCATAGTTTCACTCCACCTATTGTTGAGGTAAAAACAATGGCATCTTAAGCCTATAGCTTCGAAATATTCCGATTGTTCGGAATTTTATTGTTCGTTTCTGAGACAAAACGAGTCCTCTGGATTAACAGGCTTGTAACGAGTCATATCAAGCTGCATTGCCTGAGATACTCAAGGTTCTACGATCCGTCTGCAAGCGGTATAAGCTGCCTTTGGCTCTAACATGGGCACCGTGCCTCAATCAAGGTAAAAGTGGATGCAGGCATTCCAACCAGAACTTTGATAGTTGTGTTTCCACCTTGGATTCCGCTTGCTTCGTGGCTGATGAAGGTCTTTCGGGCTTCCTAGAGGCGTGCTCCGAACATCACCTGTTACGAGGCCAAGGAATAGTTGGCAGAGCATTCACCACAAACAAGCAATGTTTTGCAACTGATATAACTGCCTTCAGTAAGACGAATTATCCTCTTTCTCACCATGCAAGGATGTTCGGGTTGCATGCGGCTGTAGCTGTCCCGCTACAAAGCACTTTTACCGGTTCGGTTGCATTCGTTTCGGAGTTATTCTTACCGAAAGATTGTCACAACAGCGAAGCACAAAAGCATTTGCTGAACGCATTGTCCAGTTTTATGCAACAGGCTTCCCGGACACTCGAGGAAGAAGTGATACTGCCGGTTAAGGAAATGGTAAATGCTTCGGATTCGAGATCAGACAAGGAATCATGGATAGTGCACATGATGGAGGCCCAACAGAAGGGTAAAGGTGTTTCGGTCTCGAGGGAATATCAAAAAGAACCGAAAGAAGAATTCAAGGTGACATCCCACTGGGAAGAGACACAGCTAGAGTTATACAATAAGCAGGTACTTTCGGATTTCGGACATGTTGAAGGAGGTGGTGGCTACTCTTCTTCTGGCGGGCACCGCCTTCTAGCCGGTAAAAAATCAGGAGACAAGAAACGAAAGAAGATGGAGAAGACAATCAGCTTGCAGGATCTCCGGCAGTACTTTGCAGGGAGTCTCAAAGATGCTGCTAAGAGTATTGGTGGTATGAAAATATTTCATTTTAGTATTGGCACCCATACATTACCAGTTTGCTCCATTTGTGTTTATACAACTATAGACTATAGAGTACCCCGCTCGTTCGAGTTGCTTACCGAGTTTATTCGATTGCAGTCTGCCCGACTACTCTGAAAAGGATATGCAGGCAACATGGGATCACTCGATGGCCGTCTCGAAAAATTAAGAAGGTAGGCCACTCTCTAAGAAAGCTCCAAGTTGTGATAGACTCGGTTCAAGGTGCCGAGGGAGCCATTCAAATAGGGTCCTTCTATTCAAGCTTCCCCGAACTCAGCAATGGTCCATCCAGCAACCTTTCTATGCCATCAGAACCTCAACTTGACAGCGGCATGTTCATCCGAGGAGCTGCTGCTTCTTCAAAATCTCCATCGTCTTCATCGAGTCGGAGCTCCGGTTCGAGTACATGTTGTTCCACCGGAGCTAAACAGCAGAGTGCCTGTATCAATGCCTTAGCAGTGGAAGATCCTAGTGGAGCACTAAAGAACGTTCTCGGCGATGCTGAATTGCCGAAGCTACCGAATTTCGAGACTCGACCTCCGTTCCTGAAAACTTTTGGCCAGAATTTATCAGCCTTGAGAGTAAAAGCTATGTTCGGAGAAGTTAAGATAGTACTCATGTTGCAACCAAGTTGGGGTTTCATAGGGTTGCAACAAGAGATTGCGAAACGTTTTAACATCGAAGATATCGGCAAAATTGATCTCAAGTACTTGGACGACGATGAAGAATGGATTCTGTTGACATGCGACGCTGATCTGCACGAGTGTATAGATATATACAAATCATCACAAAGCCACACCATCCGAATCTCCCTTCATCAAGCTTCTCATCCGAGTCGAGGCAGCTCGTTCGCTAGCACTTAGCAGTGCCCCATTATAAGACCACAATCATATGTTTGTATTTTAGATTTTTACTGTAAAACTGGTTCATTGAAGATTTGTAATCAGTTTAACCCATGCAATGTATTATTATTTCGGATGCGCAAGGCACAACTCCGATACACTGCCCTCCGACCACCGTAACTTTTAGCCGATGTGGCATCGACCCATTGGATCTTTGAAAGTCATGTCATCGCATAACTAAAATCTAGATACTCCATTTTGATTCTTTGAATTGGACTTTGGATTCCCAAGTCCTGCAAAACACCTAAATTTTCTCTTTTGGAAAAGAAAAACAATCCAACTTTTTAGAATATTTTCTCTTTGTTTTCCATCGACATTGAATCCGAACTCCGCTTAATGACTTTTAAGTTTTAACAATAATTGTATATTTTGTCAATCTTGTCTTTCAATGCTATAGAAATTAGATGCTTTGTTCTTGTTTTTGCAGGCTGGTTTTGCTGGTTATGAAGCTCCTAGGGTTGAGTTCCCTAGCATTGTCGGTCGTCCGCGGCACACAGGCGTCATGGTC
The DNA here is from genome assembly GCA_030270665.1 of Hibiscus trionum. Lineage (NCBI taxonomy): Eukaryota > Viridiplantae > Streptophyta > Magnoliopsida > Malvales > Malvaceae > Hibiscus > Hibiscus trionum. Next base: position 491,576 of record BSYR01000011.1, on the reverse strand, counting down.
GGGATGGATCAAAAGGATGTTTATGTAGGTGACGAAGTCGAGTCGAAGAGAGGTAACCTCACCTTGAAATACCCTATTGAACACAGCATTGTCAGCAACTGGGATGACATGGAGAAGATTTGGCGCCATGCTTTCTGCAACAAGCTTTGTGTTGTCCCTCGAGAACATCCGATACTTCTCACGGAAGCACCGCTCAACCCTAAGGCTAATAGGGAGAAGATGAACCAGATTATGTTCGAAACATTCAATGTTTCTGCAACAAGTTGTTGAGTTTTGTCTATTATTTTTCGTTTGGGTCGGACACTTTTGATGCTGTTTCTCTTATCATCCACCATAAATAGATGTTTTCAGGAGGAAAATTTAAAAAGTTATCAAATTCCATGTGTGCGTTAGAAGACAAGGTTGGTATTTGAAAAGCAACATGCATTATTTGACAATTGATCAAATCATTCAACTCGACCAGTAGTAAGCAAATTCCCAGAACCCTGTTTGTCCATTCAACCCATAAATGCCTTCGGCCGAAACCAGCCAAGAACATTGGCTCTCGCATCGAGCAAAGTCCCTCTGAAAGTAATATGCAACAAAATGATATTGCTGCACCTCCTCCCACCCCATATCACAGTAAAACAATGTACTGCCCCATACATTAACGGTGAAATCCCATCCGAATTCGCTCCCATCGCCGACATTTTGCTGGCCGAGATCAGTATCTTTAGATTGGCAATGCAAGGTTAAGTTCTTTCCACTGCCTAACCTGTTCTTGATGCTTACATGCACATCATCATCCGAATGAACTAAGGTGCAAGAACTTAAAATTAGAAGAATCGCCAGAGAATTACCGAAAATTAGAGATGAAGCTTGCATTTTTAGTATGGTGGCAATTGGTAATGCCTAATGCTCTTATTTATTGCTCTCAATGCCTAAAGTAATCTAATAGCTAACAAACAGAACTTTCAATGATGACAAAACTAGTATATCTTGTCGAAGCCAAGGCATAGTGGTTGAAGTCTCCAATGCCTAATACAAGGTTTTCTTTGTTATCATCCATCTGACCCATAATTTAACAATTTCTCAATTGAGTTGGTGCCAAGTTGACTCGTGCCACCAACTCACCTATATAGTCTGGATAAGCTATTTAGATAGCAAGACAAAGTGGCATAAAAATGATTTGGTAACTGAAGAATGATATATCATGTGCATATTCAAATCATCACTATCTAGTAAGATGAACCCTGATTTCATAGTGCAATTCAAAACTCCTACAATTAGACATAGAAATGGCATTTAAGCAGAGTTAGCAATGCTCACATGAGTACAGAGCTTCCAACGCCTCCCCGAGCTGCTATATGACGGCGCCGTTGCCAGAGGGAGGAGCAATACTTCTCCTCACCGGACGAGCAGACTTTTTCATGTAAGAGGAATTCCATTCCCCACCATCTTGTGCATAATAATCCATGGGATAATCGCCATGAAAGTCCTCTGTTCCGTTGCCATCACAACATGATTTACTCTCACTGCAACTCAATCCATTTCCGCAAGAACCACAGTCATCTCGCTCCCACCACCCGGATATCTCCCCAAGAGCAATCTCTGCCTCGAATGTAGTCAGCAATGGTTTTACAAATGCATCACCCCAATCAATGGAAAGCCTAGGGCAAGCAATTTGGACCCAAGCATCCACTGAATCTTCAAACAGAGCAATTCGAGTCGGACTGATTTCCGACATCAAAATGACTGTATAATCAAATCCTTTCTTCCTCATTTTCCCTTCTAACCTCTCTAAAATCCTAGGATTCCCTTGTCTCCCCAATGTCCCCAACACAATTCCCCAACTTTTGGCTCTCTTCGCCTTCTCTATCGCTCTCCTTCGTGTGTCCCTCATTCCCTTATGATCATATTCCTCCAAAAACAACTTCCCCAAATAAGGGTCATATCGGAAAGCTTTGATTCCTGGATTTGCAATCATAAACGCTTCTAAATGAAACCTCCCATCTGCCACGAAAACCGCCACGGATTCATTAGCATTTGCAATGGAACTGATTTTGGGCGCGGTGCAGCCCAAAACTTCACCAGCTGATAGCGGCTTAGACTGGGGAATTAGAACCCTAAATCCTCGTTTTTCTAGCTCTGGCTTCGCCGATCTAATTGCCGAGGAAAACTGAATCGTCCCAGCAAGGACTACTGATTCCTTGGAAGTATTAAGGTTGTGTTCAATCGTGTTAACGAGACCGTCCACGTTAATTTTAATCTCGACGAAGATGTAAAGGCAAGGAATTTTGGTCGCGTCGATTGGAACCAAGCAGCTATGGCCGTAATGAATCAACAAATCGGCACCAAGAGCGACGGCAGAGAGGTCGTCGACGCAGCACGCGCCGTAAGTGACGTCGCCGAGGATAAAGCAGTGGGTGACTTCAGCGAAAGAAGTGAGGATATCGGAGATGACAAGGGAGTACATCAAGAGACCTTCGGGGAATTGGAGAGCGACGCGCTTGGCGCCAGTGGAGCGTACGCGCCAAACGCATTTATGGATTTCGAAATTGTAGTTGGAAGGAAGAATCGAAATTGCTGCGTTGAGGGAGGCGTCGTTGAGGATCGAGTCAGGGATTTGGTTCTTGACGAACCGCTTCGGGGCCGCCTTTGATCTGCTGGCGGTTCGTTGAAGAGGCAGCGGCGTTTCTTGGTTCGCTTCCGGTTCATTTTTACCGGTTTTTTCAATCAAGGTATCCATTATCAAAGAAATGGGCGCTTTTCAGACCTATATTCGATCGATCAACAAACACAGAGCTTAGTGATGAATGCAGAAATTTTTAGGGTTTTATGAAGGAAGAAGACTTTAGATTGGGCTGGCGTTGGCAAGAACAGTCCATTGCTTTGAAGCTCAGCAGAACTTAAGCCTAATAACAGGCTATATAATTCATAGTTCCATCCCTTAATAAATCAAGCCCAAATAGTTTTGGGCTTGATTTATCCCGGATCGGATCCGACCAGGTGGAATTCATATCTTATAGAAATGGCAATAAATAATGTAGGTTTGGATTATTTTTTTTAAAAAATTTAGAGGAGAATGAGACTTTAAGAGAAAGAAACGAGTGTTCTTAGTGGGTTTAGAACGCATGATTTAAGAAAATATGAGAAACAAAGATGAGTAGGTTGATCAACCGGCCATATATAAAGATATTTGCTTTTATGAATTCGAGTAATATCGATAGAATGTATTGATTATGATTCATTGCTGATTCGGAACAGATGTGAATATTAAATTTTAAAAATTTATTTTCCAAAACCGTTTTATTTGCGAATAATATATTTGAATACAGATAGTGAGATAGATGCTTATTTTTTTATATAATTTACTAGTAAATGCTTGTACTTGTACTAAATATGTAGACATGTCAGCATTCTATTAGCTAGGAAATACTTGTACTTAAAAAAATTAAAAATTATATAACAATTTGATCCTTAAAATTGATTTTTTACAAATAAGTTCCAAAAATTAATTATTTTTTTACAATTGGGTCTTTAAAATTATTTTTTTACAATCAAGTCCCTAAAATTGGATTTCTAAAAAATAGATCGGGTCGATGTATATAATTTTCGGGTCAAGTCAAATTTTTTAAAAAATATGATCGGAGTTGGGGTAATTATTTTTGGGTCGGTCAAAAAATCAACTCGTGCCCATCCCTACGAACAATAACAATGTTGTAAAGCTGATGTTAGTCATTTTTTCATTTTATGTCTCATCACTAAAAAACTGAGGAGAAAACTATTTTATTCTCATTAAAATTTCGTTGTTTTCAACCTTTTGATACTTCAAAAAAATGATAAAATAGTTGATATCAATATTTTAAAATGACAAATAGCTAATGGCGTCTTACTAGTCCGTTATTGTTTCGTAATATTTAGGTCACTTTGACAAATAATTAATGGCATCATATTAGTTTTGGATTAAGTTGGTATCAAGAATTAATTAGGTTGCAAAATGATAAAAATATCATCAAAACTAATTATCAGTTAGTTTAACAGAATGAGACATTGTCAAATGCTTGAATCATAATATTGTGAATGAAATAAATTAGATTGCAATTATCTCATAATAAATCTATAATATTTAATATGTAGTAGTCAATTACTAAATACTAATAGGAAATACATTAGATATCAACATAATAAAATATTTACCACTTTAAATCATGTTTTTTTTTAACTTTGGACATACCTCACAACTCTCCAATTCATACTTTATAGTTTAGCCCATTAGCAAAGTGGGTTATCTTAATTTTGCCGGTGGGATGGGCTTAATATGGAACCCGTAAACATCTAAATAAGTTACAAGCTATTGCAATTCTCGGAGCCCAAATTTGACACAACAAATCCTTTATATACAAAACACTAGGTCAAATGTTCACCCTTTGTTGTCCTAGTGATAAAGGATGATATAATTTATTCAGGTGACTCTGGTTTGAATACTAATTCTTCACGGTGTGTATGCCTTATTAAAATGGACTAAGAAAATTGAACAGATACTACCCTTGTATCACACTAGTATATTAAAAAAACACTTGGTCAAATTAAGGTATTGGTTATGAACATAAGCCATGAATTAAGTCATTGTACTCCAATTTGATTATTAGCTTGATAAACTTTGAAATTCCACTCTTGATCCAAATAATGCAAAGATTAAACTATTAAGATTTATAACGATCAAATTGGAGAGTATAAACTAAATCAACAATGTATGCATAATACAATACAATGTCCAACAGTATAACTTTTTTTGTGCTTTAATCATTAATATATGATTTATTGGTTGAATAGTTAAAATTAGGTATAGTGGATTGTTTAAGAGTTCTTTATAACCATTAGAATCTAATTCATTAATTGATTAATCCAGATCAGGTACTATATAATCTTATTATGGGACGACTCTCCCAACGTAATTTGTTCTATTCAAAACGTCAGGATTTGAATCCCTAACTTTATTTAACAAATCTAAATCATCTAATGCATCATCTCGCTAAACCAATTGGTAGTTGGTATTGTTTAAGGGGTTTAATGGCCATTTGAGTTAAGATTAAATATTCAAAAATTGAAAAGTAGTGAGACTAAATTCGCAACATATGGATAGTATACGGACTAAGAGAATTTTTTTTTACAAAAATTGAAAAGCAGTGAGACTGAATTCGTTTTTTTTTTTACAAAAAGCTAATGTATTAGAAAGAGAGCGAGAGCATTTTCGTCATTTCACATTATATAAAAACATCTTAACACTAATACTAATGGTAGCATCTAGCGTGGCTTTGCCATAATTCGCAGCCACCTGACTGAGAATTCTCTGCACCGAACGGTGCAATGTGGTGACGTGGCAAGTACAAGGGTCCCACGTTCATTAAAGTCAAAAACCAACCACAACCATCCGATGTGCTCCACTGATGGCGATTTGACGTTATTGTAAAGCAAAGCGTTGAAAAAACAAGGCGTGACAAAGACCGGATCTAGTCAAATCCTATGTTGCTTAATATCATACACTCGCATACACCGTAAACTAACTCCAATATATTTTTTTTACTACTTTCCTTTTCCTTAAATTCGAAATTTTATTATTTTATTTTCAATTTATAAAATTGTAAAGGTTACTTTCATGGAAGCTTCGGGAAAGGGCACAGTGAGTTACACCAAAAGTCAGCCCAAAAAAGTTTAGTTTATTAAAATATATTCAATTTGGTGAAATAAATTAAAAATAACATTAAATAATATTAATCATGTGTTAAAGAATAAGTAGAAAAGTCAAAATCTTGTAAATTCAGAAATCTATTGTATTGGTTCTGAAATTAAGTTGAATCCAACTTGAAATCATCGAATTATCTAAATTAACTTGGTTTAATATTTTCATTTTTTTATAATCCTATCCGGTGTTAGTTAATCTTCACGAAGATTATACAAGTTAAAAACAGATTCTGCTTATAATGTAGTAAGTTGATTATAATATATTAACATATTTATATATTTTTCTCAACTCTTTGTTAAGACACAAATCTTACAGATAAATCTAGTTGAACCCAAGTCTTTTAGGAGTTAAGACTAGGGATGGCCATTTAACCCATATCCGACGGGTTCCGATTCGATCCTATAGAGTCGGATTTATTTTTAAAAAAATCGAGTTTGAGTCAGGTTCGTGTCTAATTTTTTGAGGATAATGTCGGGTAGGGTTTGGGTTTAGGTGAAAATAACCTACCCAACCCGAAATAATAGTTTAATTTTTTTTCAAAATATATATATATATATATATATCAATTATCTCCTTATTTTGTCTAATAAAAATAGAACACTTGTTATAATGTTCCCTCCCTATTTCTATATTTTTCAACTAACTATAATTTATAGAATAATAATGAAAATTAATATTTTTTTATTTATCTTGGGTCGAGTGGAACATTATAAAATATTAGGTCATGTCGAGTTTGGATGGAGATGTTAAATTTTTGGGTCGAGTGCGGATCGACCAAAAACTTGACCCGACCCAACCCAACCCATAACCATCCCTAATTATGATGAACATCATCTTCTTTTTTTCACTAGATCATTTGTGGGTTTCACATCCGATGATATTAAAATATCTTAAATATAAATAGTAAAACAAACACAAAATTAAAAAAATGAATAACATTACATTTTTTCTAAATTTAAATTATTATTTTTTTTCTCTCATAAATATGAGTTCTGCGTATGAACACCAATAAAACTATGTTAAAAACGCTTTTGCAACTTCCATTAATCACCATTTATTTTTCATAAATGATATGAATGGATTGAAGAAAAAGGAAAGAAGCACGTTCAATATGTTGTTTTCGTAACATTCAATCAAGTTTCCATGGATTAAAATAAGGGAAAACTCAATTCAGAATTATCTTTCAAATTGTATAAAATACAGAGGGATTAAATTCAGAATTAAACCTCTAAAGGACAAAGGAACAAACAAAATGGGATAGACGTTAAATTCAGAGATAATAATAAATTTTACTTGTTTGGTTTCCGAGAAAAAAAAATCCCGTTTTCACTCAGTCAGATAATGCAAACGGAAAAGTCAAACGGGGGCATTTAGTCGTTGGTTGGTTTAGGAGCCTGCTTTTTTAGCTATGTAGCTCAAGCACACCAATATAAAAATCCAAAAAAAAACAACATCATCATCATCAACCCCAAAGAACTTTAATATATAAATAAATCAAAAACAAAAATGAATTCTAGAGTAGCCTTTTTCATTTTTTTATTTTGGAAGGGTAAGCCCGTGAGCTAAATTTAATGTGGGTCTGGAGTCCGGATTAGATAGAATCATAGGATACAAAGGCTTCAACAACCAAAAAAGAAAGAGAAAGAGGAGGAGGAGAAGACTGTTTTAGTTGAATACTTCTTCTGACTTTGATCCATTTCCAATCACCAAACTTTTTGTTTTTCTGTTAATGTTGTGTCAATAGGGTTTCTGGGTTTGTTCTTGTTTTGGATCTCGTCTTTGGATTTGCTGCATGTTTCAGGTACATAATTTGGATCTCATCTTTCCTTTTATTTTTGAGATTTCAACAAACCCAGCTCAAATTTCCTTTTTTTCTGAGGTTTAAGGCTTGAATATAACATGGGTTTGTTTGTAGATTTTGTATTTTTGTGTTGCAGATCTTTAGTCGGTTTTGAAGCTGAAGCTATGGCGGTTTGATCAGATTCGACCTTGAGATTTTAACGCTTATTTTAGAAGGTAAATTATTGTTATCTTTTGTCTTTTTTGGTATGGATCAGTTCTATAATCTGAGCTAAATCGTTGACATTTAGGGAGAAAAATTCTGTTTATGTGGAAAATTTGATGGGAAAATGTTGAAGTCAGCTATCTTCCCTCTTAAATATGTGGTTTGACTTTAGAAAGATTGCTTAAGTTAACTCGAATTTAAGATATTTAGTTTTGTGAAAATGTATGTTTGCTTGTTAAATGTTCCATCGATTGCTAGGGTTCCTTTCGTTTATGTACTTTTTATGGTAAATCGGTGGTTAGAACTGCGTTTTCTTTTCCTATGGGCAGCTGCAGACAAAAAGTGGACGGATTGTTTTTATCTGAAATCTTCCGAAAACAGGTTCTAATCGAGCTGGCTTAGCTTTTCTGCTTGAAAAATGTCGTTCCGGAGCATAGTTCGTGATGTGAGGGATAGTATCGGGAGCTTGTCAAGGAGGAGTTTTGATGTTAGATTGATCGGGCATCACAGAGGAAAATCACATGGTTCTTTACGTGATTTGCATGATGAGCCTGTTGTTGTTCAGAACAGCCGATGGGCTAACCTTCCACCGGAGCTGCTTATTGATGTGATCAAGAGGTTGGAGGAGAGTGAGAGCACTTGGCCTGCTCGGAAAAATGTTGTTGCATGTGCATCGGTTTGCCGGTCGTGGAGATTCATCTGCAAAGACATTGTTAAGAGTCCCGAATTCTGTGGGAAGCTTACTTTTCCTGTGTCTTTGAAGCAGGTAGGATCACCGGTTCATACGGAAATGTCTTTTTCTGGTGTGAGTTGCTCTCGGAAATAAGCTTAACTCTGGTTATGTATATTTGCATTGATTTGGACATTATACCGAAACGGAATCAGTTCTTACTATATTGAGAACTCAAGACTGCTTCTCTAACTCTCTTGTTTGACTTTTCAGCCTGGGCCACGAGATGGAACCATCCAGTGTTTCATTAAAAGGGATAAATCTAAATTAACATATCGCCTGTTTCTGTGTCTTAGCCCTGGTAAGTGGGATTCCGGACAACCAGTTGCTGAATCGGGTTGCCTTTGTTAAATGTATATATGATCTAACTATTTAAAGTATATCTTTACATGACAGATTGCAATAATTAAATATGATTTAATTTCTCTGTTCTATTGTATGTTCCATGTCGGACTACATAAAGCAATGTCAATGGTACATGCCACCTTGAATTCTTTCATTTAAAAAAACCATTGAAATGTGATAATGTGACTAGGCGTTGCCACTCGGGAGATGTTTAAGTGCCTTGTATTGGATTTTGCATTTGGATTTTGTTCATTCTAAGCTTAGCACTGTGTATTGTCTAATTTTTTCCGTTTTGTAGCCCTGCTAGTTGAGAATGGGAAATTCCTTCTTTCTGCAAAAAGGACTCGTAGGACTACTTCTACAGAGTATATCATTTCTATGAATGCTGATAACATTTCAAGGTCAAGCAGCAGTTACATCGGAAAGCTGAGGTATGGAATTGATACCAAGTGACATTTTAATGCAAATACAACCCTTTTGTTCCGAGGAATGGTTTTAGCAATTCGAATTTGGCAGAACCGGAGTAGAATCACTTCTATTTCCGAGGAATAGTGTTAGCAATTAGAATACAGGATTTGTTCTAGAGACTCAGATTGATTTCGACATTTCCTTTGCCTGAATTGCTTTCTTTGATTTAAGAAGCTAGCTTTCGGAAAGATTCCTTATAACTTATAACTTGCACAAGCATGTGAATTTGAAACTATTTCTATCTCCTGTTCCAGGTCAAACTTCCTTGGCACAAAATTCATAATATATGACACCCAACCTGCCTACACCTCTACTCATGTTCCTCCACCAGGCCGGTCAAGTCGAAGATTTTACTCCAAGAAAGTTTCCCCTAAAGTCCCTACCGGCAGTTACAACATAGCTCAGATTTCGTACGAGCTAAATGTTCTTGGTACTCGAGGCCCACGAAGGATGCATTGCATCATGCACTCTATCCCCATCTCGGCTCTTGATGCTGGTGGTTGTGTCCCTGGCCAGCCCGAGCTTCTTCGCCACCCTTTGGAGGACTCATTCAGGAGCATTTCCTTCTCAAAGTCTCTTGATCACTCTGTCGAGTTCAGCAGTGCTCGGTTTTCAGAAATTGGGAGTACGTCTTATGACGACGAGGACGGGAAAATGAAACCCTTGATCCTCAAAAACAAGCCCCCAAGATGGCATGAGCAGTTACAGTGTTGGTGCCTGAATTTCCGAGGTCGGGTAACGGTTGCATCGGTTAAGAACTTTCAGTTGATTGCTGCCACACAGCCAGCTGCTGGTGCACCCACCCCATCATCTCAGCCTGCTCCACCCGATCTGGATAAGATCATTCTACAGTTTGGCAAGGTTGGCAAAGATATGTTCACAATGGATTATCGTTACCCACTCTCTGCATTTCAGGCTTTTGCTATCTGCCTCAGCAGCTTTGACACCAAATTGGCTTGTGAATAGCATATGATTGAAAAAAAAAATGATAATTGTGGCCAACTAAAACACATGAAAAAGATTAATGACAATCTTTTAAGTCTCCTTTTCCTTTTCCTTTCCATTATCTTTTCTTTTGTCACTTCTTCTCCTTAAGGGTGACCATTGGTAGGATGAGAAATTGGTACTATTGTGTTATTTGTAAGCTAATTTGTAACTTTGATGCCACCACCAGGATGATGACAGGCTTGCATCATAGTAAATCCTAATTTTCTCTTTAATTCATGCATATGATTTGTACTTCATAGATTTTTTTCCCTATCAAAATGTGAAAAGGGGGATAAGGGGTACCTTGGCAATTGGTGAAGCAAACTGGCATGGCAATTGGCAATTGGCAATTGGCAAAGCAATGGTTGATGATTGGAAGAAAGTGCAAGGACCATCAGCTCTGATGCTGTCAGATCATTGCTGCAAGTTAATAATTAGGTGTGTTTGGTGTTCTGTCACCCATCAATTCCTATACATTTTTAGCCCAGCAAGAACTTAATGGCATCCCTATAAGAAATATATATATGATAAAAAAAAGAATATAGGGAAAGTGAGTGAGGCCACACGAATATTCCCATGAATTTTTACACTCAGAATTTGTGTTAGATCAGCTCTCAAAGGCCTGGCCTACCATCTTCCCCTTTCTGACAGGATTTACAAAAATGATTAATGAGATTTTCTTCTTTTTTTATTCACAAATACCTAACCTAGGCAAAATGCATCTTCTTCCCCTCCTCAAACTTCTGTTCCAGCTTGGTTCTTGCAGTTATTCCCTATAGCTTCAACAATGGAAACAGCATGGACAAGAGAAAAGATAAGGAGCTGGTGCCAAAGTCCAAACATTTACCATTCCATGGAATGAACACGTCTGATGACACGACGTGGCCTTTGCTTCTCCACGACGGGTATCAAGTTATTCATCAACTGCATTTCAGATGATCCGCAAGGTGAAGAAATCTTAAAACATTTGAAGCACATAATGTAACAGATTTGAAAGATTAAACAAAGTGACATACCTGCTTAAACCTCTCCTTGTTCAGCTCAGCCTGCAATGCACATTCGGAAATCAATACGGAACGAAAGCGTTCGTCGACATTCACAACGTCTTGCTAGATACTACTTGACTAAAACCCAGATTAAAGAGAAAAAGGAGCCAAAATCTCCGCCCTTTCAGTTCATGTTATATGCACATTGAACAAACAATGTCCATGGATATGTACATTGATTAGCTTAAGAATAATTTTGATCAAACAATCAGAACTTGAATAGTTCATTAAGCTGAGCAATGGGTAACAACTGAAATTCTTAAATATAATTTAAAATAATGTATAATACATCAGTCTATATACCTCTTCTCTTAGCAACCGAGCGTTCTCCTCTTCCAAATGTGATACCATAGATTCCAATTCAACAGTATATGCCTAAATGTCGACAAGGAGAGCAATACAATTAATATCGGAATGAGACAAGGCAAGTATTATTTTATTTCTCTCCATTTTCTAGGCATCCAAACAGAATTTAGAATTTAGAATTTAGAAAGGAGAGCCTGACCTGTTTGCGTTCTCTCGACCTAGCAGCGGATTCTCTGTTCTTGATCATCCTCCTCTGCTTCTGCTGCGTGGCTTTATCCAAAGGAGGTTCCTCCACGGCGCGTCGTTTACCTCTCACCGCGCCTCCGCCAGCTGGCACAACCACCAGCCTCTGATGATCAACGTTGCCGTTGTTTCCAAACGTTGGGAACTGATTTCCACCGCCGTTGATAACGACGGGATCTACGGGATAAACACCTGCACCTATTCCCACCTGATTAACAACCCCCCTAACATCCTCTTCCCTAACCGCTCCAGCTTTCGTCAAAAAATCCTCCAAAGTCATCTCTTCCAGCTGACCTTCCTGCCTCTGATCGCTTCCTCCGCCGGCGACGATCTCCTTCCAAACCTCGTCGACGGACTTGTTCGCCACATCCTTCGGGAGTGAGAAACTTCCTTCGCGTGAGATGGAAGCGCCGAGGAACTGCGCGTGGGCGTCGGAAGAAGCAGTCGGCGGCTGTGGCTGTGGCGACGACGAGTAGATATTTTTCAAGAGGTCGTCCATGGTCATGGAGCCAAAGCAGTTCTGAGATTGGCCTTGGTTGTTTTGTTGGTTTTGGAGATCAGCGAGGAGGGTGGAGAGCGAAGAGCATAGGGATGGCTGACGTGGCACGTTGGGATTCGTCTGTGACGTGGTCGTAATCACCTTAGAAGACGCCATTATACCCCGAATTTTCAGTTGTATTTTCTCCGCTTCGTCGCTCACTTCTCTTTCTTCGCCCTTTTTCTTATCTTTCCGCTGATTGGATGAGAGGAAAAATTTATATTTAAGAAACGCAAAGCAGAGCAATGAGCAGAGACCAGAGAGAAAAGAAGAAAGAAAGAAACAGCAACCTGCGCTGCAAGAGACGGATAACGTGTACTCGCGGTTATAGCACTCATTTGGTCGCACTATTATAAAATAGGGTAAAATACATCATTCATCCCTCAACTATTTTAATCATTTAATTTTTTAAAATTTTAATTTAATAAAATATTATTGTTTTATTTTAAATTATGTATTTATTTAATAATAATAAAATATCATATTATACCATAATAATAATAAAATATTCAGAATGACTAAAAACAGAAACAATTTGAAAGTTCAATTATTAAATTAAAAATTTTAAAAATTGAGTGATCAAAATAAGAAAGAATATAATTGAGTGATGAATAGTGTATTTTACCTTATAATATATAGGGTTAGCTCTACCATTTTGTCTTTTTTATCTTCATTTCTTAATTTGTAGTGGTTTATATCTAAACATATTCTAAAATATACTATACGTTTTAAATAATTTTATTTAAATTACTTATTTTTTATAATCATTGATATTTTTTGACAAATATTATATATAATCCTAATCCTATCTAGAGGGGAGGAGAATAATGATTCAAAGAAATACGAGGAATAAAGATGAGCAGCTTGACCAATCGACTAAATGTGTTTGTTCCATTGATGATCTAATTTGTTGTTAGCTAATTTGAATTGGAGATTTTATATAGACAATACTATACAACACTTTTTTTAAAAAAATAACTATACGATATTTTTAATTAAATTTATTATATTCACAACAATAGAGATTATTAATTTTAAATAGTTGTATACGTATAATTGAAATTCAAATTTATTGAGTCTTTCCTTTTGTTTAAGAGTAGTAATCAATCATAATTTTGTTTTGGATACAAGAACCAATCATATACTTAATGCAACGAAATTATATCGAAGTAGTTTTCGAATAATGGTGTGAAGTAATGGCGCTGGTTTAACCACTTTTTATGGATACTTATGCAATAATTGCACCATATTTTATATATTTTATGTCCATAATTATTCCATATTTTAGTATTGGATTGAAGTTTTTGTTCATATTAGTATTACCAATAAAATGTATTACATTAGCCTGTTTAGTAAAAAGAGGTTTAAGCTAAAATTAGAAATTTGAGCTAAAATTTAAAATTTAAGTGATTAAATTTGCTAATTTAGATATTTGGTAAATTGAGGATTAAGGTGAAATTCTTAATTTTGAAAAAGCTAGTAATAAGAGTTTTTTGAAATTAGAGGTTCTGACATAATAGTTGTAAAAGATCCTTTTACCCTTATCAATTATAAAAAATCTCAAAATAACCTAAATTTAACTATATTTATTTTAATTCTTCAACATTACGTACTTACGTTGTGACATTTGTAAACTAATATTTTTTTATTCTCACACATTTATATTTTTAGTAACGTTATATTAAAAATTATTTTTCATAATCTAATTAATATTAATAGATACACAATATTGATAACTAATAAACTATTCAAATAAATATCGAATATAATCATTTCCTTATATGTTATTTTGCTTGTTTAAATAATCAATCAACTATCAGTTAATTTTAACAAACACTTTTATACAATCAGCTAATAAAATCTATTAGTCAAACCAGCTAATGCAATCAACTATAAATTATTAGCTAATGTAATCCGTCAATTGTCAAACAAGGCCTATATACTAAATTAAGTCACTCAAACTAACTAAAAATTTTATTATATGATTTAGGCCTAAATCAAAAGAGGTTTGATTAAAACTAGGGGCTGCGTTTTTATAAATGGTGAGTTGTTAAAAAGAAAAATGATTTTTCTTTTCATGTAGTTATTTTGGACGTTCCTGGCTGACGTCACAATGTCAAAACATTTTAAACACGTTATAAAATATTAATAACTTTCGAAACTCGTTAAGAAATGTCAACTATTTTTAAAATTCGTCAAAAAATATCGACAACTTTTGGATTTACTATAACAACGAACTTAGATTGTTCAAAAAAATACACTCTATATCATAAAACAACAACAACAATATTGTGGAAAAATATCATTTATTTCAATTATCATATTTATTTATTTTACACCAACTAATTCATCATCTTTTCAACTAAGTTGATATTTTTTTTGTTTCTCAATATATTTATTAGAGTATGTCCGATAAATAATCATTTACCTTTTATATACCTAATAAGATAAAGATTGATAATATATTTTTAATGTTTCATTTTCTCGAGTCATATTTTGATCTTAATTCATTTTGCGAGGATATAACAATATATTTTTAATGGACCGTGGTGATTTTCTGTAGTATAAAAAGAAATTGTATAACTTGATTAGTGCAATGCTTGTCTTTTTTTTTTAATTTACGATTTTTTTATTGTTCTTTTAGATATTTTAAAACTTCCATTAGATTATATATTTTTTTGTTTTATTTTATTTACCAGTAAAATTGTCTAGTCAATTTGTAAAAAAAGAGTTTTAGCATGTATAGTAATAGTAATTTGTCCATTAAAAAAATAGTAATTTGGCCATCTTTGAGTTGATACATTGGATTCTTTTTCATATCACATTGAAAATAATTAAGGACAAAATATGTAATTCCCTAAAGGCAAAAGGTCAAAAGAACTGATGAACCTTTTTTTCCTTGTCCTTTATGGCTTATTAGTTCTCACTTTTGGCACTTTTAAGTGATCAATGCTTCAATCCGGCCTCTTGCATTGTTATTTTTTATAATTTTTTTTAGATAAAAAATGTTTTTTACAATCATAATGATTCTATTATTTGATTTACTAATAATAACATGAAAAATTCCATTTTTATTTTAAAATTCTAAATTATTTAATTAGCATAATGTTTTAACAATACCAATAATTTAAACTAAGGAATAACATTCACAACAGTAGGACTCAATTATATCAAATTAAAATATAGACTGAAAATTTCGCAATTAGGTATACTACAAGGACAAAAAATCACGATTCAACCAAAATAAATTCAAGATTCATCGAATATTTGAAAAGCCCATTGGCTCGACCCAAATTAGCCCATAAATAAAAAATCTAGAACCAAACTTCCAGCAAAAGCCAACGCGACCCAAGAAAACCAAAACAAACTGTAACCCCGACCTAACCAAAAAACTAAGTGTCCACCGTCCACGATCTGAGCTCCAATAGTTCCGAAGCGCAGTGATCGTCGCTGCTTAAGCCTTCCTTTTGTTAAACCCTCTTCAGTTCCTTCTCTGTCTCTCCACTCTTCCCGAAGCCTCTGAAACGGAAGAGTGAAAAAGCCATGGCAGTGGACAAAGACAAGCTTCAAGAAGAAGCCTCCATTGTTCGTTTCTGTAAAATTATTCTTGGCTGGGACTATTTTCGCCTCCTCAAGCTATCTAATGTACGCTTCTCTCTGATTTTCCTTATCGATTTTCAATGCATTTTGTGATTTTTTTTGAATTGGAATCAGAAAAAGGGAAAAGATGAGGCGACGTCGGCTTTAAAAGAAGTGAAGGATAGGTACAAGGACGTTGATGATTACTTGGCTACTTTCGAGCCGCTTTTGTTCGAGGAAGTTAAAGCTCAGATTGTTCAGAGAAAAGATGAGGAGGAAGGTAAGTGTTTCTCTCTGTTTGGTTCGTGAGTAATTTTTTTTGCCTAAACAAAATCTTTCTATCACTCTCTCATGTTTTTCATTAAGTATTGCAGTGACTGATTGGAAGCTGAGGCTGGTCATGGAATGCAATGAGGTCGATGAATTTTACTTACCTGCGATTACTTATGAAGCAGAGGAGGAAGAATCAATATCGCAGAATGACCTTTTGCTGCTTTCAAAAGAGGAGGTAATTAAGCTTCATTTGATCTTTAAAAAGGTTTGCTATACAGCTTAAGCTAGAAATTGAGATCATAAATTGATAAAAATAGACAAGTTAACTTCTAGATGTTCATTGCAAAAGTAAAACATGCATTTTCTGTTCTCAAAATGGTTCGATTATCAAAAGAAACTATCAAGAAGGATCTAAAATGATGTGTTTTTGTTATGGTTCCGTTATAGTGCTATAATCATATAGGCACCTCTTTTAGTTATACAATTTCCTTTCGTTCTTATTGTTGCATTGCCGACTGACTCGTATTTATTCAGTTAGCTTAGTATAATATGGTAGATAGTTATAATCTTAGCCATGTTATTGGTTTTTCTTATTCATGATCTTTTCCAGTTATTTGGTTACCAAGGGGATTTTTATTTCTGTAATAAGGTAAACATGTCAAGTGCCATGAAATTGTTAGATTCTTGATTAGGCTTTTACTATTGCAGTTTAAAGCGGGTGGCAAAAAACTCCCAACAACATATGCATTTGCGTTGGTGGAGCATAGACAAAAGAATATGCTTAGACTTAGAATGTACTTGGCTGGAGAGTTCACACAAGTAAATCCTGATGTTGTAAAAAGTTCTGCAAGGTTGACGCGCATGCAGGCTCTTATCACTTCTACTGCTACTGCGGTGGAGAAACGATTGTTCAGCATAAAGGTAATAAGATAACTGTGTCTTTCCTGCTTTGACCATGCAAAGGTTTTGCTTCTGCCCACATTCCTATATGCATCAAATGCATCATATTGATAGATGGAGGTGCAACCGTGCAAGTGAATCCACTAGCTGCTGAGACATATGGTTAATGTGTTTGTCTCTGCAGGTTTGTAGTTTATCGACTATTGTGCGTGAATATATAGCTTTGTGTTCAGTTGGTTCTCTCCCTTTCAAGGATTTAATACTTAAAGCACCAGAAAGAGATTCTGACTCTGAAGACCAAGCCTGGAAAATATCTGCATCCCTCCATGATTATTTTATGGAGAATCTCAACAAATCGCAACAGGAAGCTATACATGTGAGTCTCTGGTTAATTTATTAATACTAGTTATTGAATTTGGTGATTCTCTCCTTTATTTTTCTGATGAGCCATGCAATTTATTAATTCTAGTTATTGGTTTGGATCTACCTTATTATTGGCCTACTCATAACCAAAGCGTTATTTCATTCTTTCTGCTGCAGGCTGGTCTATCTCGTAAAGCCTTTGTCTTGATACAGGTTTAGCATCTCACTTGGTTTCTTCTATTTGTCTGTTGGCTATTTTCTGGAAAAAAAGAACTCTTTCTTTCTGTTAGCTGACCATGTACTTTTTCCTAGGGGCCACCTGGAACAGGGAAGACACAGACCATCCTTGGTCTTCTGAGTGCTATTTTGCATGCAACTCCGGGAAGAGTGCACTCTAAGTATAAAAATTGTTTCTTTATTTTCTTAGATCTTGGGAAACGTGTCACTTGTAGAAATAAACCAACAACAGCATATATTTGTGTTCATACCTATCTTTTTTTTTTCGCAGGGGAGGATTGCTTGAACTAAAGCGTGGTCCAGAACTACCCATTGAAGAAAAGTATGTACTGAATCCATCTTTCATCCCTGCATCAAATCACAGTTGACCATGGATGCCTTAAATTGTTTTATTATCTTCCATATATGTTCAGTTGGAGTTTGCGTGGAAAGGATTTATGTTTTCTCAAATGGTCTTTGATCTTCAAATGATAATGCACCTGAAAGCTAACCTTATATGTTCCCCCTAAGTTAAATAATGATTTTTAAAGTTTTTCTTTGTCAAAGACGTACTTTTAAACTTTTCCAGTTCTCAGTCAATATAAATAGGTCAGGTGCAATGATGATCTTAAGTTTTACGATTTTCTTTTCATATGGCGACTGCTTTCAAGAGAACCTTGCTATTGTTTTGTGCCTGAAATTGCATCATACGGTTGAGTCTGGCATTTGTATTTTCTGTTGACCTATCGGACCCTAATGGTTATGCGATATGCAGATACAAGCATTGGGGACGAGCTTCTCCATGGTTAATGAGTGGCAATCCCAGGGATATTATCATGCCTATTGATGGTGATGATGGTTTCTTTCCCACCTCTGGAAATGAGATGGTAGGCTTAAGTCTTGATGTTGGTTTGTTAGCTTCTAATAATTTGATCAATTATTATCTTCTATCTTTAACTGCTGTGCAGAAACCAGAAGTTGTTAATTCCAGTCGGAAATACCGGTTAAGGGTGCTGGTATGTGCTCCGTCGAATTCTGCTCTTGATGAGATTGTTTTTCGCCTTTTAAAAACTGGTATGACTTTTATTCACTCTCTTGTACTTCTGTTCTATTTTACTACATTGAATCATCAAGATTTATTTTGTGGAATGGTTACTGTGGATTAGATTCATAAAACATTGTAGTTTGAAGCATATTATTGTTCTTGAAACATGGAAACCAGAAGGTTATTTATTACTGTTGTTCTTTAACAACTTAATCCAGCATTTAGCTTGATTTATGCCCCTCTCTAGTAAACTTGATTTAATACATATACATACATACATATATATATTATTACATGTTCAATCTCTTACTCTATATTAAGTTCTTCAAAAACTAAAATGAAAAGGTGATAGACTAAAGAAGAATTCATCTGAAAAGAGTAAATGAAACCAGTTATGTTGGCTTTGAGTTTTGATATCATTGTAAAACCTTGAAAGTGCTTTATTAGGTATTTATTGTTGTAAATTATTTTGGAGGGTGGAGATTATTGTTGGTAAGGTGCTTATTATCTGGCTGTCATTCCTTATATAGTCATACATTACATTTTTCTATTTCCTACAGGTGTTCGTGATGAAAATGTTCGTGCATATACTCCTAAAATTGTTCGCATTGGTCTTAAACCACATCATTCCGTAGAGGCAGTCTCCCTAGATTACCTTGTATGTATTGTAGTTTAACCTTTGGAACTTCATTTATTATTGATATGATGAGCATTATCCTACAATTGTTCACATTGATCTTAAACCATATCATAACTGTAGAGGCAGTTTCCATGGACTACCTTGAATATGTTTAGTTTAACCTTTGGAACTTCATTTATTGTTGGTAACGAGCATGATCTCCCCGCACAAGTGTTAGGTTGAAGTTATTTCAATTGGAACTTTTATAATTATGACTTACGAGGCAAGAACTGTCAACCATCAAAGCATAGAAGATTCCATAAGTTCTTTTAACTTAAATGACACTATGCATTAGTTGGATAAGGAAGAAGTATTCCTGAAAGGTATCTTGATAATTCCGATTCAATAATGATAAGGGAAATTTCCTTTACAGGTAAATCAAAAGCGAGACTTGGCTGGCGATAATAAGCAGAAACAATCTTCCTCGGCTAGGGGGGATCTAGACAGTATTCGTGCTGCAGTTTTAGATGAGGCTGTTATTGTATGTTAATCTAATTTCTCGTGAAGTTTAAGTCCATATGTTTAAAACTTAACTGCATATCTGTAATCTTGGTAGGTGTTCTCCACTCTCAGCTTCAGTGGTTCTGCACTGCTTTCTAAACGGAATTCTGGTTTTGATGTCGTTATAATAGATGAAGCAGCCCAAGCTGTAAGAATCTAAAATCACTTTTATTCTTGTGTGATCTTGAATAAGCTGCATCAGTTAATCCTTAATCTATTGTATGCTATTTTTTTTCATATTTTGGGAAGAGACTGACTGCTCTTAAGTTCTCAGGATTTTAATCACTATAAATTATTTTATTATTGTTTTTCATAAAAAAAGCTTTTGCCAGGAAGTCACTACTTGCGACTAAGGAATTTTGTGACCCTGGAATACATTTGCTAGTGATTTAGATGATACTATTCTACGTCCTTTATTGTGCTGCCATTATTATCTGATTGTATGTTCTTGAACAGGTGGAAGCTGCTACTCTTCTTCCTTTGTCCAGTGGCTGCAAACAAGTATTTCTGGTATAATGCCTGATTTTATTTTCTGTGTATGCCTTTTTATTCTCTAGTGTCTACATTCCTGTTGTAAAATCATTGAATAATGATTGTTGTATTTCTCGAAGGTGCTGTAAATACATGTAATATTTTCTTCATCCAACAGTTCCTTGATAGGATGCTGTAAATACCTAAGCATTTTCAAAAAACAATGAAATTATAAGGTGGTTGAGTTGAGTGTTACAGTGGAAACGGCGAGTTAAAATCATCAAAATAGTAGTGCCGGGGACGATGGTAATAACCTGCCTTTAAAGACTAGAGTAGATTTTTCTTCTGGCAGGTGTAATGGTAAAATAGATTGTGCTGGTGCTGTAGATTCTGCTGTTCTCCATAGTGGCAATTTTTTGTGATTATGATGATTATACAGGAATTGAACATGTTAGAATCATAGGAAAACATCGATGTAGAAAAGCCCCTAATTTCTGAATTGCAGATTCTATGTCGATTTTCAACTTGCAAGATGCATTTCTAGTTTGCATTCATGCAAATTTGATGTCTAAAATTAAGAAAATAGACATTCGAAACATGTAAATCTCATCTCAGTTTGAAATTCTTTTGTAAAGATCGTTCTACAATGTCTAGAAAAGCTTCACTGCTCATGTACCACCTGTTTGATATTAACATTATTTACCATTGCTTTTTCTTGGGCAATGCCATTAGTGCGGTTTTATTTACTAATTTACCTTAGATAGGTGATCCAGTTCAATTGCCAGCTACTGTTATTTCGCCTGTTGCTGAGAAACTTGGGTAAAACACTTACTCATGTGCTTAAGTGACTTTATCTTTTATCCCTATATTTTTCTCTCATGTATGTATTAATTTTGAAGCTATGGCACAAGCTTGTTCAAGAGATTTCAGAGGGCTGGTTATCCTGTAAAGATGCTTAAGACCCAGTATCGTATGCATCCTGAGGTAAGAAAATAAATGAATATTGATATTACTTATCCAAAGGAATAAATTCATATAAGCTATGTTGTTAACTAATTTTTTATTGAGCTATAATTCCTTTTAACAACTAAAATTCTGGTGATATTAAAGATGTCAACGGAAATGTGGTAGTGGTAGAGATACCTATTTGGTGCATTGAGACCCAGTTGAGCAGATCATAGATAATTGGATATGCTGTGCTGAATTGGATCAGCTTCTGTAGCAGCTTTATGTCTTAAACGATTGTTAGTGTTTAGATGGTTCCAGCTCTTATTAATTGTGCTTCTTTTGCATCGTGTAGTTGTATATTTGTACAATGTGTTGTCTTCAGATTAGATAATCTATTATTAGCATGATACATGAAATCTAATCTTTGTTGAACAGATAAGAAGCTTCCCTTCAAAGGAGTTCTATGATGAGGCATTAGAAGATGGATCAGATGTTCAAAATCGAACTACTCGTGAATGGCACAAATACCGCTGCTTCGGACCATTTTGCTTTTTTGATATACATGAAGGGAAAGAGTCGCAACCCTCAGGAAGTGGGTCATGGGTAAATACTGACGAGATTGAATTTGTTCTTGCTATGTATAATAAGTTGATAATCATGTACCCGGAGCTTAAGTCAAGCTCTCAATTTGCAATTATAAGCCCGTATAGACATCAAGTCAAGCTTTTGCAAGAGAAATTTCAGGAAACCTTTGGGGTGGAGTCGAAAAAGGTTGTGGATATTGGTACCATTGACGGTTTCCAGGTAATGTTGTTGTTCTCTTATTGTAGTAGAAAGCTTTTCATGCACTTATGTTTAGTTTCCAGGTAATATCCAGCATACTAGATCCAAGATCAATGCATTCTCTGTTTTTCCTTTCAGGGACGGGAAAAGGATGTTGTAATATTTTCTTGTGTTAGGGCGAGCAAAGATAGAGGCATAGGCTTTGTGTCTGATTTTCGGCGAATGAACGTCGGAATCACCCGAGCAAAGTCTTCTGTATTGGTACTTATGATATACCAAGTCTAGTCGAATTTGAAGTTTGGATGAATAATGTACCTAACTGTTGTTTCTGTAGGTTGTAGGTTCAGCGTCAACACTGAAGAAGGGGGATGAGCATTGGAACAACTTAGTAGAAAGTGCCGAAAAGCGAGGCTGTCTCTTTAAGGTGGTATTCTTTTTACTGAATTACTTAACCGGTGTTAAAAGGCTTCGGTTACGCCATTTAAGTCCTAAGTTAGTTTGTTGGTTATATAGTAGGGAGGTTCGTTGGTAAGCCATTTAATTCCTTGTGCAGGTAGGGAAGCCATATGCATCATTCTTGAATGATGCATATCTGGAGTCGATGAAGGCTGTTCAGAAGGATGTACAAACAATGGATGAAATGAATGATGAGGAAAATGATGTGCCCTACAATATGGGCGCCGATCAGGGACCGGTGGAAGACAATGACTATGGAGACGGAGATGGAGATGTGGGGGGATATGATGATGACTAAACACAACTTTCAGAAAAAAAGGTAAGCTTTTTGTTGACATATAGAAATTTAAAATTCTAGAATGTTATTTAATTAATGCCATGTAAGGCAAATTTGGTTCTCTGCTTTCATGGCATGGTTGACACTTGACAACATTCAATTATATATTATATTTACTTAGAGGTTAGAGCTAGGTAGGGGGAGGAGTGTTAATTCTTAACAAAATTATCCACGTAAAATTGTTCACGCCCATTCGTACCAATTCTCTTGTAGACCGTATTTTGTTTAGACCCTACTTATATATATATACTCGTTCGGTCACTGTCAGTAAAAACATTATCACAAGGTTTCTTTTACTATGAGTAATTTTTCTGGCCGGCCCGAAACTTTGATTTTCAGTGCAACTATAAGATCTGACACACACGTTAAAATTATCACTATATATTTTCTCAAAAAAATTATCTCTAGATATTTTGGAGCGGGATTTAAAAATTACCACTTGTCCTTGTTGATATTTAAAGAGTAAATAGGTGAAAAACGTGGTTTCTTCACCTCATTTTTAAACATGATGGTAAAACTCAGTCTAGCTCAACTTAAGGGCATAGGCCAATTTTGTGCGTGACGAACAAAATGGTTTTAGTAACAGTTGAGAGTCGTAAGAAAGGACTGTGATAGTTAAATCAGACGCCAAAGCGGGGAATATTAAAATTTGTTTGGTTTTATAAAATATTTTTTGTTTTTGTTTTATATTTTTCGTATTTAGAAAATAATTTTAATTTTCAGTTTTTTAAAAGTTAGAAAGTTAATAGGAATAAAAATTTATTTTCAAAAATGAATATAGTAAAAATGTGTTGATATATAGTTTTTGAAAATAGAAATGAGAAAAATAATGATAAAATAACTAAAACAAAATATAGTTAAAATATATTATAATAATAATAATAATAATAAATAAAATATGACAATTAAAATTTTTAAAAATGACTTTAGAAGGATTTAGACTTTTATTTTCGAGAACTCATTTAAGGGAGTCGAGTGTTTTTTATGCTCAGTAACCCTCGATACTAAAAGGGTAAAGTATACAAATAGTCACTAAATTATCTTCAAAAATATAAAATGATCATCAAATTTTTAAAAATTATATTTAATTGTCCACATTAACACATTCAATCAATCTATTCCTAATTTAATCCTCATTAATGATGCCTAAATGCCTAAAGTGATTAAATGTGTAAATATTGAGAATTAAAGATGTTATTATACAAATTTTTGTAACAGTCTCGTCTCTCCGTCTCAATGACATTTTGTAATAAAAATTAAAATTTAATTCTCATAACTATTAAAAGTTTAATGACCAAGGATGGTTTAATAACCATTTGTGTATTATTCCCATACTAAAAATATAATGTTGAGGACACCAGGTAATGGTCCTTTTCTTTTTGAGCATGGAAAGCATAACAAATTGAGGTAAGTTCTTGAGATAAGATTTGACTCAAGTAGATAAAAAAATGGTCCACAACCAAATGCAGGGGGGGATGACTGCCCCGTTGGATGAAGGTTAAGAAGAGTAGCCATACATCCACTGCACATGCCGACTTTACAATGGCAGTTAGAACCCTTTGTCCCCCCTTTCCTTCAAACCGAAACAAAACAAAAAAAAGAGAGAGTGAAATCTTGGGTTGTAAGGGTGGGGGGGATTTTTCCCATTTAGAATCTTCTCATCATCTTCTTTGCCTAAGCTTTACTTTTGCAATACTCAAACCATGTGAAGTGTTTCAGTGCCTTTCTTTCTCCCCCTGAATTCCGGCTTTTTCTTCTTTTCTCAGATCCATTTGTGGATAAGAGAATGGAGAACAATGAAAGAAAATTAAATACCCCTTTTTTTTCTTAAACCAATATGAATATAAAGAAGTTGGGAGGTTTTAAACACTCAATCCATCAAATCCACACTGCTTGTATGTAAGTGACTGCTTCCTTGGACTTATGACTATTGCACAATCCACCGATACCTGCCCATTCCAACACACACATAATTCAGCAAAATCAAACTCAAACCTACATATCAAATATCTAACTTAATTTCGAGACCCGATGTCGGGTAGCCAGAATGGACTTGATTAAGCTCGAGCCGAGCCTAGCCGAGTTAAACCCCATTTGGGGACAAATTCACTCAATATTGTTTTTCATCCACAAGGTTTATCATTATATATATAACTTTAATTTCAAATACCATAGATATAAAGACAAGAATTTTTCAAGCACTAGTGAAGTTTGAAAGAGGACTGAAGTTAAAAGTTAAAAACTTGTGGAGCACACAATAAAAGAAATTCATGGGCGGTGGATCCCACTGTTGCAGACAAGGAGGTAAAGTGATAGCCCACCATTTACCCCGAAATCACATGGCGAGAAACAAAATGCTTTTTTTCTCTCCATTTCTACCCCATAAATAATTAAATCAAACACTATTTGTTTACTCATATTTTATTCAGTTTCATGCCACTACTAGTCTACTCCAGCAACAACATCCCGCTCCTACTATTTGAAAAAGATAAATATTCTATACACAGTTAATAAAAACTTAAACTTTCAGTTTCCACAAGTGCCTTAGTTTTAGGGTATAAAGAGTTAGTTTAGGGTATATAATTTAGGTGTTTAGGTGTAGGGGTTAAAATTTAGGGATAATTGTTTCAATTTAAGGTTTATTGTTATAATTTAGGGTTTATAGGTTAAAACTTAAATCCTCATCATATTATCCTAAAAACTAAACTCTAATCTATAAACACTAAATTATAACCCTGAACCTTAAATTGAAACAACCATACCTAAATTTTAAACCCCATACACCTAAACTAATTCCCTATACCCTAAAAGTGGAAAGTTTCCACTGCCCGTATATATGATATTAATCTTTTAAAAATTCTAAAAAGAATAATCCTAAAACCAAAATGATAAATAAATCTCAGAAACCAATGGATTGATTAGTTTAATTTTAGGAAATATATCGAATAATTCAATGCAATATATATCATAGATTCATGGTCAAGTATTGCATGAGAAAAAAGCTAGCCGCACGATAGCAAAATGTCATTGGTGCGTGCGGTAGAAGCGCGTGAGAAGCAAGCAAAATTATTACCCTTATTAAAAAGTTAAACATAGCTTTAGCCTTTAATCGTCTTTTAAGGGTGCCCTAAGACAAACAAATAGTCAGACAACACTGAAAAATGCATCAAGAACTAAGTACATTCCTCTAAGACAATGAACACCAAATGACATTTCTATCCTCCCAAAATTAAAAATTTCAGAGAATTATTGAAGGTTAAATTGTTCATTATCAATACCTTAAATCAGAGTTTAGTGGATAAAAAGTAATATTCAAAAGAATTTTCAATTCGATTCAAATGAATATAATCGGAACTAATATTACTAGCATAGAATTAAATTGCAGTCGTAATGCAATATAACGACAATATTGTTAACAATTTTCAACTCTAATTTAAAAACACAGCGAAATCCAAGAAGAAAAAAATCCCCTTCCATACTGGGTGCAAGTTAGCATGGATAACAGAACGAAAAAGAGTGGTGCAAGTTAGTAAAAAACGAACAAAGCCCAAAAAAGTTGAATGTGACAGCTAGTGGGGTGGTGGGGATGGCGGTGGCTGAAAGTCAGCCACCGCCCACCGACCGACCGAGCGCCACCTCTTATGGCCCTTTGGAAGTGTAAAACATGGTTAAAATGTACTTGGAAACTTAATGGAAGACAATGCTGTAAATAGAAATGGGGTTAGATTGTTTCTAAAAGAGGAAGTTGAAGACGTGACCTGAACGCCGGGGGAATCGAACTCCATCACACGGATCTTGGCGCCAACATCACCCAAAACTCGAAGCTCGACACGGTCGTAAAGCGAAGCATCTCTGATCAAATCAGCTGCATCAGCTTGCATCAAGTTAGCTCGATCGACGGCGATGGTTGCATCCACGGTTCTGGTGCTGTGAGCTTCTTGGTAAAACCCGGGGACCGAAGCTTTCCCCAAAGGAATCCCGCGGTACATGACGGTGAACCGGGATTCCCCGTACTTGATCCCTACTTTATTGGGATTCACCGCCGTGAAAATCATGTGAATGGTCAGAGATAAAGAAGCGGTCGTCGGGGTGGTCGCGACGGCGGTGGCGGTGCCGTCGAATGAGGAAGGATTGGATGTGGAAATGCCCATGTATTGGACACCTACTTGTTGGAGATCGAACTGGGGCTTCTTGGGTTTAACGGCGAGGACGATTACGAGGACGACGGCGAGTACTAGAAGCGCTAAGAAGGAAAAGAGAAGGAAGAGGCAGCAACAACAACCTTTGAAAGAGGCGGAGGAGGAGGAAGAGGAAGAGCGGTGAGGGTAGTAAGTTTGGTGGCGTTGGAGAGGTGGGGCAGCGAGGGAGTGGCCGCCACCTCCGTGGTGGTGGTGGTCGCCGTTGGCGGTGGATGGACGCGTTTCTGGGGCATGGTTTTGATGGTGGTTAGGTGGCATTTTTGGGCTGGTTTTCAAAGGGGAAAAAAAAAAGCCTCCCTCCCTCTCTCACTCAGTGAGTCAGTATCTGTACGAGTTTGTTTTGGTGGTTTATTAGTTTGTATGGAGAATGAGGCCGACGGAGACCAACAAAATTCGGTGCCTTTTTCTTCCCTTTTCTTTACTCACTTTGCTTGCTGGGTGGGATAGCCGAGACCCAGTGTTGTGGGACTAAAATGTAAATTGATAAGAACAAATGCAAAAAATATAGGTTTAATTCTGCCTTCAACCCCTGTATTTTCAATCTTTTAAACTTCAGTCATCTACTTTATTCTGTAGGTTTGATCAATTTTTTTGGGTCATAAGATCGATTTTGTAGGCTATGTGAGTCAATTATCCATTATGTCAATTTTAGGGGTTAGGAGATTAAGTTATATGGTTTAAATTTTAAGATTTAGAATTTAGTGTTTAGAATTTAAGGAGTTAAAAATTAAAATTTTAAGTTTCAAAATTTGAACAAGGGTCGTGTATTTTTGAATTTACTATTGCCCAGAAACCTCCATCGAATGTCCTGCTTTATCTGCAAAAAGATTAAAAAAACAAATAAATAAAAACCCAAATCCAAATATCAATTATTCTTTTCTGACCAAGCAAATATTAATTATTTTAACTATATAAAACTTGGAAGGACCATTATTTGATCCATATCTAATGGCTTCCGACTCGACCCGATTTTATAGGTTAGATTTTTTTTAAAAAAAATTGGGTTCGGGTTTGCTTTTTGAGGATAAGGTTTCGTCGGGTTGAATTTGAGTTTAAGGTGAAAAATATTCTACCCGACCCGAAATAATAGTTTAATTTTATTTTAAATATTTAGGTATAATTGCTACAATACCCATCTCTTTATATATACTTCAATTATCTCCTTATTTTGTCTAATAAAAATGGAATAATTATTATAACGCTCCATTTTTATTTGTATTTTTTGATTAGCTCTCCATTTTATCGAATAATAATAAAAAAAATAATCATTTTTATTTATGTCTGGTCAAGTTGGATTCAAGTTTGTACTCTAAAATTCGAGTTCGGGTCGAGTAGAACATCATAAGATGTTGGATAGAGTCGAGTTTGGATGGAAATGTTAAATTTTCAGGTCGGATACGGATCGACTAAAAACCCGACCTATTTCCATCCCTATATAAAACCAAACCCAAATCGACTCACCAAACCATATTTCCCAACCCATAACTCGATTAATTGAAATAATTATTCAAACAAATTGAAATTATGCCAATTTAAATAAGTAGATTTTGACCCCCCCCCCCCCCCCCCAAAGTTGATTGAACTTTTAAGATTAAAATTGATTAAGATGTTTTAATTGAAAAACAAAAACAATAAAATTGCTTCATCCGGCTCCATTTCATTACCATCTCTTTCTATCCATAAATATATAAATGTGATTTATTCTTATAGATTAAGCATACACGTCATTGTCAAAATCCAAAGGCTACATCCATGAATAGAAAAAATAACGGTCCAATATCCATTAAACTATAACCATGAGATATAGAGCAAAAGGACTTCAACCATAAACTTCAACATTTGTTGCTTTTTAGTAAACATATTGTAGATCACCTCTTGTTGTCCCAGTAGTAAAGAATGATGTAATTCATCTAGGTGACTCGGGTTCGAGTACTAGTTCTGCACGGTGTGTATGTTACCTTGTATCACACCAGCATATTCAAAAACAAAAAAATAAAAATATTGTAAATTCCATCAACTTTGATACTTCTGTATCACTCGATTCAACAAATTTTGATATCTATAACCGTTTTATTAGTATTTGTTTCTTTTTTTTTTCTCATTGAACCAGAAAGAAAGAGACCTCTACAATTATGCACAACTAACTATAATTCTTTCTCATCTAGTTACAAATAAAATGAAAGCATTGTTCTTTTTGGAAATTAAATAATTACTATATCATTGATTGGTTCTCAAATATGAAATGGGCTGTATTTTGGGGCTAACATGTCCTAATCACACTTAAAGATAAGAAAATTAAATTAATTGATATAATTAATGGTTTAAAATTAAGGTAAACTACAACGAAGGTTACTTAATTATGAGTAAGGTTATATTTGGGTCACCCAATTATTAAAAGTTATATTTAGGTCACTCAATTATGGGTAAGGTTACATTTGGATCACTCAATTATGGGCAAGGTTACATTTAGGTCACCCTTCATATTAAAAAAAGTATATCAATTTGTGTATTAGATTAATTAATGATTTCAAATGAAGTATTCTAATGTTAACAAGGGTATACAAGTGATTTGGAAGAAAAAATGACTAAATTAATATACTTTTTTAAATATGAAGGGTGACCCCAACGTAATCTACACATAATTGAGTGACCTAAATGTAACCTTTAATAATTGGGTGACCCAAATGTAACCTTACCCATAATTGAGTGACCCAAATGTAACCTTACCCATAATTGAGTGACCCAAATATAACTTTTAATAATTAGGTGACTCAAATGTAACCTTATCCATAATTGAGTGACTTCCGTTGTAGTTTACCCTTAAAATTATTATCATACATGATCACATGAAATGCAAAATTATACACTCAATGCAAAATTATACCATTTCATGATCACAATGGTCACTGAACTGTGAAGGGATGTTTATTTTAATCACCTAACTTTTCAAATGTAATAAAATAGTCATTACAGTTTTAATTTTGTTACAAAATCGTCAATATAATTAATGGAGTTTCGTGATAGTTAAAAAAATTTGTATAATAGCATAGATAATCATTATATGTACACATTCAATCAATTTGATCGTATTTTAATTAGAACAATACCAATGTTCTAGTAAGTGACAGATTTAAGTGGATTTTGGGTATTTAATGTATCCTTTTAAGTGAATTAAGAATTTGGTGGTTAAGAGACACAAATACAAAATTTTTAGGGAAGAAAATTGGAAAATGACAGTGACCTATTTGGAGGAGAAACTAGAGGCGGGAACCGGGCGGTGTGGGAGGTTTTGTGCCTAATACTTGCGGGCATGATTTTGAGGAATCTCTATTATTTGTTTCGGAGACTTTTTCGTTCTATCGTCGTATCCCTCGGATTCTTATGACTTTTGGGGGGGTGACCACCCTAAAAAAATTAAATAAAATTTTCTATTTTACTAACCAAAATGTATGACCAATTTTAATTTATAAGTCATATATTTAATACACTTAAAAATATGGTTGAAGGAAAACATGTCTTTTGGGTAACATGAACGGTAGAATTTGAGAGATAAATAAATTATATACTCTTAATTAACAAAAAAGGTAAATTACTAGAGATGTCACCCAAACTTAATGTTTAAATAAAAGGCACAAATATTTTGATGAATTGGAATATTGATAATAAGATAAATAGGTTTAAAATACTAGAGAGTTAATTATATATTTTAAAATTTTTTGTAAAATATTATGGATCCTTATGGATATTTTTCGTGGGTACTCACAGTTATTTATACGGTTACAGTTCGGTTATCTCTACAATTCAAATATAACAATCTCCGTCCATATCCCCATTTGAGCTTCGTTGATAAAACTTCTCGTCTTAGTC
Organism: Hibiscus trionum; assembly: GCA_030270665.1. Classification (NCBI taxonomy): domain Eukaryota; kingdom Viridiplantae; phylum Streptophyta; class Magnoliopsida; order Malvales; family Malvaceae; genus Hibiscus; species Hibiscus trionum. The sequence goes on along the minus strand of BSYR01000011.1, from coordinate 460,566 downwards.
CTTGTAAATAAATTTTTTGATTATTCTTTATTTCATCAGTTCGAATTCTCATAATTTACGAATATTTCCAACTCAATTTTCACTCTAGAAAAGACCAAACTCTACACACAAAATAATGTTGCATATATGTATAGCATGTGTACCACAGTCTATATATACATCTGCTTTCATGAATAATTGTAACTTTGGCAGTTAACACTAATTACTAGTTCCACGCTGCACCCTCCATTTTTTTAAAATATAATTTAGATACAAATTGAAGCTGCATGCCTAACTTATCTCTTAAACATATTTTAAAACGATTATTAATGCATAGAATTATATATGATGTACTAACAACAAGAACGAGACCAACTATATAGCCAGGGGCCTCACCCCTTAAACGGTAACTTTTTAAAATTATATTTCGGCCCCTCAAAAAAATTCATTCAACTTTAATCATAAACTTTTTTAACTTCCATCTTGACTGGTACAACGTACACTGAATCAAATAACGACATATCATAAATAGAATTAAAATTAAACTCACCCAATTATATATTTTCAATGCATCGAATATTATAACATTGTAAAAATAGATAAAAGTATACTTCTTAATGTCAATTACAGTTCTTTATAGTAAAGAAAGTATTGTCCAAATAATATTGTTTTACTACAACCTAAGATGAATTCTCAATGTTTTTATCAGTTCTAGAGCTCCCTACCAGCACCTATTGAAGAAGATGAAGAAGCATTAGGCTGAGTTGTTTGGGTTTCTTTGTTTATTAGAGATGTAATGGCAGCTGCAACTGCAACCCTAAATTTTGGATCCGAAGCAATCGCAGTAACATTTCCACCATTACTGCTTGGTGAAAGCTTGCTTGGCATCCAAGGAAAAGCTGCTGGCGATGGTGCCCTTTGATGGTTGATGAAATGAGGGTTTTGGTGAAGGAGGGATGCTCGAGTGAAACTCGGGATGCCGTTCGAGAGAGCCGGATTGCTCGAATCGAGTAACGTAAAGGAACTTTCTGCTGCTGCTGCTGAAGCTGAAGCTGTTGCAGCCATTGCGGTTGCACCGAAAGGGAGCGGATGATTGTGGGTTCCTTCGTATGTCGTAATCAAAATCGACATGTCTTCTTGGCATCGTTGCACCTAATTCAACAATAATATTAGCATAAGAAAGCTGCAATATTATATACATGTAACATGTATGTAACTATATGTATATTGAAAGATAATTACTTGTTTCCGGACCGGGCAACCGGGAGCTGCTGTGCAACGATAGTATGCTCGAGGGCAAGGGTTTCCTTTAGCGATTTTCTGACCATATTTTCTCCATTGGCACCCATCATTCATCTGCAAAATATGTGACATTCGTGTCGAACACATGAATAACGGAAAAAAATTTAGGAAAATCCAATCATAATCCATATTCGACACTCGAATCTAAGTCGGAGTAACATATGTTGTATGAATTCATCAACTTACTGTGGCAGTTTGACATCTTGCTCTAACAGAAACCCTAGCTTTCCTGTTGGGTGAAGGAACAACATGGCTTCCTGTGATTGCAGATAAATGGCTTTCATGGAACTTGTTCTTCATGGATGCAAGATTTGGGGTTTCATGATTTTCTTCTTCCTTTCGTTCTCGTTCGCCGGAGCCGGTTCTTAGCCTTAACGACAACCCTAGTTCTTCTTCATTCTCTTCATCTTCTAATGGCGACGACCCATGTTTCTGCAGATTTTTGGCAATATTTGAGCCCCTTTGAATTGCCTGCTGTTTATCTCCATTTAGTGAGAGAAAGATCTGAGGATCCTTAATATATCAAATCAAAAAATCCACAAAAAAGTTAGCTTTATGGTAAATTAATAAAGAAAATCAAATGATATATATATATATATGTATGTATAATTACTATTGCTACCTTCTGGCGATTGTTTTGCTGAACAACAGCAAATTTCATCTGAAGATCATAGTAATCCTGCATAGTTTTCTCCACCACTTTCCTCAACACTTTATTTTCTTCTTTCATGCGATTCATCTCCATTTCTAGCACAGATAACTAATTGTATACACACAACATAAGTGTGTGCATATAAATGAAACCAAATGTAAACATATCAAACTCAGTCGAGTCGAGTGATAAAGATATCGATATATGTACTTTGAAAAAGGGTTTTGAGTTAGAAAAGATAATTTACGAGAGATCTGACTCGACTCGACTCCGGGTATAGTTAAGAAGAAGATTACGAAGTGAAGTCCGTACCTCTCCGGTGTTGTGGTTATCTTGCAAGGACACATCCAAGGGTGCACCGTCTTCGACTTCACCTATGGCAGCCATTGATGCTTCTTCTTTCTCTGCAAAATGATTATCATCCAGCTCTTGCATCTCAAAATCCTGTGATTCTTCCCTTTCTATTCTCAAGGAAAGATTAATCTCCATTTTTTTGTGAAGATTAATTTGATTGCTTTATTTTGTAAATGCAGGCTGCATTTAACAGCACCAAAGTCAATTTCCCCGTCTCAAGGATGTGTATTATTACACTATTAGATCCATAGTAGGATGCATCTAAGCTTTGACTTTAATTGAATCCTTAATCAACCTCTTAATTATTCAGAAGTTTATACATAAACTTATTAAAAAAATATTATTACTCACTTGGGTATCCCCACCATCCCCTACCCAGCTATGTGGTATTATTTAATTTGGACCTTTTCTTCTTAAGGACAAAGCCTAATCAAAAATTTAATTATCACCTATGAATGTAATTTTATCATTGTCTAAAGGGATTAAAATCAAAACTTTACCATTTTCGGGGTCCTTGTTTAAAATCTAATCCGACTCGACTTTCGAATATCATATGGTATTAAAAAGCTCTTCCACTTTTGAAAAATAACTCATTTTTAATTGAGTTTAGGGTTGTAATTTTTGGATTAGAAAGAAGAAAATAACCCTTTTTCAAACTTGTGATATTAATGAAAATGTAGCCTTTGGACTACTTGCCCTAATTTTAATTAAACAACAGTTCACAACCTCTTTACATAATTACAATTAGTTAATTATTGGGCCATTCTCAACGGTATTTAATGCAAATTTCCACAACTAACTTAACGATATGTTTTATGAGGAAGTGAGCAAAAAATGATAATTTTTTTTATTGAATCAATGGAATTCCTGCAGCTTACACAGAGAAGTTAAAACCAGGAAATGTTTTAGTTCATCACCTAATCTACATCTCCTTGCAAGGAGAGACAAAACAAAAAAGAAAAAAATGGAATAATATAAGAAGAACATTTACTGGTTATGGTCCCGAAACATGTCGACGTCGATCTCTAACATGTCGGTTATAAGACAGGAAACACGAGTGGGAAGTGTTTAGCAAGGTTTGCCGGCGATGCAGTTAAGTGCACCGGCATTTTTTGTGAGTAAGGGCGTCTTCTGACCGGGCTTATAAGCAATCATTTTATCGGCTCCGAATTTCTTGCTGGCTGATGCACTTCCGGACTCTACGAAAAAGGCTCCGTTGGTAAACAAGTCACCCTCCGATCTCCAGTTCCAGTTCTTCCATTCGTCTTGTGACGCGTAATCCCTCTTCGTCACCTCCTTGTTTACCCTCTCCGATGAAGCGGAGTAATGGTTTCCCTGGCTGATAATCGTAGGGTGGCTGCTGCCGCCGATGGCGTACATGAGCCAATTAGTGTAATCATTGTTGACCACATGGGTGAAACCGAACCGGCACCTCGGCATCCTCTGTACCAATCCTTTCCCAAAATGGTTCAAAGCGACGGTGATTTGCATCTTCTCGTCGAGGTCGTAGTTGTCGTGCGCTCCGAACAACATCACGTCATTATGGTCGGTGAAATGGCAGTTGGAGATGGTGACGGCAGTGGAAGCCTGAATAACATCGATGAGACCGTCTCCGCATCGGAACATGGAAAGATGGTCGAGCCAGACGTTGGTTGATCCGAAAACAGAGATGCCATCGCCGTCGCTCTTGGTCCTAATTCCGACGTGACCTTCACCGTCCTTGATACTGCCACCATCACAGGGGAAAGTGTCGTGAATACGAAGGTTATGGATAATGATGTTTTTGGCAAACTGGATGGTAACTCCGGCCCCGTAAGCAATATGAACTCTGACTCCACGCCCGTCGATGGTTTTGTCGTTTGTCATAATAAGCAGCTCCTGATCGGGCGTGATGACCATGGAGTGCTTGAACGTGATCCAAAGCGGCCTAGTTTGAATAACAGCATAACGGAGAGTTCCGGGTTTGGGGTCGAGAATATCATCGGAGGAATCGGTGACGACGTACTTCTCTCCGTCTTTTCCACCGGTAGTGCCACGGCCGAATCCGAGTGCGCAATCAGCCAGCTTGGTCCTATCTTCCTTCCAATCTTGGTCACAACGCCAGCATTGGTCGATGGGGTTGGGGGCTTCGCAGGGGCCACTACTCTGGTTCTTCCCCTTCATACTCCGCCTGGTGCTGTTCAACCCCATCAACGACCTGGCCGCATGCTCGTTGTAATGCTGGACGACTTCCTCCGGATTAGGGTGGTAGGCGTTTTCCAGATTTTGTTTAGCAAGCAACTCGCGTTCCCTCAGGTAATCATCGTATTCGGCAATGTGAGCTTGCAGGGTCTGGATTATTAAGAAGAAAGACAGAAAGCGAAAGCTGAAGCTAAGTTTGGTGGAATCAGCCATCGTGTTTGTGTTATTGGGTACTGAAACAAAAAAGAAAAGAGAAAAGAGAAAAGGGATTCAAAGCCCTGTGTCTAACAAATAATGCCTTGGTTGCAGACAGGGCCTCGACGGAACCAACAAGTTGAGGTCAAGCTTGTTGGTGAATACAAACTCTGTACACTGAATTGATGAATAGGATGGGGGGATGAATCAGCGTTTTATACAAGATTATACACACTATTTTTAGTCCTCGACAACATATTACCTCCATTCTCTCCCTTCTCAACTCTCCTCCATCCATCTTGATTGCCTATAATCATAATTCATATCCATAACACTGCTGTGTGTTTTTATTTTATTTACAAAATGTTTAATAATACAATGTTAACAAATTTTATCCATTTGCTCCTTATTTGTTTTTGAGTTAAATTTAAATTTTAGTTTTGTACATGGACTCAAATTGGGACAAAAATTTTCTACCCTTTTAGATGTCCCAATATTCCTAAATCCTAAACCCTAAAATATACAATCTACTCTTAATTTACTAAACACTAATCCTAAACCTAATTTTTAGTGTAAATCATAAAAAGTGACACCGAAAAGGAATATGAGCTTTTACTCGTCAAATAGACCCTCAACTTTTTTTTATAAAAAAGTTAAATCATTATTATTTTAAATGGAAATCCAAGTGAATGTTAATTTTTTTGACAATGTTTATAGTCTACATGTGTGTCATGCTATATTTTTTTAACTCTTTTTAAGAAAAATAAATATCAAATTTAACTTAAAAAATAAGGGTAATTATTCTATGCATAAGTGCTTATGCTTGTATTTTATAACACTACCATGTATTTTGATTAGATTTAGAAAGTGTTTAATAGTAAGGACTATGTTTAGTGTTTAGGGTTTATGGGTTTAAGTGTGGTAGTTTTAAATTTATGGGCTATTGATAGAATTTAGGGTTTGTAGGTTAAAACCTAAATCCCTAACCATATTATCTTAAAACATAAGCCCTAAACTAAATTCTAAACCCCTAAACTATAACCCTAAACTCTAAAATTAAAGGGTTTGTGGAAACAAAAAAATTTCACCACATGTGTATGGGATAAAAATCTAAAAGAACAAATTATCAAAAAAAAAGTTTTAAAGTCAAGATGCTTAAAAAATTAAAAACAACTTAATTAAAAATAAATTCATGTATAAATTCACCGAAGTTTGATCCATATAATCAACTTAATTACCAAAGTTTTCATCTATTAATTTTTTTGTGTTTTCAAAATTTTTGGAAGAATTGTTGTATGGAATTTGAAGGTGGGAGTTGGCTTTGTAAGAGTAGTTTTGGTTTTATTGAAAAGACCGGTTGTTTATTATGCTTGTATTTGACTTGAGTAATGAAACCATAGTTTTTCCACTTGGAATATGCAGAGAAGAATTCAAAGTGGAGGATGGTAAGGTGATGAAGAAGATAAATAGTGCTGGAATAGTTTTTAACTACCACATCAGCATCAGTTAACATAAAAAATAACAGGAGAGACCGTATCAAAATTGAACTAAAAGTTGGGTAACCTTATCGAATATTTTAAAAATACAATGACGGAAATAAATCCACCCTAAAAATTCGGTGACCATTTAACCAAATTCGAAACTTTGAAAAAAATCAAATATTTTATCATTCCCCTCGTGGTTCAATCAACCACAACGACTACAGAAAGAAAGCATTACCAAACATTTTAACAACACAAAACCTTTACACAAAAGGATGAAAATGCAATTGCAATTGAAATATCAAATAAAATAATAGTATGGTTTATGTAAATGTTAACCAGCTGCAAGAAGCAAACTAGTTGTTTGAGCAACACGAGAAAAGACTAACCTTAATCGTAAGATTACTGATTTTCAGTTTCTCACTACTAACTTCCACTGGCACTACCAGTGAACTGTACTGGCAATGAACCCTTATAAGCCTCCGACACCACAGCGGCAGTTTCAGAGAGACTAACCCTCATCTCTGAAATCTTGGATTCCACATGCTCTTTATATTTCGACACCGAATCGACCACCATAAACAGTTGACGTGCATGCATCTGAATTTCCTCTTCGGTTTGTTGAATTGCTTCTTGCAACCTCAGTTGTGAAGCCTTCATCAAGGGAAAAAGAGAAATTTTGGTTAGGGGGGAGGGAGCATGACACATTTATCAATAAAATGGCCTACCTTTTGAATCTCTGCTGCTTCTCTTTCTGCAATATCTAAATTCTGAGCCTCGAACCGGACATCCTCCATCATTTTCTTGGCTTCTGCATTAGATCTATGATCACATTCCTGCATTTCCTTCTTGCATAAATTTATTTGGCCTTCAACCTAACAAGAAAGAATAATAGGAGGTTAATTTAAAAGAAAATGGTCCTTAGCAAGATATAGGTTGGAGCATTGCAGGCAAATTTTATTTGTATTTTCAGCATTAGCACCAATTAAATAGAATGCACACAAATATTAGTGATAAAAGGGGTAAAAAAATATAAGAGATATCTCTGGACATGAAGGTTAATGGAAGAACAAAACAAGGTCAAGAGGGAATAGAGTAACCCTGAAAGTTCAGTTTCAAAATTGAGAAATTCTTGGGTCTAGGGTATTCAGTGGTCGGTTGCCTTTTGCCGAATGCAACAAGAAAAACTTCAAGGAAAGCAATGGTTTTTTCTTCTTGTGTTCATCATATTTTCCACAAGGAACCGAACACGTTAGCCTAATTAAACAACAAAAACAGGTTATAGGATGCGAAAACTAATACATCCATGCATCATCTTGCGCTGCTTACATGCTTAGGTACCTCGAAGTACCTAAATAAAGACCTGGATCATCACTAAGGACAATGAAAGGACCTATCTACCATATACAAACTGGTCATGACATGCACCTAGCTAAAACTACTTACTTCGTCAATACGGGATTGAAGTGCAGCAATAGTGGTTTTCTTGTCCTCAATCGCGGCAGCCATTTCTTTTGCTTGTTGTTGAAGGAAAATCATGTCTTCAAACTTTCTCTTAGAACTCTCCCTTATTTTTTCAGCATAGCTTTCGAGCTCAGGCTTAAGTGTAGTTTTGTAGTCAATCCCCATCACCTCAGCAGGTGCTGAGCCTTTAGCGTTCAGCTCATACTGAAAATCATTACCAAGCTTTAACCTAAAACCACAAAGAAAAATGAGAGCATCACGATTAATTGTAACCGACTCGCAAGTTGAAAAGGTACTCAAAATAACACATTCAGGCATACCGAAACAACGAACATACAGAAAACACAAACTTTAGGTACTCAAAATAACACATTCAGGCATACCGAAACAACAAACATACAGAAAACACAAACTTTAGGTACTCAAAATAACACATTCAGGCATACCGAAACAACGAACATACAGAAAACACAAACTTTAGGTACTCAAAATAACACATTCAGGCATACCGAAACAACGAACATACAGAAAACACAAACTTTAGGTACTCAAAATAACACATTCAGGCATACCGAAACAACGAACATACAGAAAACACAAACTTTACAGAACCGAGTGAGTCAGAGACAAGATCTAGAGCAGAAGGCGGAAACAAACTCATCGAAAACCATCGGCAAAAGGTCAGAATCAAGATCAGGAGAAATAAAAATATGTAACACAGGATAAATACAGCAAAGTAAAAGATGGGGAAACCTCCTAATTGCTTGGTTGCATTCCATTGCAAGCGAGGTAAGCTCCTTAAACTTGTGGCCAATAGCAGAATCAAGATCCCAGGACTTATCCTCCCATGAATTTCTGGCGACCTCTGCCTCCTCAATATCCTTCTCCACAGCCTGCATCTCTCTCTTCATCCTCTCCACATCTCTAGCATTAAAAGTTTGCAACTCCACTCTGTTCTTAAGCTCCTCATTCTCCTCAACAATCCTATTCCTCTCCTCTTCCTTTGCATTCAATTCCTTCTGTTTCTCCTCCAACATCTTCTCCAATGCAGCAACCCTCCCTGTAAACTCTGCAATCATTGCCTGAAACTTCTTCACATCTGCTTCCAACACATTCTTTTCCTTCTCTAACTTTTCCCTCTCCGTTGGCCCGGTCCGTAATCCCTCGGCTACGGCCTCCAGTTCTCCAACACTCTTCTCCAAATCCCTGCAGTTCTCCACCACATTTTCACTCTCCTTCTTAAGCTTCTCCACGAACTCCTTGTCCAAAACCTCCACTATATCATCCTCACCTCGTAAAAACGGTGTATAACATTCCAGAATAAATCCAGTCATTCTATCGTTTTCAGCAAAAGATGTGGAGTTCTGAGATAAATTTTCATTGTAGATTGCGAGTTGGACAAGCCAGTGAATGATTCCAAGCCAATTAGGCCAGTTGTGGGGAGTATTAGGGGCACGGAGGGTGGATTTGTTGAATTTGAAGGGGCAATTAAGAGATTTCAGTAAAAAACCTAGGTCATCTTCGAGTTTGGAGCAAGGGAAATCAATAAGAGAAAGAAGGGATGTGAGGATATTTAAGAGCTCTTTAGCGGAAGGCGCTTGAGCGTGTTTGGTGGACATAGGAGGAATCGAATGGGAGGTGAAGAAGACGTTGATAGAACGTATGGTCGCCGCTTGGAACGAGCGGTCGGCGTAGGGCTCGGCGGCGGACACGGCGCGACCCATAGCGGCGGAAGAGGGTCGGCTGCTGGCAAAACTGGCATCGGAATCACGCGATTGTTGTGACGCCGGTGGATGGAAGGAGTCGGTCTTACGGCCGCGTGTGGTGGCCCTCATTCTTTTTCTCCGTCAAGGCGCCGGCGGGTGTCTGTATTTTGAGTTTCCTTTGTTTTAGATATGTTTAGTGTTTTATGGGAATTCTCACTGTTCGGCTTTTACATTTTCCCGCTCAATTGTTGTTGGAGCCTTTTTGTAATTTTATTGGAAATTCAAAAAAAATGAATATATGCATGTTGCCGTGGGACCCATGGAAAGAAAACGGCGTCGCTTCGTTTACTTTCTTAAAAAGAATACATTTAACACCATTTTTTAAAAGAAAATAAATCTAATTACGGTTTTAGTCCCTGTATTCCGTTACATTTTATATTTAAAATTTTATTTTAATTTAACATAGTTTTTTATTAGCAAACCCAAAATTATAGCACCTTAAATACTATACTAGGGAATAGAGGGATTAAAACCTTAAAAAAAACCTGAAGTATGCGACTGAACTATGGCAAATGAACGATTGTCATTGATTTGAATTAAATCTTAAATTTCAACGTATTAAAGGACTAAAATAATAATTAAGACTTTTCAACAATAGACATAAACAGATTCCAAAAGGATAAAAAAGAGAGAAATCAACAATAGAACATTAAAGGGGCACATTTGATTGGACCCAAAAGTACAATTAAATGTTAACTTGCATTTGAAGACTTCTCAATCTGTGCATAGTCTTCACTGCATTCCCCATCCTGTGAAAAGGCCTGAGGTTTATTTTTTGACAGCACATGTCTATTGTCTATATACAAAGGACGGATGATTAGCAAAAGTTAAACTTAACAAATTACATGTTTCCCAACTAAACACGGAATTATGAATACACCCAAATGATTACACAACAACAACAACTGAAAAACATCTTCTTCCACTGAGATGGTAAATCGCTGCAAATTCAAGGTCTATACTTTTGTGTTTTTTCCTAATTCTTTGCCTAACACTGAGAGGATGTGTAACCTTTCCCGTTTCCCCTCCCTTTTTAGGTATAAATTTGATCTATAATTGACCCCCAGTGGCTTCTCTTCGTCTACGTCTTCTACCGGAACGTCCTAAAAGAAGTCTGCCATGCTGGCGAAGGCGGCTAACCAAAGATATATCACCACCATCGTCCTCATCATCATCTTGACCAGAGGAACCCCGATCCCCAACAGGAGAGGTGTGGTGAATACCAACAGCATCCTCATCTGCTGCATGTGTGGGTTGCCTTGGTTGTCTACCAAGGTCATTACTGCCTGATGGCCCGAATGCATGCAGCAGAAGGAAGAAGTTTAAGAAATTACTACTTTCTAAGCCTACTTCAAAACTCCCATCCCTTTCCGCAGGATCTGTATCGATACCATCCTCTTCATCTGTGTCAAAACGTTGGTGATTTCCTTCTATAACATAATCCCCAAAAACCACTGCCCCTGGCATAGCTGACCTTATTGTGCTGATCACATCCTCTCTCTCTCGCTCTCGTTCAAGCCTTGTCCATTTCTGTTCAAGAGTAGGGTCCACTTCGCGTGGCCTAGCACAAGGATGATCTGCTTTCATGTGTTTCCTTAGTTCCTTAAAAGTCCCAACAAAGGTGCAGTCATCCTGCATGCAGCTTCTCTTCTTAGCATTTAAATATTCCCTTGCAGGTTCCACCACAGTCCATCCTTTCACTTGACCCCTGCAAAGTGGACATGCAAGTTCCGTCACTTCACACTTCTCAACCCCTGGTGTTAGAACTGGATTGTCAATGGAACTACGCAAAGATTCTTCATTATTGGAAGGGACTACTTTAGTGTAGAACTTCTTGTACTGGTCAAGGCAGTTTGAGTATCGGAAGCTAGTTCCGCACATGTAGGGACGGCAGCCCTTGTCATGAGATGAACAGAGAAGAAGAACAGCATTGTGAGGGCACTCCATGCAAACAGAACATGTTACATCTTCCCAATCCTTCTTATCCAACGGTTTGGAACATTTTTTCTGGTACAAATCCCCAGAGATCCCTTGACTAATTGAGGACAATGGGTATGGGGTTGGCCTGAATTGCCGGAAAGTAGTTCTACGTCGTCCATTGCTTCCTTTTGCCATTTGCAAACTACACCTTAAAACAATATTGAGCAATCAAAAAATCTCATGACAGTAGAAATAATCTAAAATCAACATATACTGGTGGAAACACATCAATTACTCAAGTGTGCTTGTAATTTTCTAAAGCTAATGGTAACTTAAGGCCTATAAAACACAATACCTAAACAGTAGTTTATGTGATGGTTTAAAAGAAACCCTCTGTATGTCATTTCAGTAATTTTATTTTTAAATCCTGCCTGCGTTATTCTATTTGAGGATATCAAGGAGTTGTGAAACGGATCATTCGCGTTCAAGGTAATCTCTCTTATAAACTCACTCCTAGTAATGTCCCAATTTGAAATCTAAAAAGTATAGTACAAGATCCAAAAATATATACACGTAGCCCTTAAAAGAACTATGAGATACTATAGTTATTGAGGCAACAGACGCCCAGAGTTCTCTTTCACGCATAAACCGCAGACATGCACATTTCTTTCTCATTTTCTCTTTTTTGTACCCAAACCATGCAACCTAAAAGGGGGCTTCACATTCCAAAACTTGAAAGAACAGTCTACCTAAAGATAGATCAAAGCTGGCATGCAACCTTGATCAAAATAAAAATTCCACTTGCAAGTAACCTTTTGGCTGCTAAATTGATCACAGAGACTGATAATTAACAGACAACAAACGATATTCAGCTGTTAAAACTGAGTACCTCATGTTACATGACACAAAGAATATATGAAGTAACCCCATTCTAATCTTGCAATGCCAATTACGAACGAACTTTGACCAAATCTATCAAAAAATTTAGCTACATTATACCCTTATCCTCTTTTTTATTATGCCGAATGCCCATTCTAGTAGATGTTTGTAATTGAGACACAAATTTCTCACATCGAAGGAACTAAATCAAGGCAGCTAGGAGGGTTGTAAATCAGGAAACAAAACCTCCCTCTGCCCAGCCAGCTATGACCAAATCATCAAAAAGTTCTGCTACATTGTACCCTAACCCTCTTCTCTATTACACTGATACACCCATTTCTAATAATGAAATGTTTGTCATCGAGACAAATTTCTAACATTTAACAAACCCAATCGAGGCTAGGACTGTAAATCATCATTTCCAAACCACAAGCTATACTCACACCATCCTCAAGAAACAAAACCTCCCCATGCTCACAAGCCAACTATGATCAAATCTATCAGAAAGGTTTAGCTATATTATATACACTTGTCCTCTTCTTTATTACACTGCTGTGCCCTTCTCTCATAATGAAATGTTTGTAACTGAAACACAAATTTCTAACATTCAAGGAACCAAGGAGGCTACGAGAGGTATAAATCCTCATTTCCAAACAACAAGCTATTCTCACACCATCGGGGAACAAGACCTCCCTGTACTCGCTATGCTTGCAAATTGCTAAAGAGCCGTCCACCAATGACTTGCTATTGAAGTTAACAATTAAAACAAAATATGAAAATTCGAGATCCATAAACCATAAGCATCATGAAAACCCAGCATGCACCTTATCCTTGATAAAATTCACATCCCATGTTCACATTATACAAGTGAATTAAATCATCCACGTAAAAAAACAAATCAATCAAATCATTAACGACAAAAAAAAATCAACAGGAAAGAAACCCCTTGATACAATTCACATCCATTTCCCATCGTCCACGTGAATTAGATCATCCTTCATCGAACACCGAAAAATGAACAACCCCAATCAATGGCCAACCCAAATACGACGGGACAACTCATAATTCAGAAGGATAAATTTCAAAGAATCTCACCTGTTTTCGGGGAAAATGCTGTGGAATTCTAGATCGAGATAACGGGTTAGTTGAAGATACCAAGTCTCATCTGATTACAGAACACCCAGAGTTAATAGATTTCTTTATATAGATAGATAAACTTAAACAGAATCAAAACAACGTGCTTTAGCAATAAATTCACACGATAATACAGTTAATTATCTGATTAAATAATCAGAGAACATGAAACTACGATTCTACCCACATGGGACTTTTAGACTTGATCAATCTAAGATCTACAATAATCAAATTCAATATTTAATTTAAAAATAAAAGACAAAAAAAGAAGGAACTTGGAAGCATTTAAGATTAAAATAATTTTATTTAAAAGTGAAAAATCCAAAAAAAAATCTTCAAAGCTTAAAAAGTAAAAATGAAGCTTCCTATATTCTTTTCTTCTCCGGTGAAGCTAATTAGAAGCTTGAAAATTCAACGGGAAAAGCAAAGATAAAGCGACGGACGTACCAGGGAAATGGGATTGAAATTTTTGAAACAAAATTAGGGGTGAGAAAAAGAGTGAGATGAATTTAGGGATTTGTTTTTTAGCAACGAAATCGGAAGAATTAGCGACTAAATCGAGGGATTGAAAGAGAGGAGTGAAAAGCGCCAAAGAAGCCTATATTTTTCAGAGAAGGGGAAAAGACTAGCGTAGAAATGACTCGGAGAATCATGGGTGTTTTTCACGCGCCGTTAAAATGCAGTGCAATATACGCTCCAATTTTTTCAAAAAAAAAAAGACGTGCGGGATTAGGTGTAGGTGCCTGGTAGACGCGCGCTTGGATGGTCTGAAGATCACGCTTTCGCGGGATTTTGCTGCGGTCTACGTGAATTTTGGAGAGGTTGTTAAGAGACGCGCCGTTTATTGGGGGCTAGGTGAGTATAAGTGTAGATGACGCCAGCCTCGTTGGCGGCTCACGCGCTGTCATGAAAAAGGGGATTATTAACGGTTCACGTGCCAATGACAGTTGAGTGAAGGGGGAGGCTTTATGCTGCGCTGTCTGTCGTGGTGGCTTTTCTTTATTCAAAATTCTAAAAAGTAAATGGTTTTATTGTAAATTGGTCCCTAAACTATAATTCGATTCTCAGATGTGTCCTTAAGTTTTCCTGTCAAAGTTATCTCTAAACTATCATTTATTGGATTTCACACACTTTTGAGTAAAATGAAGAAGAAAAAATGAGTTAGATATAAGTATAACCAATCTGACAATCAAAGTGTAGTACTTAAACATGGTGATACGCAAGAATCCGAATCCTCGTGTCACTTCTAAAACAATATATCCGATTACAAATCGACTACAGGGAGATGGAAACCAAAACTTACAATGCGGCCAGTTCAGCCTTTTTGTCCTCCAAAAGCTTTAGCTCCTCATGCCAGCAGTCTAGTTTTGCCAATTTTTCCAATTGCTCTGGCTTCATATCTTGCTGCGGAGTTTTCTGCTGTTGAGCTTCTGCTAGCCGAATCTACATATGCAAACCACAATCTTGTTAAATCGAAAACACAACATAAATATTTATGTATGCTAGATTCTCTATGCGCCGAAAGCGTGTCGGATTTAAAACGACTCTCAAGAAAAGCATAAAACCACCATTCCTACAGTACAAGGAACGGGATAGACACTGATGTAACCAATTAACTTGCCATGTTGCAGTACTGACTACTGAAGTAAAGAAGTAATTCTATGCTGAAGTCACTCAAAGTCCTCAAACATGTTTAAACAACCCGAAATTTGGAACTTGTATAAACAACATATTATAACAAAGAACCCGGTTGTCACTCAAATATTCAGCTGTAACCTTGATGTCTTTTTGAGTCCTCGGTAATGTGCAAGAAATTATAGAGGTATATATCAAACTACTCCGCATCTAAATCCAAGAAAAAGAATGAAAGAACGAAAATCGAGATTTTTTTGGAATATGGAGAAGAATAAGAACGGATATTGTTCATTGCCCTTCTACCATTACAGATGATTAATTAATGATCACACTTGCTAGTGACAAGTCTTTTGTTTCTTGTGCACAAAGGTTATGCAAAAGTGCTAGATATGTAATGAACCATACCTTCTTTTTAAGCGCCCGAATTTTTTTATCAAGATCTTGAGCTGCTGTCACAGCATCCGAGGCCTCCATTGAGTTTGAGAAAGGAGAGGTCGGAATATGATTTTGAGAAACGGTGAGATCTGTCATCTGAGAAGTCAATGATTTAACTGATTCTGATTCATTATCCAAATTTTCCTCGGTTAAATCTTCTTCTTTGGTCTCGTCATCCGCCGCTGCTTCCGAGGTCTGCTCCTTTTCAAGAGAAGCCTGCCATATAAGTAAATTGGTACATGAAATGATAAGTACTGATATATATATATAATCTTGTTGGCCTAATGTCTAGAACAATTGCAAGACTAAATATTTGTCTCTCACTACATTAATAGAGGCATTAAGCTCAATACGCAAAACCAATAATTTAAATATATCAACTAGCTAATGCAGTAAATATGAATTCCAATAAATTTGAAGGTGCAGCAATAGAGATGGTAAACTACAGTCCTGCACGAAATATAAAAACCCGGGAAGCTGTTGTCAGACCATATATGTCTTCTCAAAATAGCATAAACCATTAAACACAAACCAATTCAAGATTGCAGCAACAAGCTTCGTACCTGTAGCCGTTTCTCTTTCTTTCTTTCATTTCTCTTTGCTGACTTACTCTTCGGTTTCGCATCCGTAGTTGGATCATAACCCGGAGGCCCTACTTGGGAAGCCATCTCCTTTTTCCACTGCATCACATAAAACAAAGATCAATGTCACTCTTCTCGTTCTTCTTTCTCCTTTCCTTTCGGAAAAGGAAAAAACATTTGCAGGAGATATTGCCACCGAACAAATCTTTGAATCCGGTGACCGCAAACAACATTGAATTTTAGCTGAATCGGATGGGACAATCGCAATACTATATAGCTAATTTTCTGCTCATTCAACAAAAGATTATCAACAATGAGTTACTTTAACATGAAATTTTTTTAACTCCAAAACTCAACCATAGAGCCACAGCAAAAATTCCCCACATTTACAAACATAAACAATGAAGCATCTTACTTAAGCAAATGCATAACATACACATCAAAACAGCAAATTCAATGTCATCCTACTCTTCTTCCTCATATCATAACCACTAAAAACAAGACAAAAGATGAGGATTACTAGCACATAAATGCATACATTATATACAAGGGCAACTGACATACCAGGGCACCTTTGGACTGGTAGATGGCGACTTCCTCTTGGGGAACATACCCGGCCCGAATTCGAATGGGTTTCCGAAGGGTACCATCGGGTCTTCGAGTGGGCGCTAGAATTCTTTCTCCTTCCTTTAGGGTTTTGCCCAATTCCGTCATCTTCTCCAATTGCTCTTCGCTTCTCCAATGCTTCAGTTGCCTGAAATCAATCAAAACTTATTAACTTATGCACCATCCGATTAGCTAGAACCCTAGAAAAAACTTACTGAAAATGCAGATGTTATAATTCCATTTTGCTCCTTAAAGTTAAAAGTTATTTCGATTTCAATCCTTTTTATTTTTTCCACCTTGTAAAGGAATAATAACTAAGGTTGCGTTCAGCAATGTTTCTCCAGCGGACTTTAGAGTGTCAAATGAATAAGTAGTTGTGAAGAGGTATAGAATTTGTGTTGAACGAGCATTGACCCTCATTTTTTTATTTGATTTTGTTTCCAAACGAACGTTTTGTCACAATTGAATTTTTTAACTACTTTAAAAAAAATCAATTGACAAGGAATTTACGTTCAAAAATTCCTGCTGAACAAACCCTAATAAGGTACCAACATGTTGGATCGAGTGACAATGAATTCGATGTTCCTTAATAAGTTTTTGTGTTCAAGTGGATGACAAAATAAATTTGTCCCCCACATAAAAGGTTCTGTATAACTCTATTTTAGATCATTCGAATAATAAACATAATAGATCTTTAAAAAGAAATAAATCTGATATAGTTCAACTTCAACAATTAAAGACTATACATTTCAACTAACAACCTTCACTAAGTTATAATAACACAGTTTTAATTGAACCAACACTTAGTTGGCAACATTAAACTTAACTTGATTCCTAAATACTTGATAATGAAAAATTATAGTATTAATCCCCTTTAAAAATTAATAATTATTTCAGATTTACTTAACCTTTGTTTACATAAATAAATAAATAAAAACTACATTTTCGAGTTTCGACCCCTCTAAAATATTAATAATCTAAATGGATCCATTTTAACCTAAAATATTTATCAATGCAAGAGTTTACGAGGCCCAATAAGTGCTTGATAAAATGCGTGAGAGAAGAGTTTTGGGCCTTCAGCCATCATAATCGACTAGTCGAGTCAGGACGGTTTACTGCTGCAGTAAAAAGAAAAAATGCAAAGGACAAAAGGTAAATAATACAAGAAACGGGAATATGGTCGCAGCCAAACCAAATAACCAAATCTGTTGGCTGTATGCTCAATTCGTTACGCCACATCAGCCTTCCAGCCAGCTGAAGACACGTCAGGCTCAGCTACACATTCTCATTTTCTCCCAAATGTAGGGAATTATTTCCCCAAGTTTAAATACTTTAAAAAATCATATAATAAATTCAGAAAATTTTGTCAATATTTGATTTCTGTATTAAACCTTAAAAAACACATAAACAATAACATAAGCTTTCAAATCATAAAATATTTTGTTAAATTAATTATTAGAGAGTAATCGATAAAAGTATAGACATAATCAGAATTAACTATGAGGGGTAAATTATTAAATCATAAAAATAGGTAACATTTAACTTCACTTATTTTAATTTTAAAACTTGAAAGGTCTTAAAAACAATTAAACCAGAAAAACGAGGGGTCAACGTTTTATTCCACTAATTTTAAGTAGCAAATTCCTAAAACATAATAAATTAAATGATTTTTGTGGGAATAATGGCTTACTTACGATGATTTCAAATATATTATTGTTCTAAAATGCAATTAAACTATCAAAATTTAGGGATAATTGCCCCTCTCACCCACTATGTAGGTTCACCTTGAGTAAGAGAGATGTAAAAGGAAATCAAAATATAAAAAATAGTGCTAAAGTCATATTAAAAAGTGTAAATTTTGATTCTATTGGTATTATTTTCAGTGCATTATATAAGAGAATATGAGGTCGATTATATGTAAAAAATGGCATATTAAAAAAGTGTGAATTATAAATAAAAGAAAAGTGAAAATTATTTAATCGCGATAATCGTCATATTATGGTTTAAATTTCCATGCTAAAAAAAAGAAGCAAATGACTAAAGTCAAAGAGAAATTTTCCAAAACAATAACAATAATAATGGCAGTTGTACCAACCAAACCAAATGACAAAACACGAGTGAAAAGATATCTAAACCAATGCATCCTTATCTCACTATTTTATTTTTAAAATATTAGATTTGTCATGATTTTCAACAATTTCATGTTCATATAATTTATAAAAGTTAATAATTTAGATTATATAAAAATGTAAGATGATTGTGTTTTTATATTCTTTTAATATATTCTTATTTTTTCTTTTAAAAAATATATGCTTATCAACAATCTTTAAATTCTATAACAGTTAGTTAAAGCTCTCAGTTGACATTCTCCTCTTCTCTTAAATTGTGGTTCAAGATCTAGTAGGAGCAAAATTCCCTTTCTTTCTATCCCTAGATAAAAATTGTTAAAAAAAGTATATGTCTACTTTTCTTTTTATCATGGTATAAATTTATTTTTATATATTATTACCAAATCTAAGAAGACTGTTGTATGTTTGTAATTAAAAAGAAAGAAAATTACGATCCACAAATTGATTGAGTGGCAAAAAATATTAATATTGTCTAATTTTGTATGGATTTGAATATTGACATTCTCTTTGATAATGTAAATATAAAAGCTAATAATTTAATTTGTGTATGGAAATTAATCTATGATCATATATTGTTATTTAGTACACCATCAATTTATAAGATAATTTATTATTTTAAATATATACACCACAAAATTGAAATGAAAAAAGTGATTATCGAAATCGATTGAACTAAAAGAATAAAAAGAGAAATTATTTATTATTATATTTTCAATTGAAAATCAGTCTTTCATCTAATTTTTGAACGATGTCATTTTTCTCTTAAAACATGATATCTAGGTTCAAAAATTAAAATTGTTATGAATTGGTTGATGGTATTATTATTATTATGAAGAAAGACAAAAATAACACTAAAAGATTATTATTATTGTTGTATAAAAACTCTTAATAGTGACATTAATGTATAAAAAATAAAAAAAATAAAAACATGCTAAGTAGGAGTAGCTGCATGAGGATGTGGTTGCTTATTGCTGAGGGTGAAGTATGAAAGCAGACGATGGTGACGAGTCGTTGCGGAAGCGGAACGTGATTCATAAGGTTCAAGCAGATAACGAAAGCCAGCTCCTGTTCTATCACCCATGAAAATGAGACCCCAATATTTTCCACATGATCTAAAAAAACATATTATATACACATTGGAATGGATTATATCACACTAATTATCTGGGTGACATACCAACAAGGGTTGGGTACATTAGTAAGCCACATTGCACTCCCAAAGAGGGAACGTGAGTTCAAACTTTGGAGATAACATTGTTGAGAGGGGCAGCCACGCACCCCGAACATGGACCGTAAGACGAATATGCATATTACCAAAGAATATTATCAGGATGACATAACTTATTTTATTTAAAAATATTTATAAAAATTATACAATGATTAATATTTGGTTGAGTGATAAAAAAATTCGCATCAATTATGTGTTTGATTTAATGTCCCTTTCAAATGGACCACATGTTTAGTTAAAAATATTTTTGTTTTTTCTAGATACTAATTTATGATTCATTTAGTTAAAAAGTATGCATTGTCTGAGTTTAGTTGGATTGACAATAGGAGGTAATGTAGGGCGAAATTTAACATTATTTATTGAAAAATTATTTAAAATTTTATAAATTTAGAAAGGACTAATAATGAATTATATGTATTTTTAAGGGGTTAAAAACAACTCTATCATGATTTTTTTATAAATATTTTTTGGGAGCCATGACCCTATTAATTTAACTTGTGTTTTGCCTCTGATAATGTCATGCTGGACCAATGAAATAATCTCCCCAACAGTTAACTTCTCTAAAATTTTGAAAAATACATTAAACTGATTGTTTTTCTTATGTGTTTAACGACTATTTTCAACTTCATTCAAATCAAAATCATCAATAATACACAACATCCGAAGAAAAATTCCATATAGTTGTATAGATGTTAGAAGAAAAAAGATGAGAAATCTACATGGACCATCAGAACGCGAAATGATTAGTCACTAAACTCGTTCAATAGACATCTTATAAAATAAAAAAAAAATGAGAATTAATGGTTTAATAATGAATTTTATTTTTATGAAAATTAAGAGATTCAGAATTAGATAATATATAATAATAAAAAACAAAGGAAGGAGAAAAGGAGTAAAAATCTCTTCCCCTAACAATGCCTCATTATATGCCCCCTACTAAAAAACATTTAAAAGTTAAATTCTAAGCACTAACCATAATTTTCATATCCTAAACCATAAACCTTAAACCCTAAAAAATACACCATATCTCTAATTTCCTACACCCTAACTCTAAGCTCCAACCTTAAACCCCAAACTATAAACCCTAAACTCGCTATTTTAAAGTAGAGGCACCAATGTGAGCATAGTTAAGGGGTAGACGATTTCTATCCGGGGAAAATGGGGTATGCAACAAGTAGAGTCTTTGCATGAAGGGTAAAAATTCTTTGCCCCTTTTATATCCCACACTAAAATTCACTTAAAAATTAAATTTTAACCTTAAACCTTAAACTCTAAACTCTCTATTTTAAAGTGAGAACATGAAAAGAGCATGATAAAGAGCAGACGATTTGTATCCATGAAAGAAAATCCGCGACATTTAATCGTCTTGTCTGTGCAAGGGTCCCGAGTTCGGACTCGGTGGGGACTCAGCGTCTATTCGTTTCATTTAACCTCTTCCTATCTCCCACAACGCGCGTGCGCCTCACATAGTTATACTCATCTCCTTTCTTCCATTTTTAATGCTTCTCACTTTCGTTTTTCTCCGTAGCCACCTCCACTTCTTTAGCGCTCTTCACACTCCATCTGGTAAAAATTCCCACCTTTCTCCATTTCTTCTTCCATGGGAAGTTTCAAAGACAAAGACTTTTTTCGCACCATGGTTTCTTGTTCTTAATGGAGCTGTAATTATATATTTGCTTTTTTTCGGGGTTGAAATATTTGTCTGTTTCGTTCATCAAGTGCTTGTATAAATGCATGCATGAAGAAGAAAGGAGGTTCTTTTTTTTCTTCATTGATCAGCTGAATAACTTGTTTTTGTTCCAAAATGATAGCAAAATGTTGGTTTTACTCAAAAACCTGTTTTTGTTAGTCTGCCATTGCCATAGTTTTACTTTGCTGCTTGTTTTTGTTCATGATCAGCTATAGAAAGATAAAGTTTAATTCTTGCTTAGAAGAAACATTAATCATAGAGAGAATTATTCAGTTCATAATCACTTGGCCGGGTTTCATTTCAAAAATGGTATTTTTGACTCCGAGTGTATAAGGTTGGGTGCACAGAATAGAGATATATCCCATATTGGCCCTCATATTAAATATGGTTGTTGCTAAATAATCATAAATGATGTGAATCTGACCATTTTTGTCTTGTTCTTCCTTGGAAAAGAGATAAAAGAGTAACGATTCTGCAGAGCCTTTAGTGTTGGGACGTTTTTTTTGTAGTAATTAAAGCACATGGATAAGTTTTTTTTTTTGGTTTAATTCCTCAACAACTGAGCATATCTGTGATATTCATTGTTTACCTACTGACTGATAACTAAGCTTCTTTTGCCTGCATTTTTTGGGGTTGTAAGTTGTAACATAGGCTTTGAATTGTTTCTTGAAATAAGAAGTTCACCAATCTTTTCATTCAATACAGCGATCTAGGAATAGGTTTCATATAAACAGAAGTTTCAGGAAAAATATGGCAGATGCTATTGGACCATTTCCGGAATTGGGGAGTGTATATAAAGTTTCTGGTCGCCGAGTTAATCAACTAAATCGAGAAGGGACAGACCTCGAGCTAACTTCTGCAAAGGATGGTGACAAGGGGAACACTAGGGAGTCGAAAAACAGAGTTGCTGTGAGTTCTGGATTTCATCAGGATTCTACATCTAATGCATGGGGACATCCAAATGTGATTCAGAAACTTAGGATGCAAAGCGATAGTGGTTCTAAGAAGGGTACTGCCAATGCTGGGTCAACTCAGAATGCTTCCTCTTCGAGTTCCTGCAGACTTGGTAGTGCATGGACCCGACAAGGTGATGGATCCAGCATTGCTCAAGCTGGTTTCACTTTGTCTAACAGTTCACTGGATAGTCGAGTTAAAGCAGAGCCCCAAGTTGGTGATAATTTGGATGATGAAAATATATTAAATGAATATGATAACAATGACACTGATGTTGTGTACGATAGCGATGATTTTGATGACTATGGTTTTGATTCGGATGAAGATGAGAAGAGTCATGAGGCACGCAAGAAGAGCAAGTGGTTTAATTCATTTTTCCAAAGATTAGAGAAACTAACTGTTGAGGAGATTATTTCACCGGTTCAGCAGTGGCACTGCCCTGCGTGTCAAGGTGGACCAGGAGCCATCGACTGGTATCGAGGTGTGCAGCCCCTACTGACTCATTCCATGACCAAAACAACACGAAGAGCTAAGATGCATCGAGTATTTGCAGAACTTTTGGTTGAGGAGATGCGTAGGAGAGGAACTTTCATTAAACCGGACAATGATGTCTTTGGCCGATGGGAAGGGCTTCATGGTAGGGTTGCAGATCATGAAATAGTGTGGCCGCCAATGGTTATCATTATGAATACAAAATATGAACAGGATGAAAACGGAAAGGTAAGTTACTGCATGTTTTCTGTTAGAAATAATTCTGCCAAAGAAAATGCTACATAGCATTTTTTTTCAATTTGGTAAAATACCTCTTTTACTAATACACTGCTGACTGCTTAGTACTGACTGTTATTTCATCAGTGGACTGGAATGGGAAATCAAGAGCTTCTCAATTACTTCAGCTCATATGCTGCAGTAAAAGCAAGACACTCATATGGTCCACAAGGGCACCGCGGGATGAGTGTTTTGATCTTTGAGAGCTCAGCAGCAGGGTATTTAGAGGCTGCACGCTTGCATAAGCATTTTAAAGAGCAAGGGAGGGATAGGGATGCTTGGGATAGCTCACGGGTTCCATTCTGTCCCGGTGGGAAGCGCCAACTCTACGGATACATTGCCATAAAAGAAGACTTGGATGTATTTAACCGACACTCTCAAGGTCTAATTGCTCTCTCTCTCTCCCCTCCCTTTATCCGACAAATGTTGTGTCAATTTATGTACATAAGTGCCATCATGTAGAAATGTTCCTAAGATGGTAAATGAGGCTTGTGAGAACAGGGTGAATAAGTAAGCTCCAATACAAGGTTTATTGAGAAACAAAATGGCAAAAGAATAAATTATTAAACCGAAACTTTGACTATTTCTGATTGCTTTGCAAATATTACTGTTTCTGTTTCATTGTTTTCAAACTTTTAGCGCCATTGCAAACTTGAAAGAGATGATTTATAATTCCTCTTTTGCTTTTCTCTTCATTTTCATTCAAAAATTTGATGACTTTGATAGCCATAACCTCACTTGAGCAAGGATTAAGAGTTGTTTCTGAGATTATGCTTTTGAATTTTGGCTGATCAACTGATATGATGCTTCTATAATTCATAATAAAACTTAAATCTTTTGCATGAGTGCTGGTGGAAGGTGAATATTTTTCTCTCTAGCGGCAATGTAACTTTCTCATGTATGATAATCTATGTGATCAAGCAGGAAAGTCAAAGCTGAAATTTGAGATGAGATCATACCAAGAGATGGTTGAGAGCCAGATAAAGAAGATAAATGACGATAGCCAGCAGCTCACCCGACTTAAAAAGAAGGTTGCTCAAGAACAACAACACTCACAAGTCCTTGCAGAATCCCTAGTTCAACTGAATACAAAGCTCCACCAGACAACGGAGGAATGCTGTACTGCAATGCAGCAAAGTAGATTGGTGCATGAGCAGAGCAAAAAAGAGGTAGCATTTTTTAATTTTCTGTGTTTCACTAGAAAAGCTGATTATCATACGCGGTGGATGGTATTGCAAATTGATGAACCTAGCCGATATCTCTTCTTGTAGCTTACTGGTATACATAAATTGACATTGAGTTCTTTTGCCTTATTGCAATGCAATGATTTTCTAGTTGGCTGCTAAAGAACAATACTTTAAGGAGAAAATCAACATCATATACCAATCCATAGACTCCAAGGAAGATAATTTTGAGAAGCTGCAGAGGGCTGCGAGGGAGAAACTCGAGCGGTCAAATACAAATCCGACAAATAATGAAGATGAGTTCAGGTAACAGATATCTCTACTTTATGCTGTAATGAGGGTTTTTCTTTTAAAGTTACATACATTCTTATTTACCTTGAGAAGGTAATGACAATCATTGTTTCTGCTGACCTGCTGCCTCTAGGTCCATTAAAGACAATATAAAACAAGCCACTTGCTTTTGTATCTCATGTAGTTGAAAGTGAAACTTGTGATGTTGAACTATAGTCATAAGCTGATGAGGTTTTTTTAACATTTTTTGAACATTCAGCACTATTGAGACGGAGGAAAATGCGAGTTCCATAACAATTCAAGAGAAAAAGATGAGGGAATTCGACACAGAGAGGGAGAAGCTGATGAAAAGTCGTCAAGACAGAAGGCTAGCAATCACACAGCGGTATTGGGAAGAGCTGGTGGAGCTTGAGAAAGGGTTCGAAAACGAATTGACACTGCTCATGGAGAAGTACACCCCAGATTGCCTAGAAGAAGAGACCACTAAATACAACCTTAAAGAACAAGACAAGAGGGAAACAAGAGATAAGGCAATAGAAGACACAAAAACACCACCATTGGCAGAGTGAAAAAAAAAAACAAAACAATGTCGTTTCATAGGTAAAGTACAAACAAGTTTTGTTGCCCAAGATACTTAAGTTTTTGACAAAGAGAAAAAAAGGTTGATAAAAAGTGGGAAAGTTGGGATTCAGGGTGAACATTGGAATACTGAACTTCAAGTAAAGTTTTACATTTCTGAGGGTTTTTTTTCCAGCTTTTTTACTTTTGGCTATGGTAACTTTACAATTAATTTTCTTCTATTTGGTCGGAGACTTTGTATCTGGTAGTCACATGAGCTTCGAATATACTCCGATTAAACTTTGAAACATTTTTAAATAAATCAATATCCATTGAATTTGGAGGAAAAAGAAACTTAGTGATATAATAGGTAAACAGAATATTCTGAAGTCAAACCCCTCAAAATTAAGGTAAATATGGAGTAATTTACTAGGGATGTGACATTAAATAACTGGTTTATTTACTTACCTAAATAAAATATTCCTTGATCAGTGCCATATTTTTTCTGGAATACAATAAATTTGGTTTAAAATCAGTCTTTGTTTCCCCAAATGGAGGGCACCCGAGTTCATTGTTTCTCAGTACCTAGCACTATAAATTGTATAGTAAAATCATAACTTGTAATTGTGTGTAGGAAAAATGACGAGAATGTTAACACCAATCCTCCCAGCAGCAGTATTGGTAATCATCATGTTGCTTCAATTTCAGGCCATTGATTCCAGAACTTTGGATTCAAAGCCAGTCACTTATCGTGTTGGAGATGAATTTGGCTGGGACCTGACCATTGACATGCAAAGCTGGACTCGAGGAAAAAACTTCCACGCCGGTGATATTCTCGGTAATATTATTGATTTCGATCGATATTGCTTCTAACAATGTACTTAGATTTGTATATATCGTGATTGTTGTTGTTGTTGTTGTTGGTGTAGTCTTTGTATACGATTCTCAGTCGTTCGATGTGGCGCTCGTAAATCAAACAGGGTTCGATACGTGCACCGTTAACGACGGGGCTAAAGTGTTGGACTCGGGCAAGAATAAAATCCAACTGGCGTTCGGAGCTAACTATTTCATCGATAGTGTGGCTAGCGTATGTGCCGGCGGTATGAAGATGGCCATCAACGCCACAGCACCACCACCCTCGCTTTAGAAACTCTAAACATGCATGCACATGCAGCGTACGCATGATGTGATCTTCCGTCCCCCGTGCAAATTCTGCTTTACTTGTTTCTATTTATTTTCTATTTTTACAAAGCATCCGTTTTCTGGTTTGCAATTGCAGCTATGTTATAAATTTATTTAATTTTGTTTCATTTCGTTGGCATTTATTTATATTTGCCTTTATATCTTATCTCACAGTCACACACAAAAAAAACTCACATATAACTCGAATCCAAAATGATTGGAGATTGGTATTCCAATTAACTTAAACTTGTAATGACTCGATTTAACAGATTTGAACCTCACGTGAAATTGTGGCGTATTCATAAATATATATGAGGGTAGATAAACTTTAAATATTACAAAAATTAAAAAATTAAAGGTAAATGTGTTAATTTTGATAAGTTCATAGTGTGCGCGGGCCCAACCACCATTATACGTGGATCCTCCATCACGAATGATAAGATCCCTAAACATTCTGAACCGTTCAGAATGATAAGATCGAATGGCGATCTGAAACAAAAAAGAATCCATACAACTAGGGATGGGCATTTCACCCGGGCCCGACGGATTTCGACTCGACTCGGCCCGATCGAGTCGGGTATTTTTATGAGAACAAAAATGTGTTCGGGTTGGGTCGGGTTTTGTGTAGAACGAGGTCGGGTCGGGCTCGAGTTTTAGGGTGAAAAAAAATCTGACCCGACCCGGGACTATTAGTGTAATTTCTCCTAATTTTTTTTAGAGATATTTGTAATAAAACTCCCTCTTTATATAGTTTTTTATAATCAGGTCCTTTTTTATTTACAATTTAGTCCTTAAATTTATTGTTTTTTATAATTATATCTCTTAAAATTATTTTTTTACAATTAGGTCCCTAAAATTATTTTTTTCTATAAGTCGGGTCAGGATTGGAATATTTATTTTCTGGCCGGGTCGAGTTTTTTAAAGAATAAGACCAGGTCAGGTTCGGTTTTAAGATTATTAATTTCGGGTCAGGTTAGGTTGGGGCAAAAACAAAACAGAAAAGATAGCCAATGGTAATAGCAGCATCACACTCCTCCAGTTTTGAGTCTGAAAATAACCTTACGGGCACTGGGGAGCACCACGTGTTAGTTGAAAGAAAGTAAAAAAAAAGGTTTTACAGAAAATAAAGTCGGAGAGGTTGAAATATGAACCCTGGGGATGACAAGAAAAGCTTAAGGGGAAAAAAAAGAGAAGAGACTTTGTTGATTTAGCATAAATGCTAAAACAAGAGAAAGGACAATGCTAGATAGATAACTTCAAGCAAGTATTTAGGTAAAACAAGGATCTACCAAAAAAATCCCTTGCAATTTATTAAGGGCTCAACTCGGAGTGTAGCACTAAACCAAATATTTAACATATAATCGAAACGAATACAAGCAGTCAAGAACTCTTCCCCCATAATAACCTACAAGCTACTCTTTAATATGAGGGTGCGATGTGGATTTCTTTAGCACTAGACACATATTGTAGCAAGTCCACACCTTGTGGAGATTCTTTTTTGAGTTGGATTCTCTTCATCAAGCAGCAAAATTGGATGGCAGTGCTACTAATTATGTCAACTATGTAGACCGTGCGGCTACCTTCTTACGGACAATCCTCTTTCTCCGGGCCTTTGGAGCTCCAGCTTCCCCTTCAGCATTTCCTTGTCTGATACCAAGAAGTCCAAGACCCGAAACAATGGCGTTTTTGGATATAAACCATTTAGAAGATGACCTTGTGCCATCCTCAGAAGGTCTGTTGTAAGCCTTCAAGAGGCCATCCGACTGAACGAGCGGATCCACCTCAACACCTAGCCAAGCCAGCCTCGATCTCTCTCCTAACTGGACATTCAAAACCCTGCATATAACCAGATAGGTGAGGGGGAAAATACCACAAACTCTATTTAAGTAATCAACAAAGTACCAAAAAAATATCAAATTAGAGATTTTCAAAATGATATACTAATACTAATGTCGGACACGGGTACTTCATGGAAGAGTCTGAGCAACATAGCCTGGCACAACAAAAAGGAGAGAAACAAAGAAAGGGATGTTGTAGGCAGAGGTGAACAAGAGAGAGACGGAGACCTTAAAGCAGTGCTGAAGAACAATGCTACACCAATGACATCAAAATGGTTGACCACTGCTTGATCAAATCCACATAAAAGTTGATATCTAAGGTTTGCATAGAGTCCGAGGAAAGCACCATAACCAAGAGCATTGGTACTCACAGACGGAATCGTCACAGATAACCTGCCAACAGTTAAAAAAGGCCACCATAAATGCATAAGTAAAAGAAGCCTACTATTATTTCAAATAAAAAGAAGCCTACTAACAAGAACAAATATTCTTCTTTCCAAATAAATTGAACAAAAGGATAACTAAGGATAGTGAAATCTACTTACTTTTCCTTCTTTTTACTGGCTAGAAAATTTGACAAAGAGCCTTGCACTGCTCCAGCAGCTAATCCAACAATACTCAACTCTGCAGCCTTGTAGAAAAGAGAATGGATTCTCTTTTGCAAGTCGAATTCTCTAAGTGGGTAACTCCGTTCAAATATATTGTTTGGAAGCTTCTGCAATGTGTTTTGCAAGTCAAACTGGAAGGTGTTGCCATAAGAACGACACGGAGCAAGAGACCAAACTACAAGAGCATTGCAAGCTGCTACTGTGAGAACATTCATTAGAGCCAGATCCCATTCTTGCTTAATCCTGTAGACAAAAGTAAAGCAAGTCTATTCATTTGATTTATCAAAATGGATAAACAAGGCAAACATTCATTTCATCATGCTATTTAAAATCACCTATCCTTTCGATTCTTCACCTCCCACCAAACAGAAGAACCAATGGTAGCAACCTCCTCTAAAAGAAGCCTGTATAAAAAGGCAGGATCTGCAAGCATCCTAAAAACAGAAAAAGTTTGTGTAAGTATCAATGACGGATTTTACGATACACTGCAATAAAATATTCATTTCATTTAGATTGCTGGAGACATCCTCAAGAGATGAACATGAGCATATCAGGGATTACCTGCCAATAAATGCCCGAGACATTCCTTGTGGGAGTGTTCGAGAAATAAATCTACTGGTGGTTGGTCTGGCATTAATTGCCAAGAATTTTACCATTTGCGCTGAACTGACCAATCCCTGAAGGCAAAAAGCTTTAGTCAGCATCTGACCATAAACAGATAAAGTCCTTGACCATGTGATACAATAAGAAAAGTTGCTAAACCATTTCATAAGCTTGTCGGAAGCCAGCAGGCAAGTCCATCATTGTCTTGTGCCACTCGTTCAATACAGCATCTACAAATTTTCGATCAAAAAGCTGGAAAGAAAATGTTGGAAAATTCAGGTGAATATTTATTCTGTAACCATTTAGCTAAATAATTTGTTAACTATGCATAATGAATCTGCTAGGCCTAGACTTTGATCTCTTACCTCTTCCAGAAACATCCGCCTTCTGAAGAGTCCACCCTCGTCTCCCTCATCATCATCAAAGTCATCGAAATAATCATCATCATCTCCATCATCATCACCTCCATCCCCACCTCCATGATTAATTTTCTTTCCAATATCTCCACCACCTCCCCCTGTTGCAAGCTGTAATTCAAATGTATTAGCTGATGCTGATCCTTCCAAAACTTTGGACAATATTCTCAAGGAAACAAATAATAAACAACACCACGAAGTAAACATCGGATTTACAACAAAACGAACCTGACGCTAAAAACACTAGAAGCTAATTATTGAGGTTAATAGGACAGAGGACCCACGCCCAGAACCTCATACACATCGGACAGACAGGCAGTACCATTAATATAAGGATGCCTAAACAATAGACCAGGCATAAACCTGGTGTAAGTCCATAGCTTGTTATGTGATAGATATTTTAACAAACCAACTACTGTAAATTCATATCATATGTAAATCATGCATGCTAAATCGCATGTAAACAGGATAACTCAAAATTCAAACAAAAATAACTGTGTTCCTAATTTATCTCTGCAAATGTTTAAGAGTTCTACAAAAATAACACCAAAAGGTCCAAACTCCGAAGCATATTTAAGTTTCATCCTCGTGTGTTGCAGAGTTTTGCTCATATCTTGCACAAATGAAGAATTGCAAGGATGAGATAGAAATACTAATATATTAAGCTAGTTTAACTCAAATACAAACAAGCTTCAGGATGATATATGCTAGGCTCTGTAATATAGAACATCTAGTTAAAACATATCAATTCACACACACGTATACGTCCAATCAAATGAAATGAAAGAAAAAACCCAGTTTGAAATTTTGGTAGAAGGTTTTAATGATCCTAAACTCATAATTAAAACCCTAGTTTGAAAATACATATTATGAAAGATGAACCTTTCAAAATTCATCCTTTAACAAAAAGATAAAGACTTTCTACCAGGAAAGTTTCTCTGTTAACTTCGTTAAGCTTAAATAACAGAACTAAGCTAAATTTTCCATCTGAATTCATTCTACATATTAAAAGAAGTTTATCGATGCATATCAAAACGTTAATTAAATTCAAGACAACCCTGTTCTCCACGTATTTGATAAAAAAAAGCTTATACCTAAATACTAGGCATTTGCCTACTCTAATTAAGCTTAATTTAACTCATTAGGCAAAAGCTAAAATTTTTAAAAACTAACCTCAGGGCTAGACGTGGTCTGCTTCTGAGTCAAATCAAGCTTCCCTTTCTCCAAAGTAACCGCACCAAACGAACCGAACTTTCCTCCCTTCATAACCGGTCCCACCTCACCCGAACCCGAAGAACCGAGCTCCACAGGAGAGGGCGATGCCGAGAAACAACGCTCGAGAGCAGCGAAGGAGGAGTCCACACCGTCGATTAAAGAAGAAGACGAACATCTCACCGTCAGATTCTTCTTCAGCTTACCGGATAAAGGATGAGCCGGAGGCGGCAGACTCGGCTTTAACAACAACGTTTTGGGAAGTGGAGAGGCTTGGAACACTATATGAGACATTTTTTATTGCTTGTTTGGATGGAGAGAAAGTGGTTGGCTATGTTTTCCTCCCTCACAAGACTCAAGAGTGAGAGAAAATGAAGAGAAAGAGGCAGGGGGGATTTGGGGTGGCTTTTGATGGATAGGTTAGCTGACCCAACCCAATCCGATTGGCGAGGGAAAATAAGTGAGTCGACTCGGGTGGGTTGCTAGCAAGTCGAATCAGCCGGCTCTTTGAGTTTGGGTCGTGTCGTTGCCAAGCTGTGGGCTCATGGGCCATACCAACAAAAGGTGACAGTACTTTCCAGCCACCAATTTATTTGGGATAATTCACTATTTAATCCTTTATTTATTTTCTAGGCTTAATAGGCAAATAGGTGCCTAAACTATGTTTTTTTTTTCAATTAGGTGCCCAGACTATTTTTCGGGCCAAATTGGGACTTAAAGTTTCATTCCGTGACTCATTTAAGGTTCGCTATTAATTTTTTCCGTTAAAGTATATGTGTCATCTTCAGAAAAATCTAAAATCATATTAAAAATAAATAAAATTAATTAATATTAAAAAATCTCTAAATTTTTAGATTTTACAAAACAACTCCAAATTTCAAAATCCCTAAACCCCCAAAATCTAAATTCTGATTTGGGCCGATTCCGTCACCGATTGCCAAGCCACTGCCCACCAAACCGGTCGTCGGACCATCACGATCATTTCCCTCACCACCCCGTCGCCGAAAATCAACCGACGTCGTACGAATCAACGAAATTGTCGAATGGTTCTTTCGAACGATTCGCGGAGAACGACAGCAAGAGGGGCGACGAACGACGTGTGGGTTGTTTGGCGAGGGGAGGGCGCTTCATTTCCTCGCCGACAACGCGGCCGGCGGCGGCAGGAGTGATCGTTTTTTAGGGGTTTAGAGATTTGGGGACTATTTTAGAAATATTTGAAACTTTCATGATACAATTTTATTTTTATTTTCTTTTATTAGTTTTATTTATTTTTAATATAATTTTGGATTTTTGTGAAGGTGACACGTGTCCTTTAACGGAAAAAATTAACGGTGAACCTTAAATGGGTCACGGAATAAAACTTTAGGTCCCAATTTGACCCAAAAAATAATTTAGGCACCTAACTAGAAAAAAGGTATAGTTTGGACACATATTTGACGATTAAACCTATTTTCTACTAAAATTTTAATTATTATTTGCTGTTTCAAACAGTATAAATATAATCTTAAAAAAAACCATTAATTCAAGTTAAACTCTAGATAAACAAAAACTTTGAAAACGAGTTAACATCGATTATCAATTCATCCTTTGCTTTTCCTACAAGAAAAGAAAAAAAAAAACTGGGGAAATTAAGAACACAAATCCAGGAAAACACAGAAACATGTTAAACGAGAAAAGGAATCCCTTGTTGATGTCCCCAAGCTATTGTCTTCTCTCCTTTTCACGTATAAAATGCGCTGTGAATTCTTCTTCCATAATCTGAAGAAAAAAAACATTTCCAAACACACAATTAATCCCCATTTTCATAGCCAAAAACCATGTCTCTTAGCAACCATCGTCGTCCTGGTGTTGTAGTCAATGGAGTCCGAAGGATGAGAACTTACCATTATTTCTGGTGTCTCCATTGCCAACGAACCATGAGGTTCGCCAATTCAAACCCTTTTGAAACTTATTGTCCACGTTGTTTTCGTCAACTTAGTCATGAGCTGGATGTCACAAGGCCTAGGCTTCGAGCTGACCGTGGCCTCGAACCCTACGAGACGACTACCAGGTTGTTTGATACCTTGGCCGCCGCTCTCGACCCTTTGACGGGGCGGCAAAGCACTAATAGAAGAGCTCGTTGGGATCAACCACAACCAGGCCCTGAAATTGGACCTTTGGTCACTCTTGTCGAACGACCTCGACAGCAGCCGAGTCCTGTTGTTGCACCTGAAGACACAGGCAATGACTTAGATGGTTTCATCGAAGGCCTAACGGAGACCGACAGGCCAGGGCCGCCACCAGCAGCTGCTTCGGCTATTGAAGCGTTGCCGATGGTGGAAATCACGGAAAACCATCTGATCAACGCCACGCATTGCCCTGTTTGCAAGGATGAGTTTGTGGTCAATGGCGAAGCAAAAGAGCTACCGTGCAAACATTTGTATCACTCTGATTGTATTGTACCTTGGCTGAGCATTCACAACACCTGCCCTGTTTGTCGTTACGAGATCAAAGACGATAACGACACTGTCGCTGCCGAGGACCGAACAGGTGAAATGTTTTTTCAGGACATCGGTTTCGTTGTTGACGATCTTGCGAATGGACTGACCCGTTTGCGATCTCGGTTCCTCTCTTCTGGGCCTCTTCGTGCATTCTCTCATTGGACACACCGATATCTCGATTTTCTCGGTAGCAGAACCAATGCAAGTAATCTCTCCCGCGAGGGTAGGGTCTATTGCCAGAACTTAATCTTCTCCTTGCTCATGGTTTACATATATATATGTATGTATGTGTGTATATTACTAACATCTATGAGTAATTAATCCATGCATGCATACATACGTGTGTGTGTATGTATATGTGCAATTCTGTAACACAGCTGCTATGATTTCCCCACAGCTAGCTCCTGGTGGCCATCTTGGCTCATTTTATAGCTTCTGTCTAGAAATCACCAGCCTGCAACCGTTGGTAATATTTTTAACACTTTAGAAGGCAGGTATGTATATATTACTAACTTTCAAGGGAAAAAATTATGGGAAAATTACATGACATTGGAGCCTTATCAGGTATGTACTTTCTTTTTTCTTTTACATGTCTGTTCTGCAACATGTCCCAATTCATTTTCAGCAAAGAAAAACATAAAATTTCATTGGAAACTAAGTTGTTTCATGATTTTGTTGTTCTTGTTGTTACTAGCAAATTTCCTCACTTGGGTTCTTATGTATCTGCAGACTGCAGTTTCTTAACACATGAAGACAAAATGGATGTTATATTCATGTAAATATTCGTGGTTTGGTGTTTAGTCATAGTTTTATAGAAATGGGTGAATATATATATATATATACACATACTTGTCATATTCGTGTAAATATTCATAAAGTCCCCACTCTCAGATTCCTGGTTAATTTTTTTATTTAAAAAAAAAACTCAATGGAAACAAAGCACTAGTAAAAAAAGGTTATCACCACACTTTCTGTAGGACTTGACCTGGTACCACCGTCATCGTCATCAAGAGTTGGACCAGATCCGTCCACGTTACCGCCACCGCCGGCTCTTCCATAGGGTTCCTCCTCCGCTCCTCCTACAAGGTACCTCCTCCTCCTACAAATGATGGTTTCACTCTTCATGTTCATTTCACTTGTGTTTCATCATAAGGAAATGGACCAACATCTTTTTAGCTATTAGTATCTTGTAAGTTTTCCCATTTTAAATAAATTACATGTTTGTATTAGAAACAAAGACCAACTAATTCTGGTCTACAGATCTTTTACAGACAAAACAGAAATTTGACACTGGCTCTGTGCTGTCTTTTGTTTGCTTGGTGGAACAGCAAATGTCCTGACTGCTTGGACCTGCCTGGAAATATTAAGCTAAGGCCAGCACTGACCGAGACTGGTTGTTTAACTTATTTGACAGAAAAAGTAAACCACAATAGACCAGATTGTTCTTTGAACCATTCTAAGTTCATTAACTTGTAATTTGATCCTCCAATATAAGAATTCCATACATTACAAGAATCTAACCAACATGCTAAATTCAGTACAAGTATATACTCTCTCTTTTTATCTATCCTTTATTATAAAACACTTGTTTTTTTTACATTTCGCCTTTATCCAACATTATAGTTGCTCAAAATGAAACAGCATATTCTTTACACTTAAATCAATATGGGAGACGGCATGCCGGCTTCTTAAGTAGTCAAACCATCTCTAGAAGTGATTCCCTTAGGGAAAAACATCCCACGTTTTTCTTGTGTGATGACATTGTAAGTGAAGTAAGATGAGTGGCCTGCCAACTTTCCGGCTTTGACCAGCAGTTCATCTTTCCATCTTGTTCGAATATATATTGATAGCGCCGACTGAAGGATAATGAAAAACTTAGATGCTTTTGGGTGTCATTCACAGGTGGTTCTACAGTCCTTGCCATTTCAAAATTGGGAAATGAACATCACCTGCCAGTCTTTCGGATGTATTGGAACTTAGGGTGGTATGGCACAATGAATCTATTCGATCCTAAAAGGAGATGAACGATTAAGACTCCCAACACTCCTAATAAACAGAATCCTGTGGGGGGAACTCGTACTGCTACAGCTGCAGGCAACGATCACAAAACAATCATTACAATTAGCTATAATTGAAAGAAGACTGATAATTAGAAACAAATGCATGTCCAACTGGCATTTCCATGGTTGAAACCACCATTAACAAACTATATATAGATGCAAGCTGAATGAATGTTAATGAATGCTGAAAACCATGATACGGCAATGCTACCTTCAAGCTTTACAAATATGTATTAAGTGGGAGAGCGTTTCTATTTCAGACAGTAATATATTATAATTCCTTATAAAATGGAAAACATAATAAGCAGAATCGCATAGTTTACTTGGCATAGATGCTTACATGACGGGGATTGAGCTGATGGAGACTTAGCAAGTGGTGCAGAAACTGGGCCTTTTGTACGCTCCACACCCTGGCCAGGACGGGATCCATAAGACACTGAACCTAATGGTGGTAGACTTGGGGACAACTGTGACTGGGGACTCATTAATGGAGGGCTTGGTGGAACTGCAGTACGAGAATATGGACAGGGGGGAGGGGCATGAGTCGCTACACTAGAAGATGCAGGAGAAATCGAAGGAGGACGAGAAGGGACACTTCTAGGGCCCGGTGAATGCAGGGGACTATGAGCAGATGGAGAAGCAGCATTGCAATTAGGACAAGGTGCAAAATGATGAATCTTGGGTGACAATGCTGGCGGGTGAGTTGGTACGGACTTGGGATGTGGTGAAATCGAATGCCCAGGAGCCGAAGCAGGTGATGGAGTGGGAGGGGTAGCATGAAGTGTACCCTTCAAACAAGATGATAAGCTAATGCTTTTAACTTTACCAAAGATCGAGTTATTGAGACCAAGATTCCTTGCAGGAGAGTCTGAGATGATTTGAGCCAACTGCTTTAATCTCTGAGGCAGAAGGTTACCATAATTATCAGACATCACTGAAGCCTGAACTATGACTGGTGACGACATAGTGGAGCCATTTTTGTTTGTTAATTGCACAAACAAGTTCTGCAATAAACAAACAAAAAATTATAAACAAAACCAACAAGACTCAAACATTGGGGCATCAAAGGGTACAATTCCGTACGGAAAATAACCTCATCTTCCCTCTCCTCACAACCCAGAATTTCTGTTCCATTGCAATGATGAAACTTCAAGGTCCTAATTTCTTAAACTAGGTTTATGAGGTTACCATAGATTCACCCAAAAACAAAAGCATTGGTGAAATTGTTATAAAACTGATGTCATACCTCATAAGACCTCAGACGTAGTCCATACTTAAGCTGATCCTTCAACTCAATGCATTTATCCTCTATTTCAGATATCGAGTTATACAAAGTAAAATTAAACAGAAACTGGGTTATCTGAAATATGGAAGCAGATTGTGCAGGGGTTACAGTGATGCCCCCACGAAACTTCAAAATCTCAAAGTCAGAAGTATGCCCAAAAATTGAAGTCGTCAAAGTCAGATTGGATTCCCGAAGGAAAAGCCCAACCAAAGATGATCTCAGCACACTAAGGGCTACTGGACGTATTGAACTCTTTATGGGATTGGATAGAACACCAAACATCACAATAGTAGAGTTAACACCCGACTGATGCATGGATAGGATAGCCACCTGTCAAATGAGTAGCTCTTAGATCGACTTTTCACATAATGTAGAAGTAAATATAAGCATTGTAAAAGAAGAAGTTGACAGTAGAACCTTGGTATCCGGAAGACCAATTTCTTCATAGATATCATACTCTAACTTTTCAATATGCTGAACAAGCTCCGAAACTGGTTTCTGAAGTGTAAAACATGCATGAACTGGGGCTGCAAAGAGTAAATAAATGTATAAGCAAGAAACAAGGAAAATTACTTACGGAAGCCTATCACTTGAATGAAAAGGGCATTCATTGTGATGGAATTACAACCGAAGCAGGAAAAATATCGCAAGTCAATGAAGACGGTTGGATTCAATAAAGAAACAATCAAATGACCAGTTTCTATATGATCAACCGGTTATCAATTTAAAGTATTAACATAGTCCTTGCCTCACAATTTTGACATTTTTATTTACAAGAAAAAGGGGGAGGAAAGAATTGAAACAAACCGTCAAGTGTTTGCTTCTTTTGCTAAAAAGAGAAATACTCTAAATATAGCAAAACAATCACTTCCTGTGATACAATTTTAATTGGAACCACATTTTATCTTAAAAATAAATGGCAATAAAGAAGAAAATACAGTTCCTATACAGTAAGAAAAAATGAGCATGCTCTCACAAATTCAAGAAGAAGGTTAAACAAATGCATGCCCCTTTCGGCCTTGGCCGATAACATCCATTAAAAACAAGTCAAAATACTACAATTTGCTACCTGAAAGTCATATTCTAGAACACCAAAATTCCAGATTTGAAATAAATGATGGATCTATGAATTCACAAATACCAAAGGGTAAATATAGGATCAGGTATCAATTTACAACGTAGGCCATCAAAGAATCCTGATTGCAGCATAATTACAAGGTAAATGAGAGATCAATAAGGGAAATACCCAATAGGCAATAGCTCTAAACAATTGAGGATCTAAATTAAACAAAAAGAATGCAATGGAAAATCAAAATATCCATTTGCTAGAGACATCATAAAAACCCAGAATTAATCCCTAATCACACAAAGAAGATGAGCAACTGGATTTGAAAAGAAGTCTTACCACTGAGCTTAATAGCTTGCTTAGCTTCAAACCCAGAGTTCAAAGATCGCATAGGAAGGATCCAGAAGATCCCCGGCAACAAAACCGACAAGCTGAGGAACAAGACAAAAACACATCTGAAACTGAACTCATGGCAACATCTCCCACACAAGAATCCCGAATGCCCTTCATTGTTCCCTGATTCAAGACCCTGCTCTCTTTGTTGCTGCAGATTTTGGTCCTCATTTTTCCCCATTGAAGGTGCATCTGGGGGAAAAAAAGGAAAAATACTCAACAATTTTCTATCTTTTCTCTCTCTAATTACCTTGGGTCCTTTCCTTTTTCTTTCACTTTCTCTCTCTGGAAATCTCCACTCACCAACAACAACAGGTTGCTTTGCAGAGGGTTGTGGGAAGAAAGGGCGTGGATTGAGAGACAAGCGTTAATGGTGGGCAATGCATATGCCCTTCTCTCTCTCTATTAACTACTAAATTTTCAATTTTGACAACACCCTTTCTTTTTCTTTCTCTCTGCAAGATTCGATTTTTTTTTTCTTAGACACCTTCTGGGTTGGTTGGTATCAACTATCAAGTTATCAACTTTTTTTACTCTCAAATTAAAATCGATTTTTGAAAATATACATATATATATATATATATGATTTTTTTAAAATTGTAATTACAATTTTAAAAGTATTTTTTATGTGTAGTTTTTAGCCTTTTATTTTATACTAATATTCTACTGAAATTGACTTTCCGACTTTATAGGGTTTGGACTCTTAAGTTTTAAGTCAAATTTAAAATATTTGGATAAATAAGTATTTAGTCCTTAAATTTAATATTTTTTTAATTTTTGTTTTTTAACTTGTTTTTTTTCTTATTAGTCTAAAATATTGGAGACTTTAACTAATTTTTCTTGAACTTTGATTTTTAGTCTCCTGATCATGTGATATTTTGTAGTTATACCATGTTATTACATTAATGTTTTAAAATATAATTTTTTGAAATTCACTAATTAGTCTAGTGGATGTGGCTAAGGATGTTTATATTGTCTTGTCTCATCTTGTATGAGCTCAAATCCTAGTATGATAATGTACATGAACA
Organism: Hibiscus trionum; assembly: GCA_030270665.1. Classification (NCBI taxonomy): domain Eukaryota; kingdom Viridiplantae; phylum Streptophyta; class Magnoliopsida; order Malvales; family Malvaceae; genus Hibiscus; species Hibiscus trionum. The sequence continues at coordinate 421,029 of BSYR01000011.1, read as the reverse complement.
GTCACAAGATTTTATGTTAGGGGAGCGAATTTATAAAAATTTAGGGGGCAAAAATAAATTTTCAATAGAAAATTTTAAAAAATTATAAAACTTATGGAAATTTTAAATTTATCGAGGGGGCGACCGCCCCCTTCGGCCCCCCTCGGTCCATCCGTTGAGAATGTAATATTTCTATTTAATCAAATAATAATAATTTTTGTAATATAATCTCATATTATCATGTAACTAAAAATAAATATCAACATTTAATGACCCAAATTATAAAAAAAATCAAAAATCATAATTAATATAAACTAACAAAATAAGAGGCAAGTTATGAGAAATTACCAAATTTAGGAACTAAACTTTATTTTATCCCAATTATTTTTATCTTATTGTAAATCCATTAATACTTCCCCGCTTAGGGATTTTCAAATAATTTTTAATAGTTTAAAAGCGATTAGAAAGATAATATGTGTTTATATAAATTAATCTTTTAATATTTTATACATACTTTATAAACAAATCTTATTTTTATTTGGACCATCCGTAGGGCTTAAAAAACTTTATTTGTGCATAAGATTGCGTAAAAAATATTTAGAGTTAATGTATTTAATTTGATTTACCCTATTGAATCTAATTTCATAGTTTTTCCATGTTTGCTTGGCGAAATTTGCTTATGTAGATACTGACATGGATACTCTTATTAATTGACATGTAAGCATGGTAAAAATAAAATATATGAACTCTATCATATTAATGTTAAAATTAAGGGTAAACTACAATGGAGGTCGCTCAATTATGGATAAGGTTACATTTGAGTCACTCAATTATTAAAAGTTACATTTGGGTCACTTAGTTATGGGTAAGGTTACATTCGAGTCACCCAATTATTAAAAGTTACACTTGGGTTACTCAATTATTAGGGGTGAGCGTTCGGTCGAGTCAAGTCAAAAAAGTTTGAGCTATTCGAGTTGATGCGTCATATTTTACAACTCAAACTTTATTTGAAATTTTTTTATTCGAGTCGAGTTTTTGAGTTCCTATACAAATTTAATTGTAATTAATTATCATGTATATAGTATAGTTTGATTCTAATCTAAACTTTTTTTCTAATTATATAAGATATGCATATATATATATATATTTCATCATATATTTTTTCATATGTGGCATATATTTCTTCATGTTTTCTATATTGGTATATATATCAAGAAAAAATTGAGGAACTTGACTTGAACTTAAAAATCAATCCACTAATTACTAAAAATTTCGAGTTATTCGAATTTCCATTTTACAACTCAAACTTTATTTGAAATTTTTTTGAGTCAAGTCGAGTTTATGTAAATTCGAGCCGAGTCAGAACAAGTCGAGTTTTTTTGCCTCAAGTCGAGTCGGAAATTTCGGTTATTTCGAGTCGAGTCGAGTTTTGCTCACCCCTATCAATTATAGGTAAAGTTACATTTGGGTCACCCTTTATATTTAAAAAAATGTATATCAATTTATATATTAGATTAATTAATGATTTCAAATGAAAAACTCTAGTGTTAAAAAGGGTATACAAGTGATTTAGAAGAAAAAATGATGAAATTAATGCATTTTGTAAATATGAAGTGTGACCCAAATGTAACCTTACTCATAATTGAGTGACCCAAATGTAATCTTTAATAATTAGATGACACAAATGTAACTTTTAATAATTTAGTGACTCAAATGTAGCCTTGCACATAACTAAGTGAACTTCTTTGTAAGTTACCCTAAAATTAAATAAAAGTTTCCAATAATCATTTAAAATTTTAAGCTCTCAACTGATAATTATATATTCTGTAAATTAATTTACCGTTTTCTAAATTAACCCATTTGCTAAAATTTTTACTAAAATTTAAATTATTAATATCTCAGTAAATTAAATAAAAATTATTAAAGTTGTTGATTAAAATCTATCTAAATTTAAATTATAATCTCATTATACAATGAAAGTTTCCTAACATTTAGCTTATCATTTTTACTATTTTTTATTAGTATATAAATGTAAGATTTTATGTTAGAGATATAAATTTTTGTTGTTATTTCCCTAGTTTTTTAGCGCTTTGTCCTGACTTATTCGGATTGACTCATGTCGGCTCGTCGCATAGCTGGTTTTGTGAATGAGTCTCCAAGTAAAAAAATTTGTATACACAATACCTCAAACTCGAGATCTACTTAAACGATGTTATGTTGTTTACTAATTAGACCAATCTTTATTGGTTAGAGATACGAATTTTTATATTTAGTGTGATTTTCATAAAAAATAAATTTTTAAAAAAGAGTGTAAAATTAGATAATAAAGAGTTTGATTTATTTTGCCTTTTTCAAACTTTTCTTGATATAACTTTAAAAATAAGTTTGGTGTCAATAAGAAAGAGTTGAAACTGAAATGGTGAGCTAAGTGGCAATTGGCATTAAAAATATATATAGAAAAGGGTCACCTCACTTGCTTGGTAGAGGGTACATATCTTTTAACTTCTTTTTTTTAATAACAAATTTTAATTTGTTTTTCTTTGGTGTGATTTAGTACAGGTTCCCCGATATAAGCAATGTGTGTGGACCAATGATGAGTCAAGGATGTACTTTGCAATCAATTAAAATTATTATATTATTTACGGTGCATATACGGTTTACTTTGATTTGGATAATAATTACCCACACTTAGAGTTGTTGTGTTATGTTATTTATTGGACATACTTTTTCTCCCCACTCATTTTTTTAATTATTTGATCCACTAGCGGTGAAACTAAAAATTTCTACAAGCGTCTTAGTTTTAGGATTTAGGGACTTAATTTAGGGTATATAGTTTAGGGATGTAGGTGTAAAAATTTTGAATTTAGAGATAGTGGTTGAAATTTATAGTTTCGAAAAGAGGCGGAGTATTTCCCTCCTTCACATCAATGCTCCTGAGTCCTGCTGGGTCTGGTTAAAGCTATTTCCAGGCCAAGTATACGATCGCACTGCCATAATCCCTATAAAACAAAACCAACCATTTTCATATAACCACACAAATTTGATGTGATGCTTTGGCCAATCAGAGCAGCCATGTTTACACCTTTTTCTCGTAAAAACTGTATCCAAAGCTGCAATTGCAGAAAACTTACGACAAAGAGAGTTAACATGGGAAATGTGGGGTTTTGGACATGTGTAAGTTAAGAGACCGGCTTCTGAAAAGAAGGGGTTTAAAAAATAAGGACCATATATAAATTATATAGTTATACAAATTTAATATTAAAAAATTAGGAAAAACTTACACCGTCCTTCAAATTAATTGCAAAATATAAACATTAATATCTCTTAAATTTAGAATTGAATATTTTTTGTATATTGTTGATCAAGCCATTATTTATTTAAATAAGAGATTTGAACAACACCAATTATATGAGAATGTTTTTTACTTCTTGTTTCAGTATGATAAATCACTTTCATTAATAATTTTGAAAAATGCTCTTAAAAATGGTGAGTTATCTGAGGTTGATGAAAATACATCATTTACTAAGCTGAAATTGTTTAGAGAACTTTTACTTAAGGAAAAAAATTAGAGCAATGGATTTATTAAAAATTTTAAAACTTTTTAATTGCCTCCCAAATGCGACAATTTCTTATAGAACTTTGTTGACTATTTTTATTATTGTTGCTTCTATAGAACAAAGTTTTTCAAAATTGAAGTTGTTGAAGTCATACTTAGTTACTTACGGAAAATTATGTTGAAAGAAAGGTTAAATGAACTTGTTTTGATGGCAAGTGAGAGTAGTCTTTAAAAATAAGTTGATATTGAAAATGTTGTAAATGATTTTGCTCAAAATATGCAAAAAGACTAGTACTTTTTAAGTAAAAATATTAGATTAATTTTTAGTTGTTTTACAAGTGAATTTGTGTTATTCAAGAGAGTAATTAAACAAAAATTTTGTACTATGATAAAAAAATTTAAAAATTATTTGAATTATAGATTAAGAGTGGTCCATAAATCTTTGAACCTCCCATGCATAGGAATAGAAACTCTCTATATTTTTTTACCACACACTAAAAAATAGGTTTAAAACTTAGGGTTTATAAAAGGTTTAGGGGATTTAAGGTAGACTAAAAAAGTAGGCTTAAAACTTAGGGTTTATAAAAAGGTTTAGGAGATTTAAGGTAGGGTATATTTTTTATGGTGTTGAGTGTTTCTTATGGAGAAGACTTTTGTCGCAAATATAGACTATAGTACATTTTGAGGATGAATTTTGTTGGGCTAGCGCGTTTCAAAGAGAAATGGTATTCCTTGCTTGTAAAACATGAATCAAATTAATGAGTGAACAGATTTTTCCTAAAATGGAAATTTTCAACAAATCCCTTTTCGGAAAGTTGAAAGCACAAACCCTAAAAAGCTATGGTTCTTCTTTTGGTTTGTTACTGTCAAGGTAATTTCCTAGAAACTACGGCATTTTTTATTGGCTTATATATCATATTAGTACTTAAAGTATACCACCTTTTTTATTTTAGTACCTAAAGTATTTTTTGGTCAAAATAAGTACTTAAAGTATACTTTTTTTGGCTAAATTAGGTGCCTAAAATATATTTTTTGGTCAAAATAGGTACTTAAAGTGTTTTTTTGTCATAGTAAGTACCTAAAGTATATTTTTTGGTCAAAAGAAGTATCTAAAGTATATTTTTTCGTTAACATGGGCACATAATGTAATTTTTTAATTTGGGTAATTATTCTATACACAATCATTTGTGGAAACTTTTTTATACAAGCGCCTTAGTTTTAAGGGTTAGGGACTCTGTTTAGGGTTTAAGTGTAGTAGTTTTGAATTTAGGGGTTGTTGATAGAATTTTGGGTTTAGGGTTAAAAATTAGGATTTGTAGGTTAAAACCTAAATCCCTACCCATGTTACCCAAAACCTAAACCTTACATTCTAAACCCTAATACTAAAATCCCTAAACTCTAAACCTTAAACTAAAACCCTAAGCCATATAATTGAGGCACTTGTGAAAATAAAAAGCTTTCACCGCTAGTGTATATCATAATAATCTAATTCATTAATGTCTGACAATTTTTAGGAACCTATATAAAAAATATGTATACTTTAAATACTTATTTTAACCTAAAAAATACTTTAGATACCTATTTTGATCAAAAAAATATACTTTAGATACTCACTTTCACGAAAAAATACTTTAGGTACCTATTTTGACAAAAAAAATATATTTTAGGTACTTATTTTGACCAAAAAATACTTTAGGTACCAAAATGAAAAAGTTGATATACTTTAGGTAATAATATGATATATAAGCCTTTTTTATTCTCACAAGCTTCACCATTATTCTCCCAGTCCCATGTATGATCTCAAAGAAAACTGGACTTGAAAAACCATGATGAACTCTTAATTACCCAGAGAAAAAAAGAGAGAGAACTTCACCACTAATACTATTAACATTGAGCAAACATTTCATATTTCTATGCTGATATTAATTACTACATCAGGTTTAATTTTCAAACTAGAAAACAAAACACAAGTAAAAAAGAGAGAAGACAAGACAAGTTCTTGCAAGAACAAAAGTCTCCTGTAAAGAGCATTTAAGCTTCATTTCCTAGGTTAAATTAAGGCTACTCTTCACATTTTCTCAGCAAAAACTTGTAAACATCCTTACCAAATTTTCCTTTCTCTTTCCAGTATTCAGTCACAAGGTACAGCCCACTGTAAACAAACTTGTAGTCGACACCGTCGTTAAAACTACGACGAATCACCCTTACCGGCATTTTCTCGTCCATGCTGTTCTTTAATGCAAGGTTCCCACGAACAAGATTTTGATCTTTTGGCTTCTTGCCGCGACTGAGGTTGGGATTTTCACCTTCTCCGCAATAAACCATCCTGTCCGAAGAAACCCCATTGACATTCTCGTACCGACCGGATTCCACGATGCTCGTAGCCAAGGTTTTGCCATTAAACAGCTTCATCCAATCTATCCCTCTCTGGAAATCACGGTGAAGACCAACAATGACCAACTCTCCCCTCCAGTAGAACTCGTCGCCGATATCGATCCCCGAAATAGGCCCGATTTGCTTACCGGTGTTAACCCAATATTTCTCCGAGCTCTGGACGACCTTGGCTGCTCTCATATGAAGTTTTAAGCCAGAGTTTCGCCTAATTTCAGAGCCATTTCCATGATCTTGCGAGAGCTTGTCTAGTAGCTTTCTGTTAACGAGTAGTTTTCTGTAAAAGCTCAAAGCTTTCTTGATATTTAGACGAGTTTCGTTCCATTCGGCTGTGAAAGGTCTCTCTTTGTCGTCACGAAAAAGATTCCTGTGAAATGTGGCTCTTTTGTTAGCTTCTTTTGCTCGGTTGAGCTTGGACGAAGAGCCGCCATTTTCAAGCTTTTGGTGCAAAGCTGCCATGAATGAGTAACCTGGTTTAATAACACCCAGAAATGAGAAAAGAATCGTTAGGAAACTATAAAGAAAAAGTAAAAATTCCGTTGCAACACAAAGGGAAGGGACGAATGAAATGAAGCTTACACAATGAGAAGGGATTATACAAGGTGAGAAGAAAGGCAGAGTTGAGTAGTAGAGTGTATAAATGGTTTGGAGTTACAGAAAGGACAAAGAAATTTACCCAGAAACGAACTGGAGAATAGAAATGCGATTAAGACAAAATATAAACAAGGAGAATGGAAAGCCACGTGAAGTGCTTGGATGTGATTACTGTCTGTAATCAAATAACTCTATATTTTTATTAAGTTGATTGGCTTTAGTATCAATAATTCCACATAACTCATTTTGGTCCAAGTCTTGATTACAGACTCCTATAATGAATTTGGGAAAGTCTTTCACCATAATAAGACCCTGTTGTTTATGAAAGTAGCAGCATAAACGGCTAATTTGGGTAAATAATAACATCAATACTTATAAGAAATAATTTTAACATTTAAATTCAATTTATATCTTTAAAAATATCCCTTTATTTTAATTAAATTAGAGTTTACACCAACAAAATATCATCAGTTTTTTATAGGAAGGCTTCACTCTATTTAAACTAGGAACCATAGAACCATTCCTAATCCTGCTAAAGCAAAACCCAACTCAAATAGATCGAAACACTTGCTCATTTAATGCAAGCAACAAAGAAAAATGAATCATATAAAATTAACCAGTTTAATCTAAAATAAATCAGAATACATTCACACGTATTAATAATGGCCGCACAAAAGCTCTCTTGTCATACACTACGACCTTGAGCAAAATATAAGTCTATCTTTCATGAGATAGATCAGATTGCACACACGAAAAATGTCATCTCTTGCTAGATTGTCGACATATGTCTTGATAAATCACCTATCACGATGAAGTCCTGCACATTGTTACGTCTCTAGAGTTTCACACCGCCGGTTGATTTTTGCGCCTAAGTATTCCTTCAAAGTGAGGACTCATGCTCGTCAAAGGCTCGGACAAGCACTCAAGGCTTCAATAAATGCGGAAGCTTTAAGAACTAAGGTAGCTACTTTTAGCCACTCAAGAGGCAACTAGAACAAAGAGCCAAAAAATAACTGAAAGGGACATGAGAGAAATTATAGTAAATGTCAAGAGTTGTATTACTGGCTCTCTATTTATAGTTGAGCTCTCACTCAATCAATGGTCCAGATCGATTTACATGGATGGCCAAGATTGTCCCAAATTCTTACACGAGTCTCTAATCTAAGAAAGAAATTTAAATTCAACCTAATTACATTAATTAGTAGGTATCTTTCCTCAGATAGCTGATCACACTCGATATGGCAAGATTCTTTCACAATCTCTTTTGACTTCTTGTCTCTTACCTTTTCTAAAAAGTCAATGTGATCGGGCTCTCTAACATTCTTCAAGTGTTAGGCTAAGTCTAGCGATCTTGGTAAACCCGATGTCTTGCATGAAACCTCTTCGTCGGCTACTCGCCCCACAGTCTCGGACCAAAATATTTGGGTCGTGACAACATACTAGACCAAAACAGAAGGGGCATGCATCGAATTATTAATTTACTCCTTTGCAATTGGATTCAATTAGTAATTTATAGGAGTTGGCCCGTTTAAATGTTTTAAATAAGACACATGCTTCTTTGATGCCCAAAAGTTTCGCACCAGCGATACACTTGAAGAATCAAATTAGAATCTTACTCCGGTGATCTCTCACCTATACCAGCTTTACCAAAACTAGAGTCGATTTTAATTGAATAGGGATGGCATACAGGTACAATTTTGTGGATTTCTCATCGTCTCGTCTCAATTGGGGCGGAGATGGGTATAAGTTTGGTGGGTAGTAGGCGGGCATGGATGTAAAAAGTCATACCCGCCGCGGGTAGTGGGTAGGTGGTGCATTTAAGACCTTACTCGCCCCGCATCCTATCCGCCATATAAATTTGGACCATTATGAATTTAGATGTAATTTCACAAACTATTCTATAAATCCTAAATTTTTATAGGATGTTGCTTTTAATTTATGTTTTGTGGTTGTTCTTGAATTTATGTTTTATGTGTATGGTTGCTGCCAGGCGGATTAATAGGCGGGTACAGGCGGGAACGAGATGGATAACAGGTATCCAATTGAGTGGTGGGTGGGGATGGATTTGAGAATATACCCGAGTGAGCGAGTGTGGATTTAACAATTGTACCCGCCGTGGGGGGTGGGTAGGTGGTGGATATAAAAATCAGGGGCGGTTCAAAGATTTTGGGGGCCCTGTGTAATTTATTAAAATTGGGCTCTTAATTTATAATCAGTAAGAGATATTATTAAATTATCCTAAGCAAAAAAAATTGACTTATAAACATCTAAATATCAAATATTTTTACTTCAAAATTATCATTCCTTTTGCATGTTTTAAGTTTTAAATAATTTTTTATATACACATAATTATATATATAATTTTATAATTTTTTATAAATATTTAATTTAATTTAGGTTCCTTATTTTCGGGGCCCCTCTCTCTTGGGAGCCCTGTGCGGTCGCTCCTATTGCGCTTGTCCAAAACTCTCACTAATAAAAATTTTAAGTGAATATAAAGATGAGAGAGAAAGTATCCGCACCCGCGCCACCCGTTTGCCATCCCTTTGGATGACATCTCTCTTTGCTAATTCCCCTTTAGTGGAATTTTTTTTCAAAACCAGTCTTCACATAAACAACTCTACTTTTAGAGGTGCTAGACAAGCTTCCATATTTTGTCATAACAACTTGGGACTATATAGAATACTATCTTGTGACATCTCATTAATTGTGCAATTCCATAACGTGTTGATGAAAGCCTCCCCAATCAAATAACTTACTCCGATGTTGAATTCGATATTACCCAAGTCACATACTTTGCTCATCAGTCCAAAAGTCAACCATTTCTCCATTGCCTACGACAATTCGGATATTTGATACAAACGTATCACCATAGATCGAAGGATGTCGTTGGATATGTGTTTTACGAGGGAAATCGAGTTGCGAATATCATGACTAAACTCGTCGTAGTGGATAGTTTACATTGTCGATTTTTCAACTCTTCTCTAATGACAATGATGGATATTTTCCTCTCGAATTGTAACAATGAAGGATCGTTGATTGATTAAGTAGTCTTTCTTTTCATTATTTCATAGAAAAATAATTTAGGTACCAAAATAGATAATGATATCGGATTTTTTTCCCCAGCTATGAAGTTAACAGGTCGTTTTTTTTTTGTTGAAAAAGTAACAGATCTCCACGGTTGTTCTCGTGGAGGTATTAAGGACCATATCGATTTTGGGCCAATTAAAGGACTAAGATGGCCACTCCTATACTTAGGTCTATTCAAAGTCTAATGTAGGTCAAATTATGTAATTAGTCCTTATACTATACGTAAAGTATTGATTTAGTTCTAAACTCTAATATGATAAATTATGACTAAATTAAAGTGACTTAGAAAAATTAGAAAACTAAAACCAAATCTACAAATTACACATTATCAAAGACAAATAGTTGACTTTAAATTAACAAATGATTAAAAATTGTTTAGCTCAAGACCAGAATTCTGAAACTTGGAAAATACAAGAATTAAAAATGAGTAAAATAAAGTATGTTGATTAAATCAATGATTTATGTACTAATACATGAATCTAACCTTTAATTATTATTATTTTTATAAATTCTTTAAAAGAAACTGATGTTCAATAAATTTAAAATTCGAATCCGAAAAAAAATGTAAATAACTAGGTGAGGGCATGGTTATATTTTTGCACAATTCTAAAAGGCAAGGGATTTATTTGCAACGGTCATCCAAGGGAGGTCCACATCACATTTTTTTTGTTTTGATATGGACCAAAATTCCAATTTGTGTCTGCTCGTGATCTGTCAGACCCTTTTCCCCTCAAAATGATTGCCTAAATTTACATTATTGGACATTGGTAACATTGAAAACCCTACTTTTTTTTCCCTCAATTTTGATGCTTGACAATGTCAAATGGCCGTGGCCCTACGTTTCCACCGTGTTAAAGATTCCCATCCTTTGATTGAGATAAGGAGCCAGCCAACGCCATCCACTCCCTTTGGTGTTCGATCGAGTTGAGTCGAGTCAAAAATTTTCAAGTTATTTAAGTTTGCAAGTCTTATTTTACGATTTAGACTTTATTTGAAATTTTTTCGAGTCGAGTTTATAAAATTTGAATCGAGTCGAGTTTCGAGTTTCTGTACAAATTTAATTGTACATATATATTCTTTCGTATATATATTTCTATATGCATATACGTAGCGGTGCATGTATATATTTCTATATGCATACATTTAGGGCTAGACGTTGCACATATTGATTCCAATTTCAACGGCTTTCTATATGCATATATAATATACATATATATTTCTTCATATTTTCACATGTGATATACAAAACATATTAGACATAATTTATAGAATCGACTCGAACTTGAAAATTAATCAACTAATTAATAAAAATTTCGAGTTATTTAAATTTCCATTTCATAACTCAAACTTTATTTGAAATTTTTTTCGAATCGAGACGAGTCAAAACGAGTCAGTTTTTTTCGCCTCGAGTCGAGTCAAGTTTTGCCCACCCCTACCTCAAACCACCAAATTGGATTAAAATAAATTCAGTTATAAGGGTAAATTTTCATTTCTCGATTTTAATGTCGGTTAAATTTTAATTCGATTCACACAATAAAAAATTTCATAATATACACTTTGCAGACAAAGAGATTTAAATCGGGTCTTCAAGGAAAAATCATTAGTTTTATTTATTATTATTGTTATTTTTATTTCTTCCTTAGCCAACATCATCACACATTAAGCACCGATAGGAATTTCTCATAATTAAATGAAAAAAGATGATTAGTTCCAACGGTTCACTGCTATACTCTTTTTCCACACAAATCAGAATAGCTACTTCAATTTTTAAACGAGTGTTAGCTCTAGTATTAATGAGTTTAATGTCTTTTAAATAAAATCATGAGTTCGAATTCGAAATTTGACGAGAAACAGTAAGATTCTACATATATATCAGTTATGAAAAGCAAAAGGTTAATTTTTTTAGCTAGTATTTAGTTGACACATCATAGGACTAAAGTAGGCATCCATTATATGATTCTTCACCCACTAACTTTTTTCTTTCTTTCTTCATTGAAGCAAATTATTGTTCATTAGGTAGATCTGCGCTCGAGTTCATAGCTTTCTTTCTACATCAACAAAATGGAAGCTCTCCTTTCCCAATTCACCTTCCTGTCCGATCAAGCTTTACGAGACAAGAACTTCGATCCATCGGCCATGGAAGACCTAATGAAGCTGTTCGAACTCGAGTCTTATAAAGCATGGGCGGCCATGGAGCTCGAACACGAAGAGCAAGCTGAAATAACCATGCAGGAAGCCGAGGACTATCTCGACTCGGTCATGGAGACCGCGATGGACGAGTTCAGGCGGTTCGAGGAGGAAATGGAATGCGATTCGAAGAAGGAACTGGACGGTCTCGAAGATGGAGCTGAGAAGGCTAGGAAAATGGGGAACTTGATGGAGAAAGGTGCGACTATTGCATCTAAATTGTACACTGAGGCTGCAATGAATTCGGCTACTACTTCTATGAAATCTGCTTTCAAGGGACTTTCCACTAACAAGGTTCATCCTTCATGAAAATGCTAATTTTATTTTATTTCATTTTTCTTTTGTAGTTTACATGTATGATTTAAAGGGCCCTTATGGGGTTTCTTTGATGTCACTGTTTTGTTATTTGCTTATTTCTTTTAATTAAAATCTATGGACTGGGTTCCAAGTTTCTGCTCGCCTGATTCCAACACAAATTTTCTGTTCTCCATTCCCATGCACAGTCATGGAAGAGTGTTCGATCGTGTCACATTTATCGTGATTGCAGACATAAAAAATATAATTGCAGTTAGACTGTCTGTTAACAATGACTAAGAGCTGAAACATTTATATTTGGGATCTGTGTCCGACTTGAATATAGAGTTTCTCCACAAAATATAAACTTTTAAGAAGTTATATTAAAAATTTAAGCGTTATAAAATTATATTATTAATAAAAATATCAATAAATATCTAAATTATATAGAAATTTAAAATTTTCAGAAAACAGTCTCTCCAAACACCCCTCCGTTCATCATGATATTACGCTATCTAATGGCTTTCGGAACCCATGATCATGTGGTCGATGATTCAATTCCACAAAGTAGAGATTTGTACAGGCTAGCTTGGAACTTGTATCAAAGCCCAAAATAATCTGAGCTTTGCTCTCAGGGCTCCTTGGGCCCATGATCAACTCTTCTCCTTCCTATTGGATGAATTGAGAGCTTATTTCGATTGATCCATGCAATTAGAGATGGTCGTTTGACCTATACTCGATGAGTTCTAACCTAGTCCTCTAGGGTCGGATTTTTTTTAAAAAAATTCAGGTTCATGTCTAATTTTTTGAGGATAAGGTTGGGTCGGGTCGGGTTTGGGTTTAAGGTGAAGAATACCCTACCCTACTCGACCCGACGCAAAATAATAATTTAATTTTATTCTAAATATTTATGTATGATTACTACAATGCCCCTCTCTTTGTATATATTTCAATTATCTCCATATTTTTTTCTAACAAAAAATGGAATAATTATTAGGCTAGACTATAATGGAGGTCACTCAAACGTGGGTAAGGTTACATTTAGGTCATTCAATTATTAAAAGTTACATTTGGGTCACTCAGTTATGAGTAAGGTTACATTCGGGTCACCCAATTATTAAAAGTTACACTTGGGTCACCCAATTATAGGTAATGTTACATTTGGGTCACCCTTTATATTTAAAAAATGTATATCAATTTATGTATTAGATTAACTAATGATTTCAAATGAAGTACTCTAGTATTAACAAGGGTATACAAGTGATTTGGAAGAAAAAATGATGAAATTGATGTATTTTTTAAATATGAAGGGTGACCCAAATGTGACCTTACCCATAATTGAGTGACCCATTGTAACATTAAATGATTGGGTGACCCAAATTTAACCTTATCCATAATTGAGTGACCCAAGTGTAACTTTTAATAATTGGGTTACCCACATGTAACCTTACCCATAACTGTGTGACATCCTTTGTAGTTTACCCTAATTATTATAATGCTCCCTCTTTATTTGTATTTTTTCAATTAGCTCTCTATTTTATCGGATAATAAAGAAAAATGATAATTTTTTATTTATGTCAGGTCGAGTCGGGTTGAGTTCGAATTTTTACTCTAAAATTCGAGTTCGGGTCGAGTGAAACATCATAATATGTCGGTCAGGTTGAGTTTAGATAGAGGTGTTAAATTTTTAAGTCGAGTACAGATCTGCCAAAAACCCGAACCATGACTATCCCTACCTACAATCACTTTTAAGATAAGATATTGTTCGGAATTCAATATCCCTTTCTTTTTCAATCCATGTCACTATTCAAAAGGAAAAAAAAAACATAACTTGTGTCTATAAGCAAAGATAAGCCTATGACCCAATTCAATCGAACTTCATCAAATTCTGGATTCACATTTTGTGTCTTGTTCTATAAAGTTGAAAAAACGATCAATTTCATTAGCTTCATCGAAACTCTATTAAGGAGTAATGACCGAGTCTTTGTCTCTGACTTTGTGGGAATTGATGCCCCTATCCACACAATGCTGCTTTTCAACCCCTAAACTCCCACCTGCAAAAGACCTACCAAACCTAATACACGCATATAGGCTATAGCCTAGATGTTGAACCATGTTTTAAGACATTGTAATTTTCGCATATTTAGAATTTAGTTTTTTTTTTAATATTTTTTGGTTTTTAAAAATTAAATGAATTAAATTCCTAAATAAAGTGTAGGAACTTGGAGCATATTATAACCATTTCTATGAGTGCATAATTATCATGTGCTTCAATGCCAATACTTAGATATGCACGAGTTAAAATTTTGATTAATGTATTATGCATATTTTTTATTTAAAATATTACATGACGATTTTTTGAAAACAATTCCAACCCGAGCTTTTTACATGCATAGATATGCACGAGTTAAAATTTTGATTAATGTATTATGAACGTGCTTTAATCATATTCAAGTTGACATTAGGCTAATGGAATAACTTGATTCAATACTAATACTTTCGGTATTCAATTAGAACGTTTTGAAATAATAAAAAAAAACAATTTATATTGACTCATAATTTACAAGATATTTTGTTCACTTAATCCTATATTTATATTATTAGTAAGTTCTTGACTGAGTCGATATCACCTTTTGAAAGAAAAAAAACTTTTTAAATAAACAGACAAATATGAGATATAGTTTCACGATGAATTGTCGAACTCATTAAACATGGCTTTGAATGGTCTATATAACGATAGATGAAAGGTTGGTGAGAAAAAATGAAGAAGGTAACAGTAGTAGCTGTACCAGGCAATTTAAGATTCAATTTTTCATTTTAAAAACTATAAATAGTTTCATTAAATGGGGTAGGACCCCAGCTTGTAAACAAGGCACATGGCCTAAAATATACATGAATATAGAATAGGCGGGAATGAAGGTTAGTTTTATTAAGCTAATCGGTGGTCAAGATATTCATGTTGTCTCATCTTATAATGACAATCGAAAAACAAATGATCTACGATCTCTTATTCATTAAGACAAATAAATGGACTAAATGTTAGTCTTAGTTCAATAGTTAGGTGCATTTAGGGGTGATAACAAGCCAAGCCGAGCCTATAGTTAGGCTCGGCTCGGACTCGAGGCTCGCCGAGCTCGGAATTTTAGGCTCGAGCTCGGCTCGAAAACAATATTATTGGGCTCAGCTCAAAATGAAAAAAATTGTTATAGCCTATTTATAAAAGATTCGTTAAAAGTCCCTTTCATAACCAACACTGAAACGAAATTCAATGACCGAAAAGGGGAAAAGTGTCAAAAATTAGATTAATTCAAATAAACAATAAATATTCTTATAATACAAACACATAATTAAAGAAAATACAAAATCAAACAACAACCAACTAAAGAAAATACCCAATTTATTTTAGTTAGTTTACTTTTAGTAGATTTTCCTAATTTATTTTATTGCTTTTCTTTTGCTAAACATATTACTTTTAGTGCACATGTAGATTACGAGCCTGTTCACAAGCTTTTCGAGCCGAGTCTGGGGCTTGGCTCGGCTTGTTAAGGTTTCGAGCTGATCCCGAACCTGAGTCGAGCTCACTCGAGCCGAGCTTTGACCGAGCCGAACTCGAGCAGCTCACGAGCCGGTCAGGCTCATTATCACCCCTAGGTGCATTCATTCAACCCTTTAAATTTTAAGTTCGAACCTATCTCTCAACTTTATTTTTTGAGGCTTCTAAATATTATTGACACTATAGACTATATGTTTCGATACATTTGATTCGAGTTGTCGACAGTGGCGGAAGCTCTCTAGGACCTATAGGGGCTGTGGCCCCCACTAGAATAATAAAATATTCTTTCTAGTATATATATTATTGTATGTATATATATTAAATTGTTTGATTTGGCCCCCACTTGATTGAAATTTGGATCGATATCGTGATAAATATTAGTTATTAAAAAAAGAGTAAATAGCATAATAGTTTCATTTGTCAATTCACGGTAAAAAAAATTTATACTTTTGCAGGGCCCTTTATCTTCTTTAAGTTCAAAACATACTAAATATTGACTCCATTAAAGTTAAACTTAGAGGTAAATTTTTTAAAACTTTTTAATTCAGTTCATGTTTATAATTTTGTTTTGGTTAATATTTTTAATTCAGTTGAAGGTACAATTCATTTATATTTTCAATTCAATTCAAATTTGTGTCACTTCGTCTTCTTGTTTCAGTTTTAATTTTTCAACTATAATATGATATCTAATTTATTTTGTGTTTTGGCTTCCTCCCGATTTATAGTTTCATCTTCACCATAAATCCATGATACTTTGCTTTCATTTATTTATGTTTTCAATTCAACTGAGATTTTTGTCACTTCGTCGTCATGTTTAGATTACATACAATGATAGAAAAATTAAAAAGATTATTAGGCAACTGCAAGTATATTAGATTAGGTGCTCTTTTTACTTTGAATTTAATGTACGGACTCCAATCCTCCTTATAACAACTTTAACAAAATATCATTGTATTGTATGAAGATTGATTTGTTGTAGAAAATGTTATTATTAAGTATGAAAATAACAAACGTGTTGATTTGGAACTAAAATCTAATTTGAAATACTTGTGGATTTATTGTCATTTTGTTGTTTTTGGTTACTGCCATCCTTTTATATTTGAACAAGTGACGAACCAATCAACAAATGTGTTTATAATTTATTGCATCATAATGTCATTGATTCTAATAAATTAAACTATTTTTTATGGTTATAGGTTGTGTGAACTCATGGGCAAATAAAAAAGACTAGATTCTTCTTCTTCTTTTTTCAGAAAAAAGATGTTGATAAATAAATTAGCGTCATCGAAAACTCCAAGACTTGAACATCAAATTAGTTGTAGTCAGTTTTCCTCTAAATTTCCGGTTGTTGAAGTTGAATAAGTTAATCTTCCGTTAATAGATGGCCCCCCCAATAAATTATGGCGAGTTCCGCCACTGGTTGTCGATGCGGTAAATACATAAATGTTTATAATTTGATTTGTGTATCTTTAATAGTTGTCCTGTATCTGATTTAACCGATAACTAACATCTACTTAGACAGACTGACAAGAAAAATATAATTCTTATTACTTTGAAGACACCATTAGAATTTTTGATGTTTAGAGATTAATTACAGTTCCAATGAAATTGAGTGAAAACTAACCCTATGCAATCGAGTCAACTCAGCGATTCAATTCAAACACACTCGTCTAACCTGACCATCTGGCAACACTGCAAAATCTGACTGACACTCACATCTTTCATCATTAACGCATAATTGCCCCCCCCCCCCCTCTAAGCTAAGGGAAAATTGTATGCTTGTACTGCATAATACATCGAATCGTATGATTACACGTGTCCATAATGTCAGCACTAACGTGGTCTTGTCTCTCCTTGATTGTGGCCCACACTTGAGATTTTTAAAAAATAAGAACAACAGTGACTGTACGTGGGAAGGTGCATTTACTACAAGCACGTGGAACGGTGGAAGGCTCAGGCTGTAAGGAGTTAGGTTTTCCCCCACTGCGTACGATGCGCGATCATCTCAGCCGTTCATCTCATCCTAAAAGATCTAGGTTTAAATCATTTTGTCTACAAATTATATTTATGCGCAGTGTAAAATGGTTAAAAATATATATAAACATATATTATATTAAAAAAATCTCCTTAAAATTATTAACTAAAATAGAATTAAACTCAAAGTTTGGCTACCAGCCTTCCTACTTTTTATCTGGGAGAAAGGGAAAAGCACGCGCCATGGAGAGAGCGTGGGGAGGGGAGATTAGAAATAGTTTGAATCGTCGACGTCGGCGATTAAATTCGGATCCTCGTTACTCGGGCTATTTCCATTCCTCACGCTGACAACTCGTCCCGTTCCATGTAATTAAACACCCTCTCAAACTTCATTTTCTTTTATTTAATGTTTTCATTCAAATTTATAATAATAGAAAATAAAAAGAAAAGGTTAAATAATAGAGTATTGCAGTGGTTGGGAACTTTGAGGAGGGAAACCGTACAGAGGATAAATGAATGTAGAGAAAGAAAACTTATTGGACTAATAAACAAAGTGGAACTGTCTACTTGGTTACTTACTACCATTATTTGTGTTCTCTTTTGAAAATTGAAAGTCCAATAATAAGGTAATGATGAAAGCCATGGAAAGTAATAAGAGAGCTTTACTTGGGAAACTGAAATTCCATTGCATTAATGAATGAGTTGTGAATAAAATGTTCGTGGCGTAACGGATATAAATCGTCTGCCTCTTATCATGTCCTTACTTTAAAACAGTAGGGTTTAGAGTTTAGGGTTTAGCGAATTAGGGGTAGGGTGTATTTTTTAGAGTGTGGATTTAGGGTTTAAAATGTGGAAATTAGTGTTAGAGTTTAAAATTTAATTTTAAGTGATTTTTAGTATGAGACATAAAAGAGGCATGATTAGGAGTAGAGGATTTTTACCCGTGTAAAACCACTTTAATTACATTGTATAAATTATATCCATATTCTCTTAGGTTTTTACACCCTACTTGAATCTCTTTTTATTTTAATATGAATGCTTAAATTATTCATAAACTTATTTTTAAATTAGAGCTAATTACGCTTAAACACTTTCATTCAACAAATATAGACAATTTATGTTATATCTAGACATATTAGACAGGATGGAAATCGTCTACCCTTAACTATGCCCTTATTAGTGCCTCCATTTTAAAATAATTGGTTTATGGTTTATAGTTTAGGGTTTAGGTTTAGGGTTTAGGGAATCATGGGTAGAGTGTAATTTTTAGAGTTTAGGGTTTAGGATATGAAAATTAGGGTTAGAACTTAGAATTTAATTTTTAGATATTTTTTAGTAAGAGCATATAAGGAGGCATGGTTAGGGGGCAGAAAATTTTTACTCTATTAGACAAGCTCTTGTAGTTCAGTTGGTTAGAACACTCGTTTAGTAAATATGAGGTATTGAGTCTAACTCTCAATGAGAGCATGCTACATTGTAAATTGAAAAAAAAATCAATTTCCTTTAAGATAAAATTTTGATGTGATTTTATTATGATTAATTTTGATACTAATTTGTTAAAATATATATTATTTGTAACTTCAAATAAACACATTTAATCGAATGCTTTGCTATATTGATTATAGAGGATCACAAAGAGCTAGCTGGCCCCACATCATCAAACGGTCACATAAATCACAAAAGACAAATGCATACTCACAAATCACAATAAGATTTCAGTCAAACTTATTAAGTCATGTCTGAGTTCGGGTCAATTTTACAAATATATCTATTAAATTAAATTAAATATTCTTAAATTGTAATCTTTAAACTCTAAATTAAACCTCTAAATCTTAAACTAAACATCTTTTAATATACATGATATATATTTTTTAATTTTATTAGTAAACACCCACTGAGTTCAATTAGTTTTTATTTTAAAAATACCTTCAAAGTGATATTAGCAGATAACTTCTTTAAAAAACACCACATTTTATAGAATCAAATGATTTATTCTAAAAAAAGTCATATAGTGAATTTCAATAAAAACATTGTTTTTAAGAAATAAATTGATTTAAGGGGCAGACTAATCATGTGATAGTCCACATTGGAAAGAGCAATTCCATGTTTTTAAGAATCTCAATGCTCCAAACATAAAAATTAAATTATTGATACTAATTTTTGTTTGTTTCTTTTCGTAACATCAAGAATTCAAAGATCCTAACGACTAAAATGTTTTAGGTTTTTTTACTGCCCCATCTTGTCACTGACCTAGCACCAACCGATACACTATTTATATTTTTCTAAACCTTAAGTGTCTAACAACTATATAAATTAAAGGGATATCTACTTTCTTATATTGAAACTATTATTTTTATTAAAGGGATATCTACTTTCTTATTAAAAAAATATGATGGTCATGTTTGGTAAAGAGCAGTCACTACAAAAAAATTTTAATTTACCGACGGAATAATACCGACTACTTTAAAATCCGTCATAATGTTTCGATAGAAATAAAATATTCCGTCGCAAATTTTGATATAGGTTATAGTTTCCGACGGAATTACTTTTTTTGTCGGAAATTTTTTTGATATCATTAAAAAAGTACAAATTTAATTTGTGATGGAACAATAGTTCCATCGGAAACAATAAAAAATGTCAATTTAATTTGCGACGGAACAATATTTCTGTCAGAAACAATAAAAAATATTAATTTAATTTTCGATGGAATAATGGTTCCGTCGGAAACAATAAAAAATGTCAATTTAATTTACGAGGGAATAATAATTCCGTCGCAAATAATAAAAATAAAATAAAAATACAACTACCTCAAAACCAACTCCCTTTTCAACCCGACTTACAAACACTAATTATTATTAATCTTTTAATTAAAAATGTAAAATATATTAAGAATAAAGAAACTAATTTTGCATGTGACATAGATTAATAATGTCATAAAGTTCACTTCATTTTTTCTTTTGAAATAAAATTTTAAAAATAATAATATTTATTAACAGTAAATAAAATATTTTGCACGTAATATACAATAATAATAGCATAAATATACAATAATAATCCCATAACTTTGATTTAACAAATTATACATATAAAATTTTGATTTTGATGTAAACATGTAGTTGTGCACATGTAAGTTGAAACTTTAATTTTAGTTTAAATCTTATACACGAAGCTTTGATTTAAATTTTTAATCAAATTCAAATGCATAACCTTAACAAGTCGAATCAAAATTAATCTCATAAATTAATAACCGTAAGCTAAACCATAAACCGTTACTACTAAATGCTAACCATAAACCTTACAGAATTAGAATTAATCATATAAGTCAATAACCCTAAACTAAACTATAAACTATTAATAGTAAACTCTAAACTCTAAACCAATAACCCTAACCACTAAACTAAATCATAAACCATTAAGACTGAACGCTAACCATAAACCTTAAGGAATCAAAGTTAATCACATAAACCAATAACCCTAAACTAAACCATAATCCATTAATACTAAACCATAAACCTTAAGGACTAAGAATTAAACTCATAAACCAATAACTCTAAACTAAACCATAACTCATACACAATTAATACTAAACCCTAGAACCTAAACCTATAATTTTTTTAAAATAAGTTTTAAATTTATGAGATTAATTCAATTTGACCATTATTATTGTTGTCATTGTTATAAAATTTGATTTAATATAATTATGCACATAAAATTTTGATTTTGACGTGAACGTATAACTGTACATATAAAAATTGAAACTTTATATTTAGTTCAAATATTGTACACATGAAGCTTTGATTTAAATATTTAATCAAACTCAAATGCACAACATTAACAAGTTGAATCGGAATCAATCACATAAACTAATAATCCTAAACTAAAATCGTTAATACTAAATGCTAACCATAAACCTTAAGAAATCGGAATTAATCACGTAAGCCAATAATCCTAAACTAAACTATAAATCATTAATACTAAACCCTAAATTCTAAATCAATGGCACTCAATGATAAACTAGTAACCCTAAACTAAACTATAAACCCTAAACCATTAATACTAAACATTAACCATAAACTATAAACCTTAAGGAATCAAAATTAATCACATAAAATAATAACCCTAAACTTAATCTTAAACTTTAAACCATAAACCTTAAAGAATTAGAATTAAACTCATAAACCAATAACCTTAAAGTGAACTATAAACCATAAACAAATAATACTAAACTCTAGACCCTAAACTAATAATTTTTAAAAAAAATTAAATTTTCGACGGAATAAATGCAATCCCTCGGAAACTAAAATTTCAAATTTTGGAGGGAATAAAAAAATTTAGGGTAGGAATCCCAAAAAATTTTGCCTTCCAATTTTTTTAAAATTTAAGATTTAAATTTCCAACGGAATATATATAATCCCTCGAAAACTAAAAAAATTCTGACGGAATAGATGTAATCCGTCGGAAATATAAAATATTATATTTTATATATAACAACTTCAAAACATGTACGAGTAGTCCCCTAAAACCCACTATAAAACCCCCCTCTACTCACCCTCCAGTTTCATCAAATCCCCCACACAAACA
The DNA here is from genome assembly GCA_030270665.1 of Hibiscus trionum. Lineage (NCBI taxonomy): Eukaryota > Viridiplantae > Streptophyta > Magnoliopsida > Malvales > Malvaceae > Hibiscus > Hibiscus trionum. Next base: position 398,830 of record BSYR01000011.1, on the reverse strand, counting down.
CTTTTCCTTTCTCAATTCCAAGCAAGAAGAAAAATATTTGTTAGCTCACATCTTCTAATTCACACCTGCAATTGCAATTCAAACGTGCCTTACCTTGTTCAAATCAAAGACTCCAATTGTTCCAACTTATACGAACCATTAACCCCCAAAGCTTCCAACATAACAATCAACACCCAGAAGCTAGAAAGTGTCCCTTTGATCCCTCTTGCACTTGAGGAAGCCATTTCCATAGCCAAGATAGCTCTTCCCATGATACTAACAGGTCTCATGTTATATTCACGTCATTAATTTCCATATGCTCTTTCTTGACTGCTTCGTCGGGTGATTTGCTTACCATTGGATTCACTAACATCATTGATTACTCTATTTTCTTCGGTCTCGCCATGAGAATGGTGTCCATTTGTGGACAAGCTTTCGATGCTCGGAATTACAACCTTCTCGACATCATGTTGCAAAGAACAATGCTCTTGCTTTTGGTTACCTCGTTGCCTATTTGCTTGCTATGGATAAACATGAGGAAAATACTCATAGTTTGTGGCCAAGATGAAGCTATAGCCGGTTTTGTTAGCAAACTTTTTCTTTAAAAAAAATTCAAAATAGATGTTATCTCTTGAAAATTAAAAAAAAAAAAAAATTTGGAGGGAATGAAAAAAAATTTGGGTGGAAATCCCGGGAAAATTTCCCCTCCTTTTTTTAAAAATTAAAAATAAAATTTTTGATGGAATATATGTAATCCCTCAGAATTTTTTTTAATTTTCGAGGGAATATATGTAATCCGTCGGAAAAATCAAATATTATATTTATATATATTAATTTTCGACGACTTTTAAATGTTCCGTCAGAAATTATCTTTTCTCGGTGGAATAAATATAATCCATCGGGAACATAAAATATAATTTATATATATATCAATTTCCGACGGATTTTAAATGTTCTCTCGGTAATTTACTGACGGATTTCCGTCACAAATTTTCTGACGGATTATTTTATTTTGTCAGAAATATTGTTTCCGACCAGGGTTTTAATGACGGCTCTCTTTCGTCGGAAATTCCGTTACTAAAACTGAATTTTGTCAGAAATTCCCTCACAAATTCCCTCATAATTCACACATTTTTTTGTAGTGAGTTTGGGTAAAAATTAGAGGTCTTAGGTATAATTAAAGGTTTGACCAGTCAAATCTGCTAATATTGTTGTTTGGTGAACAATGGATTGAAAGAGTGGATTGGGGTGAAACCGCTAATTTTGAAAAAACTCCTAATAGGGCCTTTTTGAGATTAGAGGATTGATATTATAGATGTAAAGACTCTTTTACCCTTACCAGTTACCAAAAATTTCCAAATAACCTAAGTTAAATATTTTCTCACCCTATTTATAAGCTAATCCTATTTATTTTTTCTTTTTATTATCACATATTTATATGTGTATTTAAATTTATTAATTAATTAAATTATATTAAAATAATTATATAAATAAATAATTAACATATAAATCATTCGAATATGTTTAGAAAAGTTACATTAAAAATAATTTTTATAAATCTAATTAATATTAATTAGATACAAAATATTGATAACTAATAAACTATTCAAACAAGTATTGAATATAATTATGTCCTTATATGTCATTTTACTTGTTTAAATAATTTAACAGCTATCAGCTAATTGCCAAATAGGGCCTATATCTACTTGAGAAGTTAAAAAACCCGACTATCAATATATATTTCAATATTTCACTAACAAGTATATGATGAAATAGTAATATAAGCTACATTACTATTTACTAAGGAGAAAATATAGTTTTGAACTTTGGAAATGATGTTACTGGATGAACAACTATGATTATTAAACACAAACTATAAATGGGATAATGTGATATGGAAGACACCACTAACAAGTATTGCGTTAGTAGTGTTTAACAGTAAACTCGCTTTAAACTCATCTTATTTAATATCATTATATATTCAATGTTTCAAACCCGAAACTTAAGTTAAAATAACTTAGGCTAATTAACCTAAGCGTTTGGTGGTCCAAATATATGTTTTGATATTTCAAAAACCAACTACTGTGATTCATTGAGAAGAGCGTGGAGAAACGCGCTATATGGTGGGTGGGAGCTTGTTTTCAAGTGTGAAGAGAGATGTCATCACATGACATGTTGTTTAACTTCTTTCTCTCTATAAATCCAAGTAGGTTAGGGTTTTCTTGAAGGTGAAAAACAAAGCAAGGGATCTCTGGTTTTCCTTGCTCTTTTTCTTTCTTTGATCTGCTTTCTTTAACTTTCTCTCTCAGAATTAATCTCTGGGATTGTTGAATACAGAAGAAGGCTTTTAGGGTTTTCTTTTTAGCGGTTGAAAAAGCAAGAAAGTTGATGGAAATGGGCTGGCTCGATGCGAGGGCTTTGAGCTTTCAACTTTCAACTTTGAAGTGATCAAAGTGAAGGTATCGGACCAGGCTTCATTCCCCTCAAACATTTTCATTTATCACGGCTCCGGCCCGGAGAGGTCGAGGGCGTTTATCGAAGAAGGAGAAAATTAAGGAGAAACGGTTGATGGGAATGTTGTTTGGCTCGAGGTCATCTAGGTTGATCTTTATATTTCCGTGAAGCTTTCTGGGATTTACTTTTATTTTCCGGGAAAGTTTCTGGATACATATGTATAGCCCTATATGGTCTCGGACCAGGCTTCATTCCCGTCAACCAAACACCTTCCTCCCATTCTCGTTTCCCCCCTTTTTTTCGTGACACTTCTCCCTTGTCTCTCTGTCTCTCACAATTACCAAACATAAATGATAAATCTATGGTCTTATTCTTAATATAATTAATTACTAATTCTTAATAAATTCTACTTCCAAAATAAACTGTTTTTAGTTATATTTATTTTTGACATCTTCTGTGTCTGGTTTATGAGTATATATGTATGCAGTTGCATTGCATGCATGTTCAGACTGTATAACTGTTATTTTTTTTGTACACTACATACATACATACATACATGTATACGTGCGTATATCTAATTATTTGTTTCTTTGTCAAGGTTTGGATATGGTGAAACTGCACAGGAATCATGAAAGCGACGAGGGCTTGGAATCCCGTGTGAAGTGAAATGTTATATGATATTGGATCTGGGTTTTATAATGAAACATTCAAATATTTTTTTAAGAAAAACTTTAGAATGTAACTGCCGGTGCCTGGTATGATGAACTGAGCAGGAAAAAAAATGCAACTGATGCGTTTAATTACTTTGTAAAAGAATGCATTTTAGTACAAATTAGATAACGTTCAATCACTAATCATTCTTAGAATTATATATGAATATTAATATATGTATATACATTGGGTTATTATTTAATGCACTCAGGGTTAGTAGCTGAGCTAAGGTATGCAATGATCTTGGTGCCTAATATGAATACAAATGTTTATTACCCCTAAAAATTTGTCAAATCTATGAATTAGTCCACCCGCAAAATTACAGTCCCCCCAAAATATTTGCTTTGTCGAACCGAACGGACATGAACAAGGGCATGTTCATTTTCATTCGTTTAATTTTAACCGAATAATTAAACAAACACAAATTATTGTTCGTGTTCGTTTGTTAAGAAATGTAGTTTGTTCGTGTTCGTTCGTTAAAATGATAAACGAACATAAACGAGCACAAACAAACGAACACAAAATGACATATGTGAATAAATTTATTTTTTTAAATATAATACTTTTGTTATGAAAGTAATAAATATAAATGAATATATGTGAACGAACATAAAGAACGGATTACCGGGCATTCACGCATGTGAACGAACGAACGAGCTATTTGTTCGGGTTTGTTCTTTTAATTAAACGAACACAAAATCTTTTTCATATTCGTTCGTTTAATAAATAAACGAACTTCCCGTTGAATGGTTCGCTGGAAGTTTGGTTCGGTTAGTGCCCTAAATTCTAAGAGAGGAATATGCATTGCCGCCTCTTTTCTATGAATTGCAGGGAAAGGAGCATCGGGTTGCATGGGCCACTACTGATTCATTGTACTGTCATTATTAATGAAATTAAACATGCATAAAATAAATTGTAAGCATTGTTTCATTAATGCATTTCCCTATCTGTTTTTATTACTTAAAATTACCTTTTGGTTTTTATTAATTTCTGAAATATAAATGTTATATACCAATGGAGCGTGCAAGCTGGTCTATTGCTTGGTTTATGTGGCTCAAGACAAAAGTTGACGTGGACTTAGTTTAGGGTCGAATACGCCTATTGTTAAACCAATAAAGCCTAACATAGCCCAACAATTGGTATATGTGGCCCAAGAAAAAAATGTTGTGGGTTAATTTAATTAAAATTCTTGAATTGTGATCTCGAGTCTATATTAATCCTTAAATTTTAAAATATTTCAATTGAACCCTCAAAGTACCAATATCATATTAATCGAATTTTTCCATCAGCCTAGCATCAACATAAGCGTTAAATGCTTTACACGTACGTGTTAGGTCTAAATTGTTCATATAATAAGCAGGAACACATTTAAAACTTGATCTACATATTTCAAATGTAACGTTTAGAATTATGTCATAAGTTGGGAATTCAGGATAATTAACATGTTTTTTCTAATTATTTAACAGTAAATAAATTTCAATTTGCTTGAATTAGCCCTTTTCATAGAATTAGGCGGTCGCTAAAGCTAGGGGTGATAACGAGCCGAGCCGAGCTCGAGCTCGACTCGAAAACAATACTATTGGGCTCGGCTCGGGCTCAAAGCTCGTCAGGCTCGACTCGGCTCGTAATGTAAAATTTTGCTATAGTTTTTTTATAAAAGATTCGTTAAAAATCTCTTTCATAACCAACACTAAAACGAAATTCAATGACCGGAAAAGGAGAAAAAAGGGCCAAAAATTAGATTAATCCAAATAATCAATAAATATTCTTATAATACAAACACATAATCAAACAACAACCAACTAAAAAAAGAAAATACAAACACATAAGTTATTTTTAGTGCATATGTAGATTCCGAGCCTGTTCACGAGCTTTTCGAGCCGAGCCTGGGTATGCTCTACTCGGCTTGTTAAGGTTTCAAGCCGAGCCTGAGCCCGAGTCAAGCTCACTCGAACCGAGCTTTGACCGAGTCGAGCTCGAGTAGCTCGCAAGCTGGTCAGGCTCATTATCACCCCTAGCTAAAGTCTCCCTTTCTGCAAATTCTCTTTCTACAATGAAACTAGCTGAAGAGGAAAGATGGAAAATTAACTATGAGAAGATCCAAGTTTAGTCCCCAATAGAAACAGCTAGTATTTCTGATTGTCTAAACAGCTAGTATTACTAATCACAACAACCAAGCATGCAGACTACCAGCTGCATCATACATATCAGACAAATACTTTTGCTGTCTAGTTCTTTATATCAGATTTATGTTGTTTCTGATCCTTGAGGCCCTTGACATCCTTGGCATATGTCTTGTCTTGTTGCTTAGACTCGGGGCTGTTGTGGTATATTATTAGACTATGCCTGCTGTCGAAATCTCTGACCAACTGCTTCATTTTCTTGCCGGAATCCAACCCTGAACCTGCCGGATCTTCATGTAATAGCCCTTTGATTGCTTCGGGCATGGGTTGATCTTTCATCACACTTCGCCAGTAGTCCCCTGGTTCTTTTCTTGCATGGCTGAGATTCGCAAACTACATGAAGAAAAAACATCAAATAAACATAATTGATGTGAGAAGAAAAAAACTGATGAATTATTGACTTTGCTTAATTACCAGGAGAAGAAAGCAGAAAACGAGGAAAGAAAAGAAAGTCTTCATATCTACGGTAGGTGCCTGTTGAAAACAAGGGTTGGATTTTGCTACTCTGTATTGTAATCTGGTCAAGACTGGCCAACCATTTATAGGCCATTAACAAAGGGACAAGAAAGTGATTATTACAATGTGTTTTCACTGTTTTATTGAAGAAACAATTAAACAACTTAATTAGCTTTTGCATGATTTGTTGACTTAAACAAATTAATCATTTCATCAACATCTTATGGCTAATGCTAGAGCAAACCAGTTTAGGTTTTTCTTTTGATGAACAGTTGCCTTTTCATGCACATATAGAGACACTGTGATTTGCTGGGCACATGATCACTGTCTTGGCCTTATATGCCAAAGTCAACTTCATTTGCATATCAAATATGTAAGCTTGATTGTTCCTTTTGATGGGAAATAACTCGTTTTCGGTATCTTTCGTATCCGTATTACGTGTTTGGGGTTCGTGACCTTTTGATTGCTTCATTATCAAGGAAGGGGAAAACTAAGTAAAGCAAAAGGTTTGAACTTTTAAGCACTGTGACCTTTAATGGAGAAAAAAAACAGGGAGTTCCTTGAAATTTCACTTAATCCCATTAGTCAATGTTCTATTGGTTGCTTTTGTGTTGAGGAGTGACAAAGCCACTTTCATTAGAGTCTATACAAAGGTCAATCATTCACATTGTCAACTTTAGGCAAAGTAAAAAAGAGTGCACTATCCATGTTATGTGGATGATATTGTATTATGAAATGTGCAAAAACTGTGCATATATAGTTTAATATTTAATTCGATATTCAAATCTCAACATCTGTAACTTTCGAACATGACATTTGCATCAGGAAAAAGAAAATGCACATTTCGAAATTGCATATATTAATCTGGTATTATCAAAGAGAAATCAATCTCCTCCATAGGAATTTTCAATGGACCATTCATTGCAATGAAGAAATGAACAATATTCCATGCATATGTTCATCATTTTGTAGTGTGTACCTGACAAGGTACGTTCTACAATCTGCACTAGGGCACTCCATTTTTATTACAGTTTGTAAAGGCCGGTAATGCTTGGAAGATAACTCGCAGACATCGTATCGAATTATCTGCAGCAACCTTCGAGTACCATCCTGGCGACCGTATAGACCCTTGGGGGGAAATTTTCTTCCAAATGGAAGACCTTCAGGTAGGCAAAATAAATCTAAACGACTCGTTATGATTCGACTCGACTTAAGGACAATGAACCGGTGACCATCAAATGATCTTACAATATTCAAAGAAACAGAATGAGGCCGAACTGAGGTTTTGGTGATGATTCAAAGTGACCCCAACCGAGGCCTGCATAACTATGCTCAACGTAGTTACTATGTATTCATCAATTAGGGAGATTTTCAAATCCAAAAAAAACTTTGATTGGGCTCAAACCCAACCTAACTCTCCTTCAAAAACCGTATGATAGTTTTTTTTTTTTAGCTTAAAGGCTCCATTGGTTATAATCGATAGGCTTAATAGCACTTTTTTTTTTTAACTTTTATTAATGTGTCGCTTTATCAAACTAATAATTTTAAGGTCTGGTGAGCAAAATTTTATAAACCGACGTCGTAAGACAACAAAATTAAAAGATTTAAAAAGTAAAAGTGAATAAATATGAAATGTAAGTGACCGCTAGTAGTAATTTACGCTAATTGTTATTATGATTAAAAGAAAATTTTAGTTTTTATTTAAGGACTTACTTTATGAGGAAAGAAAATCAATACATATTATGATAATAAGAAAGGAAAAAATCAAATGAAATCAAATCATAGAATAAGGACAAAAGTACAGAAAGCAACAAGTTATTGAATGCAAGCAATTGCTAATTTATCTGGAAGAATCATGTAAAGATTCAGGGTGACAAAATGGGAAGTGTGGCTTGAAATTACCTACACTTTTGTAAATTGTACTTATCTGTTGATATTAAATAATTGAGGGATCATGGCAAGCAAATAATTTCACACCATACACTGAATTATCATACGTCTATTGTCATCGCTCTTCACCGACATATCAAACCAATTTTTGGTCTGCCCCATTGGTCATGTCTGTTTCCTCCTTTTTAAAATAAGATATTATGCTCAAATTATTTTTTGATCAAAGGGATAATTTCATTTCATAGAAAATTGTAAAAACAAGAGATAAGACGGTCTCCACAGCATTTGACCTAAATTTTTTTTAGTATACTTGGCTAATCGGTCGGCAGCTTGATTACATGAGCGAAGAACAAAAAAAAATACAAGAATTGAAAGAACTAGATGAATATCTAATATCCTGTTCTACGGCCGCTGTGGCCCAATCGAACAGGGATCTCTCATTTAGCCAGTCAATCACAGCTTTGCAGTCAGCTTCGATGATGATGTTACCGAAACCATCCCTATTTTGCTTAAATTATGGTTTATAAAGAATATATGCGCTCAAATATAGCATAGTAGGCAATTACTAACAATGGAAGTTCTACATGAACATCTTTATTTTATTGTCTATATGCAAAAATGTTTGAAGTAAGTTTGTGTGAAAATATGTTCAAAATTAGATCTTGATTACTGTCAGTTCAACACTAGAGATTTTAGTGCCGATATTTGAATCAATCGAATCCACTTGAAACCAATTAATAGAATCAAATTAACCGAAAAAATGATTAACTTAATCCGTGTGTGTTTGGATTAGCGTTTGGAGACACAAAATCCCGATTCAGCAGGAAAACGTGCCTCGAATGCCGTGCTCACATGTTTAGATCCAAAAATCTAAAATCAATTTTGAACTCCAAACATGATTTTGAGAAAAGCGAGGTAGCTTTTGCGTTTCGTTGTGATATTTACACTATATTTTTATACAATCGTGATTTTTAAGAAGAACAAAAAACTCCCAAGCATAAATCACGTTACTTTAAAATTTCAATTATACACAAATCAATTCTATAAAATTACAATGATCCAAAATCAATTTTACTCGGACTTATGCTATCCTTGTAGGGTTCTACCAGTGCATGCATGGGCCATGCACGAGGTGGGCATTATTGTAAATTCCTTTCTCTCTTTTATCCTATAAATAGACGAGCTTGGAGCAAGGCAGTATAGTCAGATCAAGCAAAATAAGAGTAAGCAAATTGTTGAAGATGGCCCGATTCACTCAATTCCTCCTCTTCTCCTGTCTTTTGCTTTTAGTCGTAAGCTCTCCTTCCTCACACCACCTTTAATTATTAATGCTTTCACAACTATTTTAATGATAAATTTAATTTTCCGAAATAATCAAACTGAGTTTATGTAAACATCAAATCTTTTTATGTGCAGTGTGGTCATGGCATCAACGCAGCCAGGGACGTGAAACCTGCTGCAGTGGCGGATCCGAAAGACCTCGATGGCAGATTCAGAATCTCCGACTTTCATAAGACGGCGAACACCGGGTCATCGGAAAGGACTAGACTTGTAGATCTAGTAGGGAAATATTCTCTCAGGGACCATTCTCATGATAACATGGAGAATTCAAAGGGTGGATTGTTCACCGTCGATGAATTACATAACAATTTCCAAGCAGGCAAAATGCTACCAATCTTCTTCCCTAACAAGGACCCTGCAACATCACCCTTTTTGCCCAAGAAAGTAGCGGATTCCATCCCTTACTCATCATCGAAACTGCCCGAAATCCTCCGACTCTTTTCGATCGCCCCGGGTTCTCCCCTGGCCAAATCCATGGAAGATACACTTTCAAAATGTGAATATGTACCTGCTAAAGGAGAGACCAAAACCTGTGCCACTTCCTTAGAATCCATGCTTGATTTCGTCGGCAGTGCTTTTAAAGTGTCGCCACAAGATACCAAATTCATCACCACAACCCACCCCACCATGTCCACTTCTTCGTTACAGAACTACAGGGTGTTGGAAGCTCCGAAAGAGATTAAATCTTCGAGGAAAGTAGCTTGTCACCCCATGCCTTATCCTTACGCTGTGTTCTTCTGTCACTATGACGAGGATTCCAGCGAGACCAGAGTTTTTAAGGTTTCGATGGTCGGAGAGAACACTAAAGACAGAGTGGATGCCGCTGCTGTTTGCCACATGGACTCGGCTAGCGCCGCCCTTCTTAACCTCACGGACAAGCAAGGCAAATCTCCGATGTGCCATTTCTTCTCTGCCGGGGACCTGATCTGGGTTCAGTGATCGATGATTGCTTCCCTGTCTTGTCATGCATGAAGATGTTGTCTGATAGTACAAGCCCCGGTGTGTGAAACGCTACTAAATAATTTGGTGTGTGTATGTATATATCTATGTATCTAATAGAATCTGATGAAGATTCCTGAATCCGTACGTACAAGGAATTGAAGGAGATGATCAGGTTTTATTAATTAGGCTTGCAATTATGTCAACTATTGTATTTTTAAAATGAAACATGCATGACGCTATGTGTAATGTGTCATCTTTGCCTTTTCTCTTTTATATATATACACTATAAAAGAAACCAGTTCAAGATTTGTTTTCTATATTCTTATTTGATTAGTTTTAGTTGCGATAATTTTCAATTTTTGAAATTTGTTCCTAGCCTAAATGATAATCCTTAAATTTGTTGAGTTAAATTCTGTTATTAGTCCTTTCCCTGAGTATTGATACCCATGCTATTTTGGCCATAATCACAAATTTTAGTAGCTAAAATTCATACTAATACGGCTCTACCTCGTACCCATACCTAGGCTATTTCTTCACTTTCTAGACCTGAATCAAACCTCGAGTACCGATAGAGGTTCATATGTACCGATACCTAGAGACGTGTAATGTCTTTTTTTTTATCTGGTTTTGACCTTTAACACCACACATACTTGTCCCAAACACCCTAGTACGCTTACTAAACATACTTAGCATAAAAAGGGTAACATCCACAACATACCAAACCATCAAATATGTATTTTTGGACATCAAAGCATAAATTAGAAGCATACTTCCTAAACAATTCAATCAACATACCTGAAATTGAGACCCAACATGAAATCATCAAAGTTAAACAACAATCCATCAAACAACTTGATAATCTTTGGAAGCACAAGCAATCAAAATACGAATTCCCAAATTTAAACAACACATTGCCTTATTACTGAAAGCTTTAAGCTAAAATCATACTCAAAGTCAAATGATGTCTTAAAATCTCTTTACTCATGTGCTTCCACAATCCTCAATTCTCTGCAAAGAAGAATGTGAGCGAAGCAAACATATGCTTAGTGGTACCACTCTCCATATTCATCAATACATTAAAACATGAGTATAAAATCCACCACTTTTGAAAACCCCTTTTCAAAACATAGCATGCTTAATATCCATATGCAATAATATAGTTCCCCATTTGTTTCTCATATATTGATAATTTTTTTTACCTTTATAAAACCACATCGAATACACGAATTTTTTGGTAGACTTACCTCTACCAACCCATACCTTGACTAGTTAAACCACAAGATGCACCAACTTGGGTTGTTTAGTTAAACTGCAATCCACAAGTGATGCCCAACAACCCGAGTAGCCTAGTTAAACCGCTTTCCTCAAGAACCGTGGTGCGATCGACTTTACATATTATAGTGCACTTTAAACCCTATGGCATGCCAACTATATCTATTTGCCACATAGCCAATATACACTTTTAAATACATTTGCTCACTGTTATTTTATACTCATTCATCAAACCATTTTCTATATGCAAAACTCATTGCCCAAGGCAACAACACATTCCATCTAGGAACCATTTTTTTAATACACTTAAGCAATCTCTCAACTGATAAATCATCGCATATCTTTAAATGATGCATAAATCAGTAAGTAAATCAATCCATGCATTTAAACTAAAACAAGCTAAATAAGTCGCATATCAAACCGATATTCAAAGGTGACTTTAGGGAGAACTTACTTTCGAGCTTAGTTAAGCTTTTTAGGCTTAAACTAAACTCCAAACTCCTTATTCAAATCTTTACGAGTGTTTGTGTAACACCCCCTACCCGGCCTGGTAGAGAATCGGGTCGGAGAGCGCTACCGGAAACGATGCGGAGATCGGAGACATAATTTCAAAGTTCAAAAATCATTTCGTAATATTTTATTAATCTCTTTTAAGACTTAACACTTAACTTATTAACCACTTACTCAAATTGGGGTCAATTTTAAACTTTTTCAAACTTAGGGACTAAATTGTAATTTTCACAAATTAAAGGTCTTTATCTAAAATTCGTGAAAATATACTGAAATTAAACTAACTAGTTATTAGCCTGTAAAACCTCATTACTATCGGAGGTTATTTATCTACCTGATTAGACGATGCAATATTTAGTGACTATTTTGTAAAATATTCAAATCTATTTCTTTTTATTATCTTACTAAAATTCTTTACATATTTAAATGAGCCTAACAACTTACAAAAATCTTAGAGTCCTTTCTAATCATTTTTATTAGAAAATTTTTCGTATCTATCATTATTATTGTTCTAACATTTATTTAATAGGACTTTTCTAGATTACTAAAATAAAACCACATTATTAAATTACACAACACAATTTATACAAAAGTTGGATCATATGCCACTTTACTAGGAGTTCATGAAAGATATCATACATATAAGGTAGAGATGTGACTTGCAACTGCACCACACGATCAGAGATTGGAAATCTATCAGGGTCCTGAAAATGCATGAGACACGTATGTTAGGCTTACATAGCCTAGTGAGGTAGTCATGATAGTAAATTGACAATAATATGAATGTCATGATTAAATATAAATTTAATCTAACTTATTTGCATGCTTCTATAATAGTATAAGCAAAACATGATCAGATATCCATATCACTAACATAACATAATATAATCATATATCTTATCATAAACATGTCATGGTATAACATATCGAACACATATTATATTGGTACCATTGGATACGCGGATTCCCTGTACACCATATCATGTATCATAATTGAGCCGTAGCCCTGAGCCGTAGCTCCATGTATCCCTTACACTTCCATCCTTTTATCTCCCACATATAGGCCGTAGCCCTGGACCGTAGTCCTCCCTTACATGGTGAGCTCGAATATTCCTATGGCATGCCAATTGTATCCAACGTCCATAAATACACATAATTTCACATAGTCCATGATTTTCAGATCATATCATATCAAATAGCAAGATGAGCCGTAGCTCCATATCAGATAGAAATTATTTTCATATACTTGTGGCATATCATAATTATTTTTGAGCATATCCAAATAATGCAAGGTACTTACCAGATGCAAATAAATTCATAATTAATGCAACAGGAAGGCACCGAGCCTACCCCTGACACGACTATACTCCCATATCAGAACATAAAAAAAAATATCGGAATGACACCGTGTCACCCGAGACAAATGCATCTACACTCACCTTGACAGACCGGTGCTTTATTTTTATTTATTGAGCTTGAAGGTTGATCTGAATCGACCTCGTGTACTACGATAAAAATTAATTAAAATAATAAGACAGTATCGAATATATATATAAATATTAATCAAACTTGATACCGAAACTTAAACTAACTAGAGATTTGAGCTTACCCCGTCGTCGGCAGAAATTCGATATTACTATATCGAAAATATCGGACTACCAATCAAACGTTGGATCGTATGCTACTAATTTGTTTTCTTCAAACTTGTCGTGTATTTTACTCTCAATTTCCCCCCTTTTATAGCAATTTTCGGTGACTTTTCCCCCTCCCCACTAGACATTTTTTTACTCATTTAAATGTAATGGTGTTTCCACCATAATATAAATATATATACTTTACCTAATTGTAGGTAATCTGCCGTGTAACTCCATTGCTTTCTTTTTTTTAATAATATATATATAATAATAATAATAATAATAATAAACTAACTATTTAATCTATTTTGGGTACCAAATCGAACTATCCCTTAATCGAAATGAAAATATTAATTTGCTAGAACTTGACCTTGATTTATAAATTATCTCGAATAATCTAAATAAGATCGAATAAATTATTTAATCGATAAAAAATATTCGATCACCGGAACTTAATTCCGACTAGACCGGTTTTTGGGATGTGACAGTTTGAAACACAAATATACTCACCGATGTGCAACGCCTTGCTTGTCGTTGCGTTCCAAGCCTCCGAAATGAGCTGACTTCCACCAAAACGAGCTAGGCTTGACTCTTCCTTATTTTGGCTGTCACATCCCAAAAACCGGTCTAGTCGGAATTAAATTCCGGTGACCGAGTATTTTTATTGAATAATTTATTCGATCTTATCTGAACCAATAAATATTATTCGGGGTAATTTATAATAGTTTATTATTATTATTATTATTATTATTATTATTAAAAAAAACAAAAAAAAAACAAAGAAAAGTGGACGACAAGTGCAACCACTCCACAATTGAAATGGGAATTGAATTGTCATTTGCACTATGGGTGGCCACAAATCAAAGAAATAATTGAAATTGAAAATGAGGGTGGCCGGCTTGTAGTATAAATAAGGGGAGGGGGGGGGTTCGATTAGTATGAGAAAAAAATTAGGGAAGAAACAAAGGATGCAATCCAATGTTCGATTGGTGATTCGATAAATTCGATATAGTAATATCGAATCTCTGCCGACGTCGGGGTAAGCTCAAATCCTTAGTTGATCTAAGTTTCGGTATCGAATCTTCGTAATATTTTTATATTTATTCGATATTGTCTTACCGATTTTAATTGATTTTTATCATAGTACACGAGGTCGATTCAGAACAACCATCAAGCTCAAGAAATAAAAATAAATTACCGATCTATCAAGGTGAGTGAAACAAATTAGAGTTGAGATTAGAGTCTCAACTATCTTTAAATTTGATGTTAGTATAAGCATGAAATTAGATTAATTAAAGGTTGGTAAAAGATAAGGGAAGAAAGAATAAGGAAATTCGGATTTATAAACTGTCCTGTAGAAAACTGCATTTTCGAGCATGTTAGAGTCATTTCTGGAAAAAGTGTTCTTCTACAAAGTTGTAGAGGACAAAATTTTACATGAAATAGAGGTATGATTTGCTCAAAAATGTTAAGTATAGGTCTCGGAATTGTTGTTAGAAGTTGTCGGGACTGAAACTGAATGAATTTGGAATCTGCTGGACTAAATTGTGAAATTTGAAATGTTTAGGGGTTTAATTGATGCCAATAAATTCTTAAAAATTTATTAGAAACAGAGGAGGTATTTTATGAATGAAAAATAAATAATTTAGTTTGAATTATATATCAATTGATAGTTTAAATATCATTAGAACACATAAGAGATTAAAATGGACTAGTTTGTAAGAATTGATAATTTGAGGACTTATATGCTCTGTTTTCATGGTTTCTGGAACATAATTATTATGTTAATATGTGAAGGTAAATATGGTTAAAATATCAAGATTTATGGTGTAGTGAAACATAGGTTATAAATACACTAAAGCCACAAATAGGCAGATTAGTTTTCTAAAGATACCCTATGTTCAAGTAATAAACTGTATTGATAAAGAAATGATAAAATTATGTTCCATACATGGTTGTAAAGGTGTGTTTATAAGCTTTCCAGAATGGTAAAGAACTCCTTATTTGGAGTTGTGAAATATATGACCAGTTTAGTAGAGGTTACTCAAACTGCCAGTTTAGGGGGCAGATTCACTTTTCTAAGTGATTATGTTTAAGTAAATGAATTTATATGTTTGAATTAATTACTAATGGGTATTGTATATGATATTTTATGATTCAAGAGCATATTGGTGAAGAGATATTAGAGGAATCAAGGGGTGATCAAACCAAGAAGAAAGGGAGAGGCATCAGCATTAAGGAGACAAACTAGCTTGGAGTATTGTGAGTGTAGTTTTGTTTAAAGTGTTGGGATTAGTATCCTAACCTTGTTATTTTTTTTTAGATAACATGAAGAAAGCATGAAATGAATTTAATAATGATTGGTAAAATTTAAAATGATAAGGAAGAAGGATTAAAGGCAAAAATATTGATCTAAGTGTATATTGCTTGTTAGATAAGCATGCTTAGCATAAATATGATTAGTTGCTATGATGTGTTGATTACTTGAGCTATGTGAAATGTGACTAAATGATAAGCTTTGCTACTGGTTTTTGATGATCATAAAATGAAAATGATCTCATGTACTTGCTGGAATTTTATATTACCATGATGCTTGATTGATTATATGTATATGCCTATTGAAATGGTTAAATGCCTTTGAAATTATGAATGATTGACAAGTGAATGATCTTGTTAATAAAGAAAGATAAGTAAAGTCCTTGGTATGATTAGTGTCTATAGGTAGAAGGGCATGCCTTAGAGTCGTTGAGCTCCCCTGATCTTTGTTACAGGATGGTGGTTAGTCACCTATAAACCTGATAAGGTGGTTAGTCACCTTGATAATTGAATGGTGGTAAGTCACCATTGATGCCTATGCATCCCCTGTTATATGTTGAAATGAGAAATGGATACTTTGAGTATCTAATGTTACATGTTACATGAAGACTTGATTACCTATTTCATTAATCATCCAAGGCAAAACATTTATTAGAACAATGATATATGTTTAAATGAACAAGTTGGGTATTAGCCCTTATGATATGAAATGAATATGTGTACTTGGTTGAGATTCGAAATGAACTATGTTGTGATGTGAAACTATGAAATGTTGCTTCCAAGATGACAATGAGATTACATGTTGTTTGTTGTCCATGTTAGCTTGAATTGTAAAAGTTTGCTGCCCTATTGGTTAGTACATGAGACTAACTAAGTTAACTTGGTTTTTGATGGAACTAGCTAGGTATTTCAATGTGTGCTAAGCCTAGCTAAGTAACCTCAAAGATTGAATAAGACTTTAAAAGATTGAAACTAGTAAAGTTAGGGCTGCCTCACTAAGTACATTATGTGTACTTATCACTCTCTTTGTTTCCTTCTTCCAAAACAACAGGTTCATTGATATCAGAAAGTCATCCGTTTTGATTCGAGAGCTTCGCAAGCCAAGAACAAGTATGATATAATCTTGCTTAGACTCCTAGTTGGTGGCATAGTCTAAATTAGTTTGTCATGCATTATGAATCATGTAATTCTTAAGTGTGGTTTGTATAAAACTAAGACATGTTATATTACGTAATGACTTAATAAATGTTTATGAAAATATGGATATGATGATATGAATGAACTATGTTTGAAGTTAATCAAACTTGATATGAATTAAATCTCATATAATTGTAAGTTTGATGAGTTGACATGTATGAATCTGTCTATCATCCGAATAGTAACATCGCTCGCTCGTAACCGGGCAAGGGGTGTTACATTGGCAATACAAAACCAAAGGCAAAATGCATTAAAATGAATTCTACACTAGCGTACAAATAATCCCCTGCAACCTCTACAAAATTGCATCCAAAAACTATTCAAAAACACCGGAAACTACTCCAAACAACATCCAAGCGATCTCCAGCCGCAACTTAACAATTCTAGCATCCTAACAACACCAAAGAACATCCAAAAATATATTCCAACCATCCTTATACCTCCAGCAAACAAAAATATACTAAAACAACCCCAAAATTACTTTTATTCCACTTTAGAAATTAGCCAATTAAATAGTTTCAAGATTTATTATGAAAATATCATTTCACATTATATTTATACACTCAAAATGTGAATTATCCTAATATAAATATCCAACAATCATCTTGTAAAACAAGAATTTAGGCAAACCATTGAAATCACCAATTAATCTCACTTTCTTGAATTAAATTGCGAAACCATGTTATAATCCATAAAACATACGCCAATCACTAGGGAAAATCAATAAAGAACTTTAGTTTTAAGAGAGAAGAAGAAATTTACTTTGAAGAACCTCCCACCAAAATTGACGTAAGTTTTTTTAAATATCTTGAAAAATAGATGAGATAGGTTTCGTTAGGAAAAAGATGAAAAATCAAATGATATAATCTCCATTGAAAATCAGCAAAGAATTATGAAAATATTGTTTGAAAAAATGAGATGGAAAATGAGAAAAAACAGAAGATAAAATTCAAGAAAATTGATAGAATAAAAAATAATTTGAAAAAGCAATTAACCGTCAGTTTTTCTCAATTAAGGTGGAAAACCTTTAATTAAAACATTTGAAAAAATAGTTCTGTAAGGATTCTTAGTATTGGTCCAATTACACTTTAGTCATTAAAAATAATTTTACATTTCTTGCATTTTAGTCACTAAAATCAAAATGTCACTTCAATTAGTTCAATAAACTTCCAAATTAATTACCATAATACTTGATAATATCACTATATATTTTTAGCAAGTCAAACCAATTTTTAACTCAACCATTTTCTATTTTTAATATATTAATTTCCTGAAACTCATTTTACCAGTTAATCTAATTCGACCGAGTCAAACCCGACCCAACCAAACCCCTAAAATCCTAACACTATTTTTGGAGCGTTACAAAGTTGGACTAAAATTTCAAAATTTATAAAATACATGGACCGAAATTAACTAAATTGGAGTTTAAGGACCTTAACTCACAATTATACATAGTGCAAGGACTAATGTGAGAATTTGACCCAAAAAAATACAAAGTTGATGTTCACTCAAGATATTAGGTTTTATGATTTAATTCAATCACAAGTTACTATATTAGTTAAAGTTTAATTTTGAACGAACTCACACACTTGCATATTACAATAATTGAACTTAGGCCAATTATAAGGAACGACATCATCTTTTACTACGAAGATCACTTAAAAAGATTACACTCAATGATGATAGACTAAATATTAGATACAATAATAAAACATATTATTACTCTAAAAAGGATTAGACATGTTCAAACCTTGGGCCACTAATCGAACAAATGACTTAGGCCTAAAAACAAACAGGCCTTTAGACAACGTTTTGTTGCAGGGGTTCTTGGTCTGGTATGGCCGTTTACCTTGTTGGATGTCTGGTTGATGGCCAGTGTAGGGCCTGCTTTTGAGAGCGTTTTATTGTGTTTTTCAAGCATGGGCCTGGTGAGTGGTGGCTACCCTGTCCCTGTGGCTGTAATCTTGTCTGGCTCTAATGAATGACTTCCCGTATCCAACGTTTTGCCATTTTCGCTTTGCATTATCTCCCTGTTTATTCGCGAAGAAACTCCATATGGGCCTTCATCTCCTCAAAACAACACCATTTCCTTCTTCCTCCTCCAAAGCTCTACTCCTTACCACATCCACCGCTGTGAAACCCGCCACTTTCGCTACATGTATCAGTTCTTCTAATTCTCTTCTTCCTTGTAATACTCGCTTGAGATTTCCATTTTCTTCGCCAAAGGCCGTTACTTGCTCCGTTTCTTCATCTGGGTCCGCCGGGTTCCTTCGCCAGAGCAAGCATAGGTACCGTGGGAGTGTGGTCGTCGCCATGGCTGCTTCTGGGTCGCCCCACAAATCTGAGGAAGAGTGGCGTGCTATTCTCTCACCTGAGCAGTTTCGGATTTTGAGACAAAAGGGCACCGAGTAAGTTTTCCTTCTAATCTACTGGATGTGTTGAATTATAGAACCTTTCTATGGAAAATTGTATAAATTTTGAGCCTTTATTGTTTTTGGACCAATTAAGTCTGTAATCTAATAAATTACATGGATAATTGACATCATTTTGTGGAGAATTTTGATCTTTGAATGTGCAAAAATCTCTTCTTTTAGCTGTTTTGTTCATGGAGTAGCTTCTAGGAAGTTCATTCAAAGTTGTGGTATATGTTTTCCCAAATTGCATTTAATCATATAGTTTCCTCTGAATCACTTAATTAAGTCCTATGTTACTCGACTATGGTGTAAGTGTCGGACGAGGGTATGTATCCTATTATATGGGTATGGTTAGATTTTTTTTTTAAAAGTTTTCTATGTATTTGGAGAATCCTTGGAGGTCATATTTCCATATTCAAGTGTCTCATGGAAAATGAAGAGTCGAGCAACACAGCTGAAGTCATATTCGTTGATAAATTCATAACAATATTTTGATGCTGTATAGGTATCCGGGCACTGGAGAATATGACAAGTTCTTTGATGAGGGTGTTTATAATTGTGCTGGATGTGGCACTCCTCTCTATAGGTCTATTACAAAATTCAATTCTGGGTGTGGTTGGCCTGCTTTCTATGAGGGTCTACCCGGAGCTATTAATCGCAATGTGAGCTTCCTTCCTTCTCTTTCTTTCTCTCTCTTGCTAGTTTTCTTCTATATAATCCAGTGTTTTCTCTGTATCATCTTAAAACTGGTGTATCTTTCATGTAAATTTTCCTAATGATGAGAGTGTGATGTTTAACCAGCCGGACCCAGATGGGATGAGGGTAGAGATTACTTGTGCAGCTTGTGGTGGCCATTTAGGCCATGTATTTAAAGGTGAAGGGTTTCGAACACCCACGAACGAACGCCATTGTGTCAATAGCATATCACTCAAGTTTGTTCCTGCAAATTCTGGGTAGTGAATCTTGTTATTGTTGCAGATATGTTGGTACTATTTCTGTATGAGAACATGCCCATGGTGGATGTTATATGTTAACTTGTTCTAATAAGAACTGATGTAAATTCTGGATCGAATTCTACTTTTATGGTTCTATTGTATTTGTACTTCATGGTTTCTTGCAATGCCATGCAAAATGTTTTCGAGTTTCTCTGTCGAGTAAAAGATGGTTAACAGGAGGGCAACAATTTCCCGGGCTTCTCGGAGTCTGTAAAGATGAACTCAGGGATATGGTTTACTTTGCCTAGCTGTTTCAGAATTCAGATGAATATCAGATATGTTTACTCTTTACACTTTATTTGTTTGATAATTCAATTTAAATATGTTTAATTTTGTTATACGCTATCCTTCACACATCGTCAAGTCAACTTACTTAATCACTAAATTCAAACTCTGTACGCAGACAATTTTTTTCTTCAAATATCCATACTAAAGAAAAAATCTTAAAAATACAACTCATTAGTATCACGTTTGATTGGAGATAAATGGAGGAGCTGAAGTGTAAAAGTTTTTTTATGATAAAAAATCCGAACCTTATCCAACGTACACGTTTGTTTTCTCTTGCGATATTATCAGGAACCGCCACGTGTACGTAAGAGGACCCACCAGTTACCAGTCCAACCACAAACCACTTCCTATTTGTCTTCAACCGAACATATTCCATCGTCCTCAAAAACAAACTACTGGTCGGGGACAGTTCAATTCTTTCCACGAGTTTTAACAAGCTCCAAAAAAACACAGCTTTTAGACATGTCGTGGAAGCTTTCCCTCCTCTCTTTTCTTTTTCGAGGTTAAGAATTCTTTAACTTGAATCTTTAGTGTTTCTCAAAGAATCAGGGAGATGCCTTCGAATTTGTCTGTTTCAGGTTCTTGAGCCTTCAGTCTTTAAGCCCTTTTAACACCATGTTGGAGTCGGTATCTTGTTGCCACAGTCCCAAGGTATGAAATCTCTTACCCTTGACATTGTCTTTATGTTTTCTTGAACGATTAAAGTGCCAACCCATGGTTGTTCTTGCTTTACATTTCTTTACAAAAGATTTGAACCATCTTTATGTTTTGCATGTGTGTTGTGCGCCCACTTTTGAGCCCTTTGCCAATTCTTCCAAGGCCAGGCTTTGCATATCTGGTTTTGTTAAATTTGGAATAGCTAAGCTTACTAATTTATGTGGTTTGAAGTTCTGGATATTAAGCTGATTATATTAGTTAAGACTCCTTTTATTTGGCTTCACTGTAATCTATTGGTATTTCAAGGACATAACTTTAGTCTATTTCTACAATTTCCTAGAGTTGTAGTAATTGTTTGGAAATCAATTTTTGCCTCCGAATGTGTTAAGAACTTGATTCTGTAGAGCTCTAGTTCAGTACAAGTACATATTATTCGATTTATCATTTTTATCCCAATTGCAGGGTTACGACTTTGTTAAACGAAAGAACCGAGGTGGCACATACTCTCAAGCTATATCGTGGTTTTCTGGGCATTCTTCTTACATTCCATATGTTAATAACACGCTCTTCTGTTCTCGACCATCATCTGTAAAAGTCAGAATGAATAATTGCACTCATGAGTTAAAGCATATATTTGGTGGCACGCCTTCTCCTCCTTCAGTACCATCTAATTTGAGAGGACCTAATTTCTCCCATGATAGACTGCTCCACCAGAGAAGGTCGCGAATCCATGCAACAGTTGAGGTTGCTAGTGCTATTGATGTTATCAATGATTTAGGGTTGGATACCCTGACATTCTTGGCTGTGACCGTCATGGTTGTTCCTACATTCAAGATATTTAGAGCAAGCCCTGTAAGAATAAACAACCCAAGTAGCATTAGCCTCACAAACTATTCTTTATCCCCCTCCCCATTGTGATTTCACTTACCGGCATCACATATGAGTTTCTCCTACATCTTATCGATTGATAAGTCTTCAATCCCTAGTAATGACAAAATGTAAATTCTAAATTGCTTCCAGATACTTGGCTTCTTTTTTGCTGGGGTTGTACTGAATCGGTTTGCATTGATTAGGAATCTTACAGATGTCAAAGTCTTGTCTGAATGGGGGATACTTTTTCTGGTAAGTTCAATTGCTTAACTAAGTAAGATGTCATTTTTCTTTCATTCAATTGTGTTAGATCCGTGTTAATATATTCTCTGCAGATCATGCATCTTTCACTCAACTGTTGCTTACAACTTTCCTTTTAGCTATCCTGCTTGTGTACACATAAATAAATAGTATGAGATATTCGGTCTTGTTTATTTGATTGATAGCCATCTTCTTGGCATTTTATATATTATTTGTTCTTTATTAGTTATTTTCACTCTTTAAGTAAAGAATGATAATATGAGAAAGCAACATTTGGCTTTCTTAATCTTTAGCCACAAATTACTTGTGGAATACCTTGTAACTATTATGAATGTTAATTTTGGTCTAATATATTTTCCTTTTTCAGCTGTTTGAAATGGGTTTAGAGCTTTCACTTGCGCGCCTGAAAGCTCTTGCTAAATTTGCTTTTGGCATGGGATTGACTCAGGTATGACGCCATTGGGAATTGTTATTTAATCAAATTGTACATTGGGGTTGAAAATTTTGCATTCCTTATAAAGCATATTTGTAAAACTACCAAGCAATAATACATTGGAAATGACCGGAATGAGTTAAATTGTTAAAACATGCAGGACATGGTCTATGTTTAAGTGAAAATGTTAGAAGTAAAATACTTCTCCGAACTAATTTCAGATGAGGTTTTTACTTCTTTAGCAATAACACTTGGAGGAGCAATCAAATTTATGTGGTGGAATCTTTGTTTCTATTTTCATTTTTTCAATTGTTTGAAGGACACTTCTAACAAGTTCCTTGGAATACTACTCCATGACGACAGATATAAGATCACTATATTTAGGGTGTACCAGTAAGGTGTGTTCAGTTATGGGCCCATTTTGACTGGCTTGGTGATTTAATAGAACTGTTATTGTATCTATCTTACACCATAGAAGCACTTTTATTTTATGTTTTCCCTTCGGGTGCAAGGTGATTGATACTTTCTTTTTCCTCTTACTATATGTAAGGTCTTTTTTTCCACCCTTGCGTTCACTGCATTTGAACTTCCACCTAATGGGGCTGTTGGAACCAAAATTTTGCAGTTCCTATTTCACTCTGGACCTGACCTGGTGAGAACACTTATGACTTGTGGATCTGTTTTATACTTTATTCTGTATCCTGAATTTTACTCAAGTTTAGAAAATTATTTAGATTTATTTGTCTTGGTTGGAAAAAAGAATTTTAGAATTTAAACTAATTATCGCAGAGAGAGAGAGAGGGAGATTCAACACTATGTTATGAATTAAGAATTTGGTGATAATGAAGACATAGGGTTGGGCTCTGGTTTCATTTTCGTTGGGGTTTTGAAGTTTGTTCACTCTTTGTTTCTTTTCTCCCTTTTGTTTTTTGGTTGGGAAATTGATAGCTTGATTTTATTATCTAATTCAGAATTAGTTAGTAGTAATGTTTATAATTTGAATGTTTTAGACAGCTGTTTATATCTTTGAAGCCATCGATTATCAACATATTAGAGTAATCCCTTTTAGCTTAATTTTCTCTTTTGGTATATTTGTAGGTTAATATCAGAAGCGTTGATGAAGCAATAGTGATTGGTGCTGCTCTATCTCTATCCTCTTCAGCTTTTGTTCTACAGGTATTCTAATTGTCGATATCTAAGAATGGTTGTTTTGTTTTCTACTTTTGTTATTGTGAATAGATATGTATAAATCCTTGCAGTCAGGCTAAAATCATGCCGTGTTCATTATTTATATAAGTGGTAGTTTTCAGATTCTAGCTTTTCTGGTGAAATTTTATTTCAGAAAGTGGATTGTCCCATTTGTACTCTTTTTCTTCATTCACGAGGCTAACAAGTATATTTTCTCTATAAATGGAACTCCGGATTTGCTACTTGCTCTTTTATGACAAGATCCCCGCATAACAGATTAATACATATTGTGCAAAATAAAAAAAGGTTCCTCGCTTTGCAGTGCTTTTACATCTCAAGTGTTCCATTTTCATTGAAATATGAGATATACTTGCCTGATATAGCATTGTAAAGCTTACAATCATAAGATACAGCTTCTTGCAGAGAAGGGTGAGCTGCCAACAAGATTTGGCTCAGCAACTCTCGGGATACTTCTTCTACAGGTTCTTGCTTACAGTCAACATGCTTGCCTTATTTATTCCTTTTGTGGGTTTTTCTAGGTTCAACACGAAGTAGACATAAAAAATAGGATGTCAATAACCTCTTTCGGGAACTATTCTTGATATTTGCAGGACATAGCCGTTGTCCCTCTCTTGGTCATACTTCCAGTTCTCGAGAGCCAGGTATAGAGGAGTCTTTCTCTTCTCTCCCTGTTTTTTTGGTTGCTAACTTCTTTCTATTTGTTTCATCTGTCTGAATGGGCATCATTTCTCATTTAGTTGAGTTCTTTTTTTCTCATTTCATGTGCATACTTGAGAAATTGATATTATGAACACATCACATACAAGTATTATGATATACTTAGATGAGGATAAGTCCAGCAATCTCATTTTTGGAATAATTTTTCAATAGGAGAAGCCTTTTAACCATTGTGATGGCCAATCGTGTCTCTTTTTTTCTCTCGTTTATTTGCTCTGCTTCAAAGCAATTATGATATGTTGTATGTGCTTATCAGGTATATCTGTGAGGCACTGTTGTCGTTGACCATTTTTAGTAACTTTTTCAACTTTGCAGAACATAACAGAGGGCAGTATTTTGCCAATGCTAGTTCAAGAAAGTTTAAAGGCACTACTAGGGCTTGGTGTGCTTTCTCTTGGAGGAAAATACATTCTTAGGAGAGTTTTTGAGGTTTGTTGAGTTTATTACTAAAGCGAGAAAAAAAAAGAACAAAATGATTCCAACACTTTTCATTTTCTGTATAACTAACCTAGGTTTCTTAACTTACCAGGTTGTTGCCGAAACAAGGAGCTCAGAGGCCTTTGTTGCTCTCTGCTTGCTAACAGTTGCCGGGACTTCCCTGATGACGCAACAGTTGGGCTTCAGTGATACGGTTTGATATGTATTCTCTGTAGCAGATAATGTTTAAGATTGATGCATTTCAAGCGTTGTATTAAACTACATTCGATTTTGTTATGCAGCTTGGAGCATTTCTGGCTGGAGCATTACTGGCAGAAACAAATTTCCGGACACAGATTGAAGCTGATATACGACCATTTAGAGGCTTGCTTCTTGGGTTATTTTTTGTGACTACTGGAACTTCAATTGACTTGCAGGTATAGTAACCATTTTAAGTAATATCCTTTATTAGCCTCTGTAATCTTATACGCTTGGTTTTTTAACATTTGAATGTTGGCAAGTGAATAGCTGTTGTTTAACAAAAACTGAAAATTGTGTCAAATTATGTGTTTCCGTATTTTTATCCTTCATCATATGGCCTTTTCTTTTGCTCGGTATCGTAATTTTCGTGCTTTGTGACCTTAAGCAACTATGCTTTCTAGAAAGGTTTGCTGACATAAATTTATGTGGTTTTTCCCGCGATCGTGTAAATGCAGCTATCACCACCATAAGTAATGCATGCAGTATCAATGCTTCCTGTTGTTTGATTTAATGCAGTGTATATTTGCTTCTTTTGCAGCTTCTTTACCGAGAGTGGCCTAGTATCCTTGCACTCTTGTCTGGTTTGATTGTCATCAAAACATTGATCATTACTGCACTAGGTCCTCGTGTTGGACTCACCTTACAGGAAAGTGTAAGAGTGGGATTTCTTTTGTCACAAGGAGGCGAGTTTGCATTTGTCGTTTTTTCTCTCGCTAACAGGTTCGTCAGAGCTCAAATCAATGGTGTAACTAGTCTCTTAAGTAAACACACTTGTTTTTATGCTTATTAAGTCTTCTGCCATCCTTGAGCAGCCTTGGAGTGCTACCACTTGAGCTTAATAAGCTGCTTATTATCGTTGTGGTACTCTCGATGGCATTAACCCCACTGCTTAACGAAGTTGGAAGAAGGGCTGCTGATTTCGTTGAAGACAAGTTTAATGAAGATGTATGTTCATAATAATATTTCATTTCAGTTTCATTGATGTGATTTTTTGTATTCATCATCTTGTTTCGAATACAAGTTTATCTGTGTGAACTTAAAAGAATAAAGTTTCACAGGGCGCTGACGATGAGACAATGAATTTTGATGTAAGTGAACCAGTTGTTATCATTGGATTTGGGCAAATGGGACAGGTACATCCGTGATGATGCAGTAACATCGATTATTATCATGTGGCTACAACTCTATTTGAGTCTTTAATGTTTTTACCTGCAGGTACTCGCTAATTTTTTGTCAACTCCACTCGCTGCTGGAGTAGAAGGTGACTTCATGGGATTACAATATATTGCTTTTGACCTCAATCTTTCTGTTGTGAAGGTATCCGAATTTCATTATGTAAACTGATGATAATTTTTTCCTTTGCTACTTTTACCAGAGTATATACTATATCTTTACCGACTGGTAATGGTATTGAGAAGATATGTTACTCCATTTGCAGGCATCTAGAAAACTTGGTTTCCCAATTCTCTACGGAGATGGGTCACGTCCAGGTGTTCTGCTATCTGCTGGTATCAAGTCCCCGAAAGCTGTCATGATTATGTACCGAGGAAAAAAGAGGACAGTTGAAGCTGTTCAAAGGCTTCGACTTGCCTTCCCTGCGGTAATGACTCTCTCTTTCTTGTTCTCACTGGCTTTGTGATTTGTACATATGACACAAAACAAAATTTTGATGATAAAACACACACACACACACACATATATATTCATTTGTTTTGTCCCCTGGCTGGACTGCTAATCTTCGGCTTAAACATGCTTTTGTGAAGGTTCCAATTTATGCAAGAGCTAAAGACCTCAAACATCTCTTAGACTTGAAAAAAGCCGGTGCAACCGATGCAATCTTAGAGAATACAGAGGTATCTACAGATTGTTGTTCCTCCTGCATTGCATTGTTATTACAAGGTTCAACTGTCATGCTTCAGCTCCCTTACATCCTATTTATCCATGCAGACGAGCTTACAACTTGGATCCAGGCTTCTGAAAGGATTTGGTGTCATGTCTGATGATGTGACATTTCTGCGACGGCTTTTTCGAGATTCCATGGAGTTACAAGCCCAAGAAGAACTCAACAGAACTGATGATCGAGAACCAGAGATTCTGAAGCCACTGCAGGTACGCAGATGCTTTTACATGCACAGTATGATGAATGTGGTTGCTTTTTTTACCATCTTGTACTTTTAATCAGGCAATTGATGAACTTGATGAATTAACTTTTGTTAGGAGAAAATGGCCAAGGCCAAAGTGTCAACATCATTGATCGCATCTGAAGATAATTTCACGATGAAAAGCCTGATAGATGGAACTCAAGTTTCCAGGCTTCAAGGTGGTGTTGATCAGACAGACGAATTGTCAACATCAGCTGAAGATGAATCATCCGGAAAAAACCTGGCAAATATAACTCAAGTGCCCCTGTTTCAAGTGGCCGAAGTAGATCTAGCAAAGAATGAAGGCATACTTAATCGGTCTGAAAATCCAGAATCACAAGGTGCTTTATACGGTGAAATAGATAGAGCGAATGGCTTTCCAAGAACATCAAACGGTGTGACGAAGTCAGAAATACAATAGCCACTAGTGACGAACATTAGAAGCAACAAGGCTTGAAGTTGGAGATATTTGTTAGATATCAAAAACCGACCAGTTTCAGTTTTCTGAAACAACCCCCCACCCCCACCCCATGTATACTTTATGAATATAATGCAAAAGGAGCAATGATTCTCTTTGTACATTCTCATTTTTATCATTTAGAACAGTGTTTAGCCTTGGTAAACGTGTAAAAGCTTGAATTTTGATCTCATCTATCTTTGTATCAGTAGTCAGAAACAACACCGAAAGTTTAATCCAATCCAATGTTCCACTTTCCATAATCCTGTCTTACACTCGTTTATGATTGGACAAAGTTAAAAGGAAAATACTTTGATGCACAGGCTGTGTAAACTTTAGTTTACACAAGCCCTTTAATTTTAGGGTTTAGGGTTTTATGTTAGGGTTCAGGGGTTTAGTATGTAGGGTATATAATTTAAGGTTTATGGTTAGAATTTAGAGTTTAGAGTTTAGGGCTTAGGGTTTAGGGTTTAGGTTGCTAGGGTTTGTGATTTAGATTTTAAATTTTATAAAAGGATTGTGTAAAAAATATTTACACCCAAGTTAAAATCTGCGCAGAATGAACTCCGTCATTTGACCGACATGTTGATTATGGCGCCTACTGCTGCAATGTTGATTCTGCTCCATACCGGTGAAACAACTTCATCGCCATAGGAGGTTAAGGTCTCTGCTTCAAAGTGTGTACCAATTAGCACTGGGGAAAAGTTGGAACAAAATCAGGGTCTAAGAGCCTAAGGTGGAGGTTGATGCTAATTCTACCTTGGAAAGCAGGTTCCTTGGGGACCAAGATTAGTTTTAAGAAGAGCCCACTGCATGAGTAAGAAATGAATTTCAGGCCCAAAAAAACAACTCCCCGTTGTTGTATAAACTCAACCCTAGAGTAGGCTATATATACATGGATTGGCGCTGTAGTTGCAGTTGCAGTAGAGGAAGAAAATATGGGTTCGCAAAGCAGGGAGAAAAAAAGAGATTGGTCTAAGCTTCCAAAGGATATCGTGGGGTGCATAATGGGGAAACTTTATTGGTCCCATCGAATCCAAATGCAAGGAGTTTGCAAGGCTTGGCGGATGGTATCCCTTGATGGGGTTCCCACCATTGACAAAGCATGGCTCATGACATCCGAATGGTCGTGGATAGATTGCAACAGAGTGATCGGTAAATGTAAGCTTAAGGACACCTCGTTGGGCAAGGAGGTGTACATCAGCAGAGGAGTCAAGGAAGATGGAACTCTTTTCATTTGGGCTAATTTTCAGTCTAGTAGATACGGATGGGCTCTTTTCCGACACGATCCAAAGCCTGGCTTTCGTAACAGATGCGTCCTTTACATGTACTCCCCCTTCACCGATGAGATGATGAAGCTGCCACCACTTGACTTAGGTTTCCCTGTCTGGGACGGCAACTTGACGGCCACCTTTAACCTGAGTTCAGCGAATTCAGAGTGCCTTGTTTTCTGTTTCTACAGGTTTAAAGAAACAGTTTGTATCAGCACATGTCTCCCGAGAGATGGGAGCTGGAAGTCGTGCTACTTCGTGGAACGTCATCCAGATGACAACTGGTACGGTACCTCGTTGAGTGCAACTTATTCAGATGGATGTTTTTACTGTCTTTTTTCAGGTGGCGCGCTGGGAGTATTCGATGTCCATAGCCGAGAATGGAAACTGCTTGTGAAATGCTGGCCAGCCCCACATCAGGACAGTAACTTCTTTGGCGAACTGGTAGCTTTTCCTAGGTGTCCATGTCTACCACATAGGCCTGATAGAGTTATGAAGTTTGATCCTTCAGGCAAGTGTTGGGTTGAGTATTTGGATTCCCAAGAGATGGAATCGGCTTCAAGTGATCATCATCATCATCTATGTGCTTATCTGTATCCATCAAAGCTAGAATTCTACAAGAACCCGATCTTGATAGAGCCTCCTGTCACGCGTGTTTGGAGAAGGCGTCACTTGCTTAATCCTAACTAAATGCAAATAAATTCATTATCTTCTACCTACAACCAACTTTTGCTTTCTTTTAAAGAAATAAATTCATCATACAGATAAGTTATTGTAGCACAAATGTTACAACTTAAATACAATAGCTTAGAAGGAATGATTATGATACACGTGCATTATGCTACTCTCTTTATGCTTTTTTGGAATGATTGTATGCCTTCTTCGCCGAGACATACCTTCTTTGCTAAGGAAGTTCCTTTCTCATTATGATCTGATGTTTCCTAGGGGGGATCCGGGCATTGTAGGTGACAGTTCTTTTATTGCACCAAGTTGAGCTGGTTTCTTCCTACTTGATGCTACCCTGTAAGAATTGGGGATATGATTTAACTCTTTACAGAACATACAGATTATTCTTCATTGATAACAAAGCAGAGGATGTTTCCAGATTGATAATTACCCTCGTGGTCTCACAAGTTGTTTGACGGTTGGTGATTTAGTTTTCTCTAATCTGCTGGCGGATTTTTGAGCTGCCTTGTCTTGGCCTTTTTCCACCAGTGATGGAAATGTCATTTTCTGATGCATAGGAACAATACGTTTTAGTGGAGTACCATATGAAATCTTTGTTTCTGCCTGTCCATTTGTTTTCTTCGAGTTAGAGGTCTTGATGGTTTGCTACAAAGTACAGTACCATAAGAAAACTCAGCAAATTCCCTAGACGACCAATGAACAATTATGGAAAGCAAAGAGAAAATTAACTTACTGTTTGATCTTTAAGTGTTATTGTATCTGATTCATTGTCACTGTTTCCATTCTGATGTTTCCTCAATGAATTTCCACCTTGGGATCCTGGAAAAGTGGTTGTTTCTTTCAATGGTGCTTGAAGATGCTTCTTCTCCAAGTTCGCTTCCTTCAAAATTCCCCTTTCCTGTACAGCCCCAAAAATTATCAGATAACATGGAAACGCCTCTTTTCATTTCAATAATATCTACTCCATATAAACAATGCATACATCAGTTCTAAGACGAAAAGGCTTGGGATTTGTAAGCTTTGGTTTTCTGTACTTCATCCCTAGAGCACCTTTGTCTGCTGTGGAGTTTTCTTTCATTGTCTTATTCATTACTTTAGTACCCTGCATAATCACCAACATTAGAAAATCAAATGGTTGTTGGTAAAATGGACTGCAAAATCGGCTGTTAGCACTGACTGGAAATAATAAAACAACAGTAATAAAAACTGTGAACCGTGTCGTGGTATGATGGCCACTGCCTTAGAAACAAAACTGCCCCGAACAGTGCAACGGCCGTTTCACTGTTCAACGGTCGGACGTTCGGATCCAATAATTGGAATTAAACCGTTCGAATAAAAGCCTATAAACAAGAAAAATTCTTTCACATATATTCTTTTGTTCATAAGAAAATTCCTACGAATTTTCTCCAAAAAAAATATTTACGCGCATACGTGTCGAACACGAACCAAACCGAGCCTGCCAGACGGCGGCGGCGCGCGAGGACGTCCCTTGTTCTTTCCCACTCAACAAGGGATGGAGGAAGCATGGGTATAAATACCCTTCCCTAGCTATTTTCCCAACCAATGTGGGATATAGCTTTGGTAATATTCTGAAGCATTACCAACAATGGTGACACACAAACCGTCAAGAAACAGATGTTATTTCACAGACAAAGAATATGACTTCATTTATAAGATAAATAAGCTACCTTCTGAATGTTTTTAGAAGTCTCGTGCCTCCCAAGAACATCCTTTTTCACCGGTTCACCCCTAGCACAATTCAATTGTCTGCAATTAATTGTAGTGCAAATTCAATGGCCAATGCAAGTGAATAATAATAAACAAAATTATGAAAAGAAAACATGTCATGAATTCCATACCTGTTTTCACCAGAAGCTGCTGCATTTTCCTTATTGTTTTCACTTACTCGGATGTTAGATGCCAAAGCATTTTCTTTGTCATCATTCTCATTAATTTCATTGTCTCCTTCAGACTCTGAAATGGAGGCCATCTTACTCCCAGAGGGAGATGAAATTTTGGTATTCTCGCCAATTGCTTTCTCCAAGCCATCTGAAGAACTCTCAACCGAGTCCTTTTCATATGGTTTATGACACAGAGGAGCCTCGGACAACAGCAAGTCTTTGTCGCTGTTCTTTTTCTTCAAACGCTTTACAGATTTAGCTTCCTCAGTCTTCTGCTTCTGGCAATGCAACGAATCATACACTCGGCTTTTAACCTCTCTCCCTCTCAACTGTTTCCTTGGAGCATCTAAAGGTTTATTATTACACCCCAATGGATTCTTCTTACTTCCATCATTAATCTCAAGCTTCTTCATCCCTGCACATATCTTCCTTAATGAACTACTCCATTCTACAGACTTCTTCAACTTCACTACCTTCTTTGGAGAGTGAAACACCAAGGCCTTTGCCACCACTCTATCCTTTGGTACCTCAATTGTAGTCGGTTTCGGGTTCCGAACACTTCGAAAAGTACTGGGATTCGAGAGCCCTTTTCGGTTCCTTGGTGTAGTCAAGGCCTTCGTAGATGACTGCTTTGCTGCCTTCACATTTGGGGTAGTTGAACTCTGCTTAGGAACATGTCTAACTTTCACTTTGGCTTCACCCATCTTTTGTGAAATGGATGAAATCATAGCCAATTTTGACACTCTAGACTTTGAAGACTTAGCAGGAACTGTACGGGGGCATTCCAATTTTGACCTAAAACCACAATAAAAGAAACAAATCAATGAAGAAAACGAAAATGTAAATCTCAATGAAGAAAAACAGAAAAGCGTTTCCATGAATATACTTTGAGTCTCTTCTGCAAAGAGCTTTTCGAAGTCCAACACTTGGACTCCTAGCTGCCATAACCTGAAAGATTCAATTGTTTATGCTCAGAAGACAGCAAGCACTTAAAACTGTGAGAAGATGAGATTCATGTGAAGGGGAAAAGGAAAGGGGGGAGTTTGTACAAACCCTAAGTACAAAATTTTTATAAATTGCTTCAGAGTCCATTTCTTCTTCATGCTTTTGATCACATCCTGAGAAACAACGAACACTTGCTTTTTTCAACCAAAAGTAATTAAACCCACATACAAATTTAAGCTTTATCTTATCTACAGATCAATTATAGTTTCAATTAAGCACAATACTCACCGACACGGAGGCAGAACCAATAACGGTCATCGTGTTCGGTGCGGCAACGATCAGGTGCGGAGAGGTCCACGAACTTCGGAGCCTCGATCTCCTCGTAGAAATCGTCGCCAATTACTTCTTCACCGGCGGCACCGTTGATATGAAATTCATCCATTTTTAGTTGCCTTGGATCTAAGATCCGATGAATAGGAGCGTAAAGTAGCCGGTAGAGAGAGCTTGACACTTAGTATTTTCTTTTTTGTTCATTGGAAGCCGTTCCCCTAAGCCGATAGTTTTAAAATTGTTGCAGGTTCTGAAACTAGCCGTTACGGACATGATCGTAATATGGTTTGCATCACAAGGGTGTTTATGTAAAGTAATCACAGAATAATTGAGACAACAAATCAACAATCGTTTGCACCTGTCCATTCCTCGACTAGTACACACATGGTCACCGAAGTTGTAGAGTATTTTTATTTTGGTCACTGTATTTTAAAAATATTCATTAAGATTATCTAATTTTTATATCGATTCCATTATAGTCTTTCCATTTTTTTCCGTTTGAAAATAATAACGTGGACTTGTTAATTTTTTTTCTCGATAAAATAATATACTTTGTGGTCTTACTAATTAAATCATCTAATAAACCTCTTCCTTTTTTCTTCTTCTCCAAATCTCTTAGCTTTTTTTACTTGATATCTTTCAACTTAGAAACCTTCTTTGTCGGTAAACATATACAGCAAAACACCAAAATCATTATTTATAAATTAAAAAATTAGTTATAAACTAATGGTAAAATATGTGAGTAAAACAAAATATTGTTGTACTCAATGAATTTAATCATATTACTTCATTTCTATTATTCTAGAAAGTAAAGTATTATTGTACTTAAATTTCTCATATTTTTACTCTCAAATTAATAACCCTTAAATCGCTTCTGAATAATAAATTAAGGGTATATTTTAATATTTTGTATGTAATCTTTTAAATTATTGAGCATGCTCGAAAAACATTGATTAAAATTAATATAAAAATCTCTAGTATTAGAATGAATCTTGCGGGTTTCAGTTTTTACCTACTACGTACGTATAATATATGTTTCACTTTATAAAAGAGTACACGTATTTAATTAAATTAATTAACTTTCAAGTTAATTAAGAAATAATATAAAGTATAACGTACTCTAACCAAAAACCCTCCCACAAATATAATGTTAAAAAAATAATCAAATAATTAGAGAAAAAGAAGCAAAGGATACGAATGAATATTATTGTCGAGGAAAAAGATTAAATGTCATTAACACTAACATATAAATAAAATATATATATATATATATATATATGACTTTAAGAATAAGAAGAAAATGTTTATTGAAAGTAGGGGAAACCAAACAACTCAAAGTAAATATAATTATATTTTCTTACTCGTATTTGGCCCTAATTTTCTTTTTTCAGTACAAAAATTGACCCCAAAAGTTTGATGAACTCCACTTTTATAGACAATTATAAACTAAAAGGTTAAAATTTCTCATCAGTCCCCTAATTTAATAAAATTTGAGATTCAGTCATTGTACTCAAAAATTAAAAATTTAAATACTCGTACTTTCTTCGTTTTTTCCCTAAAATTTGAGATTCAGTCATTGTACTCAAAAAAAGCAGGAGGATTTAATTTTTAACATTTTAAGTACATGGAGTAAATCTCAAACATTGTTAAAGTACAAGGACTGACTGATAACATATTTTGACCAAACTAAAAATCAAACTTCAAATGAGCTGAAGAGTCCAAGGATAATCAAGCTAATGACAAACTTATGCACCTTTACCAGAATCATAAACTAAAAATCAAAGTTCAAATGAGCAAAAGAGTCCAATGATAATCAAGCTAATGTAATGAAAAAACTATGCATCTTTACCAGAATCATAAAACTGTATTAAGTCAATAGGTAAATTCATGGTCTTAATCTTACATAGTTTAATCTGATGTTAATTAAGATATAAAAAAAGGTATACTGTGGGCGCCTGCCAAACTGAGTTTAAGATGTCTCTAAGTTTGGCAGTAATGGCGTTATAAAATCACAATAAAAACAGAAAACAGAACCTTTCAGGAACATAGACACAAACATTATTAAAAACAGACAACTACAAGCCATTATATATAAGGTGCCCCAAGCTGCCTTATTTCCCCACCAATCCTCTTCATCATCCATTCATTGTTCTTTCTTGTTCACTGCTCTTCATATTATGGCTTATGAGTACATAGTTGCAGTGATAGTTTGTTTACTGGGGTTTGCTTTTTTGTACAAGAGAATAACCAACAAGGCAAAAGCTTCTTCTTCTGTGTTTGGAGAGGAAAATTGTGTAGAGGTGACCGGAAATGAGGAGGTTGATGCCGGGAGTACGACCGACATTATCATAGTCGGTGCTGGAGTTGCCGGTGCTGCTCTTGCTTACACACTTGGAAAGGTCCCTACATCACTCATTTCCCCTTGTTAACATCTCTTCTGTGTTAGAACTTTTGATGATAACATGTTTTTTTTATTCAGGACGGACGGCGAGTGCTTGTGATCGAGAGGGACTTGAATGAGCCTGACAGGATTGTTGGTGAACTTCTACAACCAGGGGGCTATCTTAAGTTAATTGAATTGGGACTTGAAGGTATCCAAGGAGACTTGTTGCACTGATCCATGTTTTGGTTTTAAGGGTTTTTTGACAGTGTTTTTTTGTCCCTTCAGATTGTGTAGAACAGATTGATGCTCAACGAGTCTTCGGTTACGCTTTGTTCAAAGACGGGAAGAATACGAAGTTGTCTTATCCCCTCGAAAACTTTCGCTCTGATGTTGCTGGAAGAAGCTTTCATAATGGACGTTTCATTCAAAGGATGCGGAACAAAGCTGCTACTCTTCCCAAGTAATAACATTCTTGTACTTCTATTGTCTATGTTATCAGGACCTTTTATTTTCTCAATATATTCATATCCGACCGCATATTCACATTCTCTTCCTTCTCAACAATACAGTGTAAGTCTAGAACAAGGATCGGTCACATCTCTGTTAGAAGAGAAAGGGACCATCAAAGGAGTTCAATACAAAAATAAGGGTGGTGAAGAGTTCACAGCCTATGCTCCCCTTACTATCGTATGCGACGGTGGCTTCTCAAATCTGCGGCGTGCTCTTTGTGACCCTAAGGTGAGGAATATCTCATTCGAATCTTGTAAAACAAAAATCAAGCTTGCATTAAGGAACCCTCTCTGGTTGACAACATAAAGATGATCGTTTTTCACTTTAGGTTGATGTCCCTTCATGTTTTGTTGGTTTGATTCTGGAGAACTGCGAGCTTCCACATGCGAATCATGGACATGTTATATTGGCAGACCCTTCACCTATCTTGTTTTATCCTATTAGCAGCACAGAGATTCGTTGCTTGGTCGATGTACCTGGCCAAAAAGTACCTTCCGTTTCCAATGGTGAGATGGCCCATTACTTGAAAACTATGGTGGCTCCTCAGGTACTTGTGTCTCTCGCTTATCACTTGAGAATTGCAACAACCATTTTGTGTGTTCGAGTGATATTTTGGTTCGACTTCTAACCAAGTTGGTTATGCATATCAGATTCCTCCTGAACTGTACACTGCTTTTATCACAGCAGTCAATAAGGGGAACATAAGAACCATGACAAATAGAAGCATGCCTGCAGCTCCACTGCCGACTCCCGGTGCACTTTTAATGGGGGACGCATTCAATATGAGACATCCTTTGACCGGAGGAGGAATGACTGTTGCGCTATCTGATATTGTTCTCCTAAGGGATCTTCTAAGACCACTCCACAATCTTCATGATGCATCTGCTCTTAGCAGATATCTCGAATCCTTTTATACCTTGCGGAAGGTAAGCTTCAAATGCAGTCAAAGAAGTAAATGTTTAATTCCGAAATCTAAAGAACGAGTACGATGTGCAGTTTTCCACATACTGAATGGTATTGGTTTTATGATCTGCAGCCAGTGGCATCTACAATAAACACATTGGCCGGTGCCTTATACAAGGTCTTTAGTGTCTCACCTGATGCAGCAATGGAGGAAATGCGGGAAGCATGTTTTGACTATTTGAGCCTCGGAGGGTCATTTTCAACTGGACCTATATCGCTACTCTCCGGTCTAAATCCCCATCCCATAAGCCTAGTGCTACATTTCTTTTCTGTGGCAATATATGGCGTCGGCCGCTTGTTACTTCCATTTCCTTCCCCGGCACGCATCTGGACTGGGGTTCGACTGGTTTCAGTATGTATCTGATCTTTTAAACCTTGTTGTGTTATACAATCTCGCCTTTGTTTCCTTACCAATTGCATTTTCGTTTATATTTCCAGGGTGCATCAGGCATTATTTTCCCTATCATCAGGGCAGAAGGAATTAGACAAATGTTTTTCCCTGCAACTGTGCCAGCATATTACAGAGCTCCTCCAGTTGATTAAATGGAGAGGACGACGAAAATTTCAGAACAAACCAATTTCTTCTACTAGCAAAAGAATTTGTATTTGCAGTTCTATTTTCCTTCCTACCAAATAGTGTTGGATAATCTGCCAAATTATTTTATTACTTTTCTAGCTAAGAAACAAAAAAAAATGTAAACCAGGAATCATGTAAGCTGTTTTTATTTCAGAGAATTCACATATCATGTTACACTTTCTTGTATCAAAGTTGGCATCACCAATATTGCAAACAAAGACTAGTCTAGTAAGTTTCAGATTTCAACTACAGCATCCTGTTTTGTTTTAAACGTATTTGAATGTATCTTCATGGAAAAAATTTATCTGATAAACACTTTTAGAAAACTAAACAGCCGAACAGTCTTTATGCTCGAACAAGAAACTAAACCAAGAATTTTCTGCCACATTTGTTCAAAAAGATACAACTATTGGGGAGCTTTGCATGGCACGCCAAATACAAGCTCTTATTTATATAAATGAAAAGTCAGGTTCAGAGAACGTTACAGCGCAAATGCTCCTCATTCTTAGCATAGAATCCAATACAATACTACGAGTAATGTTACTAACAGAAAAGGGAATAAATCATAAACCAGAAGGCGTTTCATCTCAGGCCTATTGATTCAATTGTAAAGCTGCTTGAATCTTCTGCAGGCTTCCAAGACATTCTCCCTGTGACCAAATGCGCTGACCCTGATGAAACCTTCACCGCCAGGTCCAAAACCACTTCCAGGCGTAGTAACAATGTGGGTCTTCTCGAGTATCTCGCTGAACACATCCCATGAGTTGCGGCCAGGAAAGTGGACCCACACATATGGTGCATTCTGTCCTCCATACACTTTAAACCCAAGCGAGTTAAATGTCTCTACTATAATTTTGGTATTTTCTTTATAAAAACCAATCACCTCTTGCATTGCCTGCCAAGAAACGAAATACAAAATCAGGATGCTAGCATTCACAAAATATGCTGCGTATGAGAACTTCAGAAAATTACAAATTTGGTGAAGTTGAACAAAAAAGATTCAGAAAGGTTTTCTCTCATGTTTTAACAATAAAGCTAGGCAATAACACTAACCTGAAGCCCTTCAGGTGAAAGGCAAGCCAAGCCACCAGCTTGGGAAATATTAGACGCACCATTAAAACAAGTGCAAACAATACGGTTGAAGTCCTTGGCAACAGGAAATCCATCAGAGAACAGAAGCTGTTTTGGAACAACAGTCCAACCGAGACGAACTCCAGTAAACCCAGCATACTTGCTAAAGGAAGCTGTTTCAATGGCAACCTAGAATATCAATAAGGAAATTTACAAGTCAAACATATATTTTCTCCAGAATTACCACACTAGATAACAAGCACGAGTAAGAAGACATTGTCAACTGCAGAGTTACCTCTTTTGCTCCAGGAATTTCAAAGATAGAACGTGGGTTTTCATCTGACATATACAGTGCATATGCAGAATCATATACTATGATAGACCCGTTGTCCTTTGCAAACTGAACCAATTGAGTCAATTGCTCTCTTGTTGCAGCAGCTCCAGTAGGATTGTTTGGTGAACAAAAGAATATTATATCTGTTCTGGCAACAGTGGATAAATCAGGAAAGAACCCATTCTCTGGTGTACACCTCATATACTCAATATTTGCATACTTCTCAACATCCTTTTGAAACTGTCCAGTCTGACCCATGATAACACTGGAATCTACATAAGCCTGCATAGAATATCAGAACTTAGAAAGACACAAAAACTCGGTCATTGTAAGAGACCCAGGCCCGACATAACAAGTACAACTATGACAAAGCTGTGTGATGCCTTGTCTGAATAAAGAGTGTGACGGGAATATCTATATCAGAATTTCACAAGTCCACCTCCCTTTCAAATAAACAAACTAAAAGCCTGTTCATTGAAGCTTCATACACCAGAGGACCAGGCCAACCAAATATGATACTTTGACATAAGAATATGATAAATTGAAAAAGATTGTCACATTAACACAACGAAGAAAAGTTACCGGGTATGATGGATCTTGCACTGCCATTGTAACATTAGATCCAAAAACAACCTGACCCAGAGTGAAATCAAAACCGACAATATCAGGTTTAAATTAGTCATCAACTACTTCAAGAAGAGGAAGGGCAAAGTACTTTCAAAGTATAATTAAATTTAAATCAGACCTGAAGTCGAGATATGTCACATTTAGCACCATCTGAGACAAATATATCATCCTCCTCAATGCCAAGGTTGCCATAAAATGTTGAAGCAAGTGCAGCTCTCACTGCCTGCAGAACATTAAGGTTGTAACTTGAAACTTAGTATTCACATCTAATATAACAAAATGCCTTTAGTTTGTAGTTGGCAAACGAAGTGATACCCCCCCCCCCCCACACACACACACCAAAAAAAAAAACAATTTATGTTCTGACTACTGATAAAACCAAACTACAACATTATTAATGAGCTTCATTTTTTAAGCCAGGAATATTTATACTGAAGACTAAAAAAGACATACTTTTTCACCTTGTTCAGCTCCATAACCACTGTAACCCTCCAGCGTAGACAATGCATGAGATTTCTGCAAAATAGAAAATAATACAAATGGATATCAGCTTAATCTCTTATACACTCGTCCATTGATTCAGGCACTACGTGGAAACATAAATTCATTGCAGCAGAGTTCCTACTACATATGCTAGAGTAGGTTTTGATGATGGTAGCGAGAAATATTGACTAGAAACAGAGATTCAACCCTAAAAAAGAGCAAAAACAAGGAATAATTACCTTAGCCATTGCAGAAGTAATAACATCTGGAATAGGCTCAGTAGTATCACCAATTCCAAGGCTAATCACTTGTGCGTTTGGGTACTTGAGCAAGTGTGCAGCCCTTCTTCTGGCAACCTGTTATGTAAAACATTGAAAAGAACTACTCTCAAGTCTCAACAGCAAACAAACAAGTCTGGACATCGGACAACCGACTGAGCAAACTTCGTTTACTTATTTAAAACGTCAAGAATACAATCAAAGCCAAAGCATTTTTGGAAACACTACATGAAAAACATAATCTGTATCTCAAGGGAAAAGTTTATGCATAACACCAACGGCAACAAAGAAAAGGATTAGACTAATGAGAAGTACCACAGACCTCTGGAAACAGGTAACCAGCTTGAAGCTTGGCTATGTTGGCATTGCGAGAGACCTTTGTTTTGTAAGCTTCAAAACAAATAGCTCCATTTAGTCACAGTGAAATTTAAAAGTATTCGCAGAAAATATAAACATCATCACCAAGTTATTTCTGCTACTACTCATCAACTGTCGTTCTTAGTAACATTACCAGCTCAGCTACTCAGCATTAGCTTTGAAGCGACTAAATTCAAATTTCCACGTACCCAAAAAAGTGCAATAATAATGAAAAAGAAAAAGAACAATCACCAGTCTGTTGTTCTTGAGGAGTGGAAACGCATTTAACTATATTGAGGCTTTTCAGTGGAACTGAAACACTCCGGGTTCTGCTGCATTACCCCAGCAAAGAAAAACCCAATAAAATTTTAAAAAAATGAAATGATAAAATGAAAGAGAAATGGCATTTTATTTTCTCAAAAACCAAACAGAAACAAGAAAATCAAAAGTAATAAAAACAGAACCTTGCATTGAAACTGGTTGGAGCCAAGAAAGCAGAGGAAGACGAAGAAATCATTGAAGTTGATAGATTGTTCATCAGAGACATCTTTCAGATTTCCCCCCTTTTCCCAGAAAAAAAAAAACTGGAAAAAGCTGCTTCTTTTATGCGGCCAAAAATACAAAAAATGTGACGGCTTTTCGATTTTCAGCCAAACCAGATATCGTTAAAACCCTAACGGCCACGTCATGTGGGACCCATTTTGTTGTCCTGTTACTATCCGACGTGGCAGGCACGTTAATTTAAGAATAGATGGTATATATGTTTAGGAAAATTGAAAAAGCCTCCCCTCAATTAGAATAAACTCAGGATTAGGGTTTTCGATCTCGAAGGAGAAACGGTGCGGTTGCTTCAATTGATTCGGATTTTCGCCTTGGGATTGCATCAGTCCGTCAAGTGATTGTGTAAGTTTTCTCTTTTTATTGTTCTTGAAATCTATTTTGTGGACAAATCTTATTGTTGAAGTTGTCTGTGAGAAA
Source organism: Hibiscus trionum (assembly GCA_030270665.1). Lineage (NCBI taxonomy): Eukaryota > Viridiplantae > Streptophyta > Magnoliopsida > Malvales > Malvaceae > Hibiscus > Hibiscus trionum. Next base: position 357,130 of record BSYR01000011.1, on the reverse strand, counting down.
ACGGGTTTCTTTTCTTCTTCTTTTTTTGAGGATTTTTTCGATTTGAACTGCTGGATTTTCCTTGGGGTGTGAGGATAATGAAAAGGGCTAGTTGTTTTTCGATGTGCATGCATGTGGATAAGTTCAAACCTTTGATAAATAGTTTTTTGTTTTTATTTGATAATAGGTTTGGAAAGGATTCTGTTTGGTTTTTGCGCTTTTTTGTTAAGAATTTCTTTCGGTGATTTTAAATTATCTTTGTTCCCAATGGGAAATCTGTTGACTCGTCTGGGTTTGAATATGCTTTTGCAGCTAAGATGGATCTGGAAACCGAAAACAGAATAGCTTCTATTCTCTTAAAAGAGGCGGCTGAGCTGAGACGGCAAGCAGACAGACAAGGTGTTCATGTTTATCTTCAGCAGCCGAAACTAAGGGGTCGGCCGAATTCGCGGTTTCTCACTGCAACTGTGCTTGGTGTACAGCAAGGTTAGTTGTCAAGCTTGCATTTCCTTTTGTTTGCTTCTACATTTAAGTGCTTTGTGATTGATGTTAGGCCATTCGCACTTTCTTTACTCGATGTCAAATTTTATAGCGAGGTTAGATATTACTCTAACTACACTGACTAGTTCTATGAATTCCAGTAAGGACGTATGGGAGAACTAAGAGCTTTTACATGCCTATAACAAATTAGTGGTTTGCTTAGGCGCCCTTCGAAAGTACAATTATGGCAAGCATGAATCATATAAAATGGCAATCTTTCAATTTTCCCCTTCTTGCCCTACATTTTTTGGTAGATTGTGTCCGGATAATTTTGGACCAGCAATAAGATCTATTGATATTCTTGTGCAATTTAGTTTAATGTTTCTCTTGTCAATTACTTTTCCCTTCCAGATTTTGTTGCTAACATAATATTGTTGCCTGTGCATGTTTCTTTCCCCTTCTTTCTCAGCTAACCGAGCTGTTGAAGTGGATGAGATGTGGCGAGCTCGACAAAAGGAGCTGGAGCTAAACGATAGGCTAGAAGGAAGATCAAAAAATGACACAGGGCACAACAGGAGGTGTGGGGACATTAGCAACTCCTCCAGAAGGACCAGTGAGAAGCATGAGAGCAATTTTAGTGCTTCATGCTCATCGATCAAGAGAATGGCCGAGAGTTCTTATTCGAGGGAAGATGGAGGTCTAAGGGATGAAAAGATTGAGCAGTTTCTTCAGTCGCGGTTTGTAATCTTACATGTTTATATGAAAAAACTGTTTTGGGTGAAGAATTAGTGGTTTATTGACTGGCATGAACACGTTTTATGATGACAGGGCAAAGCGTGGTCGAGGTTCTATAGGTTCGAGGATGGATGAAACAGGACCTTACCTAGCCGCAAATTCCGACTCCCCGGAAATGGTGTCAACAAACTCTGATGCGAGGGAACATCATGCTACATTAGGTCCTGGGAAGCCTTCTTCACTGAGATCTGATGAATCTTCTTCTGACGAGGAGCTTCGAGAACATAGACGGAAGAAAGAGAAGGACCACTTTAAGAGCTCGGATACAAAACACAGACGGAAGCACAAATCTAAAGAAAAATCGACAGATAAGAAAAAAAGGAGGGAGGAGAAAAGAAGTACACATCGCAAGTGAGTTATACAAAGGTTCTACAGATGTTAGTTTTATCAAATCAATTTATGTACACCATTTGGTAATAATCAATGATCGGTTGTAGATTGTAAAAATTGGTCCTTCCTTGTTCTGTGAAGAAAATGAGCGTTTGAAACAAAGCATTTGTGAAGTTATAGACTCGAATTTGATTACTGTTGAAATCCTTTCAGTTCAGTGCTTGTATGGTCTACGAGGACATAACTTCTGGTTTTCAAATAACCATGCATTTATATATAGATTGCTTGTTTTTGTCATACTTGCAAAATTACAGTTCCTTACACTCGACTGCCTAACGCATTTCGTACGCAACTCGTACAGCCTCAAATGTGCCTACGATAAAGCCCTAGCAAACCATATTCTAGGATGTGCCAAACAAGTAATCACTATCGCAACAAGGCAAGGCAAATGTCATGAGTCCTCATAGTGATGGTCCGTCTCATCAAATATCTCCTCCTGGACAGGTCATATTATGGCAAATGTGTTGGAAATGGTTGGCAAAAATGAGAATTAAAAGCTTGTTGACATTTAACATTAGTAGTAGGTTATAGGTACCTGTAAAAGCTCTTCAATGACATCTTCCATTGTTATTATGCCAACAGCCTCCTCCTCTTCAGGGAGAGTTGGGAGTGGATTACCATTTAGATGTAGGATGTCTGAATCCATACCCTTTGTCCACTTCCTGCTCCGAGAACCACTTTTAAAAGAATTATGTGTAGCAGGAAAGCTCTTCCACGACTTCAGTGACCGTTTACGTCTTAAAGCATTATCTTGTGGGTGTTTCTCACCATCAATGTCAACCTTCACTTCCGTCAAGGGGCCTATTTTAAGAGAGAAACAGACGGATAGAGAAATAAAATATTAAGCAATAAATATCGATTTGGCCGACATGCATAACCAGGGTGATACTTACTCATAGAAGAGTCGTTAGAAGGTGGCTGCTCTGTCTTTTTGCACTGTCTTACAACAACAGCCATATGGCTATGACCCTTTTGGAATTCATTTAATATATCATACAATGGCAATGTTTCTTGAACCCTGTAACAAACGCATATATATACATATAGGATCGTGTGGACAGTGAATTCTTTGCTGAACAACACAAATACAAGTTGTCCATTTCTTTTAGAGTTGATTTACTATAAGATACCTCGGAATCCTTCGTATAGTGACACTCTTCACAGGCACTTCATCTTCAGGGTGAACTGTCAATAAATTCTTGACCTGTAAGATTAAAAGATAAAATGTGTGTTAATAAAATCACAACACCCAAAAATCTTTTAACATAAAAACCTAAGGAGTAGGAGAAGGTCAAATAAGTAAGAAAAATTTTAATGTTTAGATGGGGACTAGTAGTAAATGTGCCACCAGACAATAAGCACTTGAGGGGAAATCTTACAGAGAAATGGATGTAAAAAGGTGGTGGGATGCATTAATGATACATGCAACCGTTAGCAGGGGCTAACAAGAAAACCCGCCGTGTCATAGAGCATCATCCGGTTAGAAATTTCATGTTAAAGGGGGCAGTTTGAAGGAGAGTAAAAGGATAAGTTGGAAACAATTACAGAAAAACACTCAGCAAACTTTAAATGAATTAGTTTTAGACGAAGAAAAATGATTACCAGAATAAGTCCGATAATGTTCGTAGAGTGCTCATAATAAACTGGAACTCTGCTATGCCCTTTCTCCAAAATTAAACTCATCAATTCCCTGTACATAGCAAGCATGAACCAGCAGTTCATAAAATCTAATGGAAGTTGAAACAGATAAGCAAATGCCATCTTTCTTGATAATTTACAGAAAATCATACCTGTCAAGCTTGGCATTAATATCAATTGCAAATGTTTCAGATATAGGAGTCATGGCATCTTTAGCTTTTTTCTCAGTGAGCTCAAGTGCTCCAGCTATAATAGTTGTCTCATCATGTGTCAGTTCTCCACCTTTTCCAGCCTAATAAAGGTCCAACAGAAGGATCATAAATCTGAAAGGTATGATGAACGAAAGCATAACCTCTGAAAGAAGGCATTGCACTTCAAAAGGCAAAGACACATCAAGAATTTCACAATTGAAAAATAAGAACAGTCGGAGACAACAACATTAATAAATTAATGGTAAAAAACAAGCATTGATTTTGATAAATAGAAACAACTATAGGGAAAAGCTTGGATGCAAACCTCATTGCCATGCAAATTTACTAGGGTTTTCAACTCTGCTCTTCGAAAAAGTGCTACATGTCCATGGCCCAGCAGAAAGTCTAACAGCTGGAAAGGAAAAAAAGAAAAAAGATCAACCACTAGAGCAATTTGCCGGAATTACTCGTTTGGTTGTCTTTCTCACTGTCATAAAGGCATTGAAGGCGAATATTTCTAGCAACATTCATCACCTTGCTTATTGGGTATGCAACAGGAAAACAGATCCAAACGAGAACTTGAACAAATGGAGCTACTGTTGCACCAATTGCCAAACCGTATCGAGAACAAACAGATTGTGGTATTATCTGCACAAACAATTAAAGTATTATCTGCACAAACAATTAAATTGCAAATAGGGCTTAAGACATGTTATAGAACTTATTGCCTGTTTATAACAGCTATAAGTAATTTCACTTTCTAAGAGCAAGTCCTAAAACAGGAATGTTGTAAACCTCCTGGAAAAAAATGCTCAGCCAAAATTTAAGCGAATATTATCCAAGTAACATGCTTCAAATTCAAAATAGTTGTATTGCAAAACGTTTCGTTCAGAGTTTAACAATGATTTCTAATTCTGCTGAGTTTAAAACCGCTTCAACTAAAATAATCTAAGGTGGATCCTCACCTCACCAAACAGAAGAATCAAGGTCACGGAAATCAGGATAGCACCCCAAGCTGTGACCAGACCATCAAGGAAAATGGGAAGTGTCTGATAAAAATAACAAAAAAGTTGCAAACATCAACTAACATTTTCAATCACACAGATCAGAGGTCTGGCTTAAGTATCTATAATATATACCTCCATTGCAGCAGCATTGCATATTAGTAGTGTACATAGCAACAAATGCTGTCTTTTGACTACCGGCAATATTTTTGCTGTTCCAAAAAGGGATAAAATTAGCATGTGTAGCTTTTAATCTGAATATTTTACATGACATTGGAGGACCAAAATTCATGTTTTTCATGTAATTTTTAAGTCTATCCTTCAAGTTCAAACTTTTCAGAATTTTAGGATCTACGCAGTAAACCCTTATTAACTAATATTCATAAAAATCGATTCTTTCATCGCTCAATTTCTTCCAACAGAAAAAAAAAGACCATAAATTTCAAATAATCGATAAATAAAGATTAAATTCAAACTATTATGCACACTAAATCATGGGAGAAATGGAGGGAAATGAAGAAATAGAGAAGTTTACCAGCATGTTTACGATCCTTGGGAGTACCAGACTTGGCAAGAACCTCAAGATCAACGAGACTCATCGACATAAGGCCCAAAGTAAGGCCGGACATCAAGCCGGCGAACACCACCAGCAACACTATTATCAATATGTGAATGAAGAAATCCGTCTCGCAACATCTGTACTCCACCGCCATTCAACTTGTCAAATCAACCTCTAAAAATGAAATAGGATTTTCGTTAGAGAAACGATGAAGAAAGACTATAAACATCCTCCATTACTGAGGGAAGGAAAATTTGAGTGAAGTAAAATAAAAGTAAACTTTTTTATATATAAAGAAAATGCCTTTTTGAGGGGAATAAATAATGAACACGGATCCAAATCCAATCTATACAGTTGTTGTGATTTGTGAGTTTATCGGAGCTCTATGATTAATTAAATAGTGATGCACTTGAACACGATATCTACGTCTACCGCTGTCGGCTCAGCTGTACCCACGGTTAGTGTTATTGTGTTTCACAAAGTCTCGTATTTTTTCGATAGCCGTAAAAATTTCAATTAAATCTGAAATTTAGTTAGGTTGAATTTCATTTTATGATATAACTTTTAATATAATCTTTTATTTATAAAATATTAAGTTAATAATCAATTTGTCCAATAAAATAAAAAATTAAAAAATAAGATAAAAATTTAAATTCTGAGTAAAATTATTTATTTTTTATTGGACACTTGTTGAGTTGGATTTGCTGGTGAAGTTAAACGAATGGTTAGCTTCTTCGCGTGGAAAACGCGGGTGTTAATTAGGCATTACATAAAAGATTGTGCATTTGTCAATGTAATATATAACATTAAAATAGAAAGTCTGAGCTTTATTAGTGAGTACTACATGGTGACTAAATGACAAATCATTTCCAACTTTACATTTGTATATGACAAAGAAAAGTTAAACCCAAAGATGGCTTATCTTTCACAAATGTTCCACCGCCCGCATTTATTACTATTTAGAGAGATAAAAATTCTTTCCCCCTATTGGTACCTCTTATTAGAGGTGGGCACAGGTCGGGTCAGGTCGGGTTTTGTTATACTTGAACTCGACCCAAAAATATATACTTCAAATTTGAAAAAAAAAACCTGATTTGACCCAAAAATTATATACTCAAACTCGACCCGACTCGACTTGAGCTATTAAAAAACAATGGCCTTGTTTGGCAATTAGCGGATAGCTGATAGCGGATTACATTAGCTGATAGCTGATTGCATTAGCTGATTTGACTAGCAGATTATATTAGCTGATTGTATAAAAGTGTTTGGTAAAATTAACTGATAGCTGATAGCTGTTTGATTATTTAAACAAGCAAAATGACATATAAGGACATGATTATATTTAATACTTGTTTGAATAATTTATCAGTTATTAATATTTTGTATCTAATAAATATTAATTAGATTTATAAAAATTATTGTTTAATATAAATTTTCTAAACAAATTTGAAAGATTTATATATTAATTTATTATTTATATAATTATTAAATTTTTTATATGCACATATAAATATGTGATAATAAAAAAATAGAATTAACTTACAAATGTTATCATATAAATTAGTAGTAACAACAAATAAGTCCAATATTTAATATGTTATTATTTATATTAAAAAAATATTATTATTTAATTTAAGTTATTTGGAAATTTTTGGTAATTGTTAAGGGTAAAAGAGTCATTACAACTTTAATATCAAACCTCTAATCTCAAAAAGCTCATATTATGAGCTTTTTCAAAATTAGCTTTTTCACCCCAATCCGCTCTTTCAAGCCGCTATTTACCAAACATCAATATTAGCGGATTTGACTAGTCAAACCTCTAATTATACCTCAAACCTCTAATTTTTGCCCAAACCGCTATTTACCAAACATGGCTAATAATTTTAGGGATTTAATTGTAAAAAAATAAATTTTAGGGACCTAATTGTAAAAAATTAAATTTTAGGGACTTAATTGTAAAAAAAAATTTAATGACCTTAATGTATAAAAATATATAAAGAGTGAGCATTATTGTGAATATCCCTAAAAATATTTAAGGGAAAATTACACTATTAGTTTCAGGTCGGGTCGGATTTTTTCCACCCTAAAACCCGAACCCGACGCGACTTTACCCTTTAAAAAACCCGACCCGACTCGAACCCGAATTTTCTATGAAAAAATCGACCCGGTCGGGCCGGGTCGGGTAAAATGTTCATCCCTACCTCTTACTCTGCCCCAACACTAAAAATCACTGAAAATTTTAAATTTTAAATTCTAACCTTAAGTTCTAAATCCTAAATCCTACACCTATACCTTGAAAATATACCTTACCCTAAATTTCTTAAACCTTAATATTAAACCCTAAATTTAATTTTTAGTGTGAGAGTATAAATAAGGACACCGAAAAAGGGCAGAGGATTTCTATTCAAGTTTGAGGAGCATGTTCTTGACCCCTTAAAATGAAGATTTTGCTTATGAAATCATGTAATTATAAATTAATTTAAGGGGAAATTATATTATTTTTTAAATATTTCTAAAAATCTAACTTCATTTTATGGGTAAATCTTGTATCATGTTATATTTGAATGCTGCTCTTATTTGAACAACATAATGAGAGAAAAAAATTATCTATTTGAACCTCAATTTTCAATCTATTTAAACTTTTGGATCCATTTTTATGGTTAGTTGTACCTTGTCTTTAATCTTGATTTCTCACCCTCTCTTTAATAAAAAGAAGTGTTCTTTGTAAAATGAGTATCGAAAGGCTTCATTTATTTAAAAGAAGGAAGAACTTGAATATCAATAGTCTTGTCTTAAAACAACATTTTATGTTAAAATTAAAGTATTCTTTGTTATTTCTAGTTAAAGATAATATTTGATAAAAAGATAAAATAAATATCAAAATCAGAATTGCGTAATATATATAAAAATAAATAAATGTCGGACAGCAAATGATGTTGAGTATTGAGAAAAAAACAAAGGTTTATATATATACACACCCCCACCGTTTTGTGATGTGTTACGTAACAAAATTTACACTTTGAATGGATTGTGATATTGACATTGACAAATGTATCTAGGGATGGGTATTTCACACGGGCCCGACGAGTTCTGACCTGACTCGGTTTGATCGGGTCGAGTATTTTTATAAAAAAATTAAGTTCGGGTCGAATTTTTGTGTAGGGTGAGGTCGGGTCGGGTCGAGTTTTAGGGTGAAAAAAATCGACTCGACACGAGACTAATAGTGTAATTTTTTTAGGAATATTTGTAATAATACCCCTTTTATATATTTTTTATAATTAGGTCCTTAAAATTAATTTTTATTTACAATTTAGTCCTTAATTTTTTTTTTAATTATGTCTCTTAAACTTATTTTTTTACAATTAGATCCCTAAAATTATTATTTTTTTCTATAGGTCGGGTCGGAGTCGGGTTTAGAATATTTGTTTTCGGGTAGGGACGGGTCGGAGTAAGTTTTGAAAATATTAGTTTCGGGTCGAGTTCGGGTGGGCCAAAAACCCGACCCGTGCCCATCCCTAAATGTATCATGGGATGTTTATTTATTTGTTTGTTTGTTTTGAACATAATCATCATCATTTCATTAAAAAAAACACAAACACGAGAAAGCGGGTAAAAATCTTATGCCCCTTAATCATGTCCCTTTTATGTCTCACACTAAAAATCACCTAAAAATTAAATTCTAAACCTTAGCCTTAATTTTCACATTTTAAAACTTAAACCCTACACCTAAAAAAATACACCATACCCCTAATTTCCTAAATTCTAGCCACAACCTCTAACCTTAAACCCTAAATCTACTATTTTAAAATGGAAGCATAAAAAGAGGCATGATAAAAGGTATATTCATCCCGTGAAAGCAGCCCAGGAGAGATATTAAGGTACCAATCTTCAAAGACACATATTTATTCTGGTTTTTTTGTCATCCAGTCTGCTACACCACTACTACATGAACGAAGAATGTAGGAAAAAGAAAATTTGTTAAAAAACTTAACTTTATGGAGTCGGGTCCGCCATAAACGCCTTCCGGCTTCCGACCCCATGTCGAGCATTGAAGAGGGAATCGTCTGTTTCTCTTCAAACGCCAAGTGGATGGTTAGGAAGACCAAAGGTGACAGCTTGTATATCTATAAATGTAAATGTAATGGAAAATGACAGAAATATTTTAGATTGATCATGCATATGATGCCCTGGAGAGAAACGGGTGTGTCTTGAAGCTTGGAGAAACCCCCCCGACAAGAGCTACTGTAATTTTGAGAGGGGGGGGGGATTCTTTAAAGATAAAAAGAATGCAGGGAGATTTGATTCCCCGACAAGAGCATCAAAACAGTTGTCCGATTCAGACAAGAGTGTCTGTGCAAGTTAGGGGAAGGAGATGGATGTTTGGTAACTGGTAAGAACTTTAGAACAGTACTCCAGTAATCTATGGGTGATGGAATGTTCTCCAAGCTATTCTCTCTGCTTCAAACTCATAGGGATGCAACATGGGTCGATTTAGTTCATTAAATATTCATTAATACTGAAAAAAAATTATATTCAAGTTTCACCAACAGTTTTATTAGTGAGTAATATACAGGTATCACTATTAGTAGAGGGTGGGCTAATATTTTAGGTACCAAAATGAAATCATAAATTTTGGGTAAGGTGGATCCAGTGAAGGTAGCACTAAGCTGACTTGGCCATTAAATTTTTTGTATTGACTTGAATTTTTTTTCAAGACCATTCCAGAAAAGAAAGCAATAATTTAGGAGTGAAATTAAGGAAATTAAAAGGATTAATGGTATTAAATGTTCTTAAGATAGTGACAAAGATTGTAACTTGATCATAAATACTAATGTTATATAATCTAGATTATTTTATTGACAAATTTGTCAGGTTTGACTAAAAATATAAATACATATATGATATGAAACATATATAAAAGTACTTTGAATTAAATTTTAAAGATGCATATACATACTGCATGAATAGTTTAGATATTGTTTGTTAGAAAATCTTATTGAATTAGAAGTAAATCACCTCTGAGTAAGCACATTTGGTTGGTTGGTCAAGTTGCTCATCTCTATTCTTTCGTATTCCCTTGAGTCATAAGTTTTAGACTTTTAGGAGCAACCCTTCCTTCCCCCTAAAGTCCTTTTCCGTGATTCAATTACCGTCTAAGCCAATAAATCAGCAAGACTATTCACTTCACCAAATATTTCTCTTTTCTTTTTAAGAATTTAAATCCATATTTTCTATATAAAAAATTAGTTTTTGTTTAAAATTAACTCATAAGTTGATGGATAAACTAATAAAAATATCTAATTAATTCAACACTTATACTTTAAGGGTACCATTAAAACAGTTTAAAGTGTGAGGACCAATTCAGAGTACAAGTCACAGTCTGGGGATGTCTGACACAATTAACCCGAAGCTAAAATATTTTTTTGTAGGGGGTGAGGTGAGGGACTGAAATGTAAATCTTGGGGGGGCATAAGGCCAGAAGAATAGTGACTAGCGGGTGTGTGTGAGGGGAGGTTGGTGTTGGATCCAGAAGAGGGCAGTGAGTAGAACTGTGAAAGACTTTTCCTTTACCAACCCCTCTCTTTCCCACACTTGAAAGTTGAAACCTTCCTTGTGCTGACACATTTGACTGCTTTATCTTTTTTTCTTTTCTCCAGGTAATTTATTTGCTGTACCATCCTCCTTTTAACTCGTTTCTTCAGTTTTTTGTCTGAATCTTGTAAGCAACTTCCTTGCTTGTAATCACATCATGATTTGCATATTTAGATTCTTTCTTCTGCTATTTTTGGGGAAATGGGTCTCTAAATTTTGAGATTTTTCCATTCAAGTTTGTTGGGTGTTGTTGCTTCACTGTGCTATTTTGCTTCTTAGTCAGGGCTTCCATGGGGGTTTCCTTTCATTTAAGCAAGTATTCCCCTTTTTTAATTAACTAAAAAGATATAGGGTTTTGCTTCATTTGAAGTGGAAGTGTTAGTTTCCCTGATATGTTTTATGCAACCTAAGTATTAATCCCTAGTTGAGCTTCTTTCATATGCTAAAACATTCTTATACCATATGAGACTGTAAAAGAGTTTTATGACATTGGAAGTTGGAACCAATGACTATTCAGTTAATGTCGTGCATGTTGCCCAGAGTAAGACAATGAGGGAAGAAAAATAATCTGTATTAGTTTCGGCTCTTCCATTGTTAAGTGTGGTGACTTGTTGCCAACAAGCTACTTCTTTGTCTGAATTTCAAGTCTGTCTGCAGTCTGCACCGAATCTAGGGTTCCCAGCCTTGTGAGTGTGAACTTCTCCCCTGTCCCAAATAGTTGTAGGATTTGTAATGCTTGTTCTGTGCTTCTATCACTAGAAATGAATTTAGAAAACATCCAGTTTCCAGTATTGAAGAAAATAACTAATGTGGCAGGTTTCCGAAAGGTGATAACAGTTGCCGGTTCTTTTGATTTTTTCACATGTCATGTTACTTCTTGAAGGGTGCACTTCCTTTCTTAAGAAATCATATTGAAATCTGAAACAGGACATGTGATCTTGTTTGTCCGTTTGACCTCACTTGTTTCGACTCCTATTTTTGCAAGAGCAAGTGCACTTTTCCTATAAGAATTTTAAGGATGCCTCAAATTGATTTCAACTATGTGTTATTGTGGTCTCAAAGTTCGTATTTTCTTCATCATTTTGTTCTTTAGGTTTTGAAAGTATAGGCGTAGAATGTAGATTGTGTTGTTTCTGAATTGGTTTTATGTCAAAGATATTGTTGAGAATTTGTGGATACCTTATAATTTAGAATTCAGGTATGGTTTTAGTCACTTGGGTTTGTATGAAAATTACTTTTTGAAAAGGAAGTGTAACTTTTAGTTACAACCGTTCCGTAGACATGCAATTTGTTTTTCTCGAATGGTTAATTAGTCCTTTTAATCATTTTCAGTCACTTGATATAATATAACAAGATAAAGGAAATCAGTGTTCGGGATCTTTCGATTTCCATCATGTTCAAGAAGACGTCTAGTCGAAACCAAAGATCGAAGGGTATAAGGATGAAACATGTCCTTCAGATTTGTCTGCTACTTGGGGTCTGTTTCTGGTTAATCTACCAGGTCAAGCACTCCCATGATAAGAGAAAAGAATTTGGTGAGAAAGATGCTAGTGTCTCTGTGAAAGAACAAACCGATGACTTGATCGTAAAGTTTGGTAGGAAAGGCCTTCCTCGTGTGCAGGAAGCATCTAAGAGCTACAAGCATGAGGAAGAAGAGGAAGAAGAAAGTGCAATGGAGGATGAAAATAAACATGATGAAGAACAGGAAGAGAAACCTAAGAGGCCTGACGAAGAGGAGCATGAAGCAGCAAGCAAACACGAAGAAGAGGAGCAGGATGAAACAAGAAAACACGAAGAAGAAGAGGAGGAACCAGAAGAAGTGCAGGGAGACGAAGGCAGCAAGCGTGATGATGAAGAGCAAGAAGCTGAAGTTAAGGATGAAGAAGCAGAAGATGAAGGAAAAGGAGATGGAGATGATGAAGTCAATGAAAACGAGCAAGAAAGAGCAGATGCTGAAGTTGGAAATGAAGAAGAAATAATGGATGAGGAGAAAGAGAGAGAAGCTGGGGGTGATGATAAAGAGAATGAGGAAAAAGAGGATCAAGAAGAAAGTGAGCATTCAGCAAATGATCAGAATCTTGATGGAGGTGACAGTGAGGCAAGAGAGGTGCATTACAATGCGGATGACGCTTCCAGTGCAGTGTCCCACGACACACATACTGTTAGCTCTGAAGCTGATAAATTAGAAACGGAAAATTCTAGTGAAAACTTAACAAGGAATGTTTTGGAGCAGGAAAGCAGAGCCAATGCTACCGAGAAAGCCGATGGTGATGAAAACAAGTCTGAGGCAAAGGATGATGAAGGTAAACACTCTGAAGGTGGCAGTTCCTCTAGTAATGATGAAAACAAGTCAGAAGTGAAGTTCGATGAAGGTAAACACTCCGAAAGTGATAATTCCTACACTAAAGAAAATGATCATGAGGCTGGATCATCCAACTCTGAGCATATCTCTCTTCCAAATACAACAAACACAACTGACTTTGTTGACCAAGCAAGTAATAACACTACAGAAGTGAGTAAAGAAACAGGCAACATGGATTCAAAAGCGAACTCAGAAATGCCAGGTTCACTGCAGAATGGGACTTCAGCTCAAGGTACAACAGAAGATGGTATGGTTACTGAAGAAAAATATAAGGAGAGAGACAATGAGACGACTTCAAATGGTCAGCGGTCTGGTTCCAATACAGTTGATGCAAGAAAAATTGAAATGATAGATTCGACCACAAAAGAATCCTCAAATTCATCAACCAATACAGAGTCTGGCATGTCAGATGAATCCCCCAGGATAAATGCATCAGCTGAAGGGCACAATTCCGAGTCTTCCACGACTAAGGAGAATACTGATTCAACTCAGAATGAGAAACAAGAAGGCGACGATGAATCAAGGGGAGCAGATGAAAGCTCAGACACTTCTATCTCTAAGGAGAATACTGATTCAACTCAAAATGAGAAACAAGAAGGCGACGATGAATCAAGGGGAGCAGATGAAAGCTCGGACACTTCCACCTCTAAGGAGAATACTGATTCAACTCAAAATGAGAAACAAGAAGGTGACGATGAAACAAGGGGAGCAGATGAAAGCTCAGACACTTCCACCTCTAATGAGACCGGGAATGGAGGTCACAATGACCCCATTGATTCTACCGACAATTTGCTTTCCCAAGAAGAGAAAGATGCTGCTGTGGATCTTAGTACATTACCAGATATTACAACAAAAGGGAGCGACAATGAAGATACTGATGCTGAATGAAAATCTGATTAGTATTTCTGTTCAGTTCTTGTGAAGTGCTTTAAAGCTGTTACGTTTGCACTATTTTGATACACAGACACTGTTTTTAGAGAATACGGTTTCAACTTCGAAGGCGAAATGTAGACTATATATGATGTTGTCAGTGGATGCAATCTGTATAATTTATGGCAAGTTCCTCTATGTCAACATCTCTTAAAATTTTATTTCCCTTTACTGGTATGGTTTAATGCATGATCAAACCTAGTGAAAGTTTGAGATCCACTAATTGACCTAGTAGCGAAGGATGTTCATATTGACCATCTTCTATGGATTTGAATCCCGGAATGGAAATGCAATAAATTTGTATTTAATCTAAAACAAAATAGTGCAAGTCAAACCACATCAGTTTAATGGCCAGCCCCATGGATTACTCAAAGAAGTAAAAAAAAAAACCATTTTGGTTGTCAGAAGTTGGATTTGAACCCACGCCCTCTCACGAAGACCAGAACTTGAGTCTGGCGCCTTAGACCACTCGGCTATCCTGACAGGTTGGGGTGACTCGCTCATATATTGCTTAATATAGTAATATAATTGAAGTAAACATATGCTTCCAAGTTCCAACTTCCCTAAAATCAGATACCATCCTATGTTAACCTTCAAGGTTTTTTAAGTTGCCCAAGGATATACTCCACATGTTCTGTTTTTTTTCTTCTTACTTAGCTGCTTCTTTGATATTGTTTTCTCATTAATAAGAATATATTGTCTTTCAATAATATCAGATTGTATCCAAATGTGAGATTTCTCATGTTACAACAATCCCTGAAATAAAAACACAGGCTCAAATCATTAAAAGACATGCTATCGAATCGTCTGCTATAAGATTAAGATGAAAAAACATAGCCACTAGTATCACCAAGAGAGTTACATTTCCCGGTCTAATAGTTTAAACCAAGCTTAAGTAAAAGCAAACTAGTCGGAAAATAGTTTAAACAAATGATACTTGACTAATAAATGTTACGATTTTAATAAGACAAGAAAATGTCTTTGGAGAAATAAATTTAGAGATGATAATGGGACGAGACGAGATTAATTTTGATTTGTTTCTCACCCAACTTTACTCTAGGTTTAAGGTTAGGGTATAAAAATAGAATTTTATGAAATTTAGGGTATAGTGTACATAGGATTCTTGGACAAAATATACTATATATGTATGTTATACAAACAAAACAACAAAGATAAAAGTAGGAAAAATGGGTGTTAAAAAAAATGATGCATTGTCACTCCGCACTGTACAAAACTAATAGTGAAATGGTCCAGCTCAAAGACTGCTGTTAGTTATCTGCCAAAAATACACCTGTCCTAACCCAATCACAACAGATCGGTTTCACTTTCACCACAGAACCAACCTAAAAAACGACAAACCCCCGGCCCCCACCACATCAAACGACAAACTTCTGAGTTTGCTGCCTCAGCTCTTTCCTTAGCTTTCGAGAGAATGACAGACACGCATCCATGCTTAGATCCATGGCCGCTGCCAATGCCACAAATGCTGCTGCATCCTCCGTGCATGTCACGTGCTGCACCCCTACTTCCACTCCCGGTTTGCTGCTCTTTCCCACCCCTTCCACCGTCGACGACATCACGAACCCTCCCCCCCTGAACGCTTTCTGCGGGGAGACGGATGCGACGAACCCGAAGTCCGACCCTGATCCGGATCCTTGTCTTGAACCGGAGCGTGAGGTCCCTGACCCGAAGTCACCGCTGCTCTGTGGGCTTATGGTTGGTGTTGCTACGCCTACATTGCTTGTCGTGTCCATGGTGAATTTCCCGCCGTGTTTGGTGCTGATGGTGGAAGTGACAACCGTGGTGGTTGCGTTTGTGGCAGCTATACCGTCGTGGAAGAGATCGAATCGGTATCCTAGGGCGTCGGTGATGCCTGACTCACGCCAGGCTTCGAGACGACCCCAGGGCTTCCAGGTTCCGCATTCGGGACGGAGAATTAGCCATGCTCCTGGATTGGATCGGGTGACCCTGTCCGAGCCAGGAGATGGCACGAACGGCGTCACCATTGATGCCATTGCCACGGGTGAGCCAGAGAGGTTGTGGATTGTAATCGACCATCCTTTTCGTTCTTTGCAGAAATGGTCTTTATTGGATTTCAAACAAGGTAGCCAATTCCTGGAAGTTTTTGATTCAGGCAAAGATGATCTGCACAACGATATAACACAAAGTCAAAACTCAAAACTAGTTCTTTTAGTTTTGTCCTGAATCTTTACTAATTAATAACCAAAACAAGTACAAGATTAGTCAGTCACTAACATTGATCCCAAGTTTCGGTCGCTGGAGTTTCTGAAACCAAACTTGCAGGTGAAGACTGCCTGTTTAAGACTTCCTTGAACCTGGAAAACCTGAGGACTGCACTCAGGCTCCCCACCGAACTGGAACACGAATCTGGGGTCGGGTTCGGTTCTTACAGTTAAACTCAACTGGGGAGATGATCCATTCTTGTTGCTTCTGTTTCGGCCTAGACCAATCCATCCATTGTGAACCACACACGGCCTCGATTCAGCCCCACGTAGATCCAATGGCACCGAGACCTTCCCCAACAACTTGTTATAAGCCAACCCACAAGTGCTCCCATCAGGACCAGCATAAACCTCGATGGAAACATTACACGATGAATCCCTTAGGAACCTATCGATCTGAGACTCACCCAGACTAAAACAGGCAGCCAACGATTTCTGGGAAGAGGAAGAAGAAGAAGAAGAAGAGTTGTTGTTGTCTTGTTGCGATACAATAAAGGGGATGGTAGCCAGTTGGTGAGGGAAGTTGCTGAGCTTGATCTTGCAAAAATATGGAGAAGTAGAAGGGTGGATTCTTGAGGGTGAGAATTTGAGGGCCAAATTACCCACCAGGATCCTTACAAAAGGGCAGGGATCCATTTGGGGTGCAAGCAATGAGGTTTTTGGTTCAAAATAAAGGGGGGTTTGCACTTTGCAATTGCAGGCTAAACGTAAGCAAAAATATATTGAGAAAACAGGGTGTAAAATTAGCTGGGGTTGAGATTCAGCTTTATATAATGTGTGTTGCTTAATCTCAATATACATATTCCTGTGAACAGCTGAGCAAATATTAGATTTAGAACCAAAATGAGTGTAATTAAAGAGCATATTTGTTTGACAGAGAGGTGGAACCCTAAAATTTCTCTCCTGAGAGATTTACAGATATACAAATTACAAAGGAACATGAGCTGGAACAATCTGCCACCAATCTCCTTTGTCGTTTCTAATTAATTCACATAAAACAATGTAATATAAACTTAATCTAACAGAGGGGATCGACCAATAGAAAGTAGGAAGGTGGCAAGTGTTCGACAACATTGCATGATGAATCTAACAGTAACACAACGGATAAAATTCGTCTGTCCCTTTTTGGTGCTCTTACATATGCCCCCCAATACTAAAAAATACTACAAAATTAAATTCTAAGTCCTAACCTTAAATTCTAAATACTAAACTCTTCACCATATACCCTAAAAAATACACCATATTCTAAATTCTCTAAACCTTAACCACAACCCCTAACCTAAAATCATAAACCCTAAACTCTAAAGTTAATTTTGAGCGTGGAGACATATGTAGAGGTACCAAAAAGGGTAGAAGATTTCCATCCGTAACACGATACAGCCGTCAGACAGAGTTCGAATTTTATATAGGTTGATCCAGAGAATATTATGCAAACAAATGATCTAATTCAAATGAATTGCAGATGGTTTTGTTGATTAAAACATATATTGAATTTGAACGAGGTTAATTGCACGTGCAAATGGTATGCTCATATTTAAGTCCCGGAAACAAGACAAGACAAAGATGTAGAGATTTTTGTCTGTTTCTACTCAGTGGATGTTCTGGGCTTAAGCCTCATACAAACATCTCCCTTTGGGTTTGTATGTCCTTTTCTCTACGGCCTTAGCCTCATTTTAACAATTTTTTTATTTATTTTTTGGATAAATTTCATTTATCATCCAGTAAGCAGTGTTATACTACGAGCAAAACAAACAATATATGATTATGTGATTACGTACAACGCACACATTTTACACATATATGTAATCGCACTCAAATTTTTTATTATAAATATTATTATATTTTTACTAAAATTATTTGTTGAGTTCTTTTACCATTTAGTTTTGGTTTGATTCTTAAGTTAAATATAATGCATTGATTATATTTTGCGTTACATATATACATTTTGCATAATTTATATACCTATCTAGTTATTTATATGATTTCCGCATAAATTACGACTATTTTGAACAAATATTAGAGGATACCGAGAAGCTATGTTGCTTTTTTAGATAATCAAACACACAACATTTATTTAAAATTAATAATATCAACATGATGATATGCAACGCCTATTAATATTTGATGAGAAAATTAGTAGAAAAAATTAATTAATTAATCAATTAAATTTATGGTGTAACGACAAGTGATATAACTTGAGTTCTGATTGATATTATGTCGCAAGTTCGACCTCAGATAAACTCTCCCCAATCCTTTATAAAAAAAATAGCTAATTAGAATGTTACTGATAATATAAGGATTTAATTAAGATATTTTAAAATTTAAAGATAAATTTAAATCAAGTCCATAATTTAGTAACCTACAATACAATATTACAATTAACCCTTAGCTAAGAAAACGGAATTTGATTGGTTATGAACTGCTTATAATTTAAAGTTTCTTTTTTTCCCAACACAAAGTCCTTCTCTACCCCGTTCAGCAGCGCTGGACCGACGGGCGTTTCAGCCGCAAACGGAAAATCCTTGCTGAACAGGCCGCCAAACGCCGCGTTGTTGCCGTTTTTCCTTGTTTTTGCGCCTCAAACGGCCGTTTGGCAGGGGATTTGCGTTGGAGAATCCCTGCTGAACGGGTCTATAAATTTTCGCGGCAACAGAAGTAAAGTAAAATTCTAGGGTTTTTCGTTTTCATTGATCGATTAAAAGATTAAAGAATTCTTTTATTTATAAGTGGTTGATTATGACAGTCGCTTAAATTTGCTTGGAAATATCTTCTTCTTCTTCTTCTTCTTTTTGAACAAGAACAATTATAATAATTAAATAAAATTGGAATTGCTTTGATTGATCGATGGAGGATTACTTGAGCGGCGATGAGGATTATTACTATTCCTCCGATCAGGACTCCCTCGACGGTCTCGACAATGAGGACTCCGATTCCCAGTGGACTACTTCCAAGAATCCCACTTCCAAGGTCAAATTTTGTTTCTCTTTTTTGAGATTATTAAAAAGTTCAAATTTTTGTTCTATTTGTCGTTTTATTTTCCTGACTTTTGATTTTTGGTTAAATTTTCAGTGTAAATGTGCCCTTTTTTTGCTTTATCTTCTAAAAGAACAGGGTTTTGATGTTGAATTCGTTGTGGATCACTGGTTAATTGTTGAGTGTTTTTTTATAATTTATTTTTTATTGTTTGCTTTCCGGGTTTTGGGGTATTGATGCGTTAAGTAATGCTGATAATGGTCGAATTGATGGTTTTCCCCTGTTTCATTTGTTGTTTATGACTTCTCGCTTGTGTTTTCTACTTTTGTTTACTAAACGGCATTGTATGCATTGATAATTTTACCCTGAATAATTCAGGATTTAATCTTCATGGGGAAACCAAACAGGATACATGGAGTCTGTCTATGATGTCTTATATTTTTGTTTCTTTTTGTCCTTTATTTACTTAATTGTAACCCCTTTTGGCATTATGCAGGTTATTACAAAAGAATCACTTTTAGCTGCGCAGGTAAAATTTTATTCTCTTTCATTTTCTTGGGTTTCCCATGAATGTGTTGTTTATGTTTTTTATGATTCTGAATTGATCGTTTTGGTTTTCGGGTAGATGGAGGATTTACAGAGAGTAATGGACATGCTATCTATAAGGGAGCACCATGCGCGGACTTTACTAATCCATTACCGATGGGATGTTGAGAAGTTGCTTGCCGTGCTTGTGGAGAAAGGAAAAGCAGACTTGTTTGCCTCGGCAGGTGTTTCTGTTGTTGAGTATACAGGAACCTCATTGTCATTTTCATCTACATCGTGTGACATATGCATGGAGGAGTTGCCTGCTGATAAGATGACCAAAATGGAATGTGGCCATGGCTTCTGCAATGATTGTAAGCATTCTACTTAATTTTGATTTTCTTATTGAAGCATCACTGTATTGTATCAGCCTGCCGCATGTTATGTGTCAAGGCTGATAACTTGTGAAAATGACCCCTTTAGAATCAACTTTGAGATGCATATCGATTTTCTTGTGGTGTGCATAATGATATTGAATTTGTATCAGCTTGTATGTCTTAGTCTTTTGAGTTGATTTCTGAACTCTGTTTTCCAGGTTGGGCAGAGCATTTTGTTGTGAAAATAAACGAAGGTCATAGTAGGCGCATTAGGTGCATGGCACACAAATGCAATGCAATCTGCGATGAAGCTATTGTGAGAAATCTTGTTGGCAAAAGGCATCCTGATCTAGCAGAAAAATTCGACCGTTTCCTTCTTGAGTCTTACATAGAAGATAATAAGATGGTTAAATGGTGCCCTAGCACTCCTCATTGTGGAAATGCAATACGTGTCGAGGATGATGCATTATGTGAGGTAGAGTGTTCTTGTGGTCGGCAGTTTTGTTTCAGTTGCTTGCTGGAACCACACTCACCGTGTTCATGTATGATATGGGAGCTTTGGACGAAGAAGTGTCGAGATTCGTCTGAATCAGTAAATTGGATCACTGTTCATACGAAGCCCTGCCCAAAGTGTCAGAAACCTGTGGAGAAGAATGGTGGATGTAATCTTGTGAGGTGTATCTGTGGGCAAGCATTTTGGTGAGTTAAGCTTTTATTCTAATTACAATTTGCACAGATAATTTTAAAAACTTTCATTGTCTAATTATAACTATCATTTCTCAAGAATCAACTGTTGGGTTCTGGCATTTAATGTTCATTTAAATAAAAGCTTTTGAACCTGCACAACTAGAGCATTGGTGTTTTTATTTTCTTATTCTACATAGTTTACACACAGCCGAGCATGAAATACTTGAGATTGGTTTTTAAGGCTTTGCATTTTTTGGTCACATTTGACTTAATTTATTATCAATATTATTTGTTGACAGTGGTTGATGTTGAATACTCTGTTTTCAAAACAATGCAGTTGGCTGTGTGGGGGAGCTACTGGGCAGGAACACAATTGGACAAGTATTGCTGGTCACAGCTGTGGTAGCTACAAAGAAGACCTAGAAAAAAAGACTGAACAAGCAAAGCGAGATCTCCATCGGTACATGCACTATCACAGCCGTTATAAAGCTCATACAGATTCTTTTAAGCTTGAGAGTAAACTCAGGGAGACTATGCTGAAGAAGATATCGATTTCAGAAGAAAAGGAGTCGAGGCTTAGAGATTTCAGCTGGGTAACTAATGGACTCTATAGGCTTTTCAGATCAAGGCGGATTCTTTCATATTCATACCCATTTGCATTCTATATGTTTGGAGAAGAATTATTCATGGATGAGATGACAAATGAGGAAAGGCAAATTAAACAGAATCTATTTGAGGATCAGCAACAGCAACTTGAGGCGAATGTTGAGAAACTCTCTATGATTTTGGAAGAGCCCTTTGATCAATATGCTGCTAATAAAGTTATGGAGATAAGACTACAAGTGATTAATCTTTCCGCGATCACCGATATCCTTTGCAAGAAAATGTAAGTACAGCTAGTATATATGAAGTAGTAATTGATGTTTAAGATAATTTTTCAAATTCATATGCTGAGCATGAGACTATGGCTTGCAGGTATGAATGTATTCAGAATGAACTGTTGGGGTCTCTCCAATGTACTACTCATAATATAGCTCCGTACATATCTAAGGGCATTGAGAAAGCATCCGAGCTTGATGTCTGTTGGAACAGTGAAGCCAGTACTATTACTGAGAAATCTGTTGCATCTGATTGTGGCACTAGTGGTATGTCCAGAGATTTTAGTATTCGGACACCAGAGCACGCACTTTCACTTACACGTGCACATTTACTTTGAAGGTTATTAAAGACACATTACGATTCAGGCAAACATGATCAAGCTTTCAGCTTAGGGAGTTCAGAAGACAGTGGTTGCCCATCACAGAAGCGTCCTAAAAAGTAGAGTTATAGTGGTGTGTTTTCTGATTTTAGCATGCCAGCTGAAGTTCTTAATAGGAATTGATCTCCCATAATGGTTTTTTCTTTCATGCAGATCTAATTAGGGAATCTCTATTTTGTCTAATGGGAATTTATCTTTTATAGATTGAGTACCAATAAAATGCTTCATTTTTCCCTGCTCACATGTGCTTTGTCTTTGGATTGCTACAGTGATCTTATATATATATATATGATTAATTTAATAAAAAAATAACATTAACTACGTGAACATACTTGGGTTGAGAGAGAATTTATTGTATTTAGAAGATAACTTTTGGGTTGCCAGGCCTCCTAGGGGGATTGATCCTGATGTATATATAATGATTTTGAGGATACTGTCTTTGTTGCTTAAAGCTTAATAGTAAGGAGTAAGGATGAGATGATATGATACTTTATGCTTCTTAGCTTATAGTAAAAGAAATTATATATATGATTGCATGTTCAACTTGACCATGACAAAGTTTGTTTCTTTGGACGACACAGCGGCTCAATGCTGCAAATGGCATCTGCCACTTGCAGGCTGCACCACTTGGACGTTGATCACCTTGATATCATAATCAGAGAGAAGAATACAGGAGGAAAGGAATACTGCAAATCAACTGGCGCTTCACCGTAAACAACATGAGCACTCTGCTTCTGAAAATGACAGAAACATTTAACACTGGCTGATATGTTTAGACTGAGTTTCGCAGGCTCTGTTTTGGTACAACAAGTAATGGATTTAGGCAGCTATTAGTATTGTCTAGACAGAGATGGAACATGGTTTAATTAAAGCGAGGCTCTAGTTTATTAAAAACCACACAAGCAAAGAATGGTTTATCAAAGCAAAGCACGCAGATAAGTTAATACCAGCTAACTATGAATCTGCCTTGTATAAAATCCAACCCAAAGCAAGTATCTGGACTGACTCAACAACACTGTCAAAACATCTCTTTCTGTGGTTTTGTTCAACAAGTCAATGTCTGGGATTGTGGATAAGTGGCGAACTCACCTCACCAAGCTACGTGAAAAGGGTCAATCCATTTCCCCCAGCTTGGAGTCTGGCCAGGTGGTTCAATCAAACGGGTCTATACAAGCTTTTGTCACCCGACTCATGCCATTGCCAGTCAAATCAAACACGGTGCCCTGCTCTGAGAACTCTATTTCCATGCTTATTCATTGCTTTAGCCCTTGAACAACAACTTCTCCATCTACTTTCCTTTCTTTAGTTTTTTTCACGCTTGTTTTATGTTCAGGATTCGTGGTTGTTGTTCAAAGTTTGAAGCTAAGGTCTTGTATAATTGCTTGTGTAAATACTAAATACACGACTCTTGAAGTTGAAAAATGTGTCCACATACCGTTGTAATGGCTCTGATTAAACTGTTTCAAACTCATAGTTTTTGCAGTAATTATTAGAAACCTGATTCCTAACGAGTTTTGGATTGAACGCTCTCTGAAACATCATTGGATTTGTAATTTTAACTCGAAAATCTGATAGGACACCAAAATTTCTCAAATCTGCTAAAGAGCTTATAGCTAATAATAATATGAAGAGTGAAGCTGAGGTGGATATGGGAGCTGCTGAGTTTGGATAATCAGCTTTTATTGTGGCTTGAGCTATCTGTTAGCTAACCTAAATATGTTCACACAAATGGAACCCCACAATACCGGCCACATTAAATTCTGAAAAGACAGAAACAATAAGTCAAATTTCTCCATAGATTTGTCATCCTTGAGTTACACGAAAACTCTACTTTCTTTCATTTTTAAACAGGAGGCGCCCCCTACTCCCCGTAAAAACACATTTCTTGGAGCCTAAGTCTAACCATCAGTTTTTTAATACAACATTAAACTACACAATGCAACACATTGGAAAAATTTAAAATAACCTCTTTTTACATTCAAAAAATAAAATAAAATAACCTCTTTTTACTTTTACTGAGCTGGCATTGGTTGAAAAATACGACTACAATTTTTACACGTGGCACCGTCCACGCCCACCAAAAGTTCCCTTCAAGGGTAAGGATCGGGACCGCACCACTAAACAACAAAGCCCCTGCGGCTGCCGTGTCTGCGCGTGGAATCTTCCTTCGCTTTCTCTTACCTTAACGTTTGCCTTTCAGGGGAAAAGAACGTTGGCAATCCTTCGCTTTGTCTTTTCCCCATTGCCATGTCATCGTCAACCTGGTGGTAGCCGTTAAGGTAACCTTGTTTAATCTCCGTCGTATATTGCGCGTGTTCGGACACGCGCCACACCTTGACGGACTTATCCAGACTGCCACTGTAAACAATCCACTTGCTCTCCGTCTTGGTCGATGTTCGATCGTCCTCTTCGACGGCAAGGCATTTTACGGGACCGGTGTGACCGGTTAAGACGGAGAGGCACGTGTGGGCACCGCCTTCTTCCCATCTCCACACGCATACGCTCCTATCGGCTGACCCGCTAAACACCAAATTCCCAGACGTGGCCAAGCAGAGAACAGCCATTTTATGGCCCCTTAGGATCCCGCCATGTGAAAGGTGCGTTTCACGTTCCCAGAAGTTGACAAGACCGTCCGATGAACCACAGTAGAGCACACCCGATTGTTGGTTCACAGCCAATGCAGTCACCGCGTTCTCCTGTTTCAACAACAATTGAACCGGGAAATGTTTTGTCCCTTTCCCTTGCAACTCTCTTTTCCACACCTTCACCGTCCCATCTGCGGATCCCGTGAACACCAAGCTATCGAATCCAGCCACCACGGAATTGATGGCATCGTCGTGAGCATCGATGGATTCCAAGCACTTGGAGTTCGACAGTTTCCAAACTTTCAAAGTTTTATCCCACGACCCTGAATACAACAACCCGATTTCTTCATTCAAGCTCAGGCATGAAACCGCGTCAAAGTGTTTGATTCGGAGAACACTTCGGTTTCTCCGAACTTCAACGTAGTTCTTAGCTTTAACCGAGCTTTTAATAACGTCTTTGAATGTCGGCAAAGTTCCGAGTCTTTTGTGAACACCAGGGTTCGTCGTTGAAACCTTCCAGACTCGGATTTTACCGTCTTGGTGACCGGTGAACACCCTACCACCCAATATGATAATGGCTTTAACCAATCCGCTTTTAGATTTGAAACCGGAGAGCTCCTCCAAGTTCTTCCACACACGGATGTTCTTGCTATCGGAGCCCGTATACAGCAAATCTCCCGATGCAGCTAAAGAGTAAATATGGCCTTCTTCTCTTACAATGGACGCAATAAGCCCGTTTTGGCCAAAATCTGTGTCGAGCACTGAGGCCGTAATCCATGGAGATTTGGTGTAGGGAGAAGCCTCGATCCATGGTGACATGATGTAAGGAGAAGCGTCGCCGCTGGTGGTGGTGCTGTTGGAATACCTGGGGCTGGCCATAGACGCACTGCTTCTCCGATTAGGGAGCTCGTCTTCAATCCCAAAATCGACGTTGTTGTTGAAAGAAAACAAACAAGGTTCAGACCGTTTGAAGAGAGTTCCCAGATTTGGTCGGCTGCTTCTTTGCTCCATTATCATCGTTCCACTTCCACCCTTATCGTTTCTCATTTACTAATAATAATACAGAGAATTTTTCTCAAGAAAAAGTGTAGCTGTGTCTGTGTTAGAAAATGAAGAGAAAACTTGAGATACAAGATTTTGATTTCGATGGAAAGAATAAACGTATGGGTGTATAAGTAGAAGGGTTCTCAGGTTGTGGATTCTCGACACGTGTTGGATGAAACGTAATCATTACGGATATATTTCATCACACTCGTATTAAAAAATTGAAGGGATAACTATATTTTTAGTACCCACTTTTACGCATTTTCTTATTTTGGTACCCTACCTATTTTTTTGGCAAAATAGTAACTAACATTACGTTTTGTTTCTATTTTTTTTTTGGTAAATTGAAATTGAATTGTATTTTTATGGGAGACCAACTCAACTTTATAACTCTATTTGTTTATAACTTTGGAATTTTTAAGAGAATTAAATCACAATTTTATTATTTCAGGAGTTAAAATATAATTTTATAAACTTTAAGGACCTGGAAATAGTTTTACTATTTTAACGGGGCAAGTCACTTAGAAAAATTGACCATGAATTTTATTGTAATGAAATGTAAAAGAAGATGTTTTGAGACTAAAAGTTTGACCTTTTTATATGTTTGCATGGTTAGGAAGATATTGACCATTTGAGATGTTTAAATTGTCAAAATCATGATATTATGGTTTGTGTTATGTCAACCTTCTTTACCATAAAAGGATAAAGGTTGTAACAAAATGGTAGACGTTTGGCTTTGAACTTCTCATTTTAGGCTTTTAGCTATACCCCAATCAATATTTTGTTTAATTATACTTTTTTTTTTCAAAGTAGTTAGGTTCCAAAACTTGCATTTCTAGAGATGATATAGAAGTAGATAATGATATGTCACCACAAAATTTATGATGATATATCATTTAGAGTAAATAGAAAAATTTTGATACCTCATTACAACAAAATAGGTTTTAATTTAGTTGTGTCTTTAGGTGCAGCTGAAAACTCTCTCGATGCTAGCAAAAGCGCCGCAAAAGGTCGAGATATATGATAAATAAATTGTTTTGGTGGCTTTTTTCCCATCAAACGTCGCTATATACTCTGTCTTTAGTGGTGTTTGTCCCTCCACACGTTGCTATTGATTGTGTATCTTCCTCTCTCATCTCATTACTTAGCTCAACGATCTATACTTGTAAATTGTAATTTGTTTCTTTATAAAGTTTCAATATGCTATAAAAGGAGTCTATGTGAGATTTAAACGTTTAAATCATATTGCGATGTTTATTAGATAAACGTCACTAAAGTACATGTCTGTAGCAGCATCTCTTTAAAAACGCCACCTTGACCCTGTAAATTTAGCGGCGTTTATTTTAAAAAACGTCACTAATTTAGCGACGTCTACTAAAAAATGTCGATAAAAACTTATTTTTTGTAGTGTGTTATTTTAAAATTTAAAAACTAAATTTAACAAATTTATTTTTATGATTTTTTGTTCGACAAATAAATTTTATTAAAAATAGAATCATACATACCTTGACCCTGCAATCTTATGGTTTGTCATCATATAATTGAATTATAAACTTCTTTGAGTGATTAAAACATAATTCTATTTATAAATTTAAGTTTTTGAAATAAATTAAACATTACCTTTCAACAAACTAATCAACCATCTGAATGCTATTAGTCACATGTGAATATATTAATATACGTAGCAAATAGTCACATATGATGTATTTTTTTACATTTCATATATGATGTATTTACATATAACCGTGTAAATAAACACAATACCAATATAACATCAATTTCAAAAAAAATATCGATGACAACATATAAAAGAAAAAGAAAACTTTGTATTCAAGTCTCGTGTCAGGTGAGAGTTTGGTGAAGCAGAAGACAAAAGTTTTGGTTTGTGTTGTCCCTGTACAAACAAAATTTAAGGTCAACTGCCCTAAAACCGAAACTATTCTGGGATTTCACATTCTATTATTTGAGGCTGAGCAACTAAAAATTGTCAACAGTTATTGAATGTCTGCCACCCGCTTCCCAATGCCATGTCTGAACGTGTCGTTTTCTTAGGATTTACTTGGATCATTATGCATACGCAAGTAAGCTTTAAACTGCATAGAGAATAGAGAGGTTAAAAAGTATATTATTAATTTGATGGTAATATGATTAAGCAAAACATACTTTGTCACCTCAATAATATTAATATACACTAGTAGCTGGTCGGTATACGTCTCCTGTTCTTCGAGTGAAATTAGGACATACGTTACAAAGTCAACAACAGCCTTTGCTTAGCAACAATTAACACTCTAATTAATAATATTACATTAATCTAAAAGCTTATATATATGTTTCATAAGTTCACTTCAACGATGATTTCCGCAAAGAAAATAGAAAGTAAAAAAATTACAAAATGCACGGTAAAGATGGCAAGTGTCACTAAAACAGCTGTTTTAGATTATATTAATGTAAACGAACTCATTACCTCATTGATCCTAGTCTTTTCTGTTCTGTCCGCTCATCAACAAACATTAATTAAACAATTAAAATTTAAAAGCAATCAAGTTTGGCAAAGTTTACTTTGAGTAAGAGAACACTGAACTGGATTAGGGCAAGTGTCGATGAACCCTAAAAAATGTATTGCTTGGTTAGAAAAGTTTTAGTTTACCAAAATATGTCTGTTAATCATCAAACACGTTGTCTAGATCATTTTTAATTAAGATTAACTAAGCATGAAGAATTCGTCACACCGACCAAAACAATCCAGTGTTTGTCAACTAAGAATATGTGTCACTCTATTACATCATAGAAGATCACTTTTGGATCCGAAGATTACATAAACAATAAAAACACGGAATATTTAAGAATTTAACAATATATTTTGGGATCTGATTCTTGTATAACTTCACTGCACTTGTTCCCGTATCCTGTACAAGATTGAGAAGACATTTATTTATTATTATTTTATTTGTATGAATTATGATGCACAGATTTATGGATAAATATTCTATACACAGGTGGTGGAAACTGAAAGTTTCCACAAGCGCCTTAGTTTTAGGGTATAAGGAGTTAGTTTAGGATTTAAGAGTTTAGGTGTAGGAGGTTAGAATTTAGAGATTGTTGTTTTAATTTAAAGTTTAGGGTTATAATTTAGGGTTTATAGGTTAAAACCTAAATCCTCACCATATTATCATAAAAACTAAACCCTAACATATAAACCCTAAATTATAACCCTAAACCTTAAATTGAAACAACTTCCCATAAATTCTAAACCCCTATACCTAAACCCTTAAACGCTATACCCTAAACTAATTCCCTATACCCTAAAACTAAGGCGCTTGTGGAAACTTTCAGTTTCCACCGCCAGTGTATAGGATATTAAATCCCAGATTTATTAGTTTTAAAATAGATTCAATATATTTATTTTTTTGTTACATATAATAGATTTAAGCCTAATAAAATTTTAAAATTTTCATACTATTCGAACCCCACAAGTGGTCCCAATAAAAAAATGATGATATTTGTCTTAGGAGATCCGGATTCAAATCATTTTACCTGCAATGTGTGTATGCTTTGTCAAAGGGTTAAAAATATGTATGAACATATACTATCTTGTAATCATCTTTAATGTTATTTTTTAAAAATTATAATAAATGATTTTTTAAAAAAATACTTTCAAACCACAGCTTAATTTTACTATGCTTAATAATAAATTTTATTAATTTTAAGATAACTATTAAATTTTGAAATGAAATTGTTTTTTTCTCACATTTTTAAAACTTGAGGTTTCTTTATGTATACTTTTTAAATTTGATTTTTAAAAAAAATTGGAGAGAACATTTTAATATAATTTTGAAAATACGCCACCCACTTTTTTTATTAATAAAGAGATGATGTGTCAAAAAGTACAACTATACACATGTCGAAATTACAGGGTTGCACTTAAGATTTATTATGGGTGATTCCCACCACGTCATCCATGGGACCAACCAATGAAAACCACCCACTTCACCATGATTTTTCCATGTCATTTTTTCCAACCAATAAATCTTCACTAAAGTTTTTCCGTGTCATTTTAAAAATTGTTTTTTTGGAAGTTATTCCATTATTAGATTAATGACATGGAAAATAATGATGAAGTGGGTGGTTTCTAGTGGTTGGTCCCATGAATGACGTGGTGGGAATCACCCATGATATAATTTCTCCTATTTTATGAGAATATCTTTTATTTACGGTAAGCCGGTGAAAACGAAAAGTTTCCACAAGCGTCATAGTTTTAGAGTATAAAAATTTAATTTAGTGTTTGAGATTTATGTGGTTAAGTGTAGAGGTTTAAAATATATGATTCATAGTTAGAATTTATGGTTTAAAGGTTAGTGTTTAGGTTTTGGAGTAATATGATTAGAGATTTAGATTTTAATCTATAAACCCTAAATTCTAACCATATCTCTTAAATTCAGAACTCTTGCACTTAAACCTCTAAACATTAAATCTTAAATGGAATCATTACACTCTAAAACTGAGGCGTTTGTAATATGATATAATATGTTTTGAGGTGTAAGAGAGGATTCTGTTGGTTAAGCAAGATACGTGGGAAGATTACTTAACATGCCGTGCGAGGCCAAGTGCCAAAATATGGTGGCATGTGGAACTTGTCAACCACTCAGTATTTGTCCAGCAGAGTATATATGCAAAATGCATGCACGTTTCATTAAAGATAAAGAATTTGGTGTATAGTATTAGTATCGTGATTCGTGACTGCTGATCCTCTCAATCTACCAAATCGACATCCATCCCGATGTGGGATTACTGCATGTTTGGATTATATTCAGAAAACTAACTGCTGATGCATTAAAACCCTGAAATTCTTACTAAACTGACCTCAAATAAACAAATGTTTTTTGTCCTTGAAATAGTTGAGGGGGTGAGACATTCCACAGTGGGTTATGGGTTTGCAAATTTTGTTGTGTTTGGGAACTGGGAAGTGACGGGCATGAGACAGACAAGTTTTCCAAGCTAAACATTATCAGCATCAAATCAAACATACTTGAATGTCAATGTGTTAATAGACATTGGGTTTTGATGCATTAGCTGACAGCTTTGGATAACGTTTAGCAAGTGACATGGGAGTTGACTTTAGTTTGTCTGTTTACGTGTCAGCAAATGGCTGGTACCCATCGGCTTAAGGAGGTTGAACAAAACCAACTTTGTGATGTTCATATTGACTAAAAATCAATAATTGTGATTCCAGAAACCATTAGCATCTATCTTCATCATTTA
This sequence comes from Hibiscus trionum, assembly GCA_030270665.1. Classification (NCBI taxonomy): domain Eukaryota; kingdom Viridiplantae; phylum Streptophyta; class Magnoliopsida; order Malvales; family Malvaceae; genus Hibiscus; species Hibiscus trionum. The sequence goes on along the minus strand of BSYR01000011.1, from coordinate 326,259 downwards.
AAGAGCATGGCCCCAGGTGAATCGCTGCAGTCTAGCAGATAAACTCAACTATGATGATTCATTAAGGCGTCATTTGCGTCTCTCTAAAAGCCATCCGGGTACAAAACATCAAAAGGGTAACTCAAGTCAAATGCTACTTGTGCTTTGACAAATGTGTTTATATAATTCACTTGGAGTGATGTTAATTCTTAAGCTTTAGGGTGAAGGAGAAAGTATTTATATTTGGAGCTGGGCTGCCTATTTAGGGTGAAACTAGGATTTTGTCTTGAGAGTCGAGATAAAAATAAATAGGATGGAAATCCTCTGCCCTTTTTGGTGTCCCTGCTTATGTCTTACGTTCAAAATTAAGTTTAGGGTTTTATGTTAGAGGTTTAAGGTAGGGTGTATTTTTAGGGTATATGGTAGGGTGTATTTTTAGGGTATAGGGTGTAGAGTTTAGGATTTAGAATTTAGGGTTAGAACTTAAAATTTAATTTTTGTAGTGTTTTTTAGTGTTGGGGCATAAGTAGGGGCACCGAAAAGGGACACAAGATTTTTATCCAAATAAATAAGGCTTAAGCTATGTTCTTTTTTTCAGTTAGGTGCCCACACTAATTTTCGGGCAAAATAGGTGTCTAACGTTTTATTTCGTTACCAAATAGGTGCCTACTGTTTATTTTCATCGTTAAAGGAACATTTCACCTCCTGAAAAATTCAAAATTATATTAGAAATAAATAAAACTAATAAAAGGAAATAAAAATATATCCTAAAATTTTTAAATAGTCCCTAAACTCTCGTTGCCGGCGGCTGCGTTGCCGGCGACAGAATGAAGCGCCCTCCCCTCTCCGAACAACCCACACCACACGTCGTTCGTCGTCCCTCTTACCGCCGTTCGTTGCGAATCGTTCGAAAGAATCATTCGAAAATTTCGTCGATTTGCACGGTGCCGATCGATTTCCGGCGAAAGGGTTGTATAGGAAATGGCCAGGATGGTTCGGTGACCGATGTGGTGTGCAGCGGCGTGGCAATCGGCGGCAAAATTGGCCCAAATCAGGATTTAAGTTTTGGGGAGTTAAGGATTTTCGATTTTGGGGGCTGTTTTGTAAAATCTAGAGATATTTTGAAAATTAAGTAATTTTATTTATTTTTAATATAATTTTGGATTTTTCTAGAGGTGACACGTGACATTTAACGGTAGGCACCTATTTGGTAACGGAATTAAACGTTAAGCACATATTTGGCCCGAAAAATAGTTTAGACACCTAACTGAAAAAAGAGGCATAGTTTGGACACCTATTTGACGGTTAAGCCAATAAATAAATCCGAAACCTTTTATGTTAATTTTTTTATTGGGATTTGTGAGGGACTAAAGATACATTTTTTTTCATTTAATTAAAAGGTCAATAGGGATTACTTTAGGTATCCATAGCCATTCTCTGCCTCTGGATATTGGTATATGGGCTAGCAGTTGGCCCCTTTTAGGCCTATTTAGCAAACCAGGGATAACGCAAATTCAGTAGCCCAAGAAAAACCACCACCGCCCGCCGCCTATCTATCGGATCCGTCAGGCCCAGAAAGCTATCGTGTTCTTCAAGCTCAAAGAGAGTAATAGCAAACAGCAGGAAGTAGCACGAGAAAGATCAAAGCTTTGCAGCAAAAAGAAACTACAGAGCAGCCTTAATCAATCTCGTTAAGGAAGCGGAACTTCATCAAGTTGATACGAGAATCCCCAATTTTCTAAAGAAATGGAATTCGTTATCGAACAAGGCAAACAACCACACCATGAATGCTCTACTTTGCTTCTGGTTCGTTCATCTTTTCTCCTTTTCCCCTCCTTCAATTCAACCCCATAGGGTTTTTGTTAAAAAAACTATTTTTTTCTTTTGTTTTAGCCTGCGTTGTCGATTGGGAATGTGGGGCAGCTAGCAATGGATTTATTAGTATCATCAATGAAAGCGGAGCGAATTGGATACTTAGATGACCCTTTTGTGCTTCCATGCGTTGGAAACGATGCTTATGGCCCTATTCCTTGCGGCGACCTTGCTCTTCCTCTTGAAGGTGCTCACTTTACTCCAATTTTTTTTTAATTTCCCTTTCATATTGTTTGTTTTAGTAAGCTTGAACTAACATATTGGAACCTGAAAACGTTGTTTCTTGATCTTGCAGCTTACCAATCATCTTCCAGTAGACTCACTCTTCTCCAACAGCGGTCTCCAGTCGTTAAGGTATTTTGCTTCAGTTATAGTTCTACCGATTCAATTAGATTTTCTTGCTGCAACTAAGTGCTGGCATGAACTTTATGAAGGTTGATATTGAGTGTCCATCATTGACCTTGGGCCCTTTGTAACCTTTCGTTTTAGTTTTCTTAACACCCTGAGAAGTTATAAGTTTTCTCTTGGATAATGTGTGGTGAACTTTTTGTGTTTCTGTATAATTTGATGCTTCGGAATTAAGGTGCTTCCCTGACTGATTATTTCCTGATTTTGATGAATGATTATTTCACAAGCCAGTTTTACTGCTCAAACTGAAGTAGTAGGAGAAGAGCTTCCATTTCTAGAAAGCATTTGCATATAGTAGGATTTACAGAGAACATGGCTTCATTAATCTAGTTTTGTCTGAAAACTTTCATTTTTCTTCCCAGTTATCACTTCAGAATGTACTTTCATACTACTTGTAGTTCTTTTTGTTATACGATCATTGTAGAAAACAGATGTGTGTAACTAAATAATTAGTCACTACTCACTCCAACACAAGGAACACAAATAATAAATATTTCCGAATTTATATAGTTAAGTGCCTTGATTGTTGTCCTATTTTGAATGCTAAATGATTTTATTACCTTTAATTGCCTTCTTGAAGCATTGAATGATTACTTTTACATAGAGAACTAGCTCATTTCTGATTGTCCTGACTGATGGATCTACCATGCCCTTGTTTCAATGTGATTTTGTTTTCCCAATCATTTTTTTACTTTCCTTCAGTTTCAATTCTATACAGTACTTAACTTGAATATAGATTGAATTATTTGATCTTTGAAATGGTCATGCTAAATAGGGGCGAATGGTTGAATTTGCCAATAACTTGGCAAATTTTGCTGCTGCAAGTGGAAAGAAGCATGTTGTTCTGCTTTCCAGCTTGGATTTTGGGAAGTGGCAGAAAATTGACATGTCAAGGTATTTCGACCTGAAAATTTCTGCTGCCAGTATATTAGAATATATCATGAGGTTCTGTTATTTCCAGTTTCATGCAACCATATGTTGGGGACAGCAAGTCATTCCACTTGTGGATATTTGGAAATATAGATAATTGATTTACTTATGTTCTGGGGTATCACCTTGGCAACTGGCAATGCCCTTAGTTCACAAGAAATGCTGATCCTGATCTTTTGCCTGTGCTTTCAGTGGTCTGCAGATACATTACCTATCCAGCGTCAATCCTGATGGAAGAGACGATCACTGTGAACAACTTGGATGGAAAAGGCTGCAAGAATACAATCCTGCTCAGAGATGTTGGAAGTATCTTAGCACCTTAGCTGAAGGAAATACTATGCTGGAAAGCAATTTACCTTTCGAGGATGAGCTGGAAGACGAAGATTATTACCCAAGTTTGCCTTTTGCTGCACTTTTTTCTTGTTTGAAGGTATTCTTCTTTTATGTGCATGACTGTTTTGCACTATGTTTGGTGAGGCTGCCATTTTGCTGCAATATTTTTTTGTCCCTTTCTTTTTAAAACTTTGTATTGGTTCAGAGCTATTGTATAATGAAGTAGAAGACGAGTTTTTTTTTTAATTATGATGAACCTTGTATTTATGTGGCTTACTTTGTTATTTTCTATATAGGCCAAAGGTTTGAAGGTTACATGCCTACTATGCTATTGCTCAGAAGGGGATAATATACAGGATGCTTTTCAATTGGCTGAGGCTGCCTGCAGACTTTTGGGGATAAATTCCAGTACTTTTCCTGGTAAGGTTCCTTTATACTCAATATATCAATATTGCCTGCAAGGCTGCAACAGCTGCTCTATTATGTCTTTTTAGACCAATGACCTATATCATGAATATTTGCACTTAGTTTGAAGGTTTTAAATATGGCTGCTTCGAAGATTTAAACGTCATAAATAAAACATCATTACATGTGTTATCAAAGTTTTCGTGCAACCATATGCAGGTGCTAATGAACACACACCCCAACATTGTTTCTGTAGTCATTTGGGATGAGTTTAATGCTGGAGGACCATGTTGTTGCTTTTATCTCATCAATTTTCTTCGAATAATATGTTTTTTTCTCTCCTTTTCCCTTTTGGTGTTTGCTTCATAACTAACCTCCAAACTTGTTTCATTAGAAAGATTAATTTATCTGAGTTAAAGAGCTTTTAACCATGACCATATTATTTATTGCCATCCTTTTTTGGTCTGTTAACAATCTCATTAAGAATATCGAGTACCCACCAGATATGTTTTTCATTTCAGGTAACGGGAGTGGTGGTTGGGTTATCCCTTTCTCATGGCAGACTGTCTATGGACCCCCACCAGATATGTCTATCTTTTAGGCTTAGATTTGTCCATCTGTAGTAAAGTGGACAAGCTAAAGATGTAATCTGTTGTTGAAACTTGAATCTTCATGGCTTCGTTGCCAGAAAAGTAGCATGTATTGCCGCTGAATTTTCTTTTCCAACTAATTACATTGGTTGTAAAATGTTAGAACTTTCTCATATTTTGAAAAATTGCTCGATTATTTATGTTTAAATTAAACTTGGAGATGAAAGTATTATTTCATTCTAGATGAAATAAGACCAAGCGCATGAGTTATATTATCCTTGGTCGGAATAAGTTGGTATCCCCCTGGTTCCCTTGTGTGCTGTGACATGGGGGAGTAAAAAGGAAAGAGACTCTTTTGCTTGGTTATTTTGGGACTTAAGCCCTCAAAGAGTCGGGTACAACATACACTGCACTGCACAAATTGGTAAATGCCTTGGTTGTGTCATTGGTTGATTGCCTTATGTTCTACTGCATTTTGCTCAATAATATGTAGTGGAGACATGAGACGCTTCATATTCATCAAAAATTGACATGAAACCTGCACGAGTTCTACAAGGATGAAGGAACGTGCATGCTAAAAGTTCACGAAGGTAGTATTATGATTTCCAGTAACCTTTTTGGCGGAGAGCTGGACCAATAGATAGCATCCCCTACATGTCACTACAATCTCATGGTGAAATATACCTGGAATATTATCAACCTTTTTTTTGTCGTTACTCAACTTATTACTTAGTGAAGTTCCGTGAACTAATGCATTTATTTGGCTGAGTGGAACCTCTTTTTTCCTATTTATATTGGAGACATCCAATTTTCCACTAGTAAAGTTCTGGCCCTCATAAACCTTGAAAGGCCATGCCTTTCGTACCTGGAAATGAAAAGAAGAATTGGTTTCTTTGGTGGTTTTACAGACACAGTAAAGATGTATTTGCGGCCATCAGATATTCTCACTTTAAAGTATATTCCGCGGTTGATCTTCTTGCACGCAACCCTCATTGTCTGCTTTTGGACATCTTGAAGTGAAATCAGTTAGTGTTTTCTTCACTTACCTACTTTAGTATATACTTATCGGATGTATCATCTTTCTGTTCAACTTTTGAAAGCTTTCAACCAAGTGGCTGTCTTTTCTTAGCATTTTCTGTTTATGGAAACGCATGCATGGAGCACCAAACAATTTATTAGGTTACCAGTTACCACCATATGAACCTTTGGTACCACATATCTACAATCATTTCTGGTATATAAGTTTTGGTTGGGGGGGATTAAAACAGATGCAAAATTTCCATACCTGAAAACAGAAGCTTCCATGGGCACATTCATAGGACATTTGGCGCCAGGCCTGGCACTGACCCTTCTTGGCCTGTGGCACACCATCAACAATATCAGGGCCTATTGTCTCAAGGGCTCTACCAAATTTACAGCAAGGTTTTGGTACCCATTCAATGGCCCTCTTTCTAGATTCAAACATTTGGAGCTGATCTTTATCTTATCCTTTTCCCTGTTAGCAATTTTCATGCAAGTTTTCGACTTACCTTTTATTCGCTTTCCTTTCGAACTCGACGGCTTCGAGCACGCAAGCATATTTGTCCATCTTGCTATATTTGCAGGTTTCACTCTTTCTGCAGAATTAACTCAGTCCACCGAGATCCTATCAACTTTTTCGGGAATTCTTGTGGCCTCGGTTATTGGTCAGGAGCTCTTCTTGCTCCATTTTCACTCAGCCGATCATGTTGGACTTGAAGGCCACTGCCACTGGCTCTTGCAGCTCATAGTGCTTATCTCCCTACTGGCAGCTATAGCAGTAATGTTTATACCAACTAGTTTGTCGGCGGTTCTTGTTCTATCGGTCTCCGTTGTATTCCAGGGTTGTTGGTTCATGAACATGGGATTTATGCTATGGAGTCCCCAGTTTGTTCCTCGAGGGTGCATAATGCAATCCGCCGAAAGTGGCAGTGACAGCATGCATGGTGCGGTGACATGTTTCTCACATGAAGCAGATATGAGGGCTAGAGCATTGGCCAACTTGCAATTCAGTTGGATACTCTCTGGAATTATGATATTCACAGGATTCACCTGCCTGAAATTTGCTGGAAAATGCACCCCGAGGCCACAATCAACCGAATATGAGCAACTCCAGATTAGAGGAAGCGATGTCCCTATAACTATCGATGGCTTCAAGCAAGCTGATCCCTAGGTGTTTTAACTGTATTTGATAAACATGTAACATGGACAACAATGGTTGACACTGAAGTTCTACACTCATTAAATAAATGTAAAATGAAATCGATGGTAAGGGTCATGTTCTATATGTATTATAAATTATGATTTCCCTCACAGCAGATTTCAGATTTTTGATGTAATTGCAAAAGCTTGAACTCTCAGCCTGTACAAAATATACCAAACAGGATTTGTATTCGATGCACTATTCATCATCACTGAAGAAGTCGTGTAAAATGATGGAAAAAGCATATAGAATGACAAGGAAGTAAAGTTAAAGATATTTGCTTTCTGATATAATTTTATTTGATATAGAAATTCAAAATAGCAACCCTATGTGCTAATTCAGTTGGAATTGAAAAACAATAAAGTTTTTACATGGCAATCAAAGTAGAAATTTTGGCAATGAAAAGTAGAATATTGATGAAGCAAATCTTAAATTTCTCCCTCAGGACTCAGCTTCTTCCAAAGATGCTTCGATTCGAAGAAGAACAAATCCCACAGCAACTCCGACGAGAACAAGTCCGTTCATGATTGCTGCAATCCTGAATATCTCACCAACTGCATTGCAGGTTGAGGAGAGTGCACCAGCGCCTCTCCCTTTCCCTTTTGATGGAGCTTTGAGTGAGCTGACAAAATTTGCAAAAGATTGCTCAATGCACACTGATTGGCCTAATGACACCACTTTGTTATGAGCTCTCAAACCACCAAAAGAATTCAACCCTGTTATGTAATTCACATGAACGCTGGTCTTCCTCTTGGGGTTGCCAACGGTGGCAGCAGCCAACATGGGTGGAGAGTATGTAGCTGAGGCTGTTGCCATTGCCATAAGTTTGCTTGTTGCTATACACTGAAGGAAAGCTGAAGAGGAAGAAATATGGATGATGGATAAGGTGAAGGATGTTGGATGAACGGCTGAGGAGCAGATTATATTAGATTGGGAGAACAGATTCTGCAGCTTCCAATGCTGGCCAGAAGAAATTTGGGGCCATTTTAAACCGTAAAATATGGGTTTTATGATACATCAGCCTACTCATTGTATCCTTCAAAATGAACATTCAGGCCACATGCTATTGAGCCTTTCAACATGTAATAGCCCAAATTAGAAAAGCCCTCAAATAAACTCTTCATGTTGCAGAATCATTACTTTAATACTTTATTCTTTTTGAGAAACTTGTAAGTTTTAATACTAACAATCTCCATTCTTTGTTTCTCTCTCAGTTCAGTTGGTACTTAACATTTTCCATGTTGAGGCTCGAAAAGCTTTGAATGATCTCTCAAAGTTATACCCTTTCTACGAGGAGACAGACTCCGTGTTGAGGCTGTATAACCAGCCTAAATGCAGGGGAGTGATGGTATGCTGGTGATAGAGAGAAGCAAAACTTGGATACAAGCAGAGATAGAACCACCTTTAGTTCTGCCATTGCGAAGTGTTGTCCAGCGCATATTCTAGCTCCAATACCAAACGGCATGTAAGCCTGTGGAACCTTGGAGGCCTCAGCAATCCCATTTGCAAATCTTTCTGGATTGAACTGGTGCGCGTCCGGACCCCACAGATCAAGGGATTGTTGTAAAGCTGGGATTGGAATTTGGATGTTCATGTCTTTCGGAATCGTGATGCCTTTAAAATCAATGTCTTCCAAGGCTTGTCTTATCGCAAATGTTGCAGGCGGGTATAGGCGTAATGTCTCTTGAATTACCATTGTGAGCTGCCAAAGGGAAAAAACGATTAAAACATGCAAATCAATGGTCGATGCAAAGCTTGTTATATTAAGTATTAACATACTTTCTTCATGTTTCTAAGTGCATTAGCATCCGGAAGGCCGCCTTTACAAGCTTCAAGCACCTCTGCACGAACACGAGCCTGCCAATCTGGATATGCAGCCAGTAACATCAAGGTCCATGAAGCTGTAGTAGCAGTGGTTTCATAACCAGCAAAATACATGCTCTTGCAATTGTCCACAATGAACCTCTCTTTGGATAGCCCCTTGAAATCATCAGCACCGTCGAGTATCATTTGCAAAAGATCCCTGTCATGTGTAGCAGTAGTAGCCTCCTTGATGCGACGATTTACCACACTCGATATCAAAGTGTCGACTGCTTTCTCTAGTTTCCAAATCTCTCTGTTGTTTTTAGTCGGCAAATACCTTCAACATTTTGCAACATTCAGTCAACATATGCGTGTAGTAACTAGTACATGAAGTTGATATTCCATGAATGTTGGGGGTCATACCTCATACCAGGAACCCCAATGTTAGGTTTGCTCATGGCCAACTGAAGTGCGTTTAGGTTTGAGAATATTTCTTCCCCTTGGGAGTAATCGCTGCCGAAACAGGCTCTTGAAATTATATCAGCAGACAAACATCTCAAATCCTCATCGACTAGGATTTCAGAGATGCCTCCCTCCCCTTCAACTCTACTCTCCCAAGATTTTAGCATTGAAATGGTAGCATCCACCATTAGGTTCACCATGCTCTTTAGATTGGAGGCAGAGGCAGTGATATTAATTTCTATATGCAAGACAATAGACATGGACGTGCATGTAAAATGAGAGGTGATCAAGGCAAGACAAGAGTTAGTGAGTTACCTTAACCTTGTCGGGAAACAGGTTTGGGGCTATAATTTTACGTTGGTGGGCCCAAATGGGGCCACTGGACGATAGAATGCCTTGTCCCAGCAGAGGCCCTCGGTCCTTGGTTAGATAAGATGGCTTCCCTAAGCTTAATGACTTGTGTAGGCCTATTTCCTTCACCATTTCCAGATCCGTTGTGCACAGTAGCTGTAGGTGTCCAGTTGAATACAAGAACACGGATCCTGTCATCACAAAACAAAAACAAGGCCACTTTGAGTTGAGATTTGACTCATGTCTGAAACCAAAGTCAAAATGACTCGACTGAAGACTACGTTTCTGAATCAATATACAGATATCAACATCTGCAAACTCATAGCAGAAAAAATCCCATTTCTGTAGCATTGAAAGCACCTACCATATTGGTTTCTCCACTTGTCTAAGAAGGGGAAGAGAGTGGGAAACCAGTCATGAGAAATAGCAGCTTTGACATCTTTCTGAGCAGACTGTGCTTCAAGTTTGATCCTTGTCATTTCGTGAATGTTCCCATAGAAGAAAGAAGGGGATGGGCCTCTGACACCTTGGTTTTGGAGTTTCAATCTAAGCTTGTTTGGCTTCAGCAGCACAGCGTTGTAAAAATGAAGAAGCAACCCCAGAAATCCAGCCAACACAACCGATGAAACCAGCTTAAGCATCAAATCTAGCCCTTCTTCCATTGAAGTTGGATCCATCCCTTTCCCTTTTCTTTTCTACTACTTCACCAACCACAAAATTGATACATATATATGCATTGCTCTATTTAAACGAGGCTTGAAAATGACCTTATATTCTCTTATGGGCTTGGGCGGCTGCCAACGGAAACTATTTAATAAAAAGAATCTGCCAAGAAAAGAATTTAAAAAAGGAAGGGAAGGACAGAAAATAAAACAAGCACCGAGCCAAGCCACCAACGAGTAACCTGGATGAGTATTTGATTGACTAGTACAGTATATTTATTATTTGAATTATATTTTAATTTTTATTTAAATTTAATTATAAATATTTATAATGTCATGGTATTATTTAGTTTTAATTTAAATGACTTTCTACAACTATACATATATGATAAACTTGTATGTTTTTTCATATTTTTTTCACTAAGTTATATTTGTAATATTATTTAATAAATTAAATATTATATAATGTTATATAATATTTAAAAAAAATGGATTCCAAGAAAAAATATTGATGAGAGCATAAATGAGTGGTAGTTAAAGGCTAAATTGAATAATATACAAAGTTGAGAGACTAAATTAATAGAAAAAAAATTTCAAAAAATAGAATTGAAGTTACATAGATAATTTAGGAGCATGTTATTCAAATTTGATCAAAAATAATTTAAAACGAATGAGAAATTAAAAAAATAATAAAGAAATCATGCATAGTTAATGGACTGTAACTCAAAAGATGATATACTAATTACTAAAATTTTGAATTATTCAAATTGATGAATCCTATTTTAATTTCTTTTAAATCTAATCAAATCATATTAGTTTACAAAATTTGAATTGATCCAAAAAAATATTTTTTTCTTGAGTCAAATTGAATTTTATCAACCCTATACAAAGAGCACCTTTGGAGCTCATGTATCTCTCTTTCTTAATCAGAAACCCTCGTATCTCTTACAGCTCCACGATAAAAACTTTGAAATTTTTGAAAATTGAGTCTGGTCATAGACGGTGTGCCAGTTCTAGTATACTATGAATCAAGGCTCAAGTTTTGCCATCGTGGCGGCGCACTCCCCCGTAGTTTCAGTGTTGTGTAGGTTAAAAATAGATACGACGGATCTTAGGAGTTAGAGTGTATGAGTGAAGGTGGCGGCCAGTTCACCATCACCGGTTCTGGGTGGAGGGATTTCTTTAATTCATGCAATACTAGTAATTAATATTGCCACTCTTTTCATCGAAGCCGGTGACAAATTCTACAATACTAAATTTAGCTGTGAAAATAAACCCCTATATAATGGGTCTGGTCATGGACGATGTGTCAGTTCTAGTATACTAGCAATATTAAGAATCTCTATATGATATGTATATGTTTTTTTTAGGAAGATTTTTTCTTGTAGGTATTTTTAAAACATTACGAGTGCCGAAAAATAATTTAGACTTAATGTTTTCTAAGCTAATTGTTATTTGTTTTGCTACCACTATGATTATTTTTTTTTACAAAATATTTCTCTCTTTTCTACTTAATTATATTGCTTGAGAATAAAGGTAATTTGCACCGCGATAACTGAAAATTACTCCGAGATCGTAAGGCCACAAATTAAACCAACAAGTAACATCACAGTCTTGGAACATATTTGAAATATTTGACCAAGTTATACATGCACGAAAGTTTTGCCTTTGAGGTTGTATGTCAAGTTTCCTTCTGATCAAACCAACTAAATACACACAAGAGAAGTGCATAAAGACGTGTCAGTGACAGATGACAACCCCAAATCAGCAGCAAAAGAACAAACGAAAGGATGTTCACACCCATCCGACACCCTCACAGTTTTTAACCCCAGACCGGAGAAATTGTCTTACGTTTAATCCTATCAACTTATTGTTTGGATTTCCCTTTACCAACAACTTTTGAGTACCTTTTTAGAATCTTTGACTATAAAAACGTTTCAATAAATTAAATTGCTCTTGCTATAGTAAGAAATCCATATGTAATAAAAAAGACAACATTTCATCACACCATTGTCTAAGCATACATAGTGTCATGGATTTATTCTCTCAAATCGATCCGTGCAGCGTTAGCAAATCTCGACCATGCTAACCAGCCTTGAACTCCCACGCAACACAATGGCTAGAACAAAGAGCATAAAAGAGAAGGCTAGTGAACTTTATAAAGAAAAGATTTGTATTAACTTTAAGAGAGCTTTACAAATACTCGACTCTTGAGTGACTACAAAATGAGAGGGGTGGTCCTATTTATAGGTTCCCACCTCCTCAATGGACGGTCGAGATCGTCTTGATCCGGTGACTAATAACTTGCCTCCAAAAATATCTACAAGCGTCCTTAACTTTCTAGAGAACTCTACATGTATCTATACATGTCTATAACTATCCAAAAAAATTCTAAAGAGCTCCAGAATCTTTCGGAGTAGTCCTGAGCTTTCTCAAGCCTTTTAAGTTGTAACACCCGGGTTTGGGGGTCGGGTGAAAAATTAAATAATTAAAATAGTGTTTCGAATTTTTGTTTTCAAAATAAATTTTGTTGGACATATTTTAATTTGAATCAAATAGCCATGGGTTTTCTTCTATTGTAAATATCCCATTTCATTAAGGGTAAGATGGTCTTTGGCTTTTAAATTAAAACAAAACATTTTAAAATTACTTTTTCACTCATCTTCATCCCCCTTCTCTTCCTATTTTCACGACAAACTCCTCCCTCATCTCAGGTTCACTATTCCATCACCATACACCTTCATTCTTGGTGATTTTTGAAAGGTAAGCACATTTTTGACTTGTCCTCACTTTCCTCTACATATCTATACCTTTAGTTTTCATTAAAACCCATAATTTTACATTTTGAAGTTTTGGATTAAAAATGTGAACTTTGTTAGCTTTTAGTTGAGCTTTTGATTTGTTGTTGTTAGATAAGTTGCTTACTATCCAAAAGGTCCAACATACTTGATTTTTACTTAATTTTATAATAATTCTCGGATTTGAGTTTAAGTGGGGTTTTAGGGAGTTCAAAGGTTGAGTTTTGGGCTGTTTGATGTGGAAAATTGTTGGCTGATGGTTGGTTGATGTTTAGGGGTTGTTTTGGAAGCTTTTAGGTGTGTTAAAAGTGTTGGAATCAATAGTTTTTTGATGTGCTTTAGGGCTGCTCGAAAATGTGGGTTTTGGTAGTGTCTTGGCTTGATTTTGATGCTTGGTTTGTGTTCCGGGTTCGCTACAGTGATTGTGGACTGAAATGTGATTGTTTTTATTGTGTTGAAATGTTTAGAAGCAAGGAATTTTATTGGTGAAGCCTCGGGAACGAATCCGGATAGCTTGGTGGATTGATCGGCTAGAATTGTTGAGCTTGGAGTAGTCGGTGAGTGGTTCTATGATTTTAAATTAGTTTTAATGTTGTATTGTAATATACATGTGTGTTGAGGCATGACGTGTGATGCATTGTGATATGCATGTGGTTGTGGAACGTGGTTTGTGCATAATAGTAAATCATGGTGAGTACGTGCTAAGCACGGAATTTGGTAAAAAAATTGTGAGGTTGACTAATGAAATGAGTAGTATTGTCACTAGTATGCTTAAGTACAATGATCGATCATTAGGATGTTAGTGTGCACACGGGAGTCGAATACGCGCGTGGTCTTGGTGATGGTAGTCATCAAGATGGAGTATGGGTACGCTCGAAAATCTTCTTATATATGTTAGTCGGTGATGAGTGGAATCCCATCGACGGGGCGTGAGGATGAGTGAAATCCCCTCCGCGTGAAACGATGATGAGTGTAATCCCATCGTAAGGTAATGGTTGTATTGTTGGATGTGAGTTCCAACGGTTGTTATCTGTGTATTCGGGTCATAGCTAGGTGCCAATACGTTTGATATATGTGTTTCCACATGGTTGTGTTTATGGACTTGTTGAGCATGGCATGATATTGATTTTATGTTCATGCATCATATATATTTGACTCTTGTGGTTTCGAAGGTAAGAAAGCATGCATTCTTCTTTGGTTGAGTTGTTCGTGCTTGGACCCTGCATTGTCGAGGTTTGTTTTATGAGCTTACCCTCACTAAGCTTTATGCTTACGCTCCCTTTTGTTCGACAATGCAGATCCTTAGTTCGTGGGTAACTTGTGCAAGGAGAGGGCCTCCAAGTGTGCTAGTTGTGCTATCTTAATCCTCAAATATGAATTTTTAAGTTATGAGATGTAATGGACAAGCAATGAAATTTGTGTGGTTATTTTGTGTTAGGAGTTTGTTTAGACTCCTTCGTTATGTTGATGTTTGGGGTGGCTTGTTGATGCCTTGTTTTGGTTTGTAAACCATGTTTAAGTTGCATGTCGTGAATGCTTTTGTGTTTTGCTTCTAAGGCATGAAACCTTGAATGCTATGTATGTCTCTTTTTGGTAAATGCTTGAATCCTTTGAATGTATGATCCTTGTTCGTTCAAATGTCTCGTATGCTGAAATTTTGGTTGTTATATGTTGTATGTATGCTTGCTTGAGTTTAGGCGAGTCTTAAATTGCATCTAGAGTTGTGTTTTGGAGTCTTTGGCTGCAATTTTGAGTATTGCAGTGCAGGGCGTATCGGTACGCCCAAGGGCCGTATCGATACGGTCCTACACTTTGGTACTCAAGTTTGGCCTAGCGTACCGGTACACGGGGGTGTATCGATACGCCAAAGCCTCTCTGAAAATCTGAGATTTTGGCGTATCGGTACGAGTCTAGGGTGTATCGGTACGGTCTTGTATCATTGACCGCGAGAAGTTGACCAGTGAGGGCGTATTGGTACGGTCAACTTGTGTACCGATACGGTCTCCCTGGGTTGACCATGGGCTGTTGACCTAGTCAAGGCGTATCGATACCCTCTTCTAGTGTATCGATACGACCTGCTGTGAAAATTAAAAATGGGTTGTTTTAAATTGTTTGTTCGTTTGTTTCGCCTCGCTTGTTGCTTCCGTTGTCGTTGATTCACATAGGATGTATTAAATTATCTAGACAAGATAATAATAAATGAAAAAGTCTTCTCGAGTTGTTAACCGAAGTGGAGCCTTAACGGTTTCGCCTCGGTTTTCCCCATGTGACCCGCTCGGATCGGTCAGTGTCCGGACCAGGACGATGGGGTTACATAAGTCCTCCCGAGTGTGTCTAGACTTGGATAGAACGTCTCGAACCTTTCTAAAACTTTGTGGTAAGCTCCTACTTATGCTTTGGCGGTCCTAAGCCTTTATAGCACTTTCCTTGGTGCTTGCTTGCCTCAAAAGTGCCTAAGGAGTGGTGAGAACCTCTGTATGAATTGTGGGAAAAATTGGCAGGTAGTGACAATAGGCTCGCGAGTACCTTCAAAAGCTTTCGATAGAGTTATAGAACAGTCAACCATCATCACGCTCTAATAACAGTGAAGTTTGATTTTCTGAAATCATCAGAGAAAATATTTATGACCCTCGGGAGCCACATTACTTGCTTATAACAATGGAAAAGTGCTGTATATATTTCAAATTGAAAGAGAAAGTGCTGTATATTCCATAAGTTGATCCTGCTGTTTAGACAAAAACTCTCTTCACTCAAATCATTTTTATATCAGCATTCAGATTCCATTTCAAACAAATGAAAACATGTATTTGATTCCTTTCTTAGCAAATCCATTCCCAGCACAATTGAATTGTCTGTTCATACAATTAAAGCAAACCACCTGTGCTCAACATGTTATATTTGGGCCATTTCTCTTCTAGTTATATCAACCAACTGGGGATACAGACCATGGCGTGAGCTGAAATGTAGTCTCATCTTCATGCCAAAGGCATGATAATAAAATGAAAAAAGCCCATGAAAATCATCTCACCTCCTCTAAGTACCTCCAAAATAATGAATAGGATGGGTATAAGCTGCTAATAAAATACAATCATCGAGGTCTCGAGGTTTCTCTTCCCAGGTGCTATTTGAGCCGTATAGGAATAGCAGTTATGGCCTATAACTTCAATTAAGGTATTCTCAACGAATCCTGCCGCTTAAGGGGGATGCCTTCAATTAACAACTCCTCTTCTTCATGCTTTAATGATCGCATGGACATAGATGTCGACAAACTCTGACCTGATTGAACATAATCTATCAAAAGTCAAAAGTGGCACGATAAATGTTACTTGACTGCACAAAAAGCTTCAAAAAAGTTACAACACAACATTCTTTCTGTGCAAAAAGGAGATGTTTTAGATTATAAATTCACAATTCAATGTTCATTAGAACATACCATCAACCATATCTTTGGTTTTGTGAAGAAGGAAAGTTCCTGAAAGGATTGTCACGAACCCACACATCTCTGTTATGATCTGAGTTGGAGTTTGCCTATCCCAATCCTGATATCAGAATATCAAACTTCTATAAGGGTGTAGTTCAAAGGGACCAGCAGCAGTCTAAAGAGCACCAAAGAGAAGTTCAATTTTATATCATAACAGTCACAAACAGGGCCACTACATAAAATCAAACAAGGAAGTGGAACTTAGAATTGACAGTTACATCTTGAATGAGAGCAAACAGTCCACACTTTTACAAACATAGTTCCCTTTCCCTTAAAAGGGAAAACATAAGACATAGAGGATTAAGCAACTCACGGTATGTTGAAGCCAAAGTAATTGTGGTAACATTTGTGCGCAAGATGGCAGACAGTATCAAGTACGATCTTTTTAATATTATAATTAATAAACTTTTGCGCCATTACGGTACCATTAATGACAGGAAGTTACCTTAAACATGATCACACTAGCCAAAATGGTCAGTGACGTAAACATAACATAGTATATAGGAGAAACAACAGCTGTGTTGAAAGTATCAAGTGCCTGCAATTATGAAGACAAAATAACAATAACAAAGAAGGGTCAGACGGTGAAACTGAAGTCTTAAATTAGCAAAAATCAGCAACACAAACCAAGGTAAGGGGACATTGATTCACAGGAAAAGAAAATAGTAAATAGATAAATTTTAACTGATTTAAAATAAGTATGAACAAGAATATCCATAAACAACATTTCAGGCGAAGATGAAATAGATTTGGAAGTAAAATGATTTTTTTTCTTCTTGGGTCTTTCTCCACTCATTCCAACATTTCTATCATCTTCATTTCTTCGAAGGGTCATGAAAATTAATAAAAAGAAAAGCACAAGCATCAAAAGAAAGATAGAGGGTACCACAGGAAGAAAAGACATCGTGTAACCATTACCTTGTTTAAATAATTCATTTGGGTAATCACACAAGAAGCCACAACTAAAGTAAAGGCCCATGTCTGTGGATACACAAGCTGATTCATTCCCGAAAAGGTTAACTTCAAGGCAATACCAAGCGCCTTAACGCTCATGACCTGTCAAAGAAAAATCTTAAAAATAACAATGGGAGGGGGGGGGGGGGATTCCATTGAATGCACACAGAATTAAGCAACCGATAGCCTAGTTCTGATGCATACCGAGATAGAACCCACAAGGGAGCAAACTCCAATGTAAACCATAATGTGTGTCTGTCCATATTGTGGAACAAAGTGGAAAATAAGTATAAAGACAATTGCTAAGACCAGAGCCGTGTAAAACAAAAATCCTGCAAAAATATCAAAGAGGATACATTCATTTTCCTTTTCTGCAGTTCAACAATTTAGAGAAGAGCTCAAAACAATAACAATAAGAAAATGTAACCTGGCTCTGTAGCAAGAGCCCAAACTTCTGCTACGGATTCAATCTGACGTTCTGGGGGAGCATGCAGTACAATTGTTGTCGAACCCACAACACACAAAGCACAACCGAGAATCCCAAAAGTATGTAACCTTTCCCGCAAAATGATATGTGCAAGTGCGGCACTGCGCGAGAAGTGATGATTAAAAATAACATTTAAATGCCAAACCTAAAATTTGAGTGACAATTTTCCATGCCTGATAATGATGCTGAGAGCACCAAGAGGAGTGACCAGTATGGCTGGTGCAAACGCATAAGCAGCAAAATTAGCAATTTCCCCCACAACCACTGTTGCAAAGTTGATTAACAATTAGAATTAACTACTTTTTCATCTAGAATCATGAACCGTAGTCCATAAGCAACAACTAAACCATCTAACTAAATATTTTAATAAGGCAGCAGAGTCTGATGACTTCCTGAACATTGAGCTGTAAAACTCACTTGTTATCATGCCAACCCACCAAAGTGGCTCAAGCAAGTATGAATACCCTCCGACTCCTGTGTAAAAATACAGAAAACCAATGTCATTTGGATTGATAATGCATAAGGATAAAAACTCTTCATTAAGGAATAAAAAAGTGAAGAGTCGCTAAATGATAGCATGCATTCAAGAGTTCTTTAGATAATAGAGATAAAACAAAAACAAAAAAAAAGTCTAATTACAAAAGCAACAGAAAATTTTATGCAATAAACACAGAATTATGATAAATAGAAGAAAAAAAAAGTTCAATGGCAGCAAAACCAAAGATCACCTGGAATTTGAAAAACCAAAAGCATATCATTTTCTCCAATTGCATTCTATAAACACATTTTATCTTACTTTCAAACATTATGCAAGACTTGTGCACACAGAAACTTGGCCAGTTAGAGGAATTTCATAAACAATTTATAATAAAAAACCAATTAACTTCATGAAGAGAAAGAAGAACACGTAGCTTAGTTTACTAAATACAAGTTCACATACTATATTGACAAGAGATCAAATCAATTAATTCTAGCATAAATGAATAAAATTCAAAGGTCGAATGAATTTCCATCATTTACACACCACTGAAATTCGTTTTCTAAATTGAGTAAACTATTATTCACAGAATCCCACAATACTGCAAGTTACTTAAACCTAATTGATATTTCCAATTAAATAAAAGACGAAATCCGAAAACAAATGATCAAAAAAGAAGTAAAATTTTGATAAATTGCAGTACCTGCCCTGACGCCAGAAGCTCCGGCTTTTTTCAAGCCTTTCTTCTTAACAATGAAACTTGCCCCAATAAATAAACTGGAAGAAATGGCTAAAACCAAACCCTTAACATTATCCGAGGACATTCCCTCGCTCCATCTTCGCACGGCTGACATACTCTAACCCTACACTTGAAAAAAAAAATACTAATTCCAATGGGGAAAATAACTCTATTCAACGTCGTCACAACTCGGCAACGATGGTCGATTTGGTCTGAACTCGGACTGAGACCAAAAAAATGCATTCATGGATCTGGAAAAAGAAAATACCAAATATACCCAAACTAGGAGTGGGCTGAAACCTGAAGGTGTGAAATCAGATCTTTGCCCTAAAAAAGAGAGGGAAATTGGAACATGAATCGTGTAAAAGAAGAAGAGATAGGAGTACGGGCATTTAGAAATTGGAAGCTAGGTAAGAATATTGACTGGGTTGACGCGGAGTGAGTTGGGAGGGAGAACGAGTGGATCTCGAGTCTGAGGAAAGAAGGAAAAACAAAATACAAAAGGAGAATAGAAAGAAGAAGAAAATGTGAAGGAAAGAGAAATGGTTGTGGTTGTTGTGAGCGCTTAAAAGAAAGGGCTGAGCCTGACCTGAGTTGGGGGTAAGCACTGAGTCACATAGCAATCACAAAACGGCTGTTTGCCTGTGATTGTTAGAGAAAGCTTTCTTGGATCACATTCACAGCCTCATTTTTTGTTCTTTTATTTGTAGTTTTGGAGCACATCCGATCCGATCTAATCTTTTGTTTTCTTTTTATGATTATGTCTATTGCGAAAGATTTTTTTTTGGCTTAACTACAAAAAAATATTTAAATTTTTTTCTTAATAAGGGCTTAAAATATTTTTTAATTGAAATAAGTATTAATGTTTTTGTTTTTAGCTGAAATAAGTGTTTAAAGTATTTTTTGGTTGAAATATGTGTCCAAAATTTTATTTTTAGTTGAAATACATGCCAAAATAAATGCCTCAATTAACTTTAAAACAAGCAAAAACGAAACTTTAGGCACTTATTTCAACTAAAAAATACTTTAATTACTTATTATAAAAAAGGGTTAACTACTAGAATAGTCACTTATGTTTTCCCCCAGTACAGAGTTGGTCACCGATTTTGAAAAACGACCAATAAGGTCACTTACGTTTTCGGGGCGTAAACTTTTGGTCACTCAGCCGTTTGTTGCCGTTAAAGACTGACGAATTGCTGAACTGGCAACGAAAAAATAAGGATAAATTACTGCAATGGCCATTAAAATTTATCTCATGTGCATTTTTTCTCCTCAATTTAAAAAAGTAAACATTATAGTCACTAATAAAAATGTTTCTTTATAATTTCACCCTTAAATTTTTAAAAATTCATTTTCAACCCTAAAACTTTACAATCAACTAGTAAAATAATATTATAAATACTTAGATGAAAAATAGGTGCCCAAAGTATACCCTTTGAAACTTAGGTGCCCAAATTGCTCCTATTTAATAACTCGAACTTAAAAATTTAGTCCACTAACTACTAAAAAATTCCAGTTATTGGAATTTCTATTTTATAATTCAAACTTTATTTTGAATTTTTGAGTCGAGTATTTTCACATCAAACCAAAAAATTTAATTTTTTCGAGTCAAGTCGAGTGTTGCACTTCCCTACATACAAACACAGATTAAAATTAAAAATTATATTTCTTTTACTTCACTAGCTATTGAAATTCGTTTATTCATTTTTATTATTATGCTGGAGCAGACATGATCCGACAAAGAATCAAAATTGATTTTTGTCTCTTCGATTCGTCTTCTTCCTTTCTGTAGTTATAAAATTTTTAATTGGAAATATGAAAAAATCCGGGGTTTTCTTTTTTCTGCTTTTTGAAGTTATTTTAATATGTTTGCAATTCAACATGTGTTGATTTTTTTTTGTTTTATATTTTTTATAATAAACTTTTAGATTGTTTTACAGGTTTTGGTAAATTTAAATTTATTTTAATTTTAATAAAAATCATTTATGTTTTATTATTTTCTATATTTATTGTAAAATTTTATTGCTAATCAATAAAATTATATAAAAAGGTTCAAGACTAATGCGGACTAAAAAAATAAATTAATTAAAAGACCAATAAAAAAATTATAAACTAATGAGACTAAAAAGGACTAATTTGTGTTACAAAATATACATTCAGATACTAATTTAATCAGGGGGAAATCCTTAAGGCTAATATGAAAAACTAATCAAATTCGAAGACTAAATCAAATTTTATCCCAACATAATATTACCAATCGGTTGTTAAATGGGTGTTAAAAAAGTGTCAACCAATCGGTGTTTGACACGTGGCATTAATTTTATTTTTTAAATTTTTTTAATGTGAAACCTATAATTAGTGCCCAAAGGGGAATTAAGGTTGTGATCTGTGTTCGAAGAAGAACACAGAACCAGCCTGAGAAGAAATAAACTAGGAATGAAGAAATAAACATGTGGCATTGGTTACTACGTTAACTCTCTTCGGATGGTACTCAATCTTGAGATCGCGGTCTTCGAGCAGTTCTAACAACTTATGATGTTCAAGTTTCAACCCTTCCTAAGTCGTCCAATATTTCACGTTTTGATGATAAGTGTATATACAATGTGCATTTCTTACTATTCAAGCTTTGTCTCTAAGCCTTCGAAGCAAATACAACTGCAGCTAACTCTATTCTAGTGTCGGATAATTCTTTTCAAGGTCTTTCAACTATCTCGATGAATAGGCCACAATCTTCTGTCTTGCATAAGCACACAACCTAACTCTACCTGTAACGCATTACTATGGTTCACAAATTCTTCCTCTGGTATAGGCTGAATCAAGGTCGAAGTTCTCTTCAAAGTTCTTTCGGTTTCTCAATGGCTCATTGTCTCGCATCTAACCACACAAACTAGATATTCTTCTGTAGCAACTTGTTCAATGGAGCAGCTATCTTTGAAAGACCATTCACAATTCTTTGAAAGTAACAATGCCAAACCTAGAAACTAAAGATACCTGTCACTGTCTTCGATTTCTTCCAGCTCACATTTTTTTCTGTCTACTTGGGATTTACTCTAATACACTCGACTGACCTACATGTCCTAGGAGAACATCTTCATTAACTCGGAGTTCACGTTTGGTCAACTTGGCATACAACTGATTCTCTAATAGGATCTACAACACTAGCTCCATCGCTTGTCATGGTCTTCTTCGGTACTCGAATATACATATGTATCATCTATGAGGACTACTACAAACTGATCAAGGAGTTTAGGAAACATTCTGCTCAACATCTCTATGAAAGTAACCAACACAATAGTCGAACAAAACGGCATAACTCAGAACTCAGAGTGATCACATCTTGCCCCGAAAGCTGTATTCGGTACATCAACTTCTCTCCCATTCAACTGGTAGCAATCGGACCCCAAATTAATCTTCGAAAAGACTGAAGCACACACTACTGATCAACAAATCACTGACACTCAGAAATGGATGTTAATTATTCACTGCCACTTGTTTCAACTACCGGCGATCTAAACACATTCTCGTATTGTCTTCTCTCTTCTTCACAAATTGTATTGTCGCACTCTAAGATGATGCACTAGGCCTAATCAGTCTAAGGTCTAACAAGTCTCAAAGTTGATTCTTTAACACTCTCAATTCTGTCAGAAACCATAAGATACAGAGCTATCAAAACAGAAGCAGACTCGGAGACGGTTTCAATAACAAAATTCTTCTTCTCTGTTAGGAGACAAACCAGGTAATTCTTGTAAACACTTCTAGGAAAACACAAACTATTCTAACATTCTGTGGTTTAATCTTCATTCAAAATCAAATCCATCACAATTGCTAAGCAAGCATGTCGACTAAACTCAATCAATCCTTAACCTCTAAAGCTGGATCATCATTCAATAAGAAGTTTACATCCTCACCTACTACTACTACAGTCTCACAAAAATCTGCAACTTCAGGGGAATTCTCTCTTCGTCTCAACGTACGCCCTAACTCAGTGCTCTACAAGCCAAATCATCTCTAAAGGTACATCAAAACCGTAAAAAGATAATAACTTCACACCTACTGGAAACACGTAACCCTGAACCATCAACAGACATCTCCCGTATAATTTTCTGACTACCACTATCTTACTAAAAGGTCTAGTCACATGTGCCCTTACGTCTAGATCTCAACAAGTATGTCTAAATTCTTTGCATGCTCACACAAACAGACGAATCTGCAGAAATTGCAACTTCACAAGTACACAGCTGTTAGTCTTCGGTCCTCTTGTTCTCAGACTGGTTCTTCAACAAAATCTGACTCTTCTAGACTGTTCTTAGATCATTTCGAAACTTCAAAAACGCAGTTCTGAGCACGCACAGACAACCATGCTGGAAAGCAACTCAGACGTACACTGGCCCAATCGCACAGATCGATTCCCATTCACGGATACTGGTCGGCTGTCTTGTATCAAAATCATAGGCTGAACCCCAAACGACCACTAACTAACATTCCTGAGTTTCGGATTACTCACACGAGAACTTTACCCTGATCTCGCCAAAAGAACTAAGGTACTTATACCTACCTCTAACACCTCACCGGACGCGATCAAACTTTGCATGCTTGCTAACAGCATACAGAAGTACAGACTTAGAATCAACCGGAGGAAACAAACTTAATACTGTACCAAGGGCTTATCTGATAAAACATCGACACCACTATGACTCTCACTCATAGGCCTTCACTTCTTCTTACCAACTAATACTAGAATCGATCACATCGTCCCTCATCAACAGGTATCAACCCACGTACATACTGACATAAACAAACTAATTGTACCTCCCCTCCGGTACATCCGTACTTCCCTAACTATAGCAATGATCTTCTTCAACAACATCCACATTTCAGGAATCACAACCTCCACTTACTGATTCACGGCCCACACACTGACCTCAAACTTGCTAAAAGCAATAAATAAACATCAACAACAATAAAACATACAAGATTGGGTTAGCAAAGCAAGGCTTCCAAATGCTCAAGTATGATTTCCCTCACTTAAAAAAATCATTTTCCCGATGTAATAGAAGCAATGGGACTCTACTCAACATGTTTCGAACAAATCAGCACACATACATGCTCAACCAAGCATTTAACAAGGCATACTTGCTAAACAAGCAAACATATGGGTACGATCAAACAACATACATTCTTAATCAAACAATCACACATCACAACATACACGGATAACAAGCAACATGCTTACATGGCAAGCAAACACTGTGCATATCAATCGCAAAACACAACTTACCTCACTTACCTGCCCAAGGTCTCGGAAACCTTAGCCTCTGATACCAACAAATGTAACCCCCTCGTCCCGGTTTGGCCGGATGACCGGTCTAAGTGAGCCACACGAGGAAAACCGAAGCGAAACCCGTTAAGGTTCCCCCTCGGTTAGCAACCCTATTTTTTTCTTTCATTTTAATCCTGACTAGAGGCGTATTAAATCATAAGTGATCAAGACAGCGGAAAACATTCATAAGAGAAACACATTCGAAACACCACTATACATTGCAGTCCATTTTAAGCTTATAGGGCAGGCCATATCGATACTCCAATCAAGGGTGTAACCCCCTCGTCCCGGTCTGGCCGAATGACCGGTCCGAGTGGGCCACACGGGGAAAACCGAGTGAAAACCCCTAA
The DNA here is from genome assembly GCA_030270665.1 of Hibiscus trionum. Classification (NCBI taxonomy): domain Eukaryota; kingdom Viridiplantae; phylum Streptophyta; class Magnoliopsida; order Malvales; family Malvaceae; genus Hibiscus; species Hibiscus trionum. The sequence goes on along the minus strand of BSYR01000011.1, from coordinate 301,636 downwards.
GGATTCCCCATCGGTTAACAACCCTAACTTTTTTTTTCATTTTATAATCTTATCTAAATAGATATTAGACCCTAAGTGATCATACAGCGGAGCAGCATAAACAAAACAATCAAACGAACTCAAACAATCATATTAAGACTGTCACATCCCAAAAACCGGTCTAGTCGAAATTAGGTTCCAGTGACCAAATATTTTAAATAATTTATTCGATCTTATCTAAACCAATAAATATTATTAGAGATAATTTATAATAATTTATTATTTAAAAAAAGGGGTAGAGTGGGTGGATCTGCCGTGTAAAGCAAATCCACCAAATCCATTATCAATTGAACCACACAAATCAATTAAAGAAGTCAAGTGGCAAATTAGCACTATATGTGGCTAAAAAAGAACCACGTGAAGGTTGGAAATGAAAATGAAGGCCAGCCAACCACTCCACAAATGGAAAGCATTATTGAAAACAATTAAAGGATAAGGAATGGGTGGAAAAATAATGCATTTAGTGGATATATCACTATTATTGGAAATACATTAAAAAAAAGGGGTGGGGGTGCCAGCCATAGTAGTATAAATAAGGGGCAAGAGACATTAGCCATTCACGGCAAGTAAGAAAGAAAGAAAAAAAAATTAGTGAGATACATCAAGTAATTAGGTGGTTCAGTGTACGATTGGTTGTCCGATAATTTCGATATAATAATATCGAATCTCTGTCGACGTCGGGGTAAGTTCAAATTCTTGGTTAGTTTAAGTTTCGGTATCGAATCTATTTAATGTTTTTATATTTATTCGATAATGTCTTATCGATTTTAATTGATTTTTATTAATTATCATAGTACACAAGGTAGATTCGGAACAACCGTCAAGCCCAAGAAATAAAAATAAAGTACCGGTCTATCAAGGTGAGTGAAACAAATTAGAGTTGAGATTAGAGTCTCAACTACCTTTAATTTGATGCTAGTATTTATATTAAGCATGAAATTAGATTAATTAAAGGTTGGTAAAAGATAAGGGTAGAAAGAAAAAAAAGAAATTCGGATTTGTAAACTGTCCTGTAGAAAACTGCATTTTTGAGCATGTTAGAGTCATTTCTGGAAAACGGGTTCTTCTACAAAGTTGTAGAGGACAAAATTTTACATGAAATAGAGGTATGATTTGCTCAAAAATGTTAAGTATAGGTCTCGGAATTGTTGTTAGAAGTTACTGAACTAAAACTGAATAAATCTAGAATCTGCTATACTAAATTGTAAAATTCGAAAATTTTAGGGGCTTAAATAATGCCAATAAAATTCTGGAAATTTATACTTGAAACAGGGGAGTCATGAAATGAATGAAATTAAATGGCCAAGCTTGAATTAAGTCTCAATTGGTAGGTTAAATCCATTTAGATCACATATAGAATTATTAAAGAATAAAAAGGGGACTGTTTTGTGGAAATTGATAAATTGAGGACTTACATGTCCTATTTTTGAGGTTGCTGGATTATAAAAATAATTTTATAAGATTCATGTAAACGTGGTTAAAAGCTCAAGATTTATAGTGTAGTGAAACATAGGTTATAAATGCACTAAAGTCACAAATTAAGCATAGACAGATTAGGTTTCTGAAAATGCCTTATGTTCAAGTAATAAACTGTATTGATAGAGAAATGATAAAATTATGTACCATACATGGTTGTAAAGGTGTGTTTATAAGCTTTCTAGAATGGTAAAGAACTCCTTATTTGGAGTTGTGAGTAAAAAGATATGTATTTTTGAGTAAATAAAGGTCATAAAAACAGGGTAACAGTTTGCCCCTAAATCTGCATCAACATTAACTTTAAAAATTCATTATAAATTGTATAAGAGGAATTAAAAGCTATAGTTTATATGGTTTAAAAGTTTATTCAGTCTAGTTTCGTTTGAAACAAACGAAATCAGATTTTGAGTTATAGAACATTTTATATAAATATTTCTTTGAGGACAATGCAAGCTGCCTAATGTATTAAAATGATATATTTCTTTAATGTTTGGTTAGAAAAGAGTAGAAATGAAGGAAACCACAAAGTTGGAGAATAAGGAAAATGTCTTTAAGCTTGGATTGAGGTGAGTGTGGATGCATTTGTGTAGAACCAAGGTTTTGATATAATATTTGAAAAATGTTTTGGACTAAATTGAAAAGAATTTAAAATATGTTTTTAGTCAAAAACAACTTGAAAATATGTTTAAGGGTTTTAAAGGCTTTGGAATGGTTTTAAAGTGTATTTAAAGTAGTCAAAACCATGATTTTCAAGTAACCGTACCGATACGGTATTGGACCGTACCGATACGCCTTAGGGTTTTCAAACTACCAAAATTCCAGTAGCCAAAACCCGTACCGATACGCCTAGCCGTATCGATACGGTGTGTTTTGAAATAGCCCAACGGCCATAAATGGTACTATTCCCAACGGCCATAAATGGTACTATTCCCAACGGTCATAAATGGTATTATTCCCAACGGCCATAAATGGTACTATTTCCAACGGCCATAAATGGCACTATTCCAACGGCTATAAACGGCTCTATTCCCAACGGCTATGAACGACAATATTCCCAACGGCTATAAACGGCTACAAACTCATTTGTGACTATAAATTGAAGGCTGAAACACTTGAAGAATGCAAGAGATGATATTCAAGCTTCATGATCAAGAGAAATAGCGTTTAAGTCTTTACTTTCTTCATTTCTCTTGTATATATTGTATAGAGAGTGTTTTTCATTGTTTTTATTCTTTACACTCTTGTGAGCTTAATTCTCGTAAACACCCACCTTGTGAGGTATATTTGTTTACATCTTTCTACCCTTGTAAAAGGAGAGGTTCTAGTTTAGCCTTGAGAGAAAAACTAGAGTGGTTCTATCTTAGCCATTGAAAAGATAGGGTTGTAAGGTTACCCTTTGTCCTCAAAAGGAAGAATTCATTGTTGAGTGAATTGGGAAATCCTTAGTGGTGTGCTAAGGTAGTGGATGTAGACTCGGTTGAGTAGTCGAACCACTCTAAAATCATCGTGCAAATATTGTCTACTATTTTCGGTTTTAGCCAATTCAACCACCAAGCAATTACAACCCTCCTTGACGGTTTCGGTGATCGATTCGAGCGTGCCTAAAAAACCCAACAATTGGTATCAGAGCCTCGTCTCCATCGAAGGACTAACATCCAGGAGCAAAGATCCAACGCTCGTAGTCCACCGTACAAGAAAATGGCAAGCGGTTCTACAATGATTTCATTTGAAGAAGGCCGCTCTATCATGTGTCCTCCTCTCTTCAAAGGAGAAGGTTACTTCCAATGGAGCAACATCATGAAGTATTTCATCCAAGGCTTCAACCTCGACATTTGGAGGATTATCAATGATGGACATTCGGAAGCTCCTAAGAAGAAGAAGAAAAGGAGTGTCAATGACACAAAGAAGGACCATCTCAATGCAAAGGCTATGCACATTCTTCTCTGTGCCCTAAGTGAAGAGATTTCCAAGAAGGTCTCCCCATCCAAAAGTGCCAAAGAAATTTGGGAGAAGCTTGAGAAATTCTATGGGAAAGAAGAGAAGAAAGATGATGCTTCATCATGTGCAATCCTCCCCTCAACACCTAAGGTGGATGGTGTTTTGGCTCTCGATGAGCCCGAGGTATCTTCTAACTCAGATGAATTAAATTCACATTCTTTTGATGAGTTACAAGATGCATTTAATGAATTATATTTGGAATTTGAGACCATGAATTCCAAATTTAGGAAAATGATTTCAAAACTCGAAACTGAAAATGATTTTCTTTTAAAAACAAAAATGGATTTTGAAAATCAAAATGAAAATTTGAAAAATGATTTAGAATTTTCAAAAACAAACAAAGATGTTTTAGAAATGGAAAATCTTGATTTAAAAGTTAAGCTTGAAAGCTTAACAAAAGAAAAAGAAATCATTTCTAATAATTCATCTCATCCCATAATGGCAAAATGCTCACATTGCCATTATCATGGTCATTCGTTGCATACTTGTCCTATAAAGAAAAGAAAAACTTATAGGATTAGACAAGTATGGGTTCCTAAGGGAACTAGAGACATTGAGGTTAATGTTAATGGATCCAAAGCAATTTGGATACCAAAATCGAAGTAAATGTCTCTTGTAGGTGTGTTGGAGCAAAGGCAAGAAAAGCAAGAATCTCAAATGCTCTAGTCACACAAGTGAAGAAGATGGGTAACCTCTAATCTTAATGCATTTGATTTTAAATCATTCGGTTGCCTATTTTGATAATAAATGTTCATGCATCATTGCTTATTTATATTTATAAGTGCATGACATTATTTGAAAATTTTATGCATATGAGTCTAATGGTTTCATTCATATGTTTGCATAAAAAAAAATTATTAAGTCTTGGATAAATTGAATTTCATATGCTCTTAATTTGATTTTATTTTGAAATTCAATGCCTTTAAGTGTCAAGTTTTGTGCTAAATATTTAATGGAATGCTTGAGTAAGGGGGAGCCAATTTTTTTTAAAACCAAAATTTTAAGTGTCAATTTTTTTTTCTCCTATGTTATCTTGAACTTAAATGTCATTTTAAATACTTTTTGATATAACAAAAAGGGGGAGAAATGGTTTGAAAAATTGAATTTTCAAATGAATAAGGGGGAGCTTTATTTGATTTCATATCTTAATCTCTTATTCACAATTTTAAAGTTAAAGGGGGAGAATCCCAAACAATTTTTCAAGTTGGTTTTATTATATCAAAAAGGGGGAGATTGTAGAACCAAGGTTTTGATATAATATTTGAAAAATGTTTTGGACTAAATTGAAAAGAATTTAAAATATGTTTTTAGTCAAAAACAACTTGAAAATATGTTTAAGGGTTTTAAAGGCTTTGGAATGGTTTTAAAGTGTATTTAAAGTAGTCAAAACCATGATTTTCAAGTAACCGTACCGATACGGTATTGGACCGTACCGATACGCCTTAGGGTTTTCAAACTACCAAAATTCCAGTAGCCAAAACCCGTACCGATACGCCTAGCCGTATCGATACGGTGTGTTTTGAAATAGCCCAACGGCCATAAATGGTACTATTCCCAACGGCCATAAATGGTACTATTCCCAACGGTCATAAATGGTACTATTCCCAATGGCCATAAATGGTACTATTTCCAACGGCCATAAATGGCACTATTCCAACGGCTATAAACGGCTCTATTCCCAACGGCTATAAACGGCAATATTCCCAACGGCTATAAACGGCTACAAACTCATTTGGGACTATAAATTGAAGGCTGAAACACTTGAAGAATGCAAGAGATGATATCCAAGCTTCATGATCAAGAGAAATAGCGTTTAAGTCTTTACTTTCTTCATTTCTCTTGTATATATTGTATAGAGAGTGTTTTTCATTGTTTTTATTCTTTACACTCTTGTGAGCTTAATTCTCGTAAACACCCACCTTGTGAGGTATATTTGTTTACATCTTTCTACCCTTGTAAAAGGAGAGGTTCTAGTTTAGCCTTGAGAGAAAAACTAGAGTGGTTCTATCTTAGCCATTGAAAAGATAGGGTTGTAAGGTTACCCTTTGTCCTCAAAAGGAAGAATTCATTGTTGAGTGAATTGGGAAATCCTTAGTGGTGTGCTAAGGTAGTGGATGTAGACTCGGTTGAGTAGTCGAACCACTCTAAAATCATCGTACAAATATTGTCTACTATTTTCGGTTTTAGCCAATTCAACCACCAAGCAATTACAACCCTCCTTGACGGTTTCGGTGATCGATTCGAGCGTGCCTAAAAAACCCAACAATTTGTCTCGGGTGACGCGGTGTCATTCCGATCATTGTTTTTATGTTCTGATATGTGAGTGTAATTGTCTCGGGTGACGCGGTGTCATTCCGATCATTGTTTTTATGTTCTGATATGTGAGTGTGGATGCATTTGTCTCGGGTGACGCGGTGTCATTCCGATCATTGTTTTTATGTTCTGATATGTGAGTGTGGATGCATTTGTCTCGGGTGACGCGGTGTCATTCCGATCATTGTTTTTATGTTCTGATATGTGAGTGTGGATGCATTTGTCTCGGGTGACGCGGTGTCATTCCGATCATTGTTTTTATGTTCTGATATGTGAGTGTGGATGCATTTGTCTCGGGTGACGCGGTGTCATTCCGATCATTGTTTTTATGTTCTGATATGTGAGTGTGGATGCATTTGTCTCGGGTGACGCGGTGTCATTCCGATCATTGTTTTTATGTTCTGATATGTGAGTGTGGATGCATTTGTCTCGGGTGACGCGATGTCATTCCAATCATTGTTTTTATGTTCTGATATGAGAGTGTAGTTTTTGTTTAAAGTGTTGGGATTAGTATCCTAACCCTTGTTATTTTTTTAGATAACATGAAGAAAGCATGAAATGAATTTAATAATGATTGGTAAAATTTAAAATGATAAGGAAGAAGGATTAAAGGCAAAAATATTGATCTAAGTGTATATTGCTTGTTAGATAAGCATGATTAGCATAAATATGATTAGTTGCTATGATGTGTTGATTACTTGAGCTATGTGAAATGTGACTAAATGATAAACTTTGCTACTGGTTTTTAATGATCATGAAATGAAAATGATCTCATGTACTTGCTGGAATTTTTTTTTATTACCATGATGCTTGATTGATTATATGTATATGCCTATTGAAATGGTTAAATGCCTTTGAAATTATGAATGATTGACAAGTGAATGATCTTGTTAATAAAGAAAGATAAGTAAAGTCCTTGGTATGATTAGTGTCTATAGGTAGAAGGGCATGCCTTAGAGTCGTTGAGCTCCCCTGATCTTTGTTACAGGATGGTGGTTAGTCACCTATAAACCTGATAAGGTGGTTAGTCACCTTGATAATTGAATGGTGGTAAGTAACCATTGATGCCTATGCATCCCCTGTTATATGTTGAAATGAGAAATGGATACTTTGAGTATCTAATGTTACATGAAGACTCGATTACCTTGTTCATTAATCATCCAAGGCAAAATATTTAAAAGTTACATGACTTGAAAGATAAGTACTTAAATGATAAGTACCAATGAAATGAGATTGATATGCCTACTTGTCTTGTATATGCTAATGCTTTTAAATGATGCTTGTTGTTGTATATGATAATGTTTGATCGATACTTGTTGTATAAATGAATATAAAAGTATGATGTTATTGTTGCATCAATGATTACTTGAAATAGTTACAAGATTAGCATGGCCCCTGTGCAAGGATGACACGCACAAATCAAGAAATGGTACCAATATATTATGTGTTTGATACATTATGCTATGTTATGCTCATAATATGATATTATGTTTTGTTATGAATATGAAGTATGCCATGTTATTGCATAATTAGCATGACATTCATTTTTGGAAGCATGTTACATGACATAATATGATCATTCATTGTCATTGGCTACCTCACTTAGACTATGTAAGTCTAATGCATTCATTGCATAACATTTTAGGTTAAGAAAAGTAACAGATCGAGATCGAGATTAGTTGGAAGGTTGGCAAGTCACTACAATTAAAGAGTAATGTGTTTTGTCCTTATGAACTCCTAGTATGGTGGCAAAGTAGTTAAAGTAATTATACTAATCTTGTGGGCCTACTATTGTGAAATTTTGCCTATGTTTTATATAAGGTTTTAAAGCTATATAGACTATTAAGTTAGTAATAAAATTGACATAATTGGTAGTAAAACATTGATTAAAGGACTCTATGATTTTTGTGAGTTGTTAGGCTCATTGAAATATGTAAAGAATTTTAGTAAGATAATTCAAAAAGAAATAGATTTGAATACTTTACAAAATAGTCACTGAACATTACCTAGTCTAATCAGATAGGTAAATGACCTCTGTTAGTAATGAGATTTTACAGGCTAATAACTAGTAAGTTTAATTTCAGTATAATATCACGAATTTCAGATAAGGACCCCTAATTTGTAAAAATTACAAATTAGTCCCTGAGTTTGAAAAAGTTTAAAATTGACCCCAATTCAAATAAGTTGTTAATAAGTTAAGTGTTAAGTCTTAAAAGAGATTAATAAAATATGCCGAAATGATTTTTGAACTTTGGATTTATGTCTCCGATCTCCGTTATATTTTCCGGTAGCGCTCTCCGACCCGGTTCTCTACCAGGCCGGGAAGGGGGTGTTACAAAGACCCAATTTTAAACTTAACCTGCAGGCGGTATCGATACACCTAAGGGGTGTATCGATACCCCTTGACTTGGTCAACTGGTCAGAGTCAACCAGTAGAGACCGTATCGATACGCCCAAGGGGTGTATCGATACCCTCCCCAACGATTGACTTTCCACGGTCAACGCTAAGATGACGGTATCGATACCTCAGAGGCCCGTATCGATACCGAAATGGACAGCAGCTTTGGTGACCAAAAAGGTATCGATACGCCTCCCTCGCGTATCGATACACGAAGCCTGAACAAGAAGACGGTATCGATACTGGACCAACCGTATCGATACCCTTACACAGCCAAAACTCCCAAACTCAGCCAAAACATGCAAGACTCGAACCTAGATGCAGTTTAAGACTTCCCTAACCCCAACCTTTCGGCTATGTCTTGAACATGAGGAACTAGGCTCGCATCTTGCAACTGTTTCTCTCTAATCAACTGAATCAAAGAAGGCTTCACTTGCAGCTCGGTGATCAAACCACCATCATCGGACACGCTCAATCTAGCAAACATAGCTCTCAACTCAACGGCCACTTTTCTACTCAAAGCATCGGCCACTACGTTCGCTTTACTCGGATGGTACTCAATGGTCAAATCATAATCCTTTAGCAATTCTAACCACCTTCTCTGTCTCAAGTTTAACTCTTTCTGTGTCATCAAGTACTTCAAGCTCTTGTGATCAATGTAAACAATACACTTCTCACCATACAAATAGTGACGCCAAATCTTCAATGCAAATACTACTGCGGCTAGCTCTATGTCATGAGTAGGATAGTTCTTCTCATGAATCTTCAACTGTCTAGAAGCATAAGCAACCACTCTCCTATCTTGCATCAGAACACATCCTAAGCCTACGTAGGAAGCATCACTGTAGATCACAAACTCCTTACCTGAAACAGGTTGCACTAACACTGGGGCATTCGTCAAAGCTTCTTTCAATTTCTCAAAAGCCTTATGTCTTGCATCTGACCATTCAAACTTAACTCCCTTTTGCAACAATTTAGTCAAAGGGGCAGCTACTCTAGAGAAGCCATCCACAAACCTCCTATAGTAACCGGCTAATCCTAGGAAACTTCTAATCTCAGTCACGGACTTAGGTTGTTTCCACTCAACAATAGCCTCAATCTTCGATGGATCAACACGGATACCTTCGGCCGAAACAACATGGCCAAGAAACACAACCTCTCGAATCCAGAACTCACACTTACTAAGCTTCGCATACAACTGATTGCTCAACAATCTCTGTAAAACAAATCTCAAGTGCTCATCATGCTCTTCTTCTGTCTTCGAGTATACAAGTATATCATCAATGAAGACAACTACAAAGCGATCTAGATAGTCCCTAAAAATTCTATTCATCATGTCCATGAATGCTGCTGGTGCATTCGTGAGCCCAAATGGCATCACAAGAAACTCATAGTGACCATATCTAGTCCTAAAAGCTGTCTTCGGAACATCACATTCTTTCACTTTCAACTGATAGTACCCGAATCTCAAATCTATCTTCGAGAATACTGAAGCACCTCTCAACTGATCAAACAAATCATCTATACGAGGCAACGGATACTTGTTCTTCACAGTCATCTGATTCAACTGTCTATAGTCAATGCACATGCGCATACTACCATCTTTCTTTTTCACAAACAACACTGGAGCACCCCACGGAGAACTACTAGGCCTAATGAAACCACGGTCTAATAACTCTTGCAACTGACTCTTCAATTCTTTCAACTCTTTCGGAGCCATGCGATACGGAGCTATCGAAACTGGGTTAGACCCTGAAACTGTCTCAATCACAAACTCAACATCTCTGTCAGGAGGCAAACCCGGCAACTCTTCAGGAAACACATCTGGAAAGTCACACACTGTTCTGATATCCCTCGGTCTAGCTTCACTCATGTCCGGATTCATAACATAAGCTAAATAGGCCCCACATCCAGAGTCCGTCAACCTATGAGCCTCTAAAGCTGACACTACATTAGACAAGAACTTAATGTTCTCGCCCACTACCACTACCTCGTAGTCATCAGAGAGCTTCAAGGAAATTCTCTTTGTTTCGAAATCCACACTAGCCCGATGCTCAACCAACCAATCCATACCCAATATAATATCAAAACCGTAGAAAAGAAGTTCCATCATATCAACTGAAAACACATGACCCTGAATCTTCAGTGGACACCTCCTATACATACGTCTAACCACAACTGTCTCACCAAAAGAGCTAGTAACATGCATACCTACATCTAAGATCTCAACAGGAATATCTAACTTCTGTGTATGCTCACTCAAAATGTAGGAATGCGTAGAACCCGAATCAACCAAAGAAAGCAAAGACATAGACTATAACTCGAAATTACCTGCTATCACATTGGTGTCGTTCCCGGCCTCTCTCTGAGCATAAACTCTCGCTGGTCCTCCCGCCTCTGGCTGCACAGCCACAACATGGGCAAGGTTCCTCTGAGCATCTCCCCTAGGTGCATCAGCCCTAGGCTGGAAGTAACCACGACCGCGCCCACGGCCTCTCTGAAAATCATTACCTCTCGCAGGAGCCTGAGCTATGTTCGGTGCCTGAGCTGCCTGACGTGGACAGTCCCTCCTAAAGTGGTCCCTCGAACCACAGTTCCAACAAGCATGGAAGTTACCCCAACACTCGCCAGTGTGCTGCCTCCCACACTGTGCGCACTCGGGCAAACGCCCTCCTCCTCTATGGCCCTGGTGGCCTCTACCATGATGGCCACTGCCACGTCTCTGATCAAACTGATGTCCGCCACCTCTGTGCCTCTTGGCATCTCTACCATCAAAGTGGTTGTGCCTCTTACCAGAACTCGATCCCCCAGAACGCTTGGTCAGCCCCAAGCTATGCTCAATGTCCTTGGCTCTAGCAACCAAGACATCAAAGTCCGAATAATCTGAAGCTAAGGTATACCTCTTAACTTCCTCATGAAGCCCGTATCTGAAACGGTCACATCGAGCCCTCTCAGTAGGCACTAACTCTGGAGCATACTGACTCAGACGGACGAAACGAATCTCATAATCAGTCACAGATGCATCCCCCTGAGTGAGAGCCATGAACTCTATCTTTTTCTCATCTAGGTACCTCGGTCCCAAGTACCTCTTCCGGAAGGCAAACTCAAAGAATTCCCAATCTATCTCGGCCTCTGGAACCCCGGCAGTAATGGTGACCCACCAGGTGTAGGCATCACCCTGAAGCAATGAGATCACACAACCCAATCTACGTGCGCCCGCACAACCCATCTGAGCTAAGATACGAACCGTCTTCTCCAACCATAACTCCGACCTCTCCGGAGTAGATCCTCTAAACTCCTCGGCTCCCAAGCTACGAAGCCTCTCTAAAGGGAGACTAGCATCATCACACCTAGGCTGAGCTGCAGCCTGAGCTCCCGCAACTGCGGCCTGGAAAGCTCCCGCTATCGCTTGCACTAGCGGAGTCATATCAATTCCAGCTGGACCTTGGCCACCTTGGCCACCTTGAGGTCCATCTCCTCCGGCTCCATCCTCACCTCCCGCTCCAGGTGGAGGAGGTGGTGGTGGTGGAGGTGGTGGTGGAGCGCCAACTCCCGCAGCCACCGACCCTTCTAGATGAGCCTCCACACCAACAGCTGGCTCAACAGGAGCCGCAACCCGTGGTTCCTGACGAACCACTCTCGGTCTACCTCTCGGTCTAGACATTGCTCTCACAAATATTAACTACAACCACAACAACAAAACATACAAGTTGGGTTAGCAAGGCAAGGCTTCCAAGTGTTCAAGTACGTCCCCTCACTAAAACAAAACCATTTTCCAATGTAATAGTAGCAATGGGACTCACACACACATGCTTTGAATAAAACAAGCAACATACTCGTCAAACAAGCAATCATTCTTGCAAGCAAGCAAACACCGTGCATATCAAGCAAAAACTTGAACTTACCTCACTTACCTGCCCAAGGTCTCGGTAACCTTAGGCTCTGATACCAACAAGTGTAACCCCCTCGTCCCGATCTGGCCGAATGACCGGTCCGAGTGGGCCACACGGGGAAAACCGAGTGAAAACCCCTAAGGATTCCCCCTCGGTTAACAACCCTAACTTTTTTTTTTCATTTTATAATCTTGTCTAAATAGATATTAGACCCTAAGTGATCATACAGCGGAGCAGCATAAACAAAACAATCAAACGAACTCAAACAATCATATTAAGACCCAATTTTAAACTTAACCTGCAGGCGGTATCGATACACCTAAGGGGTGTATCGATACCCCTTGACTTGGTCAACTGGTCAGAGTCAATCAGTAGAGACCGTATCGATACGCCCAAGGGGTGTATCGATACCCTCCCCAACGGTTGACTTTCCACGGTCAACGCTAAGATGACGGTATCGATACCCCAGAGGCCCGTATCGATACCGAAATGGACAGCAGCTTTGGTGACCAAAAAGGTATCGATACGCCTCCCTCGCGTATCGATACACGAAGCCTGAACAAGAAGGCGGTATCGATACTGGACCAACCGTATCGATACCCTTACACAGCCAAAACATGTAAGACTCGAACCTAGATGCAGTTTAAGACTTCCCTAACCCCAACCAATCATTCATACAACATTCACATACCACCAAACAGCCATACAAACCCTCAATAAGCATAAACATCAAGGAGATCATGCAATAGGCCCAAGATGGCATCCAAGCATTCAAGTTCATACATCAACATTCAACATGAAGGCAATCTCTTAGGCATAAGGCTACCATTCAACAAGAGTAAGTAATTAGGCATGAGTTGACATACTACAAGGCAACACAACCATGAAAAGTAAGATATGAAGGAGTCTAAACATGCTCCTAGCAACCAATGACAACCAACAAAACATTACACATCCCATTGCTTAAACTATTACATGTCTTAGCATTAAAAACCATACTTGGTGAACTCAAGTCCAAAAACCACACTTGGAGCCTTCCACTTGCGCAAGCAACCCACGAACTAAGGATCTGCAATGTTGAACAAAGAGAGCGTAAGCAATGATGCTTAGTGAGGGTAAGCTCTAAAAACAAACCTCAACATTGCAGGGTCCAAGCACGATCTAGCCAAGGCATTTACACATACCAAGAACCCACAAGAGCCACGATATAAGATGCATGAACAAAATATACAAGTTAATGTCATGATCATCAAGCTCTAACTTTCTCAACATAAATAGCCACATCAAACATCCTCACAAGGATCATTAGTCTCAACACATGGATACATATATCAAACAACATTGGCACCTAGTTAAGACTCAAATACGCGGATAACCGTTGGAACTCATATCCAACAACACAACCATTACCTGACGGTGGGATTACACTCATCACCGGTCTCGCGGAAGGGATTCCACTCATCCTCACGCCCCGTCGATGGGATTCCACTCATCACCGACTATATTTAAATACCATTTCCGGGCGTACCCGTACTCCTCCTTGGTGACTCAACGCCACCAAGGCCACGCGCGACTTTTGACTCATGTGTACACACTAACATCCTAATGATCGATCATCTGTATTTAAGTTTACTGGTGCCAACATTTTACTCATTCCACATTACTCATCTCAATCATTTCCGTGCTTAGCACGTACTCACCATGAACACAATCATGAACCAACACCATGCATGCTTTAAGAAATACAAATCATGCCTCATCTCACATGTATAATACAATATACATAAGCATTCATATCACAACACATACGAGGCATACACATTCATACATTCAAGTTCATCCAAAGGCTCTAGATCAAGTTTAGGATTAGGCTACCACCCTAATCCTAACTCTAGGTGGGTCTACCAAGCCCGACCTAGTCCATCTACTCGAACCAACCATTTTAAAACCGTTCAAAACAATTAACCACTCACCTAAGCTCCCGAGCTCAAGACCAAGCAAGCAATTGTCTTCAATTCCCCGGATTCACTTTCGATGCTTCACCGATGCCCAAACTTGATTCTAATCAATCCCAAACACAAACAAAACATCCACAATCAATATCTTGTCATCGAAACTAACCCGGATTACATTACCAAGCATCCAATACTCAAAACAAGACCAAAAACAGGATTTTCGAGCAGCCCACTTGACCCACTGAAAACTCTCATTTCAAGCACCCAAACAAGCATCAATTTCACCCAAAACGATCCTCATATATCATACTACCCACATCCCTCAATTTCCAACCTTTAACAGCCCCCAAAACCACTTTAAAACCCTTCAAAAACCCTTTGGAAACCCAAATCCGGAAATTGATTAAAATCATTTGAAATTTACATATGTAGCATCATTTGGCTCCTACATTCCATAACTAACCATAATAAATCATAATATTAAGATTAGCTACACAAAGGCACCATTTTTACTCAAAACATTCAAAACCTCTACTTTCCAAAAACTTCATGGAAATGAAAAAGAATGGTACTTTTATGAAGGGGAAGATGAGGGGAAATCAAATTTGCTCTTACCTTTCAATTTGGAGCTGAAACGAAGAAGGAATAAGATGGAACAGTAACTTCAATGGTGGGAGGGGTTTTGTCGTGATATTTTGGGAGAGAGGGAGAAGATGAGTGAAAATTGGGGGTTTTATTTGTTTTGTTTTAATTTAAAAGCCCAAAGACCTTTTTGCCCTTAATGAAATAGATTATTCACAAGGACATAAGTTCCATGGCCATTTGGGGTTTAATTCCAAAACTTAGTCCATCATCAATTTAATTAGTTTGAAAACCAACCCGGACCATTATTTAAATTTTAAAACCGAACCCAGAATAATATTAAAATATTACTTTCACCTAACCCCTAAACCCGGGTGTTACAAAGAGTATCGATACACCTTGACGTGGTCAACCCAAACATTCAACTCGAGGAAGACCGTATCGATACAGCCCTTGGGCGTATCGATACACCCTCTTTGGTCAACATCTCGCGGTCAACGAGATAAACCCGTATCGATACACCCCATCACCGTATCGATACGCCAAAAACTCCCCAATTTCTCAGAATTTCAATAGCGAAAAAGGTATCGATACGCCCCCCCCCCCCCCCCGTGTATCGATACGCCAAGCAAAAACTGAACTCTGCAGGCAAGACCGTATCGATACGGCCTTAGGCGTATCGATACGCCTGCTCTGCAATTGCACAATTTTCAACTAGGTGACCTCAAACACAACTCTAGATGCATCGTTGGACTCTCCTATGCACATACAATCATTCAAGCAATCATACTAAAGCCCAAGGAAGCAATCAAACATGAGACAAGACATCCATACATGGCATTCCAAGAAAAGGGCAACCTTAGCACTTATAAGTTCATGCCTTAGAACAAACAAATAAGCATACAAGTCATGCATCATAAGCAGGCTATACAAATCAAACAAGACATCCAAAAGCCACACCACTTCAACATACAACAAGGCATTTAAATCAATAACACCTATCTCATTGCTTAACTATTACAATCTACAATTTAAATATCATACATTGAGCTAACCAATAGCAACACTTGGAGGCCTTTCCTTGCCCTTGCCACCCACAAGCTATTGATCTGCATGGTCGAACAAAAGAGAACGTAAGCATAAAAGCTTAGTGAGGGTAAGCTCATAAATCAAACCTTCGACAATGCAGGGTCCAAGCACGAGCTACAACCAAGATTAAATGCATGATCTTACCTCCGATCCACAAAATCCGAAATGAACATGATGCATGAACATATAATCAACATTATGTCATGCTCAACAACTCATAAGCTCAACTTACAACGATGCATAATTCAAAGTATTAACCACGTCATATACCAATTCGTAAAGGGCATCACATTTCGTATCATATAAGCATATATGCATAATCTCATATTGGTATACACATACAACCTCATATTGGCACCTAGCTATGACTTGAATACGCGGATAACTCGTTGGAACGCATTTCCAGCAACAACATTACCTCGGTGGGATTACACTCATCACCGGTCCTTGCATGGGCGGGATTCCACTCATCACCACATGCCCTACGGATGGGATTCCACTCATCATCACGTAGAATATATATAAATTTCCGGTGGAATATTACATCACCGTACTCCTCCTTGGTGCCTTAACGCCACCAAGGCCACGTACGTTTTGACTCAATTTGTGTGCACACTCATCCTAATGATCGATCATTGTACCCAAGCATACTAGTGCCAATATAAATCAAATTCCACAACCTTTCACAATATCAATTTTAATATAATTTCTGTGCTTAGCACGTACTCACCATGATACTCCAAAATCATGCAATCCACCTCATAACCTCATTTCACAAACCAACACCACATGTATATCATCCAAACAATTATCACATCATATATCCACATTATATTTGTCATCAACTGTAACACCCCCTTCCCGGCCTGGTAGAGAACCGGGTCGGAGAGCGCTATCGGAAAATATAACGGAGATCGGAGACATAAATCCAAAGTTCAAAAATCATTTCGGCATATTTTATTAATCTCTTTTAAGACTTAACACTTAACTTATTAACAACTTATTTGAATTGGGGTCAATTTTAAACTTTTTCAAACTCAGGGACTAATTTATAATTTTTACAAATTGGGGGTACTTATCTGAAATTCGTGATATTATACTGAAATTAAACTTACTAGTTATTAGCCTGTAAAATCTCATTACTAACGGAGGTCATTTACCTATCTGATTAGACTAGGTAATGTTCAGTGACTATTTTGTAAAGTATTCAAATCTACTTCTTTTTGAATTATCTTACTAAAATTCTTTACATATTTAAATGAGCCTAACAACTCACAAAAAATCTTATAATCCTTTAATCAATATTTTAGTACCGATTATGTCAATTTTATTACTAACTCAATAGTCTATATAGCTTTAACACCTTATACAAAACATAGGTAAAATTTCGCAATAGTAAGCCCACAAGATATAACTACTTTAATTACTTTAACTACTTTGCCACCATACTAGGAGTTCATAAGGACAAAACACGTTACTCTTTAATTGTAGTGACTTGCCAACCTTCCAACTAATCTCGATCTCGATCTGTTACTTTCCTTAACCTGAAATGTTATGCAATGAATGCATTAGACTTACATAGTCTAAGTGAGGTAGCCAATGACAATGAATGATCATATTATGTCATGTAACATGCTTCCAAAAATGAATGTCATGCTAATTATGCAATAACATGGCATACTTCATATTCATAACAAAACATAATATCATATCATGAGCATAACATAGCATACGTATCAAATACATAATATATTGGTACCATTGGATACGCGGATTCCCTGTACACCATATCATGAATCATAAATGAGCCGTAGCCCTGAGCCGTAGCTCCATATCATGTAGCATTTCATAGTCATATTCGAACATATCAAAGTAATACAAGGCACTTACCAAATTTACCATTCGAGCATAGTTACTCTACATGAGCCCTTAACAAATGCAACATAAACATCATACTTTTATGTTCATTCATACAGCAAGTATCGATCAAAACATTATCATATACAACAACAAGCATCAATTAAAAGCATTAGCATATACAAAACAAGTAAGCATGTCAATTTCATTTCATTGGTACTTATCATTTAAGTACTTATCTTTCAAGTCATGTAACTTTTAAATATTTTGCCTTGGATGATTAATGAACAAGGTAATCGAGTCTTCATGTAACATTAGATACTCAAAGTATCCATTTCTCATTTCAACATATAACAGGGGATGCATAGGCATCAATGGTGACTTACCACCATTCAATTATCAAGGTGACTAACCACCTTATCAGGTTTATAGGTGACTAACCACCATCCTGTAACAAAGATCAGGGGAGCTCAACAACTCTAAGGCATGCCCTTCTACCTATAGACACTAATCAACCCAAGGACTTTACTTATCTTTCTTTATTAACAAGTGCATTCACTTGCCAATCATTCATAATTTCAAAGGTATTTAATCACTTCAATAGGCATACACGTATAATCAATCAAGCATCATGGTAACATAAAATTCCAGCAAGCACATGAGATCATTTTCATTTTATGATCATCAAAAACCAGTAGCAAAGCTTATCATTTAGTCATATTTCACATAGCTCAAGCAATCAACACATCATAGCAACTAATCATATTTATGCTAAGCATGCTTATCTAACAAACAATATACACTTAGATCAATATTCTTGCCTTTAATCCTTCTTCCTTATCATTTTAAATTTTACCAATCATTATTAAATTCATTTCATGCTTTCTTCATGTTATCTAATAAAAAAAAATAACAAGGTTAGGATACTAATCCCAACACTTCAAACAAAACTACACTCACATATCAGAACATAAAAACAAATATCGGAATGACACCGCGTCACCCGAGACAAATGCATCCACACTCACATATAAAAACAATGATCGGAATGACACCGCGTCACCCGAGACAAATGCATCCACACTCACATATAAAAACAATGATCGGAATGACACCGCGTCACCCGAGACAAATGCATCCACACTCACCTTGATCCAAGCTTAGAGACATTTTCCTTATTCTCCAACTTTGTGGTTTCCTTCATTTCTACATCTTTTCTAACCAAACATTAAAGAAACATATCATATATTACATTAGGCAGCTTGCATTGTCCTCAAAGAAATATTTATATAAAATGTTCTATAACTCAAAATCTGATTTCGTTTGTTTTGAACGAAACTAGACTTAATAAACTTTTAAACCATATAAATTATAACTTTTAATTCTTCTTATACAATTTATAATGAATTTCTAAAGTCGATGTTGATACAGATTTAGGGGCAAACTGTTACCCTATTTTCATGACCTTTACTTACTCAAAAATTCATATCTTTTTACTCACAACTCCAAATAAGGAGTTCTTTACCATTCTGGAAAGCTTATAAATACACCTTTACAACCATGTATGACACATAATTTTATCATTTCCCTATTAATACAGTTTATTACTTGAACATAAGGCATTTTCAGAAACCTAATCTGTCTATGCTTAATTTGTGACCTTAGTGCATTTATAACCTATGTTTCACTACACTATTAATCTTGAGCTTTTAACCACGTTTACCTTAATCTTATAACATTATTCTTATAATCCAGCAACCTCAAAAATAGGACATGTAAGTCCTCAATTTATCAATTTCCACAAAACAGTCCCCTTTTTATTCTTTAATAATACTATATGTGATCTAAATGGTTTTAACCTACCAATTGAGACTTAATTCAAGCTTGGCCATTTAATTTAATTCATTTCATGAATCCCCTGTTTCAAGTATAAATTTCCAGAATTTTATTGGCATTATTTAAGCCCCTATAATTTTCGAATTTTACAATTTAGTATAGCAGATTCTAGATTTATTCAGTTTTAGTCCAGTAACTTCTAACAACAATTCCGAGACCTATACTTAACATTTTCGAGCAAATCATACCTCTATTCCATGTAAAATTTTGTCCTCTACAACTTTGTAGAAGAACACTTTTTCCAGAAATGACTCTAACATGCTCAAAAATGCAGTTTTCTTCAGGACAGTTTACAAATCCGAATTTCTTTATTCTTTCTACCCTTATCTTTTACCAACCTTTAATTAATCTAATTTCATGCTTAATATATATACTAACATCAAATTAAAGATAGTTGAGACTCTAATCTCAACTCTAATTTATTTCACTCACCTTGATAGACCGGTACTTTATTTTTATTTCTTGGGCTTGACGGTTGTTCCGAATCTACCTTGTATACCATGATAATTAATAAAAACTAATCAAATAAACAGTATCGAATATATATAAAAATATTCATCAAACTCGATACCGAAACTTAAACTTACTAGAGATTTGAGCTTACTCCGACGTTGGCAGAGATTCGATATTACTATATCAAAAATATCGGACCACCAATCAAGGATCGTATAATTATTTCTCACCTAATTTTTCCTTACTATTTTTCTTATTTTTCCTCATGCTTTGGTTCGTCTTCCTCCCCCTATTTATAGTAAAATGCCGTCCTCCAAAGTTTTCCCAATCTTCACATTTGTGGGAGTGGTTGCCAAATTTTGGACTATCATGCCCTTAAGTTGGTCCACATGGTGGACAAATTAGGTGAATGTTTCCATTTTTTTTTCTTTACTTGCCACGTACATTGACACTTGCCACCCCATTTCCAATTCAATTCCCCCTTTAATCTATTGCCACATGTAGTGGCAATCACAATCACTTTCTTATCTTCACTTTTGTATTTAATTGATTTACATTTGTGGAGTGGTTGGCTTGTTGCCGTCCACTCTACTTTGCATTATTATATATATTTTTTTAATAATAATAATAATAATAATAAACTATTATAAATTAATTCGAATACTCAAGATAAGATCGAATAAATTATTTAATCGATAAAAATATTCGGTCATCGGAACCTAATTCCGACTAGACCGGTTTTTGGGATGTGACATCAACATGCATATAATCAATACATTAAGCCATACTTCCACATACATGTGTATCACATTATACATAATCATCATAATGCACAACAATAATTAAAGAGTACATCCAAGGTCTCTAACTAAAGCTTAGGATTAGGCTACCACCCTAATCCTAACTCTAGGTGGGTCTACCAAGCCCAACCTAGTTCACATGCTTAAACCAACCACTTAAAACCATTTTAAAAACATTAACCACTCACCTAAGCTTCCAAGCTCCAAGCCAAGCGAGCAACCACCCTCAATTTTCCGGATTTCTTCCCGAAGCTCTCCGACGCAAGTTCCCGCTTCTAAACAACCTCAATCACAATTCAAACATCCTCAAATCAGCCCAACATCAAAAGACCAACCCGGAACACAATTCAAGTACAATTTACAATGTTGCAAGCCATGACCAAACCCCATACTTAGCAATCTCTGACAGCCCCAAAACCACATCCAAAATCCATGTTTCCAACACCTTTTACACCCACAAATGATCCCAAATCAACCCCTAACCATAGTACCACCATTGGACTATCAATTCCCACCTAAAACAACCTCCAAAACTCACCCAAAAACCCCATTTATACCCAAATTCGGGAATTGCTCAAAATCAAGAAAAAATCATATATGTTGAACCATTTAGCTCCTAGACTTCATAACTAACCATATTAAATCAAAACATTAAGCTTAACAACATAAAGTTTCCATTTTTAATCAAAATCTTCAAAACTCCATTTTCCAAAACTTTAACGAAAATGAAAACCATTTGTACTTTTGAAGAGAGGATGATGAGGACAAGTTGAAAACGTAGCTACCTTGCAAATCCGAGCTAAAATGGAGGAATAAGGTGATGGAGTAGTGATTGTAGGGAGAGGGAGCTCTTGGTCGTTCAAATATGAAATGGGAGGAAGAAGACAATGTTTTCTTTAGTAAAAAGGGTTTTAAAATGAAGTTCCCTTATTTACGGTTTTGTCATTAATGAGATGGCAACTCTCCCTTACTTTAAAATCCATGAAATTTTAGTTTCATTTCAAACTAGCCCAAACATAAAATGTTTATTTTGAAAATAAAGAAAGACACAAGGTCCAAATAATATATGATATTATTTAAAACATTAATTTCTCCCGGCCCCTGAACCTGGGTGTTACAATTACTGTTATTCAAATTGAATCAAAATTAATTTTTATTTAATTTATAATTAACTACAAAGAAAAAATAAATAATTTACATTCAGAATCAAGAATTTATTTTAAAAATATTATATTTGAATTATTAGTTACATTTTATTTGATTGAAAAATTAATATTTTTAAAAATATTTGTAAAATAAATTAAAACTTTATCAAATAACGTTTAAATAGGAGCAATTTGAAAGTTTAGTTATTAAATAGGAGCAATTTGGGCACCTAAGTTTCAAAGGGTATACTTTGGGCACCTATTTTTCATCTAAGCATTTATAATATTATTGTACTAATTGATTGTAAAGTTTTAGGGTTGAAAATTGAATTTTTAAAAATTTAAGGGTGAAATTATAAAGAAACATTTTTATTAGTGACTATAATGTTTACTTTTTTAAATTGAGGAGAAAAAATGTACATGAGATAAATTTTAATGGCCATTGCAGTAATTTATCCTTATTTTTTCATTGTTAGGTCAGCAATCCGTCAGTCTTTAACGGCAACAAACGGCTGAGTGAGCAAAAGTTTACGCCCCGAAAATGTAAGTGACCTTATTGGTCGTTTTTCAAAATCGGTGACCAACTCTGTACTGGGGGAAAACATAAGTGACTATTCCAGTAGTTAACCCTATAAAAAAGACATAATTGAAGTACTTATTTTATAGTTAAATCTTATTTTTTAGCTTAATACCAAAATAAGTGTCTAAACTATCATGTTTTTACCTTTTAAGCGCCTAAACTATCTTTTTGTCTCTTTTAGGTGCCCTAACTATCTCGTTTTTTCCCTTTTAAATGCATAAACTATTTTTTGTCCCTTTTAAGTGCCCAATCTTTTTTTTGTTAAAATAAGTGCTCAAATTATTATTTTTTTTGTCAAAAATAAGTACCTCGATTTGACCTTAAAAGAGACAAAAATGATAATTTAAGCACTTAAAAAAATAAAAATAATTTAGACATCTAAAAAAATATGATAATTCGGACACTTAAAAAGAATAAAAAATAATTTAAACGCTTAAAACATGATAGTTTAGGCCTATTTTTTCACCTTACTAGTTCTTTCTATCGGTGCGTTGAATATTTATACACACGTCTATTTTCATAATTTAATATTATTTTTATGCATTAATAATTTCAAAAATAATTAGTTAAAAATATAAGAATTTTAAAAGTGGATAGGGAGTAATTAAACAAGCATAATACCATAATATTTTTTTATAAGTGCAGTTTATTTTCCAATGAAACAAAAATCTATCATGAATAAATAATTAAATATACAGTCTTCGTATATAAATTAAATTTTTTAATAATTTTAAGAGAATTAATAAGAATTACTAAAATTTTTAATAATTTTGAGAGACTTAATTATAAAAGGATTTAATAATTTGGGGAGCCAAAAGCTAGTTTGGTTTATAATATGAGTGCTTGTATTGCTGTCAAAATGTGTTTTTAAGTAAACAAAATATCCATTTTAGACATTTTTTTTGAAAATATTAAAGGATTGACGATATAAACGAAGATATATGAGTAAATTTATTTAAAAGTACTCTTGGAAAAGTTAAAAGCTAAAAATTTCAACTTTTGAAAAATACTTTTCAAATTAAGCTGAAAAACACTTTTGGCCTCAAAAGCTACATGTTTTTCATTATTTTTTGTCTCAAACTAGCTTGTGGCTCCAAAAACTGGTTTGAAAAGCAATGCAAAACCGGAGGTCTTCGTATATAAACTAAAAATTTTAATTATTTTAAGAGACTTAATAAGAATTTTAAAAAAAATATGAGAGATGATTTAACTAAAATTATTTGAAATTTTAAAACTTAATATAAATTTTTAAAAATCTTGAGAGAACCAAATAAAATTAATTAAAATTCCAAGAGCTTTTTGACAATTTTTCAACCCCACTAGACATGCCTACGTTTCGCCACTATCTAAAGGATAGAAATTTTATTGCTACTTACAATTTTAAATTTTATTGCTTTTTGACAATTTTACTGCTACGTTTTTCCCTGCCTAGCTATATGCATCTTGTAAATATATGTTGTTGATACACACATATCAATATCAAATACTATATATTTTATTGTCTCGGTTAATCATTGATCTGGTGGCAAATAATTTGAGTTGTTAAATCTTCTTTTTTTTTATTATCGAGATTAGGTCTCGGATTTAAATCTAAACAACTCCTCCCCTTATGCTTGTAATTATTTTAACCTTGTTCTTCAAAGCTTTGGTTTGCAACTAGAAGATAGACATTGTTGATGAGATAATTGGCTGGTAACCAAGAGGAAATTGTATCCTTCATATCATCTTAATCCATCATAGAGATAGATATACAAATGAATATGAGATATTGAGCCCAATTCTGAAAGTTTTAGATTGGACCCAACCTCTTTTATGAGTTTTTGAAATATATTATATTATATTTAAACTGATAGGATTATAAAGGTATCATACCGCAAACATTGAAGTTCAAAGCGTAAAAATAAATACAATAAAATTGTAAGGGTGTGAAAGACATTAAAATACACAACCTATCACTTTTAAAATGACTCGAATAAACTTCTGAATGAAATCCAACAAACAACTCTTTGACCATAGTGCTATATGAAAAAAGCAATTTCTTCCGCTACTTATTCTTGGCATATCGGCACAACCACAAAAGAGAATTGTAACTATCCAATTTTCGGGTTAATCATCTGGAGCTTGGATTTGGGTTGAATATTTAATTCAAGTATTAAATTAAAAGAATGTAGTTTTGGAAGTTTATTTTAAAAGAAAAGGGATGGCCGTTTTGTATAAAAATTAAAGGTGGAGAACCTCAAGTGCAATTTACCCATGTAAGCATGGAAGGCAATAATTTGAAATAAAGGGATGACCGTTTTGCATGTGTTTATTTTAAAATATCTAAAACTTTTGAAGAATTTAATTTTATGTTAAATTATTATTTATGTCACATCATATTATTATATAATATTATTTTTACATCACCATTTATATCCTATTATTATATAATATTATTAGCAAATATTAATAATTTGTTGATGAATTAGCACATTCATAAATTTGGAGATCAATGTTTGGATAGTAAACCGGGATTTCATCGACTCCACCTACCACCACCTTTTATTATTATTAATTAGAGTAAATTACATAAATGACCACCATATATTAGATGTAATATGATCACAAGTCTTTAAAATTTAACGGATGAGTGACATCCTCCAATCAAGTGCTAACAAAGAGTATCATGCCTTCGGTGGAGTTCGAACCAGCCAACCAAGGTTCTCCCTGGGTGGTGCATCATGCATTAACCACTAGATCAAGTGAATCTTTGTGATATTTAATACAAAACGTAATATATATCTTAATATGTTTCTCATGCCAGGAAAAAAGAAAATAAATATGAATTAAGGGGACTCAAACATGACACTTTTGAGATGCATAAAAATATTTAAACCGCTGAAATAACTCTAATAATTAAACTATTAATATTTTTAATTTTTAATTCAATTGTTATATTAAAAAATAAAAAATAAAAAAATTATATTAAAATTTTATTTAACGAATCTAAACTCACGAACATAATTTAAATGAATTGATATAACTTTATGATTATATTAAAATTTTCAAAATTCATTTAACGAATTTAAACTTACGAACATAATTTAAATGAATTGATATTAAAATTTTATTTAAAATTATATTAAAAATTTATTTAACGACTCTAAACTCACGAACATAATTTAAATGAATTGATATAACTTAATGATTATATCAAAAATTTCAAAATTTATTTAACAAATTTAAACTTACGAACAAAATTTAAATGAATTGATATTAAAATTTTGTTTTAAAATTATATTAAAAATTTATTTAACGAATCTAAATTCTCGAACATAATTTAAATTACATTTTTTCCAGTGATTTAGATGTTTTTATGCATTTTAAAAGTGTAATGTTCGAGTCTTCTTAATTCATATTTATTTCTTTTTTCCTAGCATGAGCAACATATTAAGATATATATTACGTTTTGTATTATATAAGGATCCATTTGTCCAAGTGGTAAACGCATGATGCACCACCTAAGAAGACCTTGGTTTGAACCCCACCAAAGGCATGATGCTCTTTGATTTTATTTTCTCCCTCCAATCAGGTGGTGATATTATTAAATTATTAATTTATTTTTATTAAATTAAAATTAGGACCAAATTGATATAATGTATAAGTAACGATGACTAAATGTATAATTATACAAATTTTTACTAATTGCCACGTCACTCCTCCGTTAAGTTTTAACGGCTGGTGATCACATTGCATTCAATTTAATAATATAATAGTTTAATTGCTTAGAAGAAAAAGTAAAGTGATCAAATCGCGATAGTATAGTGGTCATTTATGTAGTTTATCCTATTAATTATTACTCCATTACTGCCTACCGACTAAAATTAAGTGACAAAACACGAGGACGTGAGAAGGGTATCATCTGTTCTGTCTTATTCGTTTTGTGATACGCTATACTAAGGTCAAACATACTGGTGATACGAAGTAATAAACCCACAAAATCCAGGAATTTAAAAATGCTTATATATATTTGTAGGTTGTGAATGATTTGGATGGATATTTGTTCACAAGTTACCTTTTCATTTAATTTTAATTTCGGTTACTTGTTGGAGTGAAAACCAAATTTGAATATTTCAGTGTTTTTATTTTCTATAAACATAAGAAATAATATGAGAAATTGGAACCTCATTTTCTCTTACATTACTTACATCTTTAAGAAATTGAAAATCCTTTCCCCATTGGTTTATTTTATAAATTTCGTGCAAAACATCTCACCCTCAACCCCAAACAAAAACATATTTTAAGACCCGAAAGCTTCCTTCTCATGATTGTAACAACCTTCAAACTTTCAAGTTTCAACAACTTGTTGTCGGTTTAGACTTTAGACAAATCTTTTAGGGTTTTTCTTAACCACAATAAACCCAAAAAAAAAATCATTTTCATTAATTGATCGGCGCAACAAATTAAATTGAAACGCAAAATCTAATAAATATCAATATCCCCTAAAAATTAAATTTAGTGAAATGCATAACATGTGTTTGAATCTAGAATGATGTGGATAAGAACAACACCACAAATGTGAGTCAGAACAAGCTGTCATTGTACAATACTTGTCTCCTTTCTACATTTTCAACTTCTTGCATTATTATGTTGGTGGGTCAGGTTGTTCCAATTGCTATATTTTTATTACACACCCGGCTTTGCTTTTCACTAAGAAAGCAACAAAAATTAAATTAGCATTTATTATTTCCCTCAAGGTTAGTTGCACCATTTAGTCTCAAGTCTCAACCTCTTACCATGGTGTAAATTGGTATCCAAATTACTATAAAATATTCTAATTTTTTTTAAAGCATGATTATTATACCAATCAGGTCTTAGTTTAATAGTAAGATGAGGAAGACATCGAGTCATATTACGTGTAAATATTATATTTGAATACTTAATTTAAAATCATATTGATTATGTCAACGTTAAACTGTATAGTAACCTTTTGGATTATAGTTAATAAGTTTAAGAACTGCTTTTGTCTCTGTAGTAGTCTCAACTGTACTAACGTTACATAGTTTTTTTCATGTTAAATTTAAATTGTTCATGCAATATCAATGCACTTGATCCAAATATTGTTTTGCATTAGCATTTGTTTAAATTGAGTAAAAGGCCCTAATTGATACAATACTAGTAGTTTGAAGATTGAATTAAAATGTTGTAAAGTTAAAAGGATGAATCTAGACTTGACGGAAATTAACCCATTTTGTGTCATACAGTGAAGTTCTCCGCCTTTAAAAAAGGGTTCATAACTTCATAGTTCATACAACTTATCTGGTATAAATTATAATTAGAAGGTTTGAGGTGATAAGCTATTGAGAAAAGGAATGGGAAATGTGGGAGAGATGGAATGGTTGTCTTCTTCAAACACAACACTGCCTTTGTTGTCTTTGAACCATGTCTCTTTCGTTTGCAAATCAGTGAGCACATCTGTGAGGTTTTATCAACAAGTTCTGGGATTTGTTCTCATCAAACGCCCTTCTTCTTTCAGTTTTGAAGGAGCTTGGTAGGCTCCCTCTACCACTTTTTAGTCTTGTACTATACTAATTCCGAGGGAGAAGTCTGATGGGTATTTGATTCTTCAGGTTGTTCAACTACGGGATTGGCATCCATTTGCTGGAATCCGAAAGTGTTCCCGCAAAGAAAGAGAAGATCAACCCCAAAGACAACCATATATCATTCCAGTGCACCGACATGAAGCAGGTCATGCGGAAACTGGAAGAGATGGAGATCCAGTACGTGACGGCAGTGGTGGAGGAAGGCGGGGTTCAAGTGGATCAGTTGTTCTTCCATGATCCCGATGGCTACATGCTCGAGATTTGCAACTGTCAAAACCTCCCTGTTCTTCCACTTTCCTCCTGCCCTCTCAAACCTACCACCAACAACAAACTACTTTCTTCATTCTACGGTATATTCATCTATTTATACTCACCTGCTGACCTGCTTTTCATTCCTCTTGCCTACAATGTTTAACATTCATTGAAAACTACAGGGAAGGGAGGCAGGGAGACAAATTGTTCTGGAGTGGCGGCTCTAATGATGGAAAACTTGGTGCTGGACTTGTTGGACATATCAATTTGACATTGCCCCAAATGAGATTTCGGACAAGAATATGTTTTTGTTCTTGTTTAGGTTGTCTACAATGCAAAGTTATGAATAGGGGGGGAGGGGTTGTAATGCGAGTGAAACGAGGTTGTCAGTCTTATTCGATTCGTGATTATTTTGTGCCTGAATTGGTTGTATTTTATCAACATTATTAATATATGTCAAATGTGATTTCTTCATTCCGGTGTCATATTGTGTATAAAAAGTGAAAGAAATCCTAGTGCTCCAGAGAGAGTACCATCAATGGATTCATCTGCATCACCATTTCCAAAAAAAAATACTCGTGTTCTTGACAACAATCTCGGTACAGTAGCGGAACATGATTGTCGGGTTAAATCCAACCATCAAGGTGTCTACCTAACTTTGTGTCATGAGGCTATCTTTCTCAGTAAAACTCTAGTTACAGTTGAAAATGTAAGTGGTAATATGCAGGATTGAGGAGGATCAGTTGTAGCACAATTACAGAGGGAAGTATCACATCCGTCGTATTCATGAACCTGATGCGATGACAACAAAGACATCATCAAGAGACCATTTTCTTGGTTCCGACTTACTTGGAGGGTTGATAACTGCCCGCTCGGAATTCGCATGGCGATAGCCGATAACAATTTCTTTTCTTTGGCGACCCCTAATCATTATTTCATAAAAGCATAGCTCTTCCTGGTCGAATAAGTAGAATTCTGCAGGTTTGATACACATCTCATTCCCCTGCAAAAGAGAAGTTAGAAACTAAGCAAAGATTTCGTGGCTCTCATTTTGAACGTAGCAAAACTACTTGATTTTCTCCGTAAACATTCATCATAATCAAAAAGCAAAAACCAAAGGAGGGGAGTGAGAGTTACCTCCTCTGCAAAAAGCTCCTCAAGAACGCGATTTATTTGCTTGTCTTCAGCCACCATTGCCAGTGCCATACTTACAAGCTCATTAGACAGAACATAGTCACTGATTCTCGAGACTGAAACCAGGTTCCTTGTCCTAGAGTCCAGAATTTCACTAATGATTATTGATTTATCTGATGCTTGCTGCATTTCACGGATCCAGGAGCTGTGAGAGAATCCAGCAAGCCGTAAAGAAGTCGACTTTGTATCTTTGTAAGGGAGACGTTTTGACTGCAATCCACAAAGCAAGCCATAGTACTAGTCATGATCAGGACTAGGGAATCTCACATGTAATCACTAATCAGCCTAATGCTATCTCAAAATATTGTTATGCCACTTAATAAAGATGATAACCAAAATCCTCAATTGCTAATTTCATACTCTTTTATTATTTTCGTAGTATGTTCATGTTAACATCTGTGCTCAGTGAAATGGTTAATATTTACCTGGTATTATACATCGGCAAGAAGCTAAAAGATGCCAGCTTGCACAGTAAATTCTCATATTATATTAAAACTAGTTTGTACTACACTACTACTCTCATAAAAAAGAGAGTAAGAAATCCAGGTTATCAGGGATTTTGGTAAGCTAGTTGTTGGGATAATCCGAAAGACAGCATAACACTTGCCTGTATGTCTCGAATAAGAAGAAGGGTGGCAAGAGATCTAGAGTCCGAATGCACTACAGAGTCCTCTAGTGATTCATCTGCAAGAATTAAAATCTGTCCTTTAGAGTTAGTAATCAGTTGACTTACGATTGGAGCAAATGACTAAAACAATAGACTTGGTAAACAATAACACTAAACACTGGAGTGAGGTAACAGAAATTAAAGGCACTCTGGAGTTATGCCAACTAAAAAAGGGAGAGTGGAGAGAAGATATAACAACTTACAGAATCAAAAGTCTCCAAAGGAAGGCTTTCTAAGTGCCTTTTAATGACAGCATTTCCCTCGCGGTGGACAAGTTTAATGTTTTCTAATCCAGAAATATCAAGTCCACCATCTATTAGTTTTGTCTCTCTTTCTTTTTCTGTAACCTCATTAAACATCCACAGTTCCGAACCTGGTGCGAGAAATGCCTCCAGAACCTTAAAAATTAAACATGGGTTCACATATCAAGCAGGATGAGACTGGATCTTCTAGGCAATAGAAACTCCAATCTCTTAATTTCTGTTATCATTTTTTAAGCTCCATCAGTGTAGAATTCCCTTGGTGTCTTTGTATGTAGATTATATAACAAAATGGGTATTGAGAAGTAATAGTATATAGTTTCGAACAATAAGCAAATGCATTACCATAATCATATCATGAATATCACGTCGCCAGCCACAGAACAGTATCCTCTCAGGATATTTTGGAAGTTCAGGTACTTCTGGAAAGCTAACCCTACGAACCTGCATGTAATAGTCACCTAAGGACCACTGTTCTAGACTTCTAATATAGAGAATGGAAAGCATTAAAGAAAAAACACAGGTTTACTATCAGTAAATGCTGCATAGACATGATTTTCATTAAATAAATACGGAATAAGGAACATAGTTTTAGAAAATCAGTAAAAAAAACAGCTTTAGAGCTTCTCAACCTACTAATGCGTTGGGTTTCAAGAACCTGCCTGCATATATACATCCATTTTCCATCTAGAGATATAATGGGAAGTGAAATTACCTCTGGAAGAGGACCGGGAGAATAAGTGTCATCATCCTCGGCTATAACAAGAACTTCATCCCCTTCTTTTAGTACATAATTATCATCTGGGTTTATGATTATCTTCCCATTATCTGCAGCTACCTTGACTCCACAAGGA
The DNA here is from genome assembly GCA_030270665.1 of Hibiscus trionum. Lineage (NCBI taxonomy): Eukaryota > Viridiplantae > Streptophyta > Magnoliopsida > Malvales > Malvaceae > Hibiscus > Hibiscus trionum. Next base: position 270,353 of record BSYR01000011.1, on the reverse strand, counting down.
ATTGCATCAGGAAATGAAATGAGCACATCTTCAAACTGCATACCATCCAACTGAGGCCACCTTTTGATGTAAAACTCATCATTCTCAAACCCCAATATATCCTCCCATATCTGACAATAGAAAAATAAAAATCAAACTAAAGGGAAAGAAACATGTCTCAATTAATAAATAATCTCAAAATTATTGTTTGCTTAGGACTCTGAAGATATGCAACCAATCCAAAGTTTACAAAAATCTATAGAGAAAACGAGGAGCATAAACCATAATATTAATATTATTTAAATAAAAATGGGAAATAGAAGATGACCAATAAAAAAAATGAGGAAAATAACACAAGTGGAGAGATCCTACAAAACTGTGAATGCGCAACTATTATTACGATGAAATGCATGACTAACCCTCTATAGGAAAAAATAATTATACCAAGATTAACACAAAAGATTAGAAGTGGAGAGATTCTACAAAATTGTGAATGTGCAACTATTATCTCGATGAAATGTATGAGGACTAAAGTACCATCTTTTCCTCTGAAAGTAGTAAGCACTTATGCAACATCTCTATAAACGAGAATTGCCTGGTGGTGAATTATTAGGCGTATTAGTATAAAAAAATGGCATATCAAAGGACTGACTTAAACAGGAAAGCAAAAGAGAATATATTAGGTTCTTAACATGAATACCATAAGTAACGAGATCAGCAAGCATGCTACTCGAGTCTAAAGCTCTGAAGAGGACAGTGAAAAGACCAAATATAATGCAAATTGAGGTGCTGAGAAAAGTAACTTGGCACATAAATTGGCAAATAGTTCAATCATTTAGTCCAACCAAGATTTCTGGGGACAAAATAAAATGGGCAACATATTTACAGATAACAAAATTTGAATAATTTCATTTATAATTACTGGACATCAAAAAATAAGAAGAAAAAGTCTCCAACTTCAATGTACTTCATGTAATTTAAAGGTGCAACTTAAATAAGTGTAACCTGTGCGAGGCCAGGTTGCAGAGCACACTGTATCATCAAGCGGCCAATCACATCATGTGCAACAACAGTTTCTATGAGATCTCCTCCAACAAGCTTTACCAGGGGCTCATTGTCAAGGTCACTCATTTCAACCACAACATGACCCTTCAAACCCTCCTTTACTCCAGTTAAACTGAGCACAACCCTCAAGGCACGAGCATCACTCTGGAAAAAGAACACGGGATCATTGATGTTTTCTAAGAAAAAAAAAGTTGAAAAACATGATCAAAAATGAAAGTTTGAGCAACCTGATCTGCGTTTTCATCAGATGCCAATACAATGATGGCACGTGCTTTCGAGACAGAGACCTGTAATTGGAAGAATATAAATCCAGATGCATTAGCGTAAAGGGAAAAGAAAACAAGGGAGAAGATGAAATGATCAAAATATATAAATAAAGGCAACAGCCCACTGAATGTTCCTCAGGTTGAATTTGACATCCACATAACCCTTAACTGATTTAAGATCTCAACATAGGATTGGAAAATAAAAGAAGTAAACAATAATGATGTCAAATTACCTTCTTTAAATCAGCAAGTATCAGAGGACTTCCACTCCTGCATATGACAGATGTTCCCATAAAGTCAAATTCCAGTTTTGCTATATCCATCTCCATTTCTTCTTTGTCTCTTTCTGCAAGTACTACAACCACTCCGCCACCAACACTTTTGTTCGCGATTGCTAGTTGCTTCAAAAGTGAACCCTACAATAAAAAATATTAAACCCTAGGCTTTCTATCTTGAAGCCCTTAACTTTAGTCATCTATCTCTAACAGTACTAAAATTAGAGATTCTGTATCACTTCAGGACTGCCTAGGAATAATCATTCAGTTTGTTAAAAAAAAAGTAGATACAAAATGAAGAGAATTACCAATTTGTCACTCCATCCAAGAATTAGCATATGATTCTTTTCAATGACTTCACTGTTGAGTGTCTAAAAGTTCTATTATTTACACCCTTTTTAACCCATATTTCTGCTGCATTCAAGCATCATTTCATTGCATTTAGGTTAGTTTTCAGCAAAACATCACAAATATATAAAAGACACAGATTCTACTAAAAATGGCTGTTTTTGGCAGGTTGCCGCCGTCGTAGACGGTGAAGGCAGGCGCAGGGCAGAGAAGCAGGAAAGCTGAACTGGACAAGCAGACGAAGAAGACGAAGCTGTCATGGACCTGTCGTGACAGCAAGGTGACAGCAACTTTATGGAGAGGAAAAACAAAGTGGACCTCGATAGATAGAGAAAATTATGCTCGTCTGTCGTGTAAAAACCATATATTTTTCCAAGCCCCGGATCAAAAGATATGACAAGCCAAAGCTCAAGGAGAAGAAATCCCAAGAAACAAGGAGGCGGCTGAAAAGTAGGATACTTGGAGATTAAGTCTTTATTAGAATCTTACTTTTAATTAAAGTTGTAATCCTTGTTACCTTAGAATACTTGAGCCCAAAGCTTATATAAGGGCATAGATTTTAACCTAGGAGATCATCCAACACCCAATACCCCATAATCGATAACCAAATCCCTCCGCCGTTTACCCGTCGTTTACCCGTCACCGACATGTTCTAAATTCCCCCTAGGGCCACGGGTTGTTTTGTAAAGTAGTTGCTTTTGTTTTAGGAATTTTCAGTTCAATAAAATAAACTTCAAGTTCTCTTATTTTGGTTATTAATATCTTGCAAGAGCATCGGGAGAGTATTGTGAGGTTATCTATTTACTTAGCATCGGGAGAGTTAAGTATACGAAAGAAATAAGAGCAAGTTCTCTAGTTTATAGTTGAACTATCTCGTGCCTAGGGATAGGGCGAGGTTAAGTGGCTAAAGAAGAATTCATACACATCGGTGTTCATCCTTCGATTCACGCCGGGAGGTATCATCAAGACGCGATCATCGACAGACTTGGACCTAGGGATAGGCCAAGGCAGATCTGGGATTCTTGCCAAACTTGAAAGTACTGAGTTGAGTGTTTGCTGCCGCGACAATCAACGGACTGCTGCCGCGACAGGTGCTGCCCGCGACAGGCGCGACGACAGAACTGGATTTCCTAAACTCTGCAATACCTGCACTACTGAGCAATTCAATACCAGCCCATTCTCCCTATCTTGATTTCTCTACTTTTATTTTCCAGTATTCTTTATTATTTTCGTGACAATATCTTAATCTATTCTTTTCCCCTTGTGCAGATAGCGAAGGAAAGGGTTAGCCCAGTCCCTGTGGAGACGATATCCGATACTCTAGTATCACTTTACTACTTGCGTCGTGTACACTTGCACTACATTGCGATAGACACTTTTACACGCAACAAGTTTTTGACGCCGTTGCCGGGGACTGGCAACACACTCTTACCCTAGCTTATGCACTTTTCTTTTATTCTTTTTATTTTATTTTATTTTATTATTTTATTTTTAAAAAAAAAACTCAGGTGAAAATACAGGTTCAAGGGCATCAACATGCCAGGAAAAACCATTCGAGAGTTGATGTGGGAAAGTTCTTGCAATTACCGTAAAGATATGCTGCCAGGGCAGCAGCCGTGGCAGCAACAGGGGCAGCAAATGTCGATGCCGCAGCAGCAAAATTTTTTATGGTACGATCAAAACCCACAAAATTTGTTATACCATAACAGTTTTGCTACAGAACCCGACCTGCCCTGCAATGTCATCATCCTCAAGAGCAATCAAAATCCTTAGAGGACACACTGCAAGCCTTCATGGCACTCACTCAAGAAGTGTCGATTTCTATGGACGCAAGTATCGCCAAGATGGATGAACTCTTGAGCAGACCAGTCCTCATTCATGCCACAGATGAACCTGAAATCCTGAGGCAAGATGACGAGGATGCCCATGTGAAGGAATACCCAACATATGATGAGTCTGAGCAACAACTTGCCATGGCAATGATCGAGGAGCCGGAACGGAGCAACACCGCGACAACGCTGAGTGAAATTCAAGAGAATGTCACGGCAGCAACCACTTCTGAGGCAGAAACCCCAGTCAAAGCGGAAACTGCCGCCTCGACAGCAACTGCCGCCTCGACAGCAACTGCCGCCTCGACAGCAACTGCCGCCTCGGCAGAAACTGCCGCCTCGACAGCAACTGCCGCCTCGGCAGCACTTGCCGCCTCGACAGCAACAGATGCTGAAGCAGCAACCACATCAGAGGCAAATTCTCAACCCACTACCTCGATTATGCCTGACCAAGATTGCACACATCCATCCCTGTCATGGCACTCGCACGACCACCTAGAAGAGCTACCCAATGACAATGCCTCGCCAATGGAATATGAGCAAGTAATAAACGAACCTTTTGAATTATATGAAAACTCACCAATTCCATTGCAGGTATTAGAGGAACCAAAGCCGGTAGACATAGAATCATCAAAGTCTCTACTGATGGAGATCTACGAGTGGTCAACAGAATTTAGTATAATGAGTGATGGCACTTACCAATGTCCCATTGACCTGCAAAGTAACCTGATAAAGAACTGTCAAAATAACTGTCTGCCGCAGCAGCAGACACGACAGCAAAGGCTACATTCAACCACAACATTATTCAACGAAAACAAGGTAAGTTTGTGGCCGAATGTCAATTTGATTTTTTCTAATCCTATATTCATGCCCTCAGAAACATTACCAAGAAGGGAGGACTTCATGGACTACAAAAGGAAGAGAAAGAAAGGAGCCCCCACCATGAGAATAATCACCAGATGGAGGGACTTCAAGAAGTACCGGAAACGACGCCTCAAGCATTATCAAGGGACTGAAGCCCCAGGAATGCAGGAAGTGGTTACCTTAGGAGATGCCCTACTTGGCATCCCTAATTTAACCTAATTTTTCTTTCTATTTATTTTTATTATTTACTATTTATTAGGAAATTAGGTTTATTTTATTCAAATAATATTTTTATAATTTCTGTTTTTAGGAAATAAAGGAGTCAAGAAGAAAAGGAGAAGTGACCCAAGCCCACCATCCATCCATCAGCCCAACAGAGCCCATTTATTGAAGCCTGTCGTTCCAGCTGCCGCCGCAGACACGGACAAGACAGGCTGTCAACAGACTGTCACGGCAGACGCAGAAGCGTGTGACAGACGCGTAACAGACGCATAAATGCGTGGCAGACGTGTCAGGCACGCCAAATCTCATTAGTCGCCCCGTTATTCACGCCTGCCGTTACGGCATTAAATGGGCAGCAACTCGACCGCTATAAAACCCCGTTCCCATTTTCATTTCCCTCACTTCTGCTTATTCTTACTTGCCTTCTCCTCTCGTTTTATTTGCTTTCTTTATTTTCACAACCCTTGCAACTAATATGTCGTCTAGACAGACCCGCCGCAGTGCTGCCTCAGCCTCTTCTTCAGCAGCAGCGTCGCCCTTCGCAACCAAAGAATTGTGGGAGGAAAGGGGTTTCATTTACATCCGAAAGGCACCCAACATGGGACTCCGGCCATTCATTGCTAGGGCGATAAGGAATTTTCTATGGGAACAGTTCGCAGCACAACCCGCAGAACTGAATGATACATTAGTCTGAGAGTTCTATGCTGCCATCGACAGCAGAACGGCACCCAGCCGGCTCCCCAGCAGAATCATCCGAGGAGCCTGCCCCTGAACCTGCCGCCGCCACCACCCCGACAGACCAGTCTGCCCACATCTTTGCTGCGATACAACGGGTGGAAGAGAGACAAATGGGACTGATGACCTTCATCCCGGATTTCACCAACTCGACGGTAAACTTTATTACCAACACTTTAAATTATCCCGATGTTATTTTCCCTACTTTTCATGCCCACTATTTCCGCATCTCCACCCCTGTCCACACACCCACACCACCTGCTTCCCCACATTCCCACTCTACTGCTTCCACCCCATCACATGCCCCGACGGCAGCTGCGAGTCCTCCGGCCGACAGCCCCGCACGTGGAACGAAGCGGCCAGCCACAGCCGACAGCAAGGAGGAACCTTCTATTAGGAGGAATTTGGAGAGGGAGTTTACGCCTGTCAAGAGGCAGAAGCACGTGGCAGACAGAAAGCTGATACCCAAGGCCAGCACCACCACTAGCAGCACGTGGGATAGCGGCAGCAGCTCCGACATCCAGCTCGTGGAGCAACCTGCCCAGCCTCCTTCACAGCCCAGACGCCGCCGTCAAATCCGTGTCAGCAGCAGCAGCGAGGACAGCGATTAAAATTTAAGTCTTTATTTTTCTTTTCTTGCTGCTGCTTTATCCTTATTTTGTGATGTACCTGTCTTCATCTTTATCTGTCATTTTGCATTGAGAGCAATGCAACCCTCGAGTTTGGGGGTGGCACCCTCCATAGTAATAGAGTCTTAGTACGTCTTTAATTAATTGTTTTGTCTTTTATTCAAGTTCAAAAAAAAAAATCAGAAAAGATTAAACTGTTGGCTTAAAACTGTGAAGTAAACTTACCTGTCATGACAGCTCTGTCGTGGCAGCATCTTTAGGACACTTTAAGGAGAAGTTTAGAGCCTTTCTATAGTTCTGAAAAACTTAAACACCTTTGTGACTGTTATACTGCTTAGATGTCTTTTAGCCAAACTAGAATAGGATGCTTAGTACTTGAATAGCCCCTAGAGGTGCCTAACACTGGCTCTAGGAAAGAAGTTTAGCAAAAGAAACTCAAAAACATAGAGGTGCCCGAAACCGGCTCTAGGAAGCTAACTAGAGGTGCCCAAAACTGGCTCTAGAAAAATTTAGCTCGAAAATAGAAGAAAAAGAAGCATAAAAATGTGTCTTCAAGAAAATAAACTTTGGCATAAAATTCGAGTTAAAAAGTTGAATATTCTAGTGAAACTAAGATAATCTTAGCATATAACTGTTCACAAGCATGCACACACTGCACAAGGACTATAGGGAGATTCCGGACAGATCCTAATCTTTTCGACAGGTTGCTGCCGCCATAGAGAATGAGCGACGGGTAAGGGACAGTTCACTGTTTGAAGGCCAACACAAAAATTTTCATTTTTCTTTTAAGTCTTAATTGCTTGAGGACAAGCAAAAACTTGAGTTTGGGGGTGTGTTGAGTGTCTAAAAGTTCTATTATTTACACCCTTTTTAACCCATATTTCTGCTGCATTCAAGCATCATTTCATTGCATTTAGGTTAGTTTTCAGCAAAACATCACAAATATATAAAAGACACAGATTCTACTAAAAATGGCTGTTTTTGGCAGGTTGCCGCCGTCGTAGACGGTGAAGGCAGGCGCAGGAAAGCTGAACTGGACAAGCAGACGAAGAAGACGAAGCTGTCATGGACCTGTCGTGACAGCAAGGTGACAGCAACTTTATGGAGAGGAAAAACAAAGTGGACCTCGATAGATAGAGAAAATTATGCTCGTCTGTCGTGTGAAAACCATATATTTTTCCAAGCCCCGGATCAAAAGATATGACAAGCCAAAGCTCAAGGAGAAGAAATCCCAAGAAACAAGGAGGCGGCTGAAAAGTAGGATACTTGGAGATTAAGTCTTTATTAGAATCTTACTTTTAATTAAAGTTGTAATCCTTGTTACCTTAGAATACTTGAGCCCAAAGCTTATATAAGGGCATAGATTTTAACCTAGGAGATCATCCAACACCCAATACCCCATAACCGATAACCAAATCCCTCCGCCGTTTACCCGTCGTTTACCCGTCACCGACATGTTCTAAATTCCCCCTAGGGCCACGGGTTGTTTTGTAAAGTAGTTGCAAGGGTTGTTTTTGTTTTAGGAATTTTCAGTTCAATAAAATAAACTTCAAGTTCTCTTATTTTGGTTATTAATATCTTGCAAGAGCATCGGGAGAGCATTGTGAGGTTATCTATTTACTTAGCATCGGGAGAGTTAAGTATACGAAAGAAATAAGAGCAAGTTCTCTAGTTTATAGTTGAACTATCTCGTGCCTAGGGATAGGGCGAGGTTAAGTGGCTAAAGAAGAATTCATACACATCGGTGTTCATCCTTCGATTCACGCCGGGAGGTATCATCAAGACGTGATCATCGACAGACTTGGACCTAGGGATAGGCCAAAGCAGATCTGGGATTCTTGCCAAACTTGAAAGTACTGAGTTGAGTGTTTGCTGCCGCGACAATCAACAGACTGCTGCCGCGACAGGTGCTGCCCGCGACAGGCGCGACGACAGAACTGGATTTCCTAAACTCTGCAATACCTGCACTACTGAGCAATTCAATACCAGCCCATTCTCCCTATCTTGATTTCTCTACTTTTATTTTCCAGTATTCTTTATTATTTTCGTGACAATATCTTAATCTATTCTTTTCCCCTTGTGCAGATAGCGAAGGAAAGGGTTAGCCCAGTCCCTGTGGAGACGATATCCGATACTCTAGTATCACTTTACTACTTGCGTCGTGTACACTTGCAATACATTGCGATAGACACTTTTACACGCAACACTTTTGTCTCTTTCTGCAAGTACTACAACCACTCCGCCACCAACACTTTTGTTCGCGATTGCTAGTTGCTTCAAAAGTGAACCCTACAATAAAAAATATTAAACCCTAGGCTTTCTATCTTGAAGCCCTTAACTTTAGTCATCTATCTCTAACAGTACTAAAATTAGAGATTCTGTATCACTTCAGGACTGCCTAGGAATAATCATTCAGTTTGTTAAAAAAAAAAGTAGATACAAAATGAAGAGAATTACCAATTTGTCACTCCATCCAAGAATTAGCATATGATTCTTTTCAATGACTTCACTCTTCCCCTTTCGGAGTGAATCAACCTTTTCTGAGATAGCGTCTGAGACAAGCCCTAGCATCATTGCAAATATCAGCATGCCTCCTGAACTTATAGAGACAGAGACAATCCTGGGCCCAATTCCAACGCTATCAGCATGATTTCCAGAGTCAGCCACAAATGTCCATGAAAGCCAAAGAGCTTCAGTAAGGCTGCCGTCAGTGACCGCATACAATGCCAAGCCACCGAATGCTATAAGAAATGTTGTTGCAAAAAGGAGTGCAAGAAGCTTTGCATAAGGATATACAGAGAAACAAACATCCACCATATATGCAATTCTCTTCTTCAAGGGAACCTCCTCCTTATTAGGCTTTGTTCTTTTGGAGATAATCTTTACTTGCGGAAGGTAATCAAGACATTTGTACAACACAAAAGGCATCATGAGGGTGAACATCACGGTGTATAAAGCAACAGTTTTACTGTCAGCATTAACAAAAGAATTATACGAACTATCATCTTCAGGTTGCAAAACTTCATTGCCATTGTTACCAACAACATCGGTTTCACTACACCATCGACGCAGGTTAATGTTCTCTGCCTGCAAGCAGATGCCATTAATGAAAATTTTACCAAAATCAATGTTCTAGGTCAAAGAGCATAATGTTACAGAAAAGCATCCGAAAGTCTCACATAAAAAAAAAAGTCTTGCCTTCCTAAGACCAATATAAACCAGGAATTCAGCCAAATTAGTTCATTTCAGTAAAGTTCACAGCAAAGGAATATAAATTCACTTACCTCTAGTCTTGCAACTTTATTCCGCAGATGACTCACATAAGTTAAAGGATATATACAACTGAAAATAATCTGCAAATATATATATAAGAAGAAGAAAAAGAAACCAACAACTTTATTAGAACTTAGAAATTAGAATCATAACACCAAACCAATAAATTTGAACTTTCTATTTTCTTCCAGTACGACATTACTGAAATTACCACTTTTGCTTTATCAATTCAAATTAAGCTTCATTTATAAAAATTGTGCTTTATAATAATAACGTACCAAAAAGAAGATGAAATAACGCTTCAATTTCATCCCTTGAATCCTCCTCGTGCTCGATGAACTCACTGAACTCCTCTCAGTCACCGTCGTCGTCGTCGAAGCAGCGATTTTGACTTCCTCCTTGTTGGCAGGAGTGTTACTCTGCTGTTTCTCATCCACCGCCATACCTTGAACCCTTTCCACTAATCTCTCCCCACCTCCACGAACCGGAGGCCTCGACGCCGGCTTAACCGTCACCACCCGATTCCTCGCCGAATGAGGCCCAAGAAACGAAGGATACATCCAATCCCTATCTGACAAACTACTCACAACATCAACGTTATTAAGACAACTAGCAGCAACATTCCCTTGGCTATCGGCGGAGGCATCGGATGCGCGTGACGGGGGAAGACTGGTGACGCGACGAACGGCGGGGAAAAGTGGGCCCGGAAAGTGCGGTGTGGGACGAGGATCATCCGGTGCTACAGACTTGAACTTCTTCAGTACCGGTGGCCTCTCGGCTTTTTGGGAGCTAGGTTTTCGAGGTGATTGAGTAGAAGTTGATTCTCCAGAGCCACCGTTGCTTGGCATTTCGGAGGTTTTCTTAAAAATTGGATAAATTAGCTGACAATAAATGAATTGAAATTGGCAAAACCATTGGAAGAGATCTGAAATTCGAAACTTTAGTTAAAAAAGAAGGAGAAAAGGAGGCCTAGATTCAGTGGGGAGCTCGTGCTTCTGTTTGACATGAGATCAGGGCCGTTGAAAAGTGGGGAAGTGGAGCTGACGTGGACGGTTGGTGCGTTTTAGGACAGGCACCAGTTAATTTAGTTTGGATTTGCATTGCATGTTTTGGGAAAAGTGGTAACTTTTGTCGTAAGTAGAATCAAATTAATTGGAAGTGTTGAGGTACTTCCCGAGAAAATGGTGCTTGTTTGGTCGTAAATTCTGGGAATCTGCCCGCTTCTAGTTTTGCCCTCAAACCCTTGTCATATGTTTTCTATGTTGTGCTTTGAAGATATTGTTTCTTGCTTTTGGTATATTTTTTTATTTATCAAGTAATATATATATATATATTGGAGGTAGTTTACAATTGGAGCACCCCTCTCATATAGAGTTTCTTTATATTTTGAAGTTCACCCATCCGAACCTGCAACTTTATGATGCTAAGACAGTCGGGAATGTTAGGAAAATAGGTTTTATTAGTTGAGATCACAAATAACGTGATAAGCCGGATACATTTAATAATTTCTCCGCCCTTATGTTTTAAGCTCGGTGTAGGCTGTCAATCTCAAATTTACCAGCCTTCCAATGTTTTGAGACAATGTACGGTAGAGGTGTGCAAAAATATATGATCCAACTGATTAAATCTATCTCTAATTTCTAATTTTTCAAATCAAATACGGATCGTAATATTTAAAGTTTCGGATTATCCGAAAATTTAAAATTTCATGAATATGAATCTATTTATATTTAGCAATTTGATGCTTGTTATATCCAAAAATTCGAAAAATCGATTTTTTTAATGTAAAACTTGTTATATTTAACAGTTTGATATTTTTATATTCTATATTTCGAAATTTTTATAAATAAGACCGTCAAATTTGAAAATAAAAACACACATAAATTAAATTATATATATCAAATAATCGAGTATCAAATTTAAAAGAATTGGATACGAATCTCTATTTTACCGATACAAAATCCGAAAATAAACACCCCTAGTGTACGGAGGTTGAGGCAATTGGTGATGCACAGCTTCATCGGCGTCTTGCTGGAACCCTTTTTAAAAGCCCGACTGATGTTGAATATAACCAAGGATATTGAGACCCTTGCTATTCTTTTGTTCGATTGTACAAGTAACTTAGTGGAGATATTAGCTGCTCAAAATGTTCATTTATTTTATATATAAACAGGTTATGTTAGTGTAGGATTTTTTTTTTCTTTGCAAACAAAGATCCACGAAAAAAGCAGGCTAAGAAACGGAATACATACATACGTATTTCTTCTTCTAATCAAATGGCTATCTTCATATTTATTAATGCTTTATTAAGGAACGCAAAGAAATTAACTATTTCAGAAATTAACCATAATACCCCAACCAAAGCTAATTCAATTTCACTGCTTGTCAACTAAAAAGCCAAATCTTAACTTTCTTAAAAAAGATAAAAGGAAATAAAACATAGGAAAATAACTTTAGAAGCAGAAAAAGACTAAAAACCAGAACCCCTGGCCCTTGCACGTCTTAACTAAGTTAAAGCTTGAATGTCTATGGTGCAGGGACAGAAGGAAATGTACTTGCTATCGGGTTCTTTACAACAATGCTCTTCCGAGTGCAGCCATTAACGGATAGTTTTTTGGTCAGATTAATGAGGGGTGTTGGATCTGCAGTGTTCTTTGTCTCTTCCATTTTCCTCTCTCCTGCTTTGGTTTGATTCTGCATGGAAAGAATGACCTCAATATCAAACGGTGAAGTAATAAGTTACAAAATCAAATATAACTCAGGGGTGTGGGGGTATTTCAGCTAGTCATGGGAACCAACATGTATCAATAGAAGCATGATAACCACTAAAAAGAATATGCTAGGTGACGCAGCGATAACAATGAATCAAGGATGTGTTCAGTTGAGAGAGAGATTGAGAGAACTCACAGTCAAATCATCACCCATGTATCCTAGAGTACCAGACTTGTAATTCTTTTTTGCATTAAGAGTCTCCTCTCGATTTTCATAAAACCCAAAGTCATTTAACAACGATGATTTTTCTGAATAACCTTTAAAGATGTTCAGCATTTCTAACCCTTGCTTGATACCAATCTGCAAATTGCAACAAGAGTAAAACCATTTAAGTCTTCATCAATAATCACAACAATCGCAAAACAAGGTGATGGGAGAAGGAAGAGAAGAAAGCGGTTCATTAGTTCTTCTGTATATTTTTGCAACCATTTGCTTGCAAATTGGGTTGAACTTCTATTTGTCCCTCCCTTTCTTCCCAATAAATCATTTCATAACACATCAAAGCAAGAAACCCCACAAAGCTCAATGGCTTTCAACATACAACTATAAACATAACAATGTTGTCAAGCAAAAGAAACTGAAATACCTCTTGAGTGTCCCTACTATGAGTTACAGGCTTGTTCTCATTGTTTTCTAGGATAATGTGGAACAGCTCCTTGTTAGGGATATCTTTTATAACATGCCACTTAACAGGGAAGAAACCATTCCACTTGTCTAGTTGCCAGAAGTCCATATCTTTATTGAAGTCCACCTTGCCAATCATCTCAGCTAACCCAACAAACTGTCCACTTCCATTAACCTGACATCACAATGTCAAGAAACAACACAAGAATTGATATTATATAAACATGTAATGGTAGTATCAGAGGAACTAAAAAGAAAGAAAATAATCCAAGAACAATGAGTATCCTTATTGCAGCAGCCATCTATAAATAAAAACAGAAATAAGAGATAAGCTTAGCAGACACAACCTAAGAGAATTTAAATACGTACTTGTCAGAATTAATAGCAGCAGTTTGTTAACAATCAAAACAGTAAATCTGAATCTTTTAGATCCATCATAATGGTCAGATAAAAATACTACTACAATATTGTTAACTAATTGAACAACAGGATTAATGGAAGTGCAAACAAAATATGGAAACTCTAGCGAAAGTTGTGTTTCCAACTTACCGAGAAAAAGAGAAATATAGGACATTTGGTGCCAGTCTCACTTTCTATAGTATCTGCTTCATGGAATGCTGCATCAAGCTTCTTATTGCCATTTAGAGTACTTGACCACACGTCATACTTCATGGATTTGTGGACATCATCCTCACTGTAGGACTTAATGACATAGAACTTAGCGTTTTCATACCCGGTTTGGAAATCTGGAAGGTTGTATTTATCTTTGTATAAATTAAGTCCCAAGTCTTCCTTCTTAACAGATGACTCCAAAGGAACAGCCCTGTTAGAGGCCCTTGGACCACGAGTTAGTTCAGCAGAGTTTTCAAAGTCAACATCTCTGTTGGATTTCTTATATCTGTCATTTTGATTCCATGCTCTACCATTTTGTCTGTAGTTCATAGAACCATTGTATTGGTACAGACCTTGCTTTTGGTTGTTAAATGAAGGAGATTTTCCAGTTTGGTAGTATCCCCTATAAGATCCTGCTGATAGATCAGAACCCGAATAAGGCCCCTGCAACATGAGCTCAGATAATCAAAAGCTTGAAATCCCAAGGGGCATAAAGTTAAAAAAAATTGATGACCCTCCACTACAATATAATGATGTTCAAAGTAACTCAAAAGAATTTAGTTGTTGCATCATGGAAGAATAATTCATGAATCGTGACTGATATAAATCCTATAATAATCAAGCACATAATATATTTGTAAATCTGCTAATATAAACCACTTTTAACAATATATGCAGCAGTAGTAGTATTCTTGTCTCATAAAAAATACTTCAAAACCATATGCCTACCATAAACTAGAAATAAAATCAAGCAATAGCTTTGAATCACTCGATGATAAAAAAATATTATAATCTCCGTATTGAATCACACCCCAAACAGTTAAGTACCTTGCTAAGTGGTTTGTTAGGCTGAGTATAAGTAGATCTCGATAATTTAGTACCAAGCCCATTTGATTTTGTTGAGTTAAAACCATTTAATTTTGCAAATGCAGAACCTGAGGCATATTTTGCATTTCCAAAACCATCAAAGTTTCCATTTGAAACGTCTACAGCATATGTTGAATCCCATGTGTAACAAGGCATGGCTTCTGCTCCATAGGAAACCGGAGGCTGATAATATCCTGATGAATAATATGGTTGTTGACCAAGGCATTGCCCATCAACACCCATTAAAGCCCCAGATGCATATGGGTTATAGCCAGGCAAATAGTAGACCAATGAACCATTTTCTGATTGCACTCCCTAGAACAACCAAAAAAACAGAAGAATCAACATATAGAATTTGTGATTCTACATCACTGACAAAGTGAAGATACGATAAACTGGAACCAATATGCAGGGATGATTTCATAAACAAAAAGTGCAGTAAAGGAACTAGCAGAAGAACATACTGTGTGTGAACCATCGGTAAGAAAATAACCCTTATCATCAGATTGAGTAAATGACCCATCATAACCTGCACCAAAAATAAAAATCTTCCAATTAATATTCTTTTACAAAACTAAATTTGATTAACAGTTTAAGTACAGTGGTCAACCAAACTGCAAAAGAAGAAAACAGACTGACATATCTGAACAATAAATTTGAAGCTGGGAATTAAAGCCAACAAAAAATTTCCCCCTCGGCCCTCAGAACATTTATCCTTTATTGGGGAACATGAATTAACTTGAGCGAGTATAGATTTTGTTTGTCATAGAAATTGTGAGGGTGAATTTAAAACATCATTTACAAATTCATAACAGTTTCTAAAACATCTATAATTTAGGAACACTTTTAAACAATTGTCTTTACGTACGATTTAAAGAACATACATCATCAATGTAATTCATCATTAAGAATCACAGAAATTAAAGATATAATGAAAACCTAATCTCATTTGCAATAGAATCCATGGCTATAATGACTAACATCGTGTCTGAAAGCCATGTTTCAGCATGAAAAACTGCTATATACTCTAACCTGGGTAGTAATAATTGTCAAAGCCAGCAGATTGATTGGCACCAGGCTCTCCAACCAAGTCTTGATTCGCGCCAGAAGAAGGATATGGTGTAGAAGATATTGTGGAAGTCAAATCAGAAGCCATTCCAGGTTTTCCAGAAGGCTTGAAAAATCAAAACATGCCAAAGTCAAAAACCCATGCACGATAGTAGATAAAGCTAAACAGAGATCATTTCGAGAAAAAGTTTAGAAAAACGAAAAAGTTTGAAAATTCACATTTCACAACATACCGCATCCTGCTCAGGCAATTTGGGAACAGCTTCAGACTTCAAAACCACATTGATAGGTTCCGCTAAGTTACATGGTTAAGTAATATCATAGAGAATCACAGAACATTCAGAAAACATATTACACAATCACAATCAGCATAAAATCCAGAAAAACAGATCACACAATCACAATCAATCCAGGTCAAAGCACGCGTTCCAGTGCCAAAATTGTGAAACTAACATATGAAATCAATACGCAGGCTTAATAACACATGAAAGTGCTACTTCTTATTATAATCAAGTTGATATCATGAGGCTGATTAATAGTATTAATGGGATTTGGTCGATATACCAATTCCATCCACCATAAGTAAGATGAAAAACAAATTGATTAATCCCCACTGCTACATGTTACTGGTCAATCTCAAACTTAAGAGAGCTATAAACTATATAAAACCAGAGTTTTGGTCACTAACAGTCAATGTATAAACATCACAAACCATCAAAAGCACCAAATTGCGTAACAAATAATCAGAACTGAAGCAAAGGATACGATTCTCCAAGATCTTTTCACCGGCCATTATCGAAATATCAAACAAATATTCGAAAACCCAATTGACCTAACAAAAAAGAACAGCCAAAAGGATGAAGTTGCATTCTTTTATAAGAGGATAAATTCCATCTAATATTCAAAGCCTATTTTCAATGAAGGAAATGAGAATAATTAATACTAAGTCATGGTCATAGACTTAGCGCATAAGGTATCTATCAATATTAAATAACTATTTAAAACTAAAAAAATGTCTACATGTATCACTTAATAAATGTTTAGAAAACAAAAAGGCATTGAAATGTGATCAAATTGAACGTTGGCACATCAAATAGGCGTGAAAGAAAGAGATTCAGTTCATTTCTCATGAATAGAAAGCAAAATATTCTTCTTTTTTCAGTAAAAAGATGTCATTTTTATTATAAATTCTAAAAACAATAAAAAAAATATCTAATTTTTTAGACCAAAAAAGAATACATATTTGTTGTATATTAGTCAATTCACGAAGAGAACAAAAAAAATACAAATAAAAGCTGAGATATTTTGAGGGGAATGTGGATTTTGAATAATTTTACAACTAGGAAAAAGAAAACCCCCCACCCCCACAGAACTTCCATTGTAGTGCTAAAAGAGTAAACAAAAGAAGCGCAGGTTACATTTTTTGGGGGGAAAGGCTTCGAGAAGTTGAGAGAAACAGAAAGAGAAAGAAAGCCTAAGGAGCATAGATCAAATACCTACCTGAAAGGACCGGATCCGATCTGATGAATCGGGTACCCGCTGGGAAACCCGCTTTTGATTTGAAGAAAAACACTTGTTTTTCTTTTCTTCCTTTTTCAAGAGAGTGGAGTAGAAAAAGGAAGTGGGAGAGAGAAGCAAGTCTGAAACGCTGAGCGCTTTTAAGAGTGGAAGAAAAGATTCCGTCTTTTTCTCCAAAAGAAGTGGGCGGATGTGATTAGCTCTTAGTGTCAGAAACAAGAAATCGTGACCGTTGTATTTCAGGAGAGGAGTGTGTTGGGCTGGGCTACAGCTCGGTTTAATTTCTCCCCTCCATGTTTATTTTATTTACTTTTAGTCACCACCCAATACCCAATAAGAAAATGTTATGTTTCTCTCCTTTTCAGACCACTAAATGGTGACAACTGACACGGCTAGGGATGTAAAAACAGGTCAACAGTTGGGTTTCAGGTCGGGCTCTGTCAGGTCGGGTCAAATCGGTTACAGGTCATTTCGGGTCATTTTTTGTTTTGACTCGATTCGGTTCGGGTTCGGGTTCATTTCGGGTCGGGTTCAATTCAGGTCGGGTTCATTTCGGGTCGGGTTCATTTCAGGTCGGATTCATTTCAGGTCGGTTCATTTCAGGTCGGGTCAAAACGGTTAATTGACAGGCTGATTTCAGGTCGGTTTCGTTTCAGGTCGGGTTCATTTCAGGTCGGTTTCGTTTCAGGTCGGGTTCATTTCAGGTCGGTTTCGTTTCAGGTCGGGTTCATTTCAGGTCGGTTTCGTTTCAGGTCGGGTTCGTTTCAGGTCGGTTTCGTTTCAGGTCGGGTTCTTTTCAGGTCGGTTTTGTTTCAGGTCGGGTTCATTTCAGGTCGGTTTCGTTTCAGGTCGGGTTTATTTCAGGTCGGGTTCCTTCGGGTTTATGGTTTATTGTGTTATGTGTATT